>JACCHW010000019.1:1444811-2889622 GCA_018907185.1 Platyscapa corneri | reverse complement strand
GTACGTTCCCCTCGTCTGCTTTCATTATTCGAACTCAACAAATTTTGAGCACCGCAACTCTTGGTCTACCTACTACCCGGATAAGTTTATGGCCCTGTTGAAACACTTTCAAAAGAGATCCTCTTATGTTTTTCTAATCATAAGCAAATACCTACTATTCGACCGCGACACATTGTCTCTAATGGCCTCTCGTTTCCATACAATGTGTTCCAGAAGAAGAAACGGAAGCGCGACCGACTGCTCCGGTCGGCTTCGTTACGGCGCGGCACGCACTAACAACGACGCCGCCGCCGCCGCCGCCGACGACGGCAATTTTGATTAGACACTGACGTTTGCTAAACACCTGAATTTTTTGTACTATTGCACGTCGCGTGTTATTACCACGTGCTTAACGAAACGCCGATAGAACGTATACCGCGACAAGAAACACCGCGAGAGCGAGAGAGAGAGAGAGAGAGAGAGAGCGCGCGAGGTGAAGAAATTAAAAGGAAGAATAATGAGAAAAAAGCGTAGTTATTATCGGTGTAATAATCGTACGCATGCAAATGACGCGGCCGAAAAAAGAATTAGAGGCGAGTGCTTTTGTATTGTTGCGAGCCCGACGTGGGGCAATGCGGCTCGGAGTCGTTGAACCGGGGGTAAAAAATTGCAATCGTTGTTGCAGAAGACTGCATCGCGAGCCAGTGCAGCCCGAGTTCCTACTACCCTGTTCAGTAGAAATTCAAGAGCGTTAGAAACTCTCTAACCCTTTCGAAGGAGAAACGGGGCTTACGATCTAACTAGCGCTAGCTATTCGCCTCTCGCCTCGGCTTCGCTTCGCACTCTTCTCTCTTTCTCCCCCCTCCCCCCGGGTTGACGCACAGCTTGAAACCACACCTCTCTACCCCTAAGCCCGTTTGCGGCAGTGTCTCTGTCGCACTGTCGCCTTCGGCTCTCTGCCGTACGTATCTTTCTCGCTCCTTTTCTACCACAGCCGCTCCCACTCTCTCTCTCTCTCTCTCTGTCTTTCGCTCGTGCTTGTCATCCTGCGTTTATTCTCGCGCTATTTCTATCTATCGCTCGTTTTCTCGTTCGCTCTCCCTACGGATAACCCTCCTCTTTCGGGACAAGTCTCTGTAACTAATGTGTGGAATTCCTCTTCGAACGTTCTACTACTCTGCTTCATATGTGGAAGCTAACGTGTAGACGTAAGGTGTCGTCGTCACGCATGTTATTCTATAAATCACCTATGACCTCGAGCTTAAGCGCCGTCTATTAATAGGAAACACTAATGCATACTACTCATTTTATCCCATTCCCGCTACTTTTAATTCTCTATTCCTATGCCGTTGGATGTTCAGCAACTATTTTCGTCAATAATATTAAAAGAAACTTCCATCTAATACTTACTGTAAATTCAATAGATGTTCATTTCAGCGTATATAATACATATTTCATCGCTCTATACTGATGCTTTAGCTTCACTCTTTAAAATCAATATCCATCGGCTTATTGCAACTTAATTATATGAAGAATGTTTTCGTGTCTAACAACTTTATATTATTTATGGTTCATAAAAAAATAACTCTGACAATTTTGTGAATATAGAAAATGTTTTTATTGGTTTTTTTACAGCGTGAATGGGCGTACAATGCGGAAAGAATGTTTGCAAAAGTAAAAATCATCGTAAAAATTTATATTTTAATTCAAGATAAGTTAATCGTTAGAAAATAATAAACAGTCTAAAGGATAAGTAAAAAATCAGGTTTTATAATAATTTATTACCCTTTTACTTTTCTCCGTAAGAACGATCAACCTTAATTATCGTTGTAAACGTCGTCGTATTCGTAAAATACCGCATCGCAAGTTATTTGTGTAAATGTCGCGATCCCCTAAATTACCTACGAGATTAATAATGTTGAAAACAATTAAATAACTCCGTAATACACAATTACGCTTTTAATTAACTAGTAGACTCTCGTAGTAATAATCAAGGCAATATTCTTTCTAACATCCCTTCAACCGTATACATCTTGTACAGCAACTCTTTCTTTCATACAACCCTGATGTAAAAGCTCATGTCACATACATTTTTTAGGCTTGTGAGTAGGGGGTGTAACGCATCCCCAATGGATTCTCTACTTCCTTATGATTCCCGGATAATAGAATACTTTGAGTAAACCTGTTCAAATGCGTTCCAGTAATATTATTTGTATACAAATCTATACGGAAACATACAACTTGTAAGAGCAACTTGTTTCTAATTTTAAGCTTTGGTATTCCCTTCTTTTGTTTAAATAAGATGAAATCTTTATTATTATTCTGGCAATCGACTGTTAATTAATTATTTCGTATTTGAATTCATAAATTTTAATTAGGAATGAGTGCAATAGTGCAACTTATTATCAACCTTATTATTGTATGACGCTTATTTGGATTAGCGCGTGTTCATTATTTATTACAAACATAAGCCTGGATCACGAAATTTACTATAATGCATTCAATAATCGTTGCTGATTATTATAATCACTTTTCGTATTAACGATTAGTGTTGTCATCGTTAAAAGTGAGAAATGACTTTAATTGCAAAAAAAATTCCAAATGATAATCCAAACCTCTAACCTTGCGAAAATACATACACACAGATGTATACGCATACGCATATACGTTTATAGCCGCCCAAATTTATACACGCATTATTTTTTACTATCTTAAGTAATTTATCAACAAGTAAATAGCAGTGCATCTTTATTGTTCCAATAATATTAAAAATGATTTGCTTAACTTGCACGTTTTAAAAGCGATTGCAAATGTGTAATTGCACGCGATTTTTTGTTAAGCAATAAACAATTGCAATTCAATTTTTAGTTCGTAAATTATTTATGAATATTTATTAATCGAATGATTATTCGACATTTACACGTAGCAAAAATGGAAAAAGCTAATATACTTGCAATTTATTATCATTATTACTCTTCCGAATCAGCTTATAATTTAAACTATTCGATTAAAGTACATTTTACGTTTCGCGCATTTTTCCAACCGGTCGTGTTTTCGCGTCGATCTCGAGAATGCATTTTAACCATTTTAACCAATAAGGTAATTCTGAAAATGATAACCGTCGCGCCTCGCTTTATTGCAATGCATTATTCATTATGGCTAATTTAAGAATTTTATTCCGCGCGAATGGAACGTTAACGACTGATCCACGATCGCCTAAGCGTCGTTCAAATAAGCGTGTCGATCACTACTTTTTTTCCCGCGTGTGCGATAGCCCTTTTGACTGGTAAACTCTTCCGATATTCTATTCTCCTATTATAAACGTCACTTATCTAGAAGATTTATGTCTTCGACCGAAGTATCTATCCTATATAAGCTTAAGAAGACCGTTTACTTCTTTTTTCGAAACTGTTATGGAAATCAGGCCATTAAAAATATCGAGTCGTTCGTCAAAATCTAGCGCTGGTTTACGCGCTTCATCTTCTATACTCCTAATGTTTCGGTCACGCTTAGCTCAAGAATTTCACGCTTTCGATTATAATTCACTAATGGGCAGAAGAAGATCTTCTCCGGCCGCGCGGCCCACGCTTTCTTCCCTTGTAAGAGGTTACAATGGCCACCTGACCAGTACAGGAAGGTATGGAGAAAAAGAGAAAGACGTATCCGACTCGAAGTCAGATTACTTCGTGAAGTAAGGGTGCATTTGAATCTCCCTTTTCTATTCTACTCTCCTAGTCACAACGTCGTTTGAAAATCCAAAATTTCACGCTCCAGTGAATTCGCTCATTTAACAACAATCCTTTACACGCGTGTCCCCCCCTCTCTCGCTCTCACTCGATTCTTCACTCTCGCTCTCGCTCGCTCTCTTGCCCACTCTCTCTTTCTCGCAGCTCTCGCTTTCTCTGTTGCGGATCTCGGGTACCGATCGGCAAATACGGGTTGCCGGCACCGCGTTCTCGCCCTCCGAGGAGGGGAGGAAAATGTGCGGGCATCCGAAGACTATCCGTTTCCCGATCCTCCTCCTCCGGAGAAGAATCCACGAGCCCCTCGGCCTGGCTGCGAGCCTAATACACGCGATGTAAATTTGACCGGCAGCGCGAGGTCTGTTCTCACGCTTCGCCTGGAGGTGCGGAGAGAGCCTCCGCGGAGTCGTGAGAGGATCGCCTTCCCTTCTCTTCCTCCCTCGTCGTCGCCACGGTGGAGCGAGAGACCTTTGAACTCGGCTGGAATTTCGTGGCCGCCGTCGGTCCCCTCCTCCTCTTCATCGCACCAAGAAATTTGACCTGCAGCCCTGGCGCAAGTCCCGCGGTAATTCGTATTTTACGACGGCTGACCCGCGCTTCCGGGAACCCGTGGGCCAATCGGCACGCAGCAGGAGGGGGAACGTCCTCAGCAGGGTCGAGGTCGAGGGAAAATCCTCCGGTTAGGTCGTCCTCGCTTTCCAGGAAGGCCCAACAACGCTTTTTAACGCATATCACTACGGAATTCCTCTTTGCCCCCTCCCGCCAACCCTCGCTCCGGCCTCCCTCAGCCGACGGTCTTCTTAAAGATCACTCTTGCGCTGCAGAGATTAAAGCGAACGTCGCTATATGGGAACGAGTCCCGCTAAAGACGATGGAGGAGCAATGAAGAGAGATAGAAAAAGCGAGAGCGAGAGGGCGCGAGGGAGGGAGGGAGAGAAAGAGAGCGAGAGTGGTGAGGAGAACTTTTCGGCCGTGAGAACCGAGTCTCCTCGAGAGACCAAATCTTCTCAGGCTTACTAGGAGACCAGTCGATCGTAAGAAGTGCCGGGGCCACGAAATTATCCTTTTCACATTTTTTCTCACGTTTTTCGAGTTGCTCATTAAGCCACATTTACGGGATGCCCGGCACCTTCTAAATTCACCCCGGCGATGCCTAGGTGCGACTTGGGCACCGAAGCTTTTTCTAGGATGAACTAGACTGTACGTAACACGACTCCCTGATTTCAGGAGCTTCGTTCGCCCGTCGCCTTGAAATTAACAATAATTTATATTTTATGCGCGACATTTTATTAAGCTACGAAAAAGATGAGAGGCAATTGCAGCTACTTTTACCTGCATGTAGATGTAAATTGTAAATTCGAAATTTCAAATGCTCGAGCAATTCGTCGCTTTTTCTTTTTGCTGTTTTTGCTACAAAGTTGCCCGATCTTGAATTGTTACAAATATTGCACTATTTTTAAATTCAGAAATTATGGTTTTGCATAATTTATTGCAAAATATAAAGCAAATTTTGTGCTTTATTGCGTCGAAATTGTGCTTGCGTTTACGAAAAAGGCTTCCCGTGTAAGCTCGGAGAAAAATCAAAAGAAGCAATAATTGTGGAAATTGTAAAGAATTTATAAAGAAAACGATTTCGAGTCATTTTCGCTCGTGTAATCCAATAACGATGTCGTAGCTAATTAATTCGCGCTTTTTATTTACACCCTCGTAGTAGCAGAGCTTAATGTATAAAATTTAAAATATGCGGCTGATTCTTCGAATCTGCATTGAACATTTATCATTTGGCGACACTCAGTTTGATTTTAACTTGAAATCAACATCGCGGATTATCCGGCATTACTATTCCAACGCATTTTCCAACTTTTTGCGCGCTAATTTTACAATAACAATTTCGGTACGAATGCACGACTCATTCGACTAGAGAACGCGAACGTTTTCACGAGTCCAGCGGAATTACCAGCAGTACTTTAATGCGTTGCCTAATTATCGCCATACCAAAAGCAAAATAATCGCAATAATTAGATTCTCGCACGATTAGAATTTTTGCAATCGCGGAGGCCGTAAATACGAGCGAAGCATTCCACGCGCGAAAGGCATTTCCACGGCTTGTAGAGGCAGGCAATCACGCGGAAGCTCGAGCCCAAACCCGCGCTATCAGTATTCGGCGTCACACGGACGAGAGGGACGGAGAAGCGGCGAGAGGCGGAGAGAGAGCGAGAAGGAGATCGAGCGCTCGCGAGAGAGAGAGAGAGAGAGAGCGCGCGCGAAAGAGAGACGAAGAGAGAAAAAATGCGCGTTGTTCGTATTTTGCGCGTCGCCCTTCCCCACCGACTGGTCCATGCGGCTGAGCTCCTCGCGCCTGCTGATCACTTGGTAGGCCTGAGAAAGCAAAGTCTTCTTTCGAACCTCGGTTCTCACGCTTGGAATCTTGAGGGGCTCTCGCACTCGGTAGCCGTTATTAATTCTCCTGCCCCTATAAGGCCCGAAACGGGAGAAAGAGAGCGAGCGAGCGTGTATCCCCCCGCTATCTGTCTCTCTCCGAGAAATTCTCCGATAGATTATTCCCCGGCATTCTCGCGCGTGTGTGTAACCGCGAGGTCGCCTACGGGTTTCCCAGATAGTTTCTTACCTGATGCGCCTTTTTTCCTACACACACACGCTCTCTCTCTCCCTCTCCCATTCTACACGGCGGAGACGCTGATCTTCAATTTCCGTAAATCGCCGGAATTCCTGCGGTCCATGGGAAACGACGAGGTTGTCGCGCGCGGGCCCGACGCACCATTTTTCGCTCTCCCGAAAGATCTAGGGCCCAAAAAAAAAAAAGAAAAAAAATGAGCCTCTCCTGCAACGCTCCGCTGGCACACTCGCAATGTACATACCATCCCCATGAAAAGTGACTCGGCGGCTATTGGAATGCGTTCGGATTTCGACTTACTTGAGAAAAGTAACTGGGCGTCGTTTCGCTTTACGCGTTCCCACGTGTCGTGAGAAACATCCTGCCACGGACTCATTTTTCTGGTCAAAGGGTGCTAGAGGAACATGTCCCGCAAGGAGGGTATTCCTCATTTACAAAATTTCAGGCTTAATCGCGGACTTTAGCGGCGATATGTGGAGGCTCCGGAGATGCTCGAGTTGGCCTAGAGTCCAGGCGAAAGGCCGCATCCGAACGAACGAACGGACGAAAGCGTCTCGACGACTACAGGAATGCAATTTCGATTTAAATCGAGAACGCACAGGTGCAGAAAGATCTAGTCGTTGATGAAAATGAGGATTTGTACTTGTCACTCTCAGCAGGAGTGAGGCGTTTAAACGCCATCCGCGCAATGCCAAAAACTCGAGCGAGGCTTGTTGTTGTTGTCCTACGAAATTTCACATCAAAGCGACTTTTTTCTCACAGGTATCCGCGAAGAATAAGCGGCGAGAAAGTAAGTGACTCTGAAAAATAATAAGGGTAATCGAGCGACATCCGTGGACAGACGATGACCACCCGACTATTGACATCACAAATTACGGATCGACACCGCCTGTGTCCTCCCGGTATTTGTTATTTAATTTTTCGAACAACCGCGTCTCGTCGATGATATATCGCAGCCTCGCCGGTACGTAGCCTGGCGTTCGTTAATCCGGAGGGTTAGCCGGATTTAAGTGGCGGGCCTTTCGAAATTTGATAAATCGCATCGCCGGTATTTTAATGAAAATTTCCTGCAGCCGTGTATAATTTGAAACTATCATCTACTTCTTCACGTGTCAGCTAAGAATGTACTCCGAGGAATTCCAAGATTCCCCGATGTCACAAGGCCTCGACCGAGGAGCGCATTGTGAGAACCTGTATTCGGAAAGGCTTCATTTTCTTCTCATGACTACCAGAGACACATGAGGCGCGCGGAAGCTTTAAATTTTAAAATTAAATATCAACGATATATTCACCCTCACTCTTTTCGAATTATGCTTTTCTAATCTGTTTATGACACTTGTTGTACTTGCAAACTTGTTGTAAAGCTGTTGGAATAGTTTCTGATTTAGGCGACTTTTTCGTTGAACATTACTACCTAGCCGATCTCCGCACCTACGCGATCTATGAATGCCGTGATTTTACCGCCTCCTTCTGAAATTATAAATATTTCAAAATACGTACTAAAATTTGTCTCTCGTTGGTACGTACATCATCTTTTCCAGCTATTATGCGATCGCAGGAGCGCAACGTTAAACGGAAGGAGACTAATTCCAAGTCCTCTATTAGAATCTTTTTGCGGGGGAGTTGCATTTTAGTAGAATTTTCGCCTTGTTTTTTAGTATAACATAATATTTCATGGTTAATATCAACAAAAACATTTGCGAAATATATTCAACAACATAAATTTGGAAAAAATATTAAGGTAGCATCTTGGATAAGATGAGTAATCTACGAAAAATGCGCGGATCAACGAAATGAGTTTTTTCACCGTAAGGTTTACTTTAAAAATATAATTTATAAAACTCATAATAAAATTTAATATATTTAAAATTGTGTTTACAATTGAAATTGTACATCAAATACAGTTGTATGCACGACATCAAGTTCAAAATATGTATTATATATTTCACGATTTCGCGTCAATATAATTAAATAATTTTCGAACAGCATTTAATAAGAATTATTTTAAATACTATACGAACGAATTCGTATCTGTCGTAAGTAAATAAGTACATTTTTAATTTTTGAAAATCATTAATTGCAAAAATGAAAAACAGCCGTTTGTTAGAAAATCACGTGCTAAATTTCTACCAGTGAATTATTGTTCTACTTAATAAAATTGATGCATCAATTCTAAAGTTGAACCCTTGAATATTTCAATATCTTTCTTACGGTATAAAAGAACATCGTAAAATTCGGTTGTAAAATTTGATGCAGAACACTTTAATGTATCAAAAAATCGAATATTAATTTACGTCCACGAATTATAATTGAGTTGAATTAGTAATTTTTTTATAAATTCAAATAGTCGGAGTTAGATTAATAATAGTTTTATCAAATAAGTAATGTGTCATATTTAATAAAAATTAAATTCGATGCAAATTTATTTGTTTTCAATGATACTTTAAATAAGATACAGTAACGTATTTGAATAATTCCCGCATCCAATTTATTTGCCTTTCCTGAAATAAAGCACATAAATCTACGGGTATTTTACGATCGACTCATCTTTACACGCATTTACAATAAATGCATCTTTTTAAGTAACTTATAACTTTCCACGGACTTTCATTTCTATTATTATCGTTATCGACATTTATATTTTCACCAGTGCAATTATTAGTACTATAAATGTAATTATTATTATCGCTCTTATCGCAATTATTATTATTTCTGAATTGATACATATAATTGTATGTTATACCTTCACTATCATAACTTCATCTTTCTTCTTTTTTATTAAAATTATCCAAATATATCCTGGGAACAGCGATATATTTACATTATATTGTTTCCGTTACAACTTCTATGCTGATAATCACGTACACTTTAATTATATATTAAATAAATTCTTATTTAATTGAATTATACATTAGTATCTGCCGTATTGAGTTCCTCCATCTCATGATTGTGTAATTTTCTCGGTACTCGTAATATGCATTCTATTGAAGATCAAATATTATTTTAATGTATTTGAATATATAAATTTGATTGGTTCATTTTTTTCATTAATTTTTCAAAGCTATGCAGATAAATTTGTTATTATCGTAACTTACGAAATTATACCTCCCCATTATATAAATGAAAACAGATTTTCAAATTACACTGATCTTGCAAATCTAACTGAAATGATTGTTGATGGAAAATGTTATAAGATTTTATTATCCTTCTCGGGTATTAATAAACACAATTTTCCAAACGATCGCGTTAAAACGCACATTCGAAAATTCGCACCGAAATTTGCAATAACTGTCGCGGAAAATCATAGTCAGCAATTCGCGACTAGAGTTTCGTATTAATAGGTTTGCGTAAAAAACGACGGTCTCGTGTTTTTTCATGATATAAAATGAATTCATTGGAAATAGTTTTCTGATATTTCATTTTTATTTCTCCAGGCATAATTTCCCAATTTAAATAAAAGTGTTAATCAAATTTAAAAACATTTTCACAATTGTTACGGGCGGTATAAAATACGAATAAATTTATTTGTAATTTCAAGCGTAGATGATAGTTTATTCGATAATTGAATATTTCAAAGAATTATCTTGGTATATATATATATATATATATATATATATATATATACGTCCGTTTAACGATTTATTTCGCATTTATTATTAATAATTTCTATTTGTTCCCTCAGAAATATAATTTTCGTGTTAATATTTCGGATGACACTCGGAATTTTGTATTTACAGACTCAATAAAGTTTTCCGACGTAAACTATCGCAGCCATAAGTAAACTTCTTAGAGTTACGAATTGTAGTTTCCTGGAACTGGGACGACTAAATATGTTGAAAAGCAGTTCGTAATGGCTATCGTTAATCCGTGACAATGGTTTGCCCGACCAAAGACTGCCTTCGGGTTAGTTCGGCTTTATGGCGGTAGCCGCATCTCGGGTCCGCTCATGGAGACAAGTTGGTCCTCTTCGAGTAGAAGGCGTGGCCCATATACCTGCCCAAGGTCCTCTAACTTGAAAACCTTGGAATACTTTCTCGAAGGGCATGGGTCCCTAATGAAAATGGTACCAGATATTCCGACAAGTGTCAACCCTTTTGCTCCTTAATCGTAATTTGAACCACTTTTTCGACAATATTTTCCAAAAAAGTGTGATTTTACCTAATAACTTGCAGAATGATTGCGTTGCACTAAAACGTCGAATGCACAGAGCGCATAGCCCAAGACCAGACATTTTTTTTTTTGACAGAGTCATTCGGTTCTCAGGCGACCACTTTTGTACTATAGAATCCTAATCTGGGCCCATGCAAAATCAACCCTTCCGGTCAAAAGAAAAACATTTTTTTTTCATTTTTCTTAGTAGTAAATTTAAACCTTCTTGAATGTTTCTGCTTGCCGGATGAAAAATCTTTGATTAATTCGTATTTACAATATTCTTCACGCCTCTGGCATTGTGCTTAATTTACAATTAACAACTAAATAGAAGGCGATGAACTGTTAGACATTTCCAGCCCATTTGCGGTTCAAGTGCTTATTATATTAGTCAATTAGCCCTTCTTCAAAATTATAGGTGCCTGTTATTTTGAGGATTTCAAGTTTCAGTTAACAGATTTCTTTGAAAACCTCGATACTTTTGGGAAAACGATTGTTTCTTTTCCCAATAGTCAACTCGACGGTCCTCCTGAATTTTGGGCTCCCAAAACATACCTATGTGACGCCATTTTTTTTTGGTCCTAAGACCTCTTGAAACATTTTGGTTCCTTGATATGAAATCTTTGACTAATTTGTATTTACAATGCTTTTCACGCCTGTGGATGAAATACGATTAAGTTATAATGGCATACCGACATTGCGTTTAACCGCAAAGTATTCATCACCAGACTTGGCGACATTGATAAATATCAATATAATTAGTTTCGGATTAGTTTCGGACACTACTTCTAAGACTCTTTGGTTTCTTACTATCCTGTTCAGTGTAACTGTTCAGAAACCTGCAGTGACAACTTCATAGTTTTTGTATTAGGACTTTATTTATTTAAAAAAATAATTTTTTTTTTACACGAATTATCCTCACAATATGTTAACATGAATTTCAAAATCAAATATGCAAGACAATGATTTACAAACAAATAAACATTACATTTCATTTTACACTTAAAAATTTTATGGATAAATTATTTTACAATATTTAAATGTATTAACGATACATTAGTATAAATAACTTCCTAACAAGATTAACAAAACAAACAATAAACGTTATTAAATTTTTTATTACGATAAAAGCTGATAATTATTATGTCTCTTCAATTATTGATATTTGCTACGCGAAAATATAAATTATTTAATTATTTAAATTATTAAAAAGTATTTTCCCTATTCTTAACAGAAATTACAACATTATCGTTTGTTATTTATTCTATGCTTTTTTATTATTAGATAAAATACTGTTTCCTTAGCTTAACAGCCTTCATCGACTCTTACGAATAACATTGCAATTCTCAATTAATTACAATTTTAAATGTTTTTTAAATGCTTTGCTGAGAAAAAAATATTATTTCTCTAGAGACTTTAATAATATATAATCGTATTCTATTGCATAAAGATTTTATTAAAGATATGGTAATATTATTATATTGAACAAGTGCTTATTCTAAATAATGGAAGCACACAGACTTTATATGCTCGACGTATTTTTTTTTTTTTATCGAAGTAGACGTTTATTAATTAAAATAGCATAAAAATGGAATTGAAAATTATAGCTTTTGCCAAAGGAATGTTGGAATTATTAAAAAAAAGACAAAATTTTTCAGCTTACCGAACGACCACTCCACCACTTATACTTGTTTGTGATTTACTCCGTGAAAAATGACTTTTGCCAAGTAATTTCAATAGAACTGCAGTTTTCAAAGAGGCTTACCTGTGTAAGGAGTAACCTTAACCCTCCGCCCCCTCAAATACTTTGACTTAAAGCAAAATTCGTACCTGATCCCTGCACCCTTCTTGAGCCACTTCTAATACTTTTATACTGCCTTGAGAAATATGTTTACAAAAGTCATTTTAAAGATTAAAAAGTCATTTGAGATTGAAACGAAATTTAACCACAACGAGATATACGCTTTGAATACATATCAGTGCTAAAGTAATTCTTAGCCTT
This sequence comes from Platyscapa corneri, assembly GCA_018907185.1. Lineage (NCBI taxonomy): Eukaryota > Metazoa > Arthropoda > Insecta > Hymenoptera > Agaonidae > Platyscapa > Platyscapa corneri. The sequence goes on along the minus strand of JACCHW010000019.1, from coordinate 2,877,114 downwards.
TCATTCGAGAGAATTTTTAAAAACTTCATTACGCAAAAACAATGATAATATAAAAAATAAATAATGTTTTAATGAGGCGCAGTATCATCTTGACCGTAAATAAAAATGGATGTGCAAAACGTATTTGCCAAACGAAAGAAATTACATTTTTATAAATATTGTCTTATTCATCGGCTTACGTAGTAAACATAAGCCATACATTTTGAAATCTTTCCCTTTTTCAAACACTTCCTTGAGCGTTCTGTTCTCCTAAGAAACATGTTGACAAAAGTCATTTTAAAGAAAGGAAAATTTTATGGCCGTAAAATTAAATTATAGGATTTACCAACCGCAAATAAAATCCGTATTCGAAGTTTTAGGTTTTCATTGTCCTGTATTGTTCGTTGTATTGTGCCCTAGAAAGTTCCTTTGCTTTTTATTACAACAATCATTACAATATTACATCTAATAATTGAAAATCATTAGTTGCCGAACTCGCAATATATATATTATGTTTCTGAAAATCCAGGTGCGACACTGCAAACGATTTCTGGCTGACTTTTTACAATTGGACCGGCTCTTCTGCGCTTCAATGGGCTTCGAGCTTTTGTCAATTGTGACATAAGCTAATTTGAAAGGAACTCGGCGAGCGGTCAATCGAGAATGCTTAGTTACTCCTCCGCCTCATTGTAAATACGGGATACCTGGAAGAATTCAAATCCTTGACTTGTAGTTTCTAAAGTTACTTCCAATTTCTCTTACTTTCCTACGAAAGATGTTTGCAAAAGTCACTTTGATGAATAGGAAAACTAACCGCAGCAATAATCGATTCCATTATTAATTCGTTATCGACGCTATTGTCAAGCTTTGGAGCCTTCGCCTTTAAGTTTGTAGGGCTTGCGCAACGCAAGACCAAATGCGTTCGCGCTCCTTTCGGAGGCATTTTATCAACGTGGATTTAATACGCGAGTCACATTGACTCCGGGATGCCATACGCGATTAATCGATAAAAAATTATTACGAAATCGATGCTTTTAAAGCTTATTTAACTAATGAACCTTTTCGGCGCGACTTGCATGTCCTTCCTGCTACCCTGAAGTATTTGTCTGCCTTATTGACTTTTGGAATAGAAATGGAAATGACTATAATTGACTTGCGGTCAGAGTGTCCTTCGGCTCATAAATCTTCCGAAGGATTCGAAAGGTGGTCTCCTTCATCCTTTGGATGCTCACCTCCCCGACGCTTCTGCTTCCCTGCGAAAGTTGTTTACAAAAGTCATTTCGTTAAATACAAGTTCAAGTGGCGTGAAAGTAGTTTGATTATTAGGAAGAATCGCAAAAAAGCGCATCTGTTTGGTCGCTCCGCGCTACGCGTCAGTAAACAACGAAAAGACTTTCGACGAAACTCTACTTCCCTGGTAAAAGCCTAGAGTAACTTCCTCAATAGTGCTCGTCTACTTTTAATCTTTATTAGTCTCTTCTTTAATGCTTGTACGAGATCGTTAGTTTAATAAGTCGAACGATCCTCGGAGCAGCAATCGCGTCGCGTTATTTTTTCTATCGGCGATAGCTGTTAACATATTCGATTGGGAAATTTTAATTTTCAATTATAATTAAAACTGATTAATAAAACGCGTTGGCGCTCACGTTAATTCTTTCGATCCCGTGACAAAATTCGAAAGCGAAAATGCAACGAACGCCGCTGCTTGATCGCGCCGTGTATCAATATCACCACGACGATAGTGATAACAAGAAGAGCAAGAATATCAATTCAGGTGATAATCATAATAATAGGTGCAATTATTTCGAGAATTACGCAGTCCACCTTCTCGTAGCTCCTGCAGTCCTAGGATCCGGGTTTACGAAAGCAATTTTGTAGAATAGAAGTGCTTAATCGAGCACAAAATTGGCCCATTGATTGATTTCTCAAGCAGAAATCGGATCAGTACGCCCTACGCAAATTTCTCTACGGTTGCATACTACCCTGCTAACGAAGTGGAGCAATTTCAGCCTTTGATCGCGCGGACTACTCGGTTAGCTTGTAATCGCCAAGCAGCGGTATGTGTTTCGCTCGGGGGTGTTGGGCCTCGGCAGTGCACCGCGGAGGGCCTCACGAGGGCCGCTACCACCACCGCCGCCGCCACGAGTGCGCGTGGTACCTACTCGATATGTATATGCTCCTACTGCTCGCACTCTCGACGGATTCCCCATGGGATTCGCGTTCTCACGCTGGCGGCGGCGGTAGCGGCGACTCCGTCCTAACCGTCGGAAGATGCTTTCCGTTAAAAGATAACCGCCACCTCGGAGCCAAAGGCGAGGGGGATATCGCCCCGATTGGGGCTCCGGTGCAGTGTTATGTGATTTTATCGGGTCTCCTCGCAGCGCCTTCCTTTATTTCCTCGTTGCAATACGAAATTGTTGTATTGTGTTTTGTGTCGGGTTTCGAGGCCCCAAGGGGTGGGGGAGAAATTGAGAAGTCGTTACAACGGTTGAGCTTCGCTTCGAATCGTGGCATCGGTGCCTGCATTCGTTTCGCCGCTCGATTATAAATTATTACATATTCACGAAACTGAAGCTCGGGTTCGATCACTGGATTTGTCTTTGAAATTCCAAGGGAAATGGGATTTTACCGAGCGGCGGTGCTCGTGAAAGCATTGAAAATAATGCGGACACTTAACGACATTAATTAAAACGGAAAGCGTTTCTTATCTTGACAGTGCAAGCTCGAGTTGTATGAATTGGAGATCGTTATTGGCGGTAATAAAATTACGAGAACATAAATGTTTGGATTTTCGCTGCAACGAGCGTGAAAAATTAGTTCATTTGCGCAATTTAACATCGCGACGAATAAGTGGAAAGGAAGAAGGAGGTTTAAAAAAATTATGTTCGGTCAACATTGCGCATCTGCGATTTAAAGGAAAATCGTGAAAAATTGGGGCGCTTCGACAATCGGGAGAGCTGCGGCGTGCGAAACATCGGATCATTTGAAAATTAAAAAAGTTGTTTCCACCTCAGACGCTGCTGTCGGTCGCTCGAACCGCATTCCAAACAACGGCGGCGATGCTTATCGGAATAATTGTAACGCGAACGACGAACGTTATGCCGCTCACGTCGGCATAATCTCATTATATTTGTTTCAACGAGTCATTACCTCAAACATTTTGATTACGAAACGAATGGAGCAGGAAATACTCGGAAACATCCGCCGCGGTTTTCCACGACACAAAAATTCCCTCGAATCGTGTTAACCGTGTTCCTGGGAATTCGAGGATTCCCACAACCAGGGGTATCGCAAACGTCAGTCGGCAGATGTTGGTCGTGTCTCGCGAGCGCTAAATAAGTGGGTCCGTGCGTAGGCCACGATTGGAATCGGCCGACGCATCCCCCTCGTTACGAGAGTGGGACTGGGGAAGGAGGCCTTGAACACTGATTGCGGTCGCGGGAACCGTCGCCGAGGCTGGGAAAGGTCGCGCAAGTGCAAGGCCGTAAATTTCTCCTTGGCGGGTGCGTATCCTTGGCTCTTCGCGATCCTCGTTTTTTCAGCCACTAATGGCTTATCCCGTGTAATTTGCCTTTTAAAGTTTCGCTCTTTTTTTCCTCTCTTCCTTTTTTTGGCGATCTTTTTTCCTTTACCAAAGCTGCTAATGGAAATTCATTGTTGCTGATTAAGTACGCGGATATTGATGTATGGGAGAAATGCGTTTTCGCGTGTCAATTTGCGTCGCTGCGTGACAATCGCGTGTATCATTCTTTATTGTAAACCAGATAATGTACGAGCGACATTTTTGTACGTATTCCTGTTGTTTCTATAATTGGAACGATGTGTAGCAGAAGAATTGTATTCTCGAATGCACATCATTCTGGGAATATGGATGACTCTTTCTTTTATTTTTTGTAAAATTCTATCAAAACGTTTCGAAAGCGGATTTTGTGAAAAACTGCGGATGGACACCGGACGCTGGAACAAGTATAAGCTTTTAAAAATCCGTGGAGTACATTTAAAAATTTAAAAACGATTAATCAAATACGATTGCTGGGGGTTAAGAAAAGCTGCGCGAAAAATATTTTAGCCCTCCTAGGCAGGATATTGGTCTAAAAAATTTTTAAAATTGAGTGGACCTCGTGCTCTTTAAAAATCTATATCCATACCTATATATTACACTTTCAAACAGTTGTTGTAGTGGAAAACTCTTTCCATGGTTCGATGATCGATCGCGTACTCACGGTCAATCTAGAAAAGGTATCGGACAGTAATTCGAGATTACCAATACAACTTACACAAGCCCCTCGTTAAAATTGAACTTATTTATGAAAAACGTGGCCAAAGTGAATAAGAATTAATTTAAATCGTTTGCTCCATTTTCCTGAAAATGATCGAAAAGTCACGTTCTAATAGAATATAAACGCAACGCAAGGTACAATTCGAATTAGATATGCTTAATTATTGTTTTAATTCAATAGAATTTGAAAAAATTAAAAAAAATACAAATTTGAAATAATATTTCCAGCGCGCTATTTCATTAAAATACAATAAAGTCATGCTGCATTTTAATTTCTCCTTGCTTCAAAGCATTATACGTGTACAATAAAGAATGCATTTAATCTTATCTGCATTGTTACTTTAATATACGTGTATTATAACGATATTATCAATTTATACTCGGCAATTATATTCTTTTGTGCAAATTCAGTCGCAGCTCACGAATAATCAATAGCGTAATAATCGTTCTAGATATAATCACGTTTCACAGAAGAAAAAACATACGTTCTCCGACAAATGGAAATGCGCGAGTCGTGGCAAATAAACCGAGTATTCGGTGTACAAGCGTTCGTTTCGCAACGAGCGTTCGACAAATTCGCTCGATTCGACTCCACCACAACGAATCGCGTCCATCGCTCGTTCCTTCAAAATCCAAGCCGATGCAGTAGTGCTATTTTCGATGGTATGTGCGGGCGAGCCGCGGAGAGGGGGAACGAGACGTCGGTCCGATCGATAAAACGGATGTACTCTGATAAGGCGCAGGGGGCGCGTAGCGGGCGATTTTAGCGCGAAAACGTGGATCCGCGTGTCAGGCGTCGAGACTCGCGGATTGACGTTCGAGGCGAGTCGAGGTTGCACGGAGAGAGAGAGAGTTCACCGAGGGTTGTTATATCGCCGGAACGGAGACCGAGAAAGGCGAAGTCGAGCGAGCTCCTCGTCTGTTGTGCACTCCTGGTATATCAAGCGCCATGCGCCTTCGCGGTTTTCCCACGCGCCCTCTCTCTGTTCTCACGCGTCTCTTAAGTTATACGCGCACACGCGCCCCCCTCCCGCCCCGGAATCTAGTTATCGACACTTTTGCCTCCCCCGCCCTCCCCCCAACTTTTGCCGGTCCCGTCAATACTTTAATAATAGTCGTAGCCGGCTGCAAGGCGTCGTCACTTCGTAACGACGTTCCAGGGGCAGGCGTGTGTGCTATTTGTCTCGCTCGCGTTAATTATTAACGCTGAGGGACGGCAATCCGTTTCATCGTCGGCGACTCGCGCGGTCTGTCCGGGTTGAGAAACGCCGATCGACGAAGGCACGTTGAGTTTGAACGATGAGGCGCGCCATCGCCTGCGGGAGATAATAACAGTGGAGCGGTCGGTTCGCGGCCGCAGATAATAAACAACTCGTCGACTTTGTTTCGGGAAAAGCGAGTGGGAAAGCCGGGCGCTTTTCGGCGAGCGAGAGAGCGACCGCGCGGCGAGCGAGCGGGGGAGGGGAAGGAAGATCTTCACAAAATCGTGTGGATGAGCGTTGAAAATAGTTTGGCACGAGTCTCGGGCCGTCGGCCGAAGCTCGCCGCCCGGCAACTTCCTGAGTTGACATGGAGTCCTGGGCGTCCAGGGTTTCAATTTCTCGCGTTCCCGGAGACTCTCCCACGGTTTGCTCCCGTGGGAACGCTGTGATTGGCCGTGAAACGCGCTCTCGCCGAGATGGTATGCCACGCGGCCTTATCTCGCTGGCTCTGCGCTGCGATAACACGAGTCCCCAGCGTCATCTGCCGCGGGATCTCGCGGGGCCCGCTGATCCTCGAAAAATGCGCACGCGAAAAGTGGCGAAAAGTTCACGGAGCGATTGTTCGGCGGGACGTCAATGAGAGAGGGTGAGGGGACGCGAATCTTGAAACGTTCCCATGTAGGGCAAAGCGAGAGAGAAAGAGGGACTCGCGATTGTGGGACTGAAGCGTGGGACGATTCCCGTCACTCTCGAAGAGCCCCCGACTCTCCACTCGGGCCAATCGGATGCTTTTGTTACACGTCCGATGTCTCGTCGCTGTCGGCTTCCCACGGGATTGCGCGCGACGTGGCGCTTTCTTTGCGCTCCACTCGCCCCCTGAATGCGTATAATCGCGCTGCCGAAACCCGCGACATTTCCATAAGTAATGGGCCGCTCACCTCCCCCTTGCCGGGCCCGCCGAGATTCTGCGCCGAGCTCCCGACGGCAAAGAAAAAAGCGGATTTTACCTGACGCACATTACCAGTCTGGGGACTCGCGAAATTCCTCCGGCCTTATCGTGAGAATCTTCACAGCTTCAGGGGAAACCGATTCCCAGCCTGACTAGGAGACTAAAGCGCAGAAGCTGGTGTGTCTCGGGACTCTTTCAATTTACCCCTCACGTGCTTCACGAGAAACACGCACTCGCCGCCGTCTGCGGGAGAAGACGGAACGAGAGAGTGACCGAGGAAAAGGGAGAGAGAGAGAGAGAGAGAGAGAGGAGCGACTCGCCAATTCCCACAGTCTGCGCTTTTTGCAAAAGCGAAACTGGAGCGAACGCTTCTAACGTTCTTTCGGATGCCAACTTTCGTCTATCGACTGCACGTGCGTGTCCGCTGAACCGGGAGCGTCTAAGCTCGCTTAAGCTGAACACTCGTCGTTTTGTCCAGCGCAACGACGCGCGAGTCGATTGTGTGCCTCGCAGGCGTCAGCGAGTTTTTCTCTCGGCCGGGGTGAGGGGTGCGGGCCGCGGGGTACTCGGCAAGGGGTAAGGACGCCAGACTAGGAATAGGCGCGCGCGCGCGTTCGCGGAATATACAGGTTTTACGCGTAAGGGCAGAGAGGCTGGCTCCTGGGCGAAAGCTCGGGGGAGGAGGTGGACCCTCGCCTCGCCGAGTACGAGCGACGGCACGTTGCTGCTCGCGCAACCGCCGACCGCCTGATACGTGCCTGATATTCTCGTCGCCGAACTCGCTCTCAAGTTCAATATCTTCTCACGCTTGGCACTCGTAACCGTATCAGCGGGACTTTTTTCGCCGTGAGAAATCCAAGTCTGGGAAAGTTTCCTATCGGCCGCCACGTGCTTTCCCACGAACTTTCAAATTCTCCGATTGCGAACCGCGCGCCGCCGTGTCCGTTCTCAGTCCACTCTTCCCCGGTATCCGTTGGCTCGCTCGCGGAGGAGCACGGGGAAGGACGCCGAGAGGGACGGGAGAGCGCGCGAGAGCGACGCCTCTGCGATAATGCCGAAAATTTGAGAAGAAGGCTGCGCGCGCGTCCTGCGCCTTTGATAACCGCTCCCCGGGAACGCCAAGAGCCGCTCGCCTATGCAGTCGCCCCACTCCCCCGCCCCGAGGCCGACGCAGTTGCAGCGCGATCCTGGTCTAGCGCGGCGCGAGTTAAAAATAGCCGGAACCCCGCGCCGATACGCGCCTCGCTGCTCGGACGCGTGCGAGTGCATAGAAAAAAAAGCAACGACCGCTCGAGCGGATGCCCGCCGGCCTCTAAGCGCGCTCGCTCGCACGTTTCTATTCCTGCGTGAGCCAACGAGCGCGTCTAGCCCGGCCGAGAGGTTAGGGCAGAGCCGGGCAGAGTGTTTAGAAGCACCAGGCTAGCATGGCCCCATAGCAGATCGGCGCGGACAGCTAGAGCACGCCGGAGAGGACGGCGAAGGAAGGCAGAGGCAGGAAGGAAGGAAGGGACTATCCTCCGGAGGTAGACCGATCGCGTAGAGCTATCCCCACCAATGGCCGCCGGGACCGCGACTGCGCCCGCCCTTTCCTAGTGTCCGGCCTCCTCCTCCTCCTCCACCTCCTCCTCCTCCTCCTCGCGAGCAGCGAGGTCCATGGGAGCTTCCGCGGCCGCCTGGGAATCCACGGCCTTTCCCATACCCAGCGGGCCGACTTTCCCACCGCAGCTTGTGAACCGCCGGGCGTTCCCAAAGCGAATTCGTGGGACCCCGGCGTCGCCCCCGCGCGCGCGCGCCGCCAAGGCTGGCCATCAATCATCTCGTCGATGAATGCCCGCTCGTGTCCGAGCTACTAGGAGAGCAAACACCGTGGAGGTGTTCGTCGCTGTGAGCGCCTAATGCCTCCCGCCTCCCACCTACGGTAACGGGCTGCTCGCGCCTGCGCGTGCTCGCTCGCTCGCTACGAGCCAATTCGCCGGAGCAATTAAACGTCGCGGCGCTGCTCGCGATCGAGGCGCCAAGTACGAATGCGACTTGGCCCCGGGCGGCCAGGCCTACGCAATCTGAAGGATTGGCGACACCGCCGCCGCCGCCGCTGCTGCTGCTGTCGAAAGTCAGCTACGACGCGCGCCGACACGTGCGCTTTTATTCGGGCGTCTGTCTCTGCGAACCGGACGCGTGCACATTAACCAACGACGTCGGTCTTATTTATGACCAGATTTCCGGGCCTAACCCGCTCGGACCTATCTTTTTTGTTTTATCTTACGATCGGTCTTTGCATAAGCTTAGGGTCACTTCGTTCACCCGTGGGACGAATAATCGCGGCTCGTATGCTGATTAATTATTATTGCTCTGTCCTACACTGTGCAGAGTAGCTGCGTTTTTTTAATCTATTACTCGGATTAGTTGCGCATGTTCGACTGCTCTTTTATAGTTTCAAAGAAACTTGTTAAACTTCCTATGTCGAATACAAATCAAATCCAGTCATGCTCTCGACGCGAAAATAAAAAATTGATCCGTTTGGTTACGAGTGCTGTTATAAAGTTGCTGTAAAACCCTGATAAACTAATCGATTTTTTAAATTTATTAATATTCACGCACGGGAAATGTTTTCTTGAGGCCCAATTTGTTTTAGTTGTTTTTATCGTGTCAATTACTTTCAGCTACTTATATAAAATACTTTGCTGGCTTTGAAATTTGTCCGTTTCAACAATGGAGATGAGTGATGGATTCTTTAAAAGTCTTTTAAAAATCGACACAATTGTAACAATTATCAAAGAAAGATATTTAAACTTGTAACTTTGAAGAATTTTTACTAGAATTAGAATCGATTAAACAAGATGTGTTCGTTCTTTATCGGAGATTGAACGTTCCTCGTAAGCGTTTAAAATTGAAACCTTAGTCTCGTGCAGTGTCAGAATTTCCTTCGAGCGATCGTCGGTATTATAAAAATACAATAAAATGATACAAAAATGAGTTTAGATTTAAGTCACACCATCAATTTTGCACAGTTCTCGTCTATGGACTCGGAACAATTCCCGTTGGCCAATAGTTAATCGAGTGTGGCAAAGAGATGTAGAGTTTTAAGTCGACGCATAGAACAATTTTCGTTGTCGAGGCAAATGTTTGTTATTTGTCAATTTAATTAATGGCCCGAGTGAATTGCATTCGCGTGCTTACTAATGGATTACGAGGACAAACGTGTATTTCAAAACTGCTCTCGCGCGGGAGTTCCAAAGAGTTGGCAAATTTGAATAAATACTTATTTCAATAAAAGCCAATAAATATTTGCTCAACTTAACATTATACACTCTTAATACAGGAAAATCTTGCGGTTTCTCATAGCGTATAGTTTTATCGCACTCGGCAAATACGCACTCCAAGTAGAACAAACGTTTGCTCAGCGCCACTGGCGGCAGTGCGTCCTTTGGAGTTTCGTCATTGGCGCGGCTGAACCGGCCAGGCCAGTCAAAAACGGACCTCGTATCCGTCCGCAAAATCATCGTCACCTCGATCCGAATTCGGGCGTCGAATAGCACCGAACGAGAGCGGAGTTAGTTGAGCGATCGGGGCGGAGGGGGAGTCAGTCATCGTCGGTGCCGCTCGGCGCAGCGTCGCGCGCTCACCGATGGCCCGGCCGGCGCTTGGGTTCACACGCGCGCCGAGGACCCAAGATTAGGCTGTTTTAATCCACGCCTTGGCTTATCGTTCCCCTGTTCCACGTTAAGCCGAATGCGCCACACTTAGGAACCGCTATGCGCCCGCAGCCTTGACCCAGACGGCCGCCGGCACACCTCCCCGGCAACCATACTACCTGCGAATTTACTTATTAATTTAGATTATGTCGCACAAGAGCTAATTGCCCGAGAAATAGAATCTCACATATTGCCACCCTCCCCGCGGCTCCGGGCGTCGCGCGCCTCGTGCTCGCTCCTGCGCCGCGGCGATTCGGCAGGCCGCCGCCCGCCATCTTCCCCGCCACGGGGAGAGGGAAGAGGCGGAGGGTCCGCCGAGGCGATTCGTTGGGCCCGCGTTGTCTCCCCGGGGTATGCAAGGGCGTGGTCTTGTCGAGACGGGAGCGAGAGACACGCCGCCCGCATATTCTCCTAGTCGACTGATACAGTTTATTGGTCTTCTTCAGATCGGAATGCGGGCCGCGCGACCGTGTCTGTCTGTCTCGTGTCTCCTCGCAGGTCGCCCTCGCCCCTTTTTCACCGCCTCTCTTTTTATGCTACGCTGGTAGAACGACTATGTTTACTCGACAAGTGCCTCGTCAACGCGAGCTGTGGCGGCAGCCGGCACTCAGTGGTTTCTTTCTTCTTCTTTTTTCTTCCTTCGGCCGAAGGCATCGCCGCGCCCCAGGGGCTCCTTGTCCTCGGAATCGTCGATTCGTTCGCTTCGCGTTGCTCGAAGCAGTTGTCCGAACGGACCCAACCGATTCCTAGCGTCGATTGCCGCCACACTGTCGCGGTTAAAAATTGCGTTTGCGCAAACTAAAATCGCCGATACCTGCTTTAACACGATAAGCGTTAAACAATGAGGCGAATTAGAATAGACGCCACGAACTGTGAGGTTAACGTTGGCGAAACGACTGCCCACCGCGGCTGACCCAATTAATCTCTTCTGTCCTTTTGGAGGCTGCGTTATCGGAATTAATTGCTATGGCGGAGAAGTAAATATTTGAATTTTACGCTGAGATTATTGTTAGATCGCTAATGAGCGTGGATAAAAGTTGATATTCTTTGCAGGTTTTTGCGTTTCTTCGCTTAACAAATTCAGGCAAAGACCAAGGATGCGATGAAATTGAAATTCTGTTATTTTTATCTCACAGACTGCATTTATTATTATTATTATTATTATTATTATTATTACAGCAACTGTAAATTAACCATTAGAATTGTAATTGACGAGAGACTTAATTTTAAAACCAAATTTTAAGGGGTAAACTGCTCGTAAATTTATTTACGTATCCCCCGTACGATGTGCATTTCTCAAAACTCCCTTGACGCTCGTTATTATTTATGAATATTTACTATTTTTCGCCCCATTTTCCTCAACTAGATTGTAACCGAACATTAAAAATACATACACATTTTATTTAATATCTTTGAAAATCCTCTTGTTCGCGATGCACCGAGTTGCGCAGTGCAGACATTACAGGAAAAACAGGCGTAATTGTATTTATACTCGTGAATCATTTGTCAAAATCTTCTACACGCGAGTGCGTATCTGCGTACGAGAATAAATAAATGGTGCAACCAACGGCAATAGATAAAGAGAGCCGGTATTATTGATCAAAATTGTGTTTGCGCGAATGCTTTCGGATGCTTTATAATGATTTCACAATAATGAATATCAGACGAATGCTTCAGGCTTCTCTTCACAGACGTACGAACTTCTGCGGGAGAAAACAAAGATTGGATATGAATTTTTTAATTATTTTAAACCCGTTCTTTCAGAAATTTCGATCTCAAAATAAAAAATGAAGTTTCAGTTGCGACTGCGCACACGTTATAAGAATAAAAACGCTGCTCTCCTTTCATTTCCGAGCACGAGTTTCTTTGTCTGACAGTGCACCTGCGAAATATCAACGTAATCTCTTACATTTTTTCTTATTACACGTACTTTATCGCAACATTAAGCAATAAGAAGTAAATGGAAAGGTTAAAAAAAATTTCTTTTCTAATGCAAATAATTCGCACGTTGGAAATGATTGGATAAAGAGTAATTCCGTCTTTAATGTAAATATCAGAGAAGGAAGAGGGGAGCGGACGCTTGCAGAAGCGAAAATAGGAAAAGGCGCCAAATTACGGCCGAAGCATTATACGGGTATGAGCGAGAAAGCCTCCAACGAGAAACCTAGCCTAAATTCTGTAACGGAGCCAACTATTTTCTCCTGGTCGCCTGGTAGAACTGTCAGGCAGACTCATTTTTTCTCAGGTCGACGAAAATTATTAGCCTATGCTGATTGACGTTCCTAGTAGTCACGTTCGAGTTGCGTCACGTTACTCGGTACATTATATCATTCCGCCTCGAGCGCCGAGATAATGAAGCCCCCGAACGTATCATTAAAAGTAATTTTCTTCCCCGGCTAGAAGCCCGACGGTTGGCGACCGCGAGCGCTGCAGCTAATTAAACAACGGCGTTTGTCAACGGCGATACGTGTCATATCGGACACTGGAATGCAGTAATCAAGGCGTCTCGGCTTACGTCTGGGGCGCCTAGTCTCGTGACCCTATTAAACTCTGCAATAATGCCGTAAAAAGTGAAAGCGACGCGCGCAGGGTCTGGGTTTAAGTGGGCGCTCGAAAATTTTGACCTGAAATGCATCATCCTGTGCGCGGTTAGGGGCAACCGGTTTTTCGTAGCTGCTGCGGGTTCTAGTCGCCTAGTATAAAAATAGCCACATTATCGATTTTTTCCGATCGAAATCTTTCGAGGGCCTCACCTCCTGCTCAAACCTCCGGGGTGGCCATGATGGCCTGATCGATGTCGCTTCTCAATTTGCATGTCGAGATTTCACCCGCAGCATCCGGAGCACCATTTGCGCCTCCAAAGTATTTCGCCGTCCATTCCCGTTCGTCACCCTCGGTAATAACGAATTTCTGTCGAGTTTGTCCTCGTTTGTAATGTTTTTTTCATCCAATTGCAGTTCATCGCAGCGTATCTCCGCCACCGGATCGATCTGCAAACGCACGCACGCCGACTTTTTTATCTCCTTCTCCCTCGCGCACCGCTATTCGCTAGCCTCTAACAAAGGAGAGCGAATGCGCATAGCAACGCGAATCAGTGACAGTCTAAGTGCGGCACAATAGTAACCAGCACATTTGTGCCTAGGGCGTAATCTAGGCAGGCGGATTTTTAAGGACACTTTGCTTCTTTGCAAAAAGAGATCGATCCGAGGTGAGAATGAGTAAAAAACAATGATAAAGAGGCCGTAAAGGGTTAATCCCGCAGCGTGTGCGCAATGGTCATGATCGCCTGGTCTCAAAACCAAGGGATTTTCGACCTTAGCAAGGGAAAGGGCTCGCGGAATATGTCCCGAGGCGCATTGCTGGGATGGGAACGTCCGCGAGGTGAGCGGCATCCTCTTTGTCCTCTCTCTTTTGCGTGCACTTCTTCCTCGGCATCGCCGGCCGAGTGACCAATGGTCAGTCGCGCGACTCGGGAGAGGGAGACGCCTTCGGGCTTCCTGGGACTCATGTTCGCCTGGTGCCTGGTCAAAGGAAAACATCCGTCAAACAAAGAATCAACAAAAACGTTGATCAACGTTGCGCCGAGGACTCGTCTGACCAGTTTTAGAACTTCTTCCCCTCTTATTGTCGGGTCCCGAGAACGTAACGATTTCTTCGACCTTTGCGATCAGGGTCTCTCTCCTTTGACCTCCTGCTCTCTGCTTTACCCTTTTTTCTTTTACTGCCCTTGTGATCTATGTTTATGTCCTTTGTGTTGATCCAGGCTTAGTCCTTTGTACATTCAATTTACTGTTTTACTTTGGAAACAGAGAATTCTTTCAAAAATATAAATGCGACTGGCTTATGTTGTCCGTTGCCGGCCAAGACCATTTAGCCGCTCACCGAACACACCCATTTTCCAATAACGTACGCGCTCTAGTTACCACATAATTCTTGATACATTCATTATCCCAAATCTATGCCAACGCTTTTAATTGACGTGATTTACGGTCCAAAAGTATTGCCAGACTCGGTAAACATAACGTCCAATGTATTCAAAATATACCAACGAGCAGACCCGCGACTAGCGGCTGCTTAGCTCGCCTAAAATTTTGATTCTTCGCGCGAATAAAATCATTCTATTACAGGGAAACAACACATCGTATTCAACAGTCAGTCGACCATTCAAATCGGCGGACGCTGGAACCGCGGCAAAAGCAGAATCGACAAATCGTATTTGGGAATAATGTCCGGCCTCGTAGTCAACGGGGTGCGAATATTTGAATTGGCCGCAGCGAAGGATAACCGCGTGACGGTGAAGGGCGACGTGCAGGTGCTGCCGATTGGGAGTCTCGTGGATCGCGCGGCTCCTCTCCAGCGAATGCAACAGGTGACTCGAGGAATATCGGTCGACCTCGACACGATGGCGCGCGACTCCCGAAACATTTATTGATTTTCGAAATTTAATTCGCAGACACCGGCTTCCGGCTTTCCTGGAGTTGCCGATGACCTCATATTCTCCGGAGCCGGCAGTGGTTGCGTCGGAGACGACGAGGACGACGAGTGCACACCCGTATACGACAATGCCTCCGGTAAGTGTAAGTAAAAACCGGAAGTACTCATCTAAGAAAAGACCGTCATGTTTTAAATGCATTTGTTTTTGTTATCGCAGTTGAATTCGTACAATAGAAAAGTTACGTTGTCGGTTAAGCCGGAGATAAAGCTTATCTTATCCGAATGTTGCTTTTATTTTAAAATCTAAAATACGCTGATTCGAAAGACCCAGATTTGTTTAGAAAAAAGCGCTGCTCGGGTTCGTTTAAATAAATCAAGCTTGTTTTGTAGAGTTGGAACATCTTAATGAACAACGCGCTTTTCCCTGCAAATGACAAAACGCGTTAGCAAAATATCGCGAAAAATATGACTTGCGCTGTACAACGAGAAGAAAAATGTTACTACATTTGCAGACAAAGATAAACTAGGCACATATGGTGGGGAAATATAATGTTCTGGGCAACACAGTTGACTCTCCATTGTACCGAAACTACTTCTTTATCGCGTACTTTTCACTCGATAAATTCCTAAATCGTAAAAGAGTTGCAAATATTCTTAATAATAAAAATTGTATATGTTGCAGGAACATGTGCTGTTACTTCTTAAGATACGTGCAATTAGCTTTTAAAATGCAGATCTGATAAGCGGTAGCCATCAAACCCATATTAATCGAATAGAAAGCGTCTAAAGAACGTTTATTTTTAATTGAATAATTAAAAACTTCCTTTCTTTTTACGAGCGCTATTAGCATACGTGTATTAACGAAGACGGACGCGCGTAGCTCGTGTTGCATAACCCGCGGGGCACAAATGAGCCAGAAGAGAACTCCTTCCCATCGCACATACCTTTTCACCTTCATGTTCGCCCGATTGTATCTTTAATTCATTTGCATATTTAGGACCCCCATCCAAAGATACGCTTCCGCTACGTATCCTTTCTCTTTCGCGCGTGACCTCCTCCTCTTTAATATGTTCCCGGTGCAAAATCTTCTCCGACTGACTAAAAATTGAGCGTAATGATGGACATCTTTTTAAACTGGCGAGAAAATCCTCCGCCATTTTTGACGCACGAGGCTTTTATTCGCGTTACCAAGGCTGTCCACGATATCTATTCAGGCACGCGCGTCTAGATACGCGTGAATAATGAGTAACACGCGCGTGTCTCATTGCTCAGAAAAGCGAGATAAGAGACGCGCGACGGAGCGCGAACGAGACAAAGCACAATGTCGATATTGCCCTGAAAAAGGGAGAAAACTAGGGTAAATACGAAGATGCGTTTGCACGAATGACTAAAATACACACGTCACTGCTTGCAGATGACCTGATCACGCCAGTGTACGTGGCGCCAACCAAGTCGCCAACGACGAGTCGACCGAGAAATCGTGGCGCCAACGTGCCGGAGAAAAACATCCCTTGCGACGACGAGGAGGAGTGCAGCGAGGAGGGCTCGGGCGATCCTGGGACCACCGAGGAGATCTTCGTGACCTCGGCAACGGGTGCGTAACAAAAAGAGTAACAAACGCGACGACGAAAAATAAGAAGGCCAGTCGTTTATTGATCTTTGGCGCGGGGCGCGAAAAGCGTCGACGGAAAATTGCCGGTCGATCCGCGCAGCCGCTCGCGATGCCGTCTATCGAATTCCGATGACGCAGGTCGAGCGGCGCGGACCGGAGAAGGGGGCGCAAGAGGAGCCACGCGAATTTTCGAGCCGGTATTTTTAAATCGCCGGCAGTATTTTAAAAGTATCGGCCGGCGAATCAATATTTCCGGTGGGACGCGCGGTCTTCGATTATATACGCGTCGTCGCGCGCGCGCGAGAAGCAACAAGCGTCTCAGTGGTTGGCTCCTATTGTAGATGCGAGTTCTTCCTCGGTAGGCTACACGACCCAGCGACAGTCGACGACGAGTCAGCGGACGAGCAGCGGCCAGCCGAGGCACCAGCACCAGGAGTAGCAGCGGCGGCGGCGGCGGCGGCGGCGGGGGGTGGCGACGACACACAGCAACAGTAGCCACAACAACATCGTCTGGAGCGGCGGCTCCTCGCGTGGGACCGAGCTCCAAACGACGAGCCCCACGCGGCCTCACGAGATCTCTAACACCGAGAGCAGCAGCAGCAGCAGCACCAGGTGAGTCTTGTTTAGCGACGTGTTGCGAAGCTTAGGGAGGGGGTGGGAAATCCTCGCTCTCTTTGCCGGACTAATGATCGATCGCGGTTGCAGTACCACGACGCAGGAGCCGACGACAAGCGTCAGCAGCCATCCTACGACCATTACCTCGACGACGGAGATGACGGAGCCCCCGACCACCACGAGGACGCCCTACACCGTCATGAACATACCCCCGAAAAATATAAACGTCAACATTAATACTAACGGCAACAGCAATAGCAACAACAACAACAACAACAACAACAAACGCATAACGTCAGAGACGGCGGAGAACGCGGCGCTGATAATCGGCATCATCGCCGGCGCGCTCATAGCGATCGTCCTCATAATTCTCATAATACTCAAGTTTAAGAGTCGACCCGAGGTGAACTACAAAATCGACGAGGGCAAGAGCTTCTGCCAGGACCCGAACGCGGCGCTACTAGGGGGTGCGCTCGGCGCCAGTCAGCCCTACAACGGCGCCTTGAAAAACGGCCAGGGCGGGAGCAGAAACGGTAAGAAACGCGACCCCAACAACGTCAAGGAATGGTACGTGTAAAGTACTCTGGAGTCCAAGCGAGCCAAGACTGACCGACTGTGTTACACACACACACACAGACACACACACATTAAAAACAGATAATGTTATAAACAAATAAGTAAAAAGGAGAGATGAGAATTAGGAGGAGGGACAAGAAGTTTGATTCGCGGTATTAGTGTCGCTGCGTACGTGTAACCCAGAGAGAATGCGAGAGAGTGAATAATGATGCGTATACGAGGGAGAGCGGCGAGCAATCTAGGGGAGAGAGAATGTAACAGCTTCGGCGGTGCGCCACCACTACGTGCGAACCTCGAGCAAAAGCGAAAGTACATATTGAGTTTAGGCTAGAAAGGAAGGGATGATGCGTATAGTCGTGAGGACAAAGTAGGCCGTTTCATTTGTCAGGCACGTACACGACTGTTCTTTGGTACGACTGCTTTCGTTGCTTTTCGGGCCGCTCTTAATAGCGTCGGATCGCGCCAAGTACGAAGGGATTCGCTCCTCCTTGTAGATAAAATCAAAGATTTGCTATCACATTTATTTTCATTGTTGAATTGTCGATTGCATCAAGTACAACTACGTTCGGGCTGTGGTGCAAGTCGCCCGATTAGCGCGCGTTTGGCGAAGAGAAACGTGTGTGCGTAGTCGAGGACATATTTTGCTACACGGGTCACAAATATTGTTGCGATTGTGTGATCACGAGAAAGGAGAGAAGATAAGCACCAGTCCTCTTCGGAGTGAACTCGTCAGTTGCTCGGAAATAATAGAGAGGAGGAGGCATGGCGGAGCATTGAAACCGAGAGCAAAGGCTAACGAAAAGCAAAAAACGGCTAGGACCGGGATCCGTACAATCCTATTTAGCAATTATGGCATTTATTGTTGTATAGATGATATATAAAACTATTTATAAATTGTGTTATACGTGTACATTGTTTATTGAATTTTAGATTTTATTAACGCGAGATGAATTAGAAAGGATTTACTGAAGTCGTCGGTATTGATATACATAAACATAAACTTACAAACCGAAGTTATACTACTAACGTAATGAATAAGCGAAGGGGGGGGGCGATCTTAAGCGACCGAAGCCAACGAGTTGAATGAATCAAGTTCTGCATCTATAGTGCTTGTTTGCGCGCACGGGCGCGCGTGCACACACACCCACAGTTACACTCACACCACACTGTCATTACCACTTCCGCTCGCATTCAGAGGCCAGCAGCACGCACGCACGCACCCACGCACGCACACGTCCGCACCCACAGTCGGGATGAGAGCGCAATATTGCTAATGCAGAGCCGGTAAACGCGGGTGTAGCATCTGTTGGGTGCGAAAACTTGGCGAAAAACTCGAAACAGTTGCAGAGCACGAATGCGAACCGCACACAATTACTACGAATGCAATTATGTATAAAAATAAATAAATAAATAAATAAATGATCGACTAAGCGTGTTCGAAACCATTTTCACTCATTTTTACATTTAAGCAATGTTCCGTTATTATTGGATAACCTACGACTGTACTGTTATTAATATAAATTTGTTTGAAACGAATAGGTGCGTGAGAAACAACCTAATCGACTTACAAGGATTTCTATTAAGACGTCTGAAACGATGGGATGTCTCTAAACGCAAAAAATGTAAAGCTCGTTTAAGGATGCATAAGTCGATATATTTTCCGTTTGTAGCGCATCGAATAAAGTCGTACTTTTTATAAAGGCAATCTACCGTAGACGTGCGAAGTTAACGATGATTGGTTTGATGTTTATTTCATTTTGGTGTACTTAAATGCTTGGATAGCTGTCGACTTTATTTCCCGTTATGGCTTTCTAGTGACAAAAATTTATATGTATTAGAAGAAAAAAATAAGAATTGAGAAGTTTGGCAAGTTATAATAATATAATAGTAAATTTTACAATTTTGTCCAAGCAATAATAATTGATTAATAGTGCAAGCGATTCGAGCATAATGTTAAAACTAAAAGGCACAAGACGAGTCGGGTCGTCTTTATGAGAACTCGTTTATATTTTTAGAAAATTGTGAGAACGAATGACCGAATGTTTAAAGGAGGTTGAACGTAATTGTGATTATAATATAGTTGAGCGCTGTAACGAGAAAACTTGATTTTTTGTCAATAGTAACGTAGAAACCAAAGTTCTTTCTCGCAGTTCACAGTTCCGTCATTCGTCTGTTCCGCGAAAACTACAAAAAAATTAATCGTTTTGTAATTAATATCGATGTCAAGATTTTCTTTTATAAAGCCATGTCACTTAAAATTGAAAGTCAAGTTGAGCCGTTTAAAAGTTACGCTTACGTGCAAAAAGAAAAAAGGTATAGTTTCGCATTGACATAAATCAGATTAAACACTGGTTTTAAATACGGTGGCACTGATTCACTCGCATATCAATTGAAAAACTTACTAATGAACAAGTACAACGCGTTATGTCGCCACTAACGATAGTGTTTATCGTCTAAAAAACTTTTCTATAAGCCATTTTGTTTAATCTCAACTTTGAACTATTATCTAATGTATCGTAGCGCCCTTTAGGAAAGAGCGAACCTTTCAAAAATTTCAAACGAAACGCACCAAAAATTGCAATTACTCGACACACCCTGTCAAGTTTTTCCCGAGATCGGTATTACTGCACCTACACACTTGTACCATTTTCGTGTTCTTCTGTAAGCGATATCTTTAACTGTTCGTTCGTTGATTGCTCTTTAACTATTCTACTGTATAACAAGTGACCGTAATTTTCAATGTTACAAAGTACCAAGTTTTCAAAATCTATTCAATTTCGACATATCGAGTTTTTATACAGAAAGGAAATACTGATCCAGTCGAAGTGTCAAACAAACGAGCACATTAATTCCTACAATGAACATTACGATACTACTAGTTAAACCACATAAAATGTTACAGATGCTTTCGAACATTTGGCAATTATTAAGGTCGTCGACTAACCGTAACAACACTTTTTCACCTGTTACGTTAAAAACACTCTATTATCAATTTTTCTGTTACTTTTTAGAAAGTTTATATATTTTATATCGAGTATATTTAATCGTCTGTTATCGAGGCTAAAATTTGTTCGTGATCACATGTGTTTGTAAAAGTAAGTTCTTTAGCTGAAATTTTGAAGAATTTATTAGCGAAAAGCCCATAGCGGATATAATAATAACATCGACTGCTGATTATTAAACTGCCGCAGTGAAACTCGACTGCTGAATTTTAAGAAATTCATTGACCTAATATGATGCGATTGTAATTCATTGCGCTAAAATCACAGACAAGTTGTGGATACGAAAATACCCAATGAAAAGGATGTCAAAATGATACGGTGAACTGGACGCTACGTGGCTAAGCTGTTAGCCTAATATAATCGAGGTTCACCCGGTTCACCTTTTAAATGCGAATGAAAAGTTTAAAAGTTGATGCATCGCATCTTCTATCTGCATATCCCTTAATGTACTGAAAACTGATGTTTATACTAATTAACTTCTACGCGATATCTATGAACAAAGATATTACTCTATACACTTTAATCATGCATAACTTGAAATATGAATGTATCGAGTGGACATAACCCGACTAAATGTAGGATAGAAGACCTTGAATTTAAAATTCTATTGGCTTTCCAAGGTGTCTCTAAAAACTGTTTTTATTTACGTTGAAACTTGACAAACACTATCCAAATTGCTACGCCTTCTCCTCCTCTCTGATATGTTCAATTAAACATACACGAGCGACGACGAATCGACGCGTTCGATTGAAATTGCTCGGGAATTCGTATTATTGTGTTTTCAAGGTCTTCTCAGGTTCACCTAGTCCCTTACCCTATTATCAAACTATGATAAAGCATAAAAACGAAGAAAATAAACATAAAAAGAAAATGCGCTCAGCCGTGTCCAGAAAATCACTAGCTAGATGGAATTATATTTTACATTGTACAGTTACGGAGAACCACCATAAATGCACTATATACATAGAAATTATATTCGCCGTAAAAACACTTATTTTAGTTATAACGAAGGATCGACGTGACGCGACGATGAAAATTTTATTACAATCGCGAATTCATTTTTACAGATCATTTTTCAAAGAAATTCCGAATTTCTAAAATCATTCGAGGGTTTCGTAAATCGGCAAGTTTTCTACAAACTTTTTATTTCCTTTCCAACAATCACAATAGAAAGCACTTTCCACAATCCAAGGAAAAGCATAATTTACTTCTTTTATTTTACTCTTACGGGTCAATAACAATAAACGAAATTGCTTAAAAAGATGCCAGATGTATAATAAAGTAAAGGATGCGTTTCAATTTTTCACATATCAAACCAAAAACTAACAATTTATAAGATTATGTCTTTTGTTGTAGAGAGAGAGAGAGAGAGAGAGAGAGAGAGAGAGAGAAACCAACCAAAGAAAACACACTTAAATATATTAGACCGAGTACTTGAGTGAGTCCGGTTTAAAATGGAATATTATTTTAGAAAACGCGCTTTTTTATATTTATTTATCTTTACGATTATTTATTCTTAGAAAATATTTCAAGTAAAGCAGTTGAGTGTTCTACCTTAGCATCGATAATTTTTTAAACTACTGTCATTTTTTTGGAGTTGCTAGGGTCGAGGCCAGTAACGTAGCTTCTCTACTCATACCATCGGTATAATGTACATACACAAACATGATTTTATTCCGGCACATTGAATAATTTCCACAGAGAGCTGATTAAAAACTAATCCACTTGAATTTAACGACGCATACATAAACACTTACAGGACACGTACGATTCATGTGAAAACATACACACGATATTCCACGCGAATGAATGCACGCATAACAAAGGTAATAGAAAAAGGAGGTCACGTTTTGCGCATACTATAGTCGCATTACAGTAAAAGCTTATTACCAAGAGACAGAAAAAATTCAGTGACATGTAAATAAAATAGAAGTATTACTTGCTACAATTATAATATTACGAATAAAAATTGGAAAATGTAATTAAGTATAATGTGCAATTATTTTCTACTCTATCCTTATCCGCATTCTACAAGAATTAAATTCAGTGGGCAGTTATTACTAGTGACCAGTGCAGTATTGTACATAAATAACACCATATTTGCAATAGTTTCATTCATTTAGTTTATAATAAATTTAGATAGATTAAACGTAGATTTTATGTTAATTATTTAACAATTGTTTTGTTATTTTATTTTGATTTATTTTCATTAGATATTTACGTTACTGAAAGTTCAGAAGAAAAGAACGCTAAAGGAACTACCGCCAATGCAGATGATAAAATAGCGGTAAGTAAAAGAAGTTTATCTAAAAATATTTCAATGCCTATGGGGTAAATGATTTGTAAGACAGTGAAAGATTAATTTAATAGTATTTCATATTAATGGATAAATACATTAATAGTTTAAGTATTAAATTCAGTGTAAATACGTTAAAATTTCATTATCGTCTCTCATGATTGCACAATAGCATCTTCTTTAACTGAAATATTATTCAAATAATATAGTTTAGAATTGAAAGTCTCATATTTTGAATGATATTTTGCATAGTTATTGTTGAATTGAAGTTTGAAATTTCAATTATAAATGTCATATTCATAAACATTTCAAACACTTGGGAACATATAAGTTTGTAAACTTAAGATATTTTAAGTACTAAAGTTATTTAATCTTTATCGGTATTATGGCTGCATTATATTTTTTCATTTGGATTTTCATACTTTTGTTAATGTTTGATCACGGAAAATAATTAAAAATGTAAATACGTTGTATATTATTGATTAAAAACTGAAATAAGCATTAAAATTTAATCATTATTTTAGTCTTAAAAAACAGAAAACATTGACAATCTATATATTTTAAAAACTATAAAATGTAAATCCTATATTTAATTAAAACTTTTTTTATTTAAAAATAATTATATTACTATTATCAATTAAGTTTACTCACATTGAATCACACGTTTCTATCTTACGATAATTTTACTATACCAACCATTTGTTAATATTTTTTTATACAATTTCATATTTTACAATATCAAAATGCGTTAAACTTATAAAAATGAAGAGTTAATAGCTTCTCTACTGCCTCATAAAATCAATTAGTAGATTTCTTAAAAGGAAAAAATCTAGACGATATCGTAATATATATTTAAATTTTTATACAAATTATTAAGCAATACTAATTTTAAGAAAAAAGTATATGAAAATATAGTATATTGCAATAGTTTAGAAATACAAATTGCGTATTATTCTTTATTGTTAAATTTTTATTTTTATAGGAATATTTATTATGATTATTTGCTGACGCTGAGCAGGATCTACGAGAAAGAACAATTTAATGTTTGTGATGAATGAATGTGACCGAATTTTTATTAATAGTAATGAAGGAGAAGTAAGTGAGATTGTGTCTGGGTCACTTACAAATATCCTTTCAAATACCGGATCAGATATCGATCTCCTATTTACCCGTGAAAAATTTCGTTGAGAAAAAATTTTAATATAAAAAGCTACTACTGAATCTCTACATGTTTTTCTATCTATAAATACAAAGAAATTATACCTACGTGACGTTAACACTCAGTCGTATATAATTGATATCTATATTATAATTGTAGCCAAGTCTGGGAATAAATCCGAGGGGTCGTTTTTATCATGAAAAAACGATCCATGAGAAACAATTTTATTTGGTGAATAACCTTGAGGAAAAATAACGATTTCGTTTATTACAGAGCAGTTACATTCGTTGATTCAATGGTTATAGTTGTATGATACTTTCTCGTCAAATAGAAAGTGGGATTTTATATGCGAATCTAATTGCACGATCTAAAAAGAAAATAAAAAATAATGGTGAAAATAAAGCAAAAAGCGTTAATCGCTTAGAAGATTCTAATAGTTTTATAAAATATTCATCATTGTATTAAAATTATTAGTTGGTTTATTTTGCGTATTAAATGCAATGGAAATTTATTTTCCATATTTTCTTTTTATATACTTTACTCTTATATTTTCGATAAATAACTATTTTTTATGATTATTAGTCCAAATATATACATATATATATATATATATATATATAAGTTTAAGAATAAAAAATGGTGCCTTTCCCAAATGAATTCTATTTTTTATTTTTTATTATTTGTTATTTTTTATTATTATTATTTATTATTAATTTTAAATAATACAAAAATCAAAACAATTATTATAAATAAACTCGATTACATTTTACAATATTATTCCGTTTTTTGCATAATTGGTAAAAATTAAGTCATGTATTGGAAATTAATATTTTTTTTAGGACAGACATAACGCATTAATGACTTAGAATTGTTTTAATATTTTACCATTACTGCAAGATACACGTACGCACACGTAGTCTCTTTATTATTTTTTATGCAAAATAATAATTACATCTTATAAATCAAAAGTAGATAAACTTCTGAAGTTAAATAAAAATATATTTACAGTATATCCAGTCTTTTTGTTTTTCGTCTGCTGTTGCCTTATATTTTGCATTTTATAGGATGATAGAATTGGCGAATCTTTAGTTTATACAGATGGGAAAACCCAGCATTGTAGTATTGAAAATCGCATCTAAATGTATTTATGTTTTATCGTAATGTAGTTTAAGAACGTGACGTTCTAAATACGTGTTACTGCTGTAAGTTCTGTTACAAAATTCGCACATAAAAATTTTGGTATTCCTTTTTTTGATATAAATCTTACAATTTTGTATTTTAGAAACCTTCCCACGACTCTGATGGTTTTTTGATAAAGCAGAAGCTGTTTTACCTTTTATGCTCGAGTCTTGTTTTGGCAAAAATTTCCGATACTTAGAGGATGCGTTCTCAGTTGGCAGATTGGAAAGAGTCGAAGCTGCAACGTTTTCGCACTGCTTAAACGCATCGGGCCTTTCGCAATAGAAGTTCTTGACAATTGAATGGGTTTGTTCATCTACTTTATGATTCTCATGACTGTCTAGAACGAAGTTCCTATGCGTATTCGGGTTATCTGAATCTATATGTTTACTACTGACGGCATACGATCTCCTGTTGATAAAATATTTCTCCGAATTACAATTTTGTGCCAAACAGGATGAGGATATGACACTCTCACTATCATCTTTCTTTTCATGTTCTTCTTTTATCTTTTGATATTTGTTTGAAGTTTCGTCTTTTTCTTTCAAGTAGTCACCGTCTTTATTCGCAGTAACACAAGCCCACGGCCTAAAAAATCGTTCCATGTCACCAATTCTCTTTCGTCTGTTATAAAATATTTTGTGTAGTCGATTTTTATCTGAATTTAAAAAAAAAAATATTTAATGCTTTTAAATTTCACTTCTTCGTCGTTATAAACGAAATATTCAGTTCAACAGATGCGACAAAGGTACTACATGAAAACCAAGAAATAATGATTTTAATCAAACGTTTAACTGTAACGACTACTAATGAACATTGGATTTCAAAGAATATCATCATTACCGATATGTTATAACTGATAAATTGATAATTTATAAATATTTGTGTAACTTTTATGTGATTTTGTTGTATCAATAATAATACAAATACATTTGTATTATTTACACAATTAATATCGATGTAATAATTTCAATTTCGAATTAGTTTTGAAATTAATTTCAATAATTAGTATAGGTTTATAAAATCAAAATATTTTGATAACAAAAATTTGTTATGATTTAAACTTTCATTTAGAAGAAAATGTAATAAATATTACTTACGAGTAGCTTTTCTACTTGATAACTAAGTAGTATTTATGAAATGCACTAATGAATATTAATAAAGAATTTAACTTCTTTATTGCATGAATAATCTAATTATGAATATTGAAATTAGTATTGATTGCATAATTATTCAAAACCAACAACTCATAAATGTATCCGATGTGACTACTCTTATTGCGAAGGTAATACATTTACACGTGTATTTATTTGTTAATAAAATTTCATTTCACGCAGTAATAATAGAATTTACACATGAAGTTTTGTTCGACTTTCTATTTTTAGAAAATGATATCATGTAGATATTAAAAAACAACAAAGATAATCACATGAATAATTTTTATTTTTCCCATTATGAATTTTATCAGTGTTAATACATCTTTTTTGAAATTGATTATTTTCATTGAAAAAAGTCACATTGTATAAAAACAACAATTAAAGATTTTTACTTGCACTGAAATATTTAAAAAATTAAAATATTCTTCGTATTTGTTTATGATATTGGAACCATTTTTGTTTTTTGAAATTTATTTACATTATTACAGAATTAATGTATATGTACACAAAATTGAAGTATACAACGTATGATTTATTGAATATAGATCTATTAAATAAGATCATCATTCGCGTAATGAAGTAATGAACATTATTTTCTATTTAATGAATTTTCAGTTTATTATTATTTATTCTAATTTTCTTTATGTAAAATATTATACCTCTTGCTTTGATTTTGTTAAAATTAGATTTATTGTAAAAATAATTCTTGCGTGTAATAAATTATGTTGCAAAAATTATGATTTATTATATGCGATCTTAAGATTAAAATATTATTTTATCATCTTAGGTGATAATTCAATAGTATAACTTTAAAAAATTGAAATTAGGTAATTTTTCTTCATTATATAATACTTTTTAAAATATGTATAATACTGTTTCTCAACTTCAATTTTATATATTTTTATTTTTTGCTAAATTCAATTAATTTTTTTCAAACAAAAAGTCTTAACAAAGTATGTAAATATAATCAATAAAAAATAAACTTACAGGTATTAAATTTCATTTTTCAATATTTCTTAAATATTGTTCCTTATATATGTTCCCATTCTTATTTTTTATTTTAAAACATTGAAAATTGGAATTCATATGAAAAGTCAAAAGCAAATTAATACCGTGGTTGTATATATACCGTTATTATATTTAGAATGTTAATTTAAAAAATGTAAGCTCTTTATAAATATTCATTATCAAAACTGTATATAAAGATATAAATTTGTTAAAAATTTTATTTTTTTACTTTTCATAAAAAATATTTATATAAGTACTTTAAAAAATAGAAAATCAAGTTTTTGAGGTTAAAGCGGCTTGTTACAGATAATGGATTATAAACAACACATCGAATTCACGATATTTCAAATTAAATATTAGTATAGTTTTTGAAATTATTTTTAAATTATAGATTGTTAATATTGTTAAACCTGTTATTTATAAATAAGTGCAAATATGCCAGACATTAAAGTGACACCCTTAGGGGCAGGACAAGATGTTGGTAGAAGTTGTGTACTTGTATCAATGGGTGGGAAAAATATAATGTTGGATTGTGGAATGCATATGGGTTTCAATGATGAGAGAAGGTTTCCAGATTTCTCATATATTGTTCCTGATGGACCCGCAACAAATTATATCGATTGTGTTATTATATCTCATTTTCATTTAGATCATTGTGGAGCTCTTCCTTATTTTACTGAAATGGTACTTATTAATTATCATTTGATGAATCGTTTCTTACACATTCAATATTAATATTTTTATGAATTTGTTTTATTTAAGGTAGGTTACACGGGGCCAATTTATATGACTCATCCTACAAAAGCTATTGCACCAATCCTTTTAGAAGATATGAGAAAAGTTGCTGTAGAACGGAAAGGTGAAAGTAATTTTTTTACATCACAAATGATAAAAGATTGTATGAAAAAAGTCATTGCAGTAACCTTACATCAATCTGTCATGGTTGATTCAGAGCTTGAAATAAAAGCTTATTATGCAGGACATGTTCTTGGAGCTTCTATGTTTTGGGTACGCGTAGGTTCACAATCAATAGTATATACGGGTGATTATAATATGACTCCTGATAGACATTTAGGAGCTGCATGGATAGATAAGTGTAGACCTGATCTCCTTATATCAGAATCTACTTATGCTACTACGATAAGGGATTCAAAAAGATGCCGTGAAAGGGATTTTCTTAAAAAAGTACACGAATGTATTGATAAAGGTGGCAAAGTTCTGATACCAGTATTTGCACTTGGAAGAGCGCAAGAATTATGTATATTATTAGAAACTTACTGGGAAAGAATGAATTTAAAAGTTCCAGTTTATTTTGCTTTGGGTTTAACAGAAAAAGCTAATAATTATTATAAGATGTTTATTACTTGGACAAACCAAAAAATTAAAAAAACTTTTGTACAGAGAAATATGTTTGATTTTAAACATATTAAACCATTTGACAAATCTTATATTGATAATCCTGGAGCTATGGTTGTCTTTGCTACTCCTGGAATGTTGCATGCTGGTCTATCATTACAGATTTTTAAAAAATGGGCTCCTAACGAAGCAAATATGGTTATTATGCCTGGCTTTTGTGTTCAAGGAACTGTAGGTCACAAGGTTTTGAATGGTGCTAAGAGAATTGAATTTGAAAATCGACAAATTGTTGAAGTTAAGATGGCTGTTGAATATATGTCTTTTTCGGCTCATGCTGATGCAAAAGGCATTATGCAATTAATACAATATTGTGAGCCAAAAAATGTAATGTTAGTTCATGGAGAATTTGCCAAAATGGAATATTTAAAAGATAAGATAAAACAGGAATTTGGTACAAATTGTTATAATCCAGCAAATGGTGAAACTTGTATTATTACTACAACGTCAAAAGTACCCGTAGATGCTTCTTTAGCATTGTTGAAGTCTGAAGCAAAAAGATACTCTGCATTGCCTCCGGATCCTAAAAGACGGCGGTTGCTACACAGTGTCCTAATGTGTAGGGAAGATGGAATATGCCTTGTTGATGCTGACGAAGTAAGTACTTCGTTAAAATTATATTAAAATTACCATAAAGATATAAATTTTATCAATTTATGTAGGTTGCAAAAGCTGCAGGAATTACAAAACATGTAGTACGATTTACATCAACAATACAAGTTAGAGATCCTGGACCAGCACATTCCACAACTCGAAAATTGTTGCAGCCTCTGCAAGAAAGATTATCTGGTTGGACAGTTCAACTAACAGATGGTTCAATATCAGTTGAATCAGTTTTGGTAAAAGTTGAAGGCGATGAAGATGACCAAAAGAGTGTGTATGTGTCTTGGACAAATCAAGACGAAGATTTGGGAAGTTATATTCTTGGTTTTCTGCAAACTATGCTTAATTGAAAGATTTTTGCTTATTAAAGCTCCAACGTGTATGCAAACTCACTCGTTCAAATATTGTGATGTGAAATATACATTTAAAAGGGTAATGACGTAAATAATAGTTGTATAAATTTTGTAAAAAGAAAAATCATTTTTAAAAAATTTATATATGTTACTGAAGAAAAATGAAGCTTATAAATACTAGGCAGATGTAAAATGAAATTTTTAATCATTAAGTAATAAATTGTTTTTTATTTTATAACTTGAGTGGATAATCACTTTTTTAATAATACCAGTTACTTATAAATCTTATAATAATTCACGAATTGATCGGAGAATTTTTTTCCAATTGATTTATCACCATAGCGTATGAATACCGAATTAAAATATAGGAGATAATTTAAAAGTAGGAATATCTTTTGAAGACTAAATTCTTAATTGGTTACGTTAACTTACTTTAATAATGAAATGGCAACTTTTAAACTAATTTATTTATATTTAAATACATAGAAAATCAGTAACCACGAATACGATTTGAGGCGGTAACAAGGTTTTCCATTTCTTTTAACAGTTCTCATTTTCTAAACAGTATGCACATTATTTAAAAAAAAATATAATAAAAGCCGAAATTAAAAACATTTATAATTAATTAAATAAATGATTAAATATCTTTATCTAAAGGCATTTTAATAATATATATATATATATACATATATAATTCGTACATGTATAGTTAAATGGTCTAATAAGTAATTATAAATCGTTTTTTGTTAAAAAATTGATTAAAATTTGTCATATATTTTAAGAAGGTAACAAACCTTCTTTTTATTTATTATTGCACATGTTTCAAATAACTTCTTTTTCTTTTCGCATACAAATTGATTTTACTGCCCGAGACAATCTCATTTGCGGATTTATATGATACAATTTTTAATACATTCTCTTATCCAAATTTAATTAAAATCATCTATATTACGAACATTCGGTAGTTCGTTAAAAAAAATTACCTCTTCGCTCGCTTACTTCGAGTCTAATCCTTAATAAACAGGATTTTATCATGGTGCATTTCGTTGAAATTGATTGCAAATTATCAAGATATATATAATGTATATATAAGCTATACTCTTTAGACCGTTTGATTTCTATATAACAAAAAAATAATCTCTTCTCGAAAAATGCATATTGCCCTTTAACATGTAACATATTCGGTTTATATCGCGCATTAATAGTCATTTACATCTATTAATGTAACCATTACACACACCATTTTCAATATTCTTCCAATCTTTTTACTAACTACGAGTTTAATTGTTTATATTTCATCCACATAATAAAATATGATATTTGTATAATAAACATTATCCGTAGTATTTTAATTATATTAGTCTTCTCGGTAGCAAAGTCTCTGCTGTTTGTGTTTATTCAGCATGAACGTACATGCATTTGACACATATATTTTCGGCTTTCCTATAAAGCATTTTCTTCGGACTTGATTAATGCAGTTTGTTGTTTGAAGCTACTTTTTTCCGGAACCACCCTGAAATTGATTAATAATATGATTAAAATGTTCTCAACGTGCACGCACTTACTATGTATATTCCCATATTGTGCGGGTATCGTTAAATTCCTTTTTCAAAATTAATTATATTTTACATATACACATCAACTACCTTAAAGCAAGTCTAAATATTAAATTTCAATTCTATTCAGCTATTAAAAATAAAGGTTCATACGATAAATATTATTAGTTTAACTAAAATTTTAAACGAAGATCCTACATATTTACCTCTAGCGTAACGAGTTGTATTATTTTTTAATTTTGTCGATTGGTACTTTACAATTTTAATACATCCAAACTTTTTGTAAAATGCCTATTGCAAATTTTCCAGTTTGCGATTTTTAGGAAAATTATAATAAATTAAGTTCACACTAGAGACATATATAAATGCACGCACGCGCACGTGTAGCATAGCTATATATGTATGTGTGCAGAAAGAGAGAGAGAGAGAGAGAGAGAGAGAGAGATGGAAACAAAAATGAGACCGAAACCTCATCGTTATTGTGTATTGAATAAAAATGAGCGTTACATAAGGATGATTTACACATTGTTGCTATATACTTTTTTTTTTTTTTAAATTCATTGACATATAAATTAACTTTAGAAGGCATAATTTTCCTGTATGCTTATTACATTACCAATACATACAATGACCTGCTTCAAGCTAATTGTAATGTATTATCCGTTTTCTATTGCTTTCATTATATTAATTTAATTCGACGGTTATTTTAAATTAATTTATAAATTCTGTAATAATTCAAAACACAACATACCATTGAAGCAAATGCATAACAATATAAGTACGGAAGTGCACGAAAAAAAGTTAAATAGAACGAAATAATAACTTTTGAAATAAAATGTTTAAATTATGATTTATTATAGTTAAGAAATGTACTAAACAATCAAATAATTATTTAACTTTTTTTAAAGCGTAATACGTGCGTGCATGTGAATAAGATGAAAATCAATGCTAGATAATCTACACAATCATTACATACAAAGGTGTATTGTTAAAAATTAGAAGCCAAAATAAAGTTAGTTGCTGTAATTAACAAAAGAATAAAATCGCTTATGTTATTATTTATTAAAAACTTCTCTTGATTTTTTCACTATTTAGTTACGAATTTATTCTATAGACATAAAAACATTTAAGTTCGTTAAGATAGAATATAAATAGAAACGAATGAAAGTATCAGTACAAAGTAGTTATAAAATACTGCTTCGAGATACAAATACTCCAGTGGTAATAACTATAAAATATATTTATCCATTGATTAAGTACATTTTGAAGTAAATCTTTTAGTCTGATTAATGAACATTTGCACAAGAATGTGTTTAGGATAAGTCATTTTATAACAAAGTATTTTAAGGTTTTATATTAACTTATAATAACGATTATAGATTATTATTTAAATTATTTTTTCATAAAAAAACGTATTTGTACTATAGTATTAATATTATGAATGCGAAAGCTTTAAATTTAACACCATTACTACAAAGTATTTCCACTAGAGATTAAGAATTGAGTAAGTGTTACAAGTAATGATAATTTATAATGAAATGTCATTCGTCTTGTGCATCAAAGTCAATACATATTTCCATATCTATCGTTAAACCGCCGTAGAATATTTTTAATAAGTGCTTGGACCGTTGCCCCAGTGTTTGTGCTATTCAAAATGTAAATCATAATTGTGCTAATTTGATTTAGTATTACGGTTATATTATTCTATCAAACTGTTTCATTTCTCCTGTACAATTTTATTTACACTTTTACAAATTTTACTTACTTGAACCATTTCTAGTGTTATTTGCTTTGGCTGCCCTATACTAGCTTTGCTTTTTAAAACTGATACAAATATTCTATTTGACAGAATGTAAAAGCCAAACTAATATTGCTATCTTACGATAAAAAGATCTTACCACTGCTAGTATGTTTATGAAACTTTTATACAAATTAAGCGAAAAATATTAAAAGCCACCCTAGATTATTAAAATTAAATTCTCTTTCTGATGATCATTATAATTATTAGGAATCGGTTTATTTAACAGAATGTGAAAAAATTTTAACGTAAAAGCTAGTTGTGTAATGTATGGATTGTTAACTTCACGACTCTTTTCTTTCGTTTTTTACAGATACATTGAAAATATAAATGCAAATCCTGACACACATAAAAGGAATAAAATAAAGCATACATATTTGTTAGAATATTATTTACATATTTCAAGTTAACGAGGGAATTTCATCTTGTATACGATTATATTTAATAACGCGACAAAGTAACATTAAATTTGATATTCTCGATGAATTATTATTATTCGAAAATTAATTAAACGCGTATTTTTTAATTTCCAATGTGTAATACCATTGGTACTCCTTTATAAAATATTATAAGACACGATTGAATTTACGATTAAAATAGTCTTTAATCGTATAATTATCTAGTACTAATTAAAAATCCTTGTTACACAAAAGACAAGATACGTTTACATAATCTTCCGAGTGGCTTAAATACTTTAAGTAAACCCAATATAAACCTTAGATAAAATCACTTTAATGAGGCATGAATTCGTAAAATGGCTTTTTTAATGAAATTCTACAATGAAAAATATTACAAGTGAATGAACTTCCAATGATGGGTTGTTAATGGACATTAAATAAAAACAGAATGTAATTTCAAAGGTGACAAATGTAAAAACTAAAAAAAAATATTCACTAGCTGCCTAGCATTGACCCTTATGGTAAAAAAGGCAACAGCTAACGTTGGGATGGAATCACATTTTTTGTTTGCGTACCTGAGAATCTGCGCCTCTTTGCCATGGTTTTCTTAGTGGACTGTCAGAACAACCAAAACACAATAGACACATTATTGCTAAAAATGTTAGACTAAACATAATGGTTCTGTTTTTTTTTTTTTAACGATAGCACTGCTCTGATGAATATTTATTTATTGTACATTTTATGTTAATATTTATCTTAGTCATTTGTTTAGTTTTCATAATATAAAAAATATTTTTCTAGCGATTTTCAAAGAACTTGCATATGGCCTAAGCCATAACATGTTTTGTAAAATCATAATTTAATCGTTTAATTATTTCGTTTACATTTAGTATAGTATACAACTGGTTCTAGTATTCTTACATTACCCATCACCAAAATACTTAAATATTTTGTGTATGCGCTTTAGACTTAAACTTTTTTGGTAATACGGGTATTACATCACACTTCTTTTTATATTTCACATAACAGGACAAACACTGGGAAAAAGGTTGTATGTAATATCTTACTATAAGACAATGTCCCATACTAACTAAAAGAATTTAATTGAAGTGAAAGATAATAGTTTTAAAGAATGTAAGAAAAACTACTAGAAATTTTCAAAACTCAACTGATTTCTAACAATCACAAACAACTACAAATGAAAATTATAAAAAATCCAGTAGCTAGAGAATATTTCTGCCTTAAAGTGAACTTAATTTTGTATATAATTACCGAAGTAACTTTCGTCATGAATTATTATTAATAATATTCGATGTTTTAACGAAATAAAAAAATAAACAAATGAAATAAAGATATAGAAAATTATAATTATAAAAGTATTGTACTTTTCTATAATTAATTTAAGTGCATGGCCAATTTATCTAATCATTCAAATGTATTTCACGATTTTTGAAACCTGCTTCGGAGTTTACCTTCCGTTTTTTCTTGTGTTTTTTATGCTGCTGTCCGTTCAAAGAATTGCAGCTATTTTGTATAATATTATCTGTCATATGACAGGTATTAGAAGTAAGTTTTGAGGTAAGGGAGCTGTCGTCAATATCTTGTTGAAACTTAACCGAACAATTGGGCTCGATTAAGGAACAGTTTTCAAGCTCAGTGTTCTTGAGGCGAGTTTTTTCTAAGGCAGTTATCAGACATTGCTCTCCTAGCATTGGCTGTATATTATTGACATATGTATTATTAAATATTCAAACTTACAGAATGAACATGAGCTTTCACAGAGTATGATAAAATACGATTTAACTTTCAGTTATTTTGAAAAGTCAATAAACAAAACAAATTACTTAAATTAAATTCAATTTCAGTATAAAGTATTGATAAAATGAAAAGGGCTTCAAACATTTTTTCATGAATAATAAACAAAACAGCGTTTACATGTATTTTATCATATTCTGCGAGATTAGTTTTATAAGCGACTCGGTTATAAAGCGCATTACAGTAATTTCATTATGATTATTAATTGACATAATGAGGAACGCGCATTTGGTATCCTCAGAGAAAATAGCAGTGCCGTTCGTTGGTTAACTGTTAAATAGAATTCAAGTTTTTCTAAAACACCTGGAAATTTATGTATGAATCTCTATGTATGATATAACTTTCATGCTATTAAATTTAAAACGAATGTTTCGAAAAGCAAGTCTTCGTATATTAATATAAAAATTACGATAGTTTGTTTATTTTACTGACCTCAGATAGCGGAGAATCGGTAACAGGAGGACCATTCAAAGTTGATTGATCTGAACTACTACTGCTACCACAAGTTTCATTCTAAAAATAAAATAGTTATATTATTATGTAAAATTAAAATGTTTGCAATAAAAATTTATACCTTAAGTTGCGACATTTCTTGCTGCATTTGTTTAACAAGTTTTTTTTCTTTGTATAATTCCGATTCACTCATTTCTACAAGCACATGCAATTGATTTATTTTTGCATCCAATGCTGTTCGCTTACTGATTTCATTTTTCAAATTTTGCGACAATCGCGAATTTGTCTGAAATCAAAATGAACAAATTCAAAATTACTTTCATTAACTATTGAAATAAAATCAAAAATCAAATCAAACCTCTTTAAGTTTCATTAATTCTGTTACATCTTGCTCCGAGTTTTGATGATTTGCAGATTGTGTAATTTGTGGATCAAAATTTATTTCTTTGCTCATAACTTCTGCTTCAGATAACCTTGATTCCAATTCTGATATTTTCTGCTGCAACTATTACAATATAAAACAAATCATATATTTCTAATATTAAATGATTTAAAAAATATATATAAATTTTCATTTGTAAAGTTTAATGAATACTTTACTTTTTCAAAGTATACGATTTTAAACAATTTATATAATTAAAAAAGAAATTTAATCATAAACTTTATAAAATCTATTTTTCCACGCAAAATTTATATACCTAGCAAGCAATACTGTAAATATAACATTATTTTATTCAAGAAAATATTGAAAAAAAATTCTTGCTATGTAGACATAATAAATTTTATATAAAACAAAAAAATCAAAATAAATATTGAAATAATTGTATTTTGGTCCTTGAAAATAAATTTTTTTTTTAATTATATAGACCTTATTTAATAAATAACAAAAGTAATGCCAAATATATTAAAAATAAAAAGCTTCTTAAAAACAAAATTAAACATTAGGTACGTTGCTATCATGTTTAGCTCCATACCTCACTGGTGATAGTGGGAAGCGATTTCTCTATACAGTTAAATGCAAATTCAACTCCATCACTGTTGTGAAGTGCAGAATCCTTAGATTGATAAACATTTGCACCAATCAACTATATGTACATATACCATTATCAAGCAAGAAACTACATTTTCATGCTATATAACTTAAATGTCAATATTTATAATTGTTAAATTGATTAATAATTTTCTTAACAAATGCTATAAGCTTGTTAAATTTTTTAAAATTAATTTATATATATATTTTGGCTTTATTATTGAAGAAAAGATTTTAACTATTCGGTTGTTAAATTTATTAGATTTATTAAAAAATATTTGAACATGCACTGTAAATATTGTAAGCAAATAAAAAATTTTAATATCTTGTAATTACTACCGCATCGTTAGATGAATTTTTTTGAAGATCATAAATTTCTACCCTCAGATTAGAAATTTCAGTTTCTTTTTGCCGTAATTGTACCTGCCACCGCTTCTCTTCTGATTCTATATTATTCTGAAGTTTGTTCAGCATTTCCTCCTGTTATAATAAAAGTATATTGTTTATATTGATTTTAACATCACTAATTTCATTAGTATTTGTTAATTCGTCAATTACCGTATCATAAATAATTTGTTTGTAATGGTTCACCATGGTTTGTAAATTTTTATTAGTTTTTTCAAGCTCTAAGGTTACATTTTCAGACTTGTTATCAGTGTTTAACTTATTAAGAACTA
This sequence comes from Platyscapa corneri, assembly GCA_018907185.1. Lineage (NCBI taxonomy): Eukaryota > Metazoa > Arthropoda > Insecta > Hymenoptera > Agaonidae > Platyscapa > Platyscapa corneri. Next base: position 2,839,879 of record JACCHW010000019.1, on the reverse strand, counting down.
CGTGAACTTGTTCCTCAAAAACTTTCATCCACTGATCAAATGACTTTTCGGACACTTTAATTTCTGGGAATATCCTTTGCAACAAAGCTTTAGTTACCTCCTGTTCTTCAATTTTCAGTTTCTGCACATTATCCTGTAATTATTAATTTGAAGAAAACGAAAAAGATCAAACGAAATAATATTTATGAACTTTCAAATATAGGCAGTTAGAAATCTTAATTTTTTTAGAGACTTTACAAACATTAAACGTAGAAATCCAATTACGTACAAAATTAATAAAAAAAATTAATGAATAAACTTACGTTTGCTCCAACATTGTTTATAACACGACTCTCTGCCAAATTAAGAGCTTCCATCACTTTCCAATTTTTTCTTCGCAAATCCTGTAGTTATGAGAAAAAAAACCTTAATATGAACGATCCAAAGATTTGACAAGTGTTAGATATTTTTAATCAAATGTAGTCGGTAATGTTATATTAGATAATTATTAAATTTAGATGAAAAAACTTGAGCAAAGTGATGGAAGCAATTGAGATGTATATTTCTGAAAAATTTAAGACGTAAAAATAAAATAAAAAAGCATACGTTATTTTTTGATCTCTGCTCCTCCAAGTCATCTTGTAATCTTGAAGTAATGCTATGTTGATTATTAATTTCACTCCTCAGGGATTCCACTTGAATACCAAGTTGATGAAGTTCCTTTTCTTTTTGAATCAATGCCGATTTCAATTCAATAAGCTGGTCTTCTTTTTGCGCCAATCTAAAAATAATTATCCAGATAAATTTACAATTCGTTTACTGTATTAAAAATAAGTCAAGAACAACTGCATGCTTTGAATGTACGTACAAGTTTGTTCTTTCAACGAGCTGAATGTTATTTTTTTGCGCTTTCTCCTCGATTCCGTTTTCTTTACCATCTACGTCTGAGTGCTCCGTAGAAGCTGCTAATTGGGACGACAGCAATTCATTCTTTTCGCGTAATTGTTTAACTTCTTTTTGTAATTCTAGCAAACCTCCTAACTAAAGGCACAGATGAGATCAAATTAAAATTAGTCATAATATCTTTGTAGCACTTTTGTATAATAAAAAATTATTTCTTACTTGTGCAGAAAGCCTGTCGTTTTCCTCTTGTAATCTCGTGATTTTCAGTTCTACTTCTGCAGATTTTGTGTCTGTCATCGTGTTCGCCGAATTATTAAACTTGGAAAATTCGGCTCGAGTTTGTGCTAAAATTTGTTGAATTTCTCTAAGCTCTTCTTGACACTTATTCAAATCATTTTGCGATAATTTATAATTATCTTGCGCTCTTGCCAATTCGGACTTAGTTGTCTTAAAATCGTTCTTAATTTCGGTACACTCGAGTTCAAACTTCTTCAACTCGTTCTGAGCTTTTTTATATTCTGTCTGAATGTTTTCTAATTCAGATAAAGCTTTTTTCAACTCTTCTTCCTTCGCCTGCAACGTGAATTGCAAGTTCGCGGCTTCGGGCTTTTCACTATTGTTCTCGTTCGAATCGGTCGAAAGGTCGGATTTCAATTTCGTCAATTCAGATTGTACTTTGTCCAATTGCTCCTTTACAGAAGTCGCGTCACCGGCCTCCGCTTTGGCCGCATCGAGTTCCGTTTGGAACCACGTTATCTTCTTCTGCAATTCCTGTTCATGGTGGTACATACTCTTTATCCTGTGTTCCATATCGTTCTGAGCTCGTCGCGACTCCTTAAACGAGATAAGAAAATTGTACGGATTGGGAAAAAGAAGGCGAAAGAAGATAATAGAATAAAATAATAAAAACCTCCAATTGTCGGTGCGCATCCTGCAGTCGGTCTCCGGTTTCCTTGAAATGCTGCAGTTGTTCTTCCGAATGTATAATCTGTTCCTGCATGATGGTGACCTGTTGTCTCAACATTTCGATCTCGTGGGTGCTGCTCTCGCAGGTGGCTTGTAATTCCTGCGACATGGTCATATTAACAGTTTGAAGTTCCTGATACTCGACGTGCTTCTGGGCGAGTTGAGACTTGAGCGCATTCTCATTTTCCCGCATCTGGGCAAACTGACTCTCCAACTGCTTGCGCTGGGCGATAAGCTCTTGCTGCATTTGTCCGTGGGTCTGACCCTGATCCTGCATTTTGTGAATGATGGTGGCATCCTCGTTGATTTTGGTTTGGAGCTGCTCGATCTGACGGGAGAAGCCCTGCTTTTCCGCGCTGTGGCTCTCAAGGATGTGCTGCATCCGAGTGTGGAGCGTTTGGGCCTCCGTGGCTTTCGCATTTAGGGCCTCCTCGAGCTGGCGCACGCTCGCCGAGAGACGTGAGCGTTCACCATTAAGCTCTGCGCGCAGTTCGAGCAACTTGTTCTGGACGGAAATGCTTGCCTCCTGCTCATCTTTCAAGGCCTTTTCCTTTTCCGCGAGCTGCTTCTTTAGTTTGATCACGGGATCCGCTCGGCTCTCTGTCCACTCTGCATGTTCCCAAGGATTCTCCCTGTTGTTTGTTCAACAGCTGGTCGATGAGAAATTGGATCTCAGTGCGGCTCAGTTCGGCCTTCTGCACGAGAGGTTTCAGCAGAGAAAAATTCACCCCGTCTTTGTCACCGCCTAATAAAATTATATTCATCAAAATCCAAATTATCACCTTCGTTCCATTTATCTATTTTATTCGGAATATTTATTATCTAAAATGGTTTTTTTAATAGTTATTTGTGCCGTATCTTGAATTTATTATTGTTATTATTATTATTATTTCTCGATTATTGTATTTTTTTTGTCGAAAATTTTACGAAATGACGAGTCAAACAGGTATTTAAAGGTAATTTCCATTTATTTAAAAGACGGGAAAACGTACGGTAGTTTTACCTAATTACTATTCCAATTGTTATTGTTTATCGATAAATTTTGCAAATTCGCAAAAAGGTATTTCAATAAACGTATGATGTAAAAGAACTTGTTCCTAATATAGAAACAGCCTTGATGGTAACTGTTCGGGACAATGACCCAAGTGTTTGAGGAAGGGGAAGGGGAAGGGGACTGATTCTACCTCAGCCGCATTCCAACGCTCTTAGAGGTATATGATTTTGACCTGGGCGAATCCCTTAGTAAAATGCGGGTCATAAATTTGCACTACGTATTTGCATTGTTAAATATTAGAACGCGCTTTAAAAAATAAGAAAAAAAGGGAAAACTATTAAAAAGTATTTCTCGTACGGATGTAAAAATATTTAATTGAATAAAATTGTAAGATCAGCTGTTTCGAAGGAAAAAGCAATTATAAAAACAGCACTGAACAATACTTTTACGTGTTTCGCAATGGAATCTTATATTTATAGCATCACTTATTTAAGGTCGTCGCTTGGATCGATCCTATGCTTTGAATTATGGAGATTATTGATCTCCTTCTCTTTTTCATTCCCTATCTCTAAGATTCACTTGGTATAAAAAGCGTTTAAAAGCAGCACAAAATAACTATGTCAAACACGCTATGGCTAAATCATGAAAATGTTAATTCGCAACTTGTGGTATGTAAGTTTGTTTCTATAGATGCAGAATATAATTTCGCTTAATTACACGTGTCAAGGGTTTTGCTTTAATCTCTAAGTTTGAAGATACGTAATAAGCTATCTTGAAAAAACAAATTCAAAACGGAAAATAAAACAAATGATAAATCCTGATAACACATCCGGACTTATTTTTAAGAATTCATGTTGATATTGTACTCCTATCAATTTTCTCGGTACCCATTTAAAATGAAAGAAACAACTGATTACGTGTAATCTTTTTTTTAAATTTTCGATACCGATTTGTTAAGTATGAAAAATTAATAAGCTCTTTTGACTTACCGATCTGAGCGAGAATATCGTTCTTTTTCTTAACTTTCTTTGATTCTTTATTCGAAGATTGGATTGGCAAAATTGTTTCTTTGATGATTTCCCTCGATTCTTTAGGTTCTTTTTGTTCCCTTATTGATTCTTTCGACTTTTCTTTAATTTCCTTTATATTTTCCTTGTTAATTTGATTAGAGGTAGAAGAGATTTCTTTCTTTTCCTCTTTATGATCATCTTTCTTTCTTGAATCCTTTTCTTTAGCATTCTTCTTGGACTTTGTCGGAGTTTCCTTCGGGGATTTATTTAAATTCAATTCCGGTTGACTAATTTGATGTATATTTTCTCGCTATCAAAAATAATTTTAATTCAAATTAAGTGCTATTGTGGATTCGTTTTTTGCTTAATTAATAAGTAATTGGAGGTTCAATGAATGATGTAACAACCAATTGAAATAAATTAAATTTGAAGTCACTGTTTAAAATTATGTAAATGCATTAATTAATATTCACCCAAAATATACCATATTAGTGCAGTATGTGAGTTATATCCAAACTTTAATAAAAAAAATAAACACAAATCTTTTTTCATTAAAAAATTGTACCAAAATTTGTATTACACCCACTAAAATTTTTTACTACAATTAAAACCACTAATCAATTTTGTTACAATTATTTTTGTTAATTTTATTAACCTTTCCCCAAAATAGGTACATGCTAAAGCTACCATAGCACTCACACTGTGAATTCTAATTAGTTCGAGATCATCTTTTGGCTGACTGACATCAAAATGATTGCCTTCTTGAAAGGTAACAGGTTGCGAAAGATTAGATTCAGTGTTGATAACCACAGACTCATCCTTATTCACTAGGATTGATTTAATTTTTTCAACTTTTCCCTTCTTCTTACCAACCTTGCCACTTTCCTAGTATATTAATGCAAACAAAAAATTCCCAAGAATTTAGCATAATGTGCAATCGCATAATATAGTGCAATGAATTATAAATAATTAATTTTATAAGTATATTAAGCTGAAGCCAATCAAATTAAAGCATAAATTAAAATTAATGTTGCTGTTGTTAAAAAATGCAATAGCAATATCATGCAAAATATAAAAAATTAGTTGATATATTATGTTCCTGTATTAATGTAACTACAGCTAATCTATAATATAAAAACACACTTTCTAATTTATATTTCTCTAGGATTAAATAATTGAATCATTGTATTTGTTAAAAAAAAATATTAGTTTTTTAAATGATACAATAATCATGAAACTATCTTAGCAACATGAATTTTTTTAATAAAAGTTTAATAATTTACTGTTTCACCTTTGAGTCTGTTTTTTTTTGCCTTCTTCCCAAGTTTAAATACCTGAAATTTATAAATTTCAGGAAAATTATTATTAATTTTATTTGTTTAATCTAAATATCCCAATTTCAGTTATCAGATAAAAAAATTAAATTTAATCAAGATTTTTAATGTACTTTCAAATGTATGTTTATTAATTATCAATATAATCTACTGTCTTTTATCAAATTTTGTTATTTGGATAGATAATTATTATTAATAACATTATAAAAGGTTACGTTTTAATTGTTTTACTGATTGATCACACTTTATAAAATCACTTATTTAAAAAAACACTTACCAAGGCATAATAAACTTAAAAAATTAAGTTGCTAAATTTTCAGATAATTTTGTAAAACTTAACTTTTACTAAAAATTTATTCACAATGTGTTTTATAATAAATAGAATGGTTGTTAAAAAACATTCCAAGTTTTGTTACCATGGTTATATAAAAAAATGAATAAATTACTAAATGCAACGTTACACATATATATATCTTTATGTATATTATACTAAGTACTAATACTCTGATTGCCTTTTGTTACAGTATTCTTGTGACTAATATATTAAAAATGAAAAGTAAAGCACAAAAGCATTGACTGGAACATAACACATTATACTAAAAAAGTCCTTGTGGATGACCTACATGTGCAACATCTGATATGTGAACTGACATACCATGTTTCATGCGTGAAATGGATAAGAATTCAAGATACTGAATACTAATACACTAACTTATAAGCAGTGTTAAGGTTAAGGAGGATTAGATAACAATATTATATCTATTACATATTTTTAAGTATATCAGTTTCTAGCAATTAAGTAGATTAATTATAAAAGTATAATTACATAGAAATTTTTTTTAGTAACCAAATCAAATTAATGTAACAATAGATTGCATGCATTCTTCAATTACAGTTGATTTTGAAAATCTACTGTGTAAACAACTACTTTACTAACCAATAAGATAGTTCAAATAGTTTAATAAACAATAAAGATAGTTTATCTCAAAAATACACAATGCTCTTCAACATACTTGTATTGGAGCCTCTGACGTTAAAATTTGAGGAGTTTCCTCAAATTGAACATGTTCTGATTTTTCTTCCTTTTCTTCCTTTTCCTCTTTCTTTTCCTTTACTTTCTTTCCTGTTTTATTTTTATGTTTTTTATCTTTACTTTTTTCTTTTTTACCTGCATGAATAAATTTATGAATTCATAAAACTATTCTATAAAGGTTATTTATTTTAGAAATAATACACAATTTATAACTCGTTAAGCTAACGTGAATTACCAAGTAAAAGGTCATCCGGTAGTTTGCGTTGTTCAGCTATGGCCTCTTCATACGATTTTTCTTTCATAGCAAATACAGAGACAAATCCAATGACTAATGCAGAGATGACAACTACTGCCACATACACCAATCCTGTTTGAACATCCATTTTTCTGGTTGTTCTTAACTTTCTGCACAAGTCAAACACATTCACTGTTTATAACCAATCATAAGCCCAAGATGTATTATTGGTAAATTATTAGAGGTAAATTTAGAATTTTGTTGCAATTGAATCAAGAATTAAGAATAAGCTAGGTAAGTAGAGAAATAATAAAGGTAGATTAGATAAGTTATTTTTAATATATTAGTATTAGAAGATAAAAATGGGTTGTTCTGATAAAAATCGGTATTTCTGCAAGTATCTGTCTTACTGCAAGCAAAAACAACTTCAGTGCTCTCAAGAAGCATGAACTAAATGATTTTACAGCAATGCAGAGTGGCTTGTAAAAGCTACATTAGCAGTAGATAAGAAAACAGGAAGCATCGAGATGCCAAGGGAGGCTTGTATCTGAACGGAGAAATAGAGGAATAAGTGGTCGTAAGAGGGAATGAAGACAGTTGGTTCAGGTGCGGAGTTAAGCCTAAAGAAATACCGATACACACCGCTCTACGGTAGACGCCCGGAAGCGAGTAATTCCGAAGCAGCTGTCGAGTGTCGAGTGATGATTTGGCGTGTCGCCGGCGCTAACGCCGTGCACTTAAGTGCACCGTATGCCCGACGTGAAATCTGGACGTGCGTCGTCGGGGTGGGCAGCCGCGTTGGACACCGGCAAAAACGTATTGGGGTGCGCGCAATGCGGGTTAACTGCGGCGACGATGGCCCAGGCGAGCTGGGCCCACTTGCTGATCAGCCGCGAGGCTCGGTTACTTATACGGCTGGCTCTCGCTTAAGAGCAACGAAAGGGACTTTTCACGCGCGACGTCAGCTCGCTTCTTCTCCGCGAGAAAATTATGGCGGCCGGACGTGAAGTGCGGAGCGCAGCTCTAGCCGAGGAAGAGTTTCCAAGCCACGCCTATTGAAATCACGCGGCTTTCGATTGGCGGGAACCTTTGCCACGTATGCATCGACGGCCTCCGAGCTGAGAGAGCGCCTCCCGTAAACTCGGCTCTTACGCACTCGTACAGTGACTAAAAATATTTGCGGCTAATTGTAAGCAACGAGAGTCTCCGTTCATTCATCTAACGTAATAAAATAATAAGCTATTTTATTCGGGCCTTTAGCTTTTGCTTTCTTCACTTTGCTTTTTGGAATAGAAGTTTGTATTTTCGAATACCACGCTATTGGCCATATTTCCTAAATCCGACCCTTACAGGACGTCGGCCTGCTTCGATAAGCAGCCGTGCATTGCTTTTTTAAATGACAGAAATTTTAAATTTATAATAAAAAACAAATATCTACAACATGGATGTAATAATGGTGTTTGCGTACACGAAGTGTTATGGCTAGACTAGACTGCTGACAATGTGTAGAAAATGGTGGTAGCGCAAATCAATTTGAAAGAGTATTTGATCTAGGTAGGAAAAAGTTAATTCCTTTAAAATACAAACGACGCTATAAAAACTCGCGAGGCTTACAGAAGCAAAATCAATTGAAATGAAAGCTCGCGTGAAAAACTTTAAAAACATGTGTCTCACTATTATCGTTAATTTGTTAATATATAGGTCACATTATATTTTTATTGCTGAGTTATATAGATAAAGTCGCAAACAAGTTTATTTAGCAAGGGGATTGTTATCATAAAGTACATACACTGATTGTCTATTAACGCTAACGGTTTAGAAGAAAAAACATTAAACATATTATATAATGATTTTACCATAGAAAGAATTTTGTATTTATAATATTGAAATATTCCCTTGTTCTCGAATATAATATTCGCATACGTGTATAGGCGAAGACACTCGTACTGATTAAAAACAAACTGATAGGAGAAGGAATAATAATAGCAATTGTGCTCGTAATACAGAAGTATCAAGTACCTTTCTCTTTTGCAACTATTTAATTTCCCGCCATTTTCACTGATTTCTGAATTAACATGAAAATTTTTTACATTCCTATCGACTTGGAATGTACAATGAAATTGACAATGATAATTGAAGCTAAAATAGAAACGGTATTCCGAAGAGAGAAATATATTATTAGTGCAGTTGATACATGGGAATTGCCAACTATTAAGTTATTACATCTCCTGAGTTCGAAGAATACTTTTTAAAATAACCTAATTTTCAACCTTTCATTTTAGAATTCATTGAAATTGAGAGAAATATGACATCGATAATTCATTAAATTTATATATTTTTATTTTTACATTACGTCACGATTAGTTTAAAATAAATTCTACAATTTTTAAGTACCTACAATATATAAATGTTTTCATGAATTGGTTTAATTAGAGACATATTTAGATTTATTACGGGTGAAAGTTATATTTTTACTATCCCCCTGTTTTACCGATAAAACACGAAGACTTGCAATAACTGTAGCCTATAAATTATAAATTAAAAAAATTACTTCAATTTACGTAAAGTTAAATATGAATCCTTTTGTATTTTCAGAGATATTACACATTATATTATACAAAATTCCAGTAAATATTTAAAATATTCATTTTTTTCAACTTTTTAAATCATATACATATTAAAAAATAATGGTGCCATATTATAAATTATTAATTTTGATTACAATATAAACCTTAAATCTAAATTTTTGAATTGTAATTAAAAAAATGTTATATATTAATATATTTAGGGTAGCATGTATTTTAATTAACCTACTGTTAAATAATAATCATATCAGATTAATATTAAAAGTACTCTATAGATTAAAAGCAATTCTTACTTAATCTATATATAAAGTTATATAAAAAATAAAAAATGATGATCTGTATAAAAGCTATAGTTAAATTATTAGCCATAAAAAAGTAAATTTACGTCATTGCATAATAATTCATAAATAATGAGTAAAATTATATATATGTATAAATTTAGTACTTAAGAGATTGACACGTGCATAATTGTATAATTATATAGAACTTCAACATAAATAGCATATATTATACATAGGTTTTATTCGAAAATCGATAGATGTAATTAAGAAATAAAATATATAAATATTTGAGAAAATATTTTTATTTTTAAATAAATAGTAATTACAGTGTTTCAATTTTTATTTGATAATTAATGATAAAAATGCGGAAACTCTAAATATTTTTGTTAAACGTTTTAAAGCGCATTTTCCTATAGCTATAATTTTTTATAATGTAATTCTACAACAGAGATAAATACTACTACAAACAAATAATAGAAATATAAATAATAAAGTACAAATAATAGTTATAATATATATATATATATATATATAAATATTAATATTATAAATATTTTAAAATTAATAATTTTACAATTAAAAACTGATACCTTCAAATCGATAAAATTATCAGTAATATCACCTTCATTTTTTAATGATATAAATACATAAATGTTAATAACTATATTGCAAATGGAAATTTTCAATTATTCATTTCTCTATTACCACCACAACATGACTTATCCAATGCGCAAACTCAATATCATGAAAGCAAATCATCTGACTTCATAACCGCGACTTTATAATTTTATAATCTGAATCATGAACACACATGTTCAGGGCATCTAGATATCTCATAAATTAAACTTATCACGAATGAAGTTATTGTTCTAAGAATGTATCGAATTATTAACTATTTTCATTAAACAATTTTATGATGGCTAATGAATTTATACACGAGAATGGTAAAATTGACCTTGTAACAACACTATAAAGCGTTTTAAGTTTTATTAAAACTTTTTTAAAAGGTTCTAGAATTATTTTTTATTATTGTATAAAAATGAACAGAAATGTTACCAAAAACGCGTAAATTATCCTATAATAAAAATAAGTAAATTTTTTAGTAATATGAAAAAATAAGTGTTTAATATATTGATTTCATCTCATTAATTAAAAAAGCATTATATCGTGTAGTCAATGAATCTAATTTTTTTAATAATGATGAAGAATCATCCAATTCATTTTTTTCTTTAATAAATTGTTGTATTTGTTCATCATCAAGTGAAATTCTTATTAATTTATCTTCCAAGATACTGATTGAACGATAAATTTCATTTTCTTCAATTTTCTCTTTTAATTTACTGTAACGTTCATTCATTATTTTCAATTTACTATCTTTTTTTTTTTGTTTAATTAATTCATCATCCTGTGTAAGCAATTCTTTTTGTTGCTCTTTGTCATTGTCAGGTGCTTTTAATTTACTATTAGTTGTTTGATTATTCTGTACTTTTGCATTATTTTCATCTGCTTCTGTTATTATTTTTGATTCTAGTGATTTTAGTTTACACAAAATTTGTTGAAGTTTAATATTATCTTCTTTTAATTCTTCAAAACTTTTTTTATTTCTATTTTCATTACCTTGTTCCATTAAAGATTTAAGCATTTCCATTTCATCAGGTAGTAATATATTACTGTCTATATTTTCACTAATATTATTTGATATCTGTTCCAAGTGTATTATAATTTCATCTTCTAAGCGACTAAACTTATCAAGTTCTTCTGTTTTACTTTTTTCAAATGATGACAGAAAAATATCCATAATATTTTCTTCTTTATGAGGCTCATCATTTTTAATTAATTTGTTTAAGTGAGTTTCATCTTTATTATTTTCCAGTTGCTGTAATTCTTGTTTAGCATCAGCAATTTTTTTTTCTATTTCTATAATTTGATTTTCTGATGATTGAATATTCATATTTTCTTGATTATTTTCTTTGTTCAATTTTTCATTGTTTTTAGGTACTAAACTATTTTTTTCTTGTTCTAAAAGATTATCTCTTTTTCTTTCAGTTTCAAAAATTTTAAGATACAATTTATAAGCTTCTTGTTTAATCTAGAACATAATTGATAAAATTTTAAATAAGAATAATTAACTTTATCAAACATAATACTTACTGGTGAAAAAGCAATTTTATTTTCCATTCTAGTTTTTTCTTCAGATAATTGATTCTGCTGCTTTTGTAAAATATTCATTTCTTTTTGTAGTTCAATTTTTTCTTTAAGAAGATCATCATATTTAGATTTCATATCTGTATCTCCATTTTCCATTATTTTTTCATTCATTCTTTTTCTTAATTCAATCTCTTTATTTAATTCAATTAATTTTTTTTCGGCCTGTTCGCGCTTTTGAAAAATAGTTTTCATTTCGTTTTCTTCACGATCATTAAATTCTTTAAGTTTTTTTGCTTCATTTATCATTTCTTCTTTATTTATACCAGATACCATTTTATCAAAAATATTGTGGTAATCAGTAAGCTGTCCTTGTAACTTGTATAATTCACTAGCAGAATCTTTCGTATTTAGATCATAATCTGTATATGTTCTACTTCTATTATTTTGTTTTTCAACTTTTTGAGTTATTGTTTCAATTTCCTGATTTAGTTCTCGAATTTTTTGCTGTAATATATTGGCATAATATTTTTTATCTTGAATTTGCCTAAATATTAAATATTATTTATGGTTTTTCTGTAATAAATTATTCTGAAAAATTAACATATTAAAATGACTTACTTAGTTAATCTAGGTATACCTTTTGATGAACTTGTAGGAATACCAGCCAAGCCTTGTTGCGTAATGGGACGATCAATAATCTTGGTATTCGGTTGCATATAATTTCTCATCAGACCAGAATTTGTACGTGGTATACTAGCAGAACTCATTGTACTCATTCGAGATGCAGGAGTAGGTACTCTATTCAACATTAAACTAGCAGAAGGTGGACGAGATAAAACATTTTTTCCACTAGTTGGTGGTCTGGACATCCCATATTCTGTCATATCAGTTTTAATACCTCGACGAGAGGTTGGACGTTCCATTTTGCTATAAGGTCTGGCTAATCCACTACTTGGACGTTCAGAAATTTGTGATTTTTCACTAGACTCATGTTCTCTTCTCCATCGTGTAACTGGTCTTTCTCCAGACTTACTAGCAGATGATCTATCCGACTCCATTTCTAAAGAATTAGTAGATTTTTATAAATACACTTTTACTCAAATTATTTATAAAAAATAAAAGCTAATTTCTATACAACTAAGAAGTAATAGTTAATACTTTGATTTATTATATGTTCTATCTTTTATGCTTTAAATTAATTGTGATGACTTTGGTAGTCATGGGAAACCGGAGTTATGTCTTGAATTAACAATAATAAAATACGCGAAAGAATCATTTAACATGTATGTACGATTATAAAAATAAAAATATGTTACCTTTAATGACTTGTACGACATAAGAAGAAAACTCACATAGGCATTCCGTGTGAAGGAATTTGAAAAAATACGGTTTGGCGCCTTCGTATAATATATACGTAAATGGTGCAATTTTCTAGTTTATCGACGTGACGAAAACTGCAACCGTTGATCAATTCGGCAGTCGATTCGTTCGGGCGCTGTTCTGCGCGTTCAAGGTCGGTTTAGTTGTAGGAGAGGGCGCTAGAGTTGAAACGTTTTTCTGGTTTGTGTGTACAAAGTCTCGGAGAGCTGGTGCGAACTGCAGCGTTGGCGTGGGGATGGCGCCGTTGGCGGTTTTCGAGTAGTTTATTGTCGGCGCTTCAAGGCTCGTGTCATTCGTGATAAACCGTAAAAAGGCGGCGCACGCGGTCACAATGGATATCGTAGCCAGTCGCTAAGCAACAACGAGGGACGCGGTTACGACGGCAAACCGCCCCAATAGATTTCTGACCAAAACGCATATCGCGCGTTGTGCAGTGTACGTCCAAGAATATCAAAATACCGAAAGGAGGCTCCAACGCACGGTGTACGTTGAGGGCTTAGTTGTTGCTGGTTGGCAATTGACGAGGTTAGGTCTCGCCGATTTCTCATTTGCACTTATTCAAATTCAAAACCTTTATCGGAAATCCGACTCAAGGTTACCAGCGAATGACGACGAGGAGGGTGACACCAACAATGCGTATACCGCGCTCCGTATCCACATCTCATTGAACGGTCCGATAGAATTTATTTTTAAAAAAAGGAACCCTTACAGTGCTGGTGGCAGGACACCATTTCCAGTCTCGCCGTAGCAATCATTGGACATGGACGAAGAGGAGGTCGATGGTGTCAAGTCTCCGATCAAGCGGCTCGGCTCCACGAGGAAGCTGCTGGTTTTTAACAGTGAGTCTCCTTAACTTTCATTTCAAAGTCGTCGGCTCGCGCGCCGTACGAGCGTGGAAAGGGAAAAAGGCCCGGGGAACACTCTCGCTTTCACTCGTTCAAAATATTGGCTATCATAGGCGCTCGTTCGGTCAGCCACGTACATACAGTTTAATTTCGGTTAGAACGTCGGTTAAAAACACGATTGGTAGGGGTAAGATGGAGAGGGGAAAACTACTCATGCATCTTGGGTCTTTCTTTCATCCTTCACCTGGACTCTATCACGTTGTATCGGCATAGCCTTCGTTCGCACGAGCGCTAACTCGATCGATGCCTTTCTATCTGTTACCCTCTCTCTCTCTCTCTCTCTGTCTATTTATGCCTGTCTCTCTCTTTCTCTCTCAATATCACTGTTACGCAAAGATATTTTTTAACAATAAATACTCGGAATTGTTGTATTAAACAGTATCCCTGGCTCTCGAGCCAAAGGAAGCAGAAGCCTGCGCTAGTGGAATAGGAGACGAGTTCGGGGGGTGTTATTATACCTGGAAGGCGTGGAATGAACAAAGGGAAGCCGCGACGCGCATTTGTTGTTAAAAGCGGCGGACGAAAGCCCAACAGCGTCGGTGCCGTTGTTCAGGATACCTAAGAGGACTTGGATATGGTGAACGATAACCAGCGGGTGCCCGCGTCTAGCTACCACTGCTGCCGTTTCGTCGTTAACAAACGCTCGGCAAAAGACCATGCAAATGTATTAAAGTGCAAAATCAAGGCCAAATCTAGAGCGAGAGGGAGTGTATGGAAAGCGCGAAAGTTGGTGCAGGAAGCTGATAGCGCCGAAGCCAATCGGTTCCTTGGAATGCCGTCCACCGCCGAAGGCTGCCGCTGCGCACCACCGCTCCTCGGTTAGCCGTATAATAATATTTAATTGGCCTCGAAAATTGCCACTCCGTCGTAATTATTTCCCACCCCGGCGAGCCGATGATTCCGAGGCTGAGCGGCTAATAACGGCTGTGCGCTAGAAAAAATCCCGGACGGAAGCTCGGCGTTCGAACGGGAGAAGCAAGGATGGGAGCGCGGCGCTTATCGGGGCGAGTATCGCGGCGACGGAGACTTTCGGAAAAGTACGGACTCGCACAGTTGGAGCGAAAGAAGAATAAAAGAAATAAAATAAGAAGGGAAAAAATAGAAAGAAACTTAGACGCTTCCGCTCCGGCGATTAAAAATAGCCCAGCGGCGAATGGAACAACCTTGAGGGAAGCGCAAACTTCAGCTCTTTCGAAGCGAGCGTTGCTACTTTAACCATGTCTGTAGTATTCGCGGCTATGAAATTCAGCCGCGTGGATATCATCGCGGAAATTCGCTGGATTTGTGCATTTAGCATTTCGCGAAGGCAACAAATGTATTTCACTCTATAAAACGCTTGGCGTGGCTATTTTCTTGCACTGCGTCAGCGGGACTTGACAATCCCGGGATAAGTACTGCATTCCTGTCCGTAATTTTTCCTCGAGCGTTCGATTTATTTCGCTCCGACGAAAATGCTGTTGTTTTCAAAGACAGAATTTTCCGGGTGAGATGCCCACATAATCGTTATGCAATATTTAATGAGCGATTACTTGCACGTGAAATTCAATAATTAAGATTCTTTGTAGTTGAGCATCTTGTTAAAATTAGAAAACCAATAGTCGCTTTGTTAAACAGAATGTCGTGCATTATTCGTGCAGCGATTAATGGGACCTAAGCTATTCTTTTTGTATAAATGTTGCAGTAGCCCAACGTTAACTGAAGTTTATTAATAACCGGACACTTTATTTAGAAAACACAGAATGAAAATAAATTATACGATCGTTCTTATAATGACTTGTAAATGCTATTTCAATCCAAGTTCCATACCGAAAGAAGGTGTGCCAATATAAATTACCGCATTATCGCGGCAGCTAATTTTTTAAAGAGAAAAACCTTCCGCAATTTTTTATTCGCTCAAAGATAAAAGTATTAATGACAAGTCGCTTGCACACGTGAAAATGTAATTTTTTAATTTCGCAAGCTGTTTTTGTTTTACTTTCCGAGCGATCGATTATTAACACGTTGGACGGAGAAAACTGGCCTTTCACTTATTGAAAAAAACAGCGTTGATGAAGATTTATAGCTGATTAAGCATAAAAATTAATAAGACCTCAATCGGATGCAGTGTATGGATAAATAAAATAAACGCGATTGTCGTCCCCGACCAATTTCAATGGTCGAGTATCCGGGCATTAGTTCTATTTAATAAATTGAAAGATTGTTTTTAATGCTCGCCTTAATGATACTCGTAAGAAAGCGTAAGAGAAGTGCGATGAAGTTTATTTTGATAATTTTGCAGAAAAGCCTGTAAAACATTGTTTATAAGCAGTTGTAAAATCCATTGTTGTCTCGTTATTTGTTATTCAATTGTATACTTAAAAAATTTTTTAAATTAAAGATATGTTTTTTTAATTATATAATCAAACGAATAGGGAAATAAATTTAAGTATTTCAAAGCTTTTAATAGGAATGAATCCAAGGTGTTCGCAAGAAAGATGCGGAAACATTTAAATCCACCTATTTTCGAAGAAGAATTAACAGAGTTTTTAATATTTAGAATGTTTAAGGATTTGTTTGTAGCTATAAATTAAGACGGGAAACTTCGCAACGAGATCGTTTAATTATGTTAATTATGGGGTTGCATGATCCGTAATTTTTTTGAAGATCCTAAATTTGTATTTATTAAAAACAATATTAAGAAGAAGTAGATCGATTAGAGGCGCATTTATTATAAAAACGTGCAGAGTAGAATACATTTTTCGGACTTATCGTTGAGCTAACAAATTTTTTCATGCAATATATATGTAAATGTATGAAGAACAACGGATGCAGAGTTCGATGTAAACATTTTAATTTGTACGCTCAATTTTTTAAAAGCGTTTCCCACTAATCGAAAGGGAGTTTCACTCTCTGCATTTAAGAGCATAACTAATGTCGAGGTTTTTATCTATGTATATATAGATATATAGATATGCACGTATCTATTTATATATTTCATATATTTTTCCATTAAGGCACGGAAGCTAATATCGTTAAAAAATTAAGAAAACGCGTTTCAAGTCACGAGGTGCAGCTAAGAAACGTTATAAAAGTTCCAATTGAAACTCGAGGCCTTCTAAAGTCACTTTCCACAGTATCGACAACCAATACTCGATAATTATATCTTAATAACAATAAATTAACGATCTCAACTAATTTCGCACTAATTTCGCTCGCATATCCGTGAGCAATGCGTCACACGCTGACTAACTACCAGTTGGCTTTAATTAAAGAACACTTGGCTTCGGTTTTCCTTGTGTTGGCAGTTCAGCGCGACATAGAATTAATGCGATTTAAATAAGCCACGATTTTCCTAACAAAGGCGCTGATAAGAGCACGCAATCGATAATGTGCGAGTAGCGCTAATCGCGAATCACATTTCCCGTCGCGGTTCACTGACACCGTCCGCTCCGTCCCCGAGGTCCTGCGCCGCCCAGCCCCATTTTTACCAACGCGTACGAGCGCCATGGGCAGGAGCAGAGCGACGCCCGGGTATTCTCGGAAAGGCTAATCCGACTTATTTATAGCTTGTTTTAGAAAAAGCGTATCTTTCTTCCTTGTGCCTTGACACGGCAGTTAGCAGTGCTGCTGCGAGTGTGTGAGAGGGAGAAATCGCTGCCACCGCCGCCGCCGCCGTCGCGACGGGATAACGCGGAGTTTTTGGGACTCGTCTTAATCGCTCTCGCCTTTCCATTAGTCCCGCGAATTCAAAGTCGGGGGACTCGGTGTGCACTCGGGGACGGAGGCGGTGAACGCGCGCGCACACGCTCACCTTATAGCCTCGGCCCGAGAAAAGTAACGAGCGAGCGGCGTGTAACGGGAGAAGCGCTCGACTCCGCAGAGGTTATCGCGCGCGGTATCGGGTTGGAGGGGTGAGGACGCCGCGCTGCTGCCGCTGTCCAAGTGCCGAACAATATACTATTGCCGGAGCTTTCGCCGACAGCTTGTTATTGTCATTTTTACGTGGTGCGCACGCTTCCAGGCTTCGGATATACACATGTTACGCGAATGCGCTCGAGCGATACGCCGATCCGATCTTGAGCGCCTCGCCACGAGTTTCTCTTCTATTTTCTATTTATTACGATGTTTCTTTTTCGCTCTTCCCGATAATGGCGCCATTACTTGCCCGGTTTTATTACGTTTCGCTCGGCGGTTCGGCCGGAAATATCGCTACCTATAATGAGATGGAGCCGCTCGGAGTAAAAGCAGTTATATTTGAAATGCTAATTCGAAGATTAGAGTTCTTAATGTTTGGTATTAAAATTCAAAGATTCGTTGACGAGAGGCTTAAGAGTCGCTGCAATTCATTATCGATATTCCCTCAGATTACGCGAGGAGCGACTTTTTTCTTCCTCTCGCTTCCAAGACGTTTCTAATATTTCGGAGTCTCCGTCCGTCCGAGATGATAACGATCGCGATCGCTGAGCTAGCAAAAGTACACAATAATCGACCTACTTTCATTCATGAATAAAATACGATGCTTAACAATAGCAAATCTAATCTTATTCGTTTATTTGCTCGAAATTATAGTTAGAACACCGAAACGCGTAGAAATAGCTGTTCTGGCACGCTCTTCGTGACATTGCGCCTATCATCGGGGACAATTATGACTCTGGGGAAATAAATTTTCTGTTCGATTTTAATTAGCCACTCGCTCGAATTATCGCTGAAGAAATTTAGCCTCGGATATTGGGCTTTTTTTAGAATTTAATAAGATAGCAAATGCGCTCGATGCTGCTTCGATTGGAGAAATAAATTTTTTCATAATAGTTGCAAAAACACGATAATTATTCGATTAAATTAATTAAATGATTTATAAGCAAACACGGTAATAAACCTTTCATAAAATTCACTATTTACCTTTAATTTGTGCTTATTTAAAAATCGCTTTATGTGCGCGTAGCTTCTTCGAAGAAAAATAAAGTCTTGGAAAAACAAATAGAAAATCCAATAATCGCCGATTGCATCGGTCACGGAAAAGTGTATATACACGCGCACACACGTGCATACTTTCGGACGCATATCTCTCGATTATATACGTGTACAAGATTTAATTAAAATTACAGATGACATAAATTTTATATCGATGGCTTTTATTACATTATTGGGGCTAAACATTGATAAAAATTACTAAGTAACAGCATCTGCTTAACAAGTTTAAAAAAATAAATTGGAATTATACAGCACTAGGTATCGTTAAAATTTTGAATATTAATAAAAATTATAATAAGTGGTAAAGGTGGTGTTTAATCGAGCTTTATTTTATTGAGCTCTCGTGCGTATGCAAAAATTTCTTTTCACGGATTAATATTATTTAATAATATTAACTTATAGTCGCTCTTATATTAATTCAAGCTTCGGTTCACTTAAAAGCGCACGCATAGTTATTTTAACCGGGTAAGTAGTTTTTTGAGTTTTTAATTTTGTGAAACAGTACAAGAAACGATTATCAATTAGAATATTTCGAATAGTATCCTGAAATAAATTACAGGTTGTTGTATGATTAATGATTGAAGTACCTTATTTTCCCATGTTGAATAATTAAACAGTAAAGTTATTTTCAATAAGCACTCGGACATAAAAAAAAACTGACGTTTTTATTTTCGCAGTCCGCAATGTGAAAATCATGTATTAATTTAAAGCTGAAATTGAAAAAAGGTAAATCCTGTTTGCGAGCATGACTTTTGCTTAATAACCGAAAATATTGTTGGAAACAAAAATGCGTCGCTTTATTTAAGAATCAGCTTTCTTAAAAAAAGCAAATAAGAAAATTCGTAAGACAAACGATCGTCGCTCGTTTCGCACAACTGCGGCGTTGCCTTACAAGGCGCACGAGGCGTTACGAAAGAAACATTTTATTTAGTTGAACAAAATGTAAAATTTAACGTGTAATAACCGGAACCGCCGGCCAATATACTTTAGCTGGAGCATCGTTATTGCTTATCCCGACGCACGCAGCTTTTGTCCAAAGAAACAACGCAACTCAAGCTCTAGGAGAGAGAGAGAGAGGGACAGTAGGCGAGACAAAGGGATTGAAAACTTTCACGGATGCTCCTATTTAGACGCTTTGCCCGGCTTGTTTTCTATTTTAAGTAAACGCATTATGTTAAACAAGGAAAAATTATCCTAACCCATCAAGCCAGTTAAGGCGAGATTGTCCGAGAGCACAACTGCAGCCGAAGTAAACGAGCTCGAACGCCACTAGGCGACTTTTTTATTATCTCATTTCTTCATTGTCGCTGCTGATATCGCGATAAGAACAGTTGTGGCGCGGAGGCGGCGAGTGGATCGCCGTGCAATAAGGCCGTTTGTATTTCAAGTTCAATGCTGGCTGACCGAGTTGGTAGGAAGATGACGCAGTGTGCATCAGGTGGGGTCGGGCGTGCAATGCAGCATCACGGGCGATTTTCGCGTGGGACGAGGGCGCCGGAATTGGGGTCACGGAGACGCGGCTCCTCGAGGTGATCGCAGAATCGATCGGAGCCGACCGGGTCAGCATCAGCATCATCAGTAGCACCAGCAGCAGCACCGGGCGGGTCACACACAGGCAGGAACGCGGCTCTCCTTCGGCTCGTGCGGCCCGCGAATCCTTGACGCTATTGTGCACCGCTCGAGGCCGCGGCCTACCCTTTCTCTCTACCCTCTAGGGACACTCCGACACATCCATTGTCTAGTCTCGCCCCCGTGCATGTCCCTATTATTATTATTATTATTATTAGCAGCAGCGGGGAAACTTTTTTCAATAGTCAGCCGAAGCGACGTGGTGGAGGGCCGCGTTCGCCACCCCCTCTCTATCCGACGCGCTGCTAATGAATGAATTAGAGCACAAGGCTATTGCCAGTGCGCGCGCGCGCTCTCGCCCACGCGAGTCTGAATGAAGAGAGCCGTCGGCCGATAGCGTGCCATTCATAAAAGAACCAACCTACAGCGGCGTCGCGGCATCGGTGCGCATCGACGTCGCGCTTTCCTTCGTAGCGTCGATTATGCAACGCGTCGCGGACTGCGATACCATAATCGCTCCTTCGCGCTCTCGTGGCTCGCTCTCGCACGCGCCGACGCTCGGGCCCTGGGTAAACGGCCGAATTGGCGAGTTACCCACACAGGGACGATGCATCAAATATGCCCTTTATGCGTTATTCTTTCAATCGGTGCTGATTCTGATTTATATGGACGCGAGAGCCTCTTCAGTTCTCTCGACGGAGTTGGCTAAACGAAGTTAAGGAGCCGAACGAGCTCGACAACCAAGCCAACGGTTTTTAAAGCGAAAATTATTACAATTTAGGTGTCTCAACGAGACGATGAGGGATTTTTTATCCTTCCAGAAGATTAATTTGAGCACGTGCAAGTTCTCGAATTCGTGCTTCGTTAACGGGCAAATGTCAACGCGTTTTATGACTTGTTGGCACAAGTTGTTTCCACTCGAATTATGAAATTATAACATATTTCCGAAGCCGTAGCTCGTTAAACTCTTCATTTTCTAAATAGACATTGCACTGTAAAATTTGCAAGCAATAATAACATAATTTTATGAATGCGGAATTTCAAAGGCGAATTTTACGTTACGGCATTGACGTCATTCGAAAATTTTCAATACCGAATATTTGCGCGAAACGAGAGATAAACCGAGTTCTTTTTCCCGCTCAAATCTTTGAAGGCTAATTTTAATTGCAATCGATCAATATTTGCAAAGTAGGAAGCTCGTCGCTTTATTTAATTGGCGAAACGAGTCGAGCAAAAACTGAATAAGCGAGTTGTTAAAAAGTTCTGAACCGTACGATTACACGCAGGCGCCCGTTGCGGCAATAGTTGACATTGTTATTAATAATGGCTGTAATCCTCCGAGAGGAAACCGCGTCTCCCGCTGTTCTCATTAATGCATTATTCCCGGAATGAAAAAATTTCGTTTTATTAAAAACAGAAAGTCAACATAGCTCGACTGCACTTATCATATTTTTATGCAGCATGAATAATGAATGCACGAAAAACTGATTCGATCGAAAGGCCACTCGCGATTCGCAGAGACTATACGAAAAAAGGAGTGACCCAAAGGGAGTGTAAATGGATATACTTTATTTATGCCTGACTCGAAGAATTCAATGCAACTCACGAGGCTGTTGAATTCTCCTTCGGATTCGATTGGAGTTGAAATGAGAAGGCGAGAGCTGTTTTTTCGAATTTACCGTCCTTTACCTTGGCAGCTGCTGCATTTTAAGCGCGTGCGCTCTTATTGCAAATCCGATCGCACCCTAAACAGAAAGGATCAGCAGGCCCGATCCGTCTCTCTTTATTTTGCTCTCCTTCTTTCTCGCATTATGTGTTTTTCTTTTTCTTCTCGACAGAAATCTGAGAATAAGGGAGAAGGAAAAAACAAATAGTCGCGAGTTATTTATGCCATATCTTATTTATTTTTTCACCTTGTCATCTTTCTCTTTGTTATTCAAACAATGAATATAATATCGGTGATGCATTTTCGTTCTTATTGTAAAAACGCACGATGTATCTATTGCATTGAAATACTCAAATGCGAATGATGGATTCAACGCTTCAGAGTTAAAGCAGAGACCAAACGGGCGAAATTTACAAGTCGTCTTCAATTAACTTTAAATTAATGCTTTTCGTCAATTTCGAGTGGCCCTCGAATAATTTCGAATCGTTGGCTTAATGACAATTTGACGAACACCAATCAATGTAAGCCTTACGAAGCATCAAAGTTTTTCTTCAAATCATTTGTTTCCTCTGAAGCATTATATAATTAAAACAATGATATAGAAACCCGTTAAGGGATTATTTACGTGGCTTCTCAAACTTTGACGTCAAAAGCAATATGCGAGGGTCGGCGGTGGTGCTCGTAACGACGAAATGAATTTTAGCGCAACGATCTCCGTGGCCGCGCCCGGCCCTCGTCGATTAAAGCGTTTAATGGAAGCTATAACTTTAAAATAAAAAAATCATGCTTTATTGTGCTTTATTTGTAGGTCGAATAAATCACACCGACCGCTGCCTCTCTAATATTTTATTGCCCTTTTAAGTCCTTGTTGTTTAGCAGATCTTATTTGAGCACCGAACGATAATTGATCCAAAACTATATGATTACGCACCGCGAGCCATAAACTTTTTACGGCGAATCGGTCCAATAAACTGTATTTGTTTGAATTCGCGTTTGTGGAAGCGCGCGTTCAATCCGCTATTATCAATTGTGAAACTCGCACGCAAAAATAAATTTCATCTAAAAGCTATTCCTGGCCACGACGATTGCAATGCGTCTTTGTAATATAATAATACGATTTGCTGGTGGACATTAGATTTCATGGACTACTCGCACTGCCGCTGAAATCGTACGTAACCGCTGACCGCGGCTTTGCAATACTTTTGTAGTGGCACCCTTTCGGAGGTTTTGAATTACCTCCGTGGGCCGAAGCCACGAGAATCACCAGAACCAGAGACGAGAAGCAGAAGCAGAAGAAGCAACGCCGTCGCGCGGGTCCGCTTCCGTTTCTTCCTCTTCGCGCATATGTTCGTGGGCGTGTGCGCACTGCATTTATAAGTCACCGCTGAATCGAGAACATGGGAGTGCGACGGAGAAACAGCAAGAAAGAGAGAGAGAGCGCGTGAAAGCACGTTACAAAAAGACCAAATAGGACGGAACGAAGGGGAGACGAGGATGAAAGATAACGAGGAAGAAAAAATTAGATAAAGAGAGAGAGAGAGAGAGAGAGTGTGTGTGTGTTTGTGTGTGCGAGCGTGGCGGGGAGAAGTGGTGAGAAAGTTGGGGGAGGAAGGAGCGAGCGGGAGCATTTATTCGGAAAGTCACTCGACAGCTACGCATCGGACTCTTGGCCTGGAAAAATAACAACAATGAAGAAATACGTCGTTTCCACTCGATCGGGGAAATTGCTCGCCGCGATGCTCCTCGAGTCCCTTTCTTTTTCCGGCTACGCGGAACAAAGAGCGACGAACGATCCGCGAGAAAAGAAACTCAGACAGAGAAATAACAGAGAAGCGAATCGGTCCGAGGGAGATGCTGTGCACGGCCCTCGGCGAGGACGAACAACGATCCGAGCTGTTATCGCGCGGATCGGCCGGGGCCGATCAGTACACGCGTCACGGGAAGATCGGGACGTGGAGAGAGAGAGAGAGCGAGAGAGAGAGACAAAGAGCGAGAGGGAGGGAGACAGAATCAGTCACAGTCACGGTCGCATTCACCTCCCCCGAGGGCTCAACAGCTGAGCGAGAGGGAGAGCCGAGAGGGCACGACACGCGCAGCCGCAGCGGCGCTCTTACGCGCACAAACACCGCCACGAGAAGGAGCAAGCGTCGGTTCCCCTCCCGGAGGAGCGAAGGAGAAGCTCTTCTCCGCTCCGTCTCTCTCTCTCCGTCTCGTTGCCCCCGCCAGGGACTCTTGCGCCTCGCTCCGCGCCCCACGGCCGCAGTCGGTGCTGGTTGGTGCGTGCGTTGCGACGACTCTGGTCAGCAGCTCTCGGTGTGCGCCACTCGAAAAGAGGACGCGGAGGCGCCTAAACGAGAGCGCGCGCGCGCGGGGAGATCCCGGGTTGCCTGGCGACCGGCCAGTTCGATCCCAGCTAGCCGGCGAGAGTGTTGGGCCACTCTCAGAGCTGAGTTAAGCGTGCACATCACCGGGAGTCGGTGCGTTCGGAGAGAGGAGCAGCGCCGAGGAGCCCCATCCGCCATTTGCCTTCACGGGCACGTAGCTGCTGGGCCCTTCCCTCTTGCCCGGGCGGTCTGGGACCATGGGGCTCGACAACGGCAAACGCCGCCTCCTCGTGATCGCGCGCGCCTGAATACCGCGTCACCATGTTCCAGTGTATAATCCAGCAGAGGAACGGGTGGATACACCCGACCAGCGCCGACACCAAGGACGTGTTCCCAGGTAATTAGCATTCGCAAGAGTACGCGAGGGCGCCCGGCTATGTCGATGTCGAGTAAGAGCGACAGAGAGAGAGAGAGAGAGAGAGAGACGAAGAGAGTGCGAAAGAGGAGAGAAAGAGATGACAAGCGAGAACGAGAGAGAGAGAGAGAGAGAGAGAGTGGCGGCGCCCTTCCGGAGGGCCAGGCGGCGAGCTTCCTTCCCTTTTCTTCGTTTCTTCTTCGTTCGGCCCGTCCGGCTTTGTCGGTCCGAACAATCGAACAATGCAGTCGAGAACGCGCGAGGCACGCGCAGCAGCAAGCAGCAGCATCAGCAGCCCGTAAGCCAGTCGCATAATACCGTTGCGCTATTAATCACAGGGAATTCCGCGAAGGAGGCGAGAGAGGAGCTCGTGTGGACCGGTTTCCCCGGGTCTCTTTCTCCTTTATCCCCGTGGTTGTACAATGGAGGTCGCGGGCGAGCGATCGGGATCGGTTCGGATTCTGCCGAGATTCAGCGCTGTGCCCCCCTGCCCCCATGGTTTCGTCCGACCTGGGACGATAACGAGGCATAATTGTCGTGGTGGCTCCCCGCTGCTTCGCTCAGCCGTCGCACGCGCCTTCAGAGACGAGGATTGCGAGATGATCGCGGTCGTCGCGAACCTCGTCATCGCCGATTGCTCGAGCGCCTGCCTGGTGGGATTTAAAGCGGCGGAGAGGCTTTGGTCGATGCCAATGCGCACGTAATAAAAGCCGCGACGGCGCGTCTCGCGTAAACGCAGGAAGCTGTAAATTGTTTCCTCCAACATCCCGAGCTCTCCATCCCGTCCACGTACGTAAGCTAAACACCATGACGCTCGAGCCCCGATACGGATCGCGCTAACCCCTCGGGAGTCGCGCGCGTTTCATTTATTTAAAAGTTGACAATAGCCCTCTTTAGTTTCCCCCCTCCCACTTTATCTCCCATCGCCCTTTTAAAAAGGAAGGAGGCACGGGAGAGACAGCGAAGTCTATTATGTACGCATATAGAATCGAAGCGAACAAACGAGTTTGACACTGACTGGCATTTCCGCGAAACGGAAAAACTCGGCGCCGAAGGGCGTGGACGTCGAGGAGGCAGCCGCGCGCGATTGACAGTCGAAGGACGACCGGGACGATTCGCGATAACAGCCCCTGTCAGGAGCAGCTAATTTAATTCTGGGCGGAGTAATCTAATCGGTCCTCTTCTGCGCTGCTGGATTTTCCTGCGCGTCGCACCGGGCGCATCAGGTCCGGAAGACGATTTCCACGCGCAGGCGCCGTCCATCGCTTTTCTTCGCCGTTTCATCTGCCGTGCTCGCACACCGTTGGCCGTTGATTCGCGTACATTCGCGCGAGCTGCTCTTGGCATTACCCTGTGCGAATTTTCCTTGCCAGCTTATCGGAGTCAGCCAACGCGACAGTGCTAATGAGTCGAGCAAATTCCGTGCAAATCCGTTTCCACGAGCGGCTGCCCAAACGCCTAATCGAAACAATTCGTTGTAATAACTGTAACAGTTGTGCAGCTACGCATTGTGTTGCATAAGCCCAGGCGTTTGTATTGCCGATCGCGAGCGAGGAAATTCTCACCGCGGGAAAAAGGAGTTTACCGGGAATCGCGGTTATTGCGGTTATGCGGTCCTGGAGTATTCCTCGTCGATTTGATTAACTGGTGGAAGCTACGGGCGCTACTCCCGCTCGAGGAAGCGACCGCGAAAAGGGCATCAGGGGATTAGTCGAGCCTCCCCAGTAACTTCCTGCCGATGCCCGTGTACCCGACCAAATAAATTACTCGACTACTTCAAAGGAGCGGACACGCACTGATAACCGAGTCAACCGAGTCGACGCGCGACAGCAGCTAGTACATGAAAGGCACACACTGTCTGTTTACAGGGTCTTGCGCCGCTACCTGATCTCGGCGAGAGAAAAAAGCGACCGGCGCTCCGATCGCGCGGCAAAAAAGCCGCCGTCTTCTGATAGCGACTCGAGAACGGGTATCGGGCCACATAACAGAGGATGGGGATACGACGAAATGTACGAGTATTTGTTTGATCTTGGGTTTTCCTCCCGCCAGCTTCGACTGATCCGATTTTAACACAACAATTTATGCGCCGCGCTATTTTCGGTATTACAGTAGACTCATTGATTAACTAATAAGACTTACATCTCGCCTTCCGGTGCACTACATTTTATTTATACGCTCACTTGTAATTAGAATGCGTTCATTGAAGGACGTATTGTATTTTTTTTAAATAAACCCGTCGTTTATTTTTAGTTTAGACTCTTCTAAAGCCAGTCGCGTTGCCTATCGCTTACATGGACCGAATTAATTTTGCATTTAATAGCCAATCCATCTGACGCAGCGTCTGAATTTAGAGAAATGTTTATTTTCGTGTTTTATTTTTGAAGTATTTTTAATTAATAGATTGGCCCCGGGAGAAAACGAAATAAAATAATAAATCATTGAATCGAAGGTTTCCAATGGGCATCTATTTAATCTGTAAAATGTATCGCAGAGGTAGCGTATTTTAATTATAATTTATACGGTATTTGGCAGAACGAACGAATACTATCGCGTACACGTACATTATTTTATTACAATCTTGTAGGTATAATTTTATAACCTAAATTAACGGGGGCCATTTAAATACATGTTACGCATAAAACGTCAATTTACTTACGCAACTAATTTTACTTGTAATTTTACCCAACAATTTTATTTTTTTAACGCAGCTAATCTTTTAATCTTCTTATTAATGTAATAACCTATATTGCTTCTGCTTTATTTTCCTTATAAAATGTACGTTTGGTTACACGGGACGCCACATTTTGTACTACTTTAGCACCAGAATTTTTCGAAAGTAAATAAATGCGGAATAAAAAGACCTGAAACGTATTAGACCAACTAATTTTACGGGAGAGGATATAAAAATTCCGAAAGCCAGCGTTTCTAATACTTGATTCAGTGTCTTACGGCCTCGGCTACAACTTCATATTCAACATGTAATATCCCGAGCAACATAATCGGCGTGTAATGTTCTGACCAACAACATAATATCGGATTAATGTTCGATAACGAAAGCCATTGTCTGTATTTATAAAACAGTAATGAATATTTTTAAGCTCGTTTAATTGAGCTTGCAAAACTGAGATGAGCGCAACAGGATAAGGCATTTTAAAGGCTCGAGGTGTTTCGTTACAATGGATCCAATCCTTAACGCGTGCTAAAAAGCCTTTGTGCGACCGGTCATCGATCAGATTCTCGTCCAACGTCGACGCGAACAACCGGATTAAAAACTGCTGATGCACAATAATAATAGTCGCCGAGGTTCAGCGGTAATTGAAGGTATTTTTCACAGAAACAGACGGTGTGTCGTTGCAGGCGAAACGAGCTTCCCATATGCTGCGCCAGTACAATGAACCCACTGTGACTATGCGGGGGGTGGAGGTGGGGGTGGGGAGGGCGATGCTCGTGTATCGAGCTAATCGTTACTCGAAAAGTTATGGCCTCGTCGGCGCGAGATAACGATCTGCTCCTCCTCTGACGTACTTAAACGGATCGCGTAATGCCGGATCGGGCCCCATGGGTGGTTCTGCCGCGGCAATTAGCGGCCCATCCCTCCGATCGAGCCTAGCGCCCAAGGAGGGTGTCAGCAACGCGAGGAGGAGGAAAACGCGGCCCGTCTCAATGAAGAAGCCCTCGCACAATACAAGCGTTTTACGCTCGCGTCGTTAGACAAGTGCTTGTACTCGCTTCAATTCGAACAGGAAGGAAGTCGATAGCGAGACGGCGCATATCAATTCACGGCTTCTTTTTTGCCCAGTCCTTTTCCGGCCGGCGAGCAGCGCACATCGAGCCTCCCAGGGACGTATTTATTTATGCGCGCCGACGATCGCAATTACGCTCTTACATCTGTGTCGCGACTGTTGAGCCACGATTGAAGGCTGCAACCGGGGGCTCGTCGTTGCACGCGAAGGCTCAAGCGCGCTGATGGGCCGATTTGTGGTTTCCAGCTCGAACCCGGACAGCCTCGGCGAATTATCGGCGAGATTAATTTAATTTATTCCGATTCCTCGACGGCTGCAAATTATTTCGTTCGCTCGCTAGTCGAGGTCGCCCTCCTTCTTCCTGAAAACCCCTCGAAACGCGGAATTATTGCTCGCATTTCTCCTTCCCTCCTTCGTTCTCGTCATTTTTTACAACCTGCTTGTTTTCCATTGCTATTGTACAACTTTATAACCTGCGATTTCATCTTCATAAATTAAAAAGATAAGCATCGGATTTTCTCAAACAGGCGCGATTTATTCGCTCGTGTCCGTCTTTTTTACACAATAAAAGTCTGTTAATGACGAAAGCAAACAGTCGTACGCAGGAAATTCTAGGGAATCGCCATTTTATTCGCAGTTCTAGCTACAGGTGCTATTTCATCGATCGGAAAGTACCAACAAGTGCGTATCGACCCCGACTATGTTTATTCGAACGAAGCACTGACTAAACATTGTTAGAGTGCGACTGGCAGCGCGCGACGCCACAACCTCGCGCAGATATTTGTTTTCGAACTCACGGCGAGCACAACGACGCTTCCTCCTGTCACCACAATTGTCGTCGGGCGAAGCTGCGAAACAGCTGTTCCATGGAACAACGACGTCGCGCGCGCGCCAAGATTGTCGCCGTTAAAGTCACGAGTGCGTACGGGACCCGAATCGGCTTAGCGACCAATTATTTGCCGCGAGCGCGAGTCAGTCACACGATACTCACGTTCCGAACTCCAGATATTCTAGACCGAAAACCTAGATGTCGGAACTTGCGAAATACGAAGATCGTAATTCGCCGCACGCGGCGTTACATCAGCGCGAGACCGTAAACTCTGCGATCGAGCGCCACAGCGAGGACGACGGCGACAGTTGCACGGAACGGCTCGATTCTAAAAAGATTCGCGAGTCAGGCATTGTCCTTTGCCTGAAATTTTAGGAAGACATTGGTATCTGTCCAGGAGGAGGAGCATGCGCACGTGTCTCTTGGAAATGGCGGAGCGCAAAGCTCGACACCCGCTGGGATTGTCTGGCGAGTGCCTAAGCGAGTGATGTAAGCGCCGCGTTGATAACGCGCAAATAACAGCGCGTCGTCGCGAACGCTCGAGGCTCGGCATGCGGACGCTGCAGCGGCCAATTAAGGAAAATAAGAATGCAAACTGCAAACTGCAGACGAAAACTGTAACAGTAGGCGAATGAGAAAAGCGCGAACAAATTGCATTAACCTCGATGCGGCGGCCGCTTCGCTTAGACGGAGCAATTTTTGCGAGTGCTGATCGCGCGTAAACGCGTTTATCATCGACAATAATTAACGCTTTCGGAGGCTTGTTTTCGAAAAGAGAGAGAGAGAGAGAGACGCCACGAGCGCGGACTCGAGGAGCGTAATTGCGGTTAATTTATCGCTCGCCGCCGTCCTAAGCTCGCGCGAGCGTCGCTTCGTTAGCTTTTCCCGACTAATCCGGGGCCACGAGAGCCGGGCCGCACCTTGATGGAAAATCTCTGCCCTTGGAAGGGCTGGCGCTGAATTCGGCAAGTGCGCTTCGGTGTAGCCGCTCATCAGCTGTCGAATTAGAGCGGCGCGATTCCCCGCGCCTTTGTAATTAAAGCTCCGGGGGCGGCGACGGTCCTCGCCGGACGGGGAAATCAGGAACAACGCGTCGGAATTAGAAAGTGGAGGAGGCGAAAACGGTGTCAGCGCGAGCTAACGTCCATGGGGTCGCGGTCACGCGCGTCAGGTGGACGGACGGCAATTAAAACGGGCGCCTAATGGTCGGCGCGAGCCCCGATGCAGCGACGGTAACTCGACGCGTTTGTTGCTTTGTTTGTTGCTAACAGGCCGCGTGCGCTTGATGCAAATCGGCCCGTCCCCTCGACGAGCAGCAGCAACGACGTGGAGCGGCAGACGCGGAGAGATCGCGCTCGACTACACCAATATAACTGTACTCCGTTTCTTCTGCTTAATAATATCGCTCCTTTCCTCGTTCTCTCTTTATCAGTCTATCTCATAACTCGCTCGGGTCTCTCCAGTATCTCCGTCTCGCTCGGTCGCGAAGCCTCGCCGTGCCTCGCAGTCCCTTCACTCTATCGATTCACGATAGTTGCCCGCATCTTTTTTCACAGCCTTTCTCTTTTGGTCTCTCTCGCTCTTTTTCTACCATTATCCGCGCTGTTCTACCATCAATCTCTCGCTCTTTCTAGGTCTCTGCAGGTGCAATAAAATCCAGCCTCGGCCGAGCGCCTGGGAAATTATCCGCGATTTTAAAGCGCTTTAAGCTGCTGGAAAAGCAGCACTTTGTTCTATTCGTAACAGTTATCGCGAACTCCGAAATTATCGCGAATTACAAAATTCCCTGTAGAGCGAGTTTATTTAGCGCCAGCAACTTTTCCTTTATTATTTATTTTTATATCGCCGCCGCCGCCGCCGCGGCCGCCGCGGTTGTACCGTTCGTCTTATTATAAATGCCAACCGAGCGAAAAATCTTAGGTTACAAAATATTTGAAACTTTGATATACATCTGGCGCACGCAGAAACTCAATCTGTAAATACTCGTGCGTCCGAACTTTACGTCCACGTACCGCAGGAATTATTTTTAAAAAATATTTGCTCCGACCGTCAACTTTTTATTATTATTGTGTATTTAGCGCGTGTGTGTCGACGAGGAGCCTCTCGCAGCTATAGCGGCTTGGGAGGCTAATGCGCGAGCACCTCAGCCGATGTTTTCCCGTTTGTCTTCGCAAGCCGCGCAAACATCGCGCGCGCGCGCACCCGAGCGCCACGTAAATATTTAGCCCGCGTCGCGTAAAAGTTATTCCCAAGTGCTCACGACGCCAAAATTATCACTTATCGAGACCCCCTCCCCCGTCGGAAAGCGCGCGGATTCGCGTGATCTCCCTCTCCTTCTCGGCTGCGCTATCGCCGAGGCTGAATCTTGGACCGCGTGAGCGAGGAAAAGCATCGCCTTATCGTCGCGAGGTGCGCGCAACGACGACGAAGACGACGTCGACGTAGACGTCCGCGGAACGTGTGTGCGACGCGCGACATTCAGTGCGCCAGTGTCGGGCCATCGCCGAGCAGTCGGAGCGTCAGTGCGCAAAGTATGGAAAAGTGCCCGAAAGACATTATCGTCCTCCGGTGATCTCTGCGTTTTTTACGTCCTCGTCGTTCTCGTCTCGAAAGGACGCACAGCGAATTAGCGAGCAACATGTTCAAGATCCCGCACCGATCCCACGAGTGGGAGACCTGGACCAAAGGTAAATGGATAACGCGTCGATCGCGATCGAGAAACGCGATAAGAGCGATAGCGCGCGCCCCGTTCTGCGTAAGTACACAAAGCTGGAGAGCGCCTGCTAATATCACCATGAGAATGGTGGTGGTAATGGTAGTGAAAAGGAAGCGCGAAGAAGCGTTGCTTTGTCATTCGCCCTTCCGCGTGTGCACGTCGCACGCCTCGGGAATATTATTAAACATTGTGTGTTGAAAAGTTTGGAAGCCCCGCTGCTCTCTGAAATCGTGTTTGGAGTGCCGATAATCCAAACCGCGTACGTACATATGCTTTTATTGTTCTTCGCTCCGTAAATAACGCGACTTTTCCTCGACTCGCCTCGACGACAAATACGAAATGACTCGAGAGCACGTTTCATGCCACTTATCTCGAGTATCGATGAATGGAGGATAGCGAAGTGAGTGAGGGATGGATGAGCGGCGGGTGGGAGGGGGCAGAAGCAGCATCTGGAAAAGCGAGTCGAATTTGGTGGCGGCTTTATCCGCGTTCCTTGTCACTTTTTATTTTCACGAGTCGAATGGAGGAGAGCAGCGTTGAAGTAACGAGGGTCGGAGGGAGGATAGGAGGACCCCGGCGCAGCCTGTATATTATACACGAGACGGAAAGAGCCATGAATAATGCACGCGAGGCTCGTTGCTCGGAAGGAAAACTAAACTCTCGAGTTCTCTTTATCTATGCGCGGAGACAGAGAGAGAGAGCATCGACGCCAGGCGGGGAAAATGGAATAAGCGAGTGCCGTTATCGGAAGTCGAGCCATCGCAGTAGGACGTAGTCGCGGATGCTCGTCGACTCGATGGCAAAACTCGCCGGCGCTGATTTTTCACCGAGACTCGGAAATTTACTAGCTCCGCGAGCCTGTGGCATCCGACCAATTCCGCGCGCGTCCGTCGAATCACACGGCGTTTCCTCCGGCCGACAGCTGCACGTGTACGCGTGGCCCCATCTTCCCAACTCACACTCTGTTATCGGGCCTTTCGATCGCCTCCAAACCAGCGGCTATTTTTATTCCCCCCGTCAGAGTTTTCTTATGTGTAAGTAAGTATTCTTCGCGACCGCGCGCGTGAAATCTCGCCGAGAGAGAAAGTGTTTTTTCTCTCGCCTGTCCTCCGCTATTATCTTTTCAACGGTTGTTTGCGTTGGATCGCGTGCCGCCTCGGACGGGGCCCGGCCCTTATCTTATCGTCGGCCTGGAAAAACGCGTTGCCTGCGGCCAACACACGTGTTAAAGCTTGTGCGTTGATGCGCAACGAACCTCTGTCTTTTCCTTTAAAGCCCGTCGAACTACGACATTGTTGCGCGGCACAATGGACGCGTCGTCCTGGGTTCTGTCGATCCGTTCACAAATGCACTTTTTAAAGTTCCGAGAGGAATAGTAGAAAGTTCCATGGAGAGAGAGAGAGAGAGAGAGAGAGAGAGAGAGAGAGAGAGCAGCGCACCTTTTTTACGATAGCGTATATATTTAAAGTCTCCGCGCTGGCACTTTCTCCTAATTTTTAACCCAGACAGCGATTTAAATTGACGCCGCTCATTCGTACGATTTCTAACGGAGGGGCCGGGGGGGGGGCGGAGGACTCGCCGCGCACTTCCGATGAATCGAATGTTTTAATAAGCGTTGCGCGCAACATCTTGCCGTCGCTGATGTGTGTCGCGTGAACAAGCGATTTCGCCCGAGTGAGAGCCGAGTTGAAACGATTCCAAGTGAAACGTCGCCCAATTTCGTAATCGGTGAGGTTTTTCAAAAGAGCTTCATCAACGGTTAGCCCGTTCGCCAAAATCCCGAAAGCAAAATAAGAAGTTTGAAAAAGCGCGGATGAAAGAGATCGCGCGTGGTTATCGTCGCGCCAGCCCCGTGTTAATAGCGGCCGAATTTTTGCTTTTCGGTCGCGCACCACCTTTTCCGGGCACCGGCATCGTCACCTTTTTTATTCGTCTCGATACGGGGGTGGATCAGCCCGGGCTCTTCGCCGGAGCCACCCCTAGTTCTTGTTTCCGCAACGTCGAACGTCGATATCCTTCATTTTCCCTTTAATAAGCTCCCCTCCTTCTCGGGCTGCACGCGCTCGATTCCCGGTGCTACGGGGTTCGGGGAGATTGATTGAAAGGTCGCGACTACGTGCAGCGTCGACCTTTTCCACAGGGACGCACGAGTTCCCTTCCTAAGAGCTTTTTACAGCTTCTTACTTTCGGCATTGCGTTTCTCAAGCGCGAGTTTTCCGGGTCACGACTACTCTTGGAAATTTGTTTTCCGGATACGCGCGCGCGCGCGCGCACACCGATAATCGCGCATTAGCCCGAGCGCTGTTTCATAACTGGCGAAGACCGTTTCCTCGATCGTTTTAATTATTTTCTCGAAAACTTTCCGGCCGACTCGGAGGAAACGATTGAGAAATTGAAATTACGCCGGTTATATTGCAGTTTGCGCGTTTGCATTTACCACAGGGACTGATATAAACATCGATTCTCGTCTTAATTAAGTGGCGTCGATTGCAGTTTACATAAACACGTGATGCACTCGGGGAAAAATTTAACAAACGTTATTAAATTTCCTCCGTGTTATGGAAAAACAAAAGAATTTGATGCACGTACAAGCTTAGTTAAAATTCCGCATGAAAATATGCAATTAGCTGCATCTGGAATGTGCGAAATTATAATTTAAAATATCCGCTAAAACTGCTGCGCGCTCTTAGTTAACTTTAGAAATGCACGAGCATTAAATTATTGTAAAACTTAACTATTATTCTCAAATCGACTTAAATGTATCTATAAATATAGTATTGCCCGAATTATAAAGAGTAACCTGTTTTTAAGTGATGGTTATGTATTGTAACAGTATTTCTCGGGTTTACTTTTAGCGTTGGAAAATTTTTTTCCATCGGATGCGGGATATAACGTTTACATCTCTTCCGTTTTTACGTCAAGATCTTATAATATTTCATAGTGTTGTATCATAATAAACCTAACAAATTACGCAATAAAATATCTTAAGAACACAGTGTAAAGGTTAGTTTATAAGTTACTCGGGCGTATAATAACGCACTGCCCATTTATTTGCAAAAAATAGGCTCTTGTAGTATCGTACAACACGGACACTTATTGAAACAATACTAGGCAAAATTGCACGTTACATCGTTGCTTTGTTCTCCCAACACCATTAAATCGAAGCCTTAAAATCATATTGGAATTCCAATAAAATCGAAATATTTTGTTTTCCAAATAAATGTGTATCGTTTATTGCACACCGCCGATCGAGTCGTAAATAGCAGCGTGTACGTGCCTTCTATTTAAAAAAAATGCTCTCGTTCCAGCAAAAATTAATGAAATTTGAAGAGAAATATCGAGTTTATTGATTTTGGTAATTTATACCCGTATAATGTTCCGCACCAGCACAGCTGTAAGGACTTAGATAATCGCGAGTCTTAATTATACGTCTGTCTATAAGGATTAGCTAAACATAATGTATCGTCTTTGCGTTATAAATTGAGTAACGCGTCGTATTTTGAAAAGTAAACTCTAATTCATATGTTTTGCTAATACAAATATTTTCGCTCCGGAAAACGCGTATTAAGATACTTTACAAATACATTACGAACAATTACTCAATTATTTATAATTATATCGCACGAAGCTATAAATGTCGCGTAAAACGCGTTATACAATGAGTTATTTACAGGAAAAATGAGCAGATTCTCCAAGTTGGCCTACCCTTACCGAAAATCGTCCTGAAGTAGTCGAGGGAAAACGCACCCCTTTTGATGGAGGAAAGATATGTTCTTTAATTGAAATAGTAATAAAAGATATATTTGGTTCGGGTGGGAGGGGGTGGGGAGGAATGAATAATGTGGTGCAATGATGAATTTTTGAAAAGTTTATACATGGAGATAACAACATTTTTATGATAATAGCTCGCCAGGGTTATGTAAAAATGTTATTTACAGTGTAGTAGAAATTGCATTTTTTGTATAAAAAAAAAAAAAAAATAAACAAACAAACAAAACTTTTAGATAAATGAATATCTACTATTATTAATGATGTGCGTCTCTTTTATTCAGTTTCCTGTGCAATCTATTAAATATAAAATTTATCTACGATAATTAGTATGTTTCATTCAAATTGGGTTAAACTACTATGACGATAGTGTTTCATTGAATTTTACACGAATATACTGTACATATTGCAGATATTGGAAATACGTAAAACGCTTATTTTACCAAAGCGATATTGTAAATATTTTATTACACAACATAATATTAAAAATTATCTGCGTCTACTAAATTTAATTTATCGCTTAATTTGATATCGCGCACATTAAATTTAGCGGTTATTACGTGCAAGCCACTTTATTTGTTTAGACTTTTTCTAATTCGTTTTATATAATTAAATAAAAGGACAGGCGGTGATCAAATTTTTTCATGAATTAAAAATTGTAATAACGTAATAAAATATTTATTAATCATCCGTTTTAGCCGAATTTGTAATTTAATTAACAAATCTTACGAAAGACTTTAATTTATGAGTTTTACAGACTTGGCTTATTCGTAAGATGTAAAATTTAAAACAATCATCGTACTTCACATTGTGCACAATGTCAAATTACCTCTTTCATCTTACTTTACTCTTGCATAAATGTATTTTACGACGCGAAAAAACATATTTACAGTCACAGTTTTGATTTACGATAAGCCATAAAAAATGTGGAAATATTTTAATTCTTATTAAAAAATTTAGCAAAGACGACGATGATTTTATCATTTACCTTATTTATCGAAGCCTAAATTAAAAAAAAATTTGTTAATTATAGTCTAATAACGCAGTGTATAACTTTTCGTTCAAACTTCAATGTTCATGTCGACGAGATACGCTGTAATTCGTCTATCTTTCGTCTTTATTCGTGTTTCTCGAGCGTCCAAACTAACCGAATGATATCGAATTATAAAAATTGAATTTTAGCCCTTAATTAGTGTAGATTAATAGTATAAAAATGCAATTGGCAGCTAAGAGAATTATCCACGGGCTTTGAAATTTCTTTAATCACTCGTCGTTAGTTGATGCTGATCTAATTTGCGTTTTCTCCAAAGTCTAATACCGAGAGAAAGATTTTCCGTCGAAATTCTCGCCTTGCGTGCGATCGAAGTTCGTATCGATGAAAGAAAATGACTTTACCGTTTAAAATGGAAAACTAAACGAAATAAGAATTGAACTGGAGCCGGGCATTTATGATTCGGAATAGAAGAGATAAAGCAAAGCCCGAGAAAGCGGCTTCGAATTTCTTCTCGCAGCCACACTAAACTCTCTTTTTGTAAAGGTCAGTGAATCGTTCAGAGCGCGTCCGAGGCGAGTCTTCGGCTTATGCTCCTCGGGCTCGGGCTCGGGCTCGGGTTCGGGCCAAAGGTCGAGTCATTCTTAGGCAGTGCGTCGCGAGTGTGTGCGTGTGGGGGCGGGCGGAGGGGCGAGTGAATCACGCAGGAAGGAAAGCGAGAAAATCGATAATGCAGCCAGACGTCGACGACGACGATGTTGGCGGTGGCAGCAGCGGCGGACGCACATACACGCAGACATGCTCCAGAAAAAGGAGGCGCCCTGCGGCCCGAACGGCAGATAAAAATAATCCCCCATCGCGTGGAATCGGAAAATAAATTGGCGGCCTCTCGCGCGATAAATAACGAGCCCCGGTGATACTCGAAATTTACGCGTACTCCTTAATTATTCAGGCTTCGAGGAGGAGGCACGTGGGGCAGCTACGAATGCGTTCGCGCGTGTGGGTGTGTCGCTTCGGTTTTGCGGGCTTCTCCTCTCGTTTCCACGCGCGATAAAAGCGAGCGCGTCGCCGCTAGTTGACGCGCCAAGACAGCGACGTCTACTGTGCTCGGGAGCCATCGCCAGGCGCAGATTTAGGGCAGATTCCGAGCGACCGGGAGAGTGAGTGGCACTCGCTAATCTTTTTTCGCTCCTTCCCCCCCCCTAACCTCTCCCTATACTTAGCCATGCGGAAAAAATGCAAAGCAAAACTTTCTTTCGCTCCGGAGATAAAATATGAGACCGGCCACGGCCTCTCGACGATACGACTCGAATGCGCGGAGACCACTGAAATTCAGCTGCCTCACAATGAGCCTTGTTCCGAAAACGTGATTTCCAGCACGTAACCGGACGCAAATTGAGCGTGAAATTCTAGTTCTTCGAGTCTATCTCGCGTCGAAATTGCGAGCGAAAATTAAATACGCATCGGCCACGCCGAGACCGCTTGCCAAGCCCAGCGACCCCCCGACCACCTCGTGCAAATGCCTTTGATAATAGAGGAGTTATGGAACGCGCTTGATGAAATTACGCAGTCTCGAGACGCGTATCCGTGCATCACCATTTTCTCGTATTTGCGTTTCGACTCTCGGTGCTAACCTCGTTTCGCTTAAGCGAGATGCTCGAGACGCTCTAGAGGCGTCAAAGGTACGACCGACCATCATCATCTCTCACTGTATTTTTAATAAATATTTCTGGACGGGCGAGAGGATAATTAGGTTCGCAGTGAGTTATCGGGGCAGGGCAGATCGCCGCAAGACCTTCAAAGCACTTAAACGCGTCGTATTTAACGCGGAGCATTGCATGGCTAAAACGAGCTTAAACGCAGCGATGCGTATAATTATAATCGCCGCCCAAATGACGTGCGCGTCAATTCATTAATATTTTCTCACAATCGGAAATTCATTTTTTCAGCCCCGCCGACTCCTACTGCACCCGACGCAATACTCGACCGACTACACGTTAGTTTTCGATAAACAAAAAATAGTCGCAGCAGCAGGAGCGGAAGTCATTTTTGTCGCTGATTCGCGGCTTCATTTTTGCGCCGAGAATTCAATGCGAACGCGTTAATGGAAATATAATACTAATCTGCGAATCGTAATAACGTGTCGTCGAGTCCGCATCTAATTATAAGGATGTAGATTACGTCAAAGAACAAATTTGACTAATATTTACTTAGTTCGTAACTTCGTATAATGTACGTTTGGCTGCTTTTCAAGAATAATGAAAATAAAAATTTCTTTACCTCCTGTCTTTCACTGCTCTTGAATAATATTTGAGCAAGATAACTGCGCGATGAAAGAGATATTATTTATAATGGTACGCGGCGGAGTTGTGGAGATAGCGAGCGGAGGTGAGAACAACAATAAATGCAAAAGCTGCAACATTTAAATGTTTGTTCGAGTGGTGGTTGACGCGCGTCGCTCGTGACAAATGTCTCGCCCATTATTCGAAAGCCCGAATTTACACGCCCATATTTCCCAAAAACTCGTGGCTTTGAATTTTTTCTGCTTCCCCGCAATCGATTGTTTATTGATCGAAGATTATCAGCGTCGCTTAAGTAACGCGATTTTGATAAACATCGGCCGTACGGAAGATTTGAGAAATCTTTTATTGTTTGAAGAAAATGTCATGCATTATATATCTTGCGATAATGAAGGTCGGAATATCTCACAAATTGAAAACAAATTCTAAACGTGTTATTTGTGTTTAAATAACGTATTTATAACATTTTCACTTTTTCTTCTGTTTCGACATGCATGTTACAACAGTTATAATAAAAAAATTCACAAACAACCAATTTGCTATTTGACCAAATATCCGAATATCTCAAAAACGTGCTTTTGCAGATTCGCGAAAACACGTATCACACATTTGCGGTAAAAGTCGGAGCCGCGCTAATTTAGACGCCCGATGTATCCCGTGTTTTCATCGCGTGTTTTTCAATACTAGACGGCCGAGAAAGCGCTCGGCAGCCAAATAATTAGCTCGGCAAAACAAGCACTTATCGCGCATTAATGCGCTCGTTGTTGACCTGTTATTCATTCATCCGCAAGTGCGTCGAGTGTCGAATTACGCGGACGACCGGAGTAATTATAGGAAAGCCGTAAGACTGCGCCGGAAAAGGTGCCGAGTGCGTGTGACAAATCGCGCGCTCCACTGGACAGTCGCCGCCGTCGGCGTGAAAAAGGCAGGGAGGACAGGGTTAAGCGCTTTCGAATGAAGCGTAAACATCGTCGAGTGTCGGGGAGAGTTTCATTAGACGTTTACAGCTGCGCCCGGTCCCACGAGGACGTGCAAGGGCGCGAGCGCGGCGGGGGGTGGAGGGTTCCCGACAAGGGCCAGGCATGATTTCGCGACAGCCAAGTGGAATTATGCGTGTAATAAAATAACGAGGCCGTATAAAGTGGAGTGCAACAGACATGACCGCCGGCAGTGGGGGGGGGCGGGAGAGCGGAGACTCGAGTGCTCGAACGCCATCGTTACAACGCCAGAGATGAAATTTTTTTAAATATACCACTCCGCACCTCCTACGAAACGCCGCGACGCCGCGCGGCTCGGCGTCTTTATTTTTAGTCGCGCCGAATGACGAAACTAGTTGGCCATCCCTCTTGGCTGCACGTAACAGATGCACGTTGACGACGCGGTCGTTGTTTTGTCCGCAGCCGATCGCGGCGGCTACCAACTCTTCGCGATAGCGCGACGCTTATCCGGAAACGCATTATCCCGATGGGACGCGGGCGCCATGATAAAGCGCGGCTAACCAGAAGAAGTCTGAGAGCCTCGTTCGTAAAACTCGAGCCGAGACGCGGCTTGCCGCTTATTTTCGAGACAAAAGCGATCGCCCGAATAAAGGAAATCGATCGATCGCGCAGCAGCGACGAAGATGCGCCCGCGCTTCCGGATCCAATTGACAGTTGGACCGCTCCGGGAAATCTCCTCTGCGCGCGTTATTCTTGATTTCATCGAGACGTGATCTAACGCTCGTGAAATGCCGCGGCGAGACGCATTACTACGACACAACGAGCTTTGCCGAGGAGCAGACGGGCACTCGCTCTCTTTCGCTTCTCTCTTCTCCGATCGTTATTTCATTGCGAAGGCGCTTTATTCTCGTTTCATTGTCTCGGCCATCCAAAAATAAATGAGCCGTCTTGAGCGGACGCGCGCGCACTCGCGAAAAAATGCCCCTGGTGGAAGGACTCCTTATTCAGTCGGAGAGATCCTTTTGAAATTCGGGCTGGTCACTATTATTCCCCCGGGCCCGCTCCCCGATCCCCTACCCTCCTTTCGTTTGTACTCGCTCCTTTCTTTGGGGAGCAAATAAAGAGGAGCGCCGAGCACACGTCTCTGTGTGAGTGCGCGTGTTTTCCAGAGCGCCCCGCTCGCGTCTGGTCGCACACTTGCGGAAAAGCACGCGTCGCAGCGGGGCTGTTTCGCATTAATGCGCTGGTACGCCGAGCGGCTTCCGGTCGACGCTCTCGTGAAAATGAAGAGAGCGCGTGCAAAATAATTGTCATGCGAGACGAGAACGCGAGCGACCAATCGAAGCCGCCAGGGGCTTGGCCTCCGCGGCCGATTACAATCACGTTTAACGGCTGCCTGCGTTTAACAGCAGCAGCAGCAGCAGCAGCAGCAACAGCAGCAGCAACAGCAGCAACAGCTCGGTGATCGGTGTCGTTGACTGACTCCTCCCCCGGTCCCTCGCCCTCCCTCATCCATCGACCCCGTTCCTATTCCTGTTCTTCTCATTACAACTCGCATGCAGATACGAACGATAATACATTGGCTATTGCGCTCTGCCTGTTACAGACATACGGCTGCAACTGAACGAACAGCTACGATGCCTGGACGTAAGGATGGAGGCGCAGGTCGCGCTGGTTGCCGAGCTTCAGGACTTCTTCCGTAGACGGGCCGAGCTCGAGCTCGATTACAGCAAGTCCCTCGACAAGATGGCCAAGAGCATACAGATGCGGCACAAAGAGCAGAAACAAAAGTACTACTCCCTCCACCTCCCACTCATTTGTATTCCGTGGCGCCACGTCTCTAGATTGACCGATTTTTTTCCCCCAGACGAGAACAGTGGCCGCTCTTC
This sequence comes from Platyscapa corneri, assembly GCA_018907185.1. NCBI lineage: Eukaryota > Metazoa > Arthropoda > Insecta > Hymenoptera > Agaonidae > Platyscapa > Platyscapa corneri. The sequence continues at coordinate 2,798,028 of JACCHW010000019.1, read as the reverse complement.
TCCTCGTACACTTGTTGGCAGCAACTCGTCAATGAGACAAAGTCCCTCAGCCGGGATCACGCGGCCCTCTCCGAGGTCTACAGCACCCACCTCGTGGCGCGGCTCAACCAAGTCATGGAGGACGTGCAGCGCATCTACAGACGCGTCAGTAACATCCGTCAATGCCCTTTCTTTCTTCGTGCACGTGCATTTCACGCGGACATTTTTGTCTTGCTTTACGCGCTACGCTGAGGTCAAAATCGATGTGGCTAACTTGGCTCGTGTGTTTCGAAAGAGGAAAAAAACGCAACTCTGATAAAGCGACTGTAAAAAAATTCATCGGAATTGAAAATGTGTAATTCCTTTTAAAAACAAGCGCGAAACGCTTGAAGCGCCGTCGCGCCGGGGATCAATCGATGAATTCTTTGGGATTTCGTCCCTTGCCACGACCAATACTTTTCTCCGATTTTTTAAATTATCAACCTACACGAGCACCGACGCTACGGTGCAAACAATTTTAAATATTTACGTGCTTGGAATAACTAAACCGAGCTTTGCTCGGAACCTGTACAAATAATCGAAGCCTGCTGTGAAATTTATGCCTTGCTGATGTATGTATCTTTGAAAGGTGATTTTTTTACCTCAGGTATAATCCTATTGTTTCACAAGGTATTCGTCATAGTTTGGTCTGTTACCTACCACAAAAAGAATCCTGAAAACCTCTGCACTGAAAATAATTTATTGCTGTCTATATCGAGTTGTGCAGCAACGTGCACAAATGCACATGCGCCCACGATATATAAATACGTACACACGCTTCGTGCCTTGCTGCTTGCGCGTGTGTGAATGTGAAAATGCACTGCCCTGCATGGGTAAGGCTAGGGCAGTCACACTCACCGTTTGACCTTTGTTTGGCAGTGTCGCGAGATCGGCTACGAGACGCACGAGGAGATACTGCGGGTGCTCCACGAGCTTCACACGACCATGAAGACGTACCAGGGCTATCAGGCGGAGTCGAGGCAGGCGGAGACAAAATTAAGGGTTGCCGAGCAACAGCGGACAAAGCTCGAAGTCGCCAACGCGCCACCAGAGAAGCTCGCGCGCAGCAAGAAGTACAAGCTGATCGAAAAGGAGGTGAACAAGGTAGGTGAGACCTTCGGGTCATGGACGCGTCGGCTCTTTCAGCTTTTTATCCATCGCCGAGCAAGTTTTTCGTCGCTGGCATAGAATCGGGGGATAGAAAGGAGCGAAAAAAGCGAAGCGCCGTTGGCTGGGAAAGAGTTGGGCCATCTGGTATCCGAGACCGAAATGCTTTTTATGTTTTTCAACAGTCAAGCCGGAGTGCAGAGTCCGGAACGAAAAAAGAGGCAAGGCCCATGTGGGCTCTTAAATCTCTCCGTTAGTCGGAGTCTGGATCTTTTTTCTCGGTTTCGAGCGTCGTAAGTAAAACGAAAAAAAGAAGGAAGACGCCGCGCGTCGAAAGCAAAGACACATTCATTAGCGCGCGCGATCCGATGTAGGGAGCCGAGAAAGTAAGTAAGCCTCGTTACTCCGTTCGATTCGAGCAATAAATGCTTGAAATACCGTCCCGTGTTGTTTGCACTTCCGCCATTGCCTACTCTTGCCTTTTTCCCTTTCCTTAAAGCCAATGAGTGGCCCTTCCCCCCGCCCCCCGCTCTCCGTCCCTTTTCATCAAGCTTTCTAATTTCGTCTCTTTCTCCGGAGCAGCAGCAGCCTCCTTCCTTTCCGCCCCCTGCTCATTTTCTTCCGCCTCACGGCGCCCTCCTCCCCCCTCGAGCGTTTCCAGCCTTGGCGCTCCGTTAATAGGAAAGCCCATAAAAGCGTTCGCAAGTGCCTCGCGAGCGTTACGGTTATTAATCCAACGACGGAATCGGCCTGCGCGTAATAGGGTGATCGAACATGCGCCACTGAGATACGAATCCTCGATGCAATAACGAATATATGCCGATGCGCCCAACCAGATTAATCACTTTAATTAACCCCCTGCGCCAGCGAGCGCCGTATTATTCCAGCCCACCTTCTTTCAAACCGTTCTTGTTTCTTTAACGCAGAGAAAGAGCAAGTACACCGAGGCGAAGCTGAAGGCACTCAAGGCCAGGAACGAATACATCCTCTGTCTCGAGGCCTCCAACACAACGATACACAAATACTTTGTCGACGACCTGTCGGATCTCATTGACGTAAGTTCACCATTCGAGCTGCCCTATCTTTTTTTATAACGCGATAATTAGCTCCGCGCTCATCTATATTGGTCGATAACGCGGAAAAGCCTCGCCACATTATCCCTGTGGGAACAAAAAGACGCTCTTTTTTTAAACTATTCGCACATCAACGCAATCTTTATAATTGGCGCAGAAAAATTAAACCATATCTTTATGATCCTATACGTAGTACTTATCACTAGGCAGTATACATTTATATTAAGCGCATACGTAACTGGCTGTTCGCGCAGTAAATTCGAATATTAATATTGGAAGATAGTATTAAATTACAACTTTAATTAATGCGTGGGACGATTTAATTTTGAACTCGGTTGATCAAAAATACGCATTGTAAACGTTATATTCGTTTTAATATTAATGATTGATAGGATCTTAATGGGAATTTTATTCTCGCTCAATTGAGAACATTGGAATGATGAAATTATTCGAAATCTTTTTCAAATGAAACGAATTACCAACGAATTATTGTTGAACCAGATTTTAAATATTTATGGTTGTTGCAGTGTATGGATTTTGGCTTCCATAATTGCATCGCTCGAGCTTTGCTGATGCATTGCAGTGCGGAGGAGGGAAGGCAGCGTTCACTTCAATTTGGCGCGGAACAATTGGCTGCTTGTGTTGGTGCTTTAGATTCGAGGGCTGATAAGCAGAGGTTCCTCGAATCACATCACGCAGCCTTCATGATTCCGAAGAAATTCGAGTTTCAGGGTCAGCGAGGAGACGACGTGCGTAACAACCCAATCACCCCCCCCCCCCATTCCAATCGGTTTTCGCTCAATGCCCAGTCCTTAACCGCGTGTTTGCGTATTAATCGTGACTTTTACAGGCTCCAGAACCCGAACTACAAAAGGTGCTACACACGGAAATGGAGCAGCGACTCCAGCAGCTACAGCAGAGGGTCACTTCACTGAGGACTGAATCCGAGGAAGTTTGGAAAACCCTCGAGACTGCCGAGGCGAGCTTACTCGAGATGCTCACAGCCAAAGATTACGACTGCTCGAGGTATTTCGGAGATAACGCGATGCCAACGTCGAAACCACCCGAAACGGTGCAAATTAAGCTCAGAGCTGACAGGCAGGAGACAGAAGAGTTTTACCTTACGGTAAGTCCAAGTCCGGTGGTCTGTTCCCCCCTTGGCCGACCAGAAACACCGCAAGTGCCCTCGAAACGTACCCCTCACCCATGCTTTTTCCACAGAAATTCAGGGAATATCTGCTGGGGACATCTAGAATAGCGAGATTAGATGCCAAACAGGAATATATTCGCCAAAGCCTATTAGAAGGCTCTAATTCTAGCCCTAATCCATCGATCACTACCACTAAACAAAAACAAGCTCGTAGAAAACGAATTGGTCGCTTACAAATGAACGGACAGCCCAAGCTGTTCGGCGGCTCATTGGAGGAGTATTTGGAGAGTACGAACCAGGAGATTCCGCTAATTATGAAGAGTTGCATCAGGGTCATCAATCTCTACGGTTTGCATCATCAAGGAATATTCAGGGTATCCGGATCGCAGGTTGAGATTAATAATTTCAGGGAGTGGTTCGAAAGAGGCGAAGACCCTCTTGCCGACATGACAGACGCTTCTGACATAAATAGCGTAGCCGGCGTTTTAAAATTATATCTGAGAGAATTGAGGGAACCCATCTTTCCTATTATTTATTTTGAGCAACTTATGGAGCTCGCACAATTGGATTCTAAGCAAGACTTCGTCACGAAGATGAAGGCAGTTATTTCCAGTCTTCCAAGGCCGGTAGTCATAGTCATGCGATATCTCTTTGCTTTCCTTAATCAGTAAGACTTATTTTGATCCTTCAATATTAGCTATTAGAGGTGTGTAACGCAACCAATGGTATTTCTGTTTCGTTTCGCAGTCTTTCCGAATTCTCCGACGAGAACATGATGGATCCCTACAATTTGGCGATTTGTTTTGGCCCGACGTTAGTTCCTGTACCCGAAGATAAGGATCAAGTTCAATATCAGAATCAAGTCAACGAGCTGATTAAAAATATTATCACGCTTTACGAGGACATCTTTCCGGATGATATTGGAGGTATCCAGTATGAAAAGTATATCAGTAGAGAACTTGACGACGTGTAAGTTGTTCAATCAATAGTTTTTAGGTCGAGTGACTTGATTTTATAGCTCATTTATATAATTCCTAATCATTGCAGAGATGTTGGAGATTCACCGACGGAACAGGTGCAAGAGGATATGGACTCAGAAGTTTATCCATCCGAAGACGGTAATTTTAAATAAAGTCTCTAGTAAAGAAAACGACACTGATCAAATTGCTTATTTTCACATTATTCTGTTCGTATTCCCTTTTAGAATCTGAGAATCTAGAGGCTACAGCGCAATTTGACTTCAATGCGCGATCAGAAAGAGAACTTAGTTTTAAAAAAGGCGACACGCTAACGTTGTATACACAAGTGAGCAACGATTGGTGGAGGGGAGCGTTGGCAGGTAGAGAAGGTCTCATTCCCGATAAATATATCATGCTCAAGATAAAGTGAGTATAAACTTATGGAATGATAAGACTAATGATATTTTTGTCGTCGTTTGTTATGCACGACTAACTACAGCAACAATCAACATGACATCTCACTTTTCAGAGATGAAGAGCGAGATAAAGACTTGAAATCGTCGTCGAGCGAAGAATCTATGAGAAGGCGAGCTTCTAGTTCTGCAGATAGCGTTTTATCGAGCAACAATTCGCCCTTGATGGGACCAAGCAGTAACGTAAATATTTGGCCAGGAGTTGTTGCGTGTGAAATGTCACTGACTTCTAATAACACGCAGTCCGATAGTTCAAGCACCAGCTCGATCATGCCGTCGATTGTGTCGAATGTTCCCTGCGTCTCGTCGTCGTCTTCACAGCCCATCATTAGCCGTGAGGTATTGGAAACAACCGTTTAAAACGATCCCTATATCACACACACTTCCATGAGCCGTTCGCTTTGTTTATAACGTTAAGCGTTTATTATAGCAGTTGCTCGAAATAGATTTACAGGTGCATGGCTGTTTTGCTATTTTTTTTCTCGTTGTCAATTTTAGAGCGTGTGTCGGAGCGATATTATACTACTGGAATGCAATTTCAGAGTTTCGACTCGCAAACACCTATCTCCTGCCAAATGCACACCTGCACTGCTATGCACAGCTTAGTTTTTATAGTCGGGCGATACGATGACGAGCTAATTACACGATATATATTAATATAAATATATACCTTTAACGATTCAAGAAAGATAGATTTTATATTCAATTTGGTACAAAATGTAGAATGTAATGACATTATGCAATGCGCGTTCTGAGCTGTTTATATCTTCTACTCGAAAGACTGAATTTAAAAACAATTATGCTTATCGCGAAAAACAATAGTAAAGAGTAATTGATCTCCTTCTGCCGATGAATCTATCGCATCACCGAGCGGAAGATTTAAAAGAATTTTTGCAAACGAAGGACCTATTTTTAAAAGTGAAAGCTATATTAAAGGGAAAAATTATACTTTTAACGCTAATCGGAATAGTCACAAATTGTTTGTACAATAATTATGTAAATAAAAATTAAATATACAGTTTCTTTGCTGCATGAACCTATTTATATCTGTCTTGTGACGCCTTGTTCTATGTGCCTTGTGTTTCCACTTTATCCTCTAAATTTTGTCAGTGTTAATTGGTTGGGTTGGTTCCTGTGTTTCCAGATATACGTTTAGTCAGCACTATCTAACTGAAGACAAAATACAAATAAGTCTTGTGTACGTAGATATTCTGCTGCAGCATTGTTTAACGGACTAAAAACTGTTCGATAAAATTACTGTCCAGTGTTGCGTGGTTTTCTTTTTCCTTTTGTGTTTTTGATTTCTTTTAAGGAATGTCAATTTGACAGTTCAGTTGGTTTGTGAATCCTAGAATCCTGTAGAACAATGTCAATCCATAGACGATACCGAAGGGAATGTTGATTGTCGGAACTACTTAAACAACGGACTCTCATTGGGCTTAGGTGAGTAAAGAACAGCCTTGCCCCACATATCGCTAAAACTAACTCCATCAACCCTCTCTGGCGAAAAATTACATTATTCAAACTGAAAATTGGATAACACACTTGTGCTGTACATTTAAGCAAATTTTATAAACCAATAATGCTTTACATCAAAACGTACCTTTTCTGCCAGGGTCGGAAAATTCTGCAATACTTTCCATGTAGGTATTAGATAAATTTTTCAATCATTTGTGTGACCGTTATTTGCTGTTACTCTAGCCTCAGTTTTACGAGCAGTTTTTTATCCATTTTTATTGCATTGCGCTGTGGTAAATTTATGCATGTCATTCATCTCTTTTCTGCATGATTACTAAATTTACGCCCTAACAATCTTATGAGTCTGTATTTCAACTTTTACATATTTCTTCTCCTCGTGTTCATAATTAGAAGCATCGAGAACCAATTAATATTTCCCCAGTATCATATAAAACACGTTTTCGACTCCATTCATCACAATTCACGTAATGCTGAAAACATCAAAATTTCTAATCGTTACAATCAAACAATCAAACGTTAACGACACCCACGACTAGTTCATATTAATAAATAAATTCATAAAATGTTCATTATATGTTAAGCAAGTTGAATGTGTAATACCGACATCTCCGTGAAGGCTAAGACTCCGTACTTGGCTGCGCTGACAATTGGATGAGACTGAGCGTTTTCTTCTAGGATCTAACGACAGCAACGCGGCCAGCTAGGGCCTGCAGTCCCGAAAAAGAAAGCGATGGCCTGGAACAGAGGACAGCTTCCTTTGAGGATAGCGCGAGTAGCGAAGATCTCACTAAAGCCGACGCAGCGGACACCTCGGTGACGTCTTCCAAGTCTTTAGAGGACGACGAGGCGAGCGAGGAGGTGGAGAAGCTCGCAACCATCGCCGACGTAGAGACAAAACGCGGCGCGGCCCGTAAACATCACTGGAAGTCGCAGAGCGTTGGCGACGGCGGTGCAAGTGTTGTCCAGTCGAGCGCGACCAACAATGCCGCCCTGGATGAGAATTGCCAGGAGCACACAACGTTCTCCGCTAATCGCGAACTGTGGCAGAGGCGCGCAACCTCACAGACGCACTTGAATCCGCAGAATTCTTCGACGCCGAACTTCTTTCGTGCTTATCACGAGGTTCGAGACATGCGCCAGAAGCACACGCCTGACCTTGTAATAGACCTTCCCCTATCGGCCCAAGATTCCAGCAAGAAGTCCGCTTCCACAAGCAGTCTGAGCAGCTCCGACGAGGAGAGTCCGAGCCACCCCCCGCGGCCCGAAAGCTCGCTCCCCGTCACCGGCCCGGAGTCACCGGACATGAGCACCGCTGCCGAGCGCTTCGCCAAGCAGAATCAGTGCACCCTGAAGAAGAACCCGAAGGGCGTGACGGACAACGGGAAGCAGCCGAGGAACGGAGCCGATCACGAGTGCGATTCGGAGAACGGTCCGGACGAGATCGTGCGTTCGGTGAGCTCCATCCAGATATCCGAGGGGCTGCCCCTCAGGTCGCCCATACCCTCCCGCTCGACCCCCAAGATCGCTGCCAAATTCGCAGACATGCACCTAACCGGCGGTAGCCAGATTCAAGTGTCATCCTTTAAGCCCCAGGTCAAAGTCAAGCCGACGATACTTCGCAAACCCATCATGCCCTACCCGCTTCCGCACATGAGTCCCGAGTTAGCCAGAAAAATCGAGAAGCAAGCCCAGAGCGCGGAGCAGGCGAATTAAGGCCCGACTTGCACACCTGCCATATCGCTCGACGCGTGCCTACGCATTGGATTCGCCAGTATTCGTTCATCATCATCATCGTCGTCGTCGTCGTCGTCGTCGTCGTCGTAGTCGTCGTGATCGTCATCGTTGTGTAGTCAACCCCGGCAAACGCGTAACGTCTGTTAGATTACAGTAGATCCTCATTATCCCGCTGATCATCCACTCCGCCCATTGCTACAAGTCTACCGTTAAATGTATTCGGAAGGAGAGTGATTTAAAGAGAGGAAAAGAGAGGAAAATCTCGTCAGAGTTGCGCCGTGGTCGGACGTTCAACAGGTTCTAGTTTTAATGTTTTGAATGCTGGAGGATGTTGCATCGAGGACCAGCGCCAACTCTGAATTTACTTTTCTAAAGATATTTTTTCGTCTTACATTATTTTTTTACCAAATGACGGTTGAAACAATGTTTCTAGTCATGAAGCAAGAAATATGAGAAGAGCCGCGACTGCAAAAGAATGAAACGATAATAGAAAAATACAAAAATAGGCATCGAATAAATATTTGATATAGTCCTTAGCCCAAAGGAATTCACAAAATGTATGTAATTTATTTTTTTGCGCGTGTGCTTGGAAAGCGGAAAATTTTCTCTAATTTTTGAAATGTATCATCGTTGAGGATTTTAATGCTAGAGACATGTTCGATGTTCCTTTAGTGCCAGTGAGAGAGTGCGAGTTTTTTAAATTGTTTTTGGAAAAAGATTGTTTTTAAGGGTAAGCTAGTGCTGGTATACAGGGAAAGATTAAGAAACCCCAGTATACGTTTGAGGGTCTAATCTAATAATTTTGTTGAAAGTCTGCTAAAAAGAATCGCGTTTATTTGATGAATCGGATTGGAGAAGCGAATACGGAGTAAAGAATCGTGTCATGATTTAGTGCGTTTAGTTAAGTCCACGTTCATGTTTTTACTGACTATTGTCTAAAAACCCCGGTAAGCGATGTTCGATACGTAAATTGTAGATGTATGCGTATACGTATGTATATTTATAGGTACATATGCATACATATATATATATATATGACGCGCGCGCGCATGTGTGCATAAGCATGTTTACGTACGTTAAATATGTACGCATATATGTACATTCGTATATACATACATATATATATATACATATACATAAACATATATATATGTGTGTATATATATGTATATATAAATATATATTCAGAGGAACTAATGTACAATAACGCGAGTAATTGTAACACGCGAGGAATTATAAGACGTAAGCATCGTACTAGTTAACTGTGGTATTGAATTTGACAAAGAGCATTGTAGCTACTCGAGTATACTTATGCCTTTCCTTAGTAATGCGATACAACGACAGTTTCTGTACATGAGACAGTAAATGTACCGTGATGTAATATCTGCATACAGGCGTGTATGCGTAGAAATATAAAACGCATATATTCTTTACGAATATTCTTTGGATTCATGATCACTAATAGTATGTATGAACTAATATTTTATGGTTCAGGGTGACTAGACAACTATAAATAATGCGATAGCTTTATTATTATAATACTCTTATTTTATAATCAAGATCGATTACTCATTAGTGGTACGAGTAATAATGCAGGCAAAATCAAGTATTTCCTTACTGCAATACAAAATGCCAAAGTTAACAAAAGCTGACTCCTTGTAACATATTTTTTAATCATAATCTGAATTGAGTTTTTAAATATTTGTTAGTAAAAATATCTACCAATAAATTATATCTGTATAGTAATTTTCTACCTACGAATTATAGCCTTAAGATTAATTTTTAAATTAATTAGTTGTAAATTCAAAATAGTTATACTTTCTTAATCAATTCGTTCGTGACTTTTTATGAGGATATTAATTATAAAAAAGTTACAACTCTCGCAACTTGAAGATATTTTCAATGATGTTATCATATACGATAATACGCAACCATACAGGCTGTATAACTATAATTAAAAAATAAAAATCTGATGTAATGTGTAGCGTTTTTTTATCTTTAATCAAACCCATTAAAAACTTAGAATATTAACACTAATAACAGACACTTATTAATGCTAGAATTATATGTTTCCGTGAAGAATAATAATAATTATATATTTCAGTTAATACTGAAGAAATTTAGAATTTTTCAGCTTCATCCTCATTTCAAAAATATAAATAAAATTATAAGTTGATATTTTTAAATTCTAAAATGATATCTGCATATAATTCTAAACCAATTATTTTTTGTATAATTTAATTTTGCAAATAACAGTTAAAAATATAATTATGCTTGCAATACGTAGAAATTATAAATAATTATTGAAATAAAACTTCTCATGTATTTTGTGATATAATTATTTATTTAATATAAGTGAAAAAATACAGTTGTAATGGACAAAAGCTAACTTTTAGTCTTTACAAAGTAAGTAATATTAAGATCGTAAACTAGAAATTCAAACTGAGGCTGTCGTCTGCCGACAACAGTATATGTGTATTTCTTACCCATGCTTAACTTACACAGGTTTACAATAAACATTCGACCCACTCTTAAACAGCACATGGTGGTTATGCGGGCATATTACGCTTAAATACCATTGAACTTGGCCAGCATTCGAGTCAAGTGTCATCGTGCAAAAGGTTTCGGTTATGTATAGTATTTATGGCTCTGCCCTAAAGTTATTAGAACTATGGTCAAGAAGAAAGCTTAAGATTACATTTCCAATAATAACTTTTTAAATAAAAATTGGCAAATTTATTTATTTTTTAAATTAAAAGGGTAAAGGAATAAGGAATTTGGAAATTTTTAGAAACTTTTCTTTAACACAGAATTGAATATTATTATTACGTTTTTATATTCATGTTTTTTATTATATTATATTCATTACGAAATTTTTATATAGTTTTTTAATTCAAGTGAAAAGCACTACAAATTTACCGTAATCTGAATCTTAATAAAAAATTATTAAAGATAAATAGAAATTTTCAATTTTTGTATACGAAAATTTTAATGAAAACGTTATTTTAATTCATTTCGAATAAAATACGAAATTAATTAATTTACTTTTAAATTAATTTTAATAAGTAATATAAAATATTTTTATAATAAAATAAATGAAAATAAAATTATTCTAAATTGTACATTCGAGTTCTTTTATTTTTTGATAATGGAAATCTGAACAATGTTATAAAGGTAATTATATCATTATTTATTTTATAAAAATATTCATGAAGTGTACATTTTCAATGCACATAATATAAAAAAAAAACTTTAAAATTTTTAATTTAAAATAATTAAAATTAAAAATATTACAAATTATGTTAAATTGAATCGTTTTTTGAGATGTAATAAAGGTTTATTTAAAATATAAAAAGTAATAGAAATAAAATTGATTGATACTATCGGGAAATAAACAGATATTATTATGTAAATATTAAATTCGATAACAAAACAGAGGATTTCATGAAGAAGAGATTACTATTTTTTTAACGTTTAATTTAAAGTTTTATTCCAATATTATTCAATTTTAGTTTTGAGTTTTTACGTATTTAAATCTTTACTGTGATTTATTTTAAAAGCCATTATAAATATTAATAATTATAGATTTTCATTTATTTAAAGATACTGAGTAAATAATTTTAAACGCTCTTTAAATCTATTATTATTTTGTATTTATTTTTTATTTTGTATTTATTAATATTATTCAATATAATATTAAAACGTTTTTTACTATTGTAGAAAATTTATGCAAAAGCATATCAATATTTGAAGAAATTAAGTCATAAAAAATAGACATTAAGTTAGGAATAAAATAGCGAATGCAAAAGTAAACAAAACCGCTATAAAAGTAGGTTTTTAGAATCGCTTAAAACTATGAATTGTTTGAAGCTTTTAAAAAAAATTCTGTTTCAAAATTTTTAAAAATCTAAACAATTCAAAAATATTAAAGCGAGTATCCTCCTTTTTAAGTTACATGCCTTTGTATTATAAAAGTACAGGTTAACCTATTAAAACATTGATAAATCGCAATAACATGCATTTAAAACGAATGGGTTTATAAAAAAATAAAAGAACTGCATTTTAGGTAAATGAATGTTTGAATTAGTTTTAAGAATTTATTTAGATACTGATATGTTTTAGTATATCTGTATTTAATAATACTTATATTAAAACAGCCACGATTTAAATATTAACGTTTTTCTACGAACAGTTTTAAATGTTCTTAAAGTGATTAAATAATTTTTAGTTTTTATCATAATTTAAAATCCATCTTTGTAAGTAACGACACATAATATCATCATTGTTTAATAATTTTGACAATAAATATAATATTTACAAACTTAATTACATATTATTAAAAAAAATAATTTATGTATATGTTAATTCAAAAATTTCGTGACTTATCTTCGGTTGTGCAGATTTTATGTATTCCAATTATATTTTATTTGAAAATGATATTTTTATATTAATTATCACAGAAGATCTTCAAGATATGTATATTTTATATTCAACCATTTTTTATCCGATACATGCAATTTAAAAAAATTTTTATTTTATAAATAAATTAATTTAATTTTGTAAGTGCCCTGACTAATAATGTGAATATAATTAATACAAAGATAAAATCCTCTGATTCTATACGAATTCATTTTTTATTCTGTACATTAATATCGTTAATTTTCAAATTATCATTCTATTTAAAATTTTCTATAGCACTCGCCACAATAGAAATGCTTTTTAAGATTATCATAAAATATTCGTAAGTTGCTTGACTGATAGTAAATGAATAGTAAATATGATTATTTAAACTAAGTTCTACAATAGATCAATAGGAATTATAATAATTGAATTAAGTTATTAATATATGTTTTAAATAGATTCGCATAAATAATATAGAAATTATATTCTTTTTTAAAGATCAAATTTTTTCAATATTTGTATTATAGAATAATTTTTTAAATATAGGAGCGAAAAATGTTATCAAATACTAATATCGTTATTAAATTATTTTTAAATAAATTAATAATCAGTACCGCGAGTAGTTTTAAAAGTAAGATTATGCATTCATTAGTAAATAATTTTTTATTAACACAAACTCATTTGTATATGTGGTATAATTATTTCATATTAATATAATTTTAAATTATATAAATATAAAATTATATTAATATAATTTTATTAAGTATATTTTTCAACCCAAATTTTATAATAACCGTATTTGTCAATATTATACATTATCATTTGAGACAAAAAATTTAAGTAGAAATCGGGATCTTTTAGATCTTTAGAGTGTCTTAACATATTTAGATTTTTTAATGACAAACTATTTCTTTGTTTTTTATATTGTAGTGTGAATTCTACTTCATTTATAAAATTATTGATTCCTGTTTCAGTTAATTTAAAATTTTATATATTTTAATCTTTTAGGGACTAGTATAATAAATTTTGTTTATAATATTTATAAAAAATATTATTAATAAAATGAAAGAAATTTACATTTTTAACTTCATTTTTACTTATTTCTACAATTCTATTGAAGATTTTGGAAGTTTGCAAATTTTTATGTAAAAACAAACGTGTCCGATATCTTCTCTTTCTTTTTATTTTAATCGAATAGTCTCACCGCTCACTGTATCTTCGTGCAATTTAAATTAGTATGGTAGATAGAATAAAAAATATACTCATTTCTTAATTTTTTATATTTTTCTTAAGATTCCCTATATGTAAATTTCGTTTATTTATAGTAGCCACCTTGCGGTTAAAATTGGAGATAAGTAAGTTTTAGTATTCGCGTAGTACAAAATTACCAACTATTTTTGTTGTAAATCATTATGTCAGTCATTCATCATTTGGTAAACAATATACAAAGCACAATATTTAAATTCAATACGTAGAATTAAAATTAATATTTCATAAACTTGCAAATATGATTATTCTTATTAAATGTCTACAATGTTTAGTTCTAATAAAATCTTCGTATTTGCTGTACTAACCTGAAATGTGCAAATTTATTAAGACAAAAATTTTTTTATTTCTAAGTAAGTATATTACCTCATATTATTAAGTATCATATGTTTAATTATTTAATGTACAACTACGTTCATTTGATTTATATACAATTAATTTCATGTTTATAGGTACTTTATTTAATAAAGTATAATGAATTTGACAGAAGTTGTATCAGATATCTTTGGGTCGTATTTTTTTGAACAAATTAATCCTTCCAATGAATCAGTCGATAAAGACAATGATAAGTATGAATATAACATTTTAAAGGTTATTAAATCTATAAAGTTTATGGAATTAATTAAACATGTATAATGCAGGATACAACAAATAATTAAAATAATTGATGAACAAGTCAGTAGTTCATTAATACAAGAAAATATTGTAAATAACATAGATGATAGTCGAGAAGGAAGACTTGGGCCTAAACTTGTAATATTAGATACTTCCACTCACCATGGCTTATTTATTGTATCTCCCGATAAACTTAGTGTTACTTCACAAAGTAATTTTGGTACAATGAGAGCAAATACTGGAGTTTATCGAGGAAAATGGATGTACGAAGTGCAATTAGGTTCAAAAGGAGTTATGCAATTAGGATGGAGTACAATACAATGTAAATTTAATAAGGAATTTGGAGTCGGTATGTTAATTGAATACTATAATTCAATGTTTTATAATTTATTTAAAACTCTTTAAAATATTTTTTGAATATTAGGTGATGTAATCAATTCGTATGCATTTGATGGAAATCGTATTAGAAAGTGGAATGTATCGACATATAAATATGGAGAGGCATGGCTTTCTGGTGATATTATTGGTTGTACAATAGACATGGAGGAAGGAACAATATGCTTTTACAGAAATGGAAAAAATCTGGGAGTAGCTTTTTCACAAATATCAATGGGTCCAGGCATTGTTTATTTTCCAACAGTTAGCTTAGCATTTGCAGAGAATTTAACAGCAAATTTTGGAACGACTCCAATGAGGTATCCAGTTGAGGGTTATCAATTACTTCAAGAAGCTCCAAATGATCAACTCCGTAAATCTCAAATTTTATTCGATTGGTTTGAAAAATTACTTTTTCAGTACAAAAGTATAGATAATTCAAATGAAGAAAAACAAGTTATCAGTAGACAATCTTTTTTGGCATGTTTAGCAAGGTGTATTTTGAAACAAATTGGTCCTTTGGTCGAAATACCTTATGTTACACAAGATATTTTTGTTCCATTTATTAAAAAACTTGCCAAAAATGATACTTCAATGCTATTTATTTCTTTAGACTTAATGTGGACTTTCTTAGAAAATCATGAAATGAAAATTTGTTTAGAAACTACTGTTGCATATTTATCATCTGTGTTTCGCCAAGTGTCTGTTGTTCTTGAATATCCTGATCAGCGCACAATCTTAATCTTACTTAATTCTTTGTGTCAACATACCAAAACTAGACAATATTTATTACAATATATTTTATTTGACAAAGTAAAATTTGCTAATTTTGTTCATGTTAAACCATTGGATGAAGAATGTTTAAATAATCTTATTAGTAATATTTGGTGGGAAACTAATCCAGTAGATTTATCAGTAGAAAGTTCTAAACAGGATTATTTGAATGCTTGTGATAAAATAAAATTTTGGATATCAGGTATTTAAAAAATAAAGCATATTATATATTTTCTTATATACTCTGTAAAAATAAATATAAACGAGATATGTATGTATGTATATATATATATGAATATTTATTTGAAAATAGAAGTAGAAACACTTCAGGTTGAGTTATTGATAACACTTTTAAATAATTCTGATGGTAGTGCAACAACACCCACATCAAGAGAAATTTTCTTAAGAAAATTTCGAGGTTTCGTTCAAGAAAATTTATTAGTTAGTCGGGTAAGTATTTCTGACAAAGAACAAATTCATTATAAAGTATTGCTAATTTAAACGGTTTAGTCTGAATTTCTACAGCCAATGCCAATGTATCAAACTCCACTACCTATCACACTGTGTTGTTTTCACCGACTTCTAGTAGCCTTTAGAACTTTATGGGAAGCTGAAATTGGAACAAATCCAATTTTTATTCCATGCAGGTATTTACTTTATTAAGTGCAATAATTTTAATTCAGTATTGAATGGATTGGAACTTTTTCAGATCGTTCTGCGATGCATCTATAAATTATACAGGAATTGATCGATTTGGCGGAGTTTTATCGCATCTTAATAAAACATTTCGAAAGGATCTATTGCAATTACTTGGGCCAAATCATGAGATTGTAAGTGAACCTGAAAATTCGCAAGTAGCGGCGACTTTATTTGGCGGATCAACTCGAGTTCCAGATACTTCAGTTATATCAGTTTTCTCTAGAACTATAAATGTGAATTCAATGAATATAAGTGGATCTACAATTTTAGAAAGGATAGGTTATTTGCCTTACAACAGAGATGATAGAACTCCATTGCATTTTGGGAAATTAGATTCTACGATTTCGCTCACTGAATTGCTAGATGGAATTATACTATTTTACCACGCTACAGCAAAAAAACAAATCGCAAAAGTTGCATACATAAGAGATCTTATGTCTGAATACATTATTGCCATAGCAGAAATGAAATTTCGATTAGAGTCAATAAAAAATTTAAAAGATCAAGACTCTCAATGTATTCAAATTCAACTAGTTAAAACTATGGAAGTTTTTAGAAAAAAATTAACCGAACAAGCCCGGCATATGGCTTGGGTTCGAGCAGTTGTGTTTTCCGATGAGAAACAGGAACGTTTAGCCTGGCTTTTAAAAATTATAATACTTACATTAAACAACGCAAGTGAAAGTGGCAATTTATTTAGTTTCGTGCCTGAGTTTTATTTAAAGGTTTTGGCGGACTTAATAACTGGATTAAAAAATCATATTCACCCTACGGTTCCGGTTGAAAACCTTCCTGACTTTAAAGAGATATTGCGCGATATCGCAGAATTTTTATGCCGTCATTTTCTAGATCAACGAATCGTAAATGCAAATTCGAAAGATACCTTAATTTTTATACTAGCGGGCTTCGCTTCCAATGCAATGGCCCTCGATGCATTAGAAAGTGTTTCAAAAGAATCTAGACTTAAAATGGTTTCCAATCTATTAAGGTCCTATGAAAACAGAGCTTGGGCCCAGTCGAATTGGATTTTAGTAAGATTTTGGCAGGGTCATGGATTTGCGTTTCGGTACGACAAAAGCCCCCACATAACTAAAAAAGTTGGCCCAAAACTATTAAATCAAGAGTCTATGTCACAGCCCATAAGTACGTTTGTAAATATTTTTGTTAAAATATCTTCTGTTTCAGATAAGTGTTCTTGATACTGCCATTCTCCTTTTTCAGAACCGTGCCCATCACTGATATATCAGACGCAAGTTAAAGAAGTTTTAATGAGCAATAATCAATCTACAACTTTATTTTTAAATTCGATACTCAATCAATTGAATTGGGCCTTTTCCGAATTCATTGGAATGGTGCAAGAAATCCACAATGTTTCTGCAAGACCAGAACGCGTTCTTATAGAATCACGGCAACTTCGAATATGCTCTACGTGCTTCGATTTGGCTGTGTCACTTTTAAGAGTTTTAGAAATGATTGCTTCCATAGCTACTGTTGTATTTACAGATTTTAATCTAACATCTACTGAAAATCTTCTTGCTCGATTATGTCAGGTAGTTTGCCATTCTTAACATTTAAAAAAATACACCTAATTTATTGGCATTAATAATTCTACTTCTCTTTTATTTCAGTTACTTTGTCAAATACTAAATCGAACAAGTATACAGACAAGTTCGTTTCAACACATTGTAATGTTAGATATACCTGATCTACAGTCCGTTGATCATTTTCCAATTTTAACTGCTGTTATTGGAATTATTATAGCTTTATTAAGAGAAGATATGTTATTACCTGGTAAGCTTAAGCAAAAAAATACTTTTGATATAAAATCTTATATCTATTTTATTATTCAGAATCGGACGAAATCCCTAAGGTAACAAAAGCATTGATAACTGAGCCAAGTTTTCAAATGACTTCGTTGAATTTTGTACTAGGCGATGTTAATAATACCAAAGCTAAAAACGTGAAGCCATTTTCTTTTCTAAATTGTAAGCAAATCTATTGATTCGAAAGAATGTTTATAATAATTTAAAATAATAAATGATAATACATGTTGTAAATCTTGCTTCAGATGAAGATGACGTGTCACAAATAGAAATTGAATCTGTGAAAAAAATGATACAGCACTTAGACTACTATCGTGCGAAATTATCGTTAGCTGAAACACCATGTAATGACGATGATTTGTGCACAATTTGTTATGCTTTTCCGATTTCGGCTATATTCAAACCATGCAATCATACTTCTTGTCGTGCTTGTATAGATCGATATCTTTTAAATAACAGAAATTGCTTTTTCTGTAAAGCAACAATAAGTAAAGTTGAGACCATCGATGGAAAAATTTTACATGAATTTTCAAGTGATTCTTCCCTTCAAGATTCAATGGATTCTACCGATTGAATGCAGACTTAAAACTAAAAAATTTGTTATTTTACAAAGTTAATGTTGTTTGCGTGAAATTTTATTAAGTAAAATGACTAAAATAAAACGATAAATTAAAAATTGAAATATAATTTTATTATTAATTGATCTACAGATGGCTTACAATTATTTCATCACAATTTTTTTTATCTTACTTATTAAAAATAAGAATATGTATTTACATCAGTCTTATATATTACCAGATCTAATATACAAATTAAATTTTGATTTGATATTTGAATCTAAAAAGTTGCACAAGTAATTTATGTTTAATTTCTTCTGTATAAAATTATTTGCACAAGCTTTGCCCTAATTGTGCTTTAAATCCAGTTACTAGATGAGGCTCTGATGGTATTTTTCTGAGATCTTGTAGAGCTTCTACAAATACTACTCCACAAACAAATGCACCAAATGCTGTTAACGAAATTGCTATAAATACCATTAATCGATCTTTGTTTAAATATAATTGAGGGTCCTTCTTTAAAGTACTCTGAAGTAAGCAAATTCCTGGAAATACAAATATAAATGCAGCTGACAGTGAACCCATTATATTAATAACGGGTGAAATATCCGGAATTAAAATAGCTATCACTAAACATAAAATAAACCAAATTAAAGTTATTGAAGTTCTTATTAAATAATGGCAATCAACATCTCTGCCTAATAAACTTAATATTGCATCTCTACCACAATACAAAACTATTGGATAGGTTGTAAAATTTTTAATAGCTATTGCAAGAATTGCAATTGTTAAAGTTGTACTTTTATCTGAATATCCTTGTAAAATATCACTTGGAACTTTTCCAATTCCAAAAGTTGCATACCCAAATATACCAACAATGGAATACAAAATAAAACAAGCAATCATACTAACAATGGCACAAAAAGTGAATTTTCCAATTTGTCTGTCTTTCATACATGCATAAGTGGGTATGGCAGTCATGTGACTCTGTAATAAAATATCTTTGTATATTAATTTATTAAATAAATTTGAAAATATTCATTTTTTTTTAAGTTTACCTGATATGCAAAACAAATGATAGGCACAATTTCTAAAATTTGTGATGCGTGCTCTGGCCATATGTGCATTGGTTTTGATGGAAGCTTATGATGATCAAAGCTTTCATATATTATTAACCATACAACATATAAAATTGTTATACAACCAATGGAACTTGCATAATTTAAAGCGTCAAGCCTTTTGAAAAATGACAAAGGCAAAATAAAAATTATACTTGAAAGACACGTTATAAATGGCCTTGCTAAATACCTAAAGAATATTGTGTTTCATTAATATCACAAATTGTATTTATGAATAGTTTTAATTACAAAGCTATTACCAAGTGTGACAATAATCCATTCCATAAAATGTTGCAAAAACTCTATCGAATTGATCCCCAATAATGATTAAAAAAGTGACACAACATCCAAAACTATATATGGCTACACAAGCCCCGCAGAATAATAAAGAAGTGGAACCACATAATCCAGCAAATGTGCTTTGCATTGTTGTAGTATTCGTAACATCACTACAATTTGCTAAGACAACTAAAGAAAAAGTGATGAATACTAAAAATACTAATTGTGTAATTACAGCTGTTGCAACACCACCAGATTTATCAAATGCTTCTGGAAAATTTAATAAGCCTGCACCTAAAGTTGCATTTATTATTAAAAAAATAGTCCCAATAGATCCAATGCCTAAAGTTTATTGAAAGAGAGAAAATAAATTATTAATTATTATAAAATTTTTTAATAAATTATTCAATAAATTAAAATTACTTAAAGAATTATAAATTATACCTGTTCGCTGAGCGGGTTCTCTTGTAGGATGAATTGATGTTGACAACAGAATATCATTTTGTATAAAACCATCTTCTTCATTTTCGTTATTCATTTCAAAAATAAAATATGCCCAATAATTTAATAATTAATATTTGTAATATTTAATTCAACAGAAATAAAGAATTATAAGGAATCCAACTATTAAAAATAAAAAAGAAAATAATTAAAATATGTAAAAATTTTAATTAACATAATAAAAATGAAAATAAAAATTAATAATATTATTAACTGTTGTTAAAAATTTAAATAACTAGTATATCAATAAATTAAATTTTTTCCTATTTAATAAACGCTTCTATTTATTTAAACATTGTAAATAAAATATCAACTTAACCAAACAATTTTTATATTTATTACAGTAATATTGCTTAGTAATTATTTTACTTAAAAAAATTTGGTCTAGTCACTGCTTAAATAGAATGGAAACAAAACAAAAAAAAGATATGTCTTGTGATGAAAGTGATAAACAGCAAAATACTAACCTTATTGTTTTCAATCTTGACTCTGGCTTATAAAATTGTATGTGATGTGTTCAACGAATTAATCTAGATTTTTTTATAAAATAATAAAAAATGGAATATTTTGAACCAAATGAAAGATTAAAAGATCAATCTAGATGCGGTCACATTCGTGCACAGTTAAAAATGTGTTTATTAGAAACAGATTGTTGTAAGATTGTAAGTGACTCATTCAGATCTAACCTTAAATAATTGTCTTTTATGTTATTTTTAAGATTAAATCTATAATATTCATAGCTTGCACAATATTTTCATAAATTATTCTGTAAAATATAAGTAATTATATTTTATAGGTATTATTTTATGTACTGTATTTTCAAATATTTCAAATTTATATATAACAATCAATATGTTTAATAAATTCGAAATTCGTTATTTATATATTTTCACTAATGCATTTTTAATTTTTAGCATAAGATTACACCTAGAGAATGTTTATTAAAACGTCATGAATCTGTTCCTCAGCAATGCTATGTTTTGAAAAACACTTTTTTTGAGTGCAAAAGATCTCTTGTAAGCGAATTAAACACATTCAATTAACAATCACATATATATTTATATTTTGTAAATTATTTGAAAATGTTTTATTTTTAATAGCTTGATGCAAGAAGAAGGTTTCGAGGTCCTAAAGGCTGATTTTTATTAATTATAAATTTAATAAATCTGCAAAAGTTTCAAGTTTGATAATAATAATGAATCCAAATTAAGAAACAAGTATTTTATTGAATCAGTTTAGTATAAATGGATTCATATTTATATACATCAAATTAAAAACCTAAGATTTTTTATCTTTCAAATAATTTGTAGTCTTTTAATTAATTTTAATAAAAATGATTAGCAGCAATAAATCAATTGGGTGTTGCTTAAAACAAATTATTGAATAGAAATAATTTTGAAAAAAATATTAACAAATATAAAAATGAGAACACTTCATTTTACAATAAATATTTTAAAGTTTGTTAAATTTAATTTGTACATTTCATTTATGTTGAACGCTGATTATAAATACAACTTCTGAATTGCATTTATGATTTTCTTACATCATAAATAATTTATCGTCCAGAAATAAATATTAATATTTTTAACTTTACAGGATAATATTTTTTCATGTTTTTTATGAAAAAACAAAATGGTTTTGTAATTTTGCTTAAAGGAAAAAATAGGGATTAAACAAAAATAGAATATTGTGATTTAAATAAATGTAACAGAATTGATCTAAGAAGTAATTTATTCTTGTTGTTTATTTTTATTATAGATGTTATGAAAGTATAGTTTTACAATGATTTTGTTATTTATCATAAAGCATATTTCTAAAATATTTGGAAGTTGTTTAGCTGTGATGCAAGATTTTTTTATAAATGAATGTTTTAATAAGTAAATTTTATCTTAATTTAAATATAGCCTGATTTATAATAAAAATAAAAGAAATGTGTAAACTAATCATGTTAAAATGTCCTTGTTCCTCTTTATAATTTTTTCATGTGTATTATGCAATCACAGTTGTCAACATACGATTTTATCTTTATTTATTCGAACGTGCGCTTCATGTATGGCGCACGCTAATTACAGTAAACAATTGTAAAGTTCTTGTCACTTTCAAGAGTTTGTGTTCCTCAAATTTGTGAATTAGATGAAAGGTGAATGAATTATTAATGTATATATGAGTTATTAATGATAAAAATGTATACATTAAAAATCAAAAAATTGCGCCTGCGCAATTAATCAAACTATATTGTCAATGTAGGCAATAAGCATACGACTACTTATTTAGATTTTTTGTACTACAAGGCGAAATTACACTATTATATTTTTAGAAATCTAGTACTTGTTTCGTTGGTTCATTAGAAACAGTATACTTACTGGACTTTAAAACTTCTGTACTAAAGTGATAGACATTATTTACAAATGATGTTAACGCCATTAGAATTTTCATTTTAAAAGTCTGTATTAGTGGCTTATGTTTCCGACGTGATATTATGCTATTACCATTGCGTTACATGGATATGATTTAATGCCTACCTAATTGGTCTATGATCAAAATTCAAGTTGTAAGTGTACAGATGATTAATCCCAAATTTATTTCGCTCGTTTAATGTGTAAATATAACTATCGTACATGCGTTGTTGAATATCACAGTCTATCGAAAATTGTGATATGTAAATATAATGTAATACGTAAAAATCGCATCTATGCATATGTACAGGGTTGTTTTTTTAATTTTCGGCGGTCATGATAGTGCTGTAGAAAGTTTACGTACACGCAGAGAAAAGTTAAAAACACACCGATGGTCGGTAAAGTCCGATGTAGCCGCAAAGTCGAGCTCTGAGTGCCGGTAGTAGTATTGCGGCTGCTGACAAATTTTCTTGGAGTTGCGAACATTCACAGATCAATAGATAAGTTTTATCACCTTGAGACATAGACTTGTGTAGTGTAATTCGCCGTAATCCGACTGATTTCGGGAGATACCGGTACATCATACGAGCACCTGCGATCATTCGGTTCAATTAGCAATCGGCACAAAATATGTTTTTAAAAAGCAAACAGCCTTAACAGCTACATCCTTAATTAATAATAAATTCAAGTTTTATCATAAAAATACAGAAAGTATTTTGCATATTTTTCATCAATAGACAATGCCAATTAACATAATAACTTCATTTTTAATCAATTTTTGTGTAAATAATTTAAACTTTAAACTGTCGCTAAATGATTAAAAATATTCATATTGGAATAGTTAATGAGTGTTGCATCTTAGAGTGAAGATAAATTTAAAAAAACAATGAAGGTATTGTAATGTATATGAACTTTATTGCTATATAAAAAAAAAATTTAGACTGCAAGTACTTGAATTACTAAAAGTGAAAAGCTTATTGTTTCCATTAGGATATTAAAAACAAAAACAAGAATTATAATATGGTACATTACCGGTCCAGTAAAGCCAATTTTGTTCAAACTTTAGACGATCGTCGCCCTCAAAAACTTTAAATATCGAAATGATATAGCCTGTGGACGGGATCGGTGGCCTTCCACCGGGTGGTTCTAGCGGCGGCCTCGCAATCGTTGCGACTTCATTGAAGAGGTCCAGATTGTGATTGGCTGCGTAGCGCAAATCTCGCGGGTCGAATTTTTTTAGAGCCGCGCATTGCACTTCCTGATAGAAATCTACAGGATCGATTTTTTGTTTGTTTACCACGTAGTACGTGATAAAGGGAAAGTCCGCTGTTCAGAAAAAAAATTAAAAATACGGATTAACATTTTGCAAATCCCACCAAGTGTTCTTACCTCGCGAAAAAGTTCGTCGTGATTGTACAGTCAATTCTTTGTTATAAATTTGAAAGCAAATGCTTGTTTGTATTTTTTTAAAAATGCATACGACGGTTATAGTAGTTATATCATTAGTTTCAAAAAAAGGTTTTCTTTGTCTAAAGTTTTAAAAATTTTATTTATAATATTGTTATCGTAAGAAAAATTGTATTATACCGATCTGTCATATAGACTATACGTACAATTCAAATATAATTAGGCAGCTGTCCTTTTTGTTAGAAAGAAATTATCCAGAAATAAATATCGTTTTATAATAAGCGATGCTCGGTTTGAAAAATAAAAATAAAATATTTAGCGAAGTGCTAAAAATATTCGATTCGACTTCTAGTGCATTAAACCAGACTTCAATTAAAAATTAAAACTCTAATGCTTTAAAAGTTGTATGCGTTCGATAAGTCCAATATTTTATAAGCGTTAAATAAATAAAATCTATGAATTAAATACAATATTTGAACTATTTTTATAATTTTAATACTCAAAATTAAAATTTAAATTAACCATCTCTATCAGATTCTAATAGGCAAACCATTATCGTTAGTTAACAGATAGTCAGCTTCGCTGGGAGTTTGTTCGAGTCTTCTTAGTTCCTTAACTTTAGATGCTGTCCTTTAATAATTCCCCAAACTGCAATCCATCAGCTAATTATTATAACGTCATAAGTTATAATTAATACATTGTTTTAGTTAAAAATATAGTAAAAATAAATGCAATTTTGACAGAACTGTTTTTAAATTGACTTTTGAAAATGATTTACGTCGACTTGTCATGATTTGAACCGAATTCGTAAAAAACAGTCAGCCCAAGCTAGCAATTTTAATGCAAAGTAATAATCTAGTACCATTATTTAAATTCTTTTCGGTACTTAAATTACTAGTAACAATTCCAACTATTTTCATTAAAGCTTGGAAAAATATTTCTTTTAGGTCTCTAACGATAATCGAAGTAAATTTACAGTTGCAGTGCATCGTAGCGTCTGAAATATTTTGCACGAGGCTTATTTCCAATAATCTTGTTTGAATAATCATAGCACACTTATATAAATACGTTTGCGTGGAAAACATTGTGAATGATGATGAGAAATGTTTTCCTTCTGTTTTCGTTCTGTGAAACAGCTCTTGCATAATCTAAGCCTATATGTGGCAGTTGACTGTGTCGTCGGATCGAACTACCACTCAACATCCGCAGTATTAACACGCAGTCACTTGGATGAACAAATATTAGAGCAACGCCGTTGACTCGGAACAGCGCTAAAGCCCTTCATCATTTCAAGGCCAAAAACTTCAGACAGAGTCTTCTAATGCGATTATTCCCTTTAATTCTCTCTCCTCGCGTTGAAATCCCCTTCCTCCGAGATTTTTTCCCAATTTTTCCGCTAATTCTAACCTGTGCAGCTTTATTCAACCATCGACACTCAGAGAAAAGTAAGTAAGCTCAATTCTTAAATGCGACATCATTCTCATACGATGATGTGAGTGTGTGCGTCGAAGGGATGCGTGCGTACCGTTTCTCTCCATGTTGGTAAGGAGGATGCTCTGGGAGGCGCTGGGTGCAACTTCGGCGAGGAGCTCGGCGGCGGTGTCGCGCTGCAAGACGAGGGGTCGAGCGACAGGCGACTCGACAAGCGGATCCAGGGGTTCCATGGACGTCATGAAGTGGGCCAGGATGCATTGCTTGGGATCCTCGACCTCCAGGATGGACAGGGGGCTATCGGGTCGCTTTTTGTCCGCGCTGGGCACACTCTGACTCAGGTGAAACGTCTCCGGTTAAAAGCTGCTCACAGATCATAGATCAAAGAGGGGGGGGGCGGGCAAGGAAATAAATACTCAACCGGAACTCCGGCGGGCAGAAAGCGCTCCAGCGAGGCCAATGGGATGATGAAGCAGTCGCGGTCCAGGGTCGCCAAGGAGATCGGTTCACTGCGGGTCGGACTGGTGCTCTGGACGACGAGTGGCGTGTAGCTTCCGGAAGTCCGGTTACCGCTGAACGACACCTGCGAACGCCACAGTTAATTATTTGGCACGCGCAAGCGCTGCATGACGCGTGAGACGCGAACATTTTTGGCAGCGGATGCTCGATGCACCGTAAACAACGGCAATTCCATTAAATTGCGCAGGAACACGTGTAAGCAAATTTGTTTATGACAAAAGGTTATAACGAGCAACCGGTATTTGCAAAATATTTCCCCCCTTCAAGTATTAAAACAAAGTTATATAAATAAGGTCTATTTAAGGACGCATTTTTTATTTGCCCAATATCCGTAAAATAAATCTAAACTTCAACGATTTATCCGATGAAACACACTCCGATGGTTTTGCGCTCGTTATTCAGATATTTATACTAACAGTATACACATAAGTGATTGTAAATTACTTGTCCAGAGGTCGACGACTTATATCTACACAATATATGACAGGCATTTATATTTCCTTATACACGATATTGATTTATCGATATTATTATTTAACTTTTTTATTTTTTAAAAAATTTAGCTAACCAACTGAATTAGCTATACGTCCAATGAAATTCCCCTATGACTTCCTCTACGTACATAAATTCAATATAAATGTAAAATTTTCGTTATTGACGTGGTTACCGTTTTTTGGATCTCGATAGTGTGCACAAAATCGCTCTTAACGCCATGAAAGAGAAATTGAAAGCTTTACGACCTGGATCTGGATCGTCATTATTTATGTTATTTCTGCGGAGTTTTTCCGATGAAGACGTTTTAATACTCGGCCGTGTTTAAACAAGCGTTTAGCTAATTTTGAAAATTTGATCGATCTATTAAATTAGAAATAGAGGAGGTCCAATTACGAAAGAAGTATTTGTCTTACAATTATTATCGCTACTGCCGAAATTAGATTACTCCGCAATTTCAATTTTTCGCGATATTTCATTTGGAATAAACGGTATTCTTGTTCGACGACTGTTTGCTCGTAGTATATTTTCCGTTCGTTCCCTTTCGGTATTTTGCTAGACTGTATTTTAGAATTGAAATCGAGCTTTACTTTCATGTTCTTTTACTCCTTTTCCCAACACCAGGGCATGAATTATCCGGAAAAAAGGTTATCTTTTAATATTCTTTCAACTTAAAAGACTTGATTTTTATTATACGAATTTAGTCCGTTAAGTAAGTATTTTAAGAATCGTGTTTGAAAATATTGCATTCATCGAAGAATTTTCGTGTTTTTTTATTAATACTCGAAATGTAACAAAGAATTGTACTTGTTTTAATGTTTGATTTTGTCATGTATTTCAATTATCTTATGACTCTATAATAGACGGCGCATTGTGTACAAAACTTTAAAAATTTTTGAATTTTTTATTTTGCGAAATATTACGGGTGTAGGTATATGCCTGCAAATATTACTCGTATCCAACATACATGATGTTTAAAATTAATGGTTTTAATCTAATTGCATATTTTTGACATGAATCAATTTTGTATCACATCTACGTTATCAGTGTTCTCAAACAATAAAAGCGCTATCGACACAAAGATACTGTAATTTACGTGTTATCTGAAAGTTTGGGGTACCGTAGCACTGTGATAATAATTCAATTTTGTTTTTAAAATTTAATTATGAAATCGGTTATTGAGTGCGATTACGCGTTGATTACGCAAAATTCGCCAACTGAGAAGCTTCGGCAAATAATTTTAGAAACATATTTAGCTAACAGTCACTTACTCAAGATGTTAAAACAAAATGCCTCCCTGTTTCTATCAACACACCTATACATTACCGCTGAACAATATTTAACTATACTTTTATAGTACAACTTTAAGATTAGAGCGATCAATAATTTATGCAGCTGCGTTAATCCTTTAGAATAGACGAACGTGCGCATTTGGCGGTAAAATGAAAATTGCCATTTTCCTGATTGTTCGATACCAGAATCCAATAAAAACGAACGGATTTGCTTAGGTGCAGGTTAAAAAGGAACGATTGGAAAATAACGCGATTGATAGATATCGATAATTTATAACGATGTTTCGTGCTAAATTGCTTTACCAACGCTGAAATTTGTCAAAGGCTTTCATACGAATTTACAGTACATTTACGTCCCTATCACGATCGTTAAGCCTCGAGCGAATCCATTTATTTTATAGTCAGGTGAGGCCGAGCTTCCGATACGCGGGCGTTCTCTTTAAGTTCCCCCCTCTCTCTTGCTGCCGCCCGGCACTGCCATCCAGTCGTGATTTCAAAGTCCTTTTAATAGAGAGAGGATCCTCACCGCGTCCCTGACCCCGATGGCCACCCGATTGGCAAATAATTCGCCAGTGCGTCAGTGGCTTGTACCACTCCGCGAGGGCTGATACGCGTATCATCTCTCTTTGGCACGGGACTGGAATTTACGACTGCACGCTAAAGTTCGTCTTGCGCAGCTGATGCAACAAACTTTCGTGGCCCGTTAATAATTCGGTTACGAGTCTGCGCGATTCGTCGCCACTGATTCGAAAGTATTCCAACGAATAGCGAGTGCAAAGTTATTGTCCGCTCGCGTGAACCGAGCTATTAATTTTTACGTCGCTCGACACATTCGAGTGCACGCTTTGCAGGCCGTGCCTCTGCACTTTTGAGATAAGCGCGTTCCAGTGAAAGGCGCTGTGTAACGGAATTAAGACTTTAATGCGCTTTTATACGACGCGGGCTGATTCGCCTTCCTTTTTGCTCGAGACCCGGTCCAGCGGTCCGACGGTGGCCCGCGTACTTGCGAATTTCGAAATTCACGGGCCGATTGCACATCGACTTAGCACAACGCTAAGGAAATTGCCTGCTTAACGGAAAAATAACAAAAAAATAACAACGTAAGTTATTACGAGGGGAAAGGCACGCGTCGGCAGTTGGCACGAGCACAATCGGGTTGAGCAAGCAACTTGATTCTTTACGGTCCCGCGCGGCTCATCCTAACACGAGCACAATGTTTTGCTCTCGCACTCGGATCGGATGACGCGCGATAAACAATCACGTAGCTTCCTGGCATTGTATCCGAGCCGTTGCGCGAGACTCGAGGATGTCAATTTTAATAACGAAAAGCACCAGTGTCGATGTGCAGCCGTTGGTGCTGAACTCTTGAAAGGCGAACGTCGAACGTCGCAACGGTGGATTTTAATTATCGCTAAATTATTCCGCGGCGATTGATCGAACTGCATTTCACGTAAAATTATAAATAGAACAAAAAAACGGGAACAGCTCGGACCAGCGAAACTAATTGAATTTTTATACGGCAAGAGCGATGAAAAGCTTGCTAATCGTCCTTCCTTAATTCTATTTTTAAAATATTGTGCCTTGAAATTAGTCTATTATTAATTTAGGTCTGTATTGTAAAAAAGAGTACAGTCACGTTCGCAGTCGCGTATATACCGCGTGTAGTCGCGATGGCTCCGGTTAATAAATTACCGTCGCAAATAAATTGAAAAGTAACATGCTACTCTGAATTTTAAGTTTGTTTGCACCACGTGCACACCCATCCAGAACTCGAGTTTGTGTTTGGCTCTGCTCCAAAGAACACGCTGCAATATTCATAGAAACAACAATCGCCTCGGAGATCTTCCCCGAGGTTGTAACGTCGCGGCGAATCTCACCTGTCGAGCGGCGGCATTGGACCCGAGGGCCTGATCGCCGAGGTCCTTCTGGGCGGCGCTCTGCTTGCGACGCTGTTGGGCCTGAGGCGGCTGCGAGGATGGTGCACCACCCCACTTGATCAGGTGGGGTCCGGAGCTGCGCCTGGGCCCAGGCCCGAACCGTTCGCCAAAGTCCTCGGGCGGCGATCCGCCTGCGTGTGCGGAGAACAACAGGTGAGTGCGGTACGCGTGGCTGCTGTGGTCGTGATCCATCTGGTAATAGCCGAGCTCACGGCTCCGTCTGGTGGGGGCCCGGGCGACCCAGGGTCCCGGCTACGGTCGAGCCTCCCGCGGACACGCCGCCGCTGCCACCCGCGGTCGAGCGCTCGACGCCGCCGCCGCCACCTCCGACCGCGGCGCCCTTCTCGAAATTCTTCCGGAACATAAGATTCATGATTGGAGCGGCTGGTTAATCGGGGACCACAGCGGTTCAAATCAGTGGCGTGCTGCTGGGGTGCAGACGCTGGCACGGGACAGTGTTAGCGGTGCGGGGGTTAGCGGACACCGAGTGCCGGACGCGCCGCCACCCGCCGACGACATGCTTGCGCATCGCGAGCACGGCAACACATTTACGCGGACAGACAAACTGATAAACAGACAGACTGATGGATGGACGGACGGAGAGAAAGAGTGTGAGGGTGGTGGGTTTGGAATAGGGGGTGGCGGCTGGAGAGGCGATGCACCAAGAGCCCTTTCGCCTTCGTTGGAGCACGCAAGCGCGACGTGTGCGGGTTGAGTGTTCAAGGGAAGTGGCGGACGGGAGGTCGGAAAAAGGTGGTTGCTGTGGTGGGGGGACGAAGACAACGGCGACGAAGACAACGGCGACGACGACGGCGACGACGCCGCCTGCGTTGTCCGACAGAGGGTAGTAGACACAGATCGACGACTGGGCCGTCACACATAGCATACGTAGGAGAATCGGTGACCAATCGTGCGGGATGAACCGTGTGAGCTGCTCGGGGAAGGGGGTGTTTCGACGATCGATTAAGCGTTGAATTATTCACGCGGCGGCTTCTATCCCTGGAGATGATGATGGACTCGCCCGGGCCCGTCGGAGCTCCGAGCTCTGCGGCAGCGCGCCCCGTACTGACTCGCGGCTCCAGTCGCGGTACTCGCCTTCGCCACCAGCTCCTCCTCCTCCTCCTCTTCCTCCTTCGCCCCCTGCTACCCCCGCGCGCGGATCAGGCCGTCGCGTCCGTCGCTCGCTGAAAAACCGAGTATAAATACGCGCCCGGGTCGCGAGGTGGGGCGCAGCGCACGCGGCCTTCCTTGTCCGTCGCTGAATTTACCGTTGATAATAGCGCCGCGCGATGATAATTACCGAGCTAAGGTCAACGCGAGGGACCCCCGAGCCGCTCTTATTCCCAGGGTGTCCACAATTTGAACAAACAACTTGCACGGAGCGGAACTGTCCCTGGTATTTAGCACGCTTCCGCTGTCCAACCCCGACACGCGGGATGATCGATCGTTGCAAGCGTTGGCGCTCGTTTCAGACTCTGAAGATTTATCATTTTTTTAAATATTCATCTGAAAAGCGAAAGAACTGCGCGCTCAATTTTCTCGGTAAACAGATTATAATTAGGCTCGATGAAATTCATAGAAATACGTTTTACTTTCCGTGCTTTGTAATTAACTGCGGACACGTTTTTCATCAAAAGCTACTGGCCTTGAATACGTATGAAAACACGCATTGGCAGACGTATATACATATATATATATATACACACATATTATGTATCAAGACTATTATTGTTATTTAAAAGTCGGGATGAAAACGGAGAAAAGAGTTTGTACTTGTGGGAAATATTAGAAATAAAAAATTTTGACGAAATAATAAGGACAATTCACGTGTCGCGTCTGACCGTATCTAACCCATTCTACTTCACTTACGTAGATATATCTATGGTACTTAATCACCTTCAATGGCTTATTTCTGAACTTCCCACGAAGCGCACCAAAGGTGTGTTTTTAATTTTCACCTTAATTTTTATGTTATAAATAATTTTATAAATTCCATTTGTTCCCCTTTACTTACATTCACTTCGAATATCCGTGACTACTCTAATTCGCATGTGAAAATTAATTATCTTTCAGTCTGGAAGTCGTGTAATACTTGTTCTGTGCAGGCATAAACACTGTATTCCCTTAAGTGCAGATGTGAGCAAAGTTAATCAAAAATTGGCGCGAGCGCTTGTTACACATTTTTAATATTTAAAATTAATATGAACTACGACGCGTAAAATTTTATAATTTATTATGCTCAAGCTGATTTGCATATTTTACAACGGATATGAAATATAATGAAACTGTCAAAGTTAAAAATATTGACTTTGTTACTTATTTATTCTCTGAACGGTAAAAAAATCTTACTTTGTCATTCGATGTAGTCAAATTACTGCAGAGAAATTTAAAGATAAAAAATTTTATGAAGCGTGAGACTATAAAATATAGAGACAGTTTTTCAAAAAATATCACGAAAAGCTAGAATAAATGAAAGTTTTTAAAACATTTACTTTTTATGTTGCACTTTTGCTCGCTTTTATTTTTCTTCGTATATCTAACTACGTATATGCATCGGGAATGTCTTTCTACTAATTGAATTACTGTTTATTAAGTTGGCAAAAACAAAGCACTCGCGGCATCTGGCTTGTGAAAATATCTCATTACACGAAAACTTTTTTCAATTCGTAAAATATGACGGCTAAGTTGAAAAAATACCTCCACTAGTAATGAAAGGAATATGAATTAAAGTTTATTAAAGGGGATGTATTGCTGCACGTGTTGCCGTATCTGTTTATACACATTTTATCGACGTTTCATTTTACTTGACTTCTATTTAATAGCAACATAGCAATTTACGTTCAAGTTATTTGCACGTGTTAAATTATAGTATGAATAGTAAAGTTTCCTACCGAGGGTCAAAATCCTATATCATATAGACGTATTTCTCGATTTAATGATAATTTATAAACGTTTTTGGCTGGATTCCACTTCTTACGTACAGTTTTATTTTCTACTTAATTGGTACAAATATAAGTACGAAAACAAATTAAATTTTAAAATCATTTCGTAATGCACTAAGTTATAGTAAAGTTAGAAAATATTTTATAAATAATTCAATTCTATAATTTACCCTGATATAGGTTATTTCCTGCCATTGTTTATAATGACATTATTGTTCAAATGTTTCATAGTTAGCAATTTTGCGAATGCAGTATTAATAACTGCACTTTGTTCTACGTTGCACTTTACACTATGATTTTAAAAAAATTTTTCAAACTCGATTCACTAAAATTAATTTTCATATTTAAAAAGTTACCGTGTAAAGAAGCTTATCTACGGTAGCAATAAAGAATACGTTTAAATCCGAATGTATTATATCCTACGAAAGGACAAATGATTATTTCCAGAGATAGTTTCCGAAACGGAAAGTAGGATTATCTGCAAATTTTAAATAGATAAATGAGCTAAACCCAAAGTGTGAGTAAAATATTAAATGAAATTTTATAAAATAACTTAAAACGCTTGCTGAAAATTGTCTTACAGTCTCGCATAAATCGGTAATTTATATAGTCGATTTCTGTCAACGACATTGCAACTCATTATTTCGACTGCCAAAGTTATCGGTAATAGCGAAATTATTTGCGCGTAAGAGTCGTTTTACGTATAAGCAAAGAGGTGGCATTTGTTCTTGCCACAAAAGAATTTAGCGCGTTATTTTGAATTTTAAAAAGCATAACACGGCAGCTACAGTAAATGCTCAAAATTTCTAACCGCCGCGTATTAATGCAGTGAAATATGAGACTGTAGTGCTTTCATATTTCCACGTGAATCACGCACAAAATTAGTCACAGAAAAAACTCAGGCGCATTTCTCGTGGCTTCATCCAGAGTAAAAGCTCGCATTGTACAAAACGAGCATCGATCGCTCATTCGTGTCTTCATTTATTCGTTCATTCATCCTCAGAAGGACAAGAGATAACGATCGTCAATGATCGCGTACATGCGAAAAGAGCTGAATGCGTCGTGACCAAAGCACTCATCGGCGATGCGGTCACGTGTTGTCGGTGGGCACGGGTGTCCGCTAATTATTGGCAGATTTCCGATCGCCGCGCGGCGAATAATCGACGGGGCGATCGGCGTCTACCTCGCGCGCGCAGCCACAAAATCGTCGTTAGCAGCTGCGGTCCTCCTCTATATGATACCAAGCGTCGGTTGCGAGGAGCGGAGGCGCATTTGTGTCGGGGTATGCGCCTGCCGAAAAACTGAGAAATGACGGGGAACGTGTGGATGAAACGGCGTTGGAGCCGATAGAGGGGCGCGGAAAACAAACGAGCCGATTCAGGTCTCAAGAATAGCCGGAGCTGGCGATAAGGATTGCCGGGGGCGGGGGCGGGCCCTCGCTCTTCGCTCTTCGTTCCTCGTCGGGTCCGCTTGGCATTAGGCTGCGAGACTAAACTTGTCTCGGGACGTTTATAACCGGCGGACAGTCGCGAGAGCATTATAAATAATTCAAGGTGTTGGCGGATGCCAAAAGTTTCACGCGTAAAGCGACGACGAATCGACGCGAAGCCGCGCACGTGGTGTCTGTTGCGAGGCGCGCCGTTGCTCAATATCAATCGCGTGCCTCCTCGCGCTCCTATGCTAATTTATCCTTCCGCGAAATAATTAGCAGCCGCACCGGTCGATTCGTTATTAAAGTTACGGCGCTCGATAGCGAAAGGCCCCTAGGCGATTCCTAAACACTCCCCTCGCGCTTTAATAACTTTCGAGCTCGCCGAAGGCTGCAGTTCGCTCGAAGGTTCGATTGAACAACGCGACAGAGGGGCATGTCGAGGGAGAGGCAGAGGGAGGGATGCGCTCCGGCGCCTTTGCATTTACCTGATGAATCTTTTCGGAGGTGGTGGTGGTGGTGACGTTGGGCGGTGTGTCAACCGAGGCTCCGCCCGCACTTGATTGTTATTACTCAATTATTCATCTCCGAGCTTCGAGCTCAGCCCTTCAAGTGCGGGCGCTCCCTTACGTTCTGAAAATTACATGCTTACAAGTTAATCGGACTCTCGTTGCCAGACTCACTGCCAGTCCTGTTCAAGATAAATGTGCACTGTTGGCCAGAGCAAACGATTTTCGCTAAAATCGCGGGGCTGTGCCTCGCAACCACCGTCCACCCGGAGCCTCCGGATCGATCGCTGTCCATAAATTCTGCAATGTTTAATCGTCGGATCTACCTGCCCTGCAGTTTGTTAAATTATCGATCGACACGCGCGCCACTCGTTGCTTACTCTTTCCTTTCCGCGACATGCTTTTGCTCCGTCGCGTACCTCGTTACGAGCTCGAGCGCGGAATTTATTCGCGATGTTCAAAGAGCTTCTCCTCGCGTCCCACTTGCCTAATTAACGGACCGCGCGCCACGACGTTGTAATCCGAATCCAAGCATTGCTCGTTAAACGCGCCTTTAGCTTTTAGCGCGCAGTAACGTAATAACTGCAGCGTTTTCATCACACGCGCGTTAATCAATGCCAGCACTCGCGATTACCCTCGAGAATTACGAGCTGACGCAGGACAAGGGGATCGAGGTATTCGTGGAATCCGTTTAACGAAATAGGCAACTCGCGACCATTCACTGGGCGACGGCAGCGAGACTGGCCGGACCTACCGGACTCGTCGTGGTCGCTGTCAAGGGCAGGCAAATCAATCGACCGCGCGAGTCTGTCTGGAGGAAAGGCCTCGAGCTGCCGGTTACTCACCGGTGTCGTAGAGCGGACAGGGCAGGTAGGAGTAGCGCGGGCTCGGCTGCACCACCCCCGCGCTCTTGCCCTTCAGGCCAGTGGTCATCTTTAAAGGGCGGCTCGGAGACAGCCCAGTACCATAAGCGGTTGTCGTCCGAAGGGCCGCGGATGCCGATCGAGACTACGCCGCCTCCTCGGTGAGCGCGGAAATAGAGCGGTCGGGTGGTGGTGATACGTCGTCCGTCCCCCTCCGCTCGTTGGCGGAGCTCGTCGGCTCGCGAGTGATCGAGTGGTGTGGCCGTGTGGACTGTCGAAGGGAAGCCGACGACCATCCGGTGCACGCGTCTAGCCTTCACTGGACCGATAGAGACTCGGATGCGGCTGAGACTCGCCGCCACCGTCGCCGCAGTGCATTACATCTGCCCCCCTACTTCTCTCGAGCCACCTCTAGCCACCCCCGCGACGCGTTTCCAGTGCGGCAAAACCTTGTTATCTTTTTTCAGGGAGGACTCGTGAGCCGCCTCTCCATCTCCAGTAGCACTCCACTAGAGCGGAGCTCGGCCGGTGCCAATTTTCTCGGCTTCCCCCGTCACCCCCCTCCCCGCGGGGCCCAGTCCGCGCATCTTGGCCTCCTTGTTTACGTCGGGTTTTTATCAAGCCCATCTCGGATCGCGCGTCGTTCACCTGACGCTCGGTATGCTTTTCCGAGTGTCGTCATCCCCTTCCCCTTCCTCGGACGCGTGTAGGCATTCCGCGTCGTTCGGGTGCGCGCGCGCACTCAACCGCGGAAGGGGCTCGACCCCTTCGATCCCCCCGTGTCGCAGTGCATCCGCAGTCGGGAGATGAGCCGTAGATCGGGGAGCCAAGAGGAGCCCCTGGCCCTGGCACTCGATCGCGTCGCGACTGTGATCGCGCGATCATTGATCAGACTGGCGCAGCCGATCGCGTGGCGCCTCACGATTCACGAGGCACAATTCCCCTCCCTCTCTCCCGTTGGCGCGAAAAGCGGTGGAAAGGTAAGGACAGCTGGTGGAGCGGGGCGAGTAAATAATTTTCACAACGATAGTGTTTCATCTCTTTATATTTAACAACATTTTCTTTTAACGAATTATTTAAATTTTTATTACGCTGGAGTGTTGGCGCACAAAACGCCTCGGTCGTCCATTTCCAAACATCTCGACTGCAAGCCCAAGACCACGTAATAGTGGACCTTTGGACGCTTTGGACGTTTTGTCGACGGCGGATCATCGTCAGGGTAGTCCGCGTTAAGGCACATCGCAAAAGTGCTAATTACGTATATGTACATGCAATCGGAAGAACTAGGAACCATAATATCAAGTGGCTAATCTGCGCGATTGTAATATCGAGAACAAATATGTGTGTGCGCGCGCGCGCGTTTGCGTATGGGCTTCAATATAGATGCCTACACGTATGCCTATGAATTTGTATAAAACTATTTATATAAAATTGGAAGCTCTCGGATGCAATAACCAAGTTTCAAAGGAAATTTCTCAAATTCAACGTGACGCGTGTAGCGGCGTTTTTAACTCGGCTCGTGGTCGTGGTCGTGGTCGTGGAAGGCACGGAAACGTCAATACTAAGGCCTTGACGAAACATCATCGTACTAATTAAAGTTTCCTGTCGTAATACATTTTACAGTGTGCGTTCCTAATTTACAAGAGAATTAGTATTTGAATTCCTTAAGTTGATCCGCAGTTATTAATTTCAGAGTTATCCTAGAACGTCGGCTCGCTTAGACTAAAGTAGGCACGACTCCGTTCTCTTTAAAACAACGACATTCGAGTTGGTGAAAACAGCTTGTGATTAAACGCAGTTTCGTTTAGAGCGATGACGGGGACAATAATTGCGCGACGAAGAATTTTGAAATGCAAACAGAATGTGAGATTACACTCTAATGAGCTTCTCGTTCGATAAAGCGCATCGGTCAGCCAGAATGTACAAAATAAAAACGCTCGGTTTGTCTCGAGTATCACGAAGCGTCGCTGTTCGCTTGAACACTGAGTTCCAGTCCCGAGATGCAGTTATGACGCGAATTGGGGTGCAATCGTACGTAATAAAAAACGAAAGCCCGGCTACCGAGCGATTAGCGTCTTCGTGCAAAACTCGTGCCCGTCTAACGCTCGCTCGCACACGGCTATATAAATATGCAGGAATTTGTACGTCCATATATACACTCCAATCTGTATATACAAATATAACATAACATATAATTGCAATATATATATATGTGTATAAATATATATTTATATTTACGGATGCATAGACATGCACGACATAAAACAATGGTATTTACAGTTGGAAGGAGAGGAGCGAGAGTCGAATTGAGCCACGCCACCCATATGCCGATTGCCCTCTATTTAATAATCCCAGTATTACAGCCGGTATGTCAGTTGAACGGTAATTACTATCAATCAAAAATTACATCTCTAACATTATCGATCGAGGGTTCCCTAGAGCCTGACTTTAAACGTTACTGCGATGCGCTCGGAAGCGTCGATGCGAAGTTATCGATTCGACTGTGTTTGTTTGGCTCGTCCAACGTTTACAAAAGATTTATTGTCAAATCGTAAAAATCGCCCGGCAGCGACGATATCCGGTCTACCGGTTGTACAAAATCCTCTTACAAAAATCGCGCCGTTCAATGTTAACATCGAGCTGCTCATTAACAGTAAGTTAGTACAAGTAGGAAGCAATAATGGGTCTGGCACGCGCAGCTCCTTAACATAAACGCGAATATCGCTCAGTCGGCGATACACTAGAATGTATTTACATATAATCGAGCAGCGCTGATTCCGCGATCGATATGGAATAAATTTACCGTCCCGTTTGCGCTTTCAAGGCGACGACTAATAATGGCACCTGGATTCTTCGCTTCACTCGCGAGATCTCATCGATTTTCCAGGTGAGACGGCGCGCGATGCCCGTGAAGGCTCCGCACCGTTTAGCGCTACAAAACCTTGTGCATCATCTTCGCGAGGTCGATATCCTTGTCGCGCCGTTGGGCTTCTACGTGCCATCACGACTTTGAGGGATTGCCAGCCTCCAAAAGTTCCCGCTGCTTCTCGCGGAGGTTGATCCTCTTTAGTGGATAGCAGATGACAGCTGAAATGACGATCAGCGCTCCCGCGAAGTAGAACGATGCGTCGTAACTCCCAGTCCAATCCTTGAAGGCTCCTGAGCAAAAAACACAAAAAAAAAAAAAAAGAAACAGCAACGACGAATTATTCGCAATTGCACGTGTGCACTTGATCGAAGGGGACAAGGTGAGAAGAGGTGGATAATCACCGGCAACAGGTGCGCCGACGGTGGCGCCCACGCCCTGGAACAGCAGCAGGAGGCCGAAAGCGTTGGTCAGTCGCTCGAGGCCCAGAAGATCCACCACCAGGATCGACCTTAGCGAGGCGAACACCGCTGCACAAACAAAACGACAATCATCTGAGGATGCGTCCTCGACAAAAATCCTTACGATTTCAAATCACCTTAGGCTTATCCGCGCGTCGCAGCCCGTAATATCGCGACGCGTTGTTTTCTTCCGTATGAATAATTACAAACGTAAAAGATAGATTAATTAAGGTCGTATGCGCGAGCGAGACGATGTAACTCGCTTCGCAAGTTCCTAGAACGTAGAGTATGGAATTTATCGCCTTTATCGCCTCCAGCGTCTAATTAATGCGATAAATTCATCAAACGTCGGCGTTTTTGCCTCGAAAAGAGGCATCGTATTTACGGAAGTGCAGTACTCACAGACGCTAAGTCCAAAAGCTGCCGCGTAAAAAAATTGATATTCCTTGGTTAACGAGAGGCCGGAAAACATGGTGAGGAGGCCGCTGACGGTGATGAATATGTTATTGATCAGAAGGGCATCGACGCCTGGCAAGCTGCTGATGAATCCCAAAGTGACACGACCAATCGTGTTCCCTATGCCGATTATCGACACGAGGAACATGGCGCTGTTCGCGTCGATGTCCGTGCCAATTACCCTGTCTGAAAAGAATACGAGCGAGCGAGTTCATTTCGAGGCTATATATCAAGGCGCGCGAGTAGCCGCAAAGCCGCCCCCTCGCTCACCTTTCACATACACAAACGGAGTGTAAAAGCCCATCATCGTCAAGCATCCGCTTATCGCGAGGATGAGGAAGGTCGGGCTCTTGAGGAGGCTCAGGTCGAGCATCGTCGTCAAGATCCTCCTGACGCTCTCGGGGCAGAGGTAGCAGCTGCCGCTCTCCTCCTCGGCAAGGTCCTGAGCCGTCGGTAGCCTCGTCACCGACATGTGGTAGCCGACCGAAGACATCTGTCAACAAGCCAACGAAACTTTTTTTCATTTTTTCACTTTTTGCTTTTTTTCGTGAATAGCCGAGGGGCGGCGTTACCTGCGACCTGTAGTGCGGCAGCCTATTGAGCGAGCCGCCGTAAAAAATGTCGTCCCTGTAGAACGGCCTCTGGGGCTCCTTAGCCGTCGAGCCGCGCCGTTTCTCGGCTTTGAAAGATTTATGGCTGGTGACCGAGTCGGCGCGACTTCGGCGATCGCTAATCGTGTGCCTGCGAATCTGGGCGAAAAAAACACGGGCAAATATTTAAGCGCCGAAATTAGGGCGGCGTGTTTGCACGGCTCGAGAGAATTTAGATAATCGCTGATGGAAATTTACGGCCGGCCGCGGTTATTAGCGGTCGGCACACATTGGCAAGCGCGCGCCCATCGCGATCGATGGGCGGCGAT
Source organism: Platyscapa corneri (assembly GCA_018907185.1). Lineage (NCBI taxonomy): Eukaryota > Metazoa > Arthropoda > Insecta > Hymenoptera > Agaonidae > Platyscapa > Platyscapa corneri. The sequence continues at coordinate 2,757,708 of JACCHW010000019.1, read as the reverse complement.
AATTCGCCGCGACGTCAATAACTCTATTCGATCGCGCGCGCGCGCGCCGATAAGCATTGGGGTAAGAGCGTCGAGTGGCCATTGTACTTACCGTCGGTACTCTTCCGTTGAGCCGCTCGACGTCGCCATCGAGAAGATTATTCTCCTCCTCGACGGACTTGAGCTCCTCGTCGTTGACGATCTCGAGTTCCGGGTAAATGGGTACCGACAGCCGCTTTTCCGAAGTACTTATCTGCCTCTGCGGAGCGCGGGGCTCGTGCATTTTGTGTAGCAAGTGCAGCGATCTGCTGCTACTGTTGAAAGCCGAGAAGAAAAGAATGTTTTACAAGAGCCGCTGGGGAGGAGTTGCTGCCTGCGCGACTCATACTTTACTATGTCAGGACTGCTACCGAGGATTTGGGCAGCCGTCGGATACTCGGTATTGTTATTCGTGCCGAAGAAGCGATTGGTTATCGGTGGATTGGCGTGGAGCGACGTCATCGAATTACCCTTGACTAGCAGAGTTCTCTTCCCCTCGACGGCCGCGCTCTCCGGGTTCGCGTCGACTTTCACCCTCGTCGGCTTCAGCGGACGGAACAGCGCCCCGAACACGGCGCAGTTCAGCAACATCCCTGCAATTAAGCGGGTTAAAGAGTCGCGATTTCGCGATACAATCAGCGTCGGTGTGACTGCGCGCCTGGAATAATTAAACGAGCGCATTTTATAACGGGTCACGGACTCGTTGCATTTATTTATATTTTCGCAAGTCGTATTTATATAATTTTTGTAAGAACTCGTTTCACGAAAATAATCGAGGAATTCGCTCTTAGGTAGAAAATTCCAAGATTGTAGATAACGAGAACGGGGCGATAATAATTAATCGCCGGACTCGAGAGCGAACTTTATTATTAGCATACATGTGCATCTCGGGATACACGGCCAATGTCTTTAAATATACTTAATTATAAAGTAGAGTCTTATCAGCTGGATTCTATCGATTTTCACCGATCCTCTCGTTTGCTTCCATATATATACACGCATATGTATGTGTTTGCGTATGTGCGTATTTACGCGTGTCCAACTTCAATATGTCGTCGGCGCTTACAGTAAAGCGCCGACGCACTTGGCCAAGCAAAATGTGTTTTTACTAATTGATAGCAAACGCTTCTAGGTAGTGATCTAGTTAAATAACCAGTTTGCTTGTTTATCGCTGATTATTTTTCTCTCAATCGCGCGCTCGCGCGGATAGGCAGCCAGGCACGACTCTATGCATACAAATTGCTCCGAGCGATTAATTCGCATTGGCTCGTGCTTTTCACACGAGGGGGATCGTTCATTTTCCAATGCGCGCGTGCACAAGCTAGAAAAAGACGGCCTGCACGAACCGGCTTGGTAGAGGATAGCCTCGCGCCATCCGCGCTTCTCGATCAGGAGGCTGGAGATGGGCGAGAGGGCGAAGGCCCCGATCCCTGAGCCGCAGACGGAGATGCCCGTGGCGAGGGCCCGCCACTTCTCGAAGTAGAATCCGGTGGTTATGACGGCGGGCACGTAGATCAGTCCCGCGCCGATGCCCCCTGAAAGCAGTCGAGCGGTTTCGTAAGCAGCGCGGGATTTCAACAGTTGGCGTCGCGGGCACGTGGCACGAGCGTATCTCGTATCTCGGCCCGATCCAGCATAATCGGGTCGCCCAGGTGCTCGATGCTCTCCCCCTCCCGCTTACCTAGTATCCCGTAGCTCACGTACATGAACTCGATGGAGGTGGCGAAGTACGAGAGCACGAAGGCGACGCAGGCGACGAGGCTGCCGAGTATGGCCACGGAGCGGAATCCATATCTGTTGGCGAGGGCAGACACGAACGGTCCTGGGGACAAAACCAGAGAGGTCAATAAGCGGCTCCTCGGAGGGAGGGCGACGGGGACAGCTTACCGGCCATCAGGTAGAAGCCAGTCTGGAGGGAGCCGGCCAGGGCGACTCTGGCCCCGGAGACGCTGAAGCCCCGGGCCATCTCCTCGAGGAAAACGCCGAAGCTGAACATGATCCCGTCGACGACGAGGTTGCACATGAAGGAGGCCGCAACGACGACCCAACCCCAGCCGCCGTCCGGTGGTACCACCATCTCCACGTAGCCCTGAAAAACGAGAGGCCGCGTCGGCTCGCTTTTAAATCTCGATGCGTGCAAGCGTTGATTGCACGAGACGCCGTGGCGGGGGCGGGGTGAAGGAGGCAAATAGTTGCGATGGCGATGACGATGGAGAGAATGCGTCGAGGAGGGAAGTCGAGAAAACGGATGGGTCGGGGAGAAAGCTCGGGCTATGCGATACACCGATAAATCGGCGATAATGCCCTGACCCAGAATATGCTTGTGCCTATCGTTCGTTATGTTGCAAAACCGATAGGAGCAATCGTCACTTCCATACGCATCGTAGTCACGAGAGAGAAGGCACGGCAAATTTTCCACGCCAATGATTTTCGAAACATTCGCGATCCTTGAGAGCTACTTTTGCACTGCAGCCAATGTTTTTCTAAATGAAGACGTCACTGCTTACGTTTCACGTGGAATAATAAATCGCGAGGCTTTTTTTCTCAGCGCAATAGCAATTACTCATTTCAGACTCTGCTTTCCGCAATCATTTTATAATACGATAAATGGAACATTGAATGCTGAGTTTAAACGCCGACTCAGCTTCTCTCTCCCGCAAATCGTAGTGTTACGTATAGTGTTACGGAACGGGGTGAAAAATAATAAAACTAATTTGATTTTCTTCGAGTGAAAGTATTCGAGTATTATGCTGTTACATTCGTGTTGCATGAGCAACTTCATTCGGATCAGTTTCCAGATTATGTATTAATTTTGCTAAAAAGTTATGGAGAATGTTTTAATCTGCGTCGAGTGTATACGGGTTTTTCTTAAAAATTTTTCCAAGCGATGAATTTCAATGCGCTTATTTACTTCGACTAGAACCATGTAATATTTGCATTCGTAAGAAAACGGGGCTTAAGTGTTCACCTAGAATATCGATTATAAAAACCATTTACACGTTGTTCATGATTCAAGCGTTTATCAATTTCAATCAAGAGCAGCTTCGACTCTAGGCAAAATTGAATTGCGTTTTTTACGCAAGTTTTTCCTTTGCCATTTGATTACGCTTTAACGTTAAAGATGAACGTTTTTAATTATAGACATGTGCGTTCTAGACTTAGAGCTAATGATAATTGTCAATATAAAAAATTGGCTGAATATTAAAACTAATTGAAAATCGAATGAAATTTATGAACGCTTTAATAACTACATTGATAATTATAAGGGAACAAAATGAAGTTTATTAAATTTTCCAAATTTGTGATTATCAGCAAATATTATTCAAGTTGATGAAATCGAAATAAACGTTATTAGCGTAATTTTTGTTTTGCTCCATTTGAAGTTCATTACTTATCAACTTCAAATCGCATTTTTTGTTAGTTTATAAAAATTTACTGATTTATGAAAAACCTGCTATTTTCAAAGGAGGGAGACGTTAATCTTGTCATAAAACTTGGTGATGTAAAATTTAATTACTCGGTATTTCAAAATCTTTATATCTTTTTTAATTTTCTCTTTAAATGATCTATCAACATCAAGCGCTTTTTTAAGTATAGCTTATATCAACACTTGTATCGTGCACTAATTTTTTATTAAAATTCGTTTTTGCAGAGTAACAAATTTTTTTCTCACGATTAAAAAAAGATGGTTCGAGGGAACAGCGAGTATTACTTATTTGTTTTTGAAAACGAAGGAAGATCTGGATTTCGTTTGGAATCGCAAAAATCGTACGTTTAATAATTAAGTGTAAAAAATCTTTATTATCAATTAAACCATGGACTTATCTGAAAAGCGGTCGAGTTACTTGGATTCAAGAGGTTAACAAACCTTCAGATAAAATAAAAATATTGAATGATTGACGCAGTACCGTTCTACTGTGCTTAAGTATATTTACTTATTGCAAATGTGCTTTTAATAAATGCACAACAGAACAATGACTTCAAATATATTAGCAACGACTATTTCTTAGTCACGCAAAAAAATTTTCAAAGAAAATAAAGGAGTCTTGTATGGCTCGGTGTTACATAGAGAACCTTAAAAACTGTTTGGATTAAGCAATCCTATAATTTATGATTCAATAAGATTTGCTTTTTCTTAGATCGGCGTAATGCGAGTTTCAATTTAAATTTTATTTCATACGCTCTTCGTTGTGTTGCCACACGTGTAAGCATTTGCAAATGCATCGAGTTCTTTAAAAATAAATATTTGTTCACTTAAGTAGAGTAAATAAATAATAAATCTCTTGCTAGAACGAGATTTGAAGCTCGTAAAACATTAAGCCTGGAACAACTTTGAGCAAGGAAAATGTTGAGATCGAGAGAAAAAATCTACTTTATAGTAATTACATTCAACTAATTTAAATAAAAAAATTTAACCTTCATATCTATTAGTATAACGAACAATAAATTTAATTTAATACTGCGTATCAGTAGTTTGTAACAACTTTGAATAATATGTTTTGAACTAGATTATGAAAAAATGATTTCTAATTTACTCAAATTATAATGTGCAGATACATATCTAAAAACAAAAAGCACGTCTTTAGATTTTTTTAAAGAATAAAAATTCTTTATCGTTGATTATTTATGAATCAATTATTTATGAATCGAATAAATTTTAAATAGAAAATTAATAAAATCATTTTTTTTAATTGAAATTAAAAACACGATATTTTGGTATCGAATGCTTATTTAACTTTAAATCATTTTCACAACTCATTGTTATTAGTTGCTAATGATAAAAAAAATATTCATCAATCAACCAAACGTTATTTAATAATAAATAAAAATAATTTTCAATTTTTATGTATTTAATTTTCAGAATAACTTGAAAATAAAAAAAATTAGTTTGGTTTATTAGTTGTCGCGGCTGCTTTAAGAAGGAACAAGTTTGAATAAATGTTCAAAGTATTCGACTTCCAAGCTCGTAGAAACATTGCATAAAGTTATGCTAATTTTATTGGACAAGCTGTTAGAAAATACGTGCTGATAAATATAAATATTATTTAAGAAAAACTAAATTTCACGTTGTTTTAAAGTTTGTATTCGAATGTGTATCGATTGATAAAAATTTTTGTTAGAATGAATACGAAAACATCAGAAGAAACGACACTTTTAATATTTAATCTTAATCATAAAATAAACACATAAATTCTCTAGATAAAAGCCGCCTAATTAGATTGATGATTAACGTGTCCTACGCTTGTAACTATAAAACAAGCATGAGAAAACCCGAGTTTTAACACAAAGTCGTTGAAAGTCACATTCAGGCGTAGCCGCACTCTTAGAGTGAGAGTAATAAAAGATAATTAAAAATCTATTTGGATTTAGCGGTGAATGACTAATTATTACAAAAATGTAATTAAAGTTGAATTAAAAATAAATTTATCGCGCGCCGAGATATTTTCTGAAATCTCGGTTTAATAATAAATTTGACTTTATTTTCCTTAACCGCTTATCGTTGTAAATAGGAAGCAAATCTTTCCTCGGCTGATAACCCAAATATCGCAATTAACCAATGCACGAAAGTGTGGTAAAAAAGTAAGGTTCACCTCGTCGTTGTCGTCGACCTTATCCTTAAGCGGTATCGTCTCCTTCTTGGCGCTGCCGTTCTGCTGCACCGACAATCTGTTGCAATCCTCGCCGCTGCCTTCCGCGATCGCCATGGCTGCAGAGAATCAACTGCAAATATTCCACGTTTCTTTTAGAAGCCCAGAAGAACAAAACGCGGCCGGGAGATGAAATGCGCGCGAGTGGCTTAGTGCAGCCTGCAGATTAAGCGCTCGTCACTTCTGCTGCTGCCGCTGCCGCCGCTGCTGCTACTGCATCGCGGCGGCTCTTTTGCTTTATCGGGACGACACGTAAATACATTGGCTTTATCATGGGGCGTCAGATAATGGACGTACGGGACAACAGGGAAAAGGAAAAAATCGTAAATATGGGAATTTGTGGTGGAGTAATTCGCGCCTCTCTCCCTCTCTCTAATGCCACCAAGACTCTCCTACTTAACTTTCCGCTTCCCGTCTAGAGAGGCTCTCACTTTGCTTGTTTGATCTTTCTTAATTCCCCTTCCTCTATTTCCTCGCTTTCTTACTCAACGATTATGTCACTGCTTGAAAAAGACACGTGTTCGTTCGGTCGTCGGCTCGCGCACGTGAATTTTCGCCGAGTCTCCGTATTTTCACCGTCGCGTACGGAAAAAAATCTCGCAGCCGGTCAATTTCCGACTTATTTACGTCAGAGGCTGCCTGCTTCTCTTCCTCCCACGTGAGCGTGTCTCGGCGGAAACGCTCTTCGTTAAAACTCTTCTCTTCTATCTCCGATGAAGCGTGCGTTCGCCGAGCGCTCGCCCGCCAGCTTCATGAATTGAAGATTGAAAAAAGAGAAAATGGCTAAAACGATATCGTACACGCGGTCAATTAAAAGCAGATAAGCACGCAGACACCAGAGAGCGAGTATCGGCTTCGAATCTAAGCCCACTGGAGAAATTTCGCGAGTCCCCGAGTGAGAGATTCGATATCGGGACAGAATTTTTCTATCTCGAGCTGACCGAAGGACTTATTTACGTCATTGTGACAGGTTTAATGCTGATAAAATGCCGGTCAAATTGCTCTTACCTGGATAAATATGTAACAGACCAGAAAAATGAACTCTGGCCCTGCAAGCTACCGCTCGATCGCTACGCAATATTTCATACGCAACGCTTAAAAGGAGATTACGCAAAAATTGCACACCACATGGGTAAAAAATGCAATAACGTTAACAAATTGACGTTCGAGGCGGTGACAAAATCGTCGTTGGTAACTTTTGCAAATTACGATAAATTCCTTAATCGCTATTTGCATCAAAGCCAATTAAAACTCATTTGATAATTGGAAAAGTATATATTGTACAGACGTGTAGTGGAAATTAGCGAGGAAGTTGGAGGCACAACAAGTGGTCGATGAACGATAGATTTGACGCGTGTATTATGTAAGGCGCCCGTAGCCGGGGGCTAATTCCGAAAAATTAAAAACTCCTACCGCAATTAAAAACATCAAATGTCATATTTATTTTAACGTTTTTTCCGTCAAAAATAAAGATTACAACGTTGGCCGCTTGTGCGGGACTATACGCGCCGAGGGCAAGAGCATTCGTTGGTCGCTAACGCGTGCCTCGATCTTAAGTACACCTCTAATTAGCATTAACCGAAAATAATAGTCAGGATCATGAGTCTGTCTATTGAAACGGGAGCAATAACAAAAAGCTATATTAGATACTGGGTCGCGAACGTTTTATCCCCGCGCATGCGCATGCAAAATATCTAGGACGCAATACGAAACTTTCCTTGTAGCCAGTACCAATGTTCTTTGTTGTTCCCGATTTGCTAGGCCGTTTGGTAATCACGACCATTATTTTCTCTCAATGTGTCAAAATACAAATATGTTTACAGATAGCGTATTCGGTTTTTGTCCGTAAACAGTGAGCGTAGTTAAGAGATCGCCCACGGCTTTTATCCAATTCAACGCTGCTCTTGTGCTCGCGCGCCTCTTTTTCTTCTCTGTCTTCGTTATGCCGATTTTCAAAACGAGCCTAGTGTCATTCCTGCCCGGCAAATCGGCTGCTGTTTACACGTCAATTACAAATAATCGAAGATAAGCGCGAAACGAGAGCGAGAAGGGGCGCGCGGAAAACGGGCTGTCAAACGATTTTGCCGACCTCGAGTGGAGGCGGCTCATATCGTTTTGAAGACAAGATACGGCAGCGCCTATCTAGGCATCGGACCTCGCCATTAAGGAATTTACGATAAATAAAGCCTGTCGGGCCAAGTCAATCGCGGCCTAGGCACCGCGATCGCGTAATCGAAACTGTAACGATTTCCGAATAAAAAAAATTGTGCATTCGTGGGAGAGTGGAAGGCTAGGGGAGGGGGAGGGGCGGAGTGGAGGAAAAAATCGCCGGGTATCGAAAGCGAGGAGATAAGAAAGTTTGAGCAATTGTGCAAATAATAAGAAAAACGTTATGGAAAACGCTGTCCAAGATAATCCAAGGCGCTCGGACGGACGGACCCCAAGAGCGATTGCGGAGCTAATTTCAGGCATTTTCCATTTGGCTTATCGACGCCGACTCCCAGCGAAAGTCTCGTCGCGTCGGCCGCCGGCACGCAACGCACGGAGGACGAGCAAAAAAGCGCGGGGAGTCATTTCTCAACGCTCGCGACTGCGCCGGCATTGGGCAAGCCGCTGATTATTCGAGTTCAAGTGCAAAGTAAGCGTGATTTTGGTCGGGCAAGGTCACATAGGAAAGGAGGAAGCGCGCGAGGAGGCGAGTGCGAGTCGGCGGCGGTGGAGGAGGAGAAGCGGAAGGGGCCCTCGGCGATGACACTTGGCGCGAGCAATAGACCAATTCAGGCGGTAACAAAAGCCGAGTGGTAGGCGGATTAGAATTGCCGACGGACCGGACGGACGGAATTCTCGGAAAAGTCCGGCCGAGGATGAGTCGCGTGAGAAAAGTCACGGAGCGCTCCCCGTGACAATGAGCACGAGCAAAAGCGGCCGATGAACCCGGGCGCGATGCAGCGATAATCGCCGCCGAAGGAAGTGAAGTGGCGGTGCACGGGCCGCTCCGAGATAAGGCCGATCCCCGGCATCGAACTTACCCTAGTGCTCAACCTCTTTGCCCCGGGTCACCTTCCTTTATTTTTATTTTGCAACTCGCGACTCCTCTTGCAGCAGCTTCGAGAGATTGCGCACGGCGAGACTCTCCGCTGGCGCCCGCAATATTTTTGTTGTCTCTCGGTGCCGATAAACTGCTGACTTATCGCACGTCCAGCGGAAGCTTTCCCCCGGGCCTCGGGGGAGCAAGGGGAGTGCAAGTCCAGCCTCGACGGTGATGGCGCACCTGGTGATGCCAGCGGCGACGGTTGCGCGGGTTCCGACCGGCAGACTCGAGGCGACGGGGAGGTGTATCCCGCGGGAGAGAGACAGGAGAGTGGGTGACAGAAAGAGAGAGAGAGAGAGCGCGCGCGCGTCTTTATCGCGCTCGCTCGCTCGCCAGACTGACTCGAGAAAAGAATTTCGACCGATAGGCGCTTCGTGACAAGTGCGCTCCTTCCCATCGATACGCTGCGTTCGCCTCGTTTTTCCTCGTCAGCGGCGGCGGCGGCGGCGGCGTGTGGCAGCGACGGCGGCGGTGGCGGCGGCGCGCGCGGGCCTCCTTATCTATTGGAAAATAGCCGGACAGCCTTCGATAAACGGCGCCGTATCCGCAACCGTCGCTTAAGGGCGCCCTGGATTATTGCGAGCTTTGGTTGTCGTCTCCCTGACCCCGAAGAAGAGCCGCCGCTCGGTCAGCGCTTCCTCTCTCGAAAGCCCGGAGCGAATCTTTAATCCATCGTGTACCTCGAATTAGCGATCGCACGAGGCTGCGGAAAATAAAGCAAGTTTGTAAACAGCGGAGGTTAATCTGCGCGTTCTAATAATACACTCGTCACGATCGCTCCCGAGACGCGGCGTCGGTCGAGCTTAATTCGTCTTTTAGCGTGATTTTCTCCTCAATTTCTATCTCGCGCTTCCTATGATAAGGTTCGGCGACTCCGGCGCCTGTGTTATAAAAATCCGTGCCTCGTAACTTACGCTTTTTACGCAGCGGCCGACTCGATAAACCAAGATTCATTCGTAATACGCCAAGTTTCGCTAACTACTGCCAGCTATACGAAATGCGCGAATGATAAACGGAGACGGATCGGAGTTTAAAAATACATTGGAAACGTCAGTTTTTTTTCTTCCTCTCGGTCTCGCTCTTCTTAGCTATCGTCAGCGTTGCCGTCGCCGTTGTCGCGGTCGTAGTCGCCGGTCTCGGCCTCTTCGCTGCGAAACGCCCGGCCGCGTGTTTATTTCCACTGGATTTTCGCGCGCGCACTTCACAGAGAGAGAGAGAGAGAGAGAGAGAGAGAGAGAGAGAGAGAGAGAGAGAGGAATTATTTAAAGCCGGTCTTTGTTACGCGAATAAGTGGCGGCCGCCTTGTTTTCGTTCGCGTGAGATGCGTCAGTGCGCGCACGACAATGAACGGGGGCGGCTTAAGGAGCCAAGTCCGCCACTTTGCCCGACGTTCTCCATAAAGATTTATAACGAGGCCTCGCGCAAGCTCGCGAGCTTTTTGCCAACAAGAGAGTGGGAGGGAACAGGAGCAGTGCCCGCTCGCGATATCGCGAGGTGAGTAACCGGTTTCACGTGCCCGCCTACGTTCCTCCACCTCGGGAAAGCACGTTGCCGACAAGACGCGGGAAAGCTCGCGCTTTTCCAATTTCCATGCCCTTGGTGGTGCCGCCGTCGCCACCACCACCACCACCTTTTACTCGGAGGCCGCGTGACCGGCACTGGCGGCCGCACCGCTGCTCGAGAGATCCATCCGTGGCATTTTCATTATAATTAGACGCGTGCAGGCGCGCGCGCGCGCATTTTCCAGCCGCCGGAGGGACCGACGAGCGTCGCTCTATTCTCGGTACGGTCGCGCTGGATTGGAAGGGCGTCGGGGTGCATCAACAGAAACAACACAAGACGTTTTTCATTTTCAATAATAAAAATTCATAATTTTCTCTTTCAATTTAGATAAATGTTACCTAATACATTTGTCCTTCTTTGTACCATATCGTATATTAACATATTTAGCACGGAAGCAGCCGTGCAGCGCATGTACGTACATTATACAACAACGTGCCCCGTAAAGCGCAGCGTACACACGCATCGATTACTAGTTTTTTTGTTTTTTTTTCTTTCTCTCGTCTTTTTCTTCTTCCTCTGCTATTATCAGACGGTTCGGAACTCACCGTTATGTACACGCCGCTCGCTCGCATTCGCTCCTACGGTATCACACGCTCTCGCTTTTCATGCTCGACGGCGTGCCCTGGGGCTCGGGCCGCGTTCCTCGCTTTTACTGCGCGGGGCCCGAGAACATGTATCATCCCCGCGGTGTGGCTCCGGGCCCCGAACGTCCCATGCGCAGCTCGATGTCGCGCTCCGCCTTACCGACGGGGCCCGACGTCAGCGTCCCCATAAGCTCAGTCGAGCCTCCACGAGCGTTCTCTCTCTCGCGCGCATCCACTCACACGCACACGGACACGACATAACGAACACACACACAAACTTACGCGTGCGCGCGAGACTCACGCTGACGCGACATCAAACTTACGAAATGTCGTTTATCGTTGATTAGGTACTGGAAAAAAAGAAAATAAAAATACAAACAATAACCGAACGAGAATTGAAAGATTGTTACATAAACGCGTCGTCAATATGCTTAACTTTAAAAAAATCACAATACACAATTCTGTTTTTTTTTCTGGTTTTTTTTTCTGCACAACAACGATAAGATAACGAAATTACTTTAGTCATACAAATTGTATAAGTAATTAAAACTATCCATACATTATTAATAGTAAGAGTAGTAATTAAATGTTATTAAGTATTAATTGAAAATAAGTGGTGAGGGTGGACAGGATGACCCCGTGGAAAGTCTTGAGGAAACATATAGAAACGCTTGGGAGTAGTTATCGTAAAAATATCGCCGTGCGGACTCGAATTACGTCGGGAATGCTTCTATATGTTTTCAAGCTCGGTTCGAACTTTTGCGTCAAAACGGATGTGAGCACAGCGACAACAAATTCACATCCTGACAAAGATCCCACTTGTGAAGTACCAAACGAGCAACTATATACTAAAACGCGATTTTCCGTAGCTTCGCCTTGTGTGCATTGTTCGTGAAAAAAACGTGCGGGAACGTTCGCTCGGAGTAGTGGATTTCTGCTACGCAGTCTGTATGTATCGCAAGGACGTCCTGTTTAATTAGAACTGAATTTCTTCTCGCGGTTTACGCACACGCCATACGTGCACTTTGAAACTTTTCATTTGGCGTTCAACAAGATTTACAATGATTCTCTTTTTTTACCGATGCATATAGGCGTATATACACTTTTTTTTTAATCATTTTATACACGTGTGTTTCACTCTGCATGAATCACATTATAACGTAATTGTAATAATAATCGCTTGTTATTGTTTCAGTTAACCAGCGATCACTGCGGAAATTAAGTGACACAAGTGGTTTCTTGTGCTCGCTGTGCCTTCCCTACCGTACTTTTTAAGTAATAAAATATTAGTCATTAGCCAGTTTGTGTTAACTAATGCGTTCATCATATGCATTCTAATGCGAACGAGAAGGTTAATCGGCTTAGTCAATCAAATTGTTACAAATTAAAAACATTTTTACATTAATTAACACAAACACAATCTGCATACTTGAGAATTTATATTTTCATCTCTCATTTCGGTATTACATATGCGAAAAATGTAAGAGATCTTAAAACGAAAAATTATCAATGTAATTAATACACTCGTTAGCTCGCGTCCATCAATATATTAATTTTTCGGTAATAATGTATATATTATTAAGCTAAATTTGGATTCTGCTGTTGCACTTTTATTTAAATGCACGTTCCAGCGATTGGTTCAATTAACGCCTTTCCATATTTTACAGCTTCTCTTTTCATTTTTATTTACAACTAAAGTGCCATTTCTTTTCGTTACGTCTCCGCCTGCCTCATTTCCATATAACTGATTCATTGAAGTGTATCGTGCGTTGGCATTATGTACATGCGCCATGTGTACATAAGAAATATATATTTTTGCATTTTGTATTTTTGACCTTGAAAAAAGCTTTAGGTCGGAAATTCTTCCTCAAAAATAGCTTCCAATGTCAAGGGCTGTACGTAGTAAAATGCAAGCTTTTCTTCCTTCGCACTTATTATTATTTTTTTATCATAGTGCTCTATTCTTATTATTATTATTATATTATTATTATTATTCATTATTATTACTCATTAATCATTATTCATTAATCATCATTATATTATTACTATTATTATGGTATTATTAAGTTATATTATAATTAATATTAATATTAATATTATTATTATTATAATTATTAAGTATTATTATTGTTGTTATCTACGTGAAATAAAAACATTTTTCTGTATAAACACGTAAAAGCATTATTTTTTGTCGCATTTCTATTAGTTTTTATGTTTGCGATTTTCTTAGATATACTGACGATCGATACTGATTAAGTTAATTAAACGCCTCTACTTCAGTCAATGGGTATTAATACAGACGAGAAAAACAGTTCGATGGTCCGATGGAATTTTTACTGTCACATACGTTTCCATACAATTTGAAATATGCGGTTAAAAAATAAAATTCAATAAAATTATACGAATTTTCCATGTCCGTATAAAAATTCCCTCGGCCATTATCATCAGTTATTTGTGCATGTCAACAAGAGGTACACGTAAGAACAAATACCTCTCGAAATTTTTGTTGAAAATTTTTAACCGTATCACAGTGTGGCTCGAAGTGACGGTAAACTGTTTTTTTTTTGTTTTTTGTTTTTTTGTTTGTTTCTTTGTCGCAAAACATAGCAGCAGAAGCACCTGATTTTTTCGCTTATAATACAGATTCAATCTGCTTAATTTCTTTTTCGGGATGCTCTTGAGGAGACGGTGCAGTTTCGATAATTTCAGGAATATCATCTTCGTTCTCTTCCTCGATGTCTTCGTCAATCGGCGTCAATGTATCTAATATCACAGGCTGAGTCTGAAAAAGTCGCAATCGAGAATTAATAATAACAGTGCTTTTGAAAATTCCTTGGGCTCTAAAGAAAAACACGTCACCCAGTGGGATTTTTACCTGCGGCGTAATGCAGCGCTTCATCGTGGGAGCTATGAAGCTCGTAATAGTGCTAATTAAAAAGCAAAATCCTGCCATGTAGAAAGTGATTCCGTAATCTTTTGTAAAATCGTATAAATTTCCTGCAATAGGTGGACCTCCAATGGCCGCAACGCCTCGAAATAGAATCAGTAATCCAAAAGCGTTTGTTAACTTGTCAAGCCCCAAAAGATCCACTAATATGATCGACGTAAGCGAAATATAACCGGCTATCGCAACAAATAATAATCCATTAATCAAACTCAAATAGCACGATAATCAATTATCACTGTTCAAGTATACTCACAAATAGCGAGCCCGAAAAAAGTACTCATTACCATATAATGGACAGTGGTGTAACAGAACGGTGTTAAAGTCACCGCTATCGTAGCCACAATTAAGCACACGTTGTTTAATAGTAAAGAGTCTACTTGGGGAAAGTCGGCAACGTATCCGCAAGCAACACGTCCTACGGTGTTTGTTATTCCAATGACCGACAGCAACCACGAAGCGTATTTTCTCTCGACGCCCTTAAAAAGCAACAATTATTATTATTATCATCATCATTAGCATTCAGCCGGTTGACGTTGAAAAAGCACAAAGCTCCTGGAGGTTGGGGCCTACTTACTTTTTGAACGGCCGCGTCAACTAAATAAAAGAATGGTATGTACAGCCCAGCCATTCCGAACACGTTGCTGATGCAAATTAAAAGGAAGGCTGGGTTTTTCAGCAGAGACATGTCCATCATCGTCCCCAAAGCTTCTTTAAACGACTCCGGTAGCTCGAGACATGGGCACAGGGGCGCTAAATCAAAAGCGTCCATTGATCATTACGTCTTAAATGGCAATGACAAGCAGCAGCCACGGGAACTTACGCTGCGAGGCCTTTTCGATGTCCCCGTCCTTGGCGTCAACGCCCCGCATGGATTTCGGTATGGAGAGGACACTCTGACGGTAGTTAGCGAGGGATTTCTGGCTCTGGAACTCGGGCAAGTTGAGGACGCTGCCGCTGTAGAAGATGTCTTTCCTCGACAACGGCCGGACCATCATGGGCTTCTCCTTGGTGATGCGACTGCTGCTGGTGGTGAAAGTGATGCTCTCGCCATCCTGAAAACGAGAAGAGAGTGAGTCGTCGGCTCGAAGCGGCGCAGAGACACTAATAACGAGTGATTTGGGACTGACATCCATTTCGGTGTTGTTGTTGCGCGAGCCAAGCATGCTGCTGTTGGACAGTCGCAGATGCAGGCTTTTGCGGATGTCGCCGTTGGAGTTGAGGGTCGTCCTCGAGTTCTTGATGGCGCTCAGACTGGGCTTGTAGCGCTCGCCGGTACTGGTCTTTCGTATCCTGTCGAAAAACGGCACCGAGCCATTCTTCGGGAGACCTTGCACGTGGGTCGTGAATGCCGGCTGGGATGCGTTGCGTGGTATCACGGACTTGTTGAACTCGCTCTCGGGCTTGTCCACCAGGTCTTTGGCCGCGTCTTTGGTATCGTCAATGGCTTTCCTGCTGCGCGACTTCACCGAACCGGCCTTCGTGTCGACGCTGCCGCTGTTGCTGTTGCTCGTTGCCCCGCTGGACGAGTGCTCCTGCACTTTGACTTCCGATATCGTGGGGAGGGTCGGCACGGTCGGTACTGGTGTCAGAGGCGTTCCTTTCATAATATTAGCATCAATTAATATTATCGACACTGAGCGTCTCGTCGTAATCCTACCGACTTGCGTGTCTTATTTAGCAAACTCGCCTAACGCGCCTAACGCATTCATTTGCAAAATATCATTTTCTAATCGACCGCCGCGATGCGATCGCTTTAATAGAGCTCCGTGAAGAAATGTCGGCTTTCTTACCAGGCACTAATTGGTCTAAATTGAAGCTAGAGTGAACGCCAGGGTCGATATTAATCGGCATCTTCATCCTCTTTTCCATGGATCCATCTGGCAACTGCACCATGAAGTACGAGCCTCCGATGCTTCCGCGCTCCATTTGAAATCTCTTCTCCTCTGCCATTCTTTGCAATAATGGCTTCACGGACGAGGCCTTCGGGTACTCCAGCGGCCTCATCATCGCGCCGAAAATCTGAAAATCGTCCGATGAGTTTCGGGCATTTTTTTTTTTTTTTTTTTTTTTTTTTTTTTTTTTAGCAAGTGACAAAGTGCCGAGTGACTCTTTAAAGGGTCTCCAGTTGTGCATTAAAATTCAGACGATAACTGCGAGAGCCAACTCGCTTTTAACGCATTTTTTATTCAAATTCTAATTTATAGAACATACGCGGCGTTGCTCGACATAGTCGACGGCTTTTTTCGTATCACTGACTCTTGGAATATGCAATTAGATGCAATGCAATTAGAGCAATCATTCCTTATTGATGCATACAAATCAGTTAAATAGGACGTAAAAAATGAGACAAAAAATTATACCGTAGTCGTTGAGCTCTCGCCGACTGGTTTTAGCGCAGCTCTTGGCATTACATTGTTTCGGATACTTTTTTTATCTTATAAATTTTTACTGAGAACTCCTTGGGAGCGAATAAAAATTCCGTACAGCGATTCGATCTCGATTTCATACGCATTTTCCACAAAAACAGCTCGTTTGAGAATCGAATTACATATCTCCTATCTACGAGGGGACTAAGCCTGGCAACAAACAATGGCCGCGTGACTAATTGTAAACTCCAAAGTACAATATCAAATCGAATCTTTGTTCTTCAAGGCGGCAATGATGAGGCCCCAATAGGGCGTTATCATTTTTACGAGTCTAGGCGTGGTATCGTGTCGCGTTCCAGATCTACGTGTGTGAAATTACGAAAAACCAAGTCAAGGCGGAAAATTCGGTAGCCAACGAGTAGCAGGCAACCAAGTCGAGACAGAGAATTTATTCATGCAGGGACTTTTGCTGCTTTTGGAGCGAGGATTTTTCCGATTTCGACGTATTTTCCGGTAACGATAGTTCAGCGTAATCCAGAGAGGTCAATAGGAATTACCGTAAAAGGGCAGAGAAATTAACGTTATTCATTCCACGCCCTCTCTTTCACCATATCGCATACCGTGCACGTCCCAGGCTGATATCTAAATTGGCGGTAATTCATGTAAAGAAATTCTCTTCGGATACGCGTTTGGGATTCCCGACATCGCGCTGCAGTTTTATGATGTAAACACTGATGTGCGACTGCATCCCGCATCGCAACTGGTAAAGCGACGGTTAGCCGAGACTCGTAAAACATTGGATTGGCTGCCAGCAGACGTCAAACTTAGAATTTTAGGATTATTGTTTTGCAAATCTGGCGAAACGTTTTATAAATGGATAACATTATCGACGACGTGCGACAATCGCTGCTTCTCGTTAACAACAGTCTTCTTAATGCTTTATTAAGTTAGCAAACACGCGGCATTAATTCAGCTGTCGAATAAAACTTTATGCTGCAATTTTGCTTCGTTTAGTTGCGATCGCAAATCGTTAATTTGCTCGGAGTCTGGTTTTATCGCATTTTGGCGAATTTTTGAGCACTCGAACCGTCCTGAAATTCAAATAATCTCTTCGGTTGTTATCCCAAGACGCGGCGAATTTTCTATAAACTGTTTAGAAAGTGAGATTAGGCTGGCATTTTCTTTTCCATTATCGGTAAAACCGATATTCGCGAAAGTCGCATTTCAAAATGTTCGCGTCGAGCTTTTGGAACGGGAAATCTTCTATCCTCGACCCACGAGGCACAGAGAAATTTTTCGCCGTTCGACCTTGTACAGTGTACAAACGAAAAAAAATAAGAAAGAACAAGTGCGGGAGAAAACTCGATTATACCGAAATTTATCTCTTCATTCCGAAGATATCTAATCTCGTAGCTCAAAGTAATCCTCGCCGTCCTAAATGAAACGTATTTAGTTATGTAGAGGATTTGACGATTATACGATTACACGTGATTAGATTTAATTTAGCGATGTTTCGATAGCGTCGTTGCCGTTCGCTTCAGGCTACACACATTGCACACATTACGCTTATTGCACGGCTCTCGTTATCATATGTATAGCTTGAAAAGGACAACCGACGTGCTGTCGAAGCATCGCTAAATGAAATTTAATTACGTGTACATATGTAATCAGTAAACTCTACATAATTATACGAAATAAAAGTGATACCTACGATTTTATCTTGGGAGCAAATATAATTTACATGAAAAATAGATTTTGAAACAAAATCAGTATTAATCAGCACGCGCTCGTGAACCTAAAATTAAAATTATTACTTTTTACGAGTAGGACAGAATCCACGACGGTTGTGCGAGGATTTCGCAAAATTACATACGTAAAAGTGAAAAGGTCGAATTTTTATGTATTGTGCATGCTAATATAAATAATAGAAGAGCGAAGGAAAATTGGCAGATATTAAACTTTAATTTGCGTGCGCGTAAAAGCGAAAAGAGAAAAAATATCCTCGCCAATATTTTATTAGGAACGTATTAATTTGCTCGAGCCCCGTCAAGCGAAATAATACACGCTTGTTTATTAATTGTTATTTTTATTAAGAGCACTTTTATCCCGCATTTTATTGGCATATAAAATTAAGAATTTAATAAATCGTTTCCCTATTTAAATGGGTTAGCGTGTTTACGAGCATCTCCTTACGCTTTTGGTACGCGTACTTGAATTTTTCTTAAAAATATT
Source organism: Platyscapa corneri (assembly GCA_018907185.1). Taxonomy (NCBI): domain Eukaryota; kingdom Metazoa; phylum Arthropoda; class Insecta; order Hymenoptera; family Agaonidae; genus Platyscapa; species Platyscapa corneri. Next base: position 2,739,259 of record JACCHW010000019.1, on the reverse strand, counting down.
CGTTCGTACGCGAGCAATGCAAATTAAAGCGACATATTTTTAGCTGCCAAATCTTTTCGTGAGCCGTAAGTTGATGGGCTTCTTCTCTCGCGTTGAGCGTCTGTGCGCGTCGACACACTTCTTGAGGTATTAGATAGCTTTGAGCCTTCATCAAATGAAAAACAACAAACGCATAAATAAGAGGCGCAACGACAACCTTTTATACACGACCAGCTTGACGATTCCCCCTCCCCCCGCGCCCGCCCCGTCACCCGACAGCCTCTCTCTCCCCCTTTCTTTCGGAAAAGAAAAAAAATTACACGGTACGCTAATGCCAGGTAGTCATTACACCGAATTGTGAAAGTCCTTGTCCGCAAAACGTTCGTGCACCACGCGACCTTTCGATTTCCGTAAAGCCGACAGAGAACGTTCCAGAAATACACGTAGACGCACTTTCGACGTGGAATCGAGCGTTGTTTTTCAATGACATTTGTAGTTTTGCTCCGCGTGCGCGATGCAGCTCGGCTATAGTGATCTATTTTTGCAAAATTGTGCGAAATCGTTCATGCGCGACGCGCGCTGCTTAGCCCTACAATGCCGTTGTTACCTCACCAGCTTAATCGCACTTTTTACGACGCCTGCGCTCCCGTGCGCGCGCTAAGCGTTTTTGTGGAAAAGCAGAAAAAATGAGGATACATTTAGATCGGCGCGCCGATGCATTGTCCAAGTGTTTCGATCGATATGGGCATGGCCTGCACACACGCACACACACGCACACACACAGACACCGGCGCGCAAACAAAGGAAACTGAGCCAAACCAAACGAAACAACACCAAACGGAGCGAATGAATTATTTAAGCAATTGCTGTTGCTCGCTGGAACTCACATTTTAATGCTCGAGGCTTTTTTCTCGACGTCGAATTTTCGACGAGTAGTTCTCTGTGCATAAATTACAAAAGCTTTGTTTATACTGCGTCATTGACGACGATAAATACTTAAAATAATATTACAATACCCGAGGCGTTTTTGAAATGGTGAAAACGAAAGCTATTACTATATACAGTCGTTGCGAAAACTTTGTTTATACTTTGTCAGTGTGGCTCTTATATAATTGAACAAATAAAAAGTAAGAGCCTCGAGTGACGACGTGCGTGTACAATTTGATCGCTTTGCTAATCGAAAGCTCAGGGAATTCGCGCTCGAATCGCGGAATTTAATCGGGAGAACGCGTGCGCACTCGCGCAGCCAGCAGCAGCATCTGACGAGGATTGCGATTGTCGCTTGTAAAAACAAAATTCCAACAGGTCCAAGGAGCCCAAGGAGATAAAGCGGCGATCGCGATACTTACTGCGCAATTGAAGATGAGGCCGGCCAAGATGAGAATCGCTCCCTTCCATTGGTACGTCTCGAGGAGTATGCCGGCGAGGGGCGCAAACATAAAGGTCCCGAAACCCGAGCCGCAGACGGCGATGCCCGTGGCCAGGGACCTCTTCGTCTCGAAGTAGTAGCCAACGCAGACGACCGCGGGCAGGTAGATGAGCCCAAAGCCGATTCCTGTAGCAAATGCAGAAAAGCTCAGTACGGTACGGTTAAGGGACGAGGAGAGGATGTGCTTTTCGGTGGGTGGTTCCCGTGCCTCGTGATTCCCGGAGGATGGGTCATTTCATGAACGATTATGCGTGATCACAAGTGCCAGAGAAGGCCCGATCGGGGAGAGAGACACCCCCCCCCCAGCCGATCGGCACTAAGGCTGAAGAGTGAAGAGTGAAGAGTGAAGAGTGAAGAGTGAAGAATGAAGAATGAAGAATGAGAGGGAAATAAACACGACGGGCACGTGCAACGACGGGGGGTTGGATCGGGTTGTAAGGTAGACACACACTGACCGCCCAGCACGCCGTAGGTCATCATGAGCATGGTGACGGAACCGGAGAAGGTCGAGAGGACGAAGGCCAGAGCCCCGATGCCGCTGCCAGCCATGCAGACGAGCCGGCAGCCGTACTTGTTGGTGAGGGCGCTGACGACGGGCCCGGCCATCAGGTAGACCCCGGAGAGGAGCGAGCCCGCCCAGGCCACCTTGCTGCTGCTCTCCTCGAAGTAGGCCGCGAACTCCCCGAGGAAGATGCCGAACGTGTAGGCGATCCCGTCGACGATCATGTTGCACATGAATGAGGCGAAGACGACGACCCAGCCATAGCCACCGTCCGGGGGCGGCGGGATGTCGTGGTACTCGCAGAGGGAGCCGGCCTCCTCCTCCGGCGAGGCCTCGTCCCCAGCGCCCCCATCGGGCCCGCCGCCCCCGCCGCTCCCCGTCAGCCGGGTCTGCTCCTCCACGGAGTACTCGCTCTCCGTCTGCAATGCGATCACGGCTTTAATTAAGCGCGTTGAACGTGTTGAAAAGCCCTTGGCCGCCGTCAGCTGATCGCTACCGCTTCTGCCGGCGCGCGGCCTTTCCCTCCGCGGCCTTACGTAAACTGCCCCCACGCCCGCCCCCGCCGATGACAACTATATCATAGGTGAATTCGTTACGTAAGGGGCGGACCGCGGGTGCGCTCCTCTTTGTTAGCCCGATAGAGGACGAGCCTCCGCGAGCTCGTCAGGACGTCCGCGGACGTCGGGAGCACGCGGCGACTCGCCAAAAGCTCGACGCGCGCTCGCGGACGCGTGGCGTGGATTGCGCCGATCGAGCAAGTGTCAGCTTGACTGTGGCCTATTTCGTGGCCTTGGCCGACGTCGGAGTGTCCGCGAGCGCGTAGCAAACAAAGAGGAGCGCTGCCGCTCCGCTCGAGGCCCCGCGGACTCGGTGGAACGGCCAGAAGAGAAGTGAGAAAAGAGGTAGAATGAGAAGCGGGAAAGAACAGCGAGGGCAGAGGGAAGGGTGGAGGAACGGGTGAAGGGAAGTTGTACCGCGTTGCGGGAACGGGAGGAGGAGGTACGAGGGCTAGGGGAGGCCAACAAGGGAATGGTAGCGAATGGTCTGATAGCTTGCATGGTTTAAATGTCTCACCCACCGTGCTAATCTTTCTGACACGACGCGAGCCGTATTGGCTTGGCTGCGACTTGTTAAGCGACACCCGCGACATTTCTTTCGTCCGGAGGCGTCTTGCACTTGGTTTCGCCTCCTCGGTCTATTAATAAAGAGCTCTCGGCTCCGACTCTTCAAAACTCGGGTTCGGTTTTCCGCTCACGCTGTCGCTCGACCGCGCTCTCTCTCTCTCTCTCTCTCTCTCTTACTGATTCTGTCTCTCTCTCTCTCTCTCTCGCTCTCCGTCTTTTCTTCTTCGTCTCTTCGTGCCTCGTTCTCGCTCTTTCTCGCTTCGTCTGTCTCTCACGCTCTTGTCCCCACCCTCACGCTGTCCAGGTTGTCTCGCACGCACCTTCTTTTCCCGCACAGTTTTCCGCTGGCGTCGGCCGCCTAGGATGATGTGTAACAACGCTCCTCGCAGTGGCCCGCCATACTCGAGAACGCGACGCTCGATAACGCGGCAGCCGCCACCGGTGCCGTGCACGTCGTGGCCGCGAACGGGACGCGCCCGTCAACGGGCGCGATCCTCGGTGTCGGGGCGACGCCCGCCGTGAGCACGCCGCACGTCGCGCGCATCTTAATCAGCGCCAGGCCCGCGCGACGTCCGCGTTGTCTTGGCCCGCGAAGATGAAGAGAGAGAGGGAAGTCGAAACGGAGCGCGCAATGCCGCGAGCTGGGACGATGCCGCGCACGTAAGGCTCGCACGACGCCGTGGCCTGCGACGCGAGGCGCCTCGAAAGCTCGACTCGAGCCGCCGTCGCTGCTGCCGCCGTGTCTCCCCTCCACTCGGGCACTCGGCCGGCACCGACGGCACGACTGCGCTAAATGCGCACGACCATCCGTGGCACCTACGGATGCGCGCTACGACGGCACCACGACGCCACCGACACCGCCACCGTGCGTGGACTTTCCCTTTCGCAGCGCGCGCCGAGGGGATCCGCGACGAAGCCGTTCACGCGCGCGCTCATTCGAATTGGTTCGCGCGACGAGGATTCCGCGGAGGACGTGCGCGAGTCGCGATCGGCGCGCAACCCTACCACCAGCGCCTATTTTTCCCATCGAGCCGCGAGCGAGAAGATGCGTTTCCTGGGAGCCTAATTGAATGAAGCGGTTAAGCGCTGATCATCCGTCGCTCGGTTATAAAGCGAACGCTTAATCGGGCCGCGTCGCTGCATTAAACGACGCTCGTGGATTAATTAGTTAACGAGTCGCTACAATTACAGCTGGCCACCGACGTCATCTGCGCTCTCGCGCGTTGTCACCATCTGCTTCTCGTCCATCTCGTGGTCTGCGAATGACGACGACGACGACGACGACGACGACGACGACAACGGCCGAGCAAACAATAAAACGAACAAAAAAAGACGGGAAAGAAAAAAGGAAAAGCATGCCGAGCGCTGCTGACTCAAAGTCACAGACAAATGAGTCAAGCGAGTGCGACCCCGAGTGCGAACGCAAACGCGCGGCTTCTTTGTGCGTACGCGCGATTAAGCTCTAATAGTCCTGCGTCGTCGTCGAATTGTTCGCGGCCTGCTCGAGAGAGAGAGAGGGAGAGAAGATCGTTCGCGACCGAAACAAAGGTCGAAAAATCGCGCGCGCGTGCGTTTGCGCTATCGGTTGCTACGATCGCGCGACTCCCCTGGCCCTTATCGACTAGCGATGCGCGTAGCGCCGATGATAAGCCCGCGCCAAGATAACCCCAACGATCGGAATCTCGGCCGTGGAATTCGACGTTATCGCGACCATCCGGCACCGCGGCGTCACCTCGGGCTGCCGTCCGAAAACGTCGCCCTGCCAGATAAATCCCAAATCATCATCGATAATTCGCTCGGTTTTTCCTGCGCCTCGCAACCCAGATTTACTCATTCGTTCCACGCATCCTGCTAAAAGCAGTCGCAACGCCGCCACCGCCGCCGCCACCGCCACTGCCGCTACAGCTGCAGCTCGTCTACTAAATCTTCCTTCTCGATACACCAGCAGCGTTCGTCTACATTTAATATTTCCTGGCAATGCTAAACGCACTCCATAAATATCTCCGCTAATCTTTACGGCTCGTGCTGAGCTGTGTTTTTAATTGCCCTGCCTTCTGTATACAAGGAATACGCACGGACGTACTCATTTTATGCGATAACAAGCGAAAATCTATCGACCGCGCGTATCAAGCTTAATCTTATATTTCCGCTAGTCTGGCCAATCTGATTTTTTAAAGCAACTAACTAACAATGTTACAATCACCGCTGGCCGTGTTGTTTTCGTTCCGAAAGCAATTGCATTATTCCCCGCGGATAAATCGAGCGATAGTCGCGCGAATTTACAGCTCCTCCGAGTGCGTGAGAGCGAGCGAGTCCTCGTTGGCGTAAAATGTGTCGTTGAGCCAGAGGAAATAACTCTCGTCGATTTCCTTGCGTTTTTCACGCGAGTGTCGTTTCGTCAAATCTGGTTTAAATAATTCCGATGTGACGCTGCGACGGATGAAACAGAAGTCGTTCGAATGTTTTGCAAAATTCATACACGAGAGATAATAATTGAATGTAACGAACATTACTTCGCTCGGCGCGAATTAACACAATGTACCAGCGCTCAGTCGTAGATGTATCAATTTCACGCGATAATACAAAAGCGCGTTTATTATTTTAGCCTCGTAATTGATATTTATCGCGATAATCTCCGCGAGCGATGATTGCCTGTCGGCCGACGATCAGCATCGGGAGCAAGGAGCCCGACGACGACGAGGCCCGCAAAGGACTTAACCGCGGACGTGCGGGTGCGGGTGCGGGTGCGTACCTTGTTCTTGGGCGGCATGTCGACGCCTGCGTCCTCTGAATCTCCTCGTGCGAATGCGGACGCGCACTCACGCTGTCTCCGGTGCGCGGTCGTGCGCGCGGAAAACGGACTGCGGAGGTCGACTGCGCGCCTTGCCGTCCAGCTCCCGGCCGTCCCGATTTTCGCGGCGGCAGCGCCGGCTGGACGAGCGCTGCCAAAGTGCGAGGAGAGTCCGCGACTGCGTGCGCGCGATACAGCGGACTTTATCAGCGAGGGGGGCGCCGCCGCTACCCGCTGATCTGATTCCGTTCCCCACTATGTTCCCGACGCCTCAACGCCGTGAGCGCTCCCGTCACCGAGAGGAGTGGATGCCACATCGTCGCCATCTCCGACGCCATCTCCGACGCCATCACCGACGCCATCGCCGTCGCCATCGATCCGCGCTGAGAAGATGACGCTCTCGCGTCTTTTGTACTCACGGCCTCGCGATGGACGCAGCTGCCGCGGGGCTTGATGTGCAGGCCATCGTCATCGTGGACGTGGTCCTCGAGCTGACTCTCGCGGCTGCTGGTCGGGCCCATCCTCAGCCTGGGTTGACGGCTGCGCGCTCAGAGGCCCGCGAGCGCGGGCGCATTATACACCCCCCACCCCCGGCGGCGTCTGGCCCAGGACAGAGGTAGCAGCAGCAGCAGCCTTGGCCGCGGGGATCGATAAGGCGGGGCCCTCCTCGCCCTCCTCGTGTTCTGCTCCCTTGGATGGCTATCCTGTGCCTGCGAGCGTCGAGCAACGAGCGCCGCGACGCCCGCGCGCCCGGCCACCGAGCAGGCGCGACGCCGAGATCGATAACCCGCCGGCCCGTCCACCCCCCACCCCCAGACGCCCTTCGCTCTCAGGCGGCGCGTTCGGTCTTCATTCATGACCGCGGCAACGTGCGGGCGGCCGCTCCGAGAGCGGGACTACACGAGTCCTTCAATTGGGCCCCTGGCGTCCTTATGGAACGCAATCGCCGCTGTCAGCGCGTGGGACCTTCGAACGCACCCCCTTTTGCCATCGCTTTCTCCGAAGCAGCGATTACTTTATTCTTCGTTTTCCCGCACACATTTCCGACGCTCTTGCAAGTTATAAGCGCTTCCTTAAAGAGAATGAAAATAATATAAAATGCAAAATTAGCGTGCCGTGTATAAGATTATGGTAAACTATTTTAAAGTAATTTTCATGCAACCAGTACGTAAACAAAAATGCGTAAATTATTAGATAAGGACAGCGAAGCGAGATGTTGTATAAAGTGTAAGATTAAATACTGTAATACAGAATAACAATGCAATATATGGTTCAATAAAATACTGAACTATGCTATACTGTAACCGCTTCCTTTGGTTTTCCATAAAGATGCTTTTGTTTTCTTAATCCGGACAAGTTTTCCATTACCGTTGAAGAAGTTAACGTTTTCACTTGGTACGTAAACCGAAAATACTTTGCAATATCCCGATGAGAGGAACGGCTTTCTTTCGTAAAGGGAAACACAAATGCTTCCTAATTTGTAACTGTTAACGCGAATAATGGAAATTTTCGGAAAGGCCATTATTTTACAGCGCAATAAATGTGCATTATTGATCGCTTTACAAATTTTGTAACTTCGTACTGTACCCTCCTCAGTTAGTGCCGTTTAAAAGTGTCATTGTTAATATGTACCTATTGGTATGGCATCATTTCTGAGAAAATTCGATGTCATCACGCTTAATGTACAATTATTTTGATCGCAGAATTTTTAATTTAAAAACATGATGTACATAAAGTAAACAATTTTGATACGTATCAATTATCTTAAATTAAATTTATCTTCTTACTCGGTATTTAAAAAAATTGATTATGATGTATGTTTGGCTCGAGGAATAAACAAATTACCGTATTAATGTGTAATGTGTTACGGATCGGTAATATTATTTTATATAGAAAAAATAATATTTTACAAACGAATTTTAGGCTTATATCATTTTTTTATCGCGTTAAAAATTATCAGACGTGGTCAAATCACAGAAAAAGTAGTATTTTTCACTCCAACTTCCCGTAATATTGATGCACTTGAATAACATAATTTATTTTATTTTCCTTATTCGGTTAATTAATTTTAGAGTCTATTATTATTGCGCGTAACTATACTCAAGATTACTAATACTTTTTTGTCTATACTCTGCTTACTTTTAATGCATCGGTATAGTGTATTTATATAGGTTTTTAATTAATTCATTGTCTAAAAAATAGAAAGAGCGAATTTGACATGCAGTTAAATTTAGTTTCATTTAGCGTAAAGTTAAATGAGATAATTACAATAAAATATTGGAATAGAAAAATATTTTAAAATTGTTTCTAATTTTAAAAATATTGCAATGACTAATGTATGAGTAAAAAATAAATGTCAAGACTCATAGCAATTGGCATTATTTTAAGTAATGTCAACCTTTTAAAGCAATTGTTTTGTTTTACATGTTAATATTTTTATGTATTGGCAATAATTTACAAATCCAATTATTGAATTCCTTCAAACTATTTTTATAATTTATGTCAGGCATTGGCATTCAACACTTCTTTCTTATACAACTGATTCACATAAATATAAGTGCATTAGTTATATTATTGTTTGCACGTGATAAACCTATACGTGTTTAAATATTTGTTTCTTCACGAAAATGTAATACTTTTAAATTAATCTATCATTGAAAGAATTAAAATCTAAAGTCTTACCGCTCGTGGAAAATTCACAACGTGCTATTTCTTTTTTATCTTAAAAATCAAACATTTTAATCAATATTTTCACAAGGTTGAAAACATGTTGAAGACACACACGACTCGACAATATTACAAGTGACCGAAAAAAAGTATCGAGTATTATTTATCATCGTAAGAGCCAAGGCTTTTTCAAAATCCAATTTCATAATTTTCACGTGTTCGACGGATATAATAAAGAATGCCATAGAATCATCTAAGCTCTTTTATTCGATACGAAATTTCATAAATGGCGATTTAAGTGTGCAAATACCAGGAGAAAGAAGTTGTCATAATCGGCTTTGGTTAGTCGTCAAACTCGAACCTCTTTAAAGAAGCCAAAGACACTTGACGCCTACAAACAAATAATGATTTAAATACTGCGAAGAATTTCATGGCTGTATTAATAAGTTAATATGAAAATTTACTTTCATTTATACTGACCGAGAGGCAATTTAAATTTTACTGAATTAATCAATTTTGTTCATTTATCGTTGTTATCGTTAATCCTACGTTGGATAGTTTTTCAATATTCTTTTAAAATTATGTCGAGATTCCAAAGAATGGATCAACCAAATTTGAAGATTAATTAAGTGGGGTTATGTTTTGTAACAACTTCATCGACTGAACTGTCAACTTTTATGTTTTAATATATCGAAGTATAATTTAATGCAAATAACACGTGTGCATTTTTTGCAAATAAATGGTAGCTATGTTATTAATAAAATGTACGATGTAATTAATTTGGTTTTTTAGACACAGTATGTTTAAGTAATGTTTAAATAATGATACACAGGAGATTCACAGATGCGGGACAGAATGGCCTTAAATCATTCGATTATTCAGTGGGTCTCTCCACATTCGGATGCTCCAGTCTTTCTTCTGCGTTTTACGTTAATTCGAAGAAGGCGCTCAAATGTTTTGAAGCAAAAAATGTCTAGGTTTAAATTTTATTATGCACCACGCGGATCGCTGGATTTTGTTTTTCCATCATTTTTGAAGGATATTTGTGCTACGAAAAATTGGAGCACTTTGAATCGGAATTATCTTTTCCTTGAATTTTAAATTAATCGTGTGAAAAATACCAATTTATCCGAGTATTATTACGCGTCACTTATGCAATAAGTTGCAATTAAGAATATGTTAATAACGACAGATCGGTACGATAAAATACTAAAGCAGATACAGGTGGCATAGTGTGCATGTGCTACACTATCGTAGATTAAGTCTTCTTCTCCGTTTTGAGTTTTAAAAATGCACTGGTTTCCAATTTTTATTTTTTTTATCAGCCAACCAAGTTATCCGTTTTATATTACAAGTATATGCACGATCACGGTATTAAATTTATTACATTATAATTTATTTCGAATTGTAAAGTATGTGCATTAAAATGGAATTGTTCCTCCCTGTCGCGATCATTATTTGCATGCGCATAAATTTGTATTATTCAAAATGCGTCCGAATAAATTGAGATTTCCGTTTTCCATTATTTATCGCAATATTTTTTGCGCTCTATTACAAGGAATCTGTAGCGAAGCTTCGTGTGAATCATTTTGGGGAGGGGGGTAGAAAAATATTAATGTTAATGATCGACGCAGTATCAAATCGATAAAGAAGTAAATTGTGAATATTCCGGACACTTCTAGTTGTAGTACATAAATGTTCAGCATCTCACAAAGACAAAGAAGACCCATAGTGCAGCGATAAACCTGACGAGTCAGGCGAGAATTGGGTTACTGTTTTTGCTCACGCTTCTTCTTCTTCCTTTTCTCTTTTTTCTTCTCCTCTGGATCATTTTACATTCAGAAATATTCTCCTATTATTCACAACAATGTAACGGTATATTTTGCAAGCTTCTTTGATGAAACTCCGGGCGCATTACGAACAATATAATTACTACAAATGAAATACCATGTGCGACTATACCTTGGACAATACAGTTTGCTCTCTGCATTAGCCGTCTCAATATGTTTACGTACCCACGATGAATCACAAGATTGATCAATTAACTGCACTTCGTCCAACGTCTAAGAAGAGCTCATAAAAATTCTTGCCGCATTTATATATATATATTTATACTACGAATAAAGAAGGACATAAGGAGCAAGAGACAGAGAGATCGAAAAAGCAGATATATCACGATGTGTGCGTATGCGCTCGTATCTATATCTGTATCTGCTAGTGTACAATAAATTCATAGATGTAACCGCAATCTAATAAAGCAAGAAAATTCTTCTATTTTCTCACCAATAATAATGAAATAAACGGCAGTTATTTGAAGAAGAATTTCATTAGAATCAACAATAAAAGAGAAAATTACTAATCAGAAGCCAATTTTTTTTTATCCTTCAGCTATTCCATAAATTTTCAATATCCGAGCAAATCATGCACTCGTTTAAGACTCAATCAATTCTTCCATTATTTCTGATACCAGTTTATTATTTTAATTCGATAGAATTCTTTATTAGATCGTAATTTATGAACTATTACGAGTTGAAGATTTTTTAATTTTGAAATTTTTTTTATATGAGAATATGTAGTCGTAAATAAAACAATTTCAAATACAGTGAGAAAGTTTTTCTAACATGGGGGCAGTTACAATACCAATTTAAGGCTCGAAAAACAAATTCATTTGAATTCCATTCACACTTAAATAATGGATAATTTTCAAAATTAATCTACAACTTGTAAATTCGTTATTTTAATATTGTAATTGTTTAATGTAGTTCTATGTATTTATTATAGCAGTATGCGTTGTTTACGTATTCGTTATCGTGCATATGCATATATGCGTATAATAGTTTACATAAGATTTAATTAATAAAGCATTAAATACAACTTTATAATTAATTTTAATTTTTCTATTCATGGGTAAAAATAGAAAATTGAAAGAATATTTAGTTTGAGTATAGAATATTTACTTTAAGTATGAAATATTGTTATTGCATATTTTTTAATTTCTATAATATATATTGAGTTTTTATATACAACTAAATCTATAGATATAATGGAGAACAAGATAAAAAATAAGTATATTAAAATATTAAGATCTTTGCCATTCGTAGATAAAAATGATAATTTATTTATAACTGATCTAGCAATTATGTTTCATACAATACCTACTAAACTCATTACCAATTGACTTTCTGCATTATCAGTATAAGGAAGTGCTGAGTTATAAGTATTTATAAATTAAACAAAACGTTCCATTTAATATAGTATGAAACTATTAATCTATTTTCTTGATAAAAACTTGCAGTATAATTAATAAGCAATTATTTCTATATTGAAAGCAAATCACTTAACTCTACTGCATATATTTTTTATTATTTGGATATTAAATAAGCATTTATTTGAAGTAAATATTGTATTTACTTTATTTATATTATATTTTTTAATACGCACATAACATTATTTTACTCAACATATTTAATACAATTATTTTATTAATATGTATAAATTTATTAGTGAAATCACAAATAAAATATTTGGAGTTTTTTTCACGAAAAATCGGATAAACTTAAAATTTGTAAGTTTAAAATAAAATTTTCGTTCTTATCATTCGGATTGGTGTTTGGTATTGTATTATAAATATTTTTTATAATAGTAAATTTTATGTTCAATCTCCATTATAAATCATCTACTGATTTAAAAATTCCAATTTAACGTTTTGGAAATATTATCTTAAAATTTCATAAGTTTTTATGTTTTAAGTTATTTATGTTTTTTAAAATTTTAAATATAAAATCTTTAAAGTATTTGGTTTGCAAAGCTTTTTTGTCATTTTTTTCATTTACTCGAGAATCTATTCAAAATTTAATTCTAGTTTGTTTAGCTTCAACTAAAAATTAAGCTTTACATGTATAACATTTCACGTCATTCTTTGTAACACGTTTCAATTGCTTTTATCGTTCTATATTTTTATATTGCCCTAGAATTACTTCATATTAATTCTGTCTCATTCAAATTAATATATGAAAGATTTTTTACTAAAAACTTGGAAAACAATATTATAATTACCGTTATAATCTTCGAATGTGCGCACTCATGTTGTTCTAAAAACGCATAATAATTATTATCCTACGTAAAATATTAATACAATATAATTGCATATTACATGTGTTTAATATTAAAGAAACTAATATTTGTAAAAATTGCTTGCAAATATTTGCCATTAAAATATTTTTATATACAAGTGATTTGCCATAATAATTTACCGATAATAAATAACCTGTTCATAAAATTATAAACTAAATAAAAAAACGATTGTCAAAGAGAAAATGTAAAATATTGACAATGACAAAGCAGTAAAAAATATAAGAAATGTAAAAAATAAATTTGATTTATACGAATTCATAAAAATTAGAAATTAAAATTTTTATATTCATATAATTAACGGAAAGAGGAAGTGACGTTCTAACGAATTTCAATAGGACTATATATATATATATATATATATAAAAGATGGCGCAGTATTTATATTGAAGCGTTCTTAGAACAACTCGACATTGCGTTTCATATTTTGTGTTCCCCGTCCTATTCATTACTGCGGAAACAAAGATATTCATAGAAAAACCTATGTTGCTAACAAAGATAGAAACAGTTTGTGACCGTTAAAGCAACAGCGTTTACTATTGTGTTAGACCTTTCCAATGCATAGGTTAAGTTAGGTACGCATTCGGAATGCATACATTTAAGAACACCTAGCGGCTAACGCACACATTCGCGTGGTCTATTTGGAGAGGTTTTAAGAAAGCAGGCAGAGCACTTGGCGTCCTTTACGGTTATGCCGAGAAAAAAACAGTGTTAAGTATAACCTCGCGTATGTAGTGTGTGTTATTACTTACAAAGTCGTGCTACAAATAAAAAAAAAATCTGTTATCAGCACATATATCACGGTAAGTCACATAGTCACACAGAGTGATACTTTCTACTAATATTTCTTTAAGTGATGAATTTCTGTGAACTCGCGCGAAAATTTCAGTTCATTCTCCCGCCCGAAAGTCGGCAAGCAGTCCCCGCTGCTCTTGTACACGCATACGCGAGATGTGCTGTAAACAAACTCAAGAAAATGTTGCAGTTACCTCAGTATATCAAATAGTTATTAAAAATTCATGTAATATTATTACATTTAGCGTCATCGTTATTTTCTGATAAAATAAGTTATATAAACAGTTTGCTTTCTATTTATAAATAGAAGTTCCTTCGGAATTTCAGCCACGTAGGAATTTGTAGTTTTTTTGTTTTGTTTTATTAACGCGAACCCGACCATATTGTCTAAATAAAAATCTAATAGTCTCAAGTATATAACGTTCTATCTTGCTTTTGTATTTTAGAAAAATGAAGTACTCAGAGGGCGAGGAAGTCCTCGCAAAAATGCCAGGCACCGAAAAATTTCAAACAGCAAAAGTTATAAATGTTAAGGGCAGTAAATATAAAGTCTTGTTTAAGGGAGGAATCGAATACTCGTACAATGAAAGTGATCTCAAGGTAATTGTGCGAGCAGCGTTAATACTTACATCATATAATTTTTGTTTTTATTTTATTTTACTTTATGTATTTTTCAGGCTCAGAGAACTTCAAGGAGCCAAACAAGATCTCGCGGTAGACCCTCTGCAAAAAGTCCTTCAAGAAATTCTCCTAGTCGGAGATCACCTGCTCGTAAATCTCCTGCCAGGTCACCAAATGCACAAGCTAGAAAATTACCTGTGCGTAGTGCAAGACAAGCTAAAATCTCTATTGCCAGATTAGAGATGCCAAAAGGTATGAAAATAATATATTTGATCAAATTTTGATGAAAGTCATTATGTAACCGTATATCAAAAGTTTGAACAATAATGAAAACAACATTTATTTTCAATTTTTAACAATTTTTCATTAGAAATATTTATAATTTAAAGCATAAATTTTAATTTACTATTAGATAATTCAAGTGACACAGATAGAACAGAAGAATCAGAAAGCTTAAAAGATGAATTTATAGAACCACCTGTACAATCACGTTTAAGAGAACTTAAACCAATTACTCGACGTTCAATTCGTATCATGTCTAGTACAGCTAAAGCAGAACAGGATCACAAATTAATGATGTTAAGAAATATTGACAGAGCAGCATCTCTTCCAGTTGAAAGGAAAGCTCAGTACAATGCATTATTAGATGGAAAAGAGAGAGGACTGTCTGTTCAACGAGATGAAGTAAAATTAACTTTCAAGAACATTTCTAAATTTATTTTACAAATAAAACGTTTTCTAAATTAGTTTTTTATTTGTGCAGGATATACTAAAACTGCATTATGATGAAGATTTCGATTTAGAACCATATTCTGAAGGAAAATCTAAGGAAATTGACCTAAGTAAACCACAAGAATGGGGTGGATGGATTGGAGCACTGCTATTGATCTTTACAATACCTATTTGTACTATTTTTCTACAAATGGCTTGTTCGAACAATCATTGCAGTACTAAAAGCATTCGGATTCCACATTACAAGGAGTGGCGATCTTTTTTGAGTCTTAATGAATTTTTATCCTATGCAGGATTTATAACTTTTATTGCTATAATGTCTATTCTACCAATTGGTAGGCGTGTTGATGGTCAACAGAGTAAGATTGGAAGATTACAATATCGGATAAACGGTAGTAATTTTTGTTAGATCTAAAATATTAAATCTGTTTATATATTCAGAAAAATGACATTTTACATCTTTATTTTAAATTCTTTCTTATAATTTAGGAATATATACTCTGATTTTGTCAGTAATAATTTTTGGAGTATGTACATATAAGGGCTATAATATTAGTGACTATTTTCTCAAAAATTCACTTGCATTGTCTGTAGCTGGTTTGACGTATGGAGTATTAATTGCATTAGTCCTTTATATCAAGGGTAGTCGAGTACCAGTGTCCAATCTTAATATGTATGGTTTTACAAACAATGCAATATACGATTTTTGGCAAGGTAGAGAAATAAATCCACGAGCTGGACCTTTGGATATTAAGTTATTACTTATTCGCTGTGCCTTAATAGGAACGGTAATAATTACAGTATAATATATTAATAAGCAGAAATTTATTTATCAAAAGCGAGATTTTATATTTCATTTTTGTTTCTAGATTTTAATTAATTCAGCAGCTATATTCAAAGTTAGTAAGGGATCTTTGGAAAATCTTGAGGGAAAATCTCAATCTTTGGAAGCAAGCAATATAAATTATGCTGCTATCATAGTAGCATGTTTACAAATAATTCATGCAGCTAACAGTCTTATATTTGAATCTTCAACACTTACTTCTTTTGAAATAACATATGAAGGGACAGGTTACATGTTGAGTACAAGATATTTAGCATATCCATTTATAGCAACATTGACAACAAGATATGTACTAATTCACAAGTAAGTTCAAAGTCGGCCTACTAATATTTCTGTATAGCTAAGAATTAATAATTAAATTAACGACTATTGTATTTTACAGAGTTAATCAATCTATATATATAATAGGCCTATTAATCATTTCCTTTATTGTTGGATACATAATTCATAGAATAAGCAACTCCCAAAAGGATGAATTTAGAAAGAATCCTTTTGCCCCATCCTTATCCCGTAAGTAATTTATATTAAGATTTTTTAAATTATAAAGGTAATTATTGAATAGATGTAAAAACTGGAATTATTTTTATTCAGATCTAGAAACTATACCAACAAAACGCGGAAAGCGTTTAATCGTATCAGGATTATGGGGTCACATAAGGCATCCAAACTACCTTGGAGATATCATAATGCATTGGTCGATTTCTTTGCTAAGTTTCGCCATGGACATTTTGCCGTACATTCTTGCCATTCAAGTTACTTTGCTATTGATCCACCGAGCATTAAGAGATAATTCTCGATGTGGAAAGCGTTATGGATATGCGTGGGAACAATATTGCTCTCGTGTCAAATACATCCTCCTTAACCGGGTATTTTAAATAATGCGTTAAAAAAAAAATTACAAACCATGTACGTCCATGCATACTTTGAAAAGCATTTATAATTTATAAATATTTTTTAAATCTGATTGACACGATGCTCCATGACTTATTGCATCAAAATATGGCAACTTCATAAAAGTTTCCTTTTTATTAGAAGTATTATTAATAAATGCAATTCAATGTGTCTAGACGGAAGTGAGACCTTCAGCGGCCTTAGTGAATGAACTTTAGACGGGTCGCATCGACTGTGCTAAGACGAACGAGGCTTTTGAATTGAGTTAATGAAAAAGCAAGCTCGTTTGCATATCGGATCTCGTCATAAAATGTTTATAAATACCTGAGCTAAAAGTTAAGGATGTTTTAAAAAATCGATAGATTTTTAAGAAAAGTATTTGTGCATGACATTTAATTATAAATAAGCGATAAGGAGTTTTATACTTTTTTATATATATATATATGAGTATTGATGTAAAACTGGCGGCACCATAAATTAATTTGGTAATTAAAATTTTACAATACCAAAATTTAAATAAATAAAATGACTGCAGTATAAGTATTTTTTGTTTTATTTATTTTTTATTTTCTTAAAAATATTTTAAAATCAGTGTAATGTGCAATGGTGTCGTTACGTGACGCAAGTGTCGCTGGCGCGATGATGTGAATTTTACGATAGACAAAATTGTATTTTTATATATGTTTAATGTTACTGCTGCGTTACTAATTGAATTCAATTTTATTAATTCTTACAATGGCCAGTTATTTTGGAGAAGTTATACATCCCGTTTCAAGAGCATTTTGGAATGGCGATGATGATGATGATACTTTTGAAAATGGGGAAGAAAATATGTGAGCATTTTATTATAGATACATAACCTCAATTTTGTTTATTATGGGGATATATGAAAATCTGAACAATCATTATAGGCATATAAATAATATATCATGTCAAATTTGCAAATAAATAAAAACAATGCAAAATTCACAGTACTTAATTTTTGCTGTTTTTTATTATTTAATATAACCTTTTTTTTATTTAAAAACATTTTAAAAAATTGGTTGAATCCTTTTTAACTATACGATTTATGTATAATTTATAATCCTTGTATAAATTATTGAATAATTATTGTTTCATACAGAGAATTTAAAATTAATTGGATTGAACCAGAACCATCTCAAATTGAAAAATTTGTAATTGTTGAAGGTGAAATGATGATTGGTAATAAACATAAACAAAATTCTTTTAAATACATTATAGATTATTTTACACTTTTTGTAAAATTAATTTATTAATTTTTTAGATTTTGTAACAAATACTTTACTTGAAAATGTTAAGGTTGTTTGTAATATAATCCATGACTCTGACAAAAATTGTACAAAAATATATTTGATTAGTGATAATATTTACCTTTGTACGATTAGTACAAAGCTAGATTTGATAGAATCTGGAAACTTCACAGAAACTGTAAATATTATATAATACCTTTTAATATTTCAGTGGAACTTTAATTAATAAAACATAACTATTTTGATTTTAGATCTCACCCTTATTATTAAAATCAAAAAATTTATATACATTAATAGCTGATCATATATCACGTTTTAAGACTGAGGAAGAAATTGATTCACCATGTATTTTAAAAACTTTATGTTCCAAAAAAGCAAGAAATAATAAAAATTTTGGAATTAATACTTTAAATCAACCAAATATTGTTACAGGTGTAGGTGCTGGAGGTAAAATAATAAAATATTTTTAATGTATAAGTTTATATATTTGGAAAATAAAAATACACATTTTATGTTCAGTATTAACTTATGCAGAGATAACTGATCTGCCTTGTGTTATGTACATACTCTACACAGACGCATTTGTGATAGATTCAAAAAATGGATTACCACTTGTAGAATTATTTTCGGAATTAATAGGAAAAACTCCTAATTTCACAGCTGGAAAATCAAGCTTCTTCAATAAAGGAAACTTGTACATGTAATTATTATACATTCTTGGTTTATTTAAAAATTATTTTCCTATAATACGATAATTATAATATTACACAGCTGCTAATCAATATATTTAAGGTATGACTGGCTTGTTATTTTGGTTATAAAATAAAATTGAATATAAAAATCCTCAAATGTGAAGTAATTTAATGAAAGTTCTGATCCTTTCTTATTATTACTTGGTACAATTAATTTCCATATAATTGTATAAAGAATTTTTGTTAATGTAAGATAGAAAAGTTTTCAAATTTTTAAAAATCTTTATATTTTAAAAAAGTAGTATAAAATAAAAGAATAAAAATTGAGTTATCGCTTTAAAAAATGAAATTGAAAATAAAATATATAAAATATTATTTTATATTATTAAAAAAAAAAAAAAAAAAAAAAAAGTCAAACTTTAAAAATATAAAATTCTCATATATCAAATAAGGACTTAAATTCTGAGTTTCATTGTTATAAATTAGTCATTAATCATACAATTGCCAAATTAGTGTTTAATTTCATTGGACTGATAAATATTATTGTATTGATTTACAATTATTTTGTTTTTAATGTACAACATTAAGCTTAAGTTACGATTGAGGTGGATAATATGTTCTTGGTGTATTTGAAGATGGTGCTGTTGAACCGCTTGAAAAATAGTTCGAGTTTGCTGGATAAGTGTAAGGTTGATGAAATGGTGGTTGAGTGGACGTTGTTGAACTCGGCAAAGGTCTGATAGGTCCAGGAACATTCATATGCATTGGGGGTACAATATGATTCATAGTGTTTACTGGTGGTGGAGGAGGTACTGCAATATTTGCTGGAAAAACAGGGGGAAACGACGTATTTCCTTGAGGGAAAGTAGATGAATAAGGTGTGAAGTGACTAGCTACTTCCATTGGCTTTGTACTATCTGGTACATCAGTGGGTGGACAACCATTTGCAGAAACGGATACAATCTCTGTTTTTGGAACTTTCACAGGATTAACAGCTAAAAAGATTGTACTTCATTAATATCTAATTTCATATTTTTAATATTTTTAAGAATCTTAAATATAGTGTACCATTAGGAGTAGTGGATGCAGATTCTACTACTGGTTGTGCTGAAGGTCTGTCTCTTATTAATTCATTGGATGCTATCAAAGGTGGTGAATCTGGTGTTTTTGCATTGTTTGCTTGGGAATATAAATCTAATACTTGATGACATATATCTACAAATGTATTTATTTTAATTTGTACTTGATAAAACTAGATATTTAATATTGGACTGAATAATTATTAGAATAAATTATACCTTCCAATAGATCCATGGTAACATCTTCAACAAACATATCCCACCATCTCAAATGTTTTGACTGTCTTCCATTCCAATCAACAACATCAAATTTACTTAGCTTTCCAGCTAAATACATAAGTGCAACTGCTATTATTTCAGGTTCCCATTGCAGTGATAATGTAGTACACAAACTAAAAATAAGTTTAGAAGAAAAAAAATAATTAAAAATAGAAATTTTAATAGTAATAAATCCAGTACAATATTTACCTATCATTCACAAATGTCCAAGCCATTTGTACCATTTTTTGTAATTTGTTTTTATCACCTAAATAATTTTTATAATTAATAACGATATTGAAATCTATATATTATTTAAGATAATTACAATTACCTTTAAGACATTTTGCATATTTCAATAAATAACTATATGGATGTTCTACTTGCAAATCAAATTTAATTGTTTGCATTAAAATCCTTTCCAAAGTCATTACTTCTTCTTTAGGATCTTCTCCAAAAGTTAAGAACTTTTGTTCACTGAGTAATGCTTTTGCTGTCTTAATAATATCTTTACATTTTTTAGGTGTTTCCTCTACTTTACCAGCTAAGAATAAACAGCAACATGCAGTCACCTATTAAATTTAAAACATATTTTAAATTCTAGGTACCATTATAAATAAATTTATAAATTAAACAAGGCTACGTACGTATCGTGGAAACGTTTTGAATGAATGAAACATATAAAATCTATGAAAATAGACAACACCAGTGGCCATAGTGTTATATCCAAGATCCATTTTTGTTCCAACATCAATGATGAATCGAGCCCCTTCTTTTCTGTATCGACATTCTGTATCATAATCAATTCCATCTTGTATGGAAGGTGTGTTTCGTAGCTCCTTTTTTTCATAGTACCAGCAAGGCATTGTAAAGTTATTCTGTGCTTAATAATACGTTTCGTGATTAATTAATCCATTAATTGTAAACACAAATAATAATAATAATAAATTTTAAATAATAACCAATTATAGCATCGTTAAAAAATCTTAAGTATTTTGGTTTGCACTAATAAATTTAATGGTTGCACAAATATCAGTTAACCTATAATAACAGTATTGCTTTATGAAATTTTAGAAATATAGTTACACTACACTATAGTTCGCAGCTTTGTCAAGTTGTGATAAGGCGAATACACACTTATAGTAAGTAAATCGAACTTGTGATTGAAAATATATGTTATGTACTCACTGTACGTGCATATATATGCATATATATATATATATATATATATGTGTATATATATGTAGAAAAGGGGATTAAAAATCTAACTTATTCCGAATATCACAGTATCGTGTTTGAATGCACGTGTATGACTGATTATGCAGCTGCGAATGGCGTGTATATGTGCTTTGCTTCATAAATATAGACTGGCTGTGGGTAACAGCTAACTTCATATTCTAATTTAACGTAACTAATTAACGTGAGATGGCGTAACTAATCATGTTCTAGGAAAACAACACAAGTCACAATTCAATAGGTGGCGCTGCTCATTACGATAGATAATCCTAACAGCATTCTACTTTATAAAAAATTTGTTTTTAAATTAATTTACTCGGGTCTTTCAATTTTAAACGAAACCTTAAATTTATTGTTACGGTAAAAAGAACACGAACACATATAATTAATGGTTGAATAAAGGAGTGATTTATTATGATATGCATTGGTACAAAAGCAAAATCCCGTACACAGAACACAGTGCAATGTGAATTTATGTACAAAAAGATTTTAAAACTTATTTTTAAAAATTAGGATTCTATATAAAGATTATTTTAAAAGAAGTATAATATATTTCATAGTTTTTTTTCAGAGTTATGCGAAAATTGTGTTTGAAACTTATTTGAATCGCACCAAAATTTTATTTTACGTATCGGGAAAATGTTTTAAAATAATAAAACATACAAAATCTAGGACCAGCGCGGACTAGCATCAAATGTATAGCGTTGGCGGCTGTTACTTTTCTCTTTCCGGTTATTGAGAACATGTAAATGTTTGATTTGTTCTTTGAATTTATTATCACTAGTCACACGGCTATAGCTAATTAATAGATGTTGCAACTTTAGGAGCTAAGTGGTCCATACAATGCAAATGCTTTGCATAAAATTGTTTCGCGCGCTGCAGAATGAATTAATTATGAGCAGATAACGAAAAAATTTTGTTGAAAGTTTTTCGCAGATTAGATTTTTGTACATAACGTCTTTTTTCTCTCGTCATTACTCGCTTACCGTATCTTCGAAAGTGAGAAATTCGAGATATCAAATTTATAATCTCACGTGTACATTTGCATTAAGGTTTTTTCAATTACCTCCTACGTTAACTAAAAGTCTCGCTATTTTCTTCTTTGTTGGCGTATCATTTGTTTTTTATATTCTCTTCTGTAACGTGGATATATGTTTTCACGCAGAACCAGTTTTTTGTTTTTTTAAAGAGAGAAAACTGCGAAAGGTAAAACTATTTTTTTGTTTACTCGCGCGTTTGATTTCGTTTCTTTAAATTCGAACGAAGAATCTTATTTTATCGTTGGCTAATTTTTACAGCAGCACTAGTTTCCTTTTTTTATGACAACGTGTCTTTTTCAAAACTAATAATAAACCCTGAACTTTTTGATGATGATTTCGGTAATATTGTCGGAGACACAATAGCCTACAAAATTTCAAAGTTTATGTAATCACGGAATCATGACGATAATTATTATTAAATTATAAATTAGCTCTAGTACTATCGAGAACGAGCTGCACGAGCGTAAATATAATCCGGGTCAATATGAAGACATACAATGGTTACACATTCGAGTGGTATTCAACTTAATTACTACATTGCAGCCAGGGCCGATGAAATGTGGCGTCGGTCGTCGTGCTCTCCTGTATAATGTTAACCAACTTGCTTATTATTTTCCAGTTTATATTTATTTTATTGTTTTCACGTTGACTCTTGTGTTTAAAAGTTGACATATTGTACATCTTCTCCACCCCTTGCACGGGACACCCTAACTGGGGCTCCAATATTTGTCGATAATACAGGCTGTAACAAAGGAAAACAACGGAGAAGCAGCATCGCGATCAAGCGCTACGGTGAAGACGGCCAAGCGACGGCAACGATCATCCGAGCAACTTCCAAGTGCTCGATTCCATCGCGTTCGGTCGTTTAATCGTCTGCTCCTACTTACCCCTCACTCACATTTCACTCGAGATCATCGATTTACGAATTTTATCCGTACTTTGGTATGTAAACGCGGGATCTATTTATCATTTCCAGCTCCGAGAGTCGAACGATCGAGCAAACGCGTAAGTCCTGTTTACCGAAACGCAAATACACACAAACAGATCATCAAGAACAAACGAGAGATGTTCATTTTTTGGGAATATGGAAAGTGGTAATAAATGTCGCGTCAATAACGGTCTTCAGATTTTCTCCCCTCCTCAGTAATGGTTGACGGTGAAACAACTGCGCGCTATATTTGGGATTATGATGCGCGCTGCGAGAAGGAAGAAGCGAAAAGCCACGGAAAATACGATGGAAATAACGAGAGACAGCGTCGCGCGCGTCTCGAAATAAAGGAACACCAAGTATGAATGAAGTCGCGAGTTGGTGTGGATGTGGGTGTGGGTGCGTGGCTGCGTCGGAATACGGCAATATTTATGTTGCACTAGTATCGACGAGGAGCGTGGAAAGGTTTTTTCTCGGAAAGTGACAAACGGGACGTTTGCGATTTGACGTTTTCACGAGTCGATAAGATTAGGAGATTACAAAGAAATTTAGTACACGTATCTCAGAGCGGAGGTAAGCGCTCACGCCGAGCGGCCGATACGAGTCAACGAGATTCTTACATAAAGTCGCGTTGCTCATCCCATTTATTGATGCAATAAATAAATAAAATAATAACCGGGGAGAGATATTTAAATTCGAAGAGAGAAAGTTCGCTTTGCAGTTGATAAAAGTATTTGCGTACAATTTCAGTATACGGTTAAAAAAATATGGAGAGGCAAGAGAGAGAAAAAATGAAAATTATGAGAAGTGTTTATTTTAGAGAACGGAGGTGGGGAATGAGAGAGAGAGAGAGAGAGAGAGAGAGAGAACGATGTCGCGGCGAGGGGCTACGGGGGCGGCTCTCGAGGCTGGCAGAGGGCAAGGATATAGGGTCCGTCCTTATCTGCGGATAACAGGCAAGACTGTTAGTGTTGCGTACTGCGATGCGCCATGATGAATCGGCCATATTGTCTTACTGGCCTGCAAAGGGGCCGACGGCTCACGAGTCACGACTCACGGAGCCGAGATTCGCGTCCTCGGCTGAAGAAAGGAGAGAGACGAGAGAAATAGGAGAAGAAACAAAAAGAAAACTACGCATGGCCGGAGTGCGGGAGAGGAAAAAAAAGAAAAACACAGACAGGAGGTGAAAAAGGTGTCCTCTCCTCGTCGATCCGAAGTCTCGACCCAACTTATATAATGCATGCGCAAGAAGAACGGACCACCCAGGTCGAGAGAGAGAGAGAGAGAGAGGAGGGAAGCCTCTCGACTCCCGGGCTCGAGAGAGCACGAGAGGACTCTCAAGGGTTGAGCTGCGCGCGCGAACGGACCACTCCATCAGCCGGATTCGGACGCGAGCGCAGGAAAACGAGAAACGCGCACGGGGACTACTCGACAAGCCTTCGCGTCTTGTTTCGCCTCACGAATTCCAGAAAAGTGAGAGGAGCTCGGCGAAGAAAGTGTGCGAGATGGCTTTTAGAGCCTCGGGAGGGTGACGCACCTCTCGCCTCCTTTTATCTTTCGTAATCGTCCTGCGCGAGGCGAAAGACGAAGACGAGTCGCGAAGGTCAAAAGCCGTGGGGCCCCCGCGTGTGTGGGCCCCGGAGGTGTTAATCGTGGAGCGACGGCTACCGTACGCTCCCATCAATTAGTACGCCATCCCACGTTGTCGACGTTCTTCAGGGGGGCATCATCGCGTTTTTCGTGCCACTTGATCCTGAGGCGCCCAGGCAAGGACAGCAGCGGTAACAGCAGCAGCACAGCGGCACCGACGGCGGCAGCAACGGCATCATCCGTTCTCATTCATCGGTGGCCAACAGTGGGCCCCTTGTTCCCGGTTCAATGGGGGCCCCCACCGCCGATGACCAAGCTCTTTCGATGTCCTTAACCGGCTGTAGACGCCTCATCTCCTTGTTTTTCTTTTCCTTTTCTCTCTCAATTTCTACCTCAATCTCCTTGACCGTGAGCGCGTGGAGCCGCTGACGCTGCCGCTCAACTCGTGGCCACAATCGCCTCCTTTCTTTCGATAATCGAGGTGCGCGTGTCGCCGACGTCGGCATTGTGCAGGGCGCGAAGGAACACGAAGGCGAAAGTGAACGATGGCTCGAGGGCAACGCGAACCCCGTGCTTCGCTCTATTTGTAAAAACAAAGTTTGCACGGGACAAACAGGGACGGGGACTACGGACGTCGACGGCCTACTCTCGCCTCTCGCCTCTCGCCTACCGAATCAAAAGCGCAACCAAGATTCAACGGCGCGCTTTTGTCTCTCCTCTTGTTTCCTCTCGTTTCCTCTTTGTTTCTTCGCTCCGCGTACTTTTCCCGTCGATCCTTTTTAAATCCGGCTAGAGCCGGAGCCGAGCTTTTAACATCCCACAGGTATAATGAAGTGCCGGTTGCGACCGCGAAGGAGCTGCTTGGAGGAAGTGCGGCGAGCCACCGACTCGAGGAGAAAGCTGTTATCGCCAGGACCGTTGGTCCATTTTCGTCGCGGCCGTTGACCGGGGAAAAACTCGAGGGTCACGATCGATCGCTACCTCTCGTCTAGGCACGCGCGCTAATGCAACCGGGAGGCTCTTTTCCCTCCCCCACGAGGGAAGATAATTTTTAGCGCAACCCGTCGAGCGCAAAGTGCACCGCGCAAAAGCCTCGAGATGCCCGTCAGTGTGTGGATACGCCTGTATGTATGGCCGGGCAAATATTTACACGTCAACAAGGAGGCGCGCGGAAGGAATTCGCTAAAACACAATCGGGAACACGAGCCGCAAGATAAAGGCCTTTCGGAAGTTGCTTCCCCCGTGATTAGCCTGCGCACGCTCTTGTTCCACAATGCTTATCCTCTCCCTCGGCTGTTTTTAACCTGAATTCGGAAAGCGTAGGGGTCAGAGGGCGAGGCGCTAAAAGAGGGCAACGCGTGCATCGCCCGTAGCAGCACGGCTCCGATCTTGACGTGCTCGCCGCCTCGTTCTCGCTCACGCTGACGCTCTGTGTGCTTTTAATTTACGGGGCGGCAGGCAAATGTTTGCGCCACTCCCCTGACGCTCGTTCGGCCCTCTCTTTTCTCGCCCCTCCCCGCCTTCCGCGCATCAATTTTCCCGCGTCCGTACGCGAGAGCGACAATTACACGTACACGAGCCCCCAGGAGCGCGCACCTTCGCGTATTGACCAAGTGCGCGGGCAAAAAGTCGCGCTCCTGCAGTCCCAAAGTCGCGATCACGGCCCGAGGGAGGACAAATGCACCGCTCGCTACAATGACACACGCTACTCGCAATTAGCTCGTCACACGAGCGACGGCAGTCGCTTCGCGGCTTTTAATAAATTGAATAAAAACCAGATCAAATATTTAACCTGGAAATATTTGAGCGAGTGCCTACCAATGGCCGCGATCGTTCGCAGATTTATAACTGCAGACGCGCTTTTTCCTCTTGGAGCGTACGCGCGCACTTGGGCACTTACGCGCGCACGCACGCACGCACGCACGCACTCGACCGCAAAGATATAGAGCGCTATCCGCGCAATTATCTCCGTGCGAGCGAGTCCGCGGACCTTGGAAAGAAAGCTCGCGTTTGCGCGCGCGCGCCTCTGCTTGCTTACCCCCTCGCTCGGTTGCACAAACACGGGCGAAAAGAGAGTAGCCGAGGCGCGCGTGAGTTCGAGAGGGAAGCCAAAAGCAGCGGCAACGATTTCATGAGAAAGCACGAGCGTGAGAAAGCTTTCGCCTCGGGTACACATTCTGCATAATGTATAAAGAAATCGATTAATTTTTAGGAAACTGCCGCTCCTAGACGGGTGAGATGATTGACGATAAGTGAGCGGAAGGACAAGTGTTACGCGACGGCGGCCGTAATTACGACTCGTCGGCACGCGCTTAACTCCACGCGCGCCGTAAACATGCGCGACGTTTAATAACCCTCGGGTTCGATTCGTTTTTTTTTTTTTTACCTCTACGTTCACCTCTATTTTCCCTTCGTGTCTCTTCGATGTCCGTGGCGTCTAGAGGTGCGCGCGACTCGTCCACGCGACCGGAAGCCACCAGTGCTCGTCTCTCGGTCTCCTTATTTGCCCAGCGCCCCCGATATTTCTCCTTTTCAGCGCGCGACCGGCACCCGAGTCGGCCGAGCTCCCGGTGCGCGCGAGGCTTATCTCTCGTACCTTCGATTCGCGCCGATAAACCCGGGCAGGACGACGGCGCGGGCCCGGATTCTTCCCTGCGGAAGCTCCCGGGATTGTCCCGGAGATAAAGTTAGGCTCCTCGAGGGAAGAGTTTATTAATTAGCGAGCACCGAGCGCCTCGTCATCCTCGTCGGCGCAGTCACGCATCGTCGGTGCGCCCCCGCAGCGCCTTTAATTGCGTCGTGTCAAAAATTTATCGCGCTTAACCGATGTCCATTTTTTCCAGCCCCTCGGCGTAATAGCCGAATTACCGTTACCCTCAATTATGCAGCTGTCCGAGTTGCCGGACTCGTAACTCGTTATTTCTCGCACTTTCATGCCCTTATGCTCGCCCTTATCCCGTCTCGGACACGCTTTTCACGTTTTCCGTTCCCTCGATCGGCGGCAAAATAGAAAAGTATTGGAAAGGTGACGTCGATAGCGCTCACGGCTTCCGGTGCAATAAGAAATAAATTATCGGCGGTCGTGGCCTGCAGGGGGAAAAAGCGACTCCGCATCCCGCGACGGAGCTTCTCGAGTCAGTCAGCGAGGCCAACACTTTTCGTCGTCCTTCGAGTAATTTTCGAGTCGACGTCAACGGGAGAGGGGCGCGCTTCTGCCTCCGAAGTCGACCGTCTTCCCCGAAAGACGCGCCTAGGCGGTTCTCCTAGAGGAGAGCACCTCCCCCGCGACGCTATTTAACTTTCCCCGCTGCTTCGTAATTGAGACCTGTGGGCGGCCGTTTGATCTCTGGCGGGGGTGGATACTTAATGAAAAGGAGGGCAGGGTGCGCGCGCTAATAACGCATCGTTCCGGCGAGTTTTTCCTTTTCTCCTCTTTTTCTGCTTTTTCCGCGCGCTATATCCGGCAAAACAAGGGGGCGGACTGGAGCGCGTGAAAACTGTAGCATATTTGCACTCGCGAAAATCCACAAAGCGTCGATTGCGCGCCGGCCGCTGCAAAGGGATGAAAGCTGATGCACCCCGTCGAAACCGCGGCTAGAATTTTAACCGACGAGGAGGAGGCGGCGTTGCGGGAGATATTTTACGCAGCAAGTACGCAGAGAGCCAGACACGGAAATTTACGTGACCAAGAAGTTTGCCGTTACTCTTTTAATTAAAATTCTGCATTTGGTTCTCCAGTGATCCGATGAAAAAAGGCAGAATATTATTTGCGCGAGGCTTGCACCCGAGACTTGGACCTCGAGTGTGGATTGTGGATTCATCTTTATTTTTTTACGACCGTCGGTTCGGCGTGCGAGTTGTATGGAATCGACATTTGTTTGCTCTCGCACTTTTTCAAATCCAAAGATGAGTTGTGCTCGAAAAATTAGTTTCTTGTTACTCATTATTTACACCTTTTTTTATTCCACCGACAGTTATATTGTTTACACATGCGTGCAACTTGTCCACAAATATATCCGGATTTTTACTAAATTACAATTATTTCAGCTTTACAATTATAATTATTAGCTTTTCTAAATCCATATTAAGTTCTTAATTTTTTTTCTTTATACATTAGGGTTAACGATTGCTTTCTGCTCATAATTTGGCGCAAGTTTATTTTTTATCTAAAATACACACGACTGCGCTGCAAATTCGTAAATAGCGTAATTACAAGGATGGAGGCATAGTTAATTACTATAATTACCGTGTGTGTATAGTTTACAAGCTAATGATAGTTAAAGAATAATAATTGCACCTATGAATTTAATAATAATAAATCAAGGAAATTCCTGGTTAGATATGGCCTTGCAAGTTAGATGCATTCGTACGAATGCATTAAGAGTAATATCTCGAGTAGACAAAAACCAAAGCTTTTCGTGCTAATATTTAAGAGAAAGTTTGAAAGTTGAAAAATTCAAAGCTCCAAACGCGGCGGCAATCATTGGTAATAGTAAATCTTGAACAGACGTAAACTATTCGCGAGGGAATTTGCTTTTTTCCGCAAAAACATGCCGTTGTTGCAGAGGATGGATAAAAATAAATTATAGGCGAATGGTTGTCCCAATTGATGGGTGCGGAACTCGAGTATCTCTCTAAATCATGGATTTATCAAAGCGAGCCGTTGATTTTACGTAAATTCATGATTAATGTGCATGCAGTGCGATTAGAACATTGCGAGTGCGCAAATTTGTTTAGTAAAACTGCGATGCCGCGTAAGTCGCGCGAATCGGTGGATAATCACTCGGTACCAGGGCAGCCGCTACACGGCTGGCGCTTTTTGCACGAGAGCTGGACTGTGTTTTTAGAGCGACGAGATCAACTCGTCCTGCCAATAATTAGCGCGGCCCAAATCACAAAGAGTTTTCCGGTGGCGCGCCGCTACGATGTCGGTGTAAACGCGCTTTTAATGACGTTCCACGCGATTTCACGGCAAGAAGAGCCAATATCGGCCTGGCGAAAGCGTAAAAAGCAAAGAAAAGGAAGCAGCTAGTGGTGTGCAACCAAACCCAAACTCGTCCTAGAGTCATTAGTCATTCCACGCATAGGGGGGGGGGGGCTAGGACTAGGGCTCCGCTTGCCCCCCCAAAAACGTCGATCAAAGCCAACTTGACGTGAAAACGCCTAAAGGCCGATGGCTGGATGCGGGGATGCGCGCGGCAGAGGACGTATTTAGGGGCTTGCGTCGCTCGCCGGGGGGAAGGGACGCGCGCGCGCGCACACCCGAGGTACCGGTAACGAGTATTTGCTGGGCAGCTCGATGCATAGTTAATGATTTGTCAACCGAACTCCCCCGAGCGGGGCGCGGCCAACCTGACTAGGCCATACATAATAACTGCCCATATATACCGGGCGAGTCGGGCCTCGGGTACGATCTCGGTGCGCGCGGGGTTACGCTCCTCAAACAGGGATCCTTGCGCAAATACGCGAGCGCCCCGGCCGCCGTCTGTCTGTGCTCGCAACTTTGATGGACTTGGAGTGCGCGTCGGCGCCGAAGACTTCCCGATGCCGGACAACCTGGAGTTGCGCACGTTTTCCATCGGCGCGTGTCTTTATTAATTAAATGTAGGCCAGCGGATTGGGGCGACGGCGGCGGCGGCGGCACTCGGTTACGGGACTCCTCGACGATCTCCAAATATTTGCGGGGACAAATATCTTGGCTAAACAAGCGTCGCCTCGCCGCGGAACTCTTACTATGCGGAACTCAACCCCCGTCGCCTCGCGCTTACCGCCGATTCGCGAGCAGCAGCACGAGCAGCATCCCCCGTTAGGAATAAAGAGAGGGTGCGCCCAGGAGCGGTCATTCGTCACGATTAACGGCGCATCGGTGCCTTTCCTCGCGACTTTTCGCCGATGCTCGCGGGGGCGCGCACTTGGCTCGGTCTCTGTGTGCGCTGTCAACATTACAGGGCAAACACACTTAAACGGGTTTAAAATGCCGGAGCGCACACGCGCCCGGCGTCGGCTCTGCGACACGTGCGACCACTCGCTTTCCCAGCATTAATATCGGTATTATTATTATTATTATTATTATTATTATTATTATTATTATTATTATTATTGGTGTGGCTGTTATTATTATTATTATTACTATTGACGTTGCTGTTGTTATTATCTTGGTCGTGTTCGGCGCTTTTGTTGTTGTTGGCGAGGCCGCGTTGTCGGGAAAGCCGGAAAACCCGGATGGATTAATCCGGGAGCGGGGCGGGGGAGCGGAGGTCCGATGCGCACCAAGTCCAATGAAAGGGAGAAAAATGGTTAAGGGCGAGACCGACTCGGATGCACCGCTCAAAGCTAAAGATGCGTCGTAAAAAATAGACGAGCGCAGGGGCGCGAACGCAAGGCTGAGCTCGTACAAGGGCTAACGAGATCAGCGCGAAGTTCCGGAGCCGGTGACTGACTGTTTACCAATTGGCTTAAATCAACGCTAAGCCGATCCAATCCAATCGAATCCGAGGTCGCCTGCAGCAACGGCCCCTTTCTGCCTTCTTGCCGTGTCCCCGAAACTTTCTACCAGCGGCTCCTTCCTCCTCGAGCGGCGCCCGCACGCACACACACATAGGCACGAGCAAAAACGCGCAGGGCAGCCGCTCGAGTGCAAGCCCCAAATTATCGCGTCGATAATTATAGTTTTAAGCGGAGTCGCCGAGAGAGGTCGGCACGCGCGTACGCCGTCCCACGAATAATGGGAAAATTAAGGAGTCAGGTAGACAAACGAGGCGGGGGAAATTTGTCTGCGGCTCGTAAGCCCGATGTCGCCTGGCGGGGAGTCCAGCGATCCGTTCTTACTTACGGATTACGAAACCCAAAAGCTGCGAGACTCCCGTTGCGCGCCCATTGCTCCCGGGCACATGCTCGTGGCAAGACCACGGGGGTAAGCCCCGGCACGAGGCGTCGTCTTTGCCCGGGAACAAGAAACTTGGCTTGTTCGACGACGCCACTAAAAGTCACCCGAGGTGGTCGCCGCTGCGCCGCTCCGGAATTAAACGATTGCGTTGCCGCACACTTAGGCACCAATTGTAAAGAGGAGCTTTCACGCGGCGAGCCAGGCAGCATCTGTGCGCATCGTTAGCTTTTCACCAAAACATTCGCTTCCTTATTATATCGCGCGTGTCCCCGAACCGTGTGCGGGAAGTCGCGTACACGTGTCCCCGAGCAAAGTCGAGCCTCGTAAAGTCACTTTACGAGAAGCTGGATTTTCTTTATGCTCTCGATTATCTCCCCGTGACTGGCGACACCGAACGTTGCACACTCGGGGCTGAATCTCGCGTGCGTGTGAAACGGAATTAAACTGATTAAAACGTTGAATGCCGTTATGGCGCAGGACAGTGCGAAGAGTCGAATTAATGCTTCCTATGTTTGTAAAGGTAATAAAGCGACGAGTGAAATATTTAATGTATTAATCAATCTTTATCGCTGAACAAAAATTTACTACTCGCTGTAATTATTTCTTTAAATATTATTAAAGAAATATTTACTCTAATTAAAATTACATTCGCTCAATTTGAGAATATATATTTTTAAATCTACGATTTGTCTACAATTGAGCAAATATAATGTTAATTTTTGTAAATATTTTTTTAGCTCTATTGTAAGGAGTATTTACTTGAGTTTAGTAAAGTTCTTTTCCTTTTTTGTCGCTCTGTCATTATCTAAAGTAATATAATATTTGGTGAAATTTTATTGAATGGCAGTTTGATACGAGTTGACAAGAGTTTAACGTAATCTAACATTAACGCGGCCGTAAACGTCGAGGCTCGCGCGTTTAGTAAAAGAGAATTGGCGCGACAGCCAGAAGAGGAATTTATCGAATCGAAAAGTCCAATGGTGTTATGGAACAAAAATAGCGCCACCTTCGGAACTCGTGCGAATGTTTGGAATCATTTCGACGTCGAATTCGTTATTATTGTTTGCACGAGACAATTGCTTTTAGACGAGAGATGAATCTAGGAATTAAGCGAATGATTCATTTCGATGCTTTTGCAGGCAGCCATTTATTAAAGAGCGAATGCACGTTAATTAGTTGTGAAAAAATCAAATCAGTCAAATGCGACGTCAAACAGAGATTTGTCGATTGAAACCAATAATTTGTTAGGGACTACTAAAATAAATTAAAGTCAATATTTCATCCAGCTGCGGGCACTTTTTTTTAATTGTGAAAGTCTAGTAAACTCTAGCAATAAACTCGGATCTGTCGGCGCTTTCGACATTAATTTCCGTAAAAGCTCTCGTGCTACTTAACAAAGTTCAGCCCTTGGCTCTTAACGGAGTTTATATTACTTTCGAGTCATTCCAGTCCAGAACAGCACGTGACACAATCGATTATCATCCGAGTGAATAGTCGCACAACGACGAAATTTTGAATCGTCATGTATCCAAGACGGGATTGCGGCGCAGGAAGGCGTTCGATCGTTTAGGCAGTCGTCGGGAGAAGAGTCGAGGCTGACGCAGCAGAGCTACGCTCGAATTCCAATGGTGACAAAACAGTCGTAAACAGCGCAGATCTGGGGAATACTCGTGTCCTATCACAGGGGGGATGTGCGCGCGCGCGCGCGCGGATCGAAAAAGTGCATCGCTGCGTTCCTCGACGAGGGCTTCGGCCGATGCACCTACGATCGGGGGTGGGGCCGGGGAAGACAGGAGCCGGAAGAGGCTGTGAATAGCGCACAAAAGTCAAACGGCTGGGACGGATGTTCAATTGCCGTGAAATGCGTGTTGTGCCTTTGCGAGGATCCTTTTGAGGGGCCCGGCGGTGGCGTGGGCGTGCGACGCCGCCCGAGATCACCATTAACGAGGACGTTTCAGTTAGCGATACGTGGGCGTTGCGCATCCAATCCTGATTGATCGTGAGAGCTGCGTCGAAGATTTTTCCCCGTGCCGCCCTTTTCGCCACCTAGGAATTAGCAGCTCGAGCCGCCGCGTCCTGCCGCGCGATTCTCTCTCGCCGCATTATAATAATTAATTCATCTAATCTTATTTGCGCTCTCAATATTGACTCTTTTTATTAAGGAGAGCGAGCGCGAGTCTATCGAGTGCATTGCATCGAATGTTACTTGCGTGTTTATTGCGGTTGAATATTTATATTATATAACAAACAAGGAGCTTTGTGTGGACGGATAAAATTTTTTTCCCGATTCTAACATACAAATATGTTTTTAGACTTAGGGGAGCCTCAATATCTAATCTTTGGCTTCTGTACACTCTCATCTGTGTGTGTGCACAGAGTCGGTCGTAGTTCAAAATTTGCTCCGCAGCACGCGCGTGTGCGCGATTAGCCGGAGACACACACATTTCGAATTATTTCAAATTGATAAATTAACTCGTGCCATTAGGGATTGAGTCGTTGCCCAGAGTGCGTCGCGCTGATTCGATTTTATCAAAAATCGTATCTCCGTTCCTCCAGGGGGAACCACTGGGACCGCGAAGGGAGTGCAAAAATTACAAACACATACAAGTAATTGAAAGTCTTTAAAGCTCGTGTAAAAATGAGATCGATCGGCAATTACTCCGACCGACAATATTTACCGTTTCCCAGTCTTTCAATATTTGGCTTGACTATATAACAATATTTTCCGAGCAAACGTTCAGATTTTTCCCACATTTTTCGAGAACCTAAGAGATTGCCGTCGTAAGGTTGGGTAACGCTGCACGTGAAAAATAAGCAAGTGCTCGTGCGCAAGAGGAGTTCCGGAGAGTCGAAAAAGAAAGGAGGAGAGCTTCACTTGTTTCGCTCGACATCAAAGAGCTTTAAATAATGCAACTATCGCGTAAATATGTATGATCGGGCGCGCATAATGCCCGAGCGAGGGCGACAGGCGCTTCCTCGTTCGTGCCCCCGTCCGCCCCGCCAGGAAAAGCTCATGATCGAAAGCAAACCGCCCAGCTCGTCGGTCCGCTCGGACGACAATGTCCTCGCCAACTCGAGGTCGTTTAACTAGGATCGCGTCGTACGTGATCAGGGCGCTGTTTGGGACCGCGGCATATGTCACCTTTTCGCTTGGCTCGTAAAATTGAACGACTTCCGCCTGCGTCATTATTGGCGCGTCGCTTTTCTCTCGCGCACGGCGGTGACATAAGCGCGAAAAGCGCCTCGCAGCTCGTTGAGAAGCGCGTAGAGAGAGGGAGAGAGACGCGTAGAGAGATAGAGAGAGAGAGAGAGAGAGAGAGTCATAAGTTTCTCGCCGTGCAAAATACGACGATCACTAAAACAACATTTTAAGCGCGCAAACGCATAGAAAGTCGTAACAAAGGGCGTGACCGGGGCGGAACACATGTCCAAATATCGAGCACAATGTCCTGCCGGTCAGGATTGTGTTCCCCTCGCAGCCAAGACTCGACGAGCAAGAGAAAGAGAGAGAGAGACGGAGAGCAGCCGCCGGTAAAATGTTTGCGATGCGTTACACGGGCATTCAGGCTGTGAAACGCTTGGGTAAACGACGACTAAATGCCCGGCAATGGGCAAGAAATGGTCCGATCGACCTCTTGAATGGCGGATCCGTGATCTGCGGGGCGCGTGGGACACCCCGGAGATACATCAGCATCACTTCCTGTGCGTCGGACCGCTCGCAATAATTCTGTTAGAGGTCCGATCCGTTCTATTTATGTGCCGCTCGCTAATGGGGCCCGACGCGACCCGCGCGGGGCCACTCGTTCGATTCCGGGAAGTTTCGCGGCGGGGCCCGACTATTGTTTTAGCGTGTTTGAGCCAAATATTGACCGGGAGAAGAGCCGAGGGCCCTTTAACGCACGATTCGGCTCGGAATCATCCTGCCGCCCACGGCCATAGTCCCCGTGAAATCTCATAAAGTTTCGTCAAATCTTATAAAATCTCATAACCCGAGGGCGCCACGGCCGTTCAATAGGAACGCACTCTCTCTCTCTCTCTCTCTCTCTCTCTCTCGGTGTTTGTATAAGGGCGCGGAGCGACGGGGCATCCGTCGGAGACCAAACGAATCGTCGTGTGGCGAAATTACGATGTACCGCGAGGGTGCCGCGAGGAAGAATGGAAATCGCTCGAGACGCGGGAACAAAAGGAGTACGTGTACGGCCGCTTCAAAAGACACCGGGACGCCGCGTCTTCCCGTGCACAAATACTCCCATTTTTTCTTCCACTTTACGGCGACGGCGGCCGACAATAAGACGCGTGCGCCAGGGCCCCGTGTTTGCTCACAGGCAAATGTGTTTCCTTAGGCTGTCCGAAATGTTTGGACGGTGCCGGAGCGCCAAGTACTCGCCGATTCGGCGTAATCTATCGAGTCCGTCGGTTAAGTGCGACCTCACCTCCAGCCCCCTCCCCCTCTCTCTTCGCCCTCTCGCTCTCTCTTAATTTTGCTGCTCGCCGGGGTACCCAAGTCCTTCTCTCTCTGCCGTTAAATCTCGCCTCGAGATCCTGTACACAAATATTATTTTTCCGAGCCGCCCCGGCGACTTTCCACCTCAACTTCATCCGTGTACCGAATTTCCCTATTCTTAGCTGGAGGAGCCGCGGTATCGATCGCGAGGACGCGCACGAGGAGCGCGGCGTAGAAGGTAACGCGCGAGACGTCAAAAGACGGAAGGATTACGGAACGTCGAGCTGAATTCAACGGCTCATCCTCGGCTAATCGCGATCCGTGTATTACGTTTGCACGCGCTTTCACTCCCTCCGGCAGAAGCGTAAATAGTAGCCGACGTGAAAACATACAGCGAGCCACTAGCGCGATGGCCGAGGCCGGATCTGTCCTTTTCACCCCTTTCGCTCGCTCGTACTCGGGTGGAAGAGGCACAACATTTGGGCATCGAATCTATCGGCGGACGGCCGATCAGCAATTGTGTTGTTCTTTCGGCGAGGGGCCCGGGTCTTGGCTTATTATTACGGGCTCCTCCATTAACGCGCCGATAAGCCTCGAACTTGTCGCAAATAAATTGCTGCTCCGCTGGAGGCGCAAGACACAAGGAACGCCGCCGCCGATATTCGAAATCCCGTAGATAAATTTGTACAGAGGTTTTTACGCTCTTTGAAAAGTTTTCTTCGGACGCAAAGCGCCGGCATGCGCTCGCAAAAGTCGGAGCGGGATATTTGACGTCGCACAAAGTCGGCGAGAGGGTGATTCGAAGGGAAATGATTTTTGCGGTATTTTCTTGAGGCTCGGTGGAGGGATGGAAAGCGCAAGGGCGAGGCGCTGGGATAAAAGCGCCTTGGGCGAGGCGCAATAGAGGCTATAGAGAGGCCAAAGCTGGGGCTGCGGAGCCGCTCGAGAGGATGTGTTGGCTGGTAGGCTCTAAGTAGGTTTGCGCGTGTGGGTGTGCGCGGGCGAGGAGGAGATAGCTCCCCGACCGTGTCAGTGTGTTGGTTCGGCAAACATGTCTGCAACGTTGTCAGGCGGGCAGGAAATTACGTCCGCCTTTAGCCGGCTCCCGCCGCCGCCGCCGCCGCCGCCGCGCCCGCTTTGCCAGCCACCCTCTTCGGGAAAGCGCGCGCGCGCGCGCCCGCTCTATATTACAGGCCCGCAGCCATCCCCGGAAGCTCCCGAGCTCGCAAACTCGCGAGCTTCCGGCTCCGGCGTCCGCATGCGCTGCGCGCACCGCCCCCAACGAGCTCTCGGAGCTGCATATAGATCGGGCGTCCGCTGCAGCGCCGCGGCGCATGCGAGCTTTCGCGGGGGCGAGAGCCTGCCGAGGGGCTCCTTCCGCAAATACTGACTCATTGAGACAATAAGGGTCGAGCCTCGGCCGTCATCAACGTCAGCGTCGTCGTCATCGACAGCCCGTCCAGCTGATCGGCTGGCTCTCCTCTCCTAATCTCAGCCCGCGCGACCCTTGCCCGCTGCTTTCTTTTAAACTTTCCACCAAATGGTGGCGCAAACGAGCGCCGGGATCGAAAGGGGAAGAAAGCCGAGGTGGTTGTCGCGGATGCACCGGCGCGGCACAAATTTGCTCACGACCAAAAAGCAAAGCTTTGAAGGAGGAGGAACCATTCCGAGGCTTTTCCCGCGCGAATGTAAATGTGCAGCCAATATCGCTATGTTGGCGCCAATGGTCTACGCTTCAACGACTGGTACTGATTGATGTTGCGATGTTTGACTAGAGGGTTGTTTCTATGCTCGGGCGGCAGCATCCCCTACGGACCCAATAAGCACCTACACGTCCTCGTGCCCCCGTCCGCCCCCGCGCCCTTCTCGACCTCCACGAGCAATTCTTTGGCAAAAGCTCTGCATCCCTTCTGTCGCTCAAGACTCGACCTCCCCCTCGTCGCGCCAAAGCGTTCGGCTCTCCCCCGGGAACGGACGTTCGACTCGGCCCCAGGGCTTCGAGCGAGTCGCCCGCACGGATCCCTCGCGGAGCTTTCGCCGCAGCAATATAATCAGCAGCAGGCTGTCCTCGTTAGTGCGAGGCGGCAGCGGCACGAGGAGCGTTTCGACGGGAAACCGAGCGGAAACATCAGTCGCGATGTGTAAACGCGAGGACGCGAAAATTAGATCGGCCGAACGTGAGCTTTCCCGCGGCCTGTCGCGCTCATTTCGTCCATCGACCGAGCCCTTAATTATCGCAAATGCGCGCACCCGGCATATTTTAATCCACTTTAAAAGCCATCCCCGCTCGCGCATAATTATCAGGGATGAAATTAAAATGTCGCTGCAGCCGGTGCAGCGTCCGGCTGATTATATTTCACGGTCGCGCCCTGCTGTTTGCTCTCAAATTTAACTCCAAATACAAATGTCGGTACGAGACGATTGCGCTGCAAACAAAGAGCTTTTCCTTTTTCCCCGCCCCTCCGCTCTTTGCATCACCGCGACTTGCCTATTTGTCCCGATAAATATTTTACTTTGGATCACTGCTAAAGTCGATTAACCGCTCTATACACGGATCCGCCCTCGAAATTACAATAACCTCGGAAGCTGCTTCGCAAGCTTTGTTTGCCCCCTTTCGCCTCGTGCGCGATTGTGTAGACACTTTTTGCTGTTCGCTGCTGTTCGCTGCTTTCGCTGCTTTCGCTGCTTTCGTTGCTTCCACCGCAGCGTTCGGGTTATAAAATCACCTTTGGCTACTGCATCAGTCTCGTGCCCCGACTATAAAGTAAAATGCCAAAACAAATCAGTGTCTGCTCTTTGTTAACGTTCGGGCGTCAGCGCGGAAGCATTGAAATAACGTTGGCCAGCAACACCGCGGCGCGCATTGTCGATGCGCAACGGCAGCTAATTAAAAAGCCGTGTGTCACACGCGCTAATTACACTCTAATTATTATTTATTAGCTCGTGCGCTATTCGCCGATGCTCTCGAGCCGATAACAAAGTGCTCGCCGGGCTTGCTTTCCCCGCGTCCTCTTCCTCGTTCGCTTTTTCCGCGGATTTTCGTCGCGTTTAATTAAAGTCCCGAATGTGCAGGTAACGTGTAATCGAACCACGAGTCTCCTAGACCGCGCGAGTGCGAATCCACGTTCCTGATTAAGGACGTGGCGGCTCCTACGGTATTCGGTCGGCTTCTTGTTGCGACCCTCGCAAATATTGGTGTTTGTCAAAGACTATCCCCGATCTACGTCTCTTTCGGGTCCCTCCTCCTCCCTATCCGAGCATTTGGGCGTTTTACGAGCTGCATAGGCCGCCAAAGACGGAAGAGCGACCATCGTCCGGCTTCTTCTACTCGTGCGAGTGCTTAATGCGCCGGATGCGTGTGATTACGAGACACGTGCACCTCCGGGGTTGTTTTTTATCGTCGAGTGCAGCTCCGGTGCTTTTTCGTTTTGTTTTTGAAAAGGCAGCGCAATGGCATTAAGGGGTCAGTAGAACGCGATTCGCGCTGCGATATTTCACGTTACGTATATTAACGCTGAGCCGAAAAACGCGCCGTGAACGTGAAAGTAGCAGACGTAAACGACAATTGTTTTTTTCAACTCATTTGGCTGTCAGATAAAAGTACAAAACAGACAGGCTTGTACCATGTAAACATGACCTTTTCCGACTCTATTTAAATTTTTTCACATCCTCGTGGTAAATTAATTTTCGGCAAATATTTAACGACAATGAAATATCGAAAAACGAAGAAATTAAAATCGATCAATATTGAAGATTTGGACAGAGGCTTTTCCGAAAATGAAATTATCCATAAAATCAGCAAAATCTACAATATTAAACCTGGAAAAACTTTTCGGAAAAACGTTCAAGTGGCTCTTCGCCGCGGAGTCCAATATGGAATACTCGTGAAAACTAGAAATAAATACAGGTGAAGTTTTCCGAGGCATGATACTCGTATTTCGATAACCTAAACATTGCGTATTCTTCCTATTATATCGCACTGTGTAATCGTAATTCTTTCGAGGACGTTTTTTTTTTTTTTTTCAAAATCTTGAACATTGTCTCGGAAGCATTGAGAAGTTGCAAAATACGAGCTTTATATAATAATTCCATGATTAAGATATGGCTGGTGTTTGGCTTATCCCTAATCAAATAAATCATTTTCGTAATCAACCTAATTCACTGTAGTCTCCAAGTTTACAAGCGCAGTGAAATTGTAATATCAAATGTTTACAATAATTAATATAGATAATGTCTGTATTAATAGTAATTTTATGATTGCGACTAACATTTACCGTACTGTCTCGAGTATTGTTATTTGTTCGGGAACTGCAGGTAAAGTCTAGTACTCGATGGAGTCGCGAGGTCCTTTAATTTGGCGTGGAGAATTTGATTTGGAAAAAAGCGAGCCCCTCTATTGGCAAATTGTAAACGTTACAGGTACGACCCGGAAGCGTCGCTGGTAAATTCTCTAAAGTTCAGAGTCGAAAGACGTCAAGGTAAGCAGAAAATAAAAAAAGTGTCCATGAGTTCTCCGGAGAAGAAGTACACGAAAAAGCAACACGTCCCTCCGAGTGTGCCAAGGCCAACCGTTCCTCCTCCTCCTAATTGGAACACAAAACCCCGGAACTTGACGACTGAACCCTTCGGAAAGGTTATCAAGCACTCGAAAACCTCGGGCAAGGACAAATACAAAAATGCGCGCACGCGCTATCCTAAGAACCCATAACACGCAAGAGTGGAGGCGAACGCATTTCGTCAAATAATAAGAAAGAAAAAAAGGAAGAAGAAACCAATAAAATCGCCGAAATGCGCACCGTGGCACCTTCTGTGCACGATCTGTTACACGATCCGCTTCTTTATCCGCTCTTAATGCCCTCGGCGGGCAAATAAAGGCCTCGTTAAATGCGACTAACCGAGACAGTGGCTTTTTTTTCTCCTCCGCGGCCCTTGATGCGAGCAAGAGAGAGAGAGAGGGAGAGTTCAGTGCACTACGCGGGGCTTGAGGAGGAGAGGCTTCGGCGATTTTACGCTGCGCGTCTCTGGCCAGAATCCAAGAAGAGCGCCTGGGGCGGAGCGGCCCGAGGAGAATGGGCATTGACCGCAAATTTTCGGACCGCAAACGCGGC
Organism: Platyscapa corneri; assembly: GCA_018907185.1. NCBI lineage: Eukaryota > Metazoa > Arthropoda > Insecta > Hymenoptera > Agaonidae > Platyscapa > Platyscapa corneri. The sequence goes on along the minus strand of JACCHW010000019.1, from coordinate 2,698,221 downwards.
ACGTTAGAATCGAGGACGGAGCGTGAAACAGCCGAAAATAGCCGCGGCTAATCGTACGGGAACACGTAATCCTGGACATCCGGCACCTGTTATCTAGTCCCGAGCACACGATTAAGTGGAAAGCGCGTTCCCACACTCGGCCCGATCTGCGGGCTCCTTACAAATCTTAATGGACTTAACCTCTGAGGAATCGCCGATCCACTCCCGTTTTTCTTCTCGTAAAACTCGCCCTTTTCTTCCCCGCCGCTGGTGAAATCAGTCCAGTCCCAGGGTCGAATTATGTAGATGCACGCGTTTAAATGCAGGCGCGCGCCGAGAAAGTGTTCGCCCGGCGCAATTTGGGACTCGAGACCGTCGCCGCTTCTTGAAGTCTGCCTCGTCGCTCGGTTCAAGGAGGCGGATTTTATACGCGCGGAGGACGCGGCGAGGGCAGCCCATCATCCGGCGCACCATTAATGCGACGACGCGGGCCCGGTCGAGCCACGGAAATACCTGCGGAAGGCCGCGTCTTTCCAAGCGAGCGCATTGGAAAACTTGTGTCGAGGCGCTCTTGGAATAATGCGGCCGAGTGGAATGGAGCAAAGCGTGTAGAGGGCGAGAGTGAAAAGGCGCGGGTCGTTAACGCTTATGAATATTTCAAAGTGAAATTGGCCCGTAAAGAGTCGGCGCTTGCATTGTTGTTGCATTGTCGTCGCAACAATGGAGGGGGGGGGGTCGTGTATCGGGCGCGCGACTCGCATTGTCCGTAAATTGCACGTTGCGCGGGCGCGATACAATGACCAAGTATCGTCGCCCCCTGCGAGTCTCCGGCTCGAGCCGGGCGTCGAGGCGTCCTTTAAATCACGGATGACCGCCATATGTCGCCGATGTATCAACGGCTAAGCTGCGTAATTGAGGCGGCACTGCCGTTCCGGGAACAAATCGACTAATCGAAGCCCTTTTGTTCGTCGGTGCAGGTGCGCGGGCGGAAGCTCGTCGTCGCAAGACGGTGCCGAGGAGCTCCGCTCTCGATTCGAGTTCTCGAATTAACATTGCGTCGCCTCTGTCTGGCTCGCTGCCATTCATTGTGCGCCGGATTCGGCATCGCGGGCGGACCCAGGTGTCTCCTTCCTCCTCCCACCTCCTTCGCATTCCGTGTTTATGACCTGCGCGCGCCTCGTGCATTATCTAGTGCGACGCGTGTCGCCGCCGTACTCGCACTTCCGCCCAGCCCTCAACGCAGCCTTTCATTACCACGTCGACGAGCGTCGAGCGTCGAGCGTCGTCCCACGTTCTCGAGGACTTTGCCCACCACTTCACGCGTCCCACTTAAAATTTAAATACGGTCTCTTAAGCGGCGACAAGGCCGCAGATAAGATCGACCAGCGATAAGAAGACGCGCGAACGCACGCATTCGGCTGTAATTCATCAACGAGAGAGAGAGAGAGAGAGCTACGGAGCGGGAGTGAGCTGCAAAGGAGAGGAAGCCCACGGGGCTTGCTTCTGATTTCCGGAGGGAGGCTTTTCATCCCGACGCAGCCGAGCGGAAGTGGCGCGGCAGCGGCGATCGCGCGGGGGTGGCCATTCGCGTGCGTTCTTTTTTTGATCGAGATCGGGGCCGCGGCGGACAGATGTAGCGGCACTTGACTCGGGTACTCGATGCACAAAGCCGCGCGCAGTCCTCCCATCGGTAGACAATGGGTCCGGGCATTGTTTTGCTCCGCCGATAATCCACTTGGGCTGCGGACGAAGAGTCGACGGAGCTAAACGGCCGCTTAGAAGGGCCGCGAGCTTTGCTACTCGTGCCCAAGCCTTTTGTTCGGGCCGTCGCAATAATCGGCAGGTATCGGGCCAGGGGGTGGCGCGGGCGAGCAGCCACTCGCGAGGAGATCAGAAAGGCCAAGGCCCTTGGCGCGGTTCAAAGCCCCCGTCCGGGGCGATCCTCATTGGTCCGCGATTCTGATGCTCCCCGGGGAGCACGGGAATTAATTCTTGAACCCGGGCAGCCCCCGCGTCGGCGCCGGAGCTTTTGCCTCCGTTGTAGTAGCGGCGGATACTTGGGCGAAGCGTCACGGCAAACTTTAATTAACTTGCCCCGGCTTCTCTCCGTCTCTCTCCCTCTTTGCGCCTCCGTGCTTATGAAGATGTGCGCGCGTGGCGCTTTGTCGAGCTCGCAATAAAATACAGGCGCTGAGATTCGACCAAGTTTTCCGCGGCGTGTTCCCAAGAGGAATAGCAAGTTGGGGAGGCGGCCACACACGCCTCCCAGAGATTCAATATAATCGCGCAATAAAATTCACTTACGAACCCGAGCTCGTCCCCTCTACTCGAGCCTTGCGGCGACGGGCATTATCCCCCTGACGTTCGCTGTTGGCTCCCTTCCGACCCAAAATCTCGTCCTTCGCTCGGGGTCGAGAGCGAAGAGCGGCTCCCGTCTTGCTCGAGCGCCTTAGGACCAGCCAGACGCGTATTCTGCGGAGCCTCGCCGAACGTAATCATGCCACTGCCCACCACCCCTCCTCCTTTCATCAGTTTTCGTCCTTTTTTCGTTCTTTTTTCGTCCCTTTTTCGTCCCTTTTTCGTCCCTCTTTCGTTCTTTATTCGTCTTTTATTCGGCTTTTGGCGGCGGCTCGTCTCGTGGAAAAGCGGAAGTCACGAGCCGACTATCAAACCGATAAATAATGGCGCAACGGGACCGCGCCGAGGTCGGACGGACGGGCAGATGATCAATCTGGATATCGAACCTGCGTTACTCACGGGGGCTCTTTCCATTAAATCATACGAGCGCGATACAGGCTGGCCAATGAATTGGTCTTGTTTGCATAGGGCCGTTGGCGCGCGACGTGCGGAGGGACGCAGCAACGAGCGGGAGCGAGACGGAGACTCGGGGCTGGGGTAAATTTGAAAGGTTAAAGGCATCGAAAGTGAGCCGGGAGAACGAGAGATACAGTAGAGAGCGAGAGAGAGGGCCTCGCTCCTTGTGTACACTCAGCTGCCGGCCTCTTTTTACGCACTCGCTCCATTCTTTCTCCAACTCGAACGCTGCAGTCGTGCCCGTGTCACGTGTACATAATGCACGGAAACAAATGTTTCGGCGCTCCTCTGCGATTTCTCGACGCGCCGGCTGACGCGTATTTATATTTATGAGCTGCCGCCTCGGCGATTCGCGCGATCGTTAATTAACAATCGGGATGAATTATACAAAAAAAAAAAAAAAAACGAAGAAGAGAGAGAAAGGGAAAAGGGAAAAGAAAAAATCGCGGTCGAGTGCCGCTGTTGCTTTAATTTTGGACATGTTCCGGCGGTGGTTGCGCGCGCGCCCCCCGATTTCACGGGATACGGGCGGAGGGAGCGAGATAAAATCCGGCGGAGAGTCGAAATTGAAATCCGGCGCGGTGGTTGGTCGATCGAGACTCCGCCCTCTTACGTTCTTCATCGTTCGGGTTACACACATCCTGAATTTCACGCGGGATACACATGTAGGACGGGGCACTGCCGCGGGCGAGTTTTTCCGAAATCTTTTAGCCAAACAGCAGCGAGTCGAAAGGAAGACCAAGCGAGAGACGAAAAAACGCAATAACAACAATAAGAACGGCAGCGATAAAGCGCCGCTGGGGCAGGAGAAGGAGGAGGATGAGGAGGATGAGGAGGATGAAGAGGATGAGGAGAACGAGGAGGAGGAGGAGGAGGAGGAAGGGTAGTCGCTCCTGCCAACAGGCGAAAGGACGAGGAAAAGAGACGCCGACTACGGGGTTGGATCGATGCGCCACCGTGTAATTTATTCGTGCCTGCGCGAGGACAAGCCGAGATAAAGTCGTTATTGCGGCGACGGATTACAAGAGTAAGAAGCGGAGCGAATCGCGATTGTAACCCGACGCTCCGCGTCGCTTACATGCCAGGATTACCAAAGTCGATCGCGGGTCTACGTCTCTCTTAACGCTCGCGCTAAATGACAGGTTAATAAAATTCCGTCGAGGCAAAGGGCCATATTTGCTATTTGCCGAGCCGCGGGAAACACGGAACGCGCCGCCGTCGAGGCCGGATAATAAGGGTTGTCGGAGCAAAGGGAACGTGCGTGTCGAAGAGCTTCCTCCTGCCGACGCTTCGTAAAATTCGTAAAACTTGGCAGGGCATCTCTCTTTCGATGAGCTAACCGTCGCTCTCGAGCGCCGCCGCCGCTTCTCGCACGCATCACTCGCTCGAGTGAAAGCAAGCTCGCCGAGGATAAAGGGCAAAGGGAACAAGATGGCGGAGTCGGGACGAACATCCTCGCGCTTGCACGAGTTCGGGCACGGCTCGATAACTACGCGCCTCCGCGTGGCTCACTCGCGCTTAAAATAAATATGTAACGTTCGAATTAGTAATTAATTGTATGCTCCTCTTGTACGTCATGTTTGGCCTTTTACTGTTTTTCTTTTTTTCCTATAAATCTAAGGCGCGCGAGGCCAATGCGGTAATTGCGGACGCTTGTGTAAGCCTTGTATTAAGTCCTGAATTATTGCTAATTCCGTCAATGGCGCTTCATCGATCGTGCAACCATTGTCTTGCGTCTAAATTTATGTACTCTGTGGTTGTTGTTGTAATCATTCAACCGTTGTGTAACTTTGTTTTGTGAATATTAAAATTTTACTACTTTTATCGTTACGCCTATCTGTTTCTTATTTTAATGAAATAACAATCAAGCCCATCGGTCCAAGTGCGTCGCCGGGAGGTGTGATTTGTCGTTTCCCTGAAGTAGGTTTACACAGTATAAGCGAGGATAATGTCAGTGATAAAGATTTTTTCGGCCCAATAACGGATTAATACTTTTTGACTTCCCGAATCAACTTTTATTACTACTTGACGAGGACGTAACTCTCCACTTTGCTTCCATTCTTACCTCGAATTATCATACAAATGCATAAGTTATGAACACCGACTAATGATCAGACTTTCGGGACGCACTCTATGATTATTGTTTGTACTATAATTAAAGTATTGAAAGAGCAATTGGTGGAAGTTGTATTAATGACTATCTGCTACGCTAACAAGAAATTTCAGCTCGCAAGAATACGCGCTTCGTATTTATGTTCTTTTATTCCAAAATGCGACGAAGAACGAAGTCTACATTTTTTTTATCAATTTTTTTAATGATTCTGGAGAGAAATACCAAGAACGAAAAATTAATTTTTCAAAACGTTATAAAACATTTCTAAAAAAGCTGCTTTCCGAAAACTCGAAGGCACAAGTTGCATATTATTACTCCCAAAACGGAACGAATGAAACAAAATGAAATGCTTTTGATAAATTTACTTCTCAAAGTCCGACCCAAATGGTTGTATAGTAACAGGCTATTGTTAGAATTTATTTCCTCGCTTTTCTTCGATTCTACTTTTGTAATAAAACTTTTAAGCCGTTTTCATCGCCTCTCGCAGTGAAAAGTTCAGTCCATCCAGTTTACGCGATGCTAATATATGCCACGTGATCTCCTTTGCTCGACGCGTCTATTGAAATAAAACAGACTTTTTAAAATTATTTCTCGTCTTGAAAGACAAGTATGTAAAAAAAGGGCAGCAAGCAAGTAGCATTATCTCGATGCCGGTAGTGTCACCCGGAGTTTTATCAAAATCCAGTACCAACACATTCCCGGTGCTTGCTTAGCGATTGGTTGCGAGATCTTGTCCTCGTTTCGCGCACAAAAGTACGGGAAGATAGACACGTTCTCGAGTGTTAATTTACATACTTGTCAATAATATCGCAGGCAATGCTGTTGATATCAATTAGTTTTCAAGATAATTGTCAACGAACGAGTAATAATTAATCTCAATGGCGTTTATCATCGGAGACTACAATTTTGAACATCTGATTAAGTTTAAACAAGAACACGCTCGTCGACACGAGATGTAAATGAGCTCCACCGGAGCTTATGAAAGCTACAATGGAACTCATTTCCAAGTTGGATAATTTATACAGGTGCTCTCATAAATAATCTCACAACTCTAATGTATTTTATTTAGCGTCGTACGGCGTAAGAAGATAAAGAGGCCAGGCGCGTCATCGGGGTATTATCAACGAGTATTAATCTCGATGTAATCCGGAGACGGAGCCAAGAATCTCCCGACGAGTCTCGAAAAATACAGGAGAGTCTCCGAAGCTTCCTCGCAGAACCATCGTCCTTAACCACCAAGCACCCCATCGCCGCCCATCCAATTACACGAGTCCAAAGTTGAAAATCGGGAAAGCGCATGGGAACGGTTGGAGAAGAGACGGCAGAAGGGCCGATGCCGCAACCGCTGGTGCAATTGCTCGGTTCTAGCATCGGCTCGAGGGCCCTCGAGGACGAGTGCGCGACGGCCACGCGGGACTCGCCGTTTTCGTGCGTACGACGCGCCCGAGTGGCATGTAGAGTCCTAGAAATGATCCGATGTCACACGCCGTGCTCTGCGGTGCCGCGTCGTCGCGCACACCCCCCGGTCCTTATCGACCGCAGCCCGCGGCCGAGTCCTCGGAATTGACAAAGAATATCGCGCGCTTGTGCCGTCGCGGTCGGCGCCAACGCTCTTCGCCCGAGGAACAATGGATCCTACGGGGTCGATAAGTGCCGGCGATGATCGTATTTCAAATGGCGCTTTTTTCCTCCGTTTTCCACGGACGCTCCTTAAAAAGCTGCTTCGCTATTCAAACATGGGCTCGCACGTGTGCTGGCGCTGTGCGTGCGTGTGTGCGTGCGTGCGTGCGTGCGTGCGTGCGTGCGAGGAGAGCCATCGATTTCTAGAGCCGCGCTAGCCGGACTCTTTTGTTTAAGCATTTGGCCGCGTTAATAAAACGGCGATAACGCTGGGACTAACGAGTCTTGCTCGAGTTCAGCCTCGTTTCTTCCTTTTTCCTTTTTTTCTTCTTCTTTTTTCGGTTCCCTTTTTTCGGTAAAACTGATACGCGTCGCGTACACGTGCCGACGCATGCACGCACTCGCATTCGTACGAACACACGGGCGGGCTTACGCGTCCACGCACACGTACAGTGAAGCACAATCACGCACCGAACTCTCACTGAAGAACGAAAGATGAAGAAGCGGATGAATCGTGACTTTCGAAATATTTATTATTCCATTTCGCGAAAGGATAACATCAGACTTTAGCACGTGATGTAGTTTTTTCGAATTTATTACGAAAATCTTGCCATCCTAGTTTCAGTTCAGGAATTTAATAAAAATTACCGACTGAAATCGTAGGTAAAGCTGCGAAAAATGTAATGACCTTTAACTGCAGCTCAATACCGTATAAGGTTACAATTATCTTACATCACGCTTGATGTACATAAAGGCGGGGAGACAAAATAAAATTCACATTCGCGGTTCCACGCCGGTAGATTACCGTGAGCTTAACCGAATTTATGCGGCATAACGCGTACGATTCCACAGCAACACTTTTATGCGTTACGTAATTTGTTAGTTACGTTTGGCACGATGATTTTCGAGTGTGCCAGGTGTCGATGTATATTTTCATCTCCAAAGTGATATAGTTTATCAAGCATGTTCGATAACAGGGTTGGAAGAAATACACAAGCGTTGGTAACCTTTGCGCACGATAATTTGGTCCGGACTCTGTAAGCTGCCTGTTCGAATCATGAGTTTTCGAATAGATTAAATACAGATTGCAAAGTAAACATCCTGAAGTAATGTTTGCGTGGACGGAATTTATTTTTAATAAAATGATGTGTTACAGCACCGTCGGGATTTGTATAAATTTGAAATCGTACGGTTATTCTAGAACATATCAATAATTTCTACAACTTTGAGTTTGCCACAAGCTTCGTTATCATAAAAATCATCTATTTGCACATGGATCAGTAGAGCAATTTTCGTGTAAATACATAGTGTAATTCCAAAAGCAAATGAACTCTGATATAACTACATTTTACACTTTCGGATTATACCGTCGGCGGCGAAATAAAAATTTAGTTTTGGGCAATTGCGTTTTGTCGTAGTCGAAATTTTTAATTGTTTTACAAGTGCGTGTTAAGCTGTCGCCTTTATGTAATGACTTTATTGCTCGGGCAAAAACGCTAATATGTCGCATTCGAGCCGTGTTTATCTTTTGTTTTTATTGCGGCGCACGGAGCGAGCGTTCGAGAGATTTTCGTCCAGTTGCAAGTTGCGATAATCAGCGGACGGTCGCGCTCTATTAACGAAAAAATGCTGAAAAAAATTGCAATTAAGCATTCGCTGATAAAGCGCAGTATTGAGTTTGCAATCCGTTATCTGCTTATAAAAGAATAAGAAAATGTATATTAATAACAATCGGTAAATATGTACATTTGTAATAATATTAATAAAACATTTAAAAGAAGTAGTAGAAGTGAGAGTTTAGTTTGCCGAGAACTTAGAGGCGAATAAATATGAATAGCACGGAAAATATTTGATGTAAAAGCAAGCATTTGTCAATATTATTATCGTGGCGTAACGAGCCGAGCCAAAGAGCCGATGATCCGAGAGCGCGGCAATAAAGCAGGAGAATTATGGCAAAAGGATGACGGTTCGATCGGCCGGCGACACTTCCGCCGTCTCGAGCCTGGATCGAAGGGAGGTGGACGTCCCCGCGGGCCGTGACCGCCGCGGGGGAGGGGAGGCAGAGTTCGTTGGAGCAGCGCGTCGCTACGTTTTCCGAAAATCCGTGCGAACTCGTCGGCGCAGCTGGCCACAGGGTGGTTGGTGGGGGTGGTTTTGTCATTGTTCCCCGAGGAGGAGACGCTTGCGCCACGAAAACACAGGATCGACAAACCGAGCAATATGTAGAGCGTTTAGCCAGCTATTATTCGTAAGCCCCTTGTTGCTCGTACCCCCCCGTGCGGCAATCGCTCGGGGTGCTAAGCTGCGCCAGCGCTCGCGCTGACCCCCTTGCCTTCAGCGGTAAGGGGGAACTGAGGGGGGGGGGGGTCACGCAGTGTACGGGGGAGGTAGGCAAACTAGAGGAACCTGTCGGCCTCGTCTCCGCGTTTTTATTAGCGCGCGCTCGCGTACCGGTTCTTCGCTCCTATCTTCCTCCTTCCGCGTATGCCGCGCGGATTTCGAGAAGAGGAGGCGTGGAAGTCGAGGCCCGACGCTCCCCTCGTTAGCACTCAATTAAGGCGCGGGGCCTTAAGAGGCGCGCGGGCCTGCATTGATAACCGACTCGTAGGCGCTTTCCGAGAACCCGGCGCTTCTCGGAAGCGCAATGATGAAATATTAATGCCGCGTGTGTTCCTTCACTCTTTGCGTTTTCTTCTTCTTCTTCTGCTTCTCCTTTTTTCACTCCTCCGTCTCTCTCTCTCACCCTTTCTCGCTCGCCTCGTGTTTGCCGACGTTGCTCAAGACTCCATTTTTTCTTGCCCCCTCCCGCTCGGCCCTTGCTCCCACTATCGTACGTCGCGAGTCTTGACACACTTACACATTTTCGTCGGGGCTCCTCGTATTGCGCCCCTCGACAACCTTTCGACTAACAAACACATCAATCAAAGAGTAAACAGCCAGGTAAACAGGCAGTATCAGCTCCGAAAATAAAATGAATTGTTTGGCAGTGTATAAGAGCGCGAGAGGAAAGCGGGAAGAAATCAGCTGTTAGCTTAGCTTGTTTTCTCCCGTGAAACGTGAATCAATATGCTTAACAAGCTCCTAAATAAGAAACGCCATTTCATTCGGATTTTCCGGCTCTCGACGGACAGCCTGGACAGCACGAGTTTTTGCGCGCGCACGTACGCATCAATTTTTCCAGGCGCTTCTTGGCTATTCAAACGAGGCTCGACACCTCGACTGCAGCTCGACACCGACTCCGAATCTACAAGACTAATTGAGTCCGAACGAGTATACAGCCTCGGATCATTTTCGCAAATACTTATTCGGCCCTTGCCGTCGGCTACGCGCGTCGCAAACGGGAGCCACTCTCTCTCTCTCTCTCTCTTCCGCCCGCGCGCGAGGATTTGATTTTAGCAAACGCCCGCAAAACGCTCGGTATTAGCCCTACACATATAGACACGTTCATTCAGTGCCGCGCGACAGAAGTTTCACGACAAAATATTTGTATTCAAACAGCCCGGATCCCCCGAAATTGGCCGCGTTTCTTTCTCCTACGGCTTTCCACCTCCTCCAGCGCCCTTCCACACTTTTCACCGGCGATGCGCAATTGCGCAATGATTGTCGCTCTTGGCACGTGTCTTGACGCAGCAGCGGGCGTTAAACGGCCTAACGACGATAATCAGTAATTACGAGCATTTAGCAGTCGAGCGCCATTCGTTCGGGGCTCGTTCGCGCGGCCGTAATTCCTCGCACAAACAGCGACGACGGGTCGCGGGAATGTTCGCGACCGCGGGGCCTCGTTAGGGCCGCGCGCGATACTTAGCGGTCGGCCGCTAGGAGCAAACAACGGGGCGCAGTTTTCGCGGGCCCGCGCGAAAAAAAGGCGCGCACGGACGGGGCTCCAGGATCCATCGATCGCGGGATCTATCCGCACTCGGAGCGCATTCGCGCGCGCGCGACGCCGCTAGAAGGTCGAGTGACGTAGTCGCAATCCCGGCTGCGCAAATATTGATCCACGGTTTCGTCGTCGTCGCGTTTGAAAAATTCCACCGAGCGCTTATGCGACTTGTCGCCGGCGCGCAGACCTTCTGCGCAACCGAAGCCTCGACCTTCCGCCATTCCCTCGCGACGTTTTCGCCCGTCGATCATCCAGCGCGTATCGCGTCCTATCTCCCTCTCGCTCGCTCCCCCGGGGCCGACGCTTTTCGCGTCTTTCGCCCGAGGAATTCGCGAATGCGTCCGCTCGATGCGCACAGGTACGCGACGCCTATCACGCCTCTCATTTCCGAAATCTGATAATGCCAATTTATACGGCAAATAGTAAATATTTATGTTTGTTAAGTAGCAGACACGCGCGCTCCGATCTGAGACTCTTCTGCCATGCCAGTTTTATAATTACCGCGTATTTATAAAAGGTTAAGTTGAGGAGTTGTGCCAATGTTGTGCCAACACTTGCACTCCAATAATTATTTACAGTGCAAGTTGTTAAATGCATCGCTGGGGACGTTGACGTTCAGCTTTTCGATAAGTCGACACTCGTCTCCGCGCCCAAACTGAGCAGCGCTACGCAAATGTGCGCGAATCACGCGAGCCTCAGCCCCGATCTGCATTATTTAACAGACAATCTGTTACGCTTTAGATAATTACGCAATCGCCGAGTAAAAGCTTTGCCGCTTCGAAAGGTCTGACCTCGCCCAGGTCTCGTGTATATTTTCGAATATGCTCTATTATCGCCTTGGCTCGCGCACCTGCGCATTTTTTTATTTAACATTGTTTTCCCGGCCGTGTGTAATAATAATGGAATTCCGCGTTGTTAATAAAATATTATCAACTCGTTATCCCCTCGCCTCGAATTTACATAGTTGTAGATGTTTTGTAAGCTAAACATTTTAAACTGTTTTTTCACTCGAAACTACGTACGAGACCATGTCTCGCGTCTCGCACCGACGCCGCAGATTAGAAATAATAAAATTATTATTTTTATGCGTTTATGCGTATCTAAGATTAATTCGAGGTTTACACCAGTCGCTTTATCGAAGCTATTTGAGTTTGTACCTAAAAAATTTCCATTTCAGATAATTATTGATATACGCGTATACATTAGACTAATAAAGTAAGATGTCAGATCCCTGATGTAACTTCAATTCGAGTCAGCGGGGCGTTTATAACGCTTAAATTTATGAAAACATCGAGTAACAAATCTCTTTAATCAAAGTTATTGTGCGCGATAATATTTAAAGCAAGTTTAAGCGTTTAACATTTTCTTTTATTGCTTTGGCAAATAGTAGGATTCAATTTTTATTTGTTCGCCGTCGAGTTAATAAATAGAAGCATTCTTTTTTAAACGCATTTTAATATTATTAAAAAATGATTACACGCGGGTCTACGATTTTTTACCAAAGAGCGCATATTTGATAAAGCGCGATGGGGATTTGGAGCTGGAATAGATAAATGTCTTTGCTATCGCACGAAAGAGTATAGCTAAAGCCCTGTGATTATCTGCCCAGGATTAACAATATTTTCAACTTGTACAAAACTACAAAACGGAGAGAAAAATGCCGGGAAAATGGGAGCGAAGCGAGCACTGGTAAACTTTTGCATAAAAAGCCAAGCGTGTACTTGTTTTATTATTTATACAAGAGGCTGGATAACGGTGACGAAAAGATGTTCAGATAACATCACAGAAGCTCGTCTCGAGTAAAATAATACTTTTGAGGAGAGAAAAAATTTGTCTTTTTGTATTCGTCAGTTGAGCGAAGTTATTCGTTGTTTTATTACAGGCCAAGACGTCTTTTTATAAACATAACGTTCTAAATTTCAAAAGATATTGAAAAAATCAGTTTAAATATTAAATGTAATTTACAAATACATGCACACGGCATCCTAAAGTAACATTATAATTATTTGTTTAAAACTTTGCACAAATATACGCGGGTACGTGCGCACACGCGCATAAACACATGCATTAGCCTAATGCCTGCACTAGTTAATTTATTTCGCTAACAAGCTGTCGGTTTATCCAAGGTTATTTGTTTCTAGAATGGCTTTTTTAACTTATTGCATCTTCGGGATGATTAAATAAATTGCGGTCTAAAAAGTGTTTTACACTAAAATGAAAATTGGAAGAGCTTTCTCGTTATTCGTAATCGTAATATAATTTCGCCGCGATGTTTCCCATTCGGACTCTTAGCGATTCCCCGCTCTCAAAAAGCTTGTTTTAATAAAAGCATGTTCAGACGTGCAAAATTTTCTTTTTATGCACACGAATTATTGTTTAATAAGAGCACTAATTAATTCGCAACTTTATCGTATTCCATAAATAAGTAAGAAAGCACATTACGCGAAAAATCGTTTCGCAATCTAAATCAGCAATGTTGCAAATGCCGGGAGCGAAAAGAGCAGATAGCGCGTCACTTTATCTGCGTTATTCAGCTCGCAATCACACTTCCAAGCTTCAAAACGACGATCGCGAATATTGCAGGCCTACAAAATCGATTACCAGTCAGGGGCTCTAGAAATCTGGAAATGCGGCAAGTGTACATTTGGCGTTTCGTAAAATTGCGCGCATCGCAAACTCGCCGCTTGTTTTCCAAGCTCTCTTTAATGCGTCCTTCGTTTCGACGAGGATCACGCGGCCGAGCGAAATCCTCGACACGCGAGTAATACGCGAAGCCGAGGCGAAGACTAAAAAGTGCATAGCCTCCTCGAAAGTTCGATCAGGCTGTCAGCGAGCGACCGTTTCGACATATTCAGGCGCTGGATACAGATGTGCCATAATACGCGAGTGCAAACAGAAGTGGGTAGGCACTCGTGGCTCATGCCGGAGAAGAGGTTTTGCCGTCAGATACGTTTTAAGCGTGAAATTTCATAAGGACGCTGCCAGCGACTTTGACGCGGTAACAAAAAAACCCGGCGCACCGTCCTACGTGAAATTGCGTTAAATTGCGTTAAATTGCGTTAAATTGTTGATAAGAACCGAACGCTGATAGGACTCCGAGTTTGTTCTATCTAACCACACTTTTGTAAGTTTGATTATGAAAATGAAGAAAAAGCAATTATTTGTACGTATCTCTCTATTTTTAATTAAGATTTGCTTGTGCTCGCACACTCGCTGCTCGACTCGAAAATCGTAGATTGGATACCAAGTGGGCGGAGGCGTTATTTCTTTCGAGCATCGACGCAAATGCTTTATTTTTTGCATTGCCGCCGCCGCTTTAGACTTGGATAAAGTTCAAGTTACGTAAGGCCTCGCGACGAAACTCGTTAAGGTAGGAGGACGCCAGAAATGCCTGCGGATTTACGTCTACGAGATTCGCAACGCGACGATAACATCAGCCACAATAGATTTCGATTTTAAAAGAGTAACGCATAATATCGCTGACCGATAATCTTGGGTTATCGGGTCCGCGTTTCACTCGAAACTCTTTTTAGCTGCGAACAAAAGTTATGCCCGTTAAAGCGTAATACCGCCCCGAGCTGGAAATAGAACAAGCCTCGAGCATGTCCTTTGGAACTCTAATGCAGAGTTGAAACAGAGACTGGTAGACTGGTGTGCAAATTTGAGAGGCAAGGACGGAGCCAGTGGGCTTTGAGGTACGTTTCTCTTTTAAATTTCAACCAAGCGCTAAGATGGGGGAGAGGCTTTGAGTGCGGGAGTCATAGAGAGCTCCGGCGAATGAATGTGAAGAGTGCAAAGCGCAGCAAGTTCGTAATTTGAAATTCTTAGTGGTTTATCGAGGAGTTTATTCACATGGGGTGGCGGGTTAGCGGGGCGCGGATGATAGACAGGCGTTCGTATCGATGTCAGTGCTCGGGCTGTAATTGAAAGAGAAAGAGCGCGGGCTTTCTCCTTGTATTTATGCTGGCTCCGGCGCGGGTGCGGGCGCGGGAACGACGAACGGGTTAGGTAGGGTGCGCGCATCGTTGTTGCGGCCCAGGGGGGGGGGAGTTGGGGGCCAGCTGCGAAGGCGACGCGTGCGAGCGGCGCCGCTTACCACCTGTTCTTTCATGTGCGCCACGGGCGCCCGCTTATCCACTCTGAGCGAGGCACGTCTGAGCTCCCCTCGATATCCACGATAAGACTTATCCCGGGGGTGGAGGAGCTACAGTCACGGTTGCTCGCGGGGATTAGCGGCCGATCCCCGATAAATCAGAGGCGCAATTAGCGGGGCTAAATCGGAATTAGCGCGTGAGCGCATGCGCCCGCTCGGATGAACGCCGCATATTTTTGCCTCGCGGGTGCGTCCATCGATCGGACGGTCAAATATTTGTCCCGCCTCTTGCGGCCGGTCTCATTAAAATCCGGAGCGTCACGAGGCGGCCGGTTGCGCGAATTAATGCACGGTCCGGCGAATACACTTTTAAATCGTTTTTCGCGCTAATTGTCTACGGCTGTTCATTTGCCGATCAAAGCGCGCCCCCGCTTGTTTACTTGTTGAGCTGCGGCGACATGCGTACGTCGTGTGGGAAAGCCGCGCGTGGGATCGTATCACTGCCTCCAGGGACGCTTCTTTAACTTGACGACGCGTGCCGTCCACTCCTCGCGAGCTTCATCGAGTCTCCGCTCGTCGAATCCCGAGGAGAGCCCAAGAGAGAGCGTGAGTAAGAGCGAGACGGAGCTCCTTCCTGTCCGAGTTCTCGAGCGGCAATCGAGCGCGAACAATGAAGCCCGGGGTCACGTGTTGCGAGGCGCTTTAATATCGGCCCAACAAAAGAGCCGGCGATGTTTTACAAACAGCCGCGCGCCACGTGCGCGCGCCTGTCAAAACATTCCGCGGAGAGCCGAGATTCCGCACCTACGCTGCATACCAAATCATGGGAATCACGCAATACCCGCATCTCCGAGTGGCGCACCCTTGCGACCAGCAAGCCCTCGGGCAATTTTCGCAAATCACGGCGCTAACTTCACCCACCTACTTGGGTGAGGAGCCGACGATTATCATCAAATCTGTCCTCGGGCACCTTGTACTCTCAGGTCCTTATAACTGTATTAGTTCGGGGTCACCATGTCGACCTCGGAATTAAACCGGGCTTTCTGCGGAGAATGATTGAATCGACGCTAGGTGGCGCTCACGCGGATGCACGCCGGGGCCTCCAAAAACTTGCTCTGTTTGCTCATGCAATATGCAGGTATGTGCCCTCCATAAGTGCTCGCGTACAGCCCAGCACCGCCTTCGGATTTTCTTTGCTTTCACGAGCCCTCTGTCAGAATCCCCCACCCCCTGCGTGTACACAGTCCACAAGGTGGAAGCATTTTTTCCATGGCCCGCATTTGGCTCTCGTTACCGTCCGTCCTTTCTTCCCGTTACCACTTATCACGCGCATTTACGCACGCGATTTCATGCGGATCCGCCTCGAGCATCGAGCATCTCCTCGACGTGGAAGAGTCGATTGGCACGCGAAACCTGACGCTCTCCTCGCGTGCGGCCCTCGATGTGCGGAGGTCGCGTGATACTGGCCATATGCCCCGTGCGCACCTTACGACTCTCGTCGAGGCGTGAATTATTCAGCGGGTGAGCTCGTTAAGTAAATTCGGCGTTGACGTTAACCGTGACTCATACACGTATAGATCAAACAGAGTTCCGAAAAACGTCCGCGACGCGACGGAAGCGCGTCGTCTTCCATTCGTCCCTTTGTTATTGCTCTTCTCTCCCGTGAAAGAAGTAAGACGCGAGCGAGGGAGCGGGTGGGGGGAGGGGAGGCGGTGGTGGCTAGTCTTGAGGGAACAAAATCGATAATCGAGGCTTCGTGGGCGCTCTCGAGCGGCTGGCTGCCGTCGGAGGGAGCGGAGCGGAGCCTGGAGTGAAGTGGAGTGCCGGCGCGAGGGTGAAGCGAGTCGTGCGCCGCAGCTGGGGTCGATGTTGCCGCGGAGAGCCGCGCACCAGCTCCGCTATAGACTGTGCAAACAATTCGCTACGGGCGTCCAAGACGGAGATAGAGGTCGGCGTCTCCTAGAGCGCAGCCAGCGGATCGAGAGATTCTCGATTACCGAAGGGAATCGCGCGACCTCTGCCTATTGCTTCTAATCCCGCTACCTTCGCTCCGTCCCGCTTGCTCTCGCTCGCTATCTATCTATCTATATTACGAATCGCACGTAGACACTATCGTTACCGAGCGATAAAAACATTACGGGCGGGCCTCAGAAGTGCCGAAGGTCAAGGGTATGTGGTCTTTTTGCCCGCGCGCTGCCGATACGTATATAGACGGCGCGAGCAAGCCGCGCCTCATCGGACACGGTCCTCATCGTCCTCACCATCCTCGCCATCCTCACCTTCTTCGCTTGTCTTCGGACCATCTTTCGACTCGCGGGCTCGTAAAAAATTCATTACCGAGCCAGTGAATCGATCCCCAGTCCGTGTAATTACGTGTACCTTTTTACGCGCTGGCCTCGCTCCTTATATACGTCGCACTCACAGCTGCGTGCATAGGTGGGCGAAGATGCTCTCGGAGTGGGGAAAGGCGTTATTGAAAAAAAAAAGATAAAAAAAATATAAAATGAAAAGAGAGAAGGAGAGCATGTGGCAGGGAATTCGAATTCCGAGCGCAGCTAATGAGCTCCTATCCATCCTTCCTTCCGCCTCGCGCGATCGCGGCTCGCGATCATGCCTCGGAAGGGGCTCCACGCGTCAGGTTGTTATTTTCAGGTTATCAGAGAGAGGACGGATCCGTACGGATGGTGGTGACCCCTCGCGCGCGAACTCTTCTTTGTACGGGCGAGTCCGTACCGCCGTCGGCTGGCGCGAATCGCGGAACGCGTTGTAAAATCGACAATTTGTCCCGGATCGATCGCTCGCGTGAGGATCGCAATAACGCGGCCCCGCGTCTCAAATGCAAGATGAAAGCCCATTGTCGGGCTCGAGCGATAATTCGATTATCGCTTGACTGGGCCGCGTGCACCTCTCGCACAAAGAATATATCGGGCGGGATGAAGTCGCTGGAAAGCGCGGGGCCCGGCTCTTACGCGCTTTCCCTCCTTTTCCCTGTGCCCGCTGCCCCGATCACACCCTTCCCGCCGTCATTCCGAATCCTGGAAATTGTGCGCTGCCCCCCCACCCCCCGATAATTCCATTTTAATTCGGCGGGAATTAGGCAGGAGGCGCTAATTAAGTAGCAGCGATAGCCGGAATAAAGCGACTTCTAATTACTTGGTTCGATTTAAAGAAAGGAGCAACGCACCTTAGCGGACTCGGGCTCGTTTCGCTCTGACCCCTCGGCCACGTCCGCAGCGACGTCGTTAATTAATTGTATCAACCACTGCGGAGGCAGCGAGCCAAACTTGATTTGGCTAACGAACCAAATTCTTAAATTAGCGAGGCTCCACGGTGCTTCTTCTTCTTCGGAATTTCATTTCGGAGTCCTTCACTCCTCCTCTCCTTGTTTTTCTTTTTTTCCTTTTCCATCGCAGCCTCTCGCTCCTCGCGGCGACCTGGTCGTTTGGCAATTTCGTCATCGCTTTATTTTCATCGGGCCGGCTGCGTAATTAGCGAGTTCAGCGGCACACGGGGCACGGGAAGACGGAGCGAAAATTCGTACGTCCCGGCAAAGTGACGGAGAGAACGAGGCGACGAGTACATATTTACTTTAATTACTCGAAAATCCAGCGGCGATTTTCAATCGACTTTATAATTTAGACGCTCTTCTTGCCTCCTCGGCTTTGATTTTCCTAAGGTTACGGGTGCACTCGTGCGTTTTCGTCCCGCCCCCCTCCTCACTCTCCTCGTCTTCTCCTTTCGACTAACAAAACGTTGCCTCTCAACGAACATCTTTACTTTCTTCCGCGGAATACCACTCCGAATAATTGAGGGGGCTAATGGATAGCCGCTCGCTCGCACGGTCCACTGTTTGCACACTTTTAAAACATGCTCGTGGGTTATGGAGAACCAGGGATTTTTCGTGCCCCTCCCATAACTCACGAGCGTACGGCTTCGCTTTTTCGCCGATTTTTGCCATTTTCGTTCGGCGAATCGCCTCCCACCGCTGCCATTCTCGTCGTTCTCACCGCCGATTGACTGTCAAACACTAATAGAAGAGGAAAGACAGACAAGGAGATAAGAGAACTCGAGAGCCGACCCTCTGCAACGTCATCTCACGTGAAAAAGTTAGAGGTTGGCTTATTATTGTTGCATTTCGAAAGAAATTAAATAAATGAAAATTGTGATTTGCGCATTTTTCACGTCATCGAAGGCTAATACGGTAAACTGGAAGGTGATTAAATTGACTGGAAAAAAAATTCTCGGCGTCTCGTGCACAGATAACAATCATTCCATGTTTTATTTATATTTCACTATAAACTTGAAAACGCCTGAAAGAGGTTGCAACACAATTTTAAAAAATGAGAATATTTGTAGTTAGAGTAATTCTTGGAAATCTATAAACAGCCTTACAATGTATTAAATTATTTTCTGTTAAGACTTAAATCCAGTTAAATATTTGTATAAGTTATCTATTGAAATACCTAGAGAAATTTTCAAAATAGGAATTGACGTTTAGGATATGCTTTTTTCTCAGTTTGCTTGTTTTTGTAAAATTATTTGTTCAAATGTGTCTTATTATACGAAATAAATATTGTTTAAACACCTAGTGAACATCAATGCTTATAATTGTGAAAATTAACAACGAGTAAACGAAAATATTTAAATTAAAATATGTATATATTTAATTGCTTCTTTACACAATCATAAAGTTAATGCTAGAGGTAAAGATGGGACTTGTAATAAAAAACATCCAACACAGAATGAAATGAAAATTTATACTTTCCATTTATACAGGAATGGCGAATAATAAACTTTTAGAAATAAAGAAAAATCTATTCGATCGTGTATTTCTTGTGTGTATTTATAATAATATTCAAAATTAATTTGAAGAAAACAATCAAAATGTATAAAATCGAATTGAAATATTTTCAAGTTTTATTTATAATATTTTAATTAATAACCTTAATACATAATAATACTTTAAATAATATTTTAATTGAATTTTAATTTAAAACGTTGAATTTTAATAGCGATCCGATAAATTTGCTGCAGTTTAAAAATGACATACTAAATATAAATTCGCATTATTTAATCGAGATAAACATCAATGTGTATTTTTAAATTAATTTAACGAATAGTAATTTTACCATTATTTATATATTTTCAGCGTTTAATAGGTGATTGTTTCCTTCAATAAGGAAGAATAAATTTTTTTGCGGTTTGATCGAACACTAAGCATGTACTCAGAAAAGAATACACTTTATTTTATATCATAATATTTTAAAAAGATAATTTGTCAATATTTTATATGTAAATATGTAGTAGTAATTTACAATGCTAACCATAATATTTACAAACTGATAGAGTTTGAGTAGTTAAAATGTTTATACTTAATAACTAGATTCGATCCATGAAAATAATCCAAACGTTAAAAATGTATGAATTGCGCGAACCACGATAAGTAAAGTTTAAACAAATATAAATAAATTTTTTCTTCGCTTCAATAACTACAATAGCAGTAATATATTTACAGCAAGACCGATAATAAAAATAACTTTTTTATTAAAAATAATAATCATCAACAGTATCATTAAATTAATTCAACAGGTAGATCTTTTTTTTAAAAAACTGTCAGATTTTGAAAAGTGGGTTACGAGTTAAAACGTACGTACACATTTGTAATTTAATAGTTCAATTTTCGTCGGTATAATTTTATTAGTAAATTTGACTACCAAGCGGTTTAATTATTTTTTGAAGCCGTGTACTCCGTACAGATTCTAAATGAGAAGTATTAATATTTAATGTCGTAGGATTTATTGTCGTGTGAGACTCTTTCTAAATAAGATAAGTCGTCTGCTGAAAACGTGTCTACAAATTGATGATTCAGAATTGAATAATTCACACATTTTCAAACATACAAGCGCGCCCACGATTTAAAAAAAAACGCGATTCTTTCTAAAATTAAAGCGCGAGAGTTTCCATGAATACCAACGTAACGTGTACTGTTCTTTTCTAAGAATGCATTACCAGCTTGACCGTCGCTTACTTTATTGTAATTTTGGTAAAAGTGTGCAGGCTTTATTACCGAACTTGAATCCTTACAAGCGTCTTCTGGGTATAATAAAAAAATCCTCGGATAATTCAGAGAAGCGCCTCGGGCGTTAGATTTCCTGCTAAACTATAACGCTAGAAACTCATTTGGAAACTTATCTACTTGCGATTTCAATTACACGACCCAAATGTCCTCGTCCTTAGCCCTGCAACGCAGTCGCTTTCCAGCTTTGCAGTCATCAAGTCCTAATCTCATACGCGATTTGCAACGCGACGCTCGCGTCAAGAGCGCGAACGGCTACGAATGCAACTTCGCCGGTACGAAGAGCGACGCCTATTCCCAGAATGGAAGGAATATTCGAAAGGTCGCTCCCCGTATCTCGAAGAGTGACTCCCCAGTTTACACAGCGTCTTCGGGACTCATCAACAATACGCTTCAATCCGTAGATACGGGATAATTTGGTGCGTGACGCAGACGGCATAAGCAGCGCCGCAAGCCTGGAAGATCGACGATTTCTAGGGCCTCGCATATCGCGCGACAGACCTTACGGTTGCCTCGGTTATCGCACCATTGTACTCCTCTTTTCTCAAGCAGGGAGCAGATAAGAGCCGGCGCAGGCCGCGTTTTTCGTGCATTTTCGTGGAAGAGTCGAGAGGAAGCCGCTGGAACGAAAAACGAAAGGAGTCGTGACGCGGTCGCCGCGGTCACGAGGCGCTGTTGGCTTCTTTGTGAGGAGGGCGGCCTCGCGGGGTCGAGGTGGGGGGGGGGGTAGAGCAACTCGCGGCTTTCTCATCCTGCGCTTATCTTATCTCCCGACAGCTCTCGCTTATCGGCCGGCGCGTATTTATGAGCCGGGGCGTAATAATCGCGGCGCAGCCTCGGCCCAGGTGCGGATGCAGCGCGGGCGACCCAACCGCGGCGTTTCTCCTCGACGTTTCGCGCGGGGCTGGACTTGTTTGCGCAGACGCCTCGCGAGGGCATTCGCGTCACGTAACGAGCCGTGACTAGTCGTCTGTTTGGACAAGTGCCTCGGTTCACCTCCTCCTCCTCCTCCTCCACCACCTTGTGTTCCTCTTGCTCCTCCTCGAGCCGGCCTAATCAACTCTTCGTCGAGGAGAAGAGCGCGCGTACTTGCACGAGGCTTCCCCAATGGCTGCCGGCGCAGATTTCGCAACTTATCGTGTTTTTTTCAAGCCCGTTTCCCGACGCCCCGCACCCGCTCTCCTGGCCCGGGCAACGTCAATTTTCTACCGTTACACTCGTACGGACAATATTGGCTTATGTAAATTAGCTCGGATTAATCGATCCTACATACGCGCTCGCTTTATCGGCTGGAACCTGTGTACATACGCTGCCGTGACGTGTATGCGCCCGAGCTTCGTGTGCACGACTAGTTTTGTCTCTACAATATAATATCTCCGGGCTAAATGCGACGCGCGACGCCGTTCCCGCGATTTCGTAATCGATAAAAACAATTGATGCACGCGAAATTTGTTATCTTGGTGCTTAATAAGTCGCTGGCCTGCGTTCTTTATCTCCTAACGGCTCCGCAGCTTTTCCCGCGTCTCCTTCGCCGTTAAAATATCGATCATTAGTGACTGGCCTCGAGCGACGACGCGCGCCACTCGCTCGATCGTAATCGTTCGCACCGAGCGCGCGGTTCGCCTCCTCTTCCTTGGCCTTTGCACTCCTGCTCCGGCTGCTTCGACAATTAAGGTCGCCAAGCGGCTCGCGGTGGACTCCGATCTCTCCTCTTTCCCCCGTCTGCACCAAAATATTTGACCTGCGATTAAGCATTTCCCAAACACGGAATGATTCAAGAATCAAACAACGGAAAGTCAACCACGAGGTATACTCGGTACATATTGCAGGGAATGTACGTCGTATACGTCCTACTCGTGGCCTGGAGTACGCGAGCGCGAGCGAGACAGACGAGGCGTGCGCTTGCGCACGTTCTATCTCCTGGTGCACCTGCGCCGTGGTACGAACTTGGCGCTCGAGAACACTCGGCTGCGCGTGTGCGTCTGTGCGTGCGTGAATGTTTTCGCGAATTCGCGCGCCGTGGTAGGCGCATTCGTGGTTTTTGCCGGGGAAAGTTGGAGAAGAGAGGAAGGCAGCAGCGCCGATAAAGACGTAAAAGTGCACACTTGCTGCAACACGCCTCTCTTTTTCTAGAAACGCACGAGAAAGAGGGGGGAGACGATGAAACTTTGCAATACGCGTACTCTGTCTCTCTCTCTCTCTCTTCCTCCTTCTCCTGCTTCTCCCTCGCTCGGAAAGAGAGATACGCGTAAGAGATGCTTGCCTCCGACATATTTGACTTGTGTCGCTTTGCACTCGTTGCCAAATATTTATTTGTTTGTACGGCAATATACATTTGTATTAATTTGTAAAGCGCGATCCCGTTTCATTTCTCCATTACCCACCGGTTGGCCCATCGCCTCCTCGCACTCCACATGTCTGGAGCCGTGTTTGCGTACGTCCAACCATTCAATAATCGCTTATTAACGCGCGGGGCCGCAACCTAACGGGACGCTTGCGCGCCTGCACCAGAGCTTTTCGCAAAATGCGAGATGGCGATGATGCGCGACGGTAGCCGGGGTGATCGCGCACCGGCGATAAGCGACCGTCGTCCGATAACAGGCCCTCGACCCACGCGATAGCGACGCGCAATAAAAATGGAAATAACGCATAAGCGCATACCCACCCGAGGGGCTAGAGGTGGAGGAATAGCGAGAGAAAGAGAGAGAGCGGCTGGGATGACTAGTTAAGCAACGATAACTCGTCGATAACTCAGCAACGAACATTTGTTTACGCTCGACCTACATTAGCCCGCGCGCGCGATAAACTCCTCCCGAGCATGCCGGGTCCTAAGTGTGCCCTAAATCCTGCGCGACTAAGGTCGGCTCGCGGAAAATAGCCGCATTTCACCTCGGCAACGGCGACATCTTCCGCGAGGCAGTGGCGCATTTCCGCTCCCTGGCGGAACGTCTACGTCACTCCTACGCAAACTCGCGCCGCGCGTCGCTCCCGATACAGAGCGCGGCTCCTTCATAAAACAGAAGCCGCGCTGTTTGCCCAGCAGGGGCGGACAGCGAGCGTGATTTACCTACCTCTACTCGCAGTTGGCTAGAGTTCAGTCTGAATTCAGCTCACAAGCCCCGGGCGGAGTGCGAGACGGCGATTCCGTTCGAGAATTTTCACTTTTCTCTTGCCCGAGCGACGCCTTGGAGAAAATTGCAACAACTCTCGAGCTTTTTGTGCTGCATGCGTTCCCGCTTGATTATTGGGTAAACGTGGAAAATCAAGTCGAGGCGGGAGCTCTCGCGCGTCCCAACGCCGAAAAGAAGAGGCGCGGGGGAGGAAGGACGGAGGCGAGAAGGGGCCGATGGAGATGGAGAAACGCCGAGGGAGAAACGAGAGTAAAGAAAAGAGTTGGGTGGGGGAGGGTTAGCCAGCCAGCTCGTTCGTTCTTCGTCTATTTGCGTAGATCCAAGATCGTACAAGTGGCAAAGCCTTTGTTGGACTCTGCCGACTTTGTGGGTGGCTCGCTTTCGAGTTTCTCTCCAACCCCTTTTAGTTTCTTCGCTCTCGCTCGTTCTTTGTACGCGTGCGCGCGCGCGCTTCCTCGCTGCCTCGTCTTCGTCTCTTTTTCCGGTTATCAAAGACCGTGCACTCGGTGTCGCGTTCAATTATTTAACGAATTACCAGCGTCGCAATCGACTGACTGACTAGCTGCTGACTAGTGCAGCTCGCGTGTCCTTTGTTTTTCCGAACGACCGAGGAGTAAATTTGCATTCCTCGCGTCTACCACCATCGACTTGCTTGCTGAATTCGCCGGTCAACGCTTTGGATTTTGCAGGTCCTTGAGAAGTTCATCATTAACGAATCGAGTACCGCTGTTTTCCCTCTGCTCGTGGACCCGAAGCAACAAAGGACGCGTGCAGCCGGGGATCGTTGGCGCTCTGCTCTTTGCCACAAGTAGACGAGCAGCGCGAAACAAGCGCGAAAAGACGATAACAACAAACATTCGCGAGGCAATAAAAAAGAATTCGAAGACGAGGGAGAAGCAGAAGAAAAAGGCAGCGCACAAATCGGAATCGACAAATATTGGCTCTGTTAAATTCACGAACGCTGTACGTTAAAGCGAACGATAAAATTTAGGGCCGCGCGAGGAAAAAAAGAGAAGAGGCGTGTATTTATTTTTCAGTGCACGAGTCGAGGAGAAGAGGCTCCGATATCGATTGGCACATTAAGCGAGAAGCGCGACTCGGTGGGATTCTCCGCTCCAATTCTCTCCTGGCGACGGTGTTCCGTACCTGGTCCTTGAAACGACTCGTACGGAACCTCGTCGACTGGACGAGTTCGCGGTCGCTTTTAAAACAAAAGCGTGTCCCGGCGGGAAAGTCGAAAAGCTATCGAGTGGGTAACTCGATATTTCGTTTAAGAGGTTCCTTTCTCGGAGCGCCGAAGAGAAAACGCAAAGGCTCGCCTACGACTCCACTTCTCGCGTCCCGGAGATTTCGGAAAGCAGCGCCGCTGTTTGTCGAGCCGCGGGGCAAACAGCGGATCCTGCCGCTCGCACCGACAACGGCTTTACCTGGGCGCACTAACGGACCGCGCTATACCTGGAAAAGCGCGGAGCGGCGAGCATCAAAAGAAACGCCTCGGAAACGCATCGGCAAGAGTTCTCCGGGGCCCTCGGCTTTCACGCAACCGCTCTGCCAGTGCACATTCGAGGAACAAAAATTTCCGTTAGCTTCCGTCCTCGTCCCCCTCCCTGACACTCTCTCGCTCTCGCTCGCTCCCTCTCTCTCGCGCGCGCGCGAAATTCGGTGGAGATACAAGAGCGCGTTGCGAATCATGGCCTCGGTAGGAAAATATTACCTCGGCGACGCGGACCCGCGATAGCGCCCCTCGCCTCGGCGCGGCGCTTGTTTGTAAAGAAAGCTCGAGACAAGTGCGCCTTGTCTAGCGCGTTAAACACAGTGTCTTGGCGCGCGGCAATCGCATTAATTATTATCTTTACCTTTCCGGTCGCGGTATCGTCCTAACCGAGAGCGACTCTGATTTATCGCGTCCCTATCGGCGACGAGCGCGTGACACATGTCCAAAATCCGGGTTCCCACGGGGAGTGGCTTGCGCCGCGCATCTCGGCCGAAGCGCAGCTCCAGCTTCGGGACTCGACGGCGGACTCGGTTTCGCCGGGAACGCAGCGAGAGCCGGTTGGTTTCGCCTCGCGGACGCGGCCGCGCGATTCCCCCCAAGGGTGGAATTTATCGCCGGCTGTGCGCGTTGGCTCGTGTTTGCGGAACGATAAGGCGATGCGTACCTGGCGCCACGCCACCGCCGTAATCTGTGCGCGCGGGCTGCTATCAGCGGCTGAGCTGTCGAGAGCCCGGCGGCGGCGGCGGTGGCGGTGGCGGCGGTGGCGGCGGCGGCGGCGACTCGATCGGAAACCCCAATGTCTAAAAACACAGTCACGCGGAAAAACGGGGGCTTAGCCGCGTCCCCGCGCCCGACACCCCCAAATAAAGCCTCGACAATACGCGTCGGCGGGTTATTGCTCCTTTATTTCTCCGGGTCTTTATTCGCGAGGACGTGCGCGCGGCACCTCCTGGCCACCGGCTCTTATCGGGCCGCACTCCTCTAGGGCTGAACGCCCACCGACTTACGTATTATTAATAAACATTAAACGCGTCGGGGCGCCCCATTGTATCGGTTGCTCACGCCACCCCGGGGGTCCCCCACAATAGGACGCATTTGCAGCGGTATTAGCCGGCGCATAGAGTTGTCAGGTCGTATTCGGACGATCGAGCGTGGGCTGGGGCGGGTGTGTGTATACATAGGGTGTTATCTCGTCGAATTGTTCGGGGAATTAGCTCGAGCAGAATGAGAGGGGGTGCAAGAACGTTCATCGGAACAGCTCAATCGAGATAATGCGACGTACCTTATGTAGCCACCGAGTTATTCGTTTTCCCTTTCCCTATTTAAGCCGGCGTTAGCGAACCGGGCCCGAGCCGTCGGCAGTTTCTCCGAGAGCTAGACGACCGGATCCGCACCATCCAGGAGCGGCCCGGAATCCATTGTCCGTGGAGTGACCGCGCGTCAGCGCATCTGATGGATGACGCTGATTGATAGCGCCGAGTCCTCGCGAGCTATAAATAACGGAGCCTCGCGCGACTTCGTTATCCTTAACCTCCTTCGAGCCGAGGACGAGCCACGGACCTCGCGACGTCGCCCCCGAGGAACGCGTTTATCGATTCGGAGGGAGGGGGCGCTCGTGTAATCCAGCAAGGAGCCTAAACGCCCAGGCTAATTTGGCAAAGTGGCTCGGGACGGATCGGTCGCGCTCTCTCGTTACGTAACGAACGGAGGGCGCGGCCCGCGTCCACGACGCGTAGGTAACAATGTATCCGTGCAACGTGTCGGACCGAGCGACGCCTGGATTTACGGCTGGAATTCTGGACCGCTCCCGGTGCTTTCATCACGTCCATTGGGATCGATTGCGACCGTTGCGGAGACTCCGCAGCCCCTGCCCGTGACGCGGGTGGCACTTCAATTTTTCACCCTGATTTTGCGGCCGGAGATCCGCGGCTCGAGCACTCGCCAAATTCGTTTTTTCTTTTCAGGTTTTTGCTGACCGATCAGTCCGATGTCTGCAACTCTTGCGGCTGCAGAGGCCGAGCAGCCGATAACAAGATGAAGAACTGCCGCGATACGAGCCAACGGCTTGTGTACATTATGCAGAATGTTGATCATCCGCGCAATCGTTGAATGTAGTCATTTTTATTCGCTGGAGCCGTTAAACGCTGAATTGGCCATCGACGTGATTCGCTCCTATCCTTTATACGCACGGGCTTAAAGTTTAAGCGCGATTTTTAATTCCCCGTATTTTTATCGAGAGGGAAGCGAAATTTCTGTTTGCTCTTTAACGTTTTTTATTGTATTCGACAGCCATGCGCAAATTTTTCGCGAAACTTTACTCGTACGAAAAGTTTGAAAATACCGAATTCTTTAATAATAGTTTATAATTTTTGTGCAAATTTACGAATTAGAGTTTTTTCATTTCACCGTATTTAAAAAAGTTAAAAAATTTTAACTTTTTGATGGATATTAAAAGTAAAAAAATTCTATTTTAACGCTTTTCATTTTGCACCGATATTCTCGTTTTCTCAAGATATTATTAAACTCTCAAATGCCTCTTACAGCAATTAAAATACTCGCACGTTCCAAGACACATCCTAACCGAAAAAATTTCGCGTAATTTTTCATTTATTTTTCTGCGAATATCATTTTTTAAGTACGAATGCACCGATAAAAGTTGCACTGCTTTTGGCGATGCGTTTTTAAAAATGCTAACAAATCCCCTGCATCTTACCTGAAACTATGCTCCGTTTATTTGTTCGGCAGATAAATTCTGCCCGCAAAATTAAATAGAAACTTGTTATAAAAATTTAATATTATGATTCGAGTTTCAATAATAAAATTTATTAGTACGATTAGTAAACAATGAAAAGTTGCGAGTAAGTATTTCCCTGGTTCTGATATGATTCATAACACCGAAGCAAGAGTCTTACTTTTTCATAGAATAAATATCCACATTAATCAGTAGAATTAGTTAACAATAATATTTGTTTGTGCGCCGATAGGAAGCACAATATAAATTGAACAAACTTTTTTTAAAAAGACTCGAGCCTCGGGTTGACTTTTTAATATCAAGAGAAATATAAATTATATTTGATCGCACACTCAAGGAAAATCAAAAGCGAGGAGCGAGAAGTGTTTTAAGCGATCGAATTTAAACAAACCTCTCTCCTCCTTTCTCACGTATCACATTTACATGTCCAAACATCAATTCTATTTGCCACATGTGTTACAAGGTTGTACATTTGCAGATCTTTTTTCTTTAATGTTTAAATATTAAATAGTGAAGTGTGTTATATGCGACGGAGAAAGATTAATTCTCTACGTAAATACATTATATAAACGCTCGGTAAAAGTTAATATACATTGCGTACATTTTTTTGTAACGTGATCGCGTATTTGTATTTGATGTCGTATAATTAACTACTTAATAAAATCAGATATGTCTATTAAACTTGTATTAATTTAAAATCAGCACATTAAACAACTCCCCTCTTAATTTATGAAAAACGAAATAATCAACCTGCATAAATTATCAATGCTCAGAAATCCGATTTTTTCGAGCAACTCCGTGCTGCGCGTTCAAATAATTCTCTCATACTTGTAATCAGTAGCCCGTTTACATTAAAATTATTTTCCTTCGCAACAATAAGCACGTTAGAAAGTTTAATTGCGAGCAGCTTATTTTCGATTAATTTACATTTTATTAAATGTCTACTTATCAGTAACGTATACTCGATACATTGTCTTCTTTTAAACGAGGCAATTTGTGCATTGAGCTTTGAACAAATACTTTTCTTTTTCAGAGTACCTGATGCGCATCATCGGCTTTGATATTCACCAGCGTTCCTACACGACACGTGCAATAAATCGCGACAATCAATAACGTATTTTGATTCCCCGTTAATCTTATTTCTAGATAAACTTTCTCTTATTGTTTTGTTTGACGCTATTTCATTATATAATCTTAAATAACGGAGAAGCCTCTTTTAGCAGATTTTTTTGTAATGCGCCAGCCGCTAGGCAACGAATTTGCAAGCGCCTATTTATTTATCAGTTTAGCTGACAGAAATTATCGAGTTTCTGTGAATTGTTAGAAGGAAGATTTATGGGCTACTCGCAGTTTAAATGACTGAAACACTTTAAACCTATTTTATTTGTTATGGCAAATATAAATAATTTTACGAAACAACGAGACTGATTTATAAAATGGGAACTTTGCATTTGAAGTAAATCCCGTGACAAAAATTATGCGAAAATGCGCGGCAAAGTGGGTTATTCTTCAAAATAAACGTCTACAGAAATGTATCATATCAAAGTTGAAAAAGTTTTATATATTTGTTATTGTGTGTGTGCGCGCGCGCGCGTTAAAAGTTATTTTATTCTCATCGGAAAAAGAAAATAAGAATTGAATGGATGCTTATCTGTCATTTAGATAAACGTTTCAACGTTAAATTGGAATTATGCGAGCGTGTAATTCTACATAAAACTGACAGATACGTCTCTGTTAATCCGATAGACAACAATTTTAAAGCATATTAATTTTAATAGTTCGCACGTGCGTTTTTAGCAACAGCTCAATGTTTGAAATCGATGCAAATACACTTTTAACGCTTAACAATTTGTTGTTAGTCGTAAATTGGGCAAAGCATAAATTTTTTATTCGTGTATTAAATTTGAGACATCGGGATCACCAGCAACAATTACCCTTACGCAGGCTCACTGTTTATTGGAACAAGTTAGTTCACAGGGGCACTTACTTTAAAAAAATAATTGTCCAGCAAAGCAATACATTTTTACAAAAACTGGTCAGCATTGGTATAATAAATTAGGATAATAGCCGCGATTAAAGGCACGTGTTTCGTGCTCACCTTTTCAAATGAAAATACCGTTTTCGCAGTCATATTTGCATTACACACATAAGCGCGCGCGGGCGCGTGTTGGTGTATGTTTTTAAATATCTGCAAATATAAAATCAATATTATGAAAACTCAACAAATTTAGCAAAAAAAGAATGAAGCGCTCGGTTGGAGTATAATTATATTGCAAAGATTCGGTTTCGTTCGTAATAAATATTTGTTATTCTTTTAATTGATTAAAAAACAAACAGCATCGACCAGGTAAAAAGTGTATAAATATATAAATAAAACGCGATTGTCTTTCGCGCTGGAATTTATGCCAGTGGATCCGCGAAATTTATGAAATTGACCGATTAAAATTGTATCGGCCGTGTCATTAAAGCTCCGCCGCAATGTTTAACAAACACGTCCTCGCAGCCGTGCGTTTCTACGGAAAAGTCCATCGCGCCCCAATGCACTTGTTGCCCCACGTTGTTCTCCCGCGGCCCCAGGGCCCGTCCTGCCAACCCTTTCCACCCCGGCTTTAGCGGCTCGAGCGGTCTGTCTTTCGAAGCCCACGATAATGGAGGCAAATACGAATATTTATTTGTCCTCGCTTACGTCCATCGTGCTCGATCCGAGGGGTAGGTGGGGGGGGGCCTCCTAAGACTGATCCTATTAGGCTAATAACGAGGCTCTTTTTCAAACGGGGGTCTGAGCTCGGATCGACGACGCGCGAGACGCGCGCGGCCATGTTCCCGGAGCGTGCGCTGGCGTCCCTTGGCTTTCCTTCTTCCTCCTTCCTCCGCGGCCAGAAAGCAACATGGCCGCAGAGCGGCAGTGCCCTCGTCCCCTCTCTCGTCCGCGAGTCAATATCTCGCGCGGCGACGGCGTGCGGCGACGGCGGCGGCGGTGGCGGCGGTGGCGGCGGCGGCGGCGGCGGCGGCGGCTGCAG
This sequence comes from Platyscapa corneri, assembly GCA_018907185.1. Classification (NCBI taxonomy): domain Eukaryota; kingdom Metazoa; phylum Arthropoda; class Insecta; order Hymenoptera; family Agaonidae; genus Platyscapa; species Platyscapa corneri. The sequence goes on along the minus strand of JACCHW010000019.1, from coordinate 2,667,248 downwards.
CAACTCCTGGGGCCGTGGCAAGAGCGCCGCCGCCGCCCGCGCGAGCCAACCAGGAGGCGCGTTGATATCCAGCGTAGCGATGGCAACGCGCTCACCCCCGCCAAGCCGGAGCTCTGGCCGAGGCGCAAGACGCCGATCGCCGATCGCAGCCAAGTCCTCGCGCTTTTTCCTTCGGGCGCCGGACGCTCCCTCGTCGCCACCCCCTCCGCCCCTCGGCCGTCCCACGACCTCCCGAGATCGAGGATTACGATCTGATTAACGAGGATCTCGAATCGACCCCGGCCGCAATTTTCTCGCTCGCTCCTCTCCCAGGCCACCCCCGGCCGCAACTTTCTTAGGGCTTTTTACGGGCGTCCGATCGAATGCCGCACGCGCACCCGAAACGCGCAGACGAGAGTATCCGTAAGCGTGTGCGCAATCAAACATTGTTCATGATTTAGTCAAATATTGGCAAAATACACAGCTTTGTAGTGGCTGCAGCCGTGCGCGCCGACTGCACTCCCGTTCACCCCCGCGACAGAGCGCAATATGACTGCACTACTGATTAATCCACGACATATTCCCCCCCCCTCCCGTGCTGCGCTTTTTATTTACCTCCTCTCCTCGTTCTCCTTCGCGCGTTCGCTCGACGAGCCCTTCCTCCTCTCCTCCTTGCGCGCCACTTCCTCTCGTCCTCCTTCTTTTTAGCGCTGTCGTTTATTCTATTTTTATTCCCATCGCAACTTTACATTTGCTGCTCATTTCGCTCTCTTCGCAACAGGCGTATCAGTTGTGCATACAAATATTAAAGGCCGCGTATCGAACAATCCCACTCGAATTTTCAGCGTAATATTTGCATTCTGCCGGACGAACGATGCTACTTTCGCTACCTCTACCCGAGCACCAATTACGCTTCGCCGCTGATTCCACGTCTTTCCGGAAAACACTCTTCTATAAAATCGCGCGTCGTTTCCGTTTGGACACAATTATCGACTCCTTTCAATCCTCCGAATTTCGCCTTAGCGTTACGGTTCCTTAAAAGGGAGCGAGTGCAAACCAAGACTCGCGTTAACGCGCGTTATTTTTGTCTGAGCGCCGAATGTGAATTCGCTGATGCTCGGAAAACATACGGATACAGGCACGACTAGCATCACAAATTAAGGTAATAAAAGAGAGAAACACCGGTTACATCTTCATAATTTGAGTTTTTATCGCCTGGAACTTTACACATGTAGCACTCGTATGCACAACAAATCAGGGACCTACTCTCGTTACTTTAAATTATCAAGCAAAGAAGCTTAGCTTCCTTGGCCTCGCGATGATTAAAGAAGTTGAGATATGACTGTATACTTTAGCTAAACAGCAATAGACGATTTATACACGGATGAAAAATTCTCTTTTATGTACATCATTTGACGAAAATGTAACCCTTTTTCGGAGTATTTTCGCGCAAAATTAATTGCGCGTGACAATTATTTCGGCACGTGACTTCATAAAATCGCATACTTTTTATCGCACGAATTTTCAACCGCGTACGTTCATTTAGTGCATATCACTTATTTGCAATAATGCTTCCCATTATTTTACCAAAAAAGTAAAAAAGAATAATTCTATTTTAAACTCTCCCAGTGCTTTAATGAATTTCGATGGATTGTAATCCGATTTCAATTATTATTTTGAGCCCCAGACGCAGCGCCGTGAAGTACGCGATTAATTAATTAAACGTATAGAAGCAGCGGCATAGTTTCAGCGTTCGGTCATTAGTAATCCATCAAGCCTCGAATCAAATACTTTCTTTCGATTATCAAAAATCCGCAACCCGACACAATTGCACGATCGACTTGAAAAAAATTAAACAATTACATTTTCATAAAAACTCGATTTTTTTTCAATTTCAGAAGCGAATGCGAATTATTCCAGCATAATGTCACGACAATAATATCTAAATCAATCGACTCTTACCATAAACCTTTCATGCAAACTCCGAAGGTTTTTGAAAGCGCAAATCATCGAATTTTTATTTAACGAGACTTATATCGTAATGTTATGTTTATTTTGTATTAATAATTAACTCGGTAATTTATTATCGTGTGCGAGTGTGTCGCTGTTTCCTACGATCACGTAAGCACTTTTATCCCGTTAGCGCGTCAATTTCGAAAATAATGGACTTATTTCGATCGCGGAAAGCTTACATCCCGAGATATAAATTTGACGAAAACAAGTTTTAACGTTCCCGATGATTTTTTATAAACGTATATGCCGTTCGAAAGTGCGCAGAGCGATTTGAGAGTTTTAAATTTCGGTCAGTCGGCATTGTTCGAAATTCAATTCGCATCCGAGCGACATTCTTAATTATTTGAGATGAAAGTTTAATCCGCCCACCGGAGGGAAACCATTATTTTATTCCTATTATCCCGACTTTTAGTTCAATCGAACCGAATACGCGAATAAAAACGAAAGTTTCTGATAGAAAAGTTGGACCGAAAGTTCTGCTCGAATTAAATGCTTTGAAACACAGACGATCCGACCCCGGAATACGAATTCAGTGAATAAAGAGAGAAAGCGAGAGAAGATTGACTCGGGGGAACTTTTATTCCACGCTAGGATGGACTTTCAACGACAAATTCGAAAAAAACGAGTTAATGTTGCAACCTCGAGGATTTGTCTTCGAGTTCGCTCGATTCGCGGAGAAATTCCGCGCGCCAGCAGAGGCGTCTTCTCTTCCCCCAGAGGAAGATACTCGCGCGCCTCGTTCGCAGTGGCATCGACGCGGATACGCGCGGCAAGCGTAAGCACATCCTTGAGTATGCAAAGTGATGCTCGTGCCGCCATATTAGATGTCGGCCGTAGCCGTATAGCTCCGTGCCAAGTGAGCCACGCATGCGTAGTGTTTTAAATAAGGTCTAGGAGAGCGAGCGAAGCCAACACGAATGCGTGCGCGTCGCCAGTGCCTCCGAGCCTAATACGCATGAATACCAAGTGCGACAAGCGCGCGCCATAATCTGATTAGGAGCAGCAGTTATAAGGGTAATCATCGGGTCGAAAGTTGAGGGACGCGGGATTCGGATTCGATTCGCGCGCTCTAAGCCGAGCCCTGAACACTTTGATCGTGCGTGTGCGCGCCGCAACTGTTTTCCACACCGGATAATCGGCAGGCACCCGGAGTCAAACAATTTTCCTTTTACGTGGGACAATGAGAGCGCGGAGAATAAGGTGCCGTACACGTGTCGCGACCATGAAAGAGCGCGGCTGCATTATTTTTTAAAACGAGTCGGCGTGGGAGGAGACAACCGGATAAAGCCCTGGGTCCTCTTGCTCGGGTGTCAATTATTCTCGTACGCTATTGGTGCATCTCTCGAGCAGCGCTTCTAAAACTCCCTTTGAAAATACAAACGATATTTTTCGCACTTCTCGCCAACTTGGGAGGAAAAGCAATCGGCTTTACATATCAAGTGTGAATCTCGTTGAAAATGTTTTCTTTAAACGATAAACGATTAAACGAATGGCCACGATTTCACGCGTGCGATGATTGAGCAATAAAGAGACGAGCGATAAATATCTGCACAATGAAATAACTTTAACTGTGAATTACTTTTTCGCTCTGTCTCAACCGGTGCTTTGTTGTTGTTTTTCACGATCCACATTGATTTACGAGATGCGCAAGACGTTAAGTCCCTTGAATGCACCCGCATTAAAAAATACAGGAATGTGTCATTTCTGTAATTCACGTGGTTCTACGCTCTTTGTTCGTCATAAAAGCCTTTGAAATGCAGATTAAGACAAAACTTACAAAGACTGCATCATCGCGCGTTGGAAAATAATTCTTTTGATAATCAACAATAAAAGATGCACTGCACTCGATGGACTCGCACGGATGTTAATTTTATATATTTGAAAGATGGTGAGCCTGAAATGAAACTTTTTTTCGAGCCATCGAATGGATCCGACATTAATGTTGAATCGATCGTGAACAACTGTTACGGCATTTGCTACCAAACATTAAATCCGAAAATTAAAATACTAAAGTACGAAAGTGAGCTACTTCATTTAGGTCACATTGATAATAGGATACAATAAATTATTTACGACTACGCGATGCTAAGCATACGTCTTTGTTTCATAGAAATAAAATACATCTTGCTTTATTGCTTTATCCATTTAATGTAACCTCATAAAGCGTTACATAATATTTGAGTTTTTAAATACAAAACTATAAATGCTGCTCTTTCAAGGCTTAACTAGTATTATTAAGAAAAAAAGTTAAAAAGTTTATAAATTACTAATATTTATATGAATTGCGAAATATTAATTTGAATGATAATATAAACGACTATAATTTTACCTTTTTTTGGCTAACGCTGTAAGTTAGTTGGCTGCAACATTTGATTGCAGGACTTCTGCGTACATAAATGCTTTATTTGTTCAATTTGCGTAAAAAACTTTATTGAAATTTTGAATAATAAAATGGAAATAAAACAAGTTTTGTTCTGATACACGTGTTATGCATATTCTAATTAATTTCAGTGGTTTAGCTTTCAGAGAGATGAAACTTACTGAGGTATAAAAAATCATTTGGAACGTTTTCCAAGCAACATTCTCGAAATATTAAAGATAAACAATAAAAGCCTAAACTTTCTTTGATATAAAAACTTTGTATAATTTTTTACATTTAAGATATGCACGTGTAGCTACATCATTTTATAAGAAATTATTGAAAAGATGAAATTTTCAGGAATATATTCCAATGAATCTACTTTTTAATATTTAACAATAAATAATATCCGTTTTCGATAAAGTAATGGAAAATCCGTTGGTAAAATTTAATATAATAATAAAACATATTTTACAATAGAATAAACGTATAGTTTCAGTGAAAATAGTCAAAATCATCGCGAGAATATTTATATAAAACTTCTTAACTTATAATTCATTCATGGTTATTTCAAGTATTTTTAAAGGAGTCTCCAACATTATTTCAATGTTCTTCTAATCAAATATGTTATCTGTTTTAACTTCTTGATCATTTACAACTTCATTGTGTGATGATATTACTCACTTTTTCTTTACTATTCAGATTTTATAAAATTTTAAAAAAATAATATTGCTGGAAAAAATTTTAGCTGAAATTCTATTTGCATCGAATAATACTTTGATCAATAGAATTTCAGCTTAAATGTAACAAATTTATACTATTTTGGCAGTTATATGAATTCATTAAAACTGTAGCTTATGTAGATATAATTATACTCTTTAATTTAAAAATAAAAATTTAATTCTAATAAAGAATGAAATTACATAATTTTCTCAAATATAGTAACGAAACAATGATGTTCATACAGTCATGTCACGTTTACATTTGTTTCTCAATTTAAGCTTTTTAACTTCATTCACATTTTTATTTATACAATTAAAATGTAAGAAAGACGTTTTTCAATGATGTTGAAATAAAATTTTTACCAAAAATAAAGTGAATATTTTCAAGTGTAAGGTTCGAATGTAAACGTTTTTTCCCGATTTTCGAAGCAACCATTAAAATACGAGGATTAACTTGATAAATATATTCTGATTTTTTAATTTATATCCATTAGTTAAACGTAATAAGAATTTAGAAATAATTGTTATTTGTTATCGTAAATTCATAATATTAATTGCCAGTTACACATCGATAATCATATTCAAAATATTGTATAGTCAAAGTTTGTACAGTCAATAAATAAATATTAAAAAACTTCTGGTAACTTCATGCAAATATATTTTTTTTGAATAAACTAATCTTCACACATTTTTTCAAGCAAATCGCCGATTTTAAATAATATTTATCAGATATCATTTTTTAATAACGTATGCACATAATCAATTTTTTTGGCAAAGATCAACTATCCCCGAGAGAATGTATTTTAAAATAAAGTTCTGAGCGAAAAAAATTTACAATTCATGCATTTATCAGGTTAGATTAAATTTTTAATTTTTTTTTACATTAGATACTCGTTTCTTACTTACATATTACTTCTTTGTGACGTACTTTTTCTGACTTCCTCGACTTCGTATTCTGTACTTTATCTTTTATCATAAATTATCCGCAATGAAATATTTAAATCTGAATCATAGCTTCTTTCATGTGAAACATTTTACGTGCAATAATTCAAGTATCAAAAGGAAAGTTAATCTGTAACAACTAATTTCAAAAATAGAAAATAGCAACTGTTGCATATATGGCTAAACAAAGTTGATGAAAATGAATTGTAAAATGAAAAAATTTGTAAATATTAGCGCTAAGCCTAAATATTTCCTAATTAATGAACTTTGTAAAAAAAAAAAAAAAAAAATTAGAAAACGAAGCCAACAATTTTTTTGAAAAAAAACCCATTTTTATCAAATTAATTCTTTGTAAATCTTTTAAACAACTAAAATTATAAAAGAAGTAATAAAATGACGTGGTGGTAATGAACACAATAACACAACACTGTTATATTACATATATTTTTCTTTATTAATTCTGACGAAATGGAGAAATGAAAATGTTTAGATTTATATCTTATATCTTGAAGATGCAAAAGAAAATTAGAAATTTTTCATTACAACGTTGGAATATACAAAATGATATTATGCGTTCGGTAAGAATGGAAATATTTGGAATATTATTCGTTGTCGCTGAAAACTGTATTGAAAACTATTGAACCGTTTAAGTTTATTAAGAATTTTATACAATAGACGCAGTTTGAAGAAAGTGGCAACAATTGCGCGAACGACTTTTTTACACACAATGCTTGAGTGCATGCGCAAATAATAAAAATTATTTCCCAATCAAATTTATTTCTCAAGTGCTACTCTCAATTATTCACATTTATTTAGCATTCGCACGTATACAAGTTTATATACGCACGCGTTTGCCCGGATGCACATTTGTATTTATGCGTGCACGTGTGCGTCGGAGCATCACACGGACGAAGCTCGCGCAACCTTTAGCGATATTATAATTATGAAACCATTCTTGGCTCGAATGATGTGCGGCGTTAAGTTGATACGGAACGAATAAATCAAATCATCCCATTAATAAGTTCGTCGACGAACTTTCCTAATCACAGCAAATCAATAATAAAATTAGCAATTGTGCTTATAATAATTACGCAGCAATAACAAGTAAGTTAAGACGCCGAGGTGTTGGCCAACTTCTCGTCAGAATTTTACGAATCACGCTGTCGAAATGCCCGGAGCAGTCGCTGGTTGCTACTGGCAGGAGCACTCGACGTTTTTTGCAGCCTAATCCGAACGTCGGCTCTTGCCCAGCCGTCTTACGAGTGTCTGTGTGCTGCGCGCGAGCCTATGGGAGCAGCAGCTCCAGACGAAAAAATGCCGTAGTGCTAAACGCCACTCGGCTTGGGCGCATATTTTCGAATCCAGCAAAATTAACTTGTGATTCGAGCGACTGCGTGCGAAGAAATATTCAAACGAAACGAATTATCAGTTTGCCTGTCTAAAGCATCAGCTACTTGTAATTACGTAAGAGAGTGCGTGGATGCCATAATACCTACGCTCCAGTTTTCTTGCTCGTCGCCGTATTTGCCCAGTATATTTTTAGATTTATAACTTTTTCTCTTAATATTTCCAACATTGTCTTTGGCGATGCTTATCGAACTAACTAAGTACAATGGATTTTTCACATTCCTCCGTGGTGCGGACAATAAGAACAGTTTCCTTCGAGGGCGGCGCGAAGCTGAGCAGTCAAAAGGAGAAAAGAAGGAAAAGAGCGTTAAGCGCGCAAACCTAATTAAATTTGGAAATGTAAACTGTGCCGTGTCGGCACTGATGCAAAATGGCTTGTACGAGCAGCCGATCTAAATATATCGACTCGATCGCGTTGCCATTCATCGATTGGAAGAAAATCGTTTTCCAAGCAGCATCGCGAGGTATTTAAATTTGCGCTTTGCACACCAATGTAATGGAACCATAAAATATCGGTAGTAAGCTTACACGCTTACTCGGAGTTATTATTTGTTATTAACAAATATAGTGTTAATTAGTAGCGCGTAAGTTTAACTTAAACAATATTTATTTGCGAATTATAAATATTTTCTTCGTGCACATATTATTTGATTGTCAATCTTGTTTGAATCTCAAATTAAAGTTTACTGGGAAATATTTGGAAAGCTGAACCGTGTACTAGAGGAATCATTCCTTTAAATATTAATACAGTGTTTCACCGTGTATATAAAAGCGAGCTTCTCCTTAATTATTTATATAATTCGGTTAATCATAACAAAACATATTATAAAATTGGTAATTCCCAGAGGTACACATTTTTTCGTTAAGTTTAAGTTTCGAATGTCACAGATAACAAGATTTTTTCGGAAGGTGTCGTGTCGTGACTGGCAGTTGTACAAATACTCGTTAGCTGGCTAAGTTCATTCAAATAGTTTTGATAATTTTTGTAATTTAAATATTCCAACAATTTGAAATACCGAGTCTTAAGGATATGCACTATTAATATTTTCAAACGCGGATTTCAGATTGAAAAGATGAGATAAAAACTTTCTACGAGCTTTGATTCGATTAGATTTTATTTATAACTTAGTCAGCGATTTTCTGTGCACACGAATAATAGTAAAAGTGGATTGAGAACTAATTGATTCGAGTTTTAATTCAAAGCGTTTGCATTTAACGAAGCTTTGGTTCGATACACATATTTCTGCATAAAAATTATGCACATTGAAATTTATGCAACAGAAACGCGTTGAAAAACGTGTAATTGTGTGTTCCACGTATAGTGTAAAATGTTATTACGAATCTAAGATGAGGAGTTACTTGTTACATTTATGTACATTCATATATTTATTAAATTAAAGTGCAAAAAAAAGCAAGAGCGAGAAATGTAGAAGTAAATATTTTGAGCAGTCAGATGATGCAAAAAACCCAATACTCGTATAGCTTTCAGAAATTTTTAATTATTCAATTTTATTTTATAAAATACGCGCAGCTTACTTAAGTGCTTAAGCAACCTTAGTAATGTTCTGTAAACGTGTACTTCGAGCGGAGAAGTTTTTAAAGGAAAATTTCTGCTTCGCTTAATAATCTTTTTTTCTTATCGCATAGCAAGCAAATAATGAAAAGGCTGTTTTTCGATAACACGAAAATCTAAGACTGTTAAAATAAGTTTCTTCGCGTACTTTTCTTAGCAAAAAAGGAAAAAAGAAGAAAAAAGATGGACAGAGATAAAAGAAAGCAAGAGCGTGGGGCACGGAAATGAAGTGGAAAAATAAAACTAAGTTAATTACTCGGTAAAAACGGTATCAAAAAATATTATCGTGTCCCGATTATTTGCACATCTCTTGGTAGGCTCGAAAAAAAAAGCCAGAGATAGAGAAAGAGAGAGATAAAGGAAAAGGAAAAAATAAAGAATTGGAAGCCATTAGCGATTGTCGCTAGTGAACAAAGGAGGTTCGCGGCGCAGCTGCGATGGCTCGCGGGAGGAATGAGGAAAGAGTCGGGAGGTCACACAAGTGATGAACAACAAGTCGACGATCATTTTTCGTAGAAATACGTTGGTTTATTGAAACATGTACAAGTTCGCGTGGAGAAAGCCCGACGGGAAAGGCTCCTCCGTGCGCGCGGCGCCTGGAAGCGCGCCATCGTCATCGCCGTCGCTTGAACGCCTCGAGGCCGTCGCGGATGCCGCGCACAAGGGCGCGACGGCCTCGAGTCCTTTCGCCGACATGCCGATCGAAATTAAACGCTCTTAGATGAGTCTCTCCGTCCTAGCACAATTGAGATTTATGGGCGTCCTCTTCTCGCAGCTCGAAAGCCCATTCCCGGTCTCTTCCTCCTCCTCCCGACCCGCTGTTACGCACATCCCTTGCCCCGTCGGCCCAACGCAATCATCATTACCGCAGGCCGAGAGGTGACGGTAAGCGATTAGAGAAAATGTGCTCGGTGCGTTCGCCACGCTGTGCTCTCTGTAGTAGTAGTAGTAGCGGTAGCAGTACAGTAATAATAGTGATAGCGATAATAATAATAAAGACAATAATAATAATAATAATAATAATAATATAATAATAATAATAATGAATAATAATGAATAATAATAATGAATAATAATAATAATAATAATAATAATAATAATAATAATAATATAATATCAGCCATGACAATAGCGATAAAAATAATACAATTCCAATTAAAATAAGAATAAATTGGTCGTGATGACGGTAATAATAATAGCGACGACAATCAACAGTGATCGTTTCATTTCTCGCAACACAGTCGGTTCTTTATTTACAATTTTTTCTCATTTTTCCTCTCGCATCTAATCATTCGCCTCGAAAGCCGCGCGGCATTTCGCAAACGCGAAGCGCTTTTTTATCGTCCATATGTACCGGGCCCTACTCGGCAGTGTCGGGCCTCCCACGGGCCCTACCACTCGATTGCGTAACACCGTCCGAGGCGAGCGACAGACAAGATTCATCATCGGCGACGCATCCTTCCTTCCTCCACGCACGCATCTATTTTATATATATATATATAAATCATCGAAGATCCATTTATGTATAATATCTATATAGATTCATTTATTTATATCCTTTTCCGTACGCATGTATAATTATGTATCCGCACATGTATATACGTATATGCATATATGTATGCGCATGTATATATATATTTGTGCGCGCTTACGCGGGCGTGCACGCACACTGCGAACAAATAAATAAGCATCCACGCCGACGTGCATCCGCGTGCAGCTGCGTACGTATGCACGCGCGGCTACGTGCCTACAAATTTACGCACGTAAATACATACGCGTATGCACATACATCTGCTCGCATATTTATTTATTTATTTATTTATTTATTTATTTATCTATATACGAGTACTCTCTGTACGCGCGCATATAGATAGATAGATAGATAGATAGATAGACAGATAGAAAGATAGATAGATAGATACCTCTGTAAACACATTGTGCCGATGTGCATGATACGCGTTACGACGTGCCACTATCTACATGTATAATACAAAAGGGCCGAGAGCCGAGTCACTAATCACTCGTCACAGGCGTCGCGGGCGTCCGCGGGCCGCCAGTCCTTCCTCGGGCTATCACAATAAGCGGGCTTGCGCTCGCAGTAGAGCGGCGGCGCCTGGGTCTCGTCCTCTTCCTCCAGGTCCTCCAGCTCGTCGTCGAGCGGCCCGGGGGGCCAGCAGCGCTGGACGAGCGCCGCCGCCGCGGCCACTCAGGCCAGGGCGTACGGGTGGGCCGCGTGATGTCACAAGCCCGGCGCGCCCGAAAACCGCACCCCCCGGAGGTCCGGCACTCGCCACGCCCGCGTGGTGATAGAGCGGGCTCTGGTAGTAGTCCTGATGGTGGGCGGCCATCTGGTGCGCGCCACCCTGGCCGTGCATGCCGTTGTGCTGCCCGTGGTGCTGGCCGGGCGCGTGGTGCGCGGCCCCGTAGCCCCCGTAGCCCTGGTGCAGCTCGTACATCTTGAGCTCGGGCGGCTTCGTGTCGGGGCGCCACTCGAGGCGGCGGCCGTCGCGCCCGGGAGCAGCCTCGTAATGCTGAACGGGTGGCTGGCGGGGGCATACGAGGGTTCCTGCTTCAGGCTCCCGGCCATGCCGTGCTGGAGCGCCGCCGGGTCGGCGAGGAGATGCGGGTGGAGGCTGCGCCCGACCATGGCGGCGAGCTCGTCGTGCGCGGGCCCGAGTTCGGGTCCGAGAAGGCCCCCGATGTCTTGATGCTGCTGCTGCTGCTGCTGCTGCTGCTGCTGCTGCTGCTGCTGCTGTTGCTGCTGCTGCTGGTGCTGCTGGTGCTGCTGTGCGTGCTGCTGGTGCGCGTGTTGCTGGTGCGGGGCCACGAGCCCGTGCAGCTCCTTGTCGTCCGGCTGCTGCTGCGGCACGTGGTGCTGCTGCTGCTGCTGCTGCTGCGGGTGGTGGTGCGGATGCTGTTGCTGCTGCTGCTGCTGCTGTTTCTTGAGACCGACGTGCTCGGGACTGGCGTGACCCGGCGGCGGCCCTTGCGAGTGGTGCTGCTGGTGTTTACTGCTCTGTCGGTTCAGCTCCTTCTTCTCGTCTTTGAAGCGCTTCTGGCGGCGCAAGTAGCAGCCGTTCTCGAACATGTTGCCGCAGTCCGGGTGGAGGGTCCAGAAAGAGCCCTTCCCCGGCTTATCCGGGGTCCTGGCGACTTTCACGAAGCAGTCGTTGAAACTGAGCGAGTGCCGGATCGAGTTCTGCCAGCGCTGCTGGTTCTGCCGGTAGAACGGAAACAGGTCCATGATGAACTGGTAGATCTCGGAGAGCGTGAGCATCTTGGCCGGCGAGTTCTGGATGGCCATCGTGATCAGGCTTATGTAGGAGTAGGAGGGCTTAGCGTGGGTGTAGCTGCGCCGGTAGGACTTGTCCTGGCGGACGCGCTGGAGCGCGGAGTTGGGCGAGTCGGGCTCAGCGAGTCCGAGGCCGTCGCGCTGCACGCCGCCGTTGGGGCCCGTAGCGAGCGGCCCGTAGCTCGGCAGGCCGCTCATGCAGGAGGCCGCGTTGCCCATCCCGGCGACGGCGCCCCCGTAGCCGGGCATGCCGCCGCCGCCGAGGGGCGCCATGCCGATCGCCGAGCCCATGTTGAAGGCGCCCGGGCTCTGGGGACTGCAGTTCATCGACATGCCCATCGGCACGCAGCCCATCGAGTTTATCGAGCTGTACGTGGGCGCCATACTGCCCACGTTGGACATGGCAGCGCTGCTCATGGGCCCCTCGCCGTACAGCTTTTGCGACTGGAGCATTGTCATCGGGGCGGGCGTCAGCCGAACTCGGGCCGCGCCGCCGTGCCAAGGTCACTCTGCACTCGCGGCACTCTGCTGCTGCTGAGCGAGCGGCTCGGGCCTCAGGCGGGCCACGGACCGCGACGGTTCACGACTCGCGAGGACGCGCCGACGACGACGACGACGACGACGACGACGACGACGACCACGAGCACGAGCACGACCACGGAGCGGCTGTTTCGCGCACTGCGTGCCTCTGGGGCGCACGGCGACTCTCTCTCGTGCACGGCGTGCTGTCCAGCGTGAATGGAGCGTGGATGGAGGCCGCGCGGTGAGTGTACTCTAGCGCTCCTGAGCCGGCGGGTCTTGTTCAAACAGCCCCCACCCGAGTCGGAGCTCGTGGGCGCTCCGGTGGTGCCGCCCCCGCGCGGCCCGCGCTCCTCCGCCAATGGAGTCGCAGGGCCGTTGGCGGGGACGAATGTCGGCGTTGGGCGGAGTCGGGTCGGGAGCGGGGCGTGGCCGCGCTTGCGCCCCGGCCCAGGAGCGGTTGGCGTCGCGCGCCCGTCCCGCGGTTGTCACCTGTCAGGTCGTCGGTCACGCAGCAGCGGGGTTTCGCGCGAACCGCGTACGCTTCGTCGGCCGTCGGGACTGGAGCACCTCCTGGGTCTGAGATCGACGGCCAGCACCGCGAGCGGCTCGGAGGCCTTCGCGTTGTTTGCCACCAACTAATCGAGCAGTCGCGAAAGGCCGCGCCGACGGAAAGTCGAGCAAAAAAGCGAAAGCCGCAAACGAAAAAGAGAGAGGAAAAAAGATTCGTAAATATAGGCGCGCGGGGAGTCCCGGGGGCATCGATGTTAGATCCATGGCAGGCACCTGTACCGGGTCTTTATCGAGCTACGAATTGTTTGCGGAATGAAAATATTGTCCCTGTAAACAACCGGCTGCACTGTAACAATAACGAATCATCCTCCACGGTGGCAAGTGCCGTGTTGTTTCTTCCTATTGAAATTGCATTCGAGTACTTTATTAGGCTTACGACCATCGCCGCGGCCGCTCCAAGTTAAATCGATTTTGGTATCATCTCAATCTTATCGTGATTTATCAGCGAGTCATTATTCTCTTAACACTTTTACAAATATTATTACAACTAATTGAATATCAATTAGTACACAAATTTCTAGCAGCGTACAATTGTATTTGATATTAGTTTCTGCACTTCAGCTAAAACACACACGACGCTCGATAAAAAAACTCCTCACTCGTAAGCTCGTAATCGTTTGTATTAATTAGCAATTTGAGAATTATCGACGAGCGCTGGAGAAAATAATTACCGGTTCGCTGTCGGTGTTTATCTCCGAGCACGAGGTTTAGATAAATATTTTCGAAATTATTATTTATCCAGGAGTCCTGGCTTTGGTGGAGGGTCAACGTAAACTTCAAACTGGTAAGCCACGATGCATTTATTTTTAATCTAAAAAAGCTGTGCAAATCACAAGTTTTGCAAACTTTGTTCGAGCGTCGGCTCGTTACCTGGATGATGTTTCTTTTGAATAATCGCGTTAGCCGAACTTGCGGCGAGACGCAGCGGCTCGTACGGGCCGAATAAGCTTCTAATAAACTTTTTCGGCTGTCGATTATTAATTACCCCATTCAATGTAATCTTTGACGTTTTATTGCCTCGATTGCAATTGCAATCATAATTAGCGTCGGTTCGGACGTTCGGAGTTCTTGTATCCGAGGAACACGACTTTGCGATAAATGTAACGAATATCCAGTCCCCTTGTTGTTTGACTAATGTGCTTCATGCGAGCGCGTGCGTATATATGCACAACGCGGCGCATTAATTATCGAATTAGACCCCGAGCAATATTTAAGGAGGTCTGTATTCCAAGTGGGAGAGAGAGAGAGAGAGAGAGAGAGAGAGCGCTGTTTCAGTGTATTAAAGAAGCATCCCCGACGCCGGAGGACACTGTAATCGAAGAAGGACAAAGAAAGCTCGGGAGAAAATTACGGTTTGTGAAATCCAGTGTAACTCGATATTAGAGGAGTTATTATCCGAACGCAGCCGCAGCCGCGATTAGGTTATCGCGTGGGTGGCTCCGTGTTTAAGTTGAGTATAAACCCCGAGGGTGGCAAGCGCGGCTAAAAACTCGGCGCGTTGATAAAAAGTGTTTTGTCATTTTTATAAGAGGGAGACAGAGGCGCGGCCCCGAGCCCCTCGACCGTAGCTTTGGGCTCTACCTGGCGCATGGGTGGTCCGGGCCCGGCGCCGACGATAGGCCCGATTCGCGTGTTTTCGGACGTGACCACCGCCCAGGCGCACCTGATTTTCGATTTTGCTCGAGTGGCCGCACTCGAAGCTCGAGCCGCCCCTGGAAAATTGACTCGGGCCGACTCTCTGTTATTCGTGACTCGTACAACAACAACAACCTGGGTCTTAAGTCGCGCGCCCTCCGGTGTGTTTTTCTAACCGATCCTAGCGTCGACTCTCGGCTTTTCCGTCGGGCCCGGCTACCTACACCTTTGCGCGCCCTCCTTTCGCATTCCGCTCTTTAATTCAGACTTTCCTCGCTTGCAATAACAACCTTAATTACCTGACTTGCTAATGCTGTAAGCCCGTATCCGATCCCATAAATCCACAAACATTTTATCCTTACACTATCGTTGCGGGTCTTTCTTCCCTTTTTTCGTTCCGTAATTGCGCTTCGCATTCCAGTCTCGCCCACTGCAACCTTTCATACACTTTATTGCGGCTTACTGTTGTACGTGGCTCGACGCATTACACCGAGTTCCAGATTGCGAATGCAGCGGCTCAACCTCTAACTTGTTGGCCTACGACACAACCAGTGACGTATCCTCCCATAACTAATGTATCGACCTCTGCACAATTTACCGAATAAAATCGGAAGATCTGTTTTTTCTCTCCCCCCCCCCTCTCTCTCTCTCTATCTTTGGTTAAGCAGTCGTGTGTCGTACCTTATTGCTAAACATTATGACGATTACGCCTGTACAACCGAGTTTCCCAATTCTGTTCAACTATTCCAGATATTATAATTTGGTGACTGCGCGCGTCTACCTACTTCGTGATCTCCATATTTTGTTTGCGCTATCGAAGAAATAACGAGGCAAACCTTTTCGGCCTTAAAACAGCTATTTTTGTGTAATTACGAAGTTCTAAGCTCGTTGTATCTCTCTTTGTCTTCTTTGCATCTGTTATTATTTTAATGCGATAGGAACAGCCGTTCAATTCTTAAATAAAATAGTTCTGAAGCCTGATAAAACATTACGAAACATCGGCGTTAACTAAAAAAAAATACTTTTACAACGTGAAAACGTAATAAACTGAAAAAACTTCAACTTTGCGTTTTAACGGGCGTTTTATGTACTGAAATTCTATGGTATACTTGTCGTCACTGTTGTAAAAGCGTAGATATATATTAAATATATTGCGCTAATTAATGTTTATAAAATAACTGATGATAAAAGCAAACTTTTTTAATTGAATATATACAGCGGCTGTTACCTCTTCGCGCAGTAGATTTTATTTACGTAATAAAATACGTTTTCTGTTATTCTTTTTTAATAGATGTTTCTATTAACGGAAATTTAGAGACGTAATTTATAATTTAATGCTCCTAATGACATTTATACAATATACTTTTAATTGCAAGTACGCGTATATTTACTGTAAATCACTATGTTTTCAGACTGGTTATATTACTAGAACATAAATTAAAGCTTTAGAGTATCAGGCGCACGAAAGGTGTTCTGCGGCAATTGAAAACAGAATTTTAACTCATCGGGAATTAGCCGTTCGAGAAGCGAATAACATTGGCGGGCAAAAACGATAAAATATTAAGTTGGGAGAAAAACTCGAACTCGCTGTTGTAAAGTGTAAAATGTAAAATGTAAAATGTAGAACGAAAAATGTAAAATGAAAATGTAAAACGTAAAATTAAAAAAAGAATTTATAACGAAAACGTTACTATTATATTTACATACTTTTTTTTCGTACAAGATAAAACGTACAAAAAGTCGTTTTCGCATCGAGATATCTAATCTCCAAGTCAGTGCTCGTTAGTCACTTTGCTCTTACAGATTTTTAGTTAATAAATATTAAGATTGCCAGCTCGACTGCATTAAAATGGAGGTTGAAGGAGGAGAGAGGAAGAATTAAAGGTGGGTCCGAGCATTATTACGAGGAGCCGGCGATCGTAGGCGGCAGGTTTTAGCGAGGAAAAGTAAATTTTCCGATGAGATTTCAGTAAAATTGCCGAGATCTGGAGAAGCGAGTGGGAATTTTCGCCCCAGCTCCTTAAATTATTAAATGTGTTATTAATAATTGGAAGCTCGTAGCTCGTAGTTCGTAGTTCTGAGAGCGCAACCACTCTCGTAACGATTTTATCGATTTCCCGCTCGGAGTATCTACACACTTTTCGTAACGCATTGTAAACGTCTACAGACATAAAAACCTTGCTGATAAAGAGACGCAAACTGCTTTTACAATACAAATACAGCGACGAGTGTCTGTCCTTAAAATTTATTAATCGAAAACTAGGCATGTGCGCGAGTGTCTTACACTCCGTAGACGGATGGCTGTGTTGGTAGGTGTCCGGAGTCGAGGTGAGGCGGGGGGGGGGCAAGCAAATGAAATATGGAAAACAAGTAAATTATATCAGATTAAGCGAGCGAGGAGGCGCTTGTCAAAATATTCACGCGATCCCGAGTGGCGGTGCAGGGGGAACGGCATAAGCCGCACTTCTAGAGGGAATTATCGGGTGGCCATTTTTAATGGTTTCCGTACTCGGCAGCAGACGTGCGAGTTTCCCCGGGCTACGAGACGAACGATTACCGGCGACCCGAGGAAACCCTTTTCGAAGCGCTGCGCTTCGCCGAGTCGTGGACTCGTAAAAGAATGTGCGCCGAGACGCGGATAATCCGCGATAATCCCTAGAAGAAGCGCAACAGTAATGGCGACGCGGCTCGCCCCCCGGAATCGCTCGTGAAATTCGATCGAGATCGGCCATTTGCTTAATGGGCATCGTCGCGACGTTTCCGCTCCTCGCCCCGTTCGAGCCGTCGCTCTTACTCTTACTCGTAGCCAGCCAATAACCGAAAATCGAGAAAATGGGACTTGGAGGGTTCGGCGGCGGACTATCTCGACGGGAGGGGGTCCAGCATCGAAAAGGATGATTCGAGTATGCTTTATCACCCTCGACGCGGAGCAGACGTAGAGTCACGTGTTGTGCGTGCTTCCTCTCGCTTTTCCCAGATTTGCA
Organism: Platyscapa corneri; assembly: GCA_018907185.1. NCBI lineage: Eukaryota > Metazoa > Arthropoda > Insecta > Hymenoptera > Agaonidae > Platyscapa > Platyscapa corneri. Next base: position 2,649,250 of record JACCHW010000019.1, on the reverse strand, counting down.
ACCCCTAAATCGCCACGCCGGCCGTGCACTTCTCTATATCTCGGCGGTAACACGGCCGTCGCCTCGCTTCAATCATGCCAACGCAAAAATAATACACTCCCTGCTCTCCTCTCCCTCCTTCGCCCTAAGGCCGCACACCTAGCTGCGCACGCACACTAAGAAAATAAAAAACATCTTCCGAGTGGATCGCACTCGCACAATCTACTCGGGCTCATGCTCCGCAGATATTTCTTCTGGATTACGTGTCAACTTTTATTCTTCCGACGCCGTGCTTTTATGAGATAACAACACAGATTTCGACCTTTCCTTCCCACCCAATAACACTGCCGAGTAACAAGTACGTGCTTGCTCTTTCATCTTGGCCCGAGTCTCTTAAAATTCATCGGTTATAATGCAATTCTCCCTGCGCTATACCTTTTTTCTCTTTTCCGTTTTAAGCAAATCAAACAAGCCTTTTGATTTACACTTTCTTTCGCAGGCTGCGTTTTCTAAAACAGCGGGGGTATGGAAATGTTTGCAGACTCTTTCACGAATTACACGGTCTCGATTGATCCGGCAGTGTTCAAAGTAATTGATAGCAAACTCCGGGAAAATCCGTAACGAGGCTTCTGGACGGGCAAAATTTTGCCGCTTAAAATTTTCGTCATCGTTGCAATGACCTGCTTTATTTACGAAAATTCAAACCCTCCGTTTGGCGGACAAAGGAAAACTTAGTCATGCCACGCGTTATATACTTTTCACGGAGTCTTTCTATTTTTGGTCTATTGATTCTGACGAAACAATAGCGCCAAGAGCCATTCCTTTTTACATATCTATTTAAATGTTGTTGATTCTCTTAACAAAAGCGCAACGCTAACTACGAGATAATTGACTAGTCATACTACCGACATTTTCGAAACAATACGGCATCGCACAATCTATCGCTCCCTGGCAGAAAACTGATAAAATTACGGCGATACAATGCAATTTATATAGCAGAGATAAATGCACTTTCTTAAGTCTTCTTCTATTCCTACGAGCATCAATTAATTTTTTCTACTTTATTAAGCGCGTACAAATATACACTAATGCCTTAACCTATAAGCGCCTACAATTAAAGTGTATCCATTAAACGTAATATGCGTAAATATAATTATCTTGTATCCCTCGATTAAAGAAATTGATTCCGATATAATAACATAAGTAATTTCCTACGCGTATTGTACACTTTGCCTTTTCCTCGGTATTTTTATTTTCGTCCCTTGCGTTAAACTGTAATTCCGACATCCAAACCTTCCAATATTTACAGTTTTCCAGCTCCATTCTAATGGGAGAGCGGCATGTGGGATAAAAAATTGAATAAAAAATCAAAACTATTAAGCGCGTTTATAATCTTCACCTTTGGACAAACAAGAATAAGTAAATTTTACAGCTTTCGTGGACAAATAACGTTATTTACTGCATAAAATATCCACTTACAAATGAATTTATTCTTTAGATAAACGAGAAAAGGGACAGGCAATAAAGGAAATCTTTTGCGTTAAAAATATTTGCCGTGCACAATTTGGATGCCCAAGCTTCCACTGTATATTTTATGTATTTCATAATGTTCGCTGTATTAGCACTTATATTTTCGATCGTTTAAAGCGCGTTTAAAATTTTTCGACTAAACCATTTATAACCAATTATTGAATTCGCTAAATAAACACGAAAGTCGACGATTTTATTTTAAATTAAATATTGGTTATGAAAATTAATATAATTTTAGCCACATTTTCCGAGCGCAATGTAAAAAAAAGTAACGAATTTCTACAATTGAGAGTTAGACCGATCTTATAAATTAGTTTTGAACGTGGGTTTCCTAGACCAGCAGCTTATCGGTGAACGAGTATCTTGTAAGCTGAATTTTTGTTAAATCACTTTACTGTTTGCGATAATAATAAAAATAAATATGAGCGTGTAATGGATTATTCTGGTCTAAAGCAAATAAATTTAAAATATATTAAGAAGAGACCATTAAATGGGTGATTAAAAAAACAACAGAATCGATGTTAATATTTTGCTTTGCTTTAGGCACATAACGTGTCGCGTATTAATTTTTGAATGCAATACGTAACGTCCAAAAAATTGGGATAAATGTCGTTGAAAATAAATATGTTTTGCTTCAGTTGTTTATTTTGTTTCACATGTTCCGACGCGTGAAGTTCAACTTGGCAACTGATATTATAATGGGCACATCAACCCATTAGTATTGTACATCAAACACTGTTGTATCACTGTTTAACTTGGAATCCATACGTCTTATTACTACAACTTTTTCACCTGCAGATGTTTAAAATTCCGGAAATCCGTATGGACTTTATGGTTGCATTTTAAATTTTGGCTTTATAAAGTTATGTTGATTTAGCACGATGGCCGAAATAAAAAAATGTCGAGTAATACGATTTTTTATTCTTAAAACTCCACTTCATACTAAAACGCTTTTTTAACCTCGCGATAAGTGTGCTACTAGAAAATAAAGAACCTATATGCTCTTGGAATACACTTTTAAAGATGTTCGAATTCAATATTCGAAAAAAATCGAAAAAGTTCCTAAATTCTAGAGATTTCTCAACATTTTAATGTTTATTTTCAATCCATCAAGTTTTAAAAATAAATATTTGACTAAAAATTCGCTGTAAGTATCTATAATGTTTTGTAAATGGAAATAGCCGACAATTCTCACATTTTTCTCTCGTAATTTCAGGATGGGCTGAAATAAAAAAAATTGTTCTCTGGATTGTAGTTTATTTATATCAAGATATGCTAAATTTATATTGAATTCGAGTACAAATATACCAGTGTGTAAATATTGTCATGTAAATGACAATTAGCTTTAGCTGTTAAAGAATGGCCCAAGTAAATCTATTCATAGTTATTTTATTAGATCATTTTAAATTTCAATGACACTAGTTGAGTTTTTTTAACGGTTGTATTCAATATTGAATACGTAAGTAATTACTCTTTTATTCAAACTATTTAATTTTATTGTTTATTTAATCAATTAACAATTTTGATAAAAATCGTAATTAGCTGAAATGTCTTTTGTAATACTTATTTATGTGAAAATAATAAAAAAAGCTATCGCAATTGGAATGTTCTCTTGTGGCTATTTTTATATAAATATGCGCATATTTCAGATAATAAAAGTGACAGAAGTAATTTGAATTTATTACCTTTAAAAATTTTTTAAATACAATATTAACTTCTACCAAACATCAGTTTTATTGTATAAGCGAAATTCTTTTCGGTAAAATTCACATTTATATTTTGATAAACAAATTACCATTATTCGGTACAATAAATTTTGCTCCAGCTTAAATATTTCCCGAGCATAACCGATGTATAGTTTGCGCGTTTCTTATTTTTTCGTATAAAAACTCTCTGAAACGAAGGTAAGTTTATCCGTTCGTTCCAATTGCTGCAGTTTAAAAGTATTAATAGATTTATTAAGCACTTAGAATAATGTGTTTGCTCTCGAACTCGAATTCTTACGAAAAATAATTAGTTATAAGCGGTTTTTCACGCAAAGCTCACTGTACCTTCAACATCAAATAATCAGCTGCTTAATTTTCAGCTGAAAATATTACACAATTGTATTTAATGGTCATTAAAATTACAAAATGCATTTAGACCGAGGAGAGGAGGCACGGAACGGGTGAGGATCGTAGAGAAACCTCTTGAATAATTGCACTTGAGTAATTATAAGTAGAATCGCGACTGCGGCGCACAATTGACGAGTACGGAACATTAAGTTCGTTTGATTTTTTAATGGATTTTACGTTTCGAGAGAGTCAAATTTTTAATAGGGACGTCGCACAAAGCAAATAGCGCGCATAATTTAAAACAGGTATTTGAACTTATGTTTTGCATTGGTGCACTCGGCGAAGATTTCGCGTGTAAATTAACAGAAGTGAGGTCGGCGCGCGAACAAACGTTGCTGCGCGAAAAAAGGTTTCCCTTTCATATTTTCTCGTAATTTTCGACCAGCCGGTAAAAGCGAAGGAGAATCATTTTACTCCTCCGACATCAGACTCTTGGCGTGTCGCCGTTGTTCAGTCGTGTTCGGTTAAGCGATGTCCCACTAGTTATGTAAAACTGTGTGCCGATCGATTGTGCAAACAGAAAAGACGCTCCCCTTGCTCTCTCTCTCTCTCTCTCTTTCTCTGTTTTCTGTTCGTACTCTCTCCCTGTCAAAGGCTCTTATTCGTTTCAACATTTGGGTGGAACAAAAAGTAAAAAGCAGGTTAGCAGGCCGATCGTCCTCGATTTTTCAAATATTCCACTGACCGCGCGGCTTTTCCTTGCGAATTTATCATTTTTCGAGCACTCGAAAAGCAATTTGCCAGAAATCTTATTGTCGAAGGATCAGCGAGTGTAAACGAATCGAGGATCGCACAAGAGGAGCGTTTTAATTAGAAGTCGACAAAAGTTAGCCCGTCGCTCGCGTATCGATCGTGACCTTCTGCGACGGAAAAAGCGTGTGGAGCTTTTCGCGCGGCCCGGATCAGCTTCCATGCACTCGGGGCTCAATATTTTCTTCTCCCCGGCTGGTGCATCTCTTGAGCGGCAGTTCCGCGATCGCGCTGGCGCAACTCCGAGCTTCGGGGAAGCTCAAGTGCGAGGGTCGGGGACAAACAGGATGGAGCTTCGGGCGCCCTCGGGATAATAATTCGAGAGCCGCAGGAGCGTAAACCGACGGAAAAAGCCGTCATAAAATCATTATCGATTTACGAGCCGGCGGCGCTCTCTCTTGCGCTCTCCTGCGCTCTCTTGCTCCTTCCGCGGAGCTTTTCTATTTTCAACGTGGCGGCGACGGCTTTATCGCTCGGGCCATAAAAAGCCGGAAAACTATCGTAGAACATAATGGATATCCGAAAGACGTGCGAATTGGCCTACGCCCGACTGCGATCTACCCGAGATAAGGGTCGGGGGAAAACGTAGAAAGAGAGCGAACGGGAAAAGGGGGAGAGGGAAGACAGACGGGAAAAAAGAACAATAAACCGTGCAAGACTGATAAGATTTTCGTATGTATACACATACCGCTGTTCCTTCCTTCCTTCCTTCCTTCCTTCTCTCCCTCCTTCCACCCATGTTATTATTGCGAGGGCAAGTGGAAAACGATTTGCAACGACATTTGTAGCAACAGGAAGATTCCTCCTGTTATTTCTTTTATCCCGTTTCATTAAGGGTTATCGCTTTTGCAAGCCGAGTTGCGAGCAAAAACAAGCGCTAAGAAAACAGTGCCACTGCCTCGACGTCATCTTGAATAGTCGTTGTAGCCAAACAGAGTGCTATTTTATACGTGTAATTCGTAAAACAATGTAGAAAAATTATACGCGGCTGTTAAACGAATTACGATGGTGCCAAGAGGTACGAAAATGCTGCGTATGTGTGTGCTCCGACTACGCGTTTAAACGTTATTAATTTACTAAAAATCTACTAAAAATCTTCTAAATCTATTTATATACAAATTTTTGTATAGAATTTTTCTACAGAGGTATAGTTGCAAATTTACAATAAAGCGGAATGCCAATATATGTCATTAATTTATTACTTTCCCCGTCGAATATTGTTTATTTGTGTTTGTAGAAATATAAAAACTAAATGCAATGGTAAAGCCTAAATAGACTTATCGAGTGTTCAATAATCTTTATCAATATTCCTGATGCAATGCCTGTATATTAACATTTTATTGTTACTAATGCAGATAGTTACACAATCCTAAATCTGTGTTTAATATCGCTCGTTCTTTCTTTGTACTTATATTTTTTACTATTAAAAGTCAGGGGACTATAATTTCACGGACAGTGTTTTATTATTTTTTGCATACAACGACGTTATAAAAACGGCTACTATATGCCGCAGAAAAAAATTGCGAAATATTTAAAATACGGTTGGCGTTAACAATTTACATCCAGCGGTACCCGTATATACGGCTGCTTTTTTATAATTAAAAATTATTGTAATACTATTTCATTATATATGTAAATATATTATAAGCACATTAAACAGGATTTGATGAGAAAAATTAGAGAATCCAGAAACTGCGGTTGTTATTAACAATTTAACTCTTGCCATATACGTGTGTGTACCAGCGCCTCTTATCATTTAAAATTTTAAAAGAATGATTTCCATTTGTAATTTTCAATACAATCAACCATTCGATGCAACGTAAAAGTGCGCAATAAATAAATTAACAATATGACGATATTTTGAAATTCCATCCCCCTTACGAGGCTATTTGTCGTTGACCTCGTGTATTTTTTAAAATAACTTTATCGCATTATATAGTTACGAATCGATTCGTATAGTTTTATAAAATACCACTTTAATTTTTGTTGCGCGCAGCGCTATAAACTTCACTCGTGTTTATTATCTGTGTTTGGCTCCGATAACGCTGCATTGAAATTCTCGTTGTTGCGCCTCTGGTGGCGCTTGGGCTTGTGAGTGGAAATAATAATGAGACTCGACTTATAGATATGTTTTTATTGAAACCTCAAGAATACAGTTCTACACGCGTGTATTTACAATTCTATTAAAGAACAAAAAAAAGTTAAATTCTCTCTCTCTGGAGTCTTCACACACTAACTTATACAAACACACGGACGTCGTGCGAAGGCAGAGAGTTGCAGTCATACGCAAACGCACACACGCAGGCACACCCATCTGCACAACAAACAGGCGCGCACGCGCGCGCGCGCGCTCCCACACACACACTGACAAAACGCACACACAAGTGTTGGTATACGATCTGGCATGTAATACTCAATTCCCTGTAGTGCTGTTCTCCCATTCGACGCGCACCTCTTCGGATTTTTTCTTGGTCTTCTGCTTCTTTCGCTACGCAATTGTGTCGATTAAAAAATACATGGAATTTCATCTGACGCATTACATTTTCTATTACACTCCCTGAGAAACGGGATCTTGTTACTTTCGTCCCTTGTCCGACGACTTATAAAGTGGCTTTCGAAATAAAAATCCATGTAAAATGTCGAAATTTCTATAAAGGTCTTTCACTACAAAACTATTGTATTGTACAATCTCAGATATTCTTTAAGTACAAACTTAAAATGAAGAAAGCTTCTTAAATATCATCGTCACTATTTTCTCTCTCTCAAATCATGTATATATATATATATATATATGTATATATGCATATAAATGCGTAAAGTGTGTGTGTGTATTCGCATGCCATGAAAAATTATCTGATAATGGTGAGAGCTCCAACTTTAGGTCAACATTAACATAACAAAAAATTAGCTAATGGCACTTTCATCGTCATTTATACTATGGTATTTACAGAATTGATTCTGCGATTAGTTAATATTTTCAACAATGTGGACTCTCACGATTATAAGTTACATGATTGAAAAGTTCGTGACAACGACTCCTTATTCAAAGCTGGAAACTGGGATTGTGTTACAAAGCGCATATTGTTAAGCTACTACAAAAAAAAAAAAAAAAACAGATTTACAGAGTAATAAACTCTATAAAAGGTTTGCTTAAGATTATTATGCAATCTTCTAAGATGTCTTTGATGCTGCTGCTAGGAGAATACAACTATAAAAATAATTGTTAAAACTTTCAAATCTGAATTATAAATTTTGTATAATATGTATAATATAGAAAATAGAAATGTGTCCACTGCGGCTCGCCGCAGAACTTGCTTTAGTATACTTTAGTAGTTACAGTGGATGATAAAATCAATAACGTCTTAATAAGTGCACGCGATTAGAGGTATGCCGATAGAACGACAATTTTAGAATGTATTGGAGCTTAAAAAAAAGCCAGTATACAATAGTTTGGTTCGATAAAAATGTCGTGCATCGCTTACTTCATCCAACCGACACGTTATTGTTATAGTTTTTATTAACATTTTCATTTTCATTTCTACTATTTTTATTGCGAGGAGCTTAGATTGGAATACAGGCCAACTCTTATACATACATACGCACGCACGCGCGCGCGCACACACAACACACACACACGTTTATGCGTGCGGGCGGGTTTTATGTATATATTAATTTTTTGTTATTTATTGACGTGTGTGTTTGTGTGTGCGCGCGCGCGTAAAATATAATAAAGTGTTCTGTCGATAAACTGGACGCTTCCCTGCTCGCTTTACGAATGTCCAACAAAAACAAAGCAATAACATAACAAAATCTCTTTTGGTCACTTTTTAAGTTTACGATGGACATAATGAAATGCAGAAAAGACTATATATATATATATATATATGTATGCGCACACACATGCACACACATATTATATAAGTGTACAATTAGTAAAAACAATACTTATATAGTTTGATTATTATTTTAAGCACTAGTCTCGGGTCTAATGCAAATATAAAATATTCTTTTTCGCTCGTTAAGATTAAAAATACATGTACATGATTATATATTTATATAATTTACTTGCATCCGATGATGCGTAATTGATTTTCTAAAAAAAGGCGCCTACAATGGTACGCAACGTAAAATTTTAAAAGAAGTTTCTTGCAACAGAGATAGAATTATTAATATTTTTTAAAAAATAATCGCAGTAATAAATTAATCATCGATTTTGGTATTATTTTTATGTACATGGATTAAAATAAATTGCACGATTAACTAATAAATGTAAATATTATCTGCGAACCGGATGATAATAGAAAAGTATTTAACACTGAGAAACACATACAATATAACGGTTGTTCTGCGTACTTGAGTACTTGTTCCCTTGCTTACATCTACGGGCGCGCGTGTGGGCGCGTGTGCGTACTTGGGCTCACACGCGCGCACAGCCTCGCGTAAATATTTCTTTAAAAACAACGTGTAGTAATATATCTTTATATATATAAATATATATAGATGTGTATATTCATAATGCTAGTAAAAACAAAATTATGAATCATAATAAAAAGAGAGCATCGATAATTGGACATCAAAGTACGTATCCCTGAAAAGTTGACAGATCGTGAAAGTATTAAGGTACGGAAAGAGAGAGCATTTGGTCAAAGTGAGAGGCGGAGGAAGTGGGGTTGGGGTTGGGGTTGGGTGCGGGGGTGGTAGGAATGATGGCCAATAAAAATAAGGAAAAGCCCTGTGAAACGGGAGAACTCGCCTCGCTTGGGGTGGAGGTCGACGTTCGTCCGCCGGGGGGCGAGAGACGTGGATCTTGGACTCTGGATGGAGCTGCGATCGATTCAGAGATCCGTGACGGGGCCGCTGGCGACGCTGTTCTTCACTGGCTTGCTCCTCACGCGCTCCTCGACCACCTCCTCCCGGACGACGTGCTCGTTCTCGTCCTCGTCGTCGCTGGGGACCGTTGACTTCTCCCGCTCACTGCTCCCGACGGCCTGCGCTTTCTCGCGCAGAATCTCCATGAGTCTCTCCAGTCTGACAAATCACGTATCCGCGTTACGTCCGGCCCGATTTTATTCGGCATCGGTGCCCACTTAGAAAGCGACCCAAAAAGCCATGCGACCTACTGCGCGTCCTTCGGCACGCGAGATAAGCCTTCAACGCCCAAGAGAGGCAATCCTTCGTCTTCGTTGAATCCGACCTCCTCCTCGGCGTACCACCCGCGACGATCCCCCACCGGTTCAACTTGCTGTTCAACATGCAACATTTACTCTCTCTCTCTCTCTCTCGCTCGCTCGACACCCCTTTGATTATTAGTCACGGTTAATACACGGCCACTTAAAAGTTATTCACGAGCCCAAGTACCGTATTCTCAGGCCTTTTATCCTCAAAACCTTAAAAAATAGACCAGGTCATCGACTTAAATTCGCGTTGCATTATGTGCTCTGCGCACGATGCGCGCCTCCCGAGGATATTTGGAGTGGATCTTGAAAATTGTGCGTGTGGAGAGCTTAGCAAGCAACGATGGACTTCCGTTTCCTTGCTCTGCCTTACCCTTCGCCTCTGATTTCCCAATGAAAGCACCGATCGGAGTAGGAAATCAGTTCTGATGAAGATCCACTCAATTGATTCGCGTTTAAATTACTGGGATAACTGTTTCTCGGCAGGCCAAAATTGTAGGCTGTACTTTTTCATCGTGGATCAACGTCCCTTTGTTGAATTAACGATACTTTGCTTTGAAGTGCAATTGATTTGAGATACGTGGCTACTTATTATTCATCTGAGCAAATAAATTGTATACGATCGATTTAATAAAATAAACTAAATGTCCTTTTTTAAAGTCTACAAGTCAGTGGAGCGTATTGGAAGAATTTACAATGACAAATTCAACTTCAGACTTAGATGACGATTATTTTTGTAAACTATATGATTTTACGTAAGCATTGGATTTCTTTTTATAGATATAACAGTTTTAATCAAGAAATGGTTTTTTCGTAGTTATCGAAATCTGTTAGAATAATAACGTGCAATGGTGATTCGTACGAACTTTTACGTTCTTTGCTATAATCAATGGCGATTAATATTGCACTAAAATTTGCTCAAAGTACAAGAAAATATAAATTAGCGTTGCGAAACATTTTTATACCACAATTTCAGTCTAACTTTCATCAATTACTGATTGTCTTAAATAATTCGTTTTGCAAAATTTCACTCATGATGTATAAATAATTATTACAAAAAAATATGCGACGATTCTATTACACAAAAGATATTTTGTACAAATGATAGATTGATGATCAGCATTGGACAGTTATCATCTTTATTTGAAATTGGTTAACATTAACTTAATGTTAAATTCTGTTAAAAAATAACATTAAATTTATTGCAGATTTCTATCCAGTAAAATTAGTAAAGTGAAAATACAAAAATATTAACTTTCATTTGTCAAACATCGCCTCGATGCAAAGTTGCAAGTAATTAAAAATTACAATTAAGTACATATTTAAAAACTGAAAAACCGACAAAGTAATTCATTTTATAAATTAACATTTACGGTTCTTGTAAAGTAAATATAACTTTAAAATGACTTTAGATATTTAAATGGTTCAAACTTTGACATGGTTTTTATTATTTTAGGATCCAACTATTCTTTCAGAAGTTTAGAATTTATCAAAAATAAAAATAAATATTCAAAATAAAAAATTGTCTTATTTCACTATTTTTGTGTCGATTTAAATAGTTATATTGAATTTCTCTCTTAGAAAATCTTTTGAAGTAATGGAGATATTGTTTTGCGCAGTGACTCCGTTTACAGTAATCTGGTTAAAACATTTTTATCGCGTGCGCATCTATGAACTCTGAGCGAAAAATCCGAAAAAATTAAAAATAAATAAGAGGATAGAACAATCGATACGAAAGTTGTAAGCGGCTTCAAGATTTTACGAGATCGAGACGCTTTCCCCGGCGCAAGTGAAGTTAAAATACGTATTCGAAAGATGCTTGAGTAACAGAAGCCGATGACCTGGTCTGCACCGTACGTTTTAACAATGTAAAAAAGTTGCTTTACGATTAAGAAGAAGGATTCACTCTCTTGCCACACATAACTTCGATACTTTCAGACTTCTTTGAGTAGGACTAGTCTATTTGTAAAGTAAGAGTCTGAAAATATTGATGCAGTCTCGTAAGAATGAAAATGTTAAACAGAGCAATGGAAGACAAGCGAGGATGATAGAATGGCGGGTAGGGCCCAGTTAGAGACCAGAATGACGAAGCAAAGTATTTACAAAGCATGCATGAACGGTGAACCAAAGAAACCTACGTGCTATTCGATATGTACAGAGTGGCAGCCTCTACAATAAGCCAGTGAGAAGAAGCCCTTTTGTGGCCTGGTGTGGCGAGACGTATGCTTTTTGTATGAAAAACTTTTTTCTCTATTTTTATTTTTTGTTTTGTTTTGCTTTGCTTTGAATTTTTGATTATTTGCTAAGATTGGCCCCGCACGTACGACCTAAATGTAGGTGGTGGTGTAGGTTGCGCGTGAAGGTGCTGTCAGGACTCTGGAGGTGTGGATATTCGTCGCGTCTTTTGACACGACGGGATTAGCACCGACCAGGATATCGTTGAGGACCTGGCCTTCGCTCGCGGTGTCCGGCTCGGGCGCGTACTTCAGCTTTTTCCCATCCCTGGACGCGGCGGCAGCAGCAGTTACTGCGACGAGGGTTCGCTCGTCATCGTAAGAGTAATCGTCCAGCGGGTCCATAAACAGCGATGAGCCGGACGAGCTCGAGTCGTGCTTCGCGTCCGTGGAACGGAGACTGGCGACGGATGGGGATGGATCTGTGGATGTGGAGTCGTATGTGGTACGCACGGGGGTGCTCGTCATAGAGGGACTAGGTGAGTCGAAATGTACAGGCGTGACAGGCCGAAGGGCTACAGCAGCGTTTACGCACTTTGTCGCGTGGCACTCGGCCAAGTTCCTCGAGGCTCTGGCCTCCTGCAGCTCGCGGCGCAGCGACAGGTTCTCCTCCTCGAAGGCCGCTATCTCCCGGTTCTCGCTGCTATTGACAGTTCAAGGAAAAACAAATCGTGAAACGCCAGTCGACTGGCAGCCAGGCCGCGGTCGATACTCACTTTAAGCTCAGCCTCAACGCCGCGACCTCCTTCTCCAGTTTGCTGATTCTCTCCTCGCTCTCCTCCTTCTCGCGCCTCACTTTGTCTAGCTGATTCTGAAAGAAAAAAGTGAGAGCGACCATTTCAGTGGTAAGCAGGTTCATCGCTGACACCGAGTGGCGGGGAGTCCGCCACGGTTCGACGGCTCATGAGGCTAATGGACGCCCGAAATCTGAGACGACCGACGAGGGAAAAGGGAGCGCCTAAGTGCCCCCATGGTTTTCCATCCCAGTTTACGCCTCTGAAAATGACGGATACGCACACACCCCCCCTGCCCCTACTCAGTGAAACCTGATACCGCTCGGCTCTGCCTCTACTCCACGTCAATTTCATTATGAGCTTGATTATTTTATAATGTCTTTCTCCCGTTGACTTCGAACGAGGTTGACGCCTTCCCCTTGTACCGAAGTCGTGCCCAAGAAAAATGAAAAGGGAGGCGCGGAAAAACTAGCTTCACCTGGTCGTCCTAATCAAATAAAATCTTTGGCAGCGCAGGGAAAGTGCAGCTAAAACACCTGGCTTTTCGAAAAATAAAATTTTTATTCCCATATTCACCCGATAATTACTTACTTTTAACTGCTCTAGATCTACCGACTTTTGAGATTGTTGATTTTCCAATAATACTTTTAATTTTGAAAACATTGCCTCCTCCTTGATTCTGCTAGCATCTCTGATTTCTTTAATAATATCTGCATTAGGTAAGAATGTATAAGATTTAATTAAAATAAACACTCTTTACCCTCATTATATTGATTTATTTCTAATAATACGTTTACCCGATAACATTCCTGGTTGGTAATCTGAAGGAACATTTTGTTTGAAATGGTTTAATTCAGTCTTTACAGTTTCTAAATCTGATTTGGCTTGATGCAACTCTTTAAACAACTGACTATTTGCCTCTTTCATCTTTGTTATCTGAGGAGAAAAATATAAAAACTATCAATTATAACATTAAATTACAATAGTTTTAAGGTGAGCAGGAAACTACTTTACCTGCTCAATAAGTGTTAAATATAATTTATTGCTTTTTCCAATTGTCGTTATTGAGCTTCCACTATCTCCACTATCTGTGTCTTCACTTTTAGAATTAGTTGGTAAATCTGCAGGTCCCAATCCAGGATCAGAGTATCGTCTGTGTTCTGCGCTTAATTCCTCTCTATCATCTTTATTGTCTGTGTTAGCAGTAGGAGGTAAGCTTGCGTAATCTCCATTCTGATAAGCCATTGGTGTAGAGTGACTCCAACCATTTTCTTGAAGACTTGAATAACCGTTACCCAATGTATCATTGTTACCAGGAGTTCGATTTTGTATTCTTGATAAAGATGCTCTTGTCTTATCTCTATAAGGTCTATATTGTGATCTAACTACTGGTTGATAAAGGTGATACATTGGAGGTAGGGAAACAGGCTCTATAGCATAAGTAACAGGAACCGCTGAATAACCGCAAACACTAGGATCAGACATTGCTGTAAAAAGGCGTTGCCCGTTATGAGCAGGGTGATGTTGTACTTGTGGCAATCTTGGTTGTTGCCAAAACATGGATTTGTATTCCATTCCAAAGACTTCATCTTCGCTTTGTTCATGGTTGTTACTGTCGTTACTATACCAGGATTCATTTGTCAAACTATTTTTCCTACTACTTCGTTTTTTACTTCTCCTAGGTTGACTTAGGAATCCGCAGTCATTTGGAACTCTTGAATTCGGCAATCTAGCAAATAAACATTGAGCTGTGTATAATTATTAAGTATTTTTTAAAACTGCGTTTACGTACCTTTTATTCATGTTCACTGGAATCGAAACTGATTCCTCAGGCACTTAAAGGTAACGTTATTATCAATACAATACAATAATTAGGACATTAAGATGAATAATCACGAAAAATGTGACCCTGAATGGAATTTCACCGTTTCTTTTATCTGCGAATTCATTAGACGTCACGGATGACCATCGTGGGGGCCGCCATTACGTCTTGTTTACCATCTTATGAGAGCGGGTATATCTAATTTTTCAAATTCTTTGTGATAAATTTTTATTACGTAATCAAGTTGTAAAAAATGGTTCCCTAACGAAAGAAAACGCATTAAATACAGTACGTTTAAGATATAAAATTATAAATTTTTATCCAAATACTTGCAATAGTCCTTTAGAAGAATCCAAATTCAAGGGAAATCCGATATATCTCGAATTCTTTCGAGTTAGCCCGATACATTACTGTCAAAGTCACAGTGTAAGAAAAACAGCTGATCCGAACGTACCCCTCGGCTTTATTTAGTTTCGTCGCAATATGCACGAAAATGCCGCTAGAGGCACTTCCGCAGGGTAAGGCGTAGAACACGCAGGCGCTACTGTTGTACGTTGAACTTGAATTTAATATACGTTATTAAACGTAACAGTGGCTGACAGCTGCTTGTTAGAGCTTTCCGATTAAGGAATTGTACAATGGTTCATAGAAAAAACTATAAAATTTATTAAAAATCGTCTTGCGATCATGTAATTATACTTATTAAAAAAGTGATTCATAAAATCAATATAAGGTCTATGGAGAGGTCTATTAAGAAGACATTTATCCACGTGTTTGACAATATTTTTATCAATATCTTTACATCGCAAAAGCGAATATCTTATTCTTTATTTTAATAACGCTTTAATTTTTTTTTTTAAATTATTAAGTAAATATATTAGTCATAAATTATGTACATATTTAATCAGCATTGAGAAATATTGCATAATTTATTCCTTAATTAAATTACGTGTACGAAATGTACAATGTCACATAACTCAATATATAATTGATAAGCGAAATACTTATTTCTAGAGATGTAGAGAAAAACATCTGATTATATAAGTACGCTGACGTAACTATAAGAGAAATTATTGTTAGAAATTCAAGTTTCTTTCATAAATTAATAAACGAATAACGTAAATTTACAGAAGTAATTAAATTAAACTACAATTTCTTGTATGATATTTACAAATATTTTCTATATAAAAAATAAATAATTTTTGTACTTGTGTATTAAACTATAAACAAAATAATAATTATATTAATGTACTGATATCTATTAATTGTAATAAATTATAATTCTGCGAGTGTAAAAGCTTTAAATAAATTATAATTGCATGTATTTATTAAATTCCGTAAAAGAATCAATAATATACGGTATATGGTTTGAAACAATAATCAATAAAGGATAAGAAGAACATACAATTCTTATTTAATCAATATCTTTTTTACAACCATATGTACATGCTCATATTATTTCATAATATAATGCTATAAGAATGATGGAGATAATTGTATTAGACATTTAGATATTACAGCTCAATAGTATATTTTGTTTTTATACTCAGGCGCCAGCAGTGGTTCCCTCGTGTACTAGATGCAACGTTTTGAAGATCCCCATGCATTCCTCAAATAAATACATGAAATTCGGTCTTTAGATCATCTGTTGTTACACCGTGGTCAATCAAGTTCTTTGCCAGATATCACGATTTGCGTATTTTAGTTACGTAGTTGCGCGTGTCGTGTTTGTTAGATTTGGTTTCGTTTCATTTTAAATCGATGTTATAGGAGCTAGCAACTCCTAAGCTA
Source organism: Platyscapa corneri (assembly GCA_018907185.1). Classification (NCBI taxonomy): domain Eukaryota; kingdom Metazoa; phylum Arthropoda; class Insecta; order Hymenoptera; family Agaonidae; genus Platyscapa; species Platyscapa corneri. Next base: position 2,633,122 of record JACCHW010000019.1, on the reverse strand, counting down.
ATATGCCTTCGTGATTCAATAATCGTTTATAATCGTCAACTTAATCGAAAGTGATAAAAACTGGAATCTCATTTATCGTTGGCCTTCAATCCAGCCAAGAAAAATGGGTAACAGATCCAGTTTACTTTTACGTGAAGAAGAAATAGCACAAATTCAAGAAAGTACTGGATGTAAGTAAGCATTTGTAATTGAATTTTTAAATAAGTTTTTCATAATTTATTTTATAAGTGATATAAAAGCAGATTACTTATGAAACACTATAAAATTATTTGTGAAGGCACTCACAATCAATCTGTTAACTTTCATTTTAGTTTTATTTATTAATTAATGCAGTAGTTATCATAGCACTTGTTAATTGATTAATATTACTATAGTTATTACAAGTATCTACTTTAGATGTATTCATTACAGCTTTTTTTAAATTCATTAACTCATGTGAAGTCATTTATGTTTTACTTTCAGTTACGCAGAATCAAATAGAGAGACTTTATAGTCGATTTACCAGTTTAGATCGTGGAGATTGTGGTACACTTAGTAGAGAAGATTTTTTAAGAATTCCTGAATTAGCTATAAATCCATTGGGTGAAAGAATTGTTAATGCATTTTTTGAAGAAAGTAGTAGCGATAGAGTTAATTTTCTTCAATTTATGCAAGTTCTTGTACACTTTAGGCCGATTAAAAAAAACAGCCAAAATATATTAAATTCCAGGGAAGAAAAACTGAGATGTAAGTATATTCATATCAATAATTCATTATAATTTTGTTAAGATCTTTTATTTTTATCTAATTTATTTACAATAGTCTTGTTTGATTCAAAAAGATTTTTTAAAGACAGTAGATAAAAAAGATTAATACCTTTTTTCATCATAATATTTATAGATAATGAAATTATTATGTGCTATGTTTATTACAGTTGCCTTTAAAATGTATGATATAGACAACGATGATTTAATATCTAAGGATGAATTATTAGCTATATTACATATGATGGTTGGTGCTAATATTAGGTAAATAATTGTAAAATTTCATATTTACCAAATATTTTTAATAATTATAATAAAAATATTAATTTCTTAATTTTAGTGAAGAACAACTTTCGAGTATAGCAGAGCGAACACTATCTGAAGCTGATGAAGATGGAGATAATATGATAAACTTTGAAGAATTCTGCAAAGCTCTAGAAAGAACTGATGTTGAACAAAAAATGTCGATACGATTTCTTAGTTAAAATTTTGTTTAAGTAGCACAAATTTAAAAAATTATAATATTATGATAACGCATTCAAAATGCAGAGAAATATTTTATCTTGCATTCATGGTTTAAACATATTTTAACTATTAAAAATAGCTCAAGTTTACTTAAGTTAAAAGAAACTGTAAACGGTGTAAAATACTGTTATTAGAATTAATTTGATTATTTTTGAAAATAATCATCGCGCAAATGTTTTATATTTAATAATATTAACAAGGTCTGTCATATTTTATAGGTGCTCTGGTTAGCATTTATTTCTTAGCAAAATGGTTACGTATAGTTAAAGCAAGTTCTTAATAATAAAATTGTTTCTTTATTCTCTGGCAGCCTTGCTTGTACTTATGTACAATACTAATGTCATTAAATAACGACATTGAATAAATTATTGTTTGTAGATATATATTTGTAGTTAAATTTTTTGGTATAAATTAAAATTATTTTTAAATTATAATTTAAACAAAAATTTTAACTTATTAATTCAATTACTTTATTATTTTGTTTATATTAGGAAGAGCAAAAGTATATACAAACTTAAGGAAATTCAATTAGTTATTATTTCATTATTACTCATTTTAAACATTTTTTAGTTTTATTGCATAAATATGGTCAACTAATTAATTTTAATGTTCATGTTTAAATGAAACCAATCGTACTAGTCATTTAACAATTTTTCTTATTTTTTGTGGAATTGTAGTAATATTAAATTTTTAATTATGATAAATGCATTATGGTACATTGGAATCAATAAACTAAACCCTAGTGCCCTTAAAAAATACATATTACTTTATATACTTAACATATTCATTATCATATACAAAAACAGTATTATAAACTATTGTATTTAATTCAAAGTTATATATTAAGCTGTTGATGATACTGCCAATTTCTTTAGATGTTCCATGAATACCTGTAGACTGACATCATCCGTCAATACTGGAGCACCGCTTTCCTATATGAAAAACATTTTTTTAATTTAATACAGGTTAATAATAAAATTAATATTTAAGCACAATGTTAATCCCTTCACCATGAATAAATCCTCAAAATGAATTTATTATTTTAGTGTATATGATCGTAATATTTATTGATATATTTGTAGCAGAACTTTAGCATTTTTTTTTTTTTGTATACCGCTGTTATATGAATTAAAATGGAACGAGAGAAAAAAAATAAGATTTGCGATTCAAAGCATTTCACCAAAACCTTCATAAAAAAAATGAATTTAGCAAAAAAGCATTTTATACAGAAGAATGATAATTTAAATAACATTTCACAAAAAAACCAACCCCGTTGGACATCGGCATCCCCTGGTTCACAGGATCAGGATAACATAAAAAATTGATTAATTATAATTTTTATATAAATAATAATAAATATTAATCAACATTATCGTTTAACTAAACAAATTATTATCCAAAAGATGTAATTTTAAAGCAAAACTTACCGCTCCGTAGGCGTACATATTGTTGTGCGTCTGACTAGGATTGACTTTGCTAAGAAGAAATCTAGCTTGAGAACCACCATGTTCAGTATCAATGTACCTAGGAGCTGGAAATCTTCCTACTAATATTTCAGCGGCATCATCTACAGGCGCTGCTAATAACTGCTTGAAATTTTCGTATTCTGGAAGGTCTTGGTACTTCAATTGACGCCACTGAGCTATCGTCTAAAAATTATTTTTTCCTCTTAAATTACAATAAATTAATATATAACTTAAGCAAAATTTTAAATTAAATATTATAAATACCTCTCCATGGAAAATAAGAATTTGGAAAAATGTATCCATCAAAAGAATTCGGTCAGGTTGTATTGATGATGTATCTAATAAAACTGGTTCTGGTGGACCACCAAATCCATAACTGTACAAAAGTGGTTGCACCATTATCAATGAATTAGTTAAATCTTCTCTCATTAACATGTTCCTGTAGAAACTAGTTTCATCTGGAGAATTGTTAAAAACTTGTAAAAATTGTGATCTACGTAAATGGTACATGAATTGTGGATAGAGGGAGAAATTTTCTGCAAGTCTAAAGCTGTTCGGGTCATCTTTAGCATATTCTCCGAACTTTTGACACTGAAAAGATATTTAACACATTTGTATTTAATTATTGACAAATATATAAATTGAGATTATTAAATTAATTTATTAGTTTACCAATCGTATAAGCATTCTGTCCACCCATCTTAAAACATCTGGTCCATCTTCACTTTCAGCTCTAAAAACTGCGAGCCGTGACATTAAAACTGCAGCTGCTTCTTGATCAAATCCAGCAGCAATATGATGTAAAGATGATGAAGCATCTGCCCAACTATACATAATTTATAAGTTAAGGGTTATAACAGGCCATTTTTTTTTCTACTTACTTTCTAGCAATTGTTGTCACTCTAATTCTTCGTTGACCACTACTGTGTTGATATTGCGTGATAAATTGTATACAGCCTCGACCTCCTTGAGGAATAGGAGCTGCTTGTTGATTAACAACTTCAAAGAATAATGCAGTTGTCGACGAAGGAGTTAACGAACAAAATTTCCATTGACAGGTACCACCTAAACCTATTTCTTGTTCTCCAACACTGGGTCCTTTTACATTTAAAGATACACAAGGACCGATAGCACCAGATACTTTGATTTCTCGCGATGTTTTTATTTCTAAGGTTGCATTAAAAGCCATTTTAAGATCACCTTTGGAATCTTTAGCAAATACGCGTTGAAAAGTTTGCTTAAAAAGGGACGAATTAAAAGAATCCCCCATCACCATGTGTCCACCAGTTGAATTGCAACATTGCCTCATTTCTAATAAACCAGTTTGATCAAGTGCACAGGAATAAATATCAATTATATGACCATTAGCTGCTGCTCTAACAGCTAAATTATCATAATGTTTTGTAGCTTTCTTCATGTGTTTGGCATTATCTTTTTGAATATCGTGATGAGATCTAATTGGTTGACGTAGATCATCAGTGACTACTTGACCAGGTCCTTGAGAACATGGTCCTCCCACGAATAAAAGAATTCTATTAAAAAAAAACAAATAATGACTAAATAAGATTTAGTAATAAGTTAAAAGATACAATGAAAAATAAATAATTATTAAGTGTATAAACATGACTCTCAAGTTAATGCTTTTATTAAATAGCTACATCTATTAATTTAGTTATTAACTTTAAATGATAAATATTTACCGAGCTCCAGTATTTGCATAACTAGCTTCTAATAAGCCAGTAGCTACTGCTAGGGCAACACCAGTTGATCTTAACGGACGTTTTCCAGATCCAACTGGCCATGGATCTTTTTGTAATTCTCCTAACAGATCTGTTAAACTCATGTCACATTTATGAACGGGTTGTAAAAACCTATTTGCAGGAGGTAAAGGCTGCCCAGTTGGTCCTCTTTGATTCGGATTTTGTCCAGGAACAGGTCTTCCAATTCCTAACATATCTTGTACTTGTTTAGGCAATAAATCTTTTGTTCCACGAAACACATAACTTTTACTACATCCTTCACATCCTAATTCATGAACTTGTACCATTTTTCCAAATGTAATCAGACCTATTAATGCATTAGAAGGTAATAATGATAATGACATTTGTAATGAATCCTTCAAAGCTGTTAATTCATCTTCATCTAAACAAGTATCTACTACAAGTAAAAATATTGGTGGCAAGCACTGGGCTCTCTGCAAATTAAAATTCATTAATTGTATTTGTATGAAAGATAAGAAATTATTGTTTTTTTAAATTTACCATTATAGTATATTCAATTGTTGAAAACATTGGTATTAATTCAGCTGGTTGATGTTGTTCTGTGATTGCAGCATATTGAGGTGGAAACTAAATATTAAAATATTTTAATTAAATTTTTTTAAATTTATTAACAGATACTGAAAAAAATAATAAAATTGGTGTTTACTGGATTCCTTTGAAAACAGAAGTTGCACACCCATAATTTTGCTCGGTAATCTACTTGGCAAAGCGGATTTAAAATAGCCCGACACGTAGACCTAGTACATAATACTGGATCATATTGAATTGGTGGAAGATCGGCACGTTCTTTAATCGGCTGGTATAATGTTCCTAATGGCACAACTAATCTTGTGGCTTCGACTCTTGACGATGGCCAAACATTCCACGTAAAACGTACTCCATCTCTATCTTCGTTTTGCTGAATGAATTCTTCGTAAGTCGTCATCTTGCTATAAAAAGAATATTACAATTGTAATAAGTAAGTCTTAAATTTTGCTCTGTTGTATGTTATTTAATAAAACATTTTGGAAAAACATGTAGAGGTTAACTAACTTATTATACCTGTAAACTGATTCTTCTATTGAAATAAAGTAAAAGGCGGTCTAGAACCGTCTAAATTAAATCCGATTTATAAACTTATCTTTATCAAATCATTGTAATAAATTTAGTTTCAAATAAAAATTCAACTGAGTTTAATGGCCCAGCGTGTACCCGTCATCCGGGCCACGTCACGTGAAATCAAGCTAAGTTGAAACTCGGCTCCGCCTGGCAGCCACAGCCGCAAACAAAAACTGTGGCAGCCTACTTAGCTGTTGAACAGCTAACTCTACCTATAACGCATGCGTTAATCGCATTTTAATTAAATACAAAATACAAATATAGAAGAATAAAGAGGAGAAGTGAAGATACAGGAATGAGGATTCTAAAATTATAGTTCTTTTTAATTTTTAATTTTTTAATTTTATTTTATTGTTTAGTTAATAAATATATAATTTTTATAAAAAACACATCAATTGTACAGTAATTTAAAATTATCGAATAGGAATTTGCATTAGCAGATCTTAATATGTATGACCTCAATTGAGAATTAAGATTCTTAAAAACTGTAACAAAAAAAATGTATACTTGATACAATTGATATAGATAGTATATTTAGAACAAATTTATATAACTTATGTTTGACATTATAATTTTTCACACATATAAGTGTTAAAAAATTTTTTGCTTAATTTAAAAACAGAGTTATCTTAATCCATATCATTTACGTAATAATGATAAATTATATATTCATAAATGAAATTTGTATGATAAATCTAAGTATATGAAATTTGTCTGGAACATTTTTTTAATCAATAAATAGATAATGAAATCACATTGAAGTTTGGTATTTATATATGCGTGTATGTACACTATGCATACGTGTGCACACGATGCACACTTAAATATGGAAATATGTATGTACATAACGGATTACATTATACTTATTCGAACCTTGAAGATTTTTTCTCTTCCACGTTGGATGTTTGACCACTTGCGATCTAAGAAAAATTAATAGATAGTGAACTTTAGCACTAGAATAGTGCACAATAATTGTTAAGTTTAAGTCATAATTTTACTGTCAGTATATTAAAATAATGGCTCGAGTACTTGTTGGAGTTAAAAGAGTGATTGATTATGCTGTTAAAGTAAGTAATTTTTGAATTCTTTTATACTAATTTTTTTTTAATAAATAATCATTGATCTGTTTAACACGAGGATATTTTTATTTAAATTTTGAATTTAACAAATTATTTTATTTTATAAAGATTCGAGTTAAATCAGACAAATCTGGAGTTGTCACTGATGGAATTAAACACTCCATGAATCCTTTTGATGAAATTGCTGTAGAAGAAGCAGTACGTATGAAAGAAAAAAAAATAGCCAGTGAAATCATTGCAGTTAGTTGTGGTCCAGCAGCGGCTCAAGAAACCCTTAGAACAGCTCTTGCAATGGGTATAGATAAAGGAATTCATGTAGAAATTTCAGGTCCAGAGTATGAAACTTTGCAGCCAATACATGTATCAAAAATTTTGGCAAAATTGGCACAAGATGAAAAAGTAGATATAGTTATTGTTGGAAAACAAGCAATTGATGATGATTCCAATCAAACTGCTCAAATGACTGGTGGAGTTCTTGGTTGGCCAACTGCTACATATTGCAGTAAGGTAATGCTTAAAACATTTTTAAATAATAAAATATCTTTTAAATTAATTTGTTATTTCAATTTCTTTATTATTAATTATTTATTATTAATTAGATTGAACACGGTCAAAAAGAATTGACTGTAACTCGGGAAATTGATGGTGGTCTAGAAGTTATCAAAGTAAAAACTCCTGCAGTGCTTAGTGCTGATTTGCGTTTGAATGAACCTAGATATGCAACTTTACCAAATATTATGAAAGCTAAGAAGAAGCCAGTAAAAAAAGTTACTCCAAAGGATTTGGGTATTGATATTACACCTAGAGTACAAATTATTTCTGTAGAAGATCCACCAGTTCGTCAAGCTGGATCAATACTTCCTGATGTTGATACATTAATTGCTAAATTAAAAGAAGGAGGACATATATAATTTTGAAATGAAAATGTAGATAGAAATAAAATTGATATGTTATACTATCCCTTATACTTTATTGAAATGTCTTATAAGAGACTAACAATTTTGTACATTTTTGAGGTTTTTTAATAACTATTTTTATATATAATAATTTATATCTTATATATATATATACATATGGATACATATAATGTCTTTTGACAAAGTGTTAATATTTTTAATAAAGTATCTTGCAGATAAAAATATGTTTTCTTTGGTAAGAGTAACGATGTAGACGAAGTAGATCTATAACATTCACATGATTAAATTCATTGTAGGCAATGAAAACTATCCTTAATAATTAACATCAACTTTTTATTAAATATTTTTAGAAAAATAGAATTATAAAATACTTAAAATTTTAATTTTTATACATTATAATTGTTAATTTATAATTATTAAAATTTGTAAAAAGTAAATTAATTAACTTTTTTTTATACATAAAAAATGTAAAATAACTGAATATATGTATATAAATACGTAAAATCTATTAATACTTGAAAACATTGGAATTAAATACCAATACCCGTTATTCAGTTCTATTACCATTATAGATTCTTGTTTGTAATAAATATGTAATTTTTTTAGTCAATATATCAATGACATAAATAAATAATTTAATAAAAAAAACTATAATTAGGTTAAAATTTTCCAATCAAATCTTTTGTTACTACTATGTGTTATAGGAGGAAATGGTGGAGGATGAAGTTGCCATCCATTAGATCCTTCTCTAGTCATTAAACATGCTAAATATGGTACTTGCTGTACTAAACGAGTAATTTCTGTTACATGTGGAACTCTGCCTCCTGTTAATTGCCTTGTACAAGCTGGTAAAGAAGCTGCATGTGCAACAATTAAAATATTTCCTTTAGTACTTTCTATAATACTTTTTATAAGAATATAACTTCTATCATAATATTGTGCAGCATTTTCTCTTAAAGGAAGCTCATCTGCTTTTACAACTGGCGTATAAGATTTATCAATTTTAAATCCAGCATTAGATAATTCTTCAGGAGTCATCCATGTTGGTAAACCATTTTGGTACCATGCAACCCACTCCATTAGACCTGGTTCAATTTTTATAGATAGGTCAGATTCAAAACCTTTTAAAATTTGTGATAAAGTTTGTATGCATCGTAAAGAAGGTGAAGCAAATGCTACATCTATGTGCATATTAGATGCTTTCATTGCTTTTCCAATTAAACTTGCTTGTAATTCTCCTAATGTTGTTAATGGGCAATCATCTTGAAAATCTTGTATGTTTCTTGGAGGTATTTTTATTGGCATATTTAGATCTCTACGAATGTAAGAGCCATCTGCTTCAAAACAATAAGGAATCCAAGTGCCAAAAGTGAAATCTACTCTTTCACCATGTCGGCAAATTAAAATTTCACGACATGTTTCTGTTGCGGGTTCTGAAGCTTCTATCTAATAGAAAGAGTTTATAAAGAATAATTTAAATAAGGTAAGTACTTATAAAAATGTATTTATAGTAGAAACTCGATTAAACATAAGTAATTTATTATAAAACTTTTTTTTTATCGCATTTAATTTTTATGTTAAAAACATATATTAATGCTACTGTTTCAGCTAATTATATTATAAAATAATCAAGGTTCTACTGTACTACAGTTAAATAATTACAGGATGGTTATCTGTAGCTACTCCATCTGGAGCATCTGAGGACTCGCTTGATAGTATGACAGGTGGCCTTCTAGTTCTAGGTATTATATCTTCTAAGACTTCTGTTTTGTTCTCTGTAATTTGTACAGTTGAATGTAGTGTCCATGAATCAGAATCTGCAGTACGTTTTGTATGATTTAAAGGAAAATATCCAGATGTGCCTGTTAACCATGAAATCCCTTCAACCCATCCATCTACTGAAGTGGTACATGCTTCTTCTGGTACATATATGTAGTCACCTGGCCTTAATTCCAATTCATCATTTTCTCGTGGAATATGTAAATGCATTACTTTATGTACATTTACATTTGATGATCTTGAATCTTTAGAATACAGTCTAAGTTCCCAATTACCAAGTTTATTTGGTTCTAGTTTTTCAACCATAGAGCGTAATGACTCAAATAAAGAATTGGAAAATTGATAAGCAAGTGTTAAATGTAATGCTTTTGTATTTGGTTCAGCATTAATTCCTATATTTGATAATTTATTTACATATTTAAAAGCTAAAGATTTTAACCACTCAGCTTGTTCATCTTTAACAAATAATCCCATGAAGTTTGGAGAAATATAAGTTTCCAATCCAATTGCATCTGGACATTCATCTCTAGTAATTAAAGTTTCTAGTATAGTAGTGAGTTGTTTTGAACATTCATCAGAAGCCTGTACATATATATGTGTATATATTAAACAATTAAGTAAATATGGTTATTATCAACAAAACAAAAAAATTAAGAAACTGTGCATTTGAAAAAATTTTATACCTTAAAAAATGAAACTAGTGTTATATGAGGCATAAAATTATGTACTCCATTCCATTCCAGTTCTTTACTTTTGATCCAAAACTTTTGCAATTGTTCATTTAACTGTCCAGTAGGACATAAGTATAGAACATACTCTCTTGGTTCAATTGAGTCAAGTGTTGGATCTCTCACATGTGCTAATAGCCAATCGGAAGCAAGTTGTACACAGCGGTAACCTGTTGCTGCTAATGCCTTTTCCCTGGAAATTTAATATTTATTAATAAAAATTATATGAATCTCAAAAGTACTTGTAAAGCATATATTTATAAAACTTAGAATTTCGATTTTTTCTTAGTAACAACTAATTATTTTGTGAATACTTTTTATTTTTTTAAAAAATAAAAAGTTGTTTATTAATATAATATAAATGATACTAGAATAATTTGTAATATATTGAAAACAATTTTCATTTTTATTAACATACTTTTTAATTAAAGTAGGACAAACATTTTATCAAATTTAATTTTTTTTTTATTTTCAACAAATGCTTATAATAAATTTAATCTATAAAATTTTTAAAATATCTTATTTACTTTTAAAGAATTCATTTAAACATTATTTTTCATAGTATTTAAAATACTTTAATTATATCATTTGTATTAAATTTCAAATAAGTTAAAGTAATTCATGAATTTCTTTAATATTTTTTAAATTTAAATTAAATATTGATAAAATTTACGCTCTGTGTTTTGGAAAGCCTAGTTGCAGGAGAATTTGCAGTGGTGTCAGGTGTTCCTTGGAGATTTTTGTAGGAGTTAGATTTTTGCGCGGTGGTAATGTCGCCATGACCAAACATTACTACGAACTTCTATATTTTATATTTGAAACACAATGTAAACATTAATATTGACATAATATAATTTTATGTCATTCCGTCAAATTTTGCAGATATTAAATAACTAATATCTTTATTTTCTTTCGATACCTTATAGGTTGGATTATAGAATACTAGTGGAATTTATTATACTCTATAAACAAAATTCACCTTCATGATTAATCATTTGATTACATTATAAATTTTATAATTATCATTTCTGTGTACAAATGTAAAATATATATTACACTTTAAAGACGATCAAACAACAGTTAAAACTAAAATGATACAATTGGTGGGGAAAAGTTCAAGGGAGAAAACTACTCTAGAGCACTATTTATATGCGTGCACATGTATATATATATATATCATATAACGGTACTGCTATTTAATTCTTGTTACATCCGTTAAAGTCGCTGTTATCGGAAAGTTTAAGTTAGTATACTTTAAATTTTGTACAAAAAATAAGTTAAAAAATGTATTAATGTTTATACAATCATAAATTATTCTATGATTTTGGAATTATTAAAATTTTTTTTAATTATTTCTGTTTAAACCTATATAATCATTTTATAAATCGTAGAGAAATTCATAAATTATTATTATAACCTCTAAGTTATATCACAATTACCGGTAATAAATATTATTTTTTATCGAGATACAATTACATTTAAATAAAACTTTACATTTAAGAAGAATCAGTGGTTTTTATAGTAATCTCAATCTTTTCATTGTAGATATGAATCAATTAATGCCAATTCACAATGCTCTTAAGCCACTTTTATGGCTAGAAGGAACTTGGATAACAGAAAATGTTGGTGTTGGTAAATTTCCAACAATAAATTCATTTAAATATTGTGAATGCATAAAATTTTCATCCATTGGTCAACCAATGTTAAATTATATTGCACAAAGTTGGCATCCTGATAAAAAAAATCCAATGCATCGAGAAACAGGTTTTCTTAAGATTATTCCAAATACAAATTAAATTGCATTTTTTTTATCACATAATTTTGGATTAACCACAATTGAAGAAGGAGAAGTACTTGACAAACAAATCGAGTTGAAAAGTACTAGTATATCAAGAAGAAGTGAAGGATCAAAACCTCCAGCTGTATTACAGGTGTTTGTTGTGAAGCAATACTTGAAAAGTTTTTAAAATACTGAGTTAAAATTTGAAGATGCCATAATTTATACTTAAATATCAATTAAAATATTTATACTTGTTTATTTTTTCAAGCATAATTGTAAAAATGGATATAATAATTAAAAATAATACTAATTAAAGGCTAACTATTAATTATAAATAATTGACATTATTTTTATTATAATATTACAAATAATTTTATTTATTATAATATTTTTATCATAGATAAGGCGAGAGTTCAAACTTGTAGGAGATACACTCCACCAAACTTTGTATATGGCCACAGAACAACTCCAGAATTAACTGAGCACTTGCATACAGTCTATAAAAAACAAGAAACTGATACTCTAAATGAAGTCTTTTTATAATCATAGGTGAAAATATAAAGAGTATAATTTTAATTATATATATAAGGATGTATAAATATTGTTCTTAAAAACTTTGTTAATAAAATAAAATTTTATTTTATATATTTAACGTTTATTTATACTTTAATTTCCTCTTTAGTTTTTATAATACATAAAACATTAAATACTTGCCGAAACGAATAAAACAGAAAATGAGTAAAGTCTAAAACTCGATTTACCGTTAACACGCGATAACATTGTTTTACGTAATCTAAATTTAAAGGTACAAATACGTGTGAGTTCAAAATTATAAATGTTTAGTAAATTTGGTAAAATTTTTCAATAATAGATTTATAAAGTCTGTTAGGAAAACTTCATATAGTACATTTTAAATATGAAAATAAAAATCTGATTGAATATCAAGTATAACCGAATAACTTAGATGTTTATGATAAAAATGGTATAGAAAGTTCCTGTAATACATAATTACGTAGTAACTGAAAAAGCGAGTAGAGCGATTGTTTAAGTTGATAGAATACATGCCCTCACGTACAGCAGGTGCGCGATACTATAGGCAAAATAGTGGGGAAGGACAGAGAACACCTGTATGTCTACTCAGTGGTGAACACCCCTATACTGGCATTGCGACGTCAGATGCGACAGTTGTTCTTGGCGTCGTTTCGATGTGGGGTTGCTATTACATTTTTCCTTCCTTTCATATAAGATTACATGACCACTTTTATTATTCACTTGTTTTTAATACAACCTAACGTGCCTTTTATTATTTCTTTTCATAACAAATTAGAATTTACGGTAAATTATTTTGAACCTAAAGTACAAAATGTATCTATTGCATTCTTAAGTGCCTATTAATAATTATTTAACATATTCTCTTCGTACAATGAAAGAGTAAAATACTTTTTCATTAAATAAAATGATACCGCTGTACAATGAGCAAGAAAGTCATTATAAAAAAATGTTGGATCTTCAAGAAAAACTACGAAAGAGGTAAATTAATCATACTAAATACAAACATATTTGTAGATTTGGTAGTTACCAATTGACTTTTTTTTTAAACTGAATATAACACCCTGCTTATGTGTCTGTTTTAGTGAAGAGGAAAGAATTAGGTTGGAAGAAAGATTTAATCTCATGGTACAAGAGTCCCGAAATAGGTGAGTGTTAACTCATATATTAACTGATAATAAGTAAAGAATAAACATCAATGTTATTTAAAACTTCTTAAATAAAGAAATTTTACGAAGAAATACGGTGAAAAGCTTAGTTGGACTTATTAGATATTTTATTAGATCTTTCGAAGTTTAGTAACGGCCCTTCTCGCAATACTATGATTTTCACAACTCGATCGATCTAACGCGAATACAACTATATGTATTTCGAACACAATGACGGGAAAAAAATTTTATTCAGCAAGTATTGAAGCTAAAGTACAACTGTGGTTTATTGATCGCTTAAAAGAAGGAGTGAAGTAGTCCTTGTGTCTTATAATGACAACCACGACGTTCTCCTTTTTTTAAGATTATAGCAATATTTGTTTTGACCTTGCAAACTTGGCAAACACGAATCAATTCAGTGCCATCCTTTCGTGATAAAAGATCATTATTACTCTGCATTTAATAGTATATTCTTCTAAAATTAAAGATATGAAATTATTAATTTTAAAATTTTATTATTATTTTCATTTTTAGTCTAATATCTTTTTTTAAAAAGATTCAATATTTGCATAAATGACAATATTTTTTTAATTTTTAGACACCAAGCCTGTATTAATAGATTGAGAATCTGTTACGTGGAATTTCTTGAAGAACAAAAATCTAGAGATGAAAGAAATAATAAGTTGCGAGGCAAATTAAACAAGATTGATACTAGCTTAGCTTTGATGAGTGCTAAAACCGAGAGACTTAACATATTGAGAGTGAGTATCACAATTTTATTAATACGAAAATAGAAAAAGTAGCTCTGATAATTGGCATTGACTTATTCACTACAGAAACAGTACGAAGCTTATTTATTACGGGTCTACGGAAACCATCAGGCAAATGGAAGTGTAACAGCTGATAGTGGTTTAGAAAGTCAAAATGATCAAGAGAACTCTCCAAGTCCTATTCTATCGAAATCTGTTCCAACAATACCCAGAAGTCCTTTCCTATACGCTAACCATGAATCACTCTCAAGTAATTATAAAAATTTACCTAAACCAGATAATGAAAATGCACAAAAGTTAAATTTACTACCAAAATCAACAGATATCCGACAAAATTTGGATATCAAATTTTCTGAGCCCGTTGCATCACCTTCAGTATTCGTTCATTCCAATGATATTTTTAAAAATTCTGATATTTCATCAAATTATTTAAATGATTTTTGGAAATATCAAAATAATCTGAAAGCAGATTTGCTAAGAAACGAGAACAATTTGAAAGTTATGTCAAGAACGCCGTTTGATTTACATTCACCAATCGAGCATAATTTAGATCGCTACATCGGTAAGATCAAACAACTCCATACGAATTTGCCGCAAGATGGTGAGCATGAACTAGAATGCAGCTTTGAAGACGTTGATCACGAACAGAATACTAGTGGTGATCTTCTAAACGCAAGCTTATCAGAGGATGGTCCGTTGCTATCTACAGATGAGGAAGCGAAAAAATTAAGGAGTAAATTAAGTGGACTACGAAGTTTTAGTCGTAGTAACCCGATTCAGATCGATTCAGAAAACTCGATTGATAGACGATCAAAAATCCGTGACACATGGGTAGCTGCTCTTGAAAAGTTTACCCATTCAGATTTTAACGTTAATAAATCTCAAGCTCAGATCACTAAAAAACCATTAAAGTGGCCATCTGAAAAAACGGCTGAAGGAGAGCTTGTCGAACCGAAAGATCCCAGACATTTGATTCAGAAAAATCGTGCTCTACTTGCGGCCGATGAACTGAAACTACCAGAAGCACCAGATTTACAGAATTTGGTAGAAATTGAAGATTTATCCGAATTCCAGTTTAAGGGAGACGGCAATGGATGTATCGAAGATGATTACGATGATACAGTTGACATCGATTCATGGATGCCGGATGATTTGGCTAAGCAGGTTCAAGAAGTACATATTAAAGATAAAATTCGTGATAGGCCTAGAAGAAAGTTAGAGTCCATAGAAGAGGTAGAACAGCCTGAGGATGAAGAAATTAAGGAAAATGAACAAACAGACGTAGAGAAGGTTCAAGATCCCAAATTATCCGTTGCTAATGAAATTAAAGCGGAAAATGTCAATGAGATCCAAAGTGATTCTCAAAATTTAATAGATGAAAGTAAACGCCTTGAAGTTGAGAGAGAAAATAAAGGATTCGATAAAAATGACAAATATATGGATAATCAACAATATTATGCACAACAGAATAATGAACAACAATATCAGGGTAGTATAGAATATCTTCATGATTATGGCCAACAACAAAATGAAGAACAGCAGCAGTATCAGTACTCAAACAACCCCAATGAACCATACGCATACAACATGAATGCCCAATATAGCGGGTACGAAAATCAGCAGTATGCTGACGGACAATATGGAGATTATATGAATCAGCAATATCAACAGTACGATCCTAACCAACAATACGATCCGAATCAACAATACGATCCTAATCATCAGTACGACCCAAACCAACAATATAATTCAAACCAGCAGTATGATCCGAATCAACCTTACACTTCGTCTCAACAATATGATCCGAATTTGCAATATAATCAAAATCAACGGTACGAACACGATACGAACCAAGCATATCAACAACTCGATTCCGCTGGTGAATACGAAAATTATAAAGATAATCGACAACACAATCAAGAATCGAATAATGTGACAAGTGATGAAAATGATTATGATTCAAACGTAGAATATAATTATTCGCAACAATCACCTGGGCAAGTTTACATTGATGAAAATATACCCGAACAAAATGAAGTATACCTAAATGATAGCACGGAGACAGGATTCATTGAAAACCAGCAGTCTGATACCGATTATCAAGAACAAATTCACGTAAAAGATCAAGTGAAGGACCAGGACCATTTAGAGGAAGAGAGTGATGGTTTAGTTCAAGAATCATATAACAATTCAAAAGATAATAAAAAAAATAAAGGCACACTAAGCTCGATTCTTGGTTCCGATTCTGATAGTTTTATCGAAAGAAATCTTTCTAACACTGAAAGTGACTTTGATTTTAATTAGTTGATAAGTCTTCAAATAAATTAGTAAAAACATGAATTATTAAAAAAGGGAGAAGTCTAACGCATACATTTATTAAAATCCTACCGCAATTAATTAATGAACGCGATGTATTGTTTTGTATTATAAAATTTTAATGTAATTTCCCTAGTGGAAAAGATTTGGCCCATGTGTATATAAAAAGTAAGGATAATTAAAGATGACTGTATGGTTGCTAAATTTAAACAAAAGCACTTATCATTTATAACAACCAAATCGGACGGATAGCTGAGGCAAAAAAAGGCTGGGTGGTTGGAAGAAGAGGAGGTTTCGCTGCGTGAAGTCAGGGAATCGCTTGGAATGCTCTCTATGTAAGAATCTGTAAGCGTCGCGCCGCTGGATATGGATTTTAGCGGGTTCGAGCGTGCGCCAATTGGTCGGGCGAGCGCACGGCGGCGCGAGCCAATCGCCGGGAGACGCCGCGTGTTCTCTCGCTCCTCCGCGTTGCACTCGGTTCTGTCCTTCCTTCTAAACGTTACGGACGCGTGTGTACGATTGTTGCGACGCCCTGTGCGAGGTGACAGTCGTCTCCACGAGTCGACCGCGCACTACTGCTCTACTCCAGCCACCACCTTTATCACCTTTGCGCACAGCGTCGCACCGATCCGGGACACATTGGAAAGGATTCTGCTAGTTGCGCTTAAACGGGGCTACAAATTCAAAGGGGTATTGTGTACATCTGAACCTAGATCGTAGTTTTCATTGATTGACACCTGGGAAGAGAATATTTTGGTATCCTCTGGAGAGTTCACACGCAACGCCCACCTGTCCATGCGTCTTCTGTTTACAACTCGAGGGGGCTGTAGTAAACGGTAATCAATCGAACGTCTTTTGTGTGATTCGGATGACGGATCATTCATAACCTCTTTTTATTATTTTCCTCTTGTTTTTATGAAAATGCACGTAATTAGTGGGTCACTGCTTTTGTGTCGTTTTCGCCAACGTCATAATTTTCACGATTAATTTTCACAAACTTTTTAGCCACTTTGCTGTGCAAGTACAATACTTTACCTACCTTTTAGAATACAAAAACGTTGACATAATAAATAGTTTTTATTTTTTTATGTGTATTTCATATTTATATTTACTAATAAGATCAATCTGTGTGATGGCACTTTACTATTTAACAAAAAACAAACGCTATACTCTGTTTACTTTCAAACTATTATTAATATAGAATATCAAAAAAATTATTTTTTTACCCGTTTGTAACAATGATTTTATGTTATTAATATAGATTTTTTTGTTATCGTTGAGGTTAAAATTTATGTATATTTATCGAGTGCTTAGATAAAGCGCACAAACACGAAGACATAACGGAAGCACGATACTTTCATAAGTTGATAAAAGCGTAAGCTGGAAGAAAAAAAATATCGCTGAATTGCCCTCGTCAATGTGCATTGCAAATTTTTAACGATTTCATACAAGGTTAATTCATTTGACGTAACATTTGAAGAAATTTCATTGGTAAGTAAAGATTTTTTATATACTAAATAAACATAATTTGTTTATCACTTTCAAGTGTAAAACGAAAAACATTTTATTTACAAAGATACTTGTATTTTATAAGAGAATTAACTCAGTAATGATTGCATAGAATACATAATAACACTACAAGATAAAAGACAGATGTTATTTAATTTCAAAACCGATATAGATATTATTTGTAAAATATAATTGCGAAGTGCGTACATATATTTTTAATTTGGCTTACAAACACAAATGCATTATTTGATTTTACATAAAGTTTATAGGAGAATGGATGAGCCCACGGTCGCCGTGAATATAGTGACGGATGCTCCGAATGGAAATATATATTATGAACTAGACGTCGAAGGAGACGGTGACAGTTCAACGACGCCTTGCCATCCGTCAGATACACGCGATCGTAAGTTATTAAATCGCCAAAATAGATATTTCTAGCTTTAGCCACGTGCTTATTGGTTAATTTTAGTACAAACGTATCGTGCCAACAATTTTAATAGTAATAATAATAATAATAATATTAATAATAACCATAATATATGCATAGTGCATTAATTCGGCTGAGCGCGTTATAAGTGATGCATTGGGCCGCGTGTAGCCGAGGTCATCAAGGTGAACACGATAAGTGCAAGTACGAATCTACGTTAATGGTAATCCGCTGGTGGAGTTGCGAAAATGCCGTCGACCGCGCGAAGTCGATTAGC
This sequence comes from Platyscapa corneri, assembly GCA_018907185.1. Classification (NCBI taxonomy): domain Eukaryota; kingdom Metazoa; phylum Arthropoda; class Insecta; order Hymenoptera; family Agaonidae; genus Platyscapa; species Platyscapa corneri. Next base: position 2,614,230 of record JACCHW010000019.1, on the reverse strand, counting down.
AGGATTCGAAGTTACACGTGTGCGTGCGAGTTCCGGTGACACTGCTAGACGTTGACTATTCTGAATAAGCCGTTGAGGAGTCACATCAGTCCTGGCACCGCGCGTCGGTTTATCTTGGCTCGTGTCAACGACGGCACGAGCCTCGCCGGGGGGCCAGCGCTCGCCCACTCTCATTTTCTCTCTCTCTCTCTCTTTCTTTGTCTCGCTGTCTATCTGTTTTTCTCCTTGCCATTCGCTTCCGACGTACCTTACAGCGCGCGAAATATCGATCACAGCAAGTGCGGAACGACAGCGCTCACCCGGTCGATTTACCGCCCGTTGCTGACGGAAGGAATGCGTGAGACTAGTTTAGAGCACTGTAGGACGTAGTCGCGTTGGGACACCAGGATGTCGAGCAGAGGTCTGTTACACACGCACAAGCCGGATACCTACTTCAGCTACCTTAGCCTACCCGACCTGTTCATCGATACAGAGGATTGTAGCCATTATCGTAAGTCTGCCTCGGGAGTACGGATTCGTTCTGTCCCACGCGGCCTGGAAAATGAGTTTGTCGCGTGAATTATATCAATTAAACCATTAGCCGATCACTGCTCGCTTCCTCGCTTGTACTTACACAATTGCCGCTTATTCTTCTGGCTGTGCTGTTGTTTCGTGTTCTGTTCCGTGTTTTCAAAACGTTTGCTTTAAACAATCATTAAGTTTTATTACTAATGCTGTAAAGATAGATTTATGGATAAGTCGACCTTCCATCGGCTAATCAACGCGCAATATTCAAATTTTCCGTATTTAACTATCGCAGAACTGGAAAACATTAAGACGAGTTTGTTTAATGCGCTACCTGGGAATTACCTTTTAACGATGTAGCATTTTAATTTCATTTGCAGTCGTACGTACACGTCCCGTATGCTATTTTAAGTTGTCGTTCACCAATAATATTTTTGGACTCTTCGATTTCAAGTCTGACGTCAATTTTGCAAAATACAGAATGGCAGAACCATCGTGGATTACCGATTTAAATATAAGCATAATTGCGTAATTACATTCTTATAACTATAAATATAAAGCTTTATAATTACGCCATGTTGCCCGGATTGACGCGTCCTTGCACGTGATCGAGATTTCGTACTTAAATACACCATCTTTATAATTGCAATCGCTTAAAAAAAATTTACGGTATCGTAATAAATTTCCGACGGCTTCCTTAGACAGCTACAAAAGCGTTGGCTCTTGAAAAGCGAATTTATTTAAAACGCTGTATTCGAAGTTTAAGAAATACTTGGTATGACTTGGCGAACAAAGTACAATGGCAAAGGAGCGAAATAGGGATTTAAAAATAAGTATGAATGGTTGGCTCTTTGGCGCCAAGTGGTAGTGATCTTTCGCGAGGAAACACGGATCGTAGGCAGCGGTGCAGGGCAGGGGATTCCTAGGTCGGGGTTGAAGATGTTTGGTCGTAGGCCAACCGGCCCTTGGGACGCGCGATTATCCTCCAGCCCTCGTGGGAGGGTTGCTATTAGCGATCGATCGGCGCTACTCGGAAGACCGCGCCGCGCCGATACGGCGGTGTTTACATTAGCGAAAGCGAGACCAGCCTACACGCGGTAATTCGCGCGCCGAACGCTGCGCAATTGTTGCAGCGCACACGCGCCTCGCGCCCGAGCATCGTAAACACTCTGCGCGTCGGAGAGGCGATATATAAATAGCCCGCGCGTTCGCGCCGAATCGAGGTCACGCGTTTTTTCGCGTCGGGATCAAAGAGACGAGATGCGCGCTTAGAAATAGACGACGGGCACGACGTCTTCGCCGAGCGGCGCCAGGCAAAATTTGAGGAACAAAGTGAGAGAAATCGGAGTCACTGGACGTATTATCATTATTTAGCGACGCCTCGTGAGCGCTCACGAGGCTAGGAGGGGGAGTCACGCCGGCGGTGGCCGGCGTACCACCGATGCTTACGGTCAGTTCGTTAAAATCGGGCGAGTTGGTCAGTGGCCCCCTTCTCACCCCGTGCTAGCCGAGCGAGCGTCCGTTGCATCCACGAGCAAGCGACGCTGGGCCCCGCGGGCCGTTTATTCGTACAACACGTGCGTACGCGCCGTCCCCGTCGGAGATGCAGCATCGCCGAGCCGCGCGTACCCGCGTCGTCGCCTAATCCGAGTGGCCTTGACTCGCGCAACCGCCTCGTTATCGGGAGCAGGTGTACGGGCGGATCGGCACTGCTCCTATTTTATTGCGGTATTTACGTATGAATTACGCTAGTGCTGCTGTATGTAAAGTGGATAAAACAGTTAACGCATTGTTCCTCAGGCAATCACTTAGAGCGTTTTAAGTGCGATGGTGCTGGGTAAGAAGACTAACTTATCGCATTCCTCGAGCAGTTCGACCGGTATCTCCGTTGTCGAGTGGCTCCGGAAGACTGGCCAAGTGGATTCACTCGGTAAATTGTGTTCTGGAGAACGAGGAAAAGCAAGGGGACTCGCGTCCGTCAGCTTGTCACCATCGCTCGCCTCGTGCGAAGTCATTTTCATTGCCCAATAGTCGCACACAAGTGTAGAGAGACCCATTGCAATGTGGCGAGCGAGTGTAACAAGTTCGATGGCGCTTAGCTGAGCAAAGTCCTGACGCTCTGCCCGCGAAAACTATATTTAAATGCCTGGTCATTGAAAGTACCGACCAGTACCGCTACGCGCTCTTCGAGGTCGTCCTCTCCTTTTCTTTTTTGCTCGATCCTTTTTTGCGAAACGCGTCTTTTTTTTTATGACTTTTTTGCTCGCAGATTTGTTAGAGCAACTGCCAGGCTACTGTAAATATTACAAGATCCGTTCTTCTTTATTCTTCTCCAGGGAGCGAGAGCCCAGTGTTTGGCTTAGAGGGTGGCCCCGCAAATGGCAATGGGAATGCCAGGCTGAGGCTCGTTCAGCACGAGTTGCCAAACGAAATCTCGGCACCGTACGAGGTACCGCAATTTCCAATCGAGCAAATCGAAAAGAAGCTACTTATTCAGCGCCAACTCAATGTCAAGTATGTTAATTGATACTTTCTTACTTTCTCGTAAGCTTTAATTACACGAACGCGCTCTCGTTGCCGTCAACGTCGCCGACACCGTGACGCGGCTTAATCGCATTTTTTTTTTTACCTTGAATTTGCTCGACTAGAACTAGTTCGAGCTACGCATAGGTGTATAAAAGTCGAGTTATATAACGATAGGCTCGTAGGAATGGGGCGTTATTTATTATAGAAACAGAAGGAAAAGTTGTTTGCGAGTGCATTACGTTTTACGCTCGATAATGACATTCTGTATTTATATTGAGTTCTCTTCGATGCTGCTGGTGAAAGATATTCCTTGCGATTACACGTTAGAGGTGTTCTTGGAAAAAATTATTTTATTTACAATGGCTGGGAACAGTTGTATTATGAGATGAAACCGCGAAACTTAAAGAAATACACCATCGTGATATTGCGATTTCGAATAATCTAAAAATAGAATTCACCATGAATCATTTGTATTCGGTTAATTCTCAGGGACAAAGAAATGACCGTCTAATAACAATGATCGTGAAAATAATGGAATTCAGAGGCAGTTACTTTTGCTAGAACTCTTTCTTTGTATTCCTTCTTTTACCAATGCTGTTCTGAATTTTTACTGAAATTTGTGTCACAGCAAATATTCTTGTTTTCCATTGCACATTTATTGATTAAGCAATGATGTTTAAAAAAACGAATTAAAAACTGTGAAAATTTACGGTATTTACAAGCGTAAATTTAAGTTTGACAGCTTAGAATTGAGTTAATAATATATTTAAATGCAGTCGATAATAAAGAATTTTTGTTCGCATTAGGAATAACCAATGGTGAAAGTTGCGCTATGAAGTATTTTCATGGTGTATTAATAATTGAAAGAAAATGATCGAGTCAATTAATACGTATTACTACTTGCCATTAAATGCTATAATAAAAAAAATCCCGCATGTATTTAAAAGTGAAAATGCACTCGTTCAATTTTATTCAATAATTGTACGTTGATAATTTATTTTCTTAATATTAGATCCGGTATAACAATTTTTTTTTTTTTTATAATGAATAATATATTTCGAAATAAACTTTTGAAAGGGAAAGGGCACTAAAAATATTTGTCTGTAGTTGTGAATGTGTTTAACCGAATGCGTTTAGTGACTCCATAAAATTTTCATGGCACACGTAATAAGATCTTGTTCAAACGATGCGTTAACACAGTTGTTATTAAATTAAAGTTCCTCAAAATTTACTATCGTTTAATCAGTCGACACCTACAAATTACTTCGAAATGTGTTTTGGTTTTTTTAAATTTCCTTAAATTTACAAGTAATAAGTCAGAATTTGAAATAATATATAAAATTATTCGAATATCTGGGAATAAAAATTATTAACATATTACGTAAAACTGTTTAAATTCTATCTCACAAATATCTCGTGTCACATTAAGTTAATTTACATTCATATTACATTCGAGGCGTTTAATTTTTAATTCGTTTTCATATGGACTTTTATCATGCAATCTATCAGCCGTCAGAATACTTTTTCCAAAGCAGACTCAAAAGCAAATAAGGAATTTTATCGCACATTTACCTTATTGTTAAATAATAAATTTAACTTTTATTGCTTGACCGATTTTAAAATTTATCTCATTAGCAATGGATTATATGGAAAAAATGTGCCAAAGCAGTTGTAGCTTGCCAACAATACGCATTAATTTCTATCGAGATTGAGAATTAACATATTTTGGCACACTTGAATAATTTTCGGAATATTTGCATATATTTTTAAATACGAAATGTTTTTATTGCAACGTGCAAAAATGCCAAATTAGATAAACCGAACGCTGAAATTTACGGCTTCGCAAATAATACGCCTGCAAATAACACATCTTGTGTTTACAATTCATAGATCATTTTTACAACGACTTTTATAAGCAAACTTTGCGTTAGCAAAGTAAAATCCAACTTTCTAAGTGTGTACAAAGTAAAAACTTGAAACGCTGCACAACGCTTATCCTAATTAAGCTCAATTATATTTAACGATCGTATTTACTTTCGTTTTAATATAATCTGATATGCTGCGGTCGGACGTTACCATTGCAATAAATGCAAATATTTCATTCTCGAATTTTTAAGAGACCATTCCTACACTCCTTACGCGAGTCGATTGATAAATATTTTGAATTCCGTTGACGAAATAGGCGCGATCGACGCTGTTCAGTCCTCGCGTCACGCTTACATTCATTTTGCGTAGATAATTCGAAACTCCAGCTCAAAACTTTTCCACGATTCATATTTTTCTAATGCGCGTTAAGTAATCCATTTGTGCGTATTGAATCCTCGTGTAAATATCCGATACGACACTGACTCGTGTTGCAACTTGGGCTGCGGATTAGATTAGGGAAGAAGCAGTATTGCATAATGCCGAGGCGATGAAAAGCTATTTATTGATAAAACAACGATAGAGTATTTTGAACGCTGGGGCAGATATATTCCGTCCTCTTATCTGGCACTCGTGACCAACTTAGCGACGATTTACAAATGGAAAAAACAGGCGTTGGCTCACCCCGTGCAGAGCAATACACTCAGCAGCAGCCTTTTCGAAAACCTTCCCAGGCCCGTTGGGCTTATCGGCCCGGCCCCTCCTTTGTTCGTCATCATCGGTCTCTTCCGTCTGCCAACGGCGGCTTCAATTATGGACAAAGAGTTTCCAGGTTTTGTTTTTCTCCAGTCTAGCTGTTCCCCCTCCCCCGCATCGAGCCCTCCACGCGTAAACACAAATGCACGCGCGGCCTGGCTTTTCGAAAGTTCACCGAGTGCGAGCGCCGAGCGTGTCAAGCATTTCGGAAAAGTTTGGATCGATAATCCCGGACCTCGGCGACGGTGCGTTACACGTCTGCAGCGCATAGCTGCCGCACGCCTATAGCCATAATTACGCGTATATATTTATACGCGCGGGTACGTGTGCATAAAACACGCGCACACGTAGGCGCGCGCTGTATCATATGTCGTGGACGAGCGCGTCGGGGCAGTCATGGTGCACTTGGTTAATTCGATAAATGTTAATTTAATAAATGACCGGGCGAAGGCACCGCCAGGCTTAATATCGTCTGGGGCGCAAGTGTCGCGCGTCTTTTCATCGTGCATCCAACGACTTGATATTCAAGCGCTTCACCGCTGCGCTCTTTAAAGGAGCTTGCGATTGCACTCTGCATTGATGCCCTTATTCATCCGTAATTACCTACTTGATAGTTATCGCGAAGGCAGCGAGGGAGAGGGGGGTAGCGGGTGGCGGCTGGCGTTCTCAGCGCTCGTGTGAACCGTCTTAATTAAGGAGCGGGAAACGGCCGATCGATCCGCGCGGAATAATATCCGTCGAGCACTTGGACTCTCGGTCCGAAGTTCAGTGCTGACTTCGACGGGAGCATCGTAAGGCATCATAAATACGCGTGATTGACAAGGCCGAAGACTATTTGTTCCCTTAGCCCGTCCCTTGGTCGAAGAGCGTTGGAGCCGCGGAAAGGAAGGAGAAGGTCGCTTCGAGCGGTGGCTAGGGGTTAGGGGTTACGCGAGAGTAGCGCTCAGAGTGGCTCAGTGACTCAGTACACGCGCGACAGTCCGCAGCGCGCTCCTCTCTATCTTCCTCCTTCTTTCTCTCCCACCCTCTGTTTTTCCAGTTATTACTCCGATTCCGTTTCCGCATTTTAATGACTCGGCGGCGGTGTACGTACACAATCGTCGAGAGCGCGAATCGTGCGGTCGCAAGCCACAGTCCGCGCATGTCGTGCCGATGAATTTATTTATGCCCACGTCTCCGGAACTTCAATCGGAGTCGCACTTTTACCTCGCGGATGGGCTCCGATCCCTGCCCAAAATATAAATGTAAATACGCGAATCTGCTGCTGATGGTGAACATGTGCCTTGGAGACTGGACCATGGTATTTTTTTGTTTTCTCCGAAGAGCAAGTGGGAAGTAATTGATAAAAGTTATGTTCGCTGGCGCGATTGAGTCGAAACGCTGGTCGAGGGACTGTAAGATACTGCTAAGGTAATGCCCGCATCAGAATTTCTTATTGTAAAAATACGGTCACTCGTCACGACGTATTCTTTTTCTTTGACGCTCATATATTATGCATACCAAGCAACCTGATTACTGTATTCCACGTTATTTCGTTAAAGCGAATACATAAATCTTAATAATTGCGAATGGAGTAAAACCGTGCCAGTGCCGTATGAATAATAACGCCGCCGAGTGAGAATGGATTGTCAGTTTCAAATTATATAATTTGTCGATCCGCTCGGGCGTGAATTTGTAATTCGAGGACGCACTGCATTTCTAAAGGTGATTTCTTTTATGGCGCCGTCGCGAGGGTTGACATTGAAAACAGCGAACAGCTGAGGCGCAAGCTCCAGTCGCCCACTCTTTAAGACTCTTCCCCTTTAAGACAAGCCTTTCGAGCGCGAATAATAGATGACCAGGAGCTGCTGAAACGGAAAATACTCAGCGGAGATTAAGGCGAGAAACTCGTCTGTTTCACGACATTACGCACGCGGAAGAGTTGAGAAAAAAAGTGGCGACTGTGTGCGAAAAAGCGTGATGCAAGCGTGACGATGTAAGTCTTGTGCAGTAAGCTCGAGGTTATGACAGGCGCAGTATTTGTTTAACGTACTTGTTATCTCGTTACTCGTAGTGGTTGTGCATACGATTCAGCATTCGGTATTGCTTGCTCGGTGGCTATTTTAAATCTAATACACGTTGCGCTCGCGCGGAATTAACAGCTTACATTACGAGTCGTCGTTAATTATTCGCTCGCGGAATTTCATCATAAAATAATATTATGCGATATTTGCAGAGCGGCAAAGGATCTAGAAGAACGTCGCAGTCACTATGAGCCGTCAATCGGTCCGATTCCTGACGACAGCGATCATGTCTTTCCGCTCGAGGAAAACGACTTTGTGCCTCACTTCCAAAGGGTCTCGGTATCCGGCGAGGACACGTCTGGGGTAAGCATCTTGAGCGATTTTCCACCTCGCACTTTGTCTTCGTTTCGTCGAAGCCCGAGAACGAACGAGGGGAAGGGGTAGACGCGGGGGGCTGCCTCGTACACGCGTCAAGCGCGTACAAACATATATTGCGTGCTTAGCCTTGACTGTAACTTTTTATCGCTCGGGAAGAGCGAAGCCCCTAAAGTGTTACACGCGAATACAAAGAGTGCATACAGAGGTTAAGTTAAGTTGCCGCATCGCCAACGTATATGGGTGTCCCAAGGGTCACGGCTGAGTTCGGAAAGTGGGTCAACATTTACATCGTTAGATCTCGACGCTGTTGTGAGCCTGACGTCGGCTGTCCTTTTTGCAGGTGCCACTGGAGGACTTGCAGCAGGCCTCGCAGATGCTCGTACAAGCGCTGGCCATCCGCGAGAAGTATATGAACAACTCGCATCAGACTTTTCCCAGCATCACGTCTAGGTTTTTGCGCAGCGTTGATAAAAGGCCGGTGAATCTCGACGATGAAGTGCAGCACGACGAGCGGAAGGCGATCGAAGGTACGCACGCGTGTGTTCTCTAAGACTTCCATCGAAACTACCAAATTCCTCGTTTCTTCTTCAATTACACCATTTTTAATTTGTCCTGCATCATTACCTTGGTATCCATTATTTCCCAAAGAGAACGAAAAAGCCCTTGTCTCCAAACGCTCCACTCGCCAACTTCCCAGAAGTGAAGTTTTTAGACGCAGACTCACATCCAGCTACATTCAGCGTAACTACCTATCTTTTGAAGGTGACAGTATCTCTGCCATATCTATTCATCGTCCTCTCCGCCTTAAATCTATGTATTTATAAGTTACAAATGTTATTAAAGGGTTTGCATGCTTTGTCAAAAAACAGATCATCCTGTGCACGCGCCCGCCTCACGCGGTGACCCTTGGGAATGCAATTTCCCGACGAGCAAGGGTTACAAAATATCTCCGATCAACGGTGTTTTCAATCTCTATGCCAGCGAAGAAGATCACACCGAGGGAAAACCCGTTCCCTATTCGTACCCCGATCTTGCCACTTTCGTCAGAGACATGAACTTGTTATGTGCCATGATCGCGGACGGACCACTGAAATCCTTTTGCTACAGGCGACTCAGCTATCTCTCCTCCAAGTTCCAGTTGCACGTATTGTTAAACGAGCTTCGAGAACTTGCAAGTCAGAAAGCCGTGCCGCACCGAGACTTTTATAATATAAGAAAGGTATGTTTCGCGCCTTTTCTGCTTTATTTTGAACGCGACTTCTTTTTTAATCTTTTATGCGATGCAATACACCTGTTATACGTAAATACCGTATTCTAAAGGGAGAAAACAAATTTTTAATTTCGTCTGCTCGAAGCATTAAAAATTAAATTTTTTAAACATTAATAACGAGCAGATTTTTTTATGAGATATATCGTAATATGCATCGAGGAAGTAAAGACTTTATTTATAGAGATTTGCTAAACCTATTTGATTTGTGCGCTAACTTATTGCAGATAACTTATCCGCATTATTTTACAGGTTGATACTCACATTCACGCAGCCTCGTGTATGAATCAAAAGCACTTGCTCCGCTTCATCAAAAAAACTCTAAAAAATCACGCCGATGAAGTTGTTACGTGCTCAAAGAGTGGAGAAACAATGACTCTGGAAGAAGTATTCCAATCGATGAATTTAACAACGTACGATCTCAGTGTTGATATGCTTGACGTCCACGCGGTAAATATTATTTCTTTAGCGGTTTACATTAAATACTTGCTTGTACCAAGAGATGTGCCAAGGATATTAAAATATTGTTATTTATAGGACAGAAACACGTTTCATAGGTTTGATAAGTTTAACGCAAAGTATAATCCAATCGGTGAAAGTAGGTTACGAGAAGTTTTCTTGAAAACTGATAATTATATCAATGGAACGTTCTTTGCAAGCATTATTAAAGAAGTGTCAAGTGACTTAGAAGAATCAAAGTATCAAAATGCAGAGCTGCGGCTTTCAATATATGGCAAAAGTCCAGAGGAATGGGACAAGCTTGCAAAATGGGCGATTCAAAGTGACGTTTACTCTGACAATGTTCGTTGGCTTATCCAAATTCCTAGATTATAGTAAGAATTCATTTTAATTTAAACATGTAATATTTAATAAAGAAATACCTATTCATCCATTAGCATATTGTCTAAGACAGTTTTATGTCGAATTTTAGTTTAATTGTGAGAAGATTCAATATCAATTTATTTTCTTTTACAGTGATATCTTCAAATTAAATAAGCTCATGAACAACTTCCAAGAAATTTTAAATAATATATTTTTGCCTTTGTTCGAGGTTACTAATGACCCTACAACACATCCTGAATTACATAAGTTTTTGCAATACGTATGTGTTTATTACAGTAATTTTCGTTTGATATATAACTTTCGAAAAATAATTTTTTTTAAATTTAAAAGGTAATAGGCTTTGATTCAGTAGACGATGAAAGTAAACCTGAAAATCCCCTTTTTGACAAAGATGTTTCCACTCCGCAAGAGTGGGACGATGTAGAAAATCCACCGTATGGCTACTATCAGTACTACACTTACGCAAATATAACAGTTTTAAATCATTTTAGAACGTAAGTAATTTAGGCTTTGTTAGTCGTATTAATTAAGCAAAAATATAGAAATTATAAAAAATTCTTAAAATAATCAACAATTTTTTTATTTATTTAGAGATCAAGGTTTGAATACTTTTGTTCTTCGACCCCATTGTGGTGAGGCAGGACCAATTCAGCATTTAGTTTGTGGCTTCATGATGGCAGAAAATATTTCTCATGGTTTGCTCTTAAGGAAAGTACCAGTTTTACAGTACTTATATTATCTTACACAAATCGGCATTGCTATGTCTCCTCTTAGCAACAACTCACTCTTTCTCAATTATCATCGAAATCCTCTGCCGGAATATTTGGCAAGGGGACTCTGCGTAAGTTTATCTACGGATGATCCTCTACAATTTCACTTCACTAAAGAACCTTTAATGGAGGAATATAGTATTGCTGCTCAAGTGTGGAAACTTAGCTCATGTGATATGTGTGAACTGGCGAGAAATTCTGTTATAATGAGCGGTTTCCCACACAAGGTATATTTTACGAAAGATCCTTTACGTATTTATTATATTCTTCGTTAAAAATCATTTAATTTGCCTTTTTAGAGCAAGCAGTATTGGCTTGGACCAAATTATACAAAAGAAGGAGTTGCTGGGAACGATATTACACGAACAAATGTTCCAGACATTCGAGTGGCCTATCGTTACGAGACCTTAATCGATGAGCTTTCCAATATTTTCAAAGTTGTAGAGAAGCCTGATGTTTTTTAGCCACTTTTGATGAAACCACGCGTGATCGATCAGTTTTAATAATATTGCTATTTAATTTAGAAATACTTTATTCAATATCATAGATAATATCGCTCAATTACAGTTCATTCTTCAGATTTAATAAAGAAATTACAATATAAGTAGACTCGATATATAATTTGTTTTGTTAGTTAATGAAAGCTACGTAATATAAGATTTTTCGAAAAAAGATTTTAAAAAATAAATAATTGCATGCAAAAATGTATAAAAGAAAATTGAAAGTAATATTAACATAGTAATTGATGAAATTTGCGAAAGAATTATTTACACAACGAAGAAACAAAAGAAATACTGTTGTTATTTAAAAAAATGATAGTTAAAATAAAAGACGTACTTTTTAATTTTTCATAATGTTTCATTTTATCATCATAATATTCCAAATTTTATAAATTAGTAATTATAAATAAAGATTATAGATAAATTTAATAAAAAAGGCTTTTATATTAATAATTAACTTCAAATTCTTCGTTACTTTTTCAAATATATTTATTATATTTTTTATATCTATTATATCTAAGTAGATACTTGAAAATAAATAAAAATACAAAGAACTGATCATGTAACAATTATACAGAAATAACGCTTCAAATATATAAAAGTTTTAGTTAATATCGTGATTTTTATGTAGCTATTCACTATAATTGTATTTTAACTTTATTTTGTTATCTTTTGTACGTTTATACTGTTACCGTATACTGCGTTTGATTGTTATTTAGATGATTTCAAAATGTACATAGTTATTCTTTAGAGTCATATGTATATATATAGTATAGTTATTCTTTATAGTCATATACATATATATAGTAAATGCAGAATATTTTATAGTTAATAGAATTATATAAAATTATAAATTGTATTTATTGTACAAAGTATATATTACATTAAAAATAATATCATTATGTTTTGCAATTTTCGTAATTTAATCAAATTCAATCCCATGAACTTTTAATATTTTTTCTTTTTTATTAAAAAATTTGTTTAATGGGACTATAAATTTAATTATCATATGTTGCAATACTAAAAATTATACAAATTAACTAATATTTATTATTGTTTATTTATTAATTAAAAGTGTACAATTTACAATATTAAAAATATCACATATACTTAAACTACGTATAAAATGTATATATCTATTACTGTATCGTTTCATTGAATTTCTAATTTATAAATTTATTTTTTCTTGAAATGTAAATGAAAATTGATAAAATTATTAAATATTTCATTTTTCAAATGTCATTTACTTTTGATATTAACTAAATTGAAAGTGTCTAGCTAAAAATTTCTAAAAATTTTTAAAATTAATAAAATAATAATATTTTTTTTTTTTTAAAATCTTTATAATAAAATAGGTAGAACTATATTTTTTAGTTAATCTTTTTTTTTGTGATAAATATAGATATTAAACGTTTTTGTAATTTAGGTATTATTTCACTAAAAATGAGAGTTCCTATAAAAACTAGAATTGTTCCAATCCAATGGTAAGTTGTGAATGGATTTCTAAAGTAAAGTATTGAGAAAATAAGAGAGGTAAATTTTCTAAGTGTTAATATTAAGGTAACTGTTAAAGAAGCGCACTCTGAGGTTAAAGTATACACTGAATTAATACACACATATCTATTTAAATTTGTTAAGGTAAATTAGTTGTTCTTATTTACAAAGTTTTTTTATATAAATATATTTCTGAAAATAAATTAAAAAGGATACTGAGAAAGTGTATTTCCAATCAAAAAAGCTACTGTTTTTGGCATGGTAATATTAATATAAGGAATAGTCATTGGAGCTGAATTTACTGCCTTCAATATGTGCTCCCACAAATTCCCAGTTAAAAATATAAAAAATGGTAAGGGTAGTAAGTGCTGAAAAATTATTATTTACACAACATTTTTAAAAAAATAATCTTTTCTTTTTTAAATTTAATACTTACTGTGTAATATAAAGCTTCTCTTGGATGTTTACCATAATGAGAATAAAGAATTTGTTGGTAAATACCCAACCTAGCTGATATAAATAAGGATATTGTCAATAATAAAATGCCAATGATCCACCAGAAAAAATCATCCCATGGTGTTGTTGGCACAGAATTTTCAGTAACTGGTACTGTTGACTTAACTTCTTGAACACTCATTAGTGTACAAATAATTATACCTAATGTTATCATTGATACAGATAGATATTTCTCTAAAGTATATGTTTTTTTCAAAATAATAATACCCATAATCATATTAGCTACCAGAGAACCCTAAAAACATAAAATTAAATATATTTATGAGAGTATATATGAATGAGAATAAATATTTGTTACTTTACTTACAGCTCTGAAGATCATGTGCAAGGGCATGGGTATATTAAAGTTAAAAGCATAATTGTTGCATATATTAGAGACAAAGAACAATACTACTAAAATTAGATAATTATTCAATGGTATTTTATTTGATTGTGTTCCACATTTTGAAGTAAAAAGAAATCCATCGATAGCAATAAGTATAAATTGTAAAAATGTCACTAAATGGCCACCGCCAGGATCATCTCTGAAACATTAAATAAAAAAATAATCAATTTATTAAATTAATTATTTAAATTTCATAAAAAGAATTTGTAATATAGTTTATTAAAATACATAATATCATATATTATATTAAAATATAAGTAACAATTGCTTTTTAGAAATAGAATTTAATAATATAAAAACTATTTAAAAATATATATGTATAGATTATAAAATAGTTTGCTACATAGGTTTAGGGGATAATTTATTTTTAACTAATGATATTGTATGTTTTTAAAAACAGTACTTATAAATATTTGTGATGAAAAAATTATATAAAATATCATCTTACTTCATTAGCACTTCAAGAAAAAACAAATTAGAGCAGCATCCAAGAAAAACGAGGCACGTTGCTAAACGAGCACCCATTTTTCAAAATAATTTAAAATTCGCGTTTTAACTCTAACCTAGAAATTCGAAATAAAACTGGATTCTGTCTAATCACTTAATATCAGTTGCATTGATTGCGCCTTACGCATGGTTCTAACATATTCTTAGAATTCTAACTATAAAAAAGCTTCGTCATTCTACATTTGAATTAATAATCTATCTACGAGATTGAGAAAGATAAAAGGAGAACAAAACAAACACAAGCATACAATGCAGACGACGGTTAGAAGCCGTAACCTTAGACATGGCGCTGTATAATAAATCATATATTTTTACATAAAATCATCTTTAGTAAAACCATTTTCAACTCAGTATTTATCTACTTTTTAGATTTTATACATCTCTTAATTCCCTACGAGCTATTATTACTATCATTATCTAAAGATATAATAACATCATTTATGAGCTATATATGCCTTGAGTTCGTGGTGTTTTCTGTCAGTAAAAGTTGGGTGTATGACATAAATCAGATGTTTCATATCTAAAAAATTAAAATTATCTTTATTTAATGCATGAAAGTGTTTTATAGAAATAATAAAATATAATTTTTACTTATAAGTTTTAGGTTATATGAATAGTATTGAAAGTTTTATTAAACAGAATATTTTATTATTTAAAAAATTAAGTAAATTATTACCTTTAATTATGTATATGTATGATATGCTATAGTTTTTTTGAAGATAGTGTTTGCATTAATATTTAAAACTTTTTTTTGATTATTAAAACTTATATAAGAAGATAATTAGATTAAAAATATGTTGATACCTTAAAAATATAATAGAAATATTATAGTAACTTAATGAATTAAATAAAAAACTTATAATTAAAAAGAATTATGACTAAATTATAATAATTATGATTGAATTATAAATATTAATACGTGATATTAATTTAATCTAAAAATTCATGTTAAAAATTTTTGTAGGCAGAGTTTGATGAATTTAAGATTTTGTATCTCATTAATAACAGTTTGATATTAAAATCCTGTTATTAGAAACTGCTTTTTTGTTACATAACACAATAAAGTATTTTTTTTTTTTAATTTAATTAGATCTAAGGTTTGTTGGTGGATAAATATAATTTTCATATTTAGAAATCAGGATTTTTAATATATTTTAGTTTAAGTTGTCAATTAATCCAGATATTTTTAATATCTAATACACAATTGATAAAAAATTCTGAAAATTTTTTAAAATGAAGTAGAAATTAGTTTATAATATTAAAATTATTGTTACGATAAAAGTAGAAAAATGATTAGTTTTTTTCGATTGATCATTACTTTTGATTTGTTTTTGTTTAGGCTTCTCAATATCTTTTACAATTAAATAAATATTCAGTTAATAATTTTGCTAATGATGCAATATAACTATTTCTATTTTTAAAATAAGTTTATACAGTGACCATTGAAAATATAAACTAAGTATAACTTTGTTTACAATTTTGTTTAAAATGTTAATTTACTACACGTACTAAGTACAAAATGGTGTTATTTTACATTCTTTACCATAAAAAATAATATACATAATGCATAGATAAGTATATGTCGTAAAAGATATTTAATTTTTTTTTAAGAATAAAAGGTTTATTACCTTTTAATAATTAAAAAGTTTAGTTTTAAAAATACTGGTAGTTTACAATCAAAGGCTATTAATTTACGTAAAGATAAATAATTTATTATTTTAAAATATTTGGATATAATTTACAATTTGCGTTTGTTTTCGTATTTTTAATACTGATAAAATGTATTATTTATATGAATAAATTATGATTAATTGTAAAAATATGAAATGTTTAAGGTCTACAATCAACAAAATTTTCTATGATCATTTAATTTAATTTTTTTAATATTTACTTTCGATCTGAAATTTTCACTACTTTATTTGTAGATTTATTTAAAATGATCGTTGTTAAATATTATTTAATGAAATAAATATTCATCCTGACATATTTTATTATTAACAATTATTATAATATAAGTTAGTCTATTCATATAAGTTTTCACAGAATTCAACGAGAAGTTTTAAACAAAAATTAAATTATATTTAGAAATCATAGCACGTTAAAATGTTTTGATAAAGTAATCTTGTAAATTTATGGACTTATACAGCGAAAAATAGTGGAATATTTTACACGAGTAACTCTAGTATTAGTTTTGTTAACGTGCGATCTCTTTTCTCAGTAGAATATTCATTTTATTTGATAAATTTATTTTAAAGTTTTGAATTGTTCAATGAACAAGAGCAAGTTTACTTCATAAAACGATTATCCCTCTAACGAAAAGCACTATTGAAGTTTCATATTTAAATTTAACGTCACCTATAAGTTCATAAAACTAATTCGTTTACTTTTTCCCTAAATACTATATTTCGTTTTGCATTCAGACTTGAATTAAAGATTCATATTGCTTACTCTTCTTTATCTCTTTTATTTTTTTATACGAGACTCTAATTTTGAAATATTGATTTAATATTTAGTTACTGTAATAATTTTTCTGTAGATTACTCTTGCGTTTCAAAAAGCAGAGATACATACAAATTAAAGGAACAAATGAGATATATTATCAAATACTTACATAAAATATTCACATGCACAACGAAATATACTTTAAAATCCAAAATAATCATAAAAAAATTGGTCAAATAAATATTATAAAGGAGAAAAACATTTTTAATTTGGTTGTCAATATGTCAACTCTAATTGACAACTAAAAATAGTTCAACAAAAATACCCGAAAGTTGTAATATGATAATTAGATTAGATTTTTAAATTTGTAAAATATCTAACAGATTCATACAAGAAAATGTATTCAATTGTAATAAATATTATAAAATCAAATCAATTTTAAAATTTATTAATTTCATAATTTTACATTACTTTTGTAAAATAAATTTTTTTAAAAGTTTGAAGATATCGAAAATTACTCTTCAACTATTAAAAAATGTTAAAATAATATATAATTTTTTTAATTTTTTTAAATTTATTCTTTAAGCAAAGCATAATACTAATGATAATTTTTCAATTTAATACTATAGCGTATTTATGGTATCTTAAATTTTAATCGATTAGTTTTTTATCTATTTAATAACTGCTCATAATATAGAATTGTAATTTACTTTTTTTAAATTTATATGTTGTTATATATAAAGGCAAGAAGTGGATCATTTTAAGGGATAATTTCTAAACTATACATGGACTGTTAAGTACAATAAAAAATTAAAGTATCATTTATAATACATTTATTCAAATACAAGTATATTATCTAAAACAATTATAAATAAACTTATTAAATTTTTATAGATAAAAAAAAAGAATAATAAATAAAAATAGGCACAGACATGTTGAATAACTTATGTTAATTATTTTAACATACCTATAGTAACTACTGCAATTTTATTTTTTATTTGTTCTTATATAATATATATTTACTATTATAATTTGCTAATTATTATTAGCTAATAAAGATTTGATAATCTAGTTATTTTTACGTTAATGTGGAATTAATTTCGATAAATTAAGTTGTCCTTAGGTGAATGTTATCATTTTATCAACTTTGCGAAAAGATTTTAAGTACATTACAAAAAAATCATGATATCAATGATTTCACGATAATAATTTGGTCAGTAATCTTGTCATTATATACATACTGTACTGTACATTACTGTACATGGTTTATACCAATATTCTCATTACTGCGATAACTAATTAGGCGTAAAACAGATTACATATTTTAAAAAATATTGTGTTAATATATACACTTGTTTACTTGAAAATCTAACAAGTGTATGTTATCATTAATCGTTATTTGATTAAGTCAGAAATGTTGTTTTAAGTATGTTTTTATATCATAATCTTTAATTTGACATATATTTACGTTTTAATTCTAATTATAATATTATATTGAGATCTCCTTCATGCGCTTACATTGATTCCATTATTGGAAAAAAACCGTAATTTTGTATTTATTTGTAAGAATAAAGTTAAGTACGTATATTTTTGCATTTATACTTAATACAATGCTTTATGAAATAAGAAATTAATCTGAGAAAAATAAACAAACTTCAGCACTGTACGTAGATTTCGAAGCATATTATGAATTTTCATAAAATATAATTGAGATTATTACGTGTTTTATAAGTAAAATTAAAAATCTTTGTAAAGTTATTAGCATTTAAACTAAATCATAGATTACTATCTTTTCTTTAATAACTAATCGATCAAAAGTAGATCGAGAATAGATATTAGATAAGAAATAAAAAAGTTTGAATTTAGGTAAATGTAGATCGATTATCTGATTTTAACAGAAAAACCGCTGTAATTCTGATAAAAATCTCTATTAAGATTTCTCAAAAACTTGTACTATTACACTTTATTTTTTATGTCACAATAATAGGTAGTAGAAAAATCTCTTTGATAACACTATAGAGTGAACACGTCTCCTATCTTTTAAAAACCTTACATTTACTCTCTTAAATAGTTACCGTATAAAGCAATATTCAAAACTATTGAGTATCCAGCATACATTTACACATTATTTAGAAAAATAATTTAATTATATTTAATATTAAATATAAACATTTTTATTGAAAACAGATTAAATGTATTTAAAGTCATAGAATAAAAATTGGGATTAAAATGCTGAGTTAAGGAAAAAATTTTATTTCGTATTTTTTTAATTTATCAAAATTGGAATTTTAAAAAATTTTAAACAATATTTATATTTTGTATTAAAGTAAACAATTTTTTAATAAAAATATATCAATGTAAGAAATTGAAAGTAAAATATTCTTAAATAAACAATTTAAACAATATTATATTGACTTCAATGGAATATATAATTAGTTTGTAATGATATCGATGATACTAAGAAAAACTGCGTTGCATATAAATGCAATGTTATTATTCATCTCTTACATAATATTACTAAAATTTACTGTATTACGATATTATTTTTAAATGATATTAAAATTTGTATTTTTAAAAGCAGCTACTTTGTAAACAGTTGGCACATATTTATAAAAATAATTAAAATTTTAATTGAATTAAGCGTGTTCAAAAAGAATAAAAATATAATAAGAGATATTTATTTTTCTTCTTCAAAGCAGTATCTTAACGAATCACAGGTTAAAGTTCAAATATGATCTATTTTTTTATTTTTAGGGAATTTATATCGAAGAAGTACATAAATTCACTGGCTTCTACTGAATTATTATATATCGTTATTTTTTAAAAATATTTTAAATATAATTAGTTATAAAAAAGAAATTATATATAAATTTTATACGTAATTCAAAAGAAATAGATTTGTTGAGAGTTTTGGTAGTATAACTAAAATAACTTGTCTGTGCAGATAAACTCATTATGGAACTTGTTAAGTTCAATTGGATGTGTTTCAATTACGTAGATATAATGTTGAATGTTTATAAAGATTGCAAAATTACATTTTTTTATGCAAATATTAACATTATATAACTTTCTTAACTAATATGAACTCCATCAATAACTTTATTAACTTTTATTATAAATATTATAGTTGACTCAGTTTTAGTTTAAGTATAGCCATAACGTATATGAGAATTGAAAAATTTAATAGGTGTCACAAATAAATACTATCACGTATAGTGGATATAGACATAAAACGTTAAATAATAACTCACCATAAAAGTATTTATGTTCGAGATAAAAGGTGTATGAGTTTTTTCAGGTCATAACAAATGTACCTCTGCTACAAGACTATACTTTACTATCGATTCTTGTCACGAGATTCAAATAGGTGCCACATACGTTACGAGGTTTTAAAAGACCGCAAATAAATTCTTTCATTGGGAGAATATATTATACATTCATTCTGTGATACTAAAATACTTTTTATTCTGCCAAAAATTCTAAACAAACAATAAGAAATAAATAAACATGATTTTTTTGTTTTTGCGATTTATTCTTTTGCTTACTAATAAACTTACTACTATACTTATTGACTAAGTTTAACGAAATTTTTAGTTATAAAAGTATTAATAATTATTATATTAAATTTTAAAATAACTTAAAAGAGTATATTATTTAATAATATGTTAAACTCCAGTGGTAAAGGCTGCGATTATTTTGTACGATAGTATATCAGGCAAAGAATCTAAGATTTTTAGAATTTTCTGAACGTAAAATGAATAGATCTTTTATTGCATTCGTAATATAATAATTAGATTACGGAATGTAAATTAAACAAAATGTTTCAATTAATTTTTAAAAATAAACTGAAAACTAAATATTATTCATAAAGGGTATCGTCGATATGCTTTTTAAAATAACATTAATTACATAATTTTAAGAGCAGTATATTTTGATTAAATAAATAAAATGAATTTTTTTCTTTAATTAATTATAATTAATCATTATCGAAATTACATGATATGATATAATTTACATTTAAAGTGTCTCGTAAAATAATTAAGGAATTTACTTATCTGGATATTATCAATGTTCATTTTGTTTGTAAGTATTTGAAATTATTATTTTGTAACTTTATGAGACTTGTATTAAATAAGTCTTTAATTGATATTATGTATGAAATTTCAAATAAATCGGAAAAAATAAAAATAAAATTAAAATTAGAGATTACGCCGGAATATTTATGAAAAATTGTAAATTTAAAAATCATAAATAAATAACAGATAATAAATTTCCTATCCATATTGATACATATAAGATTGTTATTGATTTTTCTCTCGTTTTCTAATATATTTTTTAATAATGTTATGAATTTTTGTGAGTATTTCTCATGTTAATAATTTTAATATTATTTTATAAAAGCTCAATCGATATTAACGAATCAAATTAATTTATTGTTATTTATTTTGATTTTTGAATTAAAATTCATTTACATTACTATCAGAGGATATTCGTTAATGTTTATCTTTACAAATGTTTGTTAAAATTTTAATATTATAATATTAAATATTAGTGTTAATAAATATTTTCAAAAAATATTGATTCGAGTACAAGGTCGCTTTAAACATATAAGAAATATATAAATTATAAATAAAAATAGTCGACGCCAAATATATAGATTACGAACAAGAAATTTTTAGTACATTGTTTCGCATGTTTGACAAATGGCTTGACTCATGTCGCGCGTCAATATTGATTTTACCGAACGAATAATTTAATTTTTAATCCTATCTGGTTGTGATTTTAGTAACGATAGAAAGAATCGTAAGAAAGTGTTCATAATCAGCTACGAAGCCGTAAAAATACAAATAACGCGTAGAAATATATTTTATTAAAAATATATCAATATTACAGATCGACTCGATAACAGTTGGTCGAGTTTATTTATAAAGGTAGCTTAATAATAATAATAATAATAATAATAATATAATAGTAATAATAATAGTAATAATAATAATAATAATAGTAGTAGTAATAATGATGATGATGATGATGATGAGGATGATGATGATAATAATAATAACAACAACAACAACAACAGCTGCTTTAATATAAAAAGTTCGCGTTTAATGTAAATCATTCCTGCAGTATCAAAAAATATATAGTACCGTTGCGTACGCGTTACACAACGCGTTACAATTGCTAACCCTAAATGATTATTGCGGTCTCTTTTATAGGCGTAAGTGCGTCGATCGATCTTCATTGCCATCCAACAGTCGCCTGGGGCAGTATTATATCCGTCTTAAAATTAAATAATGTAGAACGCGTGTTATCCGTCGAGGCGAGTGCGATGAGATTTTTCAGTCCTTAAATAAGCGAGGGTGAATAAGATGGTGATTATGTTACGCGGTCGATCGGCTGGGCTCGGCGACGGGGACCTTCCGCGGGGTAATACTGAGTCGAATGCCGCCGACGTTGTCGAGCACGAGCTTGGGTACGAAGCGCAGCTGATCTTCTCGGTCGATGGCGCGAAACCTGTAGGCGCGCAGAAGCACGAGCAGCGTGACCTTCACCTCCATCATGGCAAACTTCGAGCCGATACAATTACGCGAACCAGCGCTGAAGGGGATGTAGGTAAAGCTCGGTCGCTTCGGGGCGTCGGGCAGGAAGCGTTCCGGTCGGTAGAGCTCGGGTTCGGGGAAGTACCGAGCGTCGCGGTGCAGCAGGTACGAGTTCACTAGCACCGTTGACCCGCCCGGGATCTCGTTGCCCTCTGTCAATGCAACAAACGAGTAAATGTATCTCTGCGAGGATCAGTTTTTCATCAGGAGAGATGCGAGTGCTCGCACTTACGTAGATTAATGGAACTGTAAATCTGTCGGGCAATCAGAGGCGTCACCGGGTAGAGTCTCCAGGTCTCCTTGATGCACGCGTCCAGCCAGACGAGCTTGTGTAGTGATTCGTAAGTTATTTCATCATTGCCGAGGAGCTTCTCGTACTCTTCCAGGATTTTATCCTGAAATCGGTTTTAGTTGAAGAAAACGACCCTGATACCGGTTTCCATCTTAGTTACCTGGTAGTGCGGGTTCCTGCCCAGTGCGTACAAGATCCACGAGAGACTCATGCCCACGGTGTCGTGACCGGCGAACATAAAGGTGTTTGTCTCCTCGCGGATGTCATCGTCCGTCAGCTGCTCCCCGTTCTGTGATATTTCCAGGAGTAGGTCCAGCAGGGTACTCGATTTCCTCGAGGGTTCGTTGAAGTTTCCATCGCGCTTGGCTGCCAGCTCGACTTTACGTGCCGCGATCACCTGAAAATAAACAAGAGATCAAAACTAATTCCAAGGATTGCCGCGATACGGGATTCGTTATCATCCTAAGGTAATAATGGCTGAACAACCTTATCGACGAAGTCGTGGACGGTCTTAACAGCTTTGTCGTGCTGCTTGCCAAGTGCTGTCCGTTTGAAGATAGGATCATACGATATCCAAACATTTACAAATCTCATCTGCGCTATTGCACTTAAGCTAAACAAATTTAAAGTGAAAAGGCTATGATTAGCTGCTTGTACAGAATGACAATGGTAAATATTTATTTTTTATTTCTGATTGAACCAGTTATTTTTTGTACCTTTGCACGGCCAAGACATAATCATTTCTGTAATTTGTTTGACTATCGATGTGAAAGCCCATTGCACACTCTGTAATGAAAAAACAGAGCGTAAGCGCAGATCGTCTTTTTTATTTCTAAATTTTTTAGGGCACTAGAAACACATTTTTTGGTTATTTAGTAAAAATTTATAAAACATTTTTCTTTATTTCGCATTTAAGTCAAAATTATTATCGAACGGTATCAAGAGGAAATTAAACATTAAAAAATTGTAAAACCTTAAAAGTATGGTGTCGTTAAATCCAAAGAATACCCTAAACAAAACTTTGCGTCAAAATTATTTTACCGAATTTCGAGATAAGATAAAAAAAGATCGTGAGGTAAGCATATTTGTAAAATTTTGTATTTACATATAATTGTGTCAATGGTTAATGTTTTTGTACATAGTTGCTTTACGCATCTGTATTTTCACGTCGCTTTGTGTGCATCCGTAGCCAACATAACGAATACCTTATGATTATCGCGGTTTTGTTCCAGGAGCAGTTGTTTCAAAGTTCTCAAGAAAAGGAAGATAAGAAGGTGCCGAGGATGAAGACTTCGGCAACGCAGAAAAATTTAAAAGATACGGAGGAGCCGATTAATCTAAAAAAAGTCCGAACGTGTTACTTTTGCAAAATTACTAGTTTTACCAAATATTTGTGAAAGCTAATTTATTTATTTTCAGGATCAATTTCTTACGAAACAGAAAACGTTGGAGCGCTTCGTGGAGTTATCGCAACCGCGAATCCGATCGTCAATTTCAGTAATCCAAAAAAAGGATTTGTCGAGTTTGAGTAACACGATGATTTACGAGACTTCGCCGCGGCTACTCGAGCTCGCGAAACCAAAACGAATCGAAAAACCGTTCATTAGAGAGTTGCAAAGCATTCCACGAAAAGTTCTAAAGGCTGAAGGTAAAACGCAGTGTATTATTTACTTAGAGAAGGGTTCGGCCAATTTTCTTTAAAAAAAAAAGTTTGCTTCTGTTTCAGCTTCGCAACGTATTATCCAGTTATCTGATTTTCTTTAAAAAAAAAAAGTTTGCTTCTGTTTCAGCTTCGCAACGTATTGTCCAGTTATCTCAACCGCGACATAACCTTAGTCATAAAAATCCAGGATCGAAGGAAAAGAAAATATTAAAGACTTCGAAAGCTAATTCCGCATCTGCAATTCCTCGTGCAATAAAAAAGTCAACTGTAAATGTTGATGATAAAAAGAAAAAGACCCCAGATGAAGTTCAGCCTCCGTAAGTCACCAACTGTTAGTCACAAAAACTTATCCCACAAAGCGTCATAAATTCAAAACTTTATATTTAGGTTGAAGGAGAAAAGTAAAAAAACTTGCGATTCAAAGAAAGTCAAGCCCTGTGCTTCGGACAGTAGTGTAGTCGACGCTAAAAATACGAATAAGCTTTTGAGAAATTTAAACATTTTTAAAAAGAAAAATAAAATCGACAAAAAAAAAGTTGTTATAGAAAAAAGGCCAGTTTTTAAATAAGTAAATGTAAGGGTACGAAGAGGTAATAGAAAAAATGAAACTGTTTAAAGGTCTCCTTACCACATATGACATCCAGAGCAGCTCGTTTTCCGCATACAGAACAATGTCGAATTCCGGATTTCCGATTTCCGAGCGCAAGCAGGACACGAAGACTTGGGCTTCTTTCATCGCAATTTGGAAATAATCTTTTAACAAGTCACTGTGAAAAATTGAGGTTAGCAATTTCCTTCTCGAGTGCCATTTCTCTCCTGAAATTAGAAGAAAACGGGTTTTAGCGTGGCTTCACTTTGTATTTTGCAGGTAGTTCCTCTAATTTTCAGTGATTTACTTTACACGAGTGGATGCAAGTGCATTAAAAAAAAAAAAAAAAAACAAACAAAGATAAAAGCATAAGACCGAAAGTTAAATTTCAAGTTCCAGGTAGACGTTCCATGTTATAGATTTCGTCTAGACGCAAAATCTCATCTATCCACTACAGCTTCAAATTTCAAATGTGTTTCCAATCGAATTCACTAGCTGTCTTCAACATTTAACATCACGATATAATGTATTTAGTATTTAATCAATCGTGGACACGCGTGCAAAATGGGACGGCTTCAGTTTAACAAGTTTTTCAAGTTCCATGACCCGTTAAAAGATTTGCCAGACAATAAGGAATTAGCGCTGGAAGGCAGAGGCACTCGAGGCTAAGCTCGCGCTTTCTGCCGAAAATCAGCTAACACCGATTTAGGCGTAACTCCACTTTCAATGACAAATGAACGTGCAAACCCGTTGAGCAGAGCCGTAGTTTCAAGGTCTTTAATTCGGCCACACGTTTTGGAAATCTGTCTTCGAGGCGAACTTACCAGTGCTGATGATGAGTCCATTGCCGAGCCAAGGCTTGAGGTACTGGTACTCGAGGCTCTTGTCGATGTGCTGGCTACTGCTGAGCAACGTCTGTACGGCTTCGACCCGGTAGATGAAGACGAAGGGCCGACTGCCGACCCAGACGGTGTAAATGTCGCCTAGCTCCCGGCTCCAACGCAGCAGCTTGCCGAAGAAGGCTGCGGAAGAGCGCTCGTGCGTGTTACAACGCGCCATTGTTTGCGCCCGGGTCATTGACCAGCGTCTCTGACTCCCCCCTCTTACCCTCCCCACCCCCAGCTCTAATCGCGCTCACATTATTATGATGATAGGTGGTGGGCCAATGCGGAGGCGGGCGGCCGGGTGGCGGTGGCGGCGGCGGTGGTGGCGGTGGCGGCGGCGGCGGCGGCAGCCACGTGGACACGGTCGCGGACGTTGACCGACGCTAGAAAACGCTTCTCCGCGAACTCTGTCTACTCCACTCGATAACGCGCCGCGCTCGCAACCCGCGACCGGGAGCACCGATCCGAGGTCCCGGGGTCCGAGTGTCTGCTGTGTTTAATTAAGCGTTCGCCAGATGCACCCGGTGTTGTTACTTTTTGCACTGCGGCGCGCTTCCTTTCTATTTTCTATAAAGATGCAAATGAATGTGCCGAAGCGCGCGATCTCTTCGCGGCGCTCAGCAATAACATCTTCTGTCGCAGCAATGACTTAATCGCGCGGCGCTTATTCTCTTTCCTTAGAAATAAATATTGAAATACGTATGCCTTTTCTTCGCCAATCTCGCTCGTGCATATATTAATATTGTAACATGCAACGAGAAAAGTTATCGCGATAAAACTGAATTTGGCAAAAACGATGTTCAGATTTGTTCAGCGTTTGGCTGGTGCGACGGCCGCAGCGATCGGTGCAATGTTAAAAACAAAATTAAATTCTGAATTTAAATATTTATTCGCTTTATCGGACTAATATAATATTGTAATATTGTATCTACCAAAAACGTTATTTCACGGATATAATTTGTTATTTTAAAAGCGCTGAGATCGAGTTTGAACTTTAATCGTTAATTTTGAACTCGTCATTTTTTTGGTCAAATTCAAATTTAGATAATTTATAAAAAAATGTTATTGTCTTCACATTTTATGTAATTTTATCAATCAATAATCATGCAATGTTTCAATATCTAATTAGAAATACATAATTATAAATCGTTGAATTAAGCATAGTTACATGTGTATACAACACATAAAAATTCTCAAGTTGCAAAAATGTATGCATCTCAATATATTCTGCAATAGTTACGATTACTCATTAAGTCATTAGTTAGTTAATGTTACTGTTTATTTTGAAGAATTTAAAAAATACTGTTATAAAAAATTCTAGAGTAGAGTTATTTTTTAACTATAAATTATCAACAGAATGTAATCAACTTAAAATAATAATCTTAAATTTGTAACATAGTTATTTACAATTTTATTGCATCGCAAAATTTATTGTCTAACATAAATTATATTTCGTATGTACATCTCATTTTGCGAATAAAACTCTTTTTTTGTTAATTCCACATTCACTTATGATTTATCCAACGAATTATAGACGGAAAAAATTATTGAATTAATTTTCAGAATAATTAAATGTTGGGAAATACATTTTCTATAAATTTTGTATCGTTAATAAAAGCAGATTAATCAAAACAGAAATTTTCAAAAAACGTCGATTGTTAAATAAAGAGCAAGAACCAAACGATAATTGAAGTTACAAAATGGAATATGAAGAACCTCGGTATTATACTTATATTACACAAGTAGTCGAGTTTAAATTTAATTACATTTATGAAGTCGATGTACGATCATTTGTTATGGTTGAGAGCAGGACAGAGAACGTCAGTAACAACAGGATACCACTTGAGGAGCGCGTGTCTATTTATTGTGCACTTGTTCAACAGCGGCTTTAATTTTAACGATATTACAACGGTCGCCAAATTCAATAACGTTACACAAGAGTTATCGAGTTTTTTTTTTATATTAATATTTAGATAAGGTCAATTAAGCACGGTTAGCCTTTGGGTTAGATTTGGCCTGCAACGTAAACCGCGAAAAGTGCATCGTGGAAAGTTCTACGAGACCGTGGTATCCGATTAATCGTTTAATGTGTTAGATAAAGAAGCTCTCTCTGCGGATAAGATCGATGCGCGTGCTGATCGGTGCTTAAAAAAGTGCGAATAAATCAATGACAGTGAATTAATAGGCACGTGTCACTCCCGCGTCTGCCAACGGACATTGGACTTTATTTTTATTTACGCACACTCCGTGAGTTTGAATTTTTTCCCGTGTGGCCGGAAAAGTCTAGGGAAATGTTGCACAGTCAGCGTAACTCTAGTAATCCGCTGGATTTCGCTTTCTGGATAAATGACCAAGTGATTATTTTAGGTTAAAAATTAGAGCGAGAGAAAGAGTAGTTTTAAGGAGTCGACTCGAGGCGAACATTTCGTATTTTAAAACAATCGCACGAGCTCGGCAATTGTTCCTGGAGATTGTCAACGCGAAAACACGAGCGAAAAAATCCTTCGGGGGTAAGATCGGCCGAACAGAGCTGGGGGCGTCCGATCACGCTTGTTATCGGGGTCGTGTCGGGTCGCCGGCGGTGCTCGGGCTTGCGAACTCACCTTCGTTGCTGCAGTTGAGCTGAATGGCATTACCGACGAAGGGCAGCGCCTTAGGCGAGGGTATACGCCTGAGCTTGTAGAGGAACTTGGCGCGCCTGACGAGGCAGAAGCCGAGTAGCAGCAAGAGATTAACGGCTAAGGCGCAGGTAATCCAGGAGGCGCTCGCGCTCCCGGGGGCGAAGATCATTGCGCGCTTAGTTATCTCCTTGTCCCCTGGCGTGCGACGCTCGTGGGCCCAAACACAGGGGACCGACTAGGCGGCGTTCGGGTTCGTGCTCCTCGCGGTCCGCATGCGCCGTCGAATGCGCGCGGCTGCACGGACGGGGCTCCCTTATATACCATAGGTGGAAAGGCTGCAGCAGCAGCAGCAGCAGCAGCGGCGGCGGCGGCGGTGATCGGCGCTCGCCGCTCCCGCCAATCGCGGCCCGTCCCGTAGCTCGCGAACGCGACGCCGGGCTGCGGCCCAGGCCTCCCTCGGACCAGGCATCCACCTCCTTCCTGCCCCCGGGCGGCGTACCCGTCGCGATAAGTCGCGGCCGCGCGACTCGTCGTCGGCATTACGATTACCGCGAAGGCCGGCCGTACGCTTTCGCAACACGATTACGATTCGCGTGCGATTATCGAGTGCGACTTTTCCAAGCCGATGTGGGGCGAAAAATTCGCCATTTTTCCGCCTTGCGCCGCTCAAAAAAGGATTCACGCGCCAAGCCACGGCCTTTGCGCAATAACCTCCGCCGTCGGCTCGCACGTGCAAGACCCCGAGCCAAGGATGCCAAGCGCACGCGCGACCGATATCTCGCACCCCCGGGGCAGGAACTCGGACGTCCGCGTTACGTCACTGCTGGGGCCCGTTCCGCGTGCACCACCGGGACATGCGCGGGCGCGCGCGCGCGCGCGCGCTGCCCGACCCAGTTTCGCTCTCTCTCCCCAAGGCGCCGGCCGCCATATCTCCAGGGGCCCCTTCGCTTTATCGCCGTCTCTCCACTCGCGCGCGCGCGCGCGCTTTCTCTCTTTCTCTCTCTCTCTCTCTCTCTCCCGGTGGCGCGCTGCACATCGAGGCCCCCTCTCCTCCTGCTCCTCCAGCCCGGGGCGAGGTTCGTTGAACCGTACACGGGTCCTCGTCCGCATGCATTCCGGCAGCACGCACGTGGAGGCGGCCCCCGCCGATGCCCCGCGCGATACTGCGCGCGAGATGACGACCTCTTAGCAGCGGCCGTATCTCCGAGGCAAGCTTCGCACGCGCCGAATCCTCTGCGGTGCGTGACATAACAGCCCGGCCAGACGCGACGCTCTACACGATAATGCGAACGTCTCCAAGTGTCAGAACGCGCGCGCGTCCCGGCGCTCCTTTTCATTGAATTGGAACGGCCCGGGCGCTCCCTGCAAGCGCTGGATGGACGCCGGGGCGCCTGGATAAGGCACCGCTTCGAGATTACGACTGCTCGAGCGACTCTGATTGGGCGTCGATCGTTACCTGACTTCTTTTATCGCTGCATTCGCTTTTGTGCCTCCGAACGAGGATGGAAATAAATTCTCTCTCTTGTTTTCTTTGCAGCGGACTTTGGAAAGCCAATTTTTGCATTCGTACCAGCGGCCTTACCTCTACTTATCGGCATTACGATATAATTAGTTTTTGTTCGTTTTTTTATAACCCATCACGAGCAGAGCCACGAGATGTTTTGCTCGGCTTTAATATTTCTTAATTGAATCGGCAGTTTTGGGAGAGCAAGTAGTATAAAAATTTAGCCCTAATTTATCTTGGTAAAATAACGAACATAAATCTCGAACCAAAATATTTATAACGGAATTAATTTTACGCGTGATAACTCGACGTTCAAATAAAATATTTTTTGTAATAAAAGCTCGTGAATGATATAAACTTTTAAAATATACTGAAAAGTGATAAAAACAAATAACAGGAAAATCTACCCTATCGTTTTCTGGTTTATCAATTTTTTATAACTTAGTTCACAAGCGCGAAAAAGTAAATATCCTGTAAATAAAAGATGTACCGTGCATTATCTAGATTTTATTTTAGAAGTATTGATTTTAACATTCGCATTGGACGTTATTGATTTTAATCCGTTCATAATTACGAATATAATTGTGTAATAGAAGTTTTCTCTGATAACTCCGTAAAACTACACATGTCAACACTTAAATCGCATCAATTCAGCTACAAATATATTATATACAGCTACGACTATCTCTTTTGATATAATATAATCATATTTTGTCTTCTCATATATTAAAAGGTTTCTAGAAGAAATGTTCGGATTTTTTTATTGCAGTTACGAGCAACAACCCGTTTGTCCAAATATGTTATTCAACGCTCACGCCAAACTTTCGATTTAATCACAAACAAATAAAATTTTAATTTAAGGTTTCGACTTAAGGTTAATGCCGTTGAGATTTAAGAAAAAACATTTAGATATATAACTTTGCATCCATGAAACCAAAATATATCGATGATAATGTCATTAAGTTCGATCAAAACATAATCAAATATTAATTATTTCAACTTTTAAGTACGTCGTCATGATTTAGCGATTAAAAAATGACAAATCAGGAAATAATTCCACGTTTGTATATATTTATTTAATTATTTATTATTTGTATTTCGATGCTTCACAAAAGTCACATCTAGCAATTTTTTGTCACAAGCCTGAATTTTAGCTTTGTATAACTATGTAATGGCAAAAATCATCAGTCCCATATGACGATGTTTAGTGAAGATATTATTACTATTACGATCGTTGTTATTATTGTTTGTCGTTGTTGTTTGTTGTTGTTGTTTGTCGTTGCTGTTTGTTGTTGTTGTTTGTCGTTGCTGTTTGTTGTTGCTGTTTGTCGTTGCTGTTTGTTGTTTGTTGTTGTTGTTGTTGTTGTTAATATTAACGAAGAGTTTTCGGAAAATCTTAAGGAAAAGTAATTTGATAGAAAATGATACGGGATAGAAAAATAGTGTTCATTTATAATATGATACGAACGTGTATACTTTTTGATAATACTTTTAATCTCCAAAACGTTAATATCTATATATTTATTATCTATATTTTAAGATAAAAATAATGTCATATTATTTTGATGTAATCGATATTTAAAAAATTATTGTTTTCTTCGTGTCATATATTTCCTTCGGCGAATATCTAAATTTAATGATATTTTATAGCTAACGTCTAGACATCAGTCGAGAGTAAAAAAGAATAGTGAAATTTTCAGCGCCGAGAATAAGTTACACTCGACGACAATACGCGTT
Source organism: Platyscapa corneri (assembly GCA_018907185.1). NCBI lineage: Eukaryota > Metazoa > Arthropoda > Insecta > Hymenoptera > Agaonidae > Platyscapa > Platyscapa corneri. Next base: position 2,582,586 of record JACCHW010000019.1, on the reverse strand, counting down.
TTCTCTTTACAATCGTTCCAACGAGCTCGAGACACAAGCGAATCCTGCACTCTTAGTAATGACCCGAGAAGGGCTGCAGAGAAGCTTTTCCGCGAGGAAGGATCGAGTTAAAACGTGTTCGTGAGATCTCGATGGCGAATCAGGCTCGGCGTGACCTCGAAGTCGCTCACGGTCCCGTTAATTCAATCACCGAAAGTGTTTCACGGTTGGCTTTCATCCGGCATTGCTCATTTCCACGAAATTTTCGTCCCGTAGTTTTCCGGTCGCGTCAACCTCCGACACTGGTAGTCCTCCTTGGATTCTGTTCTTGGCTACTTGTGCAACTCGCACGTGCTGTCGCTAATTGCTCCTACTGGCTGTCGGATAATCCGTTACCGGTATCCACAAGAACGCACTCTCGCGATAAGAAACTTTTATTTCTCGTCGGCGATACTATTGGTCTTATCGCGGAGAGAGCCGATTATCCAAAGACGACGCACCAGAATGACAGCGTTACGACTTTGCTTGATTAATTAAGGCTGAGATGAATGGAACCGTTAATCATGCGCTACGTGCATTTAATCCATTATTTAGATTAGCTTTCAGTAATTTGGCTTTTCCAGTTTTCGTTTGTCACAACACAACCTTTTCGTCGAATACAACCTTCGCCTCTTAAATTATTGTTTTTCAGGTTTTACGTCGGATATTTTCATGTTATTTGAAGATTTATTTTGAACCAATTTTATATATTTTAATATCTTGTTTGAGCTCGATAAAAAATATTACATTACTTTCTGGCACCTCGGCGGATTTCAAGAGTTTATTAATACGAAGGTGCACTTTAAGTTATTATTAAACTTTAAGTTTATATTGCAATTAACAAAGCAAAACTATTAAAAATCTCATAAACACTACATTTAATAATATGGTTTCTCCTATTTATTGTTAATAGACTGATAAAGTGGAAGACTACAGCGTGAGAACGAATCTTTTAAAGAGCAACGTGACATTAAATGAATAAAATGGACGAAATAGAAGGTAAGACGTTGCATATAAATTCACACGTAATTCTATGTGTAATTTTAACGCGAATTCTCTGATTCTACAAATTTATAATAGAGCATTAAGAGTTTTTAAGCTGACCATTCAACTTTTCCAGTTATATTGTTTGGCAGCTTTTTTATACATTTTGCTCGTGTCATTTTAATTTTCAGAGGTCGATTTTTCAATGTCAATAAGAAATTCGGTTAATTTAAATATTCTTTAATGTCTTCTTATTCTTGTTTATCATATTCATACATTGAATTGCGTATTATGTTTCTTCTGAATGTAATTGACCTACTCATTCGTGAAACATTATAGTCGATTTCGAACGCTACAAAAAGAATCGCCTCCGACTCTAGGGCACTTAAGAAGAAATTTATTATTTTTAAATTTTGGATAATAAATGCATATCAATCTGCAAACTTAAACTCGATACAAGCGAATCAATAAGTTAAATAAAGTGTTGTTGAAAATATACCCAATATCTTAGAAAGCACGATAAATTATATTGTGCGACCATCCCTCCAGTGAAGGGAGCGACTCGAGCATCGACGTTACCCCACTCAATGACAAAATGACCCACTTCTTAAGTTTTTTTCCCGACTTTTTAATGGCACGGCTCAGTATTCAATTTTATTTTTGAAACTTCCATTGCCGAGCACAAGGTTCTCTAAATACCTGAAAGCGTTTGCGCAATCTTGAGAAACAAATCTTTATCTGAAATTGTGCAAATATTTTTGACTTTTAAATGAATAAGTTATTTAACCGTTGCTAATTCACAGGACCTAGGACCTTGAAAAAAGTCCTTGATAATAAATCAATATTGTACTTGATTTCAAGTGAAAAATACGAAAAAACGAGGTCCAATACAATCTGATACCGTTTAAATTTAGCTGCAGCTTAAATGCATCTCGGTTACGAGCGAATCAGATAACGGTATTTAAATATTTTCTGCTGCAACTACTTGGGATTTAAAAATTTTATTCAATTTAAAATTATTCTTCGGGATTCTAAATTTCTCGATAATTTTTAACGCTATCGACCGAAAACAATACTCTTGTTATTGTGTTGTTGTTGTTGTTGTTGTTGTTGTCGTTGTTGTTATAAAAAGTAAAAATAATTTTTGAAAAGATTAAAACGCGAGCCGGAGCATTATTTTTTGGTCTCCTCGAAAAATGTAGGACTTACCGCGCGTTGTTTCCAACACTCGATAATTGATATCTCACGCGATTTACTAAAAACTCCAATACCAATCGTTCAAAAAATAAAAAAAACGATAATAATTACGAAGTAGAAAGTTCCGAAAAGACCGAAAAGAACATTCGTAATAGCGTAGTAGAAAGTTGTTTGTGGGAGACGCAGAATGCATGAATCGAGAAGAAGCTAACGCGCCAAGTATTCTGAAGGACAATAAAAATTGGCTGTAGCGTACCTGATTATATTTCAGGAGGTGGGGGCTGCGCAAACTATCTGGTCAATGCGCCGGCTAATGCCGACCAGCGATCAAACCGGATGCACGTTTTAATGTGTTTCGACTTCTGTTTAGAGTGATTCAACAGTGGATAATCATCAGATGCAAACTGTTTAAACAAATTGTTTATCTCTTTCCACGCAAATTGTTTTACGCGTGCAATTAGTGCAGAGTAATTTAAAAAATTATTTTTAGAGTTTACCAGAACAATTTCGGTAAGAACCGGAAAGGTCAATTAATGATGTATAAGTCGGTTGACCTACTAAATTGTCGATGGAAATATTTTAGTAAAGATCAAAGATAATTTTAAAAATCGTTCGAGCAAAAAGATATTATTTATTTAATAAATTGAAAACGCACACGCGATAAGGTGATAAAGGATGATACTTAATTTATAATTTCAAACATCTAAGATGTTATAATTGAATCAATAAAAGAAATTCTTCGATATCTCAGTTTAAAATCATGGAATTTTATTGATAATAATTGATCTGAGTGGAAAAATCTCGCGCGTTACATTTTTAAATCGAATATATTACCTTACAATATCGAATTATGCATCGATTTTTATAGTTTTTTATTTCCTCGAGTAAACATACTAAATTGAATTAAATTTTTTTTAATTATATTTCCACGAAATTGTCACGGAAAAGGCTTAAATTATTAATTGACTCTTTATTTCACAAAGAAGAGATATTACCTTTTAAGCAATAATTTCATTAAATCAAAAAAGAAACACGTCAAAGCGATTGTTTATTAAAATATAATTTTACAATTAAAAGTAACCTGTGGTTCATTTATTAGAAGCTCTTTTATAACACACCTAGACCGATTTTTACTTTTAATTAGAGAAATACATAACTTTAATAAACTTTCGCGTAAAAGCGTTTTTTCAATTAAATCGAAGCCATTGAAATACAGGTTTACAAAACCCAAACGAACTTTTAAATAAGTTTTTATCGTATAAGCAATGAAGAATAATATCCGGTGACTACCAAGTTGCGATAATTTGCTGATGCGCAAGTCAAGAAAATATTCATATTTAGTTGCCAATAATGAACTTTCGTAAAGACAGATTTCCCCGTGATTGATATTTTAAATAAAATCATGGCGGAAGCCATGCGATTTTTTATAAATTGAATCGAACGAAACCAGTTTCGTGGCTAGGCCTCACGAATTCCGGTAGCTCTTTATTTAATAGGCAAAAACAACGATTTCTTACTTATAGTTAGGCGCAATTTGCAAGGATACAATGGTAGCTCGTAACCCATTGTACGTGATTTCGATACAAAGGACCCTTTAAAGTGTTCCACCGACGGGCAAAAATGAAATTAGTGGCAATCCAGCAATGGGTCAAGCGTCGCGGAAAGGTAGAATAATAAATTGTCATTTAGGGCGAGTGAAGGGAGCAGTGGAAACGAATGAAATAACAAAAAGTAAGCAAACAAACAGAGCAGCAAAAAAGGAGCGGGAGCCGAGCCGCCGGAACGAGGCAGACGCACGCGACTCTTCAAGACGCATATCAGGATAGAAGCTCGGCAAACGGGGGGAAGGGTTGTCGCCCCGGGACGCCTAGACACGTGCACGCGTCCGTCTGGCCTTGGAGATTTCGTTAATCGCTGGGCTACGCCAAAGACGCTGGCGGTTCCCGCGACGACGGCTCCCGCATGCGATTAGACGCTCATTCACGCTGCAACACAAGACGATTAATCGTCGGAATTTCCTGCCCATCGCTTTCCGCACTTGTTTTTGCTTATCTTTGCAATTTTTTTGCAAGGCATTTCGACATTTTTTAATGGACCCCCGAATAGGTTGCAATCGTAAGTGTTCCCGTGGCATTGGTCCGAGCTTGGAAAGCCGAAGGAATTATAAATATAAATTTACGATGGATACCCACAATTTTTTTTCTTTTATAATTTGCGTCACTTTCACCTAACTCGTATTTTTTTCCATGCTTCTCTATCTAGAATTCTTCATTAGGTAAATGGTCTTCCTAAAATTATGTCTAAAAGATGCATAACAAGAATTCACGTGTTTTTTGTGAAACATTGTTTGATATTTTTGGGTTAAAAAGGTGTAAATCAGCATCTCCTTTTCGATAATTTAAAAATTTACCTAACACGTCATTAAGATGTATTAAAAGCTTTAAATTCAATATAAAACAAGATTGAAGAATTTTCTTAATCACTGATTTAATTCTCTAGTTTAAAAAAAATTATAAATATTGAAAATGCAATTGCTCAAATTAAAATAACTCGGCTTTTATCAAGAAATAATCATCGAAGCTTAACATAAATTTCACACTTTTAATATTATCGTTTCGCGATCAATTTTTAATATTTTTGAAATCTTATAGAGTTTTTCTGTTTGAGAAAAAAGTGATTGAAGACAAAATATTAATCGTTACGTAAACGTCAAATTTTAATCAGTATTATTAACGAAATAATGAATATTTAGCTGGCAATTAAAAAGTATTTATATGATCGGAATTATGTTCCTTATGACATCGATTAAACTTGATTAATATATTTTAAAATAATTGTCCACTTTTTATAACTCGTTTATTGTAATTTTTCGCATTCAAAAAATTCATTACACCTCCACAATGTTATAGCTATTTTCAAATTAAAGTCATAATTTTATCTGTACTCTCCTAATAATTTCAAATATATTTAAGATATTTCTCAAATATGTATAGAAAATAAATTTTATCTATATGCGATTATCCCATCACAATTGTAATAGTAAACTTAACTACTTTCACCATTTCATTAAAAAATAAAATTTATGTAATGAATTAAATAAATGAATCATTTATTCGTTCCTTAATCATAGAATTTAATAATTGTAACAGTTATATTTGAAACTATTAAAAAAATTTGGAAATAAAAGAATCTGAAAAAATTTGGAAAGCAAAGTCAATGCTATGTTCAATTGTACAAGCACACGTGAACAGTTTTTCATCAAGATTTCCTCATTTAATAAAAATAAATTCGTAGGGAATTCCTAGAGAAGTAACCTATGTTATTGTCGCTCTCTTCGTGGCACGTGTAATATACATTATAATGACGTCTTTTATAACTATATTTTTCAATGACGTCACGCGTATACTTTCATTATTAGTGTCAGAAAATGAGCCGAAATTCCAACACGTGTCTTAAAGTAGAAACGTTATTTTCAAGTATATTTATTAAATTGGTGTTAATGACTTACGCACACTTCAAAATTTTTAAAACATATTTTTTAAGGTACCTTTTTCCAAATTTGGATTTAAACACACAATACTTTTATTTAGTGTTCATTTTCTGTATAACATTTTTATATAACTATAAATGTTGAATGCTCGAGCTCCTGCCACTATTTCTCTAACATGTCAAAAATTTATTTAAAATACTACCAAAGTTGTTGCTGAAATGAAGAGTTTTAAACAATCTTTCATTAATAGCATGTATATTTTGAATAAAATTAAATTTTTTAGACTAAAAAGCGATATACTTTCATGCGGTGCCATTCTAAACAATGATTACACAACTTTCGTTCAGATTTAATGTGTCTATTAAAATTCCTATTTGCAATAGCCCTTAAAACTCGATGAGCAATACTGTTTTTCTGATTTATTATTTATCTTTGCTTTCTCTTGTCTTCTTTTAAGTTTGTTTCAAGATTTCTTCATCTATTATTTTCTACCAATAACTTTGGTGTAGTTAATTCAAAGAAAATTTAAATTACCATAATATTATAAATCATATGAATTATTCGTAGATACTGAGAAAGAACTATTAATACATAATAGCATTATAATTGACCTCATTATTAACTAAAATTGGTTGCATTGCATTGAGTCGTGAATAATGTATTTACTTTTTAATTAAAAAAATTATTAAAAATCACTGTGATACAATTTATCAGCTCTGATTTAACGCTTTATAAATTATAACAAAATCAATGTGACGCTATACAGTGGTTTTTTTGTTACTTATATTCATTCAGTAATTAATTACATTTCCACGAAATCATCGGTTCATTAAAATTTATCAAAAAGTGAGTTGCCTTAAAATTGACTTAAAAATTAAGTCAATGATGGGCAAATTTTGGTTACAACTCAGGAAATATTTGGCAAACCTATGCCATCTTTTAATACACTCGTGGTGCAAAGAATTGCCCGTTGTGGAAAAATATACGTCTTCGAAGCTGAGACGATGATTATTCAATGCGTAAATTCAGCACGAAGATAATGTTAAAAAAAATACTTAACTCATTCAGCTTCTTAAGAGTACCAGATCGAAACAGCACGTATCGTTTAAAAAAACTGAACCACTATAAATTTTGCAATTTAATAGCAATATTACGCTTATAATTTTTAACCTTTTTATCACTGTTTCGTCTGAACAATAACCTTTTTATGGAATTTTTTGGAAAATGTTTCTATCTATATATACATATAAATAATTTATAAATAAAATAAAAGACAATAATTGTAATCATTCAGATAACTGCATTCGATGTAAGAATGGTATGAAATTCGAATCTGGAAGTTATAGAACGAAAAAAGTATTTACTGATAATGAAAATAGTAATTTAATCGCTAAATCTTACAACACAAATATTAGTTAATATTTTTTATATTTTTAAACTTTACGATAAGTATTGCATGAGTTAATACAATACTCATTGAAATATTAGATGTCAATGTAACCCCTGCTGACAAGTATTTTATGCTCAAAAATGTTATTCGAATATTAACAAGGTATGTGACTGTATCAGATATGTCCTTAGAAAATAAAAACATAGCTTTAAACTTTTGCATAGTCACTTTTGTGTTCTCCAATAAATTATAATCCACAAAATTATTATGCCGTCTTAAGAATTTCGAATATTCGACATAAAGTTAAAATTAATGTATCTCATGAATTCCGGAAAATAATTTTATTACAATAAAAACTATTTTCTTATTAAGAAAATTAAATTATAATAAGACTATAGATCTAAATATTAATTTTATATATACAAAAACATTTATTTAGATTATAAATTAAAAATAATTCAGTAGAAATATTACAAACGATTAATCGTTTTTAAGAATAAAGTGAACAAAGCTGTGATCGAAATTGACAGATTTTTACATATTTGACAAGATATTTTAGTGCTACAGAACTACTCATCACATTTATCATACTTGTATACAATTTTTTTAAATTACAAGAGACATATATCAACCACTGAATAAAATATTTTTTTTTAATGTCTCTTGTTATTTATAAGTTATAAAAATGAAATAAGATTTAAGGAAAAAATTTAAAAATAAAATGTATAATTAAAATTTATTATTCATTCTTCTAAATTATCTAAATCATAAATTATCTATATATTGTTAAAAAAACTCTCACTCTCTCTCTCCCTCTCTACCTCTCTCACTCTCACTCTCTCTCTCTCTCTCTCTCTCTCTCTCTCTCTCTCTCTCTCAATATCTATGTGCGTGAAAAATCACACATAATATTTCAATTGATAATAATGGTTCTAAACCATTTCTTAATATAAATGTAATTTTATTTATTGTGCTTGTATACATTACAGAAATATTAAGTAACGGAAAAATAACACTATATAATTGTTTTTGTATAACAATTTAACAATTGTTATTTTATATTTTTTAGTTATTTGCTTATTACAACAATGACGTTGACAGTCGAAATGTATGCGAATAAACTAATCTATTATTGTATTGTATATTAAATATAATTTTAAAAACTAACTAAAAAGTAAATAAAATAAAATTATAATTAATAGTTATTACTTAACATTAAAAGATATTTTATGATTGTAGAAATAGTAAAAATATCATTGTCAATGCTATTATTAATATAATTCAAGATATTATTATTATTTCTTATTAATAAATCGATAAATTTTAATAAGTTTTTTCACTTATACTAAGTATATTTTTGTTTATATCTAATGTTCATTTGTTTTGGAATCGGTAATGTAAAAAAATTTATTTGTAATTCATCTACTTATAACTGTAATTAAAATAGTTTTTTTTATTCTAATAAAATTTCTAGCATTAAAGTAAGTACCTGCGTACAAGTATGTAATAACATAATTTATCATTAGTTAATATTAATTATAAATCTTCGTTATAATGATTTATATTCCAGGGTAAAAAATCTTTTTGCAATAAAATTATTATTTTCGATAACGCGTGGAATCTCATGATAACATGCTTATAGAAATATAAATTAAGAAAGAAGATTTATTAATATGGTGATAATAAAGCTTCCTCCTACCTATTTATCTAAGATTATTTTTCTATCTATTCTTATTAATAATAAAAAGATAATTTTGTGAATGATTAATGATAATATGCTTATTGTAAAAACAAAATTTTAATAAAGCTCTTCGCATTTTTCTATTTATTTATACATAATATTATATTCAATATATGTGCTCATATATGCTGCACAAAAACGTATAACATGCACGAATTGCGTTTGTAATAACGCGTGCAAATCCGCACGTGCGTGGTCCTGCTACAAACCTATCTTTTTAATTACAACTATACAACGAGTTATAATCATATTATTAAGGAAATTGATAAAGATGTGTATTTTTATCATTAAAATTGATAAAAATCCCTTAATCTAGTCACTTTTTATAATTAAACGCGATAAATCTATTTTAATTATATTATTTTTAAATTATAAATTCACTCGATCAATTAATTTATTAAGAAAATTTGTAAATAATATTAATCAATTATAAAATTATAGGTAGTATATCTCGACTCGCGAAAAATCTCTAATCGAAGAAGATTTCGGACAAGTGACAAATAAAGAGTTGAATTCACTTTATAACGTATCATTCAATTAATAATAACGATTAGAAATACTCGTGAAAGCTATTCAAGTTCTGATTCGGCAAATAAATCTCGTAGGTTTTTATTCGTCCGGTAAATGAAATATACGTTTAGATTTTACTGGACGACAGTGCGAATAGTGATGGATTGCGTAAAGACAGGTGAGGGTGTTGTTCACTAATGCGGGAATCGCTGTGCAAGAACAGATTGTGTACATCCCCTGTAAAAACAAGGAGTAAAATTATTCGAATCGCGAAGCGGCTCTGAAGTTTCGACAGTTGAGCGATTCCGGCAAACTTGATACCCCGCATTGTATTACTTAATCGAAAGTTCGGAGCATATCCACGAGTCACAACTTACATAAGAGCTGAACTGGATGATGCAAAGTTAGAGATACAGATCCTCAATGATGAGGCGCAATATTACATAAATTAGATATTTTTACTATACTTGAGTTTTTCTCACATTTCCAGAAAAATAACAAACCATTGCAATGTTAAGCGCTTCTGTTGAAATATTCGTGTGAGCGCACACTTGCGTAGGCTATAGCCTAAATATTATTTTCACCAATACGCGGTGCAATGCCCAATATAATCAGCATTTCCTTACTTAAAAAAAGCATTTAAATGCGTTTAGAGATATGTCGAGAAGGCTTCGATCGTTAATATAACACGTACATTAATCCTTTTGTGTAATTGATGGATTTTAATTGCAAATCACCATTTCAATCTTTTTTTAATAGGTCATCCAGTCTCTGTATTGATACTCTTAATTGGTAATTTTTTATCTGCTTTTGTTATGACTACTTTGTTATGAATTTTGTATACTATTTTAAAATGTTTTCTTTCTCCACAATATTTGCGTTTAAAATAGAACTTGTATTTCTTATTACGGCTATTCAAGTTCTTTAACTTGGCAATCACTCTTAATCAGATTATTGAATAATCAGTTGTGTCTCGATATCTCAGTTTATCATTTCGACTTCCACGTGCTTCCATACTTAACGACTTCTCAGTAAACACTTTATTTTGTCATAGACCCTCTTTATACACGTTATTATGGAAATGCTCTGTTATTTTTCGACAGAAGATTGCGGTTCATGCGTCAAAACCATTTACACTCTAAGCAGATCATAAGTTCTTCCTGATTCATTCGTTACAGCTTTTAAGTAGTTTATTATGATAATTACTCGATAATTTTTACTTATTAAATTCTCGGAAAAATGCACAAGATATTGTTGATGTACAAACAGTTAACAATGGTTAAATAAAAGACAATACCTAGTGCCGACATTTTATATTCCGATTAAAAATTGTTCATTTCAATTGATTTACTTAAGAATAAGTATCATTATTTAGTTTTCATTTAGTTGAGAATTTAAAATATTCAAAATGTTTTTATCTTCGATTTCTGTCAAATTTTTATTTCATAAAATTCATAAGAATTGTTACAATCATAAATGAAACAATCCAATATCACGATAAATAACGTTACAAATATTTAATAGAGCTGTTCCTATGAATGGAAATATTGTATCAGACGTATAAAGTTACTCAGATTTTAGAGTTAACACTTATCAATTCCAATGTTTCATTATAACTTTATAAATCTGCAAATTAAAATGAAATAAAATTGAGGTGAATTAAAATTATTGCGCAATAGAGCGGTTTTGCACGATGAGACGCAACATAACAAGCGTTTTAGAAGCATTTCAATATTGTTTTTTATTTCAATGATTGCGTGTCTTTAAAAAATGCTGCAAACATTATTTATTTTAAAGATGATGCTAAAAATAGAACATAAAAATGTAAAATAGTTTTATGGCTAGCAGAAATAATTGTTATGCGAATAACATTACACTCTCTATTTTAATGCATACTATCAAATAAATATCTTAATTTTTTTTGCAGATTCAGCGTATTTACATTCGTAATCATTACTCATGTAAGTAACAAGAATTTTTATAAATATATATTCCTTAAAAATTTGATGATAGTTGAGAAAATACTTATAAATATTTAACAGACATAAAAGATTAAAGTCCGTAGCAAATTCTAGTCTTCAAGATTGATTTTCTCCAATATAAGGTCAAAAACTTAATTTAAAATTTTAATTATAAAACAATATATCAACAATACGATTTGATTTGTGAATATTTCAAACTATTTCACTTTTAATCACGTACGCATGTATTCACATGGCCATCGAATATTAAATTCGTAAAATAGAAATTAGTTGGGGTGGTGGTGCATTAGTAATTTCACAATTGGTGCAGACAAATTATTTTAAGCTTATAATTGTATACAATGATGGCGTTGAACACGTTATCACGCATTGATATATCTTTAAAAGTGCATACTTTAAATGTTACCATTATCAAGGTTCATTTTAAATTTCAAGTGAATTTCAATGATTCAGATTGGAAGATTCGTTCCACGTACGTTCAACGAAACCGTCACTTTTCACAAGAGATGTTAAAAATGTATCATCGCTCGTGTCCGTCACTAAAAGAGTTCTCAAAATCTAAAGCTCGATCGGTAAGTGACATTCGCGCGTCACAAAAATCTATTAACATTCAGACCTACGCATATCATTAGTTCAATAACGTTCCCTCAAGAATCGAGCCGCGAGTTGATCGATTTACGCATGGAGAAACAAGACTGAATATAAAAGAAAAAATACTTGATTCAGCTCCTCCACAATTTCTCAACGCGCCATTGATAAGAATTTGAAAATACGTGATTCAGAAATCACGAATGCATAGAAGAGCAAAAGCTTCTTATATAAAAAATATATTTCAGATGGCCGAACGGTATGTTTGTGCTTTGAATATTTTTATGACTGCGATAACGCGCTCGGACGTAAGTATTACTGAAGCGCGCGTGCAGTGATTCATCTCACTCGGCGTACATTACAGTCCCGTAGTACATGCATCATTATGCAACTGGATTGAAAATTATCGCATCGGATTATAGTGGAATTAATTAAATTTATATTTACTCCAGACACGCTTTCCAACGTTGGCAATTAATGTTTTGCTTTTATTGTTCCTCTCCCCGCTGCCAGCCCCGAACTCCTGAAAAACTATTAATGCATCCCCCCAAAGGGTTAGATCCGTCGGGCGCAGTGCAGATAATGTGCCGATCGATCGAATAATTTTGTTTGTTATTCTCCACATGTGATCGAATTTTGTGTTTGAAAATATCTGAAAGTTGCCCAATAATATGTAATACTTTGGCGCAAATGATGCAATCTGCAAGACTTTCTATTAATTATATTTAATTGTGCAATACCGTTTAATTAGTTTCGATATAAAACTTTCTAAAAATAAAGTTCCACTCTTCTAACCAAATAAGACGAATTGCAGCGATTCAAGTAAAATTAATGATAATTTATTCACGAGACGTCATACCACTCTCACACTCGCAATTTATTTATTCATTTACTTATTTGTTTATATTTGTTGTTTTACTTCGCTTAAATAAATTTTCTTTTCCTTGCTCGCTTTCCTTCTTTCTCTTAATTAATAAAGCTTGTACATATTGTTCTTATCTTTGTTTTTTACATTACTTATTGTAGGCTAAACAAACAAATTCGCATAGAAAAATGCCGTGTGACTATAAATACGTTTCAATTTTTTTAAATGCACTATACGATAAAGCGTACTTGATAAATGCCGTTTTTATTTAAACATCACATTAATGCATATCATTATGTTTAAGCTTATATTGCGTACAATATTACGGTCGAAAAGATGAAGAGGCGCTTCAAGTAAATTCCATTATCCGACTTTGCACTCGGCTCAATGGTCATTAATAAAGTACCATATGCCGTTATAATCAGCTCCGCGCTGGTGGAAACTGCAAGACGATACGGCACGGAAACGTTTCAGCCATTAACGCTAACCAGGGAAATTCGAGTCATCCTTGTAATATGTGATAATTGCGATTATCGTTTTGCGCGAAAGACGCTTTCCTTGAAAAAAGTTGCAAAAAAGCAAGTCAGACGGTCGTATGGTGCACATCGGCGAACTCTGCATTAGTTTGAGAAGCAAAAGCGAAACTTTCTCTGCCGGATCCTGGTATTCGAAGAAGCGTATTACCTATGATCGAATACACGAAAAGCAAGGCTAACTTGCTTAATTCAGGTTCGTAATCAAATTTATTTAAGCTGAGTCAGCTTTATTATCTTACCTTTGAAAAATAAATTGAAATCCAATGATTTTATCCACGTGGTGTAGAAATTAAGATTCGCATGCCTGGTAATGATTCACGAATTTATAAGAGCGCGAAGGGAAAAAAGTTATTATATTGCGTTCGGCTCGGCGGATGATAAACGAGAGTAAAAAGTGCATGCGATTTTCGAGGCGTGGACAACGTCACGATCGAGTTCGGGATGGACAACCGGAATGCCTAGGGTAAATCTAAGGCTCAACGCCGAGTAATCAATTGAGAAATAAGCTAATGGAGGCATTAACGTCGGTTCACATTCCGTTCTGCAGTGACACGTGCCCGACCTTGGACTTGACTTTACTTTAAATGTGTGCTTGATTTTGAACAGTGACAACCGGACCATTAAGCGATTCTACGAAATCATTAAAAGCGCGAAATGCGATTCTCTCGTTTAAGGGATTTGCGTACTAACAATTTCCATGCTTCGTTACTTTTTACGCAACTTTATTCCAACAAATCAACGATAACGCCACTACTTTGAATCTCGCACTTTGTTATAAAATAATTGATTTGTTATTTACGATTTCATTGTGATTCGGTTCCTTCTGAGCACACTTTATTATTTATCTGGCGTTACTTTTTTTATCTATAATATTTGTTGAAAAAATTTGAACGTACCCAATTTGTGTATAAGTGGGAACAATTGCAAATATTTAGGAAAAATTAACGATTGCCGGATAAAATTTGTATTTATAAACGCAATTTATCGTGTTGAGAATTATTCTCAATTTCAGATAAGTATATAAAATTTATTTTGATATAATATTTAAGGTAAACATATAAAGTACAATCTGACAATGGATTTCTATCTATTTCAAAAGATCTTTAAACACACAGGTTGCTTTATATTTTATTGTTTATTAAAATTGAAAAATGTTAAATCACAGATCAATGAGCAAAATAGAGTCACATCACGTTTTTGCTATTTTATTTCCAAATTATAAATCTCTGATCAATCCTAATGTTCTCTTTGGCAAATAGTTGAAATCGTCCATACATTTATTTAATTATTCGGAAAATTATTGTAATTGGTCTTTCTCTCTTATCAGCTTCTTAATTTATATGACTAGATATGTTTTTCAACATTTTCTATCTATACAACATCACGAGTTCTACGAAACTATCGTATTAATTTTTTATGAACAGATTTGTAAAACAATGATCATATAGAGTTTCAAAATATGTTCACTATTAGATTAAAGGTCTAAAAACTCGTCAACATTTAAAAAAATTATCTTTTTCAACGCTTTTAATCAAATATTTAATTTGATCTGCCTCACTTGACTCGGAGTTTCTTATATAAAGTTAAATAAACATATCAAATATTTAAAAGCGTTAAAAAAGATAATTTTTTTTAAACATGTTTAATTCTTAGACGTCTTTTTCTAATTATGAACATTTATAATTTTTATTACCTTGTGACTTTTATTATATGTGAATTAAAAGTGTCTGCTTCTAATTGCACTGCATTAAATTATAAATATAAAATCATGATTCACAACTTTTTTACAAATTTTATTATTTTCTAAAAGCCTCGTGGTAATTGATTTTTCAATTTATGATGTACTCATAATTTGCATAAAGTAATTAAACTATTCGGTAAACACATACATGTTTTTTTCATATTATTAGTTTGATTGGGCCAGTAATACTGAGAAAATTATACATTTATTTGCCTCGTTTCTCTTTTTCAATGTAATTATTATAAAATATCTTTCGCTTGAAGTCTTATATATTTGTTTTCATTCAGTTCTGCGAGTCTAAGATTATTATGAATATTAATAAAATAACAGCGAAAATATTACAATGTTTTTGTTTTCATCCGCACATTTGATAAATAGTTTCCAGTCACTTAAATCATTTATTAAATTGACTTAATAAAATCATGTATATTGAACAATGAACGTAATCACCGTTCATGTTAAGGATTACACTTTAAATTAGTAATATATGTACAGAAGGGTAGAATTAATCTTGCTTTTTATTTTGAATGATTACTTACACGAGACCATACGGTAAAAATAAAAAACTTTTAGAAAGCGTAAAAAGTAATTGAAATTAAGTAATTAAATTATGAAACAAAGTAACTGATTAATAATGAAAACAATATTCTTAATAGCGTATTCAAGTTTTAGTTAAGTTGTAAAGCCATGTTAGCAATTGAATCCTTTTTGTATAACTGAATTAGCGAACTGAAATAAACTAAAACCGAATCGGATAAAATATGTTTATTTTTTACAAGTTTTAATTAAAAATCTCTGTCTTAATTTATATTTAAAAAAACTTGCAACGAAAACTTTTTTAAACGTCAAATTAATCAAATATGGTAAAAGTTTTTAACGCACCAGTATATTTTGGTTATTATGTTGTAAAATTATTAAAAACAAATTTTAATTTCTTTTTAAGAAAGGAAAAGATTTATTTTATTATGAAATATATTGCGATACAGTTGATATCTTTACCGAAGTATGATTTTAATTTAATCAAATTAGTTATATTGAGACTGGGTTATTATAACCGAGATATTAAAGTAAGAATCAAATATTATTTAAAATAGATAAATAATAATAGACATTACTATAATGGAAATTGAAATGATTTCAAATGAAGATAATGTAGATTAATTACTACAATAATACCTTTAAGATGTGATAAATGTTTTCTTTTTATAGAAAATAGCATATCAGCATTAATTAAATATTTAAAAAATTTCACACGAAATAAATTTTGTTTATATCTGAGTTTACATCTTTATTATTAGTTTGTAAAATTCTTGTTAATAATATTTTTATTCAAAATTTTATAGAGAAAAAAATTAATGCAATCTAAGGATGGTAAAGTAACTTTACCACATTACTGCAATGCGCCTAAACAATGGCAACAGCACTAACGTATCTGCTGCAATTTAAATGTACATAACTAACATACCCGTTTGTATATTTTCTTATAAATAATACGTTCCTTTATATTTATTAAATTTGTTCCGGAGTATTTATAGTAAAAGCTGATATATTATTTAAAAAAAAATACTGTATATAGTTAAATGGTTTGAACTTGATAACATTAGATATATAAGTCTTAAGTTAAAGTTTTACATCGTACAAGCCTTGCAAGGCTATTCACAGTTTTAAATTATTTTATTATACCAATTAAAAAGTTGTCATTGAGATATATTTCTATTTTAATAATTTATAATACTTAATGATAATTTCAGCATTAAATTATATATAAATTAATTTTTTATTTTTGAATTTAAAAATAAAATCAGTAATGTACAAGAATAATAGAGATTAGGAGTTGCTGAAATTGAATTTAATAGTTATCAATACTTATTATGCATCAGTAAAGCAGTATATATTTTAAGGGATTCTTAATTTTATTCATAAGCTCATTATCAATTATTTTAAATTTTTAGTCCATAAAGAAGTGTAGTAATTAAAAAGTTTTCATTTTACATTAGCATTTCTAAAAATGCCCAATTTTTTAAATTAAAAATTGTTCATTAGAATATATTTTTCTCTTTAGTTATAAATATGGAATGTAAATTGAAAAAAATTGCTTCCGTTATTGTATAAAGCTCATTAAATATTTGATAATATCAGTTTACCTTATCGATAAAAATTTTAATAAATTTTCAGTCTAAATTTAAGCATATATCTCTTTTTTTAATATCTTGCAAGCAATGTTTGTTTTAAATTTTATATCTTAAAATTAATATTGTATGGGCTATTTTTGATGTATTATGCATTTATGTTGTATTTATGAAAAGTATGTTCACGAAATTTAAATATGACTTTGTAAGGAATTACTCATGCAATTATTTAAAAATTTTAACGATTAATTTAATGGCTAAAGCTAAATATTAAAGTGATAAAAATATATGTAGATTACTTAAATTAAAAAAATAATGGTAATAGAATCTTGTAAAATAATTATATTCGGTCCTTTATTATTTCAGTTGTGATAAATTAGGATCTTATACACTTCTGCTCAGATTGAAAACACTTAAAAATAAATAAATAAATACAATTTTTAACGTAAAATAATAATTATTGAGGTGGTTTAACAACAATATAAAAAATATATAAATTCACATATGTATAAATGTTTAAATATGTTTAAAACAAGAAGATGGTAATTTTTATTATATATTTTTTCAGTAAATAAATTTATAACCGTTAAGGATTCGATTGTATTTTATTCTAAGTCAACCTTACGTGAACATTTGCATTATGTTTAGGACACATTCAAATTATATTTCGAGATTGCGTAGATTCTTGAAACATAAGGCGATATCGTACAATTTTTTTTTATGACGACATTTTTAATGTAATAAAATTCAATATTTTTCGCAATTTTGTTATTATAAATTGTATTTTAAAACATGTATCGATGATTTTTTAAAGTATGTTTTCAAAAGCACAACGTTTGTTTTTTTATATCCTTTAAAATTTATCTTATTTTTTATGATATCAAAAATTTTTAATATGCATACATTATGTAAATTTTATTGTATCAGAAGAGCTTGATTTCACATTAAAATTTTTTTATGAAAATTGATTTTGCTATTTCATTAACTTTAAGTAACTTTATATAAACTGGTGATAATGTAATAAAATTCGATTCTTACTATACGTTATGGACTTTATAATACAATACACAATTAACTGAACATTTTTCTTTAAATTTCTGTACGAAGCGCAGACAATAAGAATATATCATTAAAAAATTAGTTTTTCTGACTTGCTTTTTTTGTACTTTGAACCAGTTCATTTTCATTTATCTTGTACATGTGTATATTTTGTATAAAATTTAATGTATATATAAAACATTTTTTGGAATTTAAATTTTAAATATATTAGATATATATCGTAAGTACAATTTTTGAACAACTATATTGTTTCTATCGGATATTTTTTCCCTTTAAAAGAATAATTTAAAGTTTTATTAGTATTGAACGAGTGCATTAAATAAATTTAGTTTAACGCTTATGAAAATTTCAATGATTTCGATGTAGTAGTTATTCTCGCTAGTCTATCGTTGTATTATAATTTATAAATATGTTAATTAACATAAATACGACTACTATCTTAATTTCTGTAGAAAATTAATCTATATTATTATTATTGCTTCGAGTAATGAAGAGTGCATTATATTTCTGATAAATAGTGTGTAATGTATTAAAGTACCGCATTTAGAAATATGAAATTAATCTAATTAGAGCGCAAGATATATTTGCTTGTAATGTCATAAATCTGAATAAATTGATAGTCTGAAAGAAAGGCCAATTACGTCACTAAAATCCCGAGCAAATTAAAATAAATTTGTTTACTGCACTTATGCAATATAATTACAATTCCCATCTAGAATTTATTTAATAAGACTTTTAAATATATTTCGTCCTCTAAAATATCGAATATTTTTTTTCACACATAGCCATAAATAAAGATTCCACTTTAAAAGCAGATAAAAATAAATAAATGAACACGAGGTTGTACGTAAAAATGTGTACATAATTTATAGTTTTGCATGAGAAAATATATTTACAGCGTTATTGAAGCAAATACTCGGTTTGCTCAGTTCCCACAGAAGTTTAAGGAATGACCCAAGCAACAATTCCAATAAAATGGCAAAACAAAGCCTCGAACGACATAAGTGAGGTAACGAAGTTGCATTAACAATAGCTCGCGTGTGGCGAGCATGGATTTGCGTAACGTTCGGAGGGTATCTCCTTCGGCCGTACGATCGAGACCAAATCCAATTTCACGCAGCCGCTCGGTAACGCAGGAATCTGTCGGCTGGCAGCAACGCGATTAGCCGCGCACCCGAGCCGGTCCTCGTGCTATTTCCGTCTCAACCACGTTGCTGTTCCCTCTCCCCATGATCACGCAAATCATCGCCCGCATAAATAAATTAACAAAAGTAAACGGCCTGTACAACAAATTATTTGGTAAACGTGTGTGTGCCGCCTGCAGCCGGCCGTAGGTCATCGGAGCGTCCCGAGGAACGCCACCAGGAGGCTGACAGCCATCAGCCAATGCGACGTCCTCGTGCTCCCGGCGCCTCCCGCCAAGTATTTCCCTGCGAAAATGAAGAATAATAAAGATAGACATGGAGAGAAGGAGAGCGAGTGGCAATTCGTGTCAAGCAAAATACAGCGGATGTGAGAAATAACAGCAAGCGGCGCTTACACAAAGAAGCCAAGTAAGAATGGCAGCAGCATTCACGCAGTCTCGTGTACTCGGCGCAGTCGGCTGCATGGACTTTGCAGGCTTCCGGACCCACCCGGCATGTGTGCTCCACGAATCCAAGAACTTCTGCAATGTTACATTGAAATATATTGCGTTATCCGTTTGTTGGCTCGTAGTGGGTAAGCCTAATCCCTGCATTACTGATGTACAAGAACCGAACCACCGGCAGTTTTCGTTTTCTCGCTCATCGACGATTACCTTTTTTTTTTTTTTTACTACACTATTGTTGTTGTTATTGTTTATTGCTGTTGCGGTTGAGTGGCCAGTGCCCGAGCTTTGGCAGTTCGACGCTCAGCGTCTCGTTTTCACATTTTCGAACCTGCGCGATTGCGCTCGTGTTTGCTTTTCGCGGATCGAGCGCGCCCCGATTCCGCAAATAGAGCGATTCACAAGCGGAAATCGTAATCGGACAAATAAATTCCGTCTCGAGGAGCGAGGTGTTTGCCGTGTCCCTATCGCAATACTGATAAATTCCAAATGAAAGGAGAGACAAAGCAAAGCTCGGAATCGGCTTTTTCATCTCATGGACAACGCGGTCGAGCTCTCGGCGGCTATCGACGGCTATTTTGTTCTTCCTCTTGGCTCGCTACTTTGGAGTCAATAAATATTGCGACAACGAAACGACGGTGCGACGGCTTTTCGCGCAGACTCAACAGCGAATTCTCGTAACGTGCTATCAAAACTTCCGGCTCGCCGGGGCTCGGGATATCAATGCCTCGCACACGCACGTATGCGCCACCCACACCTCGGCACTTTATCGAAATCCATTTTGCCGAGTATTCGAGCTTGACACATGTGTCGGCGCGACGCGCACCGATGAATCGTCGTTAGGCCATCGGTTAATGAATCGTCGATTCTTGATTGTGCAACCACGTGCACTCGTATTTTCCTCTCAGATGCGCGACAGAGTATATTGCAGTACTCCGAGTGCTCGCAAATTGAGATGCAATTTGACGGTTCGCGAATTGAATTTATTAAGGTGACCCTGCGTCGTCTTTCGATTATTTATGAAATGAAATATTTTCGGTATGTCGTAACTGTTGTGAAATGTTTCACCTCGCACCGGTGGAGCAGCAGCAGCAGCAGCGGCAGCGGCAGCGATTCGACAACAGAAGTACATTAAGAAATTAAATATAACAGGAACACTAATGAGTTAACCTTGAGTAGCTTTAACTCAACCTAACTACAAGAGTGGACACGTAGTAATTTAGATAATAAATGGAAATATGCATAATTAAGCTAATGGACACTCGGAAATCGCGACAGTTTTCAGTGGCTCTTAAACTTGTTAAAATGGGACTGCTTTTCTACTATCGTATTTAGTTTCAAATATTTTAGAAAGCCACATATCGATTACACACCCGATAAGATACACAAGATCTTATGAATACGAAAAGTATCTCTTGCAGAAATTAACGTGAATTGCAGCTTTAATTTGTTGATAATATTTTTCTACGTGGTTTGTATTTTTTTTTTAATTATTTGACAAGAGCAGTTTTAAAAGATTTCTGTCCGGAGTAAAATTATCGAGTCTTGAAGACGAACAAGATCACTTTTTATTTTGATATAACCATTAAAGTCCGTTGTTGACAGATAGGTTTTTTTACATTATAGATTGTGTTTACTTGGTAGTTGGTAAAGCGATAACTCGGTACAATCTCCGATTTTCTTATTTCAGTGAAGATATTCATTTCTCGCTCAGTTCTTTTAGCCGAAATACGAGGATTATTTATTGAGTTGCCGTTTAAAAATAATTTAAGAAAAAGTTTTACCAATGTTACGCAATGCTCATCAAATTTAATGGCATCTTAAATTAACGAGAAAAGTCATTTAACAATTATGAAAATCCCCTTAAAAGTAAGTTTTCTTAAGAGATGAAATTTTTAAATCGGTTATGAAGCTGTTGACGATATGTTGTCGTGCAAATACATTTACATATGATGTTAAAAATCAACCGCAGAGTTTTAAGGGAAAGTATTGAATTTTTGCTTGAATCTAAAGAAAATAAGATTTTTACTGTCGGAATAATTTTACGATTTTTCGAGTACATCAATGTCGAAGCTTAATGCCAAGTTTAAAAATAGAATTATGGTTAATAAGCATTACATTTAATTATTCGTTGTTAGATCGCAAAATTTTACGTCAGACAGTTCATTATAATTAGTACAGTTGAGAATTATAAGGTAAGTTTGCATAAGAAACGTACGATTCTTAAAGTAGTATTATTCTAAACTAGCAAATGCTGAGTTTCAAATTTTGACTCAGTAGTTTTGAAGGATTAGTTACTTTAACGCATAAGAAGTTTTCACGGAAAGAATGAAAATTAACGTCTATAAAGAGAACTTTTAAGTTATTGTGCAAATTTCATAATTCACACATTAATAAATGGCTTATTATAAATTTTCGAAAATTTATTAAATTACTTCAATTTACTTATTCTTTAATTTTCTTTCACTTTTTACTTAATTAGAGGTTTTTGATTATATAGCAAAGCTAATATTTGTCCTTGACAAGCTTTTAGAATATACTAGCTTGGACGGGAAAACATCTCGAGCATAAAAAAATATGCCGAATAAAATTAGCCGTGAGATAATTTAATTGATTTATGCATAAAGACGTATTTATAATAATTAAATTATCCCAAAACTATGGCACATCATCTAATTATTCTCTTTTACAACTTTTATTAGCAAAGTTGTAAATTTCCAGGAATTAGGGAAAATCATTACGGTGAAAAGTATATCTCGTATGCATTGCGTAGCTTCAAAATATGCGTGCGCTGGCGTCGATGCATTTTCTCAATTCACATTTCAATTTATGTGAAATCCCTCACGTGCTAATACACACAACAAGCATATTAACAGCTTTTCCTAAAATGCAAGTTTAGACAAATCAGGGCAGCCCTGTAAAATAATGGTCGTCTGATTTTAATGCCAAATTTGGCATTTATTTGTATTTTAATATTTTTCTAGGGTTTTTAACGCGATGCAAGGTTAAAGGATAAACATTTATCGCGATAGTTGCTCTTTCGATTAAATACTAATTATTATCTTTACTAGCACTTCGTCAACTCTTTACATTAGTTTGTCATTTATTGTATATGAATATAATCAATGGATTATATTAGAAAATTACAGTATGTACACACTGTAAATTTATGAATTTTAGCTTCAATGGCTACATTCAATTGCAAAATTTTAACTATAAATATTTATTCGATGACTGATATTGTAACTTGTCATTCTGTCTTTTAAAGTTTTTTTGTTTTCTTCTACATTCTTTCCAGGAAATCGAACTTTCATAGTATCACTATTACTTTCTATTGAGTTGCACTCGCAATACTGCTTACATTGAACATTTTTGTATCCATTATTTTCGGATTAATAAACTTTATCGATAAAAACATCGTTTTAATTGATATATTCGCAAGAAAGTGAATAAATATTCTTACAAAGAAATTTTTTCTAAAATATTTTCTAAAGTGACAATGGATGATAAAAACTGACAAAAATTGCTTGTTTTTGATCGTGTTTTTCTCCTTCATTGGTTCGTTTTTTTAATGATTATTGCACTAAAACCAAGGTAGATTTTACGTGTTTACGTATAAAAATATCTCCTAAATATATGTAAAAGTTAGTATGAACATTTGAAATGATTTCAGGATTACAATGGAAGATCGGAAAAGGGAAGACACTTCCCGACACTATCCCATAAATACTATTAAAAGTATTGTGTTAAACTCTGTAATACCTTAAATGCATCTACGTATGCACATGCGTATACCACCTGGCGGATCTTGCAACGCCGCGCACGTGTGCGTGCATTTCTAATTTGAAGCAGCTTAGTGTCGCGAACGGGTGACTGCCCTTCCGTCCGTAAGGTTGATCGTGCTCGTTTGCATTGCCAGCATTGGGATTTCACGCGCGTTTCCATTTTGCGCAAGCACCGACAAACAAAAAGTCTGGATAAAACAAAAAGATAAAACAAGGACACAGAGAGAGAGAGAGAGAAATGCGGTCGGGAAATCGACGGGACTCGTTTTTTTCCAGTGCGTTACGCGCGAACGGCTGCGTCAGAGTTTTCGTGTTCACCTCTGTGTTTCTCTTTTTTTTTTGCGCACGCGGGATACGAAGGTCTTAGATCGCGCGGCACGTCCGCACCGATAATAAGATATCTGCAAGGTGCCTCCGCTCCGGGGCGGTTGAACCGTAATGAAATACTTAGGTAACGTACCGTTGTAGCCGCCGTCGCAGCAGCAATGGTCCTCCAAGACGCTCCCGTTCTGGCAGTACGTCATCTCGTCCCTGCTGCAGGGCTTGCATCCAGGTACGGGCCCTATAACGTACAACAGCAAGCGCTTTGTCAGTGCTGAATTAGTGTTTGGGAAAAACGCGGGACCTTGGGGAAGCCAGCGATCTCACGCTCGCTCGAGGCGAGGGAATTAAACGAGAAGCCAGTGATGGCCGTACGTACGACACTCGCTGCGACAACCAATACATCTTTAATATCGCATCATCGAGTTACGAAACGACCGAATGAACGAGCTTTAGCTTAGCGTCGACTTGGTTTCGTAATCGCTCTTAGATAGGACGGAAAAAAGCCCGAGAGATAAGTGTCGACAGTCGGCGAGTACTCACCCGGGAATAGCTTCATATTCCTGGCCTCGGAAAGGGCCTTCTCGTAAGGCACTTTATGGTCTACCTCGAACTCGTCGTTCGGATGGTGGTCGACGACAGTCAGGGCCACCAGTTTTGACGGTGTCAGCAGCAGCAGCAGCAGCAGCAGCGGCGGCAGCAGCAGCAGTGGAGTCACCGACATGAAGCGGCTCATCTCTCGCGTGCGGACCTCATTACCCTGGAAGCTGGACCCTCAGTTCGCGATCCGGGCCGGTGCCGGTGCCGGTACTTCGGACCTCTGCGAGCATCGGTGGTACATGGATTACTACTACTTACTGCTTGCCCGGCGGTGGGGTTGCGTAGTTACGAGATGTGGAGGGAAGCCGCGGAGGAATTTGGAAAAGGAGATAAAGCGAGGCCTGAGAGCGTGACTCGGAACGAAAAGCCCATCGTACCGCGGCTTCCCTGAGTCACGGCTCTAACGACCAAAGCGGCGATCGCGTGCAATTAAGCTCAATTGATGACTACACGCGGAGAGCCGCTTCGCGCGCCTCGGGCGGAGGTTAGTTCGCCGTAACCGCAGTACGCGGAGGAAGAGTGGGAGAGGGAGGCGACGGCGAAAAGCAGGACGTTTGTTATCCTCGCAGCTCGCGGGAGTCGTACTCGTAATACCGCGCGCAACCCCTTGTAACCTCAGCTGTCACTCCTTCTTACCTCCATAGCGAAGTGGCGTGCGAAGAACAGGAGGTTAGTGGCGCTGCGCGATGACGGATTCGGCGTTAACGCTTGACGCCCGGGCGGCTCGGTTGCGATCGCGCTCCTCGTCCGCCGCCTATCGCGTTCGGACTTTGACTAACATCGCCTGCGGCAACCGCCGTCGCCGCGACCCTCGATCGATATACGTGCGCCCCTTCCCTCGCGCGACTAGTAAGCTCACGCGAGATATACGGCCGCTAGTTGCGGCCCTTCGTTGCGCCCAGGAGGCCCTCCATCGCGAAAATTTCGACCTTCGATATCGCCCCTCTATCCGTGCCCCCGCCAGTTCTGCGCGCCCGTGGCATCCTTTATCTCGCTCAGGTAGCGCTGCGACGGTCTTGTCCCGAGCACGTGCGCCGTAACCGGGGTAAGGGCGCATGCGCGCGCGTAAAAACTGCGAGGCCCCGCACACAAAAGTGCATTATACTTGGGTGAAGACGTCGAGCGTGGAGGGTTGTATAATACCGAGGGACAGAGATAGAACGAGAGGCAGACGAGAGACGATGAATGAGTCGCTGCTCCGGTTACCGCGCCTCGCGTCCCTCCTCGCCTATTGATCCTGCGGGCGCGCGCGCGACCGGCGGCTGCTCCTTGCGTTACTCGGACGCGCACGCGCGTCCTTACTCGCGACGGGGTCGCTCTTTGTCCGCGACGTACGTGGACCCGGTCTTTTTCTCACGGCTTTCTTTCTTCCTCCTTTTATTTCGCCGCCCCTTGCTCCTCGGTCTCGATACCTTTCACCTTCACCGTGTTCCGTGATCCCGTCGCGTCCCATCCTAGATTTGTTTTTACGGTCGCAGCCCTGCACGCAAGCTAAGCCTACTCACCCGCATTTTGCGTCTTGGATCAGGCATCGCTCCGTTTTTCTACACTCGGTCAATCTACGCTCGCACTTGCGGAGCCGACGACCTCGCGTTTCTTGCCGAGACGTTCGACGAGGACGGCGACGATAATGAGAAACTTGCACGAACGACGATCTCAAGGCCGTAGCACCCAAGTTTCGGCGCCCAGAATAATAGGATTGCTTTATTTAATCGGTGTAGCTATTTTTTTCAACCCTTTCAGCGATTCAACATTTCCACCTTTTGTGTTTCATTGATAATACGTTTTTCAACAGCTACAATCTGCGCGATTGAAACCGTACGAGTATTCATCGATTGAAAAACTTTTTTTATGAAAGATTTAGGTTGGAACTGAGGACAATTACGAAAACTAAAATTTTGACTAAGTCTAAACAAATTACACGATTATTCATGAGCTTAGACAATGGATATTATTCTTTACGATAAAAAATTCACGATTCTTTATATAGCAGTGAATGCATAACAGATTTTTCGTTGAATAGATTATATTTACATGTGTCTCAAATATCGGACAATAGGGGCTCGATCAATATAACAAAGAATTCGATTACATTTTATGTATTTTATAATCTTCATTGTTTATATGGCTGGGTGACACGCAAATTTCTCAGAGCAAGAAACCGCTCTGATTGAAATTGCAAGCGAGTGCCGTTCGGTTTATTAAATAAAGGGTAAACGACGTTAATTCCGTAAAGTAAATACTAAAAATCGGCAGAAACTTCGGGACACTCAGAGTTTTCACACACGCTCTTATATAAAGTTTAACTCTTATCAAAAGCCGGGGAAAAACGTCTCAGTTGCATTTACTTACTCTGGCACACAGTCGCAAAGTAACGCAATCAAGTATTCTAAATTTACCTGATTAAATCCTATTCCCTTCTCTAGTGTGTCTTTGTGCTGCGCCCAGAGCCACACGCGATCTGCCTCCTGCTCCACGATTCGGTCCGTAAGCGACTCAACCACATTTGTGAATAAAGAAGCTCTTGAGCAATCCAAACAAGCGGCTTCCGCGTTTCCCTTGTTTCTCGCGCGGGGATAAATCCTCAGCGCTTTGTGATCCAGTCACTGGGTCTTTCTACGTCGTTTCGATGCGCCAAGGGAAGAGAGACGCGCGATAAAGCGCAAGGACCCCTTGAGTGCTGACGCTCGGATGTTCGAACAGTCGTACGAATCTTACTCGCACGGGTGCGCCGATCTAACAAACAATGCCCGGCCGGCCCTCCACGCGCCATCGGATCATCATCACCTTTGTGTCGTCGTCACAGGCCGTAGCCGATCGCGGCTGCATCGGCGGCGCTGAGCTCAAAATCTTTCCGGCGATTTCGCGCGGCCATGCGCTTCTAACGTTGTTAATACTTTGTAGGCGGCGGTGCATAGAAGGAGGGGCGAGAGGGGGAAGGAGTAAGGGAGGGAAGGAGGGCGGCTGACAGCCTTAATTAATTGCTTCACGCTCGCCGGGACACTTGCAACCTTAAGAGAACGGCATTAGAAGCTTTAACAGCTTTGTTTTGAGAAACTGGAAAACACTTGCGTACGGCACTTTGAGGTACTTCTCGATTTCGTTTTTCAGCTTTGACATTTCTCGTACGCATACTAGATGGATGTTTGGTTGACTAGAATTTTAGAAGTTCCTTTGCCGTGGTGCCTACGTTTATATTTAACGTACGCTTAGTGCGGTTACGAATGTTTGTTTGAACCAGAAAGGATATTCTGTGAAGCTCGTTCTTTAATGAGCTTTACGACCATTGTAATATTATAACTAGAAGTGCAACGTGACTCATTTTAAAACATGAAATATTAGTACTATTATAAACAACATAAAATTTATTTCTTTATATAACGCCTAAGTGTGCGAAGCACCACCATTCGTATACGTTTTTCATTTACAGAACTCCATCAGACGTTTTAAAATCAAAAATATCCACTTTAGCAGTTCGTAGAAAATAAATTACTATAAATTATCGATAACGTATATAATCTATAAAGAAACCACTTATTTTATTAAGTAATAATTTTAAATTTTCAACCTTTTCGACCACCTTGAAGTAATTCCTTTTTTATAAATATTACGCAATCAAGAATAATAGAATTGCAATTTGATAAATGGAAGACTAATGTTTCGTTCAATTTTTTTTGAAAATATTACATTAGTAATGCTATGGATTTTACGAAAAAACAGTATAATATTATCTAAATAATACAGAACTTTTTTCAAAAATTTATTGCGGATAATACAATTATCCTTAAAATAAAAATTTATTTATGTCAAAGCAGTCGATTTTTTAACTATGGTTATCTACAATGTGTAAAGAAACTGGAGCTCTTATAACTATTGCTAAATAGAATAAACAGTTGATTTGAGTAGGAGGTATGCAGTATTTGAAACGTCATTGCATCAACTCTGAATTGAGTGTTCGTTTTATTTTTCAGTTAATGATATATCAAATTTCACGTAGATTTTCTTTTCGAGATAAATACGTATATGAGGCCAAAAGCACAGCGACTTATATATAAGATTATTAACTACAAAGCTTCAATTTACAAATAGTACCATTTTATTTAATTTAACAATAAATATTATATTTTAAGTATATTTTAAACAAACTTATCGCAATATTTGAATAAAAATCTTAAAATTAAATACGGAGTTGCCGATAAAACTGACTCATACAAGCAATGGAATAAATGCAAGATGGATTTTTTACATAACGAAAATAACGCATATTAAATACTCTACCACTGTTATTATTACATAGATCGTGTACGTACGCTCACATATAAATGTAAATTTAATTAAACAGAAGTTAAAATTCTAATAATTGCCACTCGTATCTGACATGAATTCTCGCTCTTTGATTCTTTACCAATGCAATTATGCGTTCAATCTACCCACATACATTGTTCTGCGTTGAACTTAAACTGCGACTTTTTTAAATTTCATACAATTATGATAATTATTCATCGTGTCACTTAGTGACTGACTACATTTTATTTACGCGCTAAGAATATAACACAAATTTGTGACGTATCTGATTATTGTTTAGGAATCTTAAAATAAGTAATATTCGAATAAATGCATTTGATGATCCATAGATGCAATTTAAATGCGATATACAACGTGAAAAAAATATAATCTTTAATGCTGAAATGAAATGCTAACTTAAAGTTACTGATATTTTAAAATAAGCATAATGTTGTGTGGCGGAAAAGTTTCGAGCGATTAGAAAAATTTCTCTTATCTTGCCCACATGAAATTAAACATTTTAATATAAATGTCGTTTATAGAATATAATATACTCTTCGTGTAATGCTTGTTTAATAACATCCACAATTACACCAACGTGTTCCTTTTTCGTTTACATGCATAGAGTATTCTTAGGTTGAATTACGACAATTAATTGTCAACGAAATCTCTTTAATTGGTTGGTATTTTTCCGCTATGCCTCATTCTCTGTGTAGTGGAATAGGGCAAATGGGACTTACCGAGCAAAGAAAATATCGCTGCTTTTCCAAATAATTTTGAAAATTTCTTTGTTTAAATAAATATGTAAAAAACAGTAATTTCTAATTTTATAATAAAAACAAAATTGGAATTGTTGCAATATATTTTTATGGCTTATTTTTATGACGATAGAAATAAAATGTACTAAAAAGAATAACAAAATGTTTCTAACGCGGTGTTACAATAATCATCTCTTTATTTTTTAGTGTAGTAATTGTGGCGCCATCTAGACAACACTGTTTTAAATACTCAGTTTCATACAGTGAAAAATGTATCTTAGTTTTAAAATTGCCATTTCAATTTAACTTTTGATAATCGATAGATAAAAATAGTTTCAAGTTGTATAGGGACATGTTTTATCAGGGATATGAAATTTTTTACTATTTCGTATAGTAGTTAAAACGAATGAATGGTTTATTTTTATTTAACATTGTCATTTAACTTGGTAATTGTTCTAATTTATTTGAATCATATTTAAATAATGAAATTATAATTTTTGATATTTTTCACTGTTGTGCATTATTTGAAAGGAATAAATTTTTTTATTATTATATTTTATCTTTGTCACCAAATTAATTTTAATTATATCTTTATAACAAAATGTTGTACTTTTCTCGCGGTAAATTAGAATGTTAGGCTTGAGAATAGTACGATTTGAAATTTGGAGTTTAATGTTCTGGAGTCTGCCCTTTATCATTTACCCGTAAATGAGGCGTAATCACGAGTTTGTTCCACGTGCATAATAATTTAAAGCCATTGCTCTACTTTCTAGCGCCAGATGTACGTTTATCAAGTAGTAATTATAAATCATTGGATAAATGTTTTAGATAATTTTGATTTTAACTATTTCAAGCACAATTCAAAATAAATTTTTTGTTGAAAAATCAATTTACGGTGTTAGCACTTATAACAGGTTATTAATTTGCTGTGAACTGTGTTTAATTAAGTCATATTTCGCGCTTTTAATGGAGCCAATGAGTTTAGAATTATAGTGCGCATGTGGTAATTTTGAGCACCGGTTGGGCAGAGGGTGAGGGTAATTCCAGAGTATAAAAAAGCGCGTGGATCGTGTTGAACGATTATTGTAAATTTGATTCTTGTATCTTTTCTTCTGCCATAAATAATATTGTTATATGCAATCTATTTATTTGTAACAATATTCTCTCATTTCATTTAAACACATCCATAAGAAGTAACTTTTAATGTGGAATACTATTAATGGTGAATTCACAACCCTAGATCTGATAAGATAAATCTGTGATCAGAAGTATTTGTAATCTCGTTGCTCTTAATTCTTTAAATTATATAAGGTGACCTGATCGGCGTGAAGAGACAAGTGGTCAAATTGTTACTAATTAAATTAACGATCTTTTATATAGCACTATTACAACATGGTCAACACTAAACTTAAGGTAGATCAAAAATATTATGTATGATGTTAAATAAATTATGTTATGCACAAGTTAAATTTATCTATTTCAAATAATTAATGGAAAATTACTTAAAATTTATTTATAATATAATCTGCAGGTTGGAATAATTGCGGGTTGTGGTTTAGACAATTTGTTTAAAGAATGTCTTACATCTTGTACAGAAATTAAGAGAGAAGATGCACAAAATGAATTTGGTGTACCATCAAGTAATCTCTATACGGGAGAAATTTTTGGAATTGATATTGTACTGCTAACCAGGTATAAATTTAAATAAAAATTTAATCAAATGATTAAAGTGATAGTATTTTTTATTATGTATTTTAATAAAAAATTATTTAAAGGTTTAAAAGATATAGATTTATTGTTACAAAAATTATAATCTTATTTTATTAAAAGTTCATTTTGATGTTGATAATAATAAACAATTAATGATTTATTCATTAGTTCTGAAATTATTTAATTAAAATAATCAAAGGTTACTGAAAATATATAGAAATAATAAAAAATATGATCACTTTGAAAAACAAAATTTCTTTTTATTGTTATTTAATTTATGACATTATTATAAGAAACAACATAGACCTTTATAGTTATGTTATAATTGAATGATAATTATAATTATTGCAAGGCATGGGCCTGGTTATAAAGTAGCACCAACTGATGTAAACTATCGTGCAAATATAGAAGCGTTTCGAATTTCTGGTTGTACTCATATTTTAGCAACTACAGCTTGTGGCTCTTTAGTACAATCACTGAGTAAAGAGCAATTAGTTATTCCAGATAGCTTTATAGATAGAACTGTTCATAGAAAGGGAACTTTCTATGATGGTACTTCAAAATATTATTCAGGTACACAATTCATATTTTTATTTTTATATAAACTTGAATATTGATGTAATTGAATAATATTTTAGGTGTTTGTAATCTTCCAATGGAACCATCATTTGATCCTCACACCTCTAAAGTATTTGAAAATGCAGCAAATAAATTGGGAATTCCTGTTAAAACAGGAGGTACAATTGTTGCAATAGAAGGACCTCGTTTTTCATCTAAAGCAGAAAGCAATATGTTCCGTCAATGGGGAGGGCATTTAATTAATATGACAACGTGCCCAGAAGTTTGTTGAAATTTAATTTCAATTAAATTTAATACAATCAATAATTAAATTATTTTTCATTAGTAATTTGATATGTTATTAAAATATTTTAAATATATTTTGTATTAATCGTACATCAAAAATTTTTTTAATATTCTAAGGATAATAAAATAATTTTTGTACTTATTTAATTTAGAATATCAATAATTATTAGTGTTTAAAAAATATAATTTAATTTAATTTATAGGTTGTTTTAGCAAAAGAGGCTGGATTACTTTATGCTGCTTTAGCAATGGTAACAGATCATGATTGTTGGGATGAGAATGAAGATGTTGTAAATCCTGTTGATGTTGTAAAAGCATTTAAAAAGAATGTTGATAAAGTAAAAAATCTGCTAATAGAAAGTGTTAGACTGATTGGTGAAGAAGATTGGGATCAGCGTATCAATGATTTAAAGGTTTATTCTGTTATTTCATAAATTTACGATGTTAGTGATTAATTCTGATCTCGTTTAATTTTGTTTACAGAATCTTGTACAAAGCAGTAACATAACATCGAGTTAACTTAAAAATAAAGTGTAATTTATAAATTGAAATACTATATTGAGAAATATAAAGAAATGTTTTTCAAAAGTATATTTTTAATAATAAATATAATATTAAAAAGTAATTATTTTTATATTGTATTTTTCATTTATTTCTATTAGGGAAAAGGAGAATAAAATAAACTATATTAAACAAAAAAAATTATTTACGCAAGTATTAACAATGATAGTAACGGAACATGATATTTATTTATAATTATACAATGTATAATATAATTATTGAGGGCAGACGACACATTGGCCGTTTTTTTGAATATATCTACAAATTACAACAACTTGCTTTTGTAGCTCTCTTCTTTCTTTCATTCATTTTTTACATAAATTATAACGATATTCACAAGATATAAGAAGCAGATATTATTAACCAAATTCTTAATATCTAAATGATTGTTATTTTATTAAAAAAATTTTTTGTGTAAAATTTAAAACTGTAAAAGATAATAAAATCACCGCCACAAGCCAATTAAAAACATTTATTTGATTTAACAATCAATCTGCAAAAGCAACTTGCGTTTTTTACATTATGTTACTTTGCATAATACTTTGTGTTTTTCTTTTAGAATATTTAATTGATTCTGTAATTTTAAACGAATTTTAGGATCACTTCTAAAATTCAATTTTTTTTTTCATTTTATGAATTTCAAATATTCAATATTCATGTAGTATTTATTAGTTTAATAAAGGAAATCGTTTAAATTAAAGAAAACTTATCTACCTATTTGAATACTTTTCAGAATATCTTAAGAGGTTTCAAAACTTTTTTCCACGATTATTCAATTTTGTACACAGCAATAAAAGAAATCGAGTTATCCGTTGCAATATTTTCATAAAATACAAAGATAGGCGTTGCAAGGATTCTCGAATAAATATTTTCTAATGTACGTTCTGAAGGTTTCTAAATTTTAAGCAGAACTTAACATTTTTGCATACTTAAATTATTTGAACATTTTTTGTCATTTGTTACAAATTGTACATTTTTATAATTTGATTTTTGTATCAGGTTATATGTGGAGCCTTTGATGGAACATGTGCACACAACAATCAAACCAGAGCACAGTGTATAAGTCCATTTTAATAAAACTTCTATTAAAATTATGTACAAGAAGTATATGATGGTGAAAAAATATCTCAAAGTATTCGTTGCAATATACATACATATATGTATATGTATACATATATATATATATATATA
This sequence comes from Platyscapa corneri, assembly GCA_018907185.1. Classification (NCBI taxonomy): domain Eukaryota; kingdom Metazoa; phylum Arthropoda; class Insecta; order Hymenoptera; family Agaonidae; genus Platyscapa; species Platyscapa corneri. Next base: position 2,548,694 of record JACCHW010000019.1, on the reverse strand, counting down.
CATACATATACATACACACATATATTCTTTTTAAGAAAAAGACATAAAATCAACAGAATCTACATCTCTATACAGTGCATTATTCACAAAAATAAGAAAAAGACCCGCTCAACAGCTTTTTTTATCAACGAAGAAAAATAAAATGACTTTAGAGATAGATTTTTTCACCAGATTGATCTACTATTCGAAATTCACCAAGTATCACGTGAGAATTTAGCATTTTCCAATAGTTTCCTTAGAATCGCTATAAAAATATTATTCTCAATGTTTAATAAAGACTCGCACATAAAAGCTTGATGGAGCAGCTTTTGAATTTGAGATGTCTGTGCATTTATAAGAGTACCAATTAAAGTTTTATCGGTATGAAGACAGCATGTTGAAACAGTACTTCTTGACTTAATTTAGAAACGTTTCGAATGATTCTTTTTTATTGTTGGTATTTAGCTAATCAAGTATCTAGAGTTGTAGCAAATATGCAATTGGATGAGCCAAGATGTCAAATGTGCGCTAGATGTACAATGAATTCCACAAAGTAAACTAAACTTTATTGTCGACCATGTCCACGTTGATTTTATAGTAGACATATGGAAAATAGTCGCTCTGACCGAAACCCAGTCCTGGTATATCTACGCTCTATATAAAAAAAGTATTCATAAATATTAGGCTGCGGTGCGCACGAGAGCAATGACTGGTAAAAGCGAAAGACTTACGTCCTGATTGCCTGATTGCGAACCGCCAGCAGTCGCCGATGAATCCAAATGAGCATAAAGTTGGTTCAAAACGTCTCGTAATCGTTTGGTGCTTTTCTTGTGCGGGCGCAGCAAAATCGCTTGGAAATTAACGGGCAATCCATACCTAAGCACCGACTCGACGAAAACACGCAAGGCCTTCACGTGAATCCAGGCGCAAAAGCATTCGCTAAAATTGACTTTTAACCATCGCACGAGGGGTCCAAATTGCTTCTTCTTATCAGTTACGAGCTTGGTCATTTCATTTTTGCCTTAAAATAAAACGCAACACAAAATCAATAACCCGTACTCTTGGAGGCTATTGATTAGCTTCGCTAATAGCTTGTACAAATAAAGAACAAAGACTTACCAGCAGCAAGCTCTTCTTCATTGTATATGAAGTCACGTACAATGAACTTCTTTTCGCGAGCGTGCAGTTTAAACTCCTCGATTACCTTCTTAAAGAGGGTCACCGTGAACAATCCGTATTCCTGATCTTGAATTATCAGCTGTGAACTCCGCGGCACGATCATATCGGTTAATTTCTCATACATAGCGTTCCACTCTTGAAAGCTTGCCCTGGAATAAACAAAGTACAAACAGTTGTGAGGCTATTATTGGGAAAACCAACGGCTACGGTTGAAAATACGGCTATAGTGTACAAAATACCTCGGTACAATCACGAGTAGCGTGGTTAGATATTCGCTATCGAGGATAAAGTGCTCTTTTTTTACAAGGTCCGCTAAATTCCGAGTTAGTAAACTTCCTCTGTATGAAAAGAAATGGTTAAGAGACAACAAAAAGGAGATAATTATAACCAAAGCACAATAAGTCGATTTACGTTTGCTTTTTCTCGAGGTTTTGCAGGCTGCCCTTGAGATTGTTGTAAGTAGTCGATTTCGTTTTAAGATCGGCATCGATTTGACCCACTTGCTTACTTATGATGTCCGCTATGTTTCTTAAGGATTGTTTGATGGGATACTTGGCCATATCCCATTGGAATCGCGTTATGTACGTAGGCAGGTCACCTGGTGTGGCAGAATTTTTCAATACAGTGTTCACTCGTCGAGGCACTCTTCGAGTGAAGTTAATCAAACTCCGTTTCGAGTTCAAGGGAAATTAAAGTCGTTCGAGCATAGAAGAGAATGAAAGGTCATGCTGGTTTAATTAGATGTGGTATCAAGAAGAACAATTCTATATGAACTGTATACTATACTGTGTGATAACGTAGATAATTCTGATTTTCGAGCTACAGATGCTTCTACTCTGTGTACGTGTATGTCGCGTGTGCACACACGTAAGTGTATATGTATATATATATATACATATATATACATACATGTATATTATTACCGCGCTCATTTTCAGTTTGTATCCGGTGATATTATACGCGCTTACACGAGTGCACACCCACAGAGTTGAGTTTCTCCGAGTACTGAGTTGTAAGTTTTATGCTCTATTGATATGGTGACATTGTAAAAGAGAAACATTCAATAGGCATCCGTGTTGCATGGTGTAACGACAGTGATAAATTTAACAATAAGAATTATCACTATAAAAGTGACGAAATGCCACTTCGATTAGGTAACGATAGGTACGTTTAGTAACACAGTGCAACATGCGCCCGTACGACATTAGATGTGCCTTCCTGGTCAAAACGCCATTTCATCGCCATTTGACCAGAAAGCGTCAATATTATTTTACATGATAAGTGATTAACATGAACGTCATTAGAGCTATGATTTTATAAATGCTTATAATCATGCACAATTCTGTGTTCGCGTGTTAAATCCGAACTGTACTGCCGGGTTAAAAATTAAAAAAATAATATATGTATATATATGTATATATATAGATATATGCAATGATAAATATAAATGTAAATGCAAATACAAATATGCAAATGCGTATATATTTATATATATCGTGATTGTATTGGTTATGCATGAGACTCATCAAGCTAAAAAATAAATGATTCCAGTTTAATGCGGCGCCGTGAAACTTCAAAGCCGCAAGCAGGCGACATTTCAAAGCATCATTCATGCTAGCTGTTAGTTTCAGGACCAGGATAACTTTTAAATTTATAAATCCTAATTGTCTGTTTAAGTTTTACTTCTAGAATAATCGAAATATGATATAAACTATTAAAGAACATTGTATTCTTTAAACGAAATGCATGCGAGTAAGTTAATTTTCGTATGTGCAGTGTCCCATGTACCGATCGATAGTAATTCTTTATTCGACTCCGTTGAATTTCAATGTTTTGTTGTTATTGTCTGTAATTTAGGTATTCAGAGTTTGTGTCGTGTTGCGTTCAGTATCAAGTCATTCTGTGAAAATTATACACTATATAGATTATAAATAAGCTTCAAAAAAGAACAAAATATAACAAAGAAAAATGACAAAAAGTACCAGATCATAAATGTTGGGACTGAATACGCTTCCTGATACACGTTCCGAAAAAACAATTGGCTAAACTGGTTTTTCGACTTTCGACTTTTCTCGTTATTACAGTGAGGCGGACTGCGGCAGGATAAGCAGTGGCGCCAAAAAATTGCTTGTGTTTCTATAAGAGGAGGAGGCCAAGGTATAAGAGAATAAACACAAGAGTTTTTTAATGGATTTTTTTTTTAAATACATAACAAATTGAAATTGATGAGAAAACAAATAAAAGATAAACTAAGGAAGCGAAAGCACTGGGTTGTGATTGACGAGTGGGTGGGACCGTGCACTGTGCCACTCACACGATTTCTTTAGATACTTTAGGTGCACAGAACAGTCGTAACTGTTTCTCTTGTGTTTTCAGTCTCGCGTAAGAAACTGTTAAGACACTGGAGTAGAAAAATACAAAGTCGCTGATCGTTAAAAAAGGAGCTTGGAAAGGAAGAAAAGCAATCTTTTCTTTAAGTTCGGTATTGGCATAAGTAGGACAGAGATAGATATAGAGATAGATAGATACAAAGATAGAGAGATAGAGAGATAGAGAGAGAGAGAGAGAGAGAGAGAGAGAGAGAGAGAGAGTAGGAGGACGGTTTTTCCAGCTACAAGAGGCGAATAATGATACGTTAAAAGGAGCGGGTGGCGCGGGTGGCGTAGGGCGGTGGCCGTGACGGGACGGGTACCTGGATTGGGCAGTATGCTGACGGCTTGGTCTTGGTCTTCGTCTTTGCAGTCATCGTCATTGAGGTCCTCCGGGCAGTCCGAGCTAGCGGTTCGGGGCCGCGGTGGTCGAAGACGGCGCTGTCGTCGTCGGCGGCGTCTCGGCCTCGATCTGGTTGGCTCCTGCTCTTGGTCCTCGTCGCTGCTACAGCTCGACGAGGTGGAACAGGAGAGTGAGAGACTGTGAGGACTCGGGCTGTGTCGTGGGGAAGGTGTCGAGGGGGTAGAAGCCGCGCACCAGTGTGTCTGGTAGCACGAGTACATGGAGGAGGAGTCGCCCGAGGCTCGGCCCTCGCAACCACCCTGCGAGCTCGAGCATGATTTCTTTTCATGATGCTGATGCTGATGCTGATGCTGATGATGGTGATGGTGATGCTGATGATACCGATGGGTTTGGCCTTGGCCAGGGGTCTGCTGATGATGATGTTGGTGTGACTCGTGCCTCTCGTCTGGATGATGATGCGGATGAGGGTGATGATGGCGTTGGTGGTGTTGCTGACCTAGGCAGGCTGGTGGCTCGGACGAGATGAGCATGTCGAGTCTGTCTGGATCCCTCCAATGCCTCTGGTGCTCCTTGCTCGACGCCGGCTTGTACGACGGCGTCACGGGCGTGTTGGGTGGGGTGTCCGGACCCCCCTCGGTACTCTCAGCCTCACCGTCCATTGACGTCTGACCTATCCATTACAGCCCAGTCCCAATTCTCCAAAGCGACTTCTCTCATTCTTACGATTGTCTCGCTCAATCTATTTATTGCGTCCTACGCCAAAAGCCTAACGACAACGCCGACGAAACTCAACGAAAACAAAGTAACTCAACGGGTGTTTGCGGTTCAGAGTATTTAATCCGCAGGGGGGGCACTATGTGCCCCTAGCCTTTTTTCATTTGGCACAGTCAATTAAATACTCTGATCTCGTGGGGAGTAAAATAATCCAACACAAGCGTAAGGATGTTTAACTGAATAAAAAAGAAAAGAATAAATCAACGTAACGAAGGTGGACAAAATAATCTTCTGGAAGGTGAGGATTTTATGGAGGATGAGGATCAGGGGGAGGAGTGATTGATCGGGGCAACAATTGGGTTTAAAAAAGATTCATAAACGATGCAACAAAAGATAATAATCGTTGTCATAAAAAAAAAAGAAAATCAAAAGAAAATGCTGACGCGAAAAAATTGCGATAGTTGGGAGAGAATGGTCCGGATGGTGGAGAAAGGGGCCACGGGAGGGGGCAAACGAAATAATAAAGAGAAGTAACATAAACAAAACCTATGCAGTGACTAATTGGAGCTTGGTGACCACAGTAACCCAAGCAACTCCTTGCGTTGTCCGCTTATCGTACTCAAAGTTTCATTAATTCTTTTCGTCTTCCGTGTGCAATGTTCAATTCTCAAGTTCAAATTCAATTTGGAACTCGAGTTCAACTCGGATTAAGATCAAGTAACGCGCGCCCGCAAGTACCTTCACCTCGTTAGGTTTTTGTTAAGTAGCACAATGCACAATGCCTTCAGAATCCCCACGCGTCTTTGTACAAAATTTGTTATAGGCAGTGCACGTGTATGAACATTTGTTAGTCAAAACAATGAGTAAAGTACAGGGAGAAAGGGTTAATGTGGTCGAAATAAAAGTAAAGCAAGCAAAGCAACACCACAAATACGTTTTAAAAAAATAAGAAATTAATTTTTAGCCAAAAATAATAAGCCAACTACTGTTACTACATCAAGTTTGTACTATACACGGCGTACCCGATTTCCTTTTCTTTTTTTTTTTCTTTATAAAGCATTGTAATACCTCCAAATTATTATTTCGAGTTACACAAATCGAAAATACGCCGCGTCATGTCAATTAAATAGAATATCGATAATTTTACAGCTGTGAAAATTTAGCCTGCAAATGCACAATGCGCTTCTAACAATACAAAATTGTATTAAGGACATTTTTTATTTAAACTTATTAACTCAAAAAAAATCCTAAAGCTTTAAAATGTCTTAATCAACATGAATAATAAATTTAATTTAATAGTCGCAATTTTTAATTTTATTACGTTATATGAAGGCACTTCTTTATTCTTATTTATATTAATTACGTAACATAGTTATTTATTTATTTGACTCGTTATCATACATATATATACGTTATTTTTATAAAAATTCACAGTTCATGTATAATATTTTAATTATTATTAATATAGTTGAATATTTTACGATACCAATAACACTCTGATATAAACTTAATAGGTCTAAATTTCATTCTTAATAAATATTTTAAAATTTTGTCTTTTTTTTAATATCATTTTTATTAAACCGATGACTGTATTTAAATTTTTTCTCTAGTCTTTAAATTTAATTAGACGCACGGCAGTTGAAAATATTAAGAATGATATTTATAATATTTAAAACAAAAATAATTAAAAGTTCCTTCTACAAAAAATGTCTAAAATTGTATTTTAGAGATAAAACAAAAATATTTAATATAAGAAAACAACTTTAATGAAATAAACCAATAAAAATAAAAATAAATATTTTTCGAGACAATTGTTATAATATTTAGTATTTACTTAAAATGAAAACTATAATATAATTTAATAAAATTGTAACAAATATAGAAAATTATAACATATATTTTAAATAATTAGAAAACATTAATTGTTATTTTCATTTTGGATTGTTTTATTTTTATTATTTTATAATAAATTTTTTTAACTTTTTTCTTCGAGTAAGCAATTAATTACGTGTATTATTTTAGATAAAATGATACATTCCTACAAAAAATATATGACATCTAAAATTTATATAAACTTATTATATGTTAACAATATATATTAACGAATCGTTAAACTTTTTTACAATTTATAAAATATATTTTTTTAAAATCATCAAATCTAAACTTTTATTTAATATTATGCAAAATAATAACTGCTGTTTTGCATTAAAAAAATTTATTTATTACAATTTTATATTTGATTTTATATAAAATTTTTCAATAAAAATAAATAAATAATAAATTTAAAATATTAAAGATTGTTATAATTTATTTTTAATCCCTTTATTTTCTTATATGTTCAAAACATGTCAACAATCAGATGATCAAGCCAGCAACTTTTATTAATAGGTATCAATAAATACCATTTTTCGATATAATTATAAATTAATACATACACACACACAGGCACGCGTACTAATTCAAATTATTGAAGACGTTAAGCGAGGAACTATTAATAATATACTGAGCAATAGAAACGCATTTCAAATACACGTGTAATTTATAAAACTTTTTTTAATTTGTTTTTTTTTCAATTTGTGAAAAGTTTTTTACAAACTTTATTATATTTTTTTTGTATTAAATAAATTCACAAGATTTATAGTTATTTATTAAAATGCCTTTAAACATTTTTTTACTCATTTTAATTCTATTGCCTTTTTATACTACGTATTATATATGTATTATATGAATGATTGGAGGGTCGGCTTCTGTCTGTTTTTAATTTTCATCTTAGGAAATTAATATATGATATAATTTTAATACTGTGTATTTATAAATTTTTTTTAAATTAAAATTAAAAGGGGAATATGAATAGCATGAATTTATTAGATATTGGAAAGAAAATAAATCATGTGAAATTTAAATTATTGAAAAGGTCTTCAATTAACTCTTCATGCAATAAAAATGTGTAGTAGGTTAAATATGGAATATTTCTTAGTATGTTGCAGAAATACAATTGTTCCAATTTTTTTTTATATCGATTAGTTTAAATTTATATTATATGCACTAATCGTAGATTGATTTTTAATAAATTGATTTTGAAAATAGGTAATAATTTTCCTGATTAAAACATATAAAATCATAGGTATGAATTGTGATTTTCTATCAATAATTAGTTCTCATTTGTTATTTTTATTATTATAGTACCTTTTTAATCATATTGAATTGAAGCTCAGTGAATATTTTTTAGGGATTGTTTCATTAGAAGGTAAAAATTTCAACTTTTTTATTATAAATAAATTATTTATTTATTTTTAGTAAATATGATAAAATACAAATAAACTTACAAATAAAAATTAGAACTGTTTCTATCAAATTAAAGTATTTTGTTATATTAAAATAATTATTAGCATTGCAGGCAAAATTATCAGGGGTAAATAATTTTTTTTTTAAATTAATGGTTACAATATAAAAATTAAAAAAATATGATTATGTAAAACAAGTAATCTAACTATTGAACTCATTACCTTCAATAAACCAATCAAAAATTTATAAAGGAAAATAATTTCAATTAGTGTATTTGTTTTGTGTTGTGTATAGTATTCTTTGGCGTCGATCTCATTTGTCAATCGATTGAGTTAAATTAATGGGACATCATACACTAGGTTTTAATCGATACTTTTATCAGAGAAAATTCAAGAAAACTTTTTATTCAATAAAAATTTGAGAAAATTTTCATATTTTACAGTTTTTTTTATTTAATTTTTCGATTTAATGTTTCCTAAATTTTCTCAAATAAATTGTTAATTTTTAGCGATTCAAACATTAAAATACAGATAAATAAGTTGATTTGAAATAAGCTACAATATAAAAGAGGGTACTCACTGTTATTAGCCATTAGATTTTCATGCAGTTTATCTCTTTGGTCTTCCAAGACCTCTCCTAGATATGTTGCCACCTTACGAGTCACCTGCTCAACATAAGTGTCGAGCTTACCAAGATCATCCGATAGACCTACTAACTGATCTAAGGTGCCAACCTTAAGGTCAGGAATGTGAAACTTGTAATTTATTGACAAGGAATTTTGTTTCGATGTAAGATTATTCATTGGTTCCCATGTCTGTTGACAAGTTTTATCACCTGGTGCAGAGATTAGCCAATATTCTGTCATCTTGATTCGATTGAATTACTTCTTGTTGTTACAGCTGAAAAAGTAAAATATTTTAATAGTGTCAATAATAAAAAATAAAATTATAATTTTTAACTTTCCTATAAAATAATTTCACTTAAAAAAAATTGAGATTATACAGTTGATTCAGTGTATCTTTCAATTTTATAATACACTTAGTACAGGTATTTACTTTATTTCATTTAAAAATTGATATTTTAATTGCTTTTTATTAAAGATATTTATTATTTAATATCATATTTTGTCTTAATAAACAGTCTGAGATTTTTAATGTAATATTTTGTTACCTTGAGAATATTAACATAAATAAACTGCCTAACAGCTGTATTATAATTATATTGTACTGTAGTAAAAGGCAAACTTATCATTCTTGAATTCAAACTTTTTAAATAATATTTTAGTATTTTGTAAGTATTAAGGATGTACACACAATTTATAAAATGTATTATGAACGCTGTAGTTTCTTTTGCTTACAATCCATCAAATTAAAAAATTAATTTAAAAAAACAATAGAATACAGACTTATTTAAAAGGTGTACAGTTCCTGTCATAGTATTTAAATTAATTTGTATATACTACTGTAAACAACCACCTGATTCAAGAGGTGTATAGTGAAATTGTTTTACATTTAGAAAACCAAGTAGTACATGAATGGCATACTAAGAAAATTGCTTGGAAATTTAATTAGATATTGAAAGGTAAAGTAGATTTTTCTAGTTCAGTTCTGGGCGAATTATTGGTTTAAAAAAAAAGAAGCGAGGTGAGTTTAGGGGGTGTGGCATACTGCGATTCCTCGTGAAATCTTACGTAAGCCTACATGTATGTTTTCCACGTGACTCCGAAAGACTAGAAAATACCGCAAGTCGAAGAGCGCGCGCAAGACTTGATTGTGATCAGGCAATTGACAACAATGTTCACAGAAATTAGAGTGTCGAGGAAGATTATAAGGATCTTGGTAAAAGGGGCTGACATGACGGCACCAAGGCGTCCTTGAAACAGCGCCTCTGTGTCTCCGTCTGGGCTGACTGTTCGATGCCCGACTTTGTTGAAAATCAATATTGAACGAACGAGCGCGCGCGAGAGGGCACGACTCCATTTTATCAATTGTCCCTGTATACATGCCTTTTGCCAAGCTTGGCGAGAAACGAACTTGCAAGGATCACGTTCACGCGATTGATGTATTTGTATCCAATACGATTATTGATCGACGTCAATTTTGGATTGAACGCGCAATTATGTACCACTTTCTGACCCAAAGAGTTAATACAAGCACAGTCTTAGTAAAAGAGCGGACAGATCATCTATTATGCTTTACTACAATTTTTGAATTGACTTCGATCAGATTCTTAATGCAAAGTTGGGAGCTGCCCACTTTTTTTATACTGCATACCTGGAGGAAATGTTGATGATTTTGGCAAACTCGATCCACTCGAGAGGACGACCCGACAACGTCCTTTCCGCGAAATTTCGTAGAATCGTTTCAACTTAGTCTCTTCTCGCCGAAACCATTGTATTGTCTCTCTCTCACTCACACAGACCTCACACTTTACACTGCCTCACGTGATAAGAGTGCTGCAGTCTTGCGACCCGCCCGACAACTAATGCCGCTAGCAGGCCAAAACCCAAAACAGCTGACTGCCACACGTTATTTGTACCAACCTTATAATCCTAATTTCTCCAAATTTTTCTTGTTTCTTTTCTTCTAACAACAAATTTACATTACTTTTAATATTCTGATTTTATCTTAAATATTTTTGTTATTTGTTTAGCATTATTCTTTTGTAATATATTGTATCAAATACTTTTTAGTTTAACTCAATATTATTTTATTTTTTTTTTTGCATTGGTATAATGTAATCAATGGTTCTGTACGTGCGTCGTAATAAATGCGTCATTTGCACCCACGTATATGTATGTGCTGAGAAAGTTGAGAGTTTAGGTTATATACAAGACAACATTGACATTTACTCCAAGAATTGTAAACAGTTTTATTAAAGAGTAACATCTGCAAGCAATGGGTTGTGATGGTGGAACGATTCCCCGACGAGATGAACTCGTTAGAATAAAAAAGAAGCCAGAACAAGTACGAAAGAAATTTTCTTTCGTTTTACATTTTTGTAATTTATTTTAACAGAGATTATAGACATCGTTTTAATGAATAAAAAAATTTATTAGAAATTTATTATAAATAGAGTTATATATTTCATATTCGATTAATTCTGCAATTAAAGCTTTGTTATTTAATTAATGTCATCTTTTTTAAAAAATATTTATTTTATATATTATTTTTTAAGAATTTTAATCTTTAGTAATAATACTTTCTTAATGATCATGTCTTTAAAACAAAATAATTGCTCTGTATTGTAATACCAAATATTTTATGAACTTTAACAATTTCTATTGTTTTTCTTGAAAACAATAAAATTAATAATATGAATATGTTGAACAGAAAGATAAAGATGCAGAGCTGGCTTATCGTTGGAAACATTGTTCTATTCGACAACTTCCACTACAAGCACCTATTGTAGCATGTGGTTTAGGACGATTATACAGTAAGGAAGCAGTACTTGAAGGATTACTTGATCGTTCTACACTTCCAGAATCAGCAATTCATATTAAGAATCTAAAAGATGTGAAAAATCTTAATCTTACTCCAAATCCTGCTTTTGATGGTGATACAGCAAAAAATGGAGGTTATATAGATGATGGAAGAAGTGCATTTATTTGCCCAGTTATTGGTTTGGAAATGAATGGAAAGTACAAATTTTGTTTTCTATGGAATTGTGGGTGTGTTATGAGTGAACGTGCCCTTAAAGAAATAAAAACTTATGTAAGTAATCATTTTTATTGAATATATTGTTTAAACATTATCAGATTAATGAAATATTATAATTGATTTTGCTATTAAAAACATTTAATTATAAATAAATTTAAATTTTTAATAAGTTAATTCTGGCAATTGATCTTAGTTTCTTTTTTATTAAAATTACTTTATGTACTAGAAATAAATATATTATTCTTATAAAGTTTTTAAAAACATTTTATTTGTATTTTATTAAATTTTTATTTTTTGTATTAACTTTTTTTACGATTGTTAGTTTCAGTTTAGTAATTTAAAAATAAAAAAAAAATTAACCTTAATTTTTTTCCCTAAAATTTTTGTACAAATTTTGTAGGTTTGTCATAAATGCCAGCAATCCTTTACTGATACAGATATAGTTATATTAAATGCTCAAGATGAAGATTTAAAAAGCATGGAAGAAAATATTATTATACGCAAGACTGAACGGAAATCTAAGAAAAGGTTTAATAATGCAGGATGTTCTACTGATATAGTAAAAGAAGAAGTATTAAATAAGAAAATTAAAAAAGAAAAGCCAGATAAAGTAAAAACAAGTAAAATTATTCCCAAAAAAGAGCCACAGGATCCAGCATATGTAAAGTCTAAAGAAGATTATAGTGTTGCTCAAGATCCAAATGCATCTGAAGTTCTAAAAAGTATATTTACAACACATAAAACTGCTTCAGAACAAACTAGAGCACATTGGGTTACTTATAATCCATTTTATAATTAGTAAAATTAGTAAAAATATTAAAAAGTTATATAAAAATATTAAATTTATTTTCAAATCTAAACAGTGCTATTTACATTTTTTAATTTGTTAAATTACATTAAATTAAGCCACTATTAAATATTAACGAAAATATTAATAATATTAATACAAGACTTTGTACTAATTAAATTGTTTAAATTTTTTTTAATTATGATAGCATTTTTTCATTCATTTATAATTTTATTGCTATTTTATGTTTAATTGTGTAAAGTTGGTTTAACATTGAGCATTTTACAATATACAATTTACTGTATTGCATATACATACTACGATTATTAAATCAAAATATTTTTAATATTTTCCAAAGATGTAACTTCAAAATGTAGTTCTCAAAAAGTACTAACATTTAATATTTTATTCAAAGTATATTGTGTTATAGTAATAAATTATTAAAAATTATTTGATATTATAACAAATACCTCATAAGCAAAATAAAAATTTTTTTTTTACAAAGAAAGTCATGTTTTATAAAAAATTTATGCTCATAAAAAAACATTCCTTATAGTATTAATGGATACAAGATAATCTCTGTAAAATCAACACTTATTTAATTGTACTTTTTAGTAAAAGCATTATATAGTAAGCACTCTGCGAGTAGCAATTGCTTGTATCACTCTTTGCAGTCTACCAACTGCTCTATTTCTACGAGATCGTTTTGTTGTACAACAACACCATCGATTGAAAGCTAAAATAATTAATCCAGTTAAAACTATTAATCCTAATATGTATCCCAAATGTCCAAATTTTATCCTAGGTAAATTATCTACTTTATCATTTAGTTTTGCTTTATGAATATTATCATGAGTTACTAATGAATCTATTTTTATTCCGCTTCCAAGTCTCGCATTCCACAAAAGATCTAAATCTTGTGATATTGGAATTGCAGAAATTAGAGAATTTCCAATTGATAACAATTTTTGAGATTTATATAAAATCCTAAAATAAATATGTACTTTAAAATTATATTGCTTTAAATAAGATAAGTTATATTATTATTTAAAATATATTAATTACACTGGTGCAGTTTCGTTTAATGGTTTTGGCGTAGCTAATGTAGAAACTGGGCACAAAGGAAGAGGACGGTAGTATATGTCAGAACCTGGAGGTTCTAACACTTTACTATGTCTATTTAAATGACTATCTTCCATACGTTTAGGAAGTTCCATTGTACCTAACGACATAAGATTTTTCTTTCCTTTAATTTGATTTTCTTCTTCTATAAAAACCGATGGTATTCGTCCTGTTGTAGCGTATTCCAAAATTGCATCTAGCATCCAAAAACAAGCTACAATATAAAAAATATTATTAGAAAATTAATAAATTTATTACTGATTAGTAAATTTGAATTTTTTTTTAGTTTAAAAAAAATTACGTTTATACGAATGACTATCGTCGATGCAGTTTGAGTCTCCATATACTGCAATTCTTCCACTGGTACTAAGTTTTGGTTCATTTTTTTTAATTTTTTTAATTTCATTACTTTCACCATCATTATTAATTTGCAGAAGTCCTAGAATTGGTACATATTCTGAAGTTTCTATTCCAGATTTCGAAAGAAGTTCTTCCCCTTGATCTCGTAATTCGGCGTGCATAATAAAACCTTCACTAGGAAAACTATTATAAAAGTACTTTTATTTTTCAACCAGAAAATTTTTTATATATAGCTTATAAAGTAATTGTCATACCGTGAAATAACAGTACCGGAAGCAAAAGTCACTGGTGAATGTTGTCCTAAAAGAAACTGACCATCTCTAACACTATCACCGAAAGCAACACCCCAATTTTTATACAATAAGTCATTTAAAGCAGGTACATTTGCTCCTCCTGTCTCTGGTATCCACCACTGTCGAGTATTATCATCATAAAATTTAACTTGACGCATCACTGTCACGTTATACCAATCTGCAAATATTACTAAGGCCAATCCTTCATCTACGTCCTTTTTTAATTTTAAAATCTATAATATAAATTTCATTGTACATGCGTCCATAAAAATTAGAATTTTCAATTGAAAGTTATTAACATTTTTTTATATACCTCATCGGGAAAAAACTCTTCTTCGGTATCGACAATAAGTAAAGTTCCATAATTACGAGCATTGAAACATGTAAAAGGTGTTCCTAATACTTCAAGATAGTAGCCTGCATTACGCAAATGTTGATACATATCTTTAAAATTGGTATGAATATGATCTCCATTCCAGTCAAGCGGATCATTTTTGGCTTTCAAATTATCACGGGGGAAATATCCAGGAGGATATCTTAAGTTATGGTATTGATCCCACAAAATTCGTTTGCTAATTTATTTAAAGAAAATAATATATTTAGCAAAAAGGATTATATTATACAGCAATAATAAATCGTAAAAATTTTATACAAGATTATAACATCATGCGTACAAAACGAATTAATGATTGTTTATTTTTACAAATTAATATGTATAAAAATTAATTTTGTAGACATATTTTTCATTTATATAAAAATACTACATCAAGTTATAGAGTTTTAAAAGTTTAAATATACATTATACATAAATATTAGTTTTATTCTGCATTAATAATTAATTATTAAATCTTCATTATGTAATACAATTATTAACTTACTGACGTGGAGGTGTAGGTATAATTTTTACTTTTAACGGTAATTTAACCGTTGAGCTTCTAGGTTTTTGTTCACCGTTACTTGGAGGTGATTGTATGGTTAAACTAATATGTCCTTTTAACAATAAAAAATATTTATATAAATATAGTTCTAATAAAAATATAAGTATAAAAAATTTACCTTGTGCAATGCCTTGCCAATCTTTAGCAGCAGCTGGGACAGTTATTGCAACTGCTAACCAACCAGACCAAGGCCAAAGAGTATCACAGTGGGTTAAAGAAATATCAACGTGTTCTCCATTACTATCACGTGTATATGGATGCCATGTTAATTCAGCAACTTTACCAGAAACACCTAATCCATTTATAATAGTTACATTAACTATAGTCGGCATTCCTGTGTAATATACTGCTTGTGTACAATACGGCCACATATACTGACATTCTGTTAAATCTATGTAACTGAAAATTACGAAATATTTATATGTAATAGTACAAACAAAAAGTATTTATAAAATTTATATTATACCTTGGACTAAGAGTTGCTATTGGAGTATATGAATGTAAAAAATTAAACGCACTAAGTAGGTCTAAACGGCCTGCTCCTTGTTCAAACATTCCGATACCAGGTAAGCGATGAGCTGTTCCTAATAATGCTTGTTTCATACTAGCAGGAGTGATCTTTAAAATAAAAGAGGAAGAATTTAGAATCATATTTTATTTGGCGTTGAAATTAAATTATTATTGAATAATTTAAAACTTTATAATTTAAATCTAGATAATTTCAAAATAATCCATCTATTCAGTTTTATAAAATTTTACGCGATTGAACCGAAATTGTTTTAAAATCAAGCACTGTAATCAATATTACTACATATTAATTTATTTTTAAATAAAAATTTAATCTGCTATTCATTATTTTCTAACATTTAAATTTAAAACACTTTACTTTTTGTTCAACACCTGGAGAATAATTTGCATTAATAAATCCACTAGCTAATAAAGCTACAGCTCCAGCAACAACTGGACTTGCTACTGAAGTTCCAGACAATGACTTGCAACCACTTTTCAAAGCTGATCCACGAACTCCAGATCCATAAGTAACAAGATCAGGTTTTAATCTTCCATAGCCTGTAGGCAGTTCCCATGTTGTCATTCCACGAGATGAAAATTTTGCTATTTGATCTTCCCAATTGATTCCTCCAACACCAATAACATCCATTTGATCAGCGGGATTATTCAGGGTACTATAAATAATATAATTATAATTATAAAACTTCTTTGAATAAAATTAAAAATTTTATATTTACCCATATAGAGGTCCATCATTACCAATGGCTGAAACCATGATAATGCCATTGGCAGTAAGTTCCCAAACTTTATCAACAAATGCATGATCCATAAAATCAGGTCCACCGATGCTAAGATTCAAAACTGTTATTTTTGCAAGTATTGCATAATTAAAAGCATCAAGAAACCATGAAGTATATGACACCTATAAATAATATATACGTATATATTTTTTATTACAATTAAATTTTACAGTAATATAAATACAGTAATCAACCTGGGCATTTGTAAAAACTCTAAATATATAAAGATCGGCATCAGGAGCAAAACCTAAACATTCTTGAGAAGATGCAATAACACCTGCAACAAAAGTTCCATGACCAAGACCATCTTCAAGAGTTTTTTCATTTGTCCAGTTGGTTCGTTCTTTTATTTTTTTAAAATGAGGATGACTTTCAGCTAATCCAGTATCAAATATTGCTACCTGATATTATAATTGTATATTATGAGATTATCTTTATATTATCTAAATATACTTGACGTTAAGTTAATTTCTGTTTACCTTAACTCCTTTACCAGTAACCCCAAGGTTCCAAAGTACTTCAGCTTGTAGTATATTGGTAATTTGTTTAGGAACTGCACGTAATAATTTTCTCGATAGATGTTTAGATTGTTTTTTCTAAAATTAATTATACAATATTTAAAAATGAACTATATATAATATTTATTAACCAAA
Source organism: Platyscapa corneri (assembly GCA_018907185.1). Taxonomy (NCBI): domain Eukaryota; kingdom Metazoa; phylum Arthropoda; class Insecta; order Hymenoptera; family Agaonidae; genus Platyscapa; species Platyscapa corneri. The sequence continues at coordinate 2,531,682 of JACCHW010000019.1, read as the reverse complement.
TTAGTATTGAATAGATTATCTTACATTATTTTTAATTTTTCTTTTGAAACTTTTATATTCAGGAAAAATATCATCTTGATCATCTTTAATATACTTTAATGTTCTATGAACTACTTTTTGAGGAGTTATTCTTTCAATTGATGGATGGTTTTTCAAAGCATCTATTACATTTTTTTCACTAGTTTTTCGAATCTGTATTATATCAAAATCACTCGGATATTTTGCAGCAAGATTATTTCTCGATATAATCTTCCAATCTTTTATTTCTGAAGAATCAAATGCAGCTTTTATGTAGCTTTTACGTGTTTCTTTTTTATAGTACCCATTGAAAATAACAATGTACTCGTTATCAACAATTTGTGAAGAAAATAGTATATTTACACCCTGAGTTTTATAAGATGAATTACAAAAATTTATTTTGTAGTTAAAACATGATTCAGAATTTATCTTATAATAATTATTAGTATCATTAAGAGATTGTTGGTCTATAAAGCTATGACTTGTGTCAATAATATTATATAATAATAATAACAATGAAACACGAATCCAACAAATCCTTGGCTTCATACTATGTATCAAACCTTTTATGAAAACAAGGAATAGAATGCATTAGTAGGATATAAAATTATTTATTACAAAATTAGATTAAAATAAAATCTGTATAAAAGAAAGAATTTACTATTAATAACAGTGTATTGACTAAACAAAAAATGTATTATTTTAGAATAAAACTAAAGTGAAAATACACGCACACCAACATAAATGCAAATGCATATATTCATAAATATTTATATAAATCTATATAATTTAAAAACAACGTTGTTCACAAAATTAATGAATATAAAGAATTACAGTATTAACTAAAAATTCCTGCTTTACTTTCTTCATTTCATATTTGGTAACCTAAATCTCTTTTGTCACAGTTGACGTTTCTTCTGAGTACACTATAAATTTTATAAATCTTTTATTATCCAATATTTTCTCTGTTGAACCATGTGATGAAATTAATTTTAAAAATTTGGTTCGACATTTTTCAATTGTTAATTTTGTTAGAGTAGGAAGTAAAAATTGCACTTGTCATTTATGAAATAGATTTGACCATTCACGTTAGAACTTAATGCTTGTAATATATACTCTATTGTCAATTAAAAATCACATGTATTGCGTAAATACACGTGTGCCCCTATGTATATTATTGTACAATGCACAATCTATGATTAATGTATATATATATAAGAAATAAAAATAACTAGGATGTCAAAAGTACCAATTTTAGAAGCTTAGCCAATGTTGAAAGAAACTAGATAATAGGGTAAATTAAATTTATTTTTTTGATATTGCAAAACTACTATTTAGTTTGAAGAAAATGATATTTTATTGATATTAAAATATCAATAAAAATGTAAACCTACATAAACGATAATAATTGAGTAGTATAAAATTTGTTTTTATCTAAAAATGATATTTGAATCAACTCTTATTCAGTGCATTATATAGGCAAATATTTATATTTTCAATATATTTATTAATTTATTTTTATTTTTAACCAATATTACAAGAGTCTTAAAAATAATCCTTTATAACTACGATAAAATGATTTAAATAAAAAAGGCATCTTACAAACTTTTTATTTTTTATCTTATTTTACTTTTATGTTAAATTTAAAATTTATTAAAAAATGGGGTTAATAAAAACAAAAATTATGTAAATTGTTTCCAATTAGTTTTAAATAAAAAGTTTTATTGGTCTAAATAAATTTAAAAATAATATGAAGGATTGTAAATAAAAAAATAAATTCAAACTATGTCCAAAGAGAAAAGCTAAGTGCATAATATTGAAATAGATGAAAAAAGAAATTATAAAAAGAGCTTTTATCGTATTGAATAATATTAGTATCATTAAATGGTAATATTTTGAAACTGATTAAGTTTAGAAAATAGCGTAGAAATATCGTGTTCCTTTACACTTTTAAGGAAAATTACAGAAATTTTTATATTACACTTTTTTAACTTTAAACGTATTGTTTAATAATTCTTTAATAAATCTTGATGTTTTACACATACAATTTTTAGAATTTTGATTCTTTTTATTTTATGCATTGTTTAATATAAAATTGAATTAAAATTTTGATATAATATCGATTTAAAAACAAGATTATTGTGAAATTATAATGACTCCTCACAGACAAGGCTAATTCTTTTATCACTTATATATTCACTATTTTTTAAGATTTACAGTATTAATGAATATTAATTAATATATAATTTATGATATATTATGTGCTTTCTTTCTTTTAAATAAATTGTTGAATTTGACTTATTGTTTTATAAAATCTAGCTCTAGTTCCTTTATTTTCTATTGATTTGTAACTTCTAACTTGAACTTATTTTACAACAATATTTTATATCGAACTTCATATATTTCTTATAATAGTTTATTTATCTATATTAGAGTTGATTATTTAATTTAATCCTTAATAAATTTAAGATTTTTATAAGTTTATTAAAAAAAATAATTTAATTTAAGATTAAGTTATTGTAATGTAGGTGTAGTATAATCAATATATAAATATATTTCAAAATTTAAGCTTCAACGTATATTATAAATTGCAACTTTTTATAATTAAAATAAATACCTAGTAATAACACTTTTTCAATATTTTATGCTATATTTTTATGCTTTTAAAAAGGTTAATTTATTTTAAAAAGTTAACATACAATAAAATTATTATTATTGTATGTACATAATGATTTAATTAATTTATTAATCGTTAATTACACATCATTGTTTCTATTTTTTATTTGAATGCCTTCCAAACTATTTTTAGATACTATATTGTTAAATTTATATTATCTAAGATTTATTAAACTTCTGAACATCGTCTGTTTAAATTTATTTATTTATATGATCGTTAGAAAAATATTTTATTTTTAATTCGCTATTATAATTTTATTAAATAAAGAAATACAAATTATACTTTCAAGAATTACAGGGTAATTAAGAATCTAGATACGAAACTTTATATAGATATAGTAATTTCTAATACATGTAGGAATTGATTTCTGAATAGTTTTAATATTACAAACATTAGTATAGAAATTTTTATTAATTGTTTTTATTTTTTTTTATTTTTTATATTCACTTACTTTTAATGTAACACGATTATATAACTTTAATTTTTTTTAACTACTTTACTTTCGTTTTTTATGAATCAAATGGATAATAGCTAGTAGAAAATTCGAAAATATAAAATATTGTATGCTTGGATAGTTTTGTATAAAAATTTATGGCAATCATTAAAATAGATTTTTAATACTTTATTCATTATAGGATTAGGAATTAAAATTTTATTTATACGTAGCAGTAGTAGTAGAAGATCATTTTTAAAAATAATTTTCTCAGACGAACTGCGTACTTTAAAATTTTATTACTTTGTGTAGAAATTATTGTTATTCGCACAGATTATTGAGACTATTAATTTAGTAATTAAATTAATTTATGATTTCAATTTATATTATTAATTATGAAAATAAATAAATAATACATAAATTTATTATTTATACTTATAAGTACTATAAAATGAAGGTGAATTTTTCCAATTTTAGTCATCAAATGTATTTTAAGAATTTTCACGATTTGTAATGCTTATTGTACTTTTTTAATAGTGCTGTTGGTTAAAGTAATGTTAGATATTATACTCTATAAGTTTTCTTTTGATTTAATATTTTTTATGTATTTATCAAAATGTTAATCAACTATGATTTTAGTAATATGAGAAAGTAATTTATATTACACTCATTAATTTTCGTTTGAAGTTATGTTTATTCATTTGGGTAGTTTTTTAAATGTTCAGCTTTTATATGTCAATAAAAAATATATTTGTTATAAAAAATATTAAAAAACTAAATTCTTATAAATACCTTGTATTAACTTAGAAAAAATAATTTTTAAATAATTAGAGTATTGTAGAATATAAAATATTTATAATTTATCATAATTTAACGAAGAATATACTAGTTTTTTAAATGTCTACTTAATTACAGTATTACAGGAATAAAAGTAACATTATTTTACAGTCTATTTGACTTACAATTTGGTCTTAAAAATAAGAATTTAAGTTAAATTATATTTAATTCTGCTTGCGTATATAAAGAGATAATTCATTAATTTATTATAAATTAAAATTTTTTTAAATTTATTATATACATGTACTGAATGATAAAAACAGTTGGTATTTTATGAAGTGGAAAATCTATAAATTTAGAAGTAATTGCGTCATTTTGACGGTAATAATGTTTATTTGTTGCATAATTTACTCATTTTATCAAAAAAATACTTAAATAATGATGACACTCACTATGTGCGAATTCAGTATTGCGCATATCGATAGCCTTATTTAATTACTATATTGTTGATACATATTAATAGTTACTATAGTAACCAGTTAAATTGTAAACAAATATGGCTCCGAATATCAAAATTGAAGCGGTTATCGCGTTATCTATTTTCTAAAGAGAAAAATGTTTATTAAAACGGGCTTTTTTTTTAATCGCAATTCTAACGTGAGATATTCAAAAATTGTGTTTACAAGGTGAGAAAATTACTTTTTAATAAAAATATTGCAGTAATTCTTTAATAAAAATTAATTAGGTATTTATTTGTTAGTTGGTAATGTAAGAAAAATAGCGTGGAATTAAATAATGTAATTGTAAAGCAATATACACAATATGCACATATTTCTTTTCGTTAAATCAGAAAAAATATATTTATTCGGCTTCTTAATTATCCTTTTAATAAATAAAGATTTTATTATCATAAACCCTAAAAAATAATTTTTGATTAATAATTCATATCTTATTGCTATATAATTAAATATATTTTAATCTAAAGTGTTTTTAATTTAAATGAAATGATATAAAAATAATTAATTTCTATAGAATTTTATTACTCAAAACATTTTCAGAAATAATATTGTTACTTGTGAATTATTATACATTTTAATAAAACGTAGTTCAACATCTTGATAATTATATACGATTTACAGATAAAATGAGATATGACAGTATTTTTAAATAAATTTTTTAAAATAATAAATTTAAGAGACATTTTACATAACACAAGTACACAGTGGTACAGTAAAATGTCAATCACTTTATTCGCTCAATAATAACATTCAATAATACATAATTTAAACGATAAACATATTCTGTGTAATTTTTACATGACATAATTCTTACTTGATTCAAGATACACTTGATTGTAGGTACAATCCTAAAATTTTATTTATAGTAGGCAACTATTGTGTGTTGTATTTGATAAGGTTTGTAACATTTATTTTTGTAGTTTTGCTATCGTAATTTACACAAGTAATACCAAGTCCTTGTGAAAGGATTTGCGTGTCCTTTCTTATTTTGATGTAATTTGGAATAATAAGATCAACAAGTTGAGCGCTTTGGAAGTTGAACGTCGTTTGACGACTAAGTTTAAATATCATGTAACGCATATTGAATCCTATAATGTGTCAAGTTAAACGCTATTGCGTATTCATTCATCCATCCCATTAACATATGTACAGAATACCGTCTCAACGCAAAATGTGAACAGATTAAGGCTCCAGGAGGTTATAAGCTATCTTCTACAATGTACAATCTTTTATGTACTTAGTTTTATTTTCCTTTTCCCACATCTGTCTGGGTGTGCAATGCTATGGTAAGCAGTAGCACCAAATGAGACCATGTGCCATTTTTCCACTTGGCACAGAATTATTAAGTAGTGTAAAAGTTATAGTAAAAAATAGCAACATTGTACAGAAATCGATTAAGAAAAATTTAAACAGTGTAAAAGCGAACTCGAGAAAATGTTTAGGATAGTTACAAAAAATGGACTTTATTTAAAATTTAATGAAAAGATGTTAGTGTATTAACAACTGATATTTTCCTAGATTAAACTTCTTATATATATGTACATAATGTTTTTGAGTAACATATGATATTCAGTTCATTATAAAGATTGAGATGTATCTTGCATCTAAATGTGCACTTTGTAACTTGGAACGAGACTCTTGTCTGGCACAAGAAAGTATTTCTCATATATAAAATATACAATTAAATTGGCTACTATTTGACAAAGTAGAGTTATCCTATGCAGTTTGATTTTTAAAAATTGCTAGGATAACTGGATTTGAGGTGTCGAATAGTGCACGAATGAGCTTGGACCAAATATTTTATTACATTTAGTAATGTTACATTCGCTCCCATGCAATAACACTTCCAGACTTCGTGTAGCCAAATTGCGCATTTATAATTAATTCTCTTAATAATATATAAAAAATCTAGTTCTATTGACTTTTGAGCTCCTTGCCAATACTGTACGATACAATTTTATTCCAGTCAATTTTTGTTCGCATAACAGGCAACTGTCTACGCAATGCCTTGAAAGTTGTGTCAGACATTGTTTGATAATTTTCAGAAATTGCAGTCTGATAATCATTTTCTGATTCTTCAACAAGTCTTATTAATTCCTTGGCTGTTTGTTTCTCAGTTGATATTGCTAAACTTTCTTTTACCTCTTTGCTACTTACTAACTGAACATTACCATCTTCATAATAATGAACCTGAACTTTTAAACTTCCCTTTAATTCAGCAGTACCTGAACTAATGCTAAAACTTACTGTCCAAACTGAACGCCAACGTCCGTTCCAAAAATTTTTCGGTTGAAATTGATGGTCTTCTATACAGGCTGTTAGGGTAATGTTTTCTGCAATAAGAGATATTATAAATAAGATAGAATATTTATTGGTGCATATTAAATAAAACTCATAATTACCTCCTTGACTTTTAGCAAATACAGAACAGGAACCATGTCTATAATGACTTTGTGTGTAAGCAAATATCTCTTCCTGTAAAGCTGACCTCCATGGCTCGGCTGTTGCATCAGTTTCATAGGGTTCATAATCTTGTGCTTCCTTTCTTAAATGATCGTATTTAAAACTCTGCTTAGTACGTGGGTCATAAAACCTTTGATTTCCCAAGTCGTTGTACTCTGTTATAAGAACTGGATATTCACTACCGTCGATCTATTATAAAAATATAAAAATGTAAAAATCAAAATGAAAGCATACGAGAAGTAATTTAAAAATTTGTACAAGTTTTTTAATGTAATTATGTTTATGATAAGATTCTTAAAGTTTAATAATAACGTTGAATTTGAAGGCGGTCGCTTTCTACGATACGCGACAATTGACCAAGATACAAATACGCTGTTGATGGTAATTGTCCTCGAGTAGAAAATCACAAGGTATAAAACAATTTATTTAAAGTAGAGAAAGTTAAAGGAGGACAAGCATTCGAAAAGGTCAAAAAGGAACAAGGAGCTATTTAGGCCGATGTAAGCAAGTGAATGATTTCTACCTTAACAGACATGAGCTGATCTTTGTTGTATTGTGCGAAAGCTCCGGAGGCACCTTCCTTAAGGAGATTGTCGTTGTTGAGTAGGATTCGCACATCGTTGAAAACCTCGTTGAACTCGCCCGGAGGCGAGTGAAGTATAAAGTCCGAGACTATTCGGACTTTTTCTTGATCGGGAATCACGACATCTCCGTCCGCCGCCATCTTGCCTTCGGTGGCCACTGCCACCATGAGCCAGAGACACGGTATAACCAGTACGTGCCAGCGTGTGTCTCCGTGCTCCCACCCCCTCCCTTCCACCCGCTGCGCGAGTCGGTGACTCGGTGATACCGCCGAGCCGCTACGCGCCCTCCAAATACCCGATAATTTTCCGCCGATGTGTCAGAAACCGAGAAGCGAGAGAAAGAGAGAGAAAACTCGCTGAGATCTCGTCCTCGTTCTCTACGTCCGTCCCGGTCGCGTTTTCTGGGCCCACCTTATTTGGTCGGCAAACTGAATTAGCGAGCCGTCTGCCGCCAAATACGAATTGATTCACACCAGAATGGAGGTGCACTTATCGCCGAGTACATTATTACCTGCATTTCGAGTACTCGCGACGAGCGGCCTTTCATTTAGCTATGCCTCGTTGCGGATTTTTTTGATAATGTTATGCTCTACACGTTTTTCAGATAAGCTGCACTTAATCCGAAGTGATGACTGATTATCCGGATAGGGACATTTATCCCGTGAAAGAAGGTTCAACATACGACAGCTGCAGTTGCAGTATAGGTTTGCAAAACATAGTATATACTGTAGCATCCACGATTGAAGAAATGTCACGATACGATTAATTGTTTAACTTTCTGCTTATACACATATATATATATATATATATAAATTATTAAATAAATTGTATTTTACGATCATTATATTTTTATTGTGTTAATGTCTACACATTTTTATATTATATTGTATTGGCTGTAAGTTGTAGTTGAATACTTGAAAAAATTTTGCAATGTGAAAAATATAATAAAAATAAATAATATAAAAAAGCGAATTAAAGAAAATAAAATCATGAAAGATCCTAGGGAACGGCAGGTCGTGTCCAAAATCGATCGCTATGAACTTGAGGACAGATATTTGCGATTATTGGAGGAGATGAATTTGATTAAGAAATTGTCTAACAACCAGGAAGATAAAATCAAGAGGCTCGCTACTAAATTAATGAGGTATGGAGTGAATCCACGTTGCGTTTCATCTGTAGAAGACAGCAATGACCGTGAAAGACTTTCACTTTTGGAAGCCGAAAATTCCAAGGTTAGTGTACTTTTATGTACAAAAGAGCATTCGTGTGTGATTACACATATAAATATTTCTCGCATGTATATATGTATATTATATGTAAGTGCGATAATATTTTCTATACTCTAAAATTAATTTTTTATGTCTCTTTTGTTTTGTTTTTTATTAAATTAGTTAAGAAACAAACTGTGCATTTTTCGAAATCAACTGGTGAATAACAAAATTTTTGCAAGATCGCCTCCTCGTGCTCGTAGGATTGGATCAACCTTAGGTTCACTGTATGTCCTTTTTATTTTTAATCTTATCACGAACTCTTTAGGGCAGAATGGGCCGAGTTTTGATATTATTTTTTCTGCCTGAAAATATTTATTCTATTAATTTACTATCCGTCAGGAATTTAAAAATTTTTAAATTTTTTACTTATTTAGTATACACTACGAATAAATACATATTGTAGAAAAAATAAGATTTAAAGAATATGAATTTTAGCGTTTATTAATATTATTAACATTTATAACAATTTACCATTTTTGAATAATTTAAAATCTGTAGTTTTCTTCATGTCATTTAACTTGATATTAGATTTTTGTTAGTATATCAAATAATGATTTTCGTTAGTTTATTAGATTTATAAAAAAATCAATTATCTTTTTATTTTTACAATAAAAACTACTTGAATTCTCGGTAAAATCTCTAATTGATTAAATACAAAAAAACAAAGTTGTCATTTTCTTGGACTGGTTATATGGAGCGTCTTCCTTATTTAATTCTTAGTAATGTAATGCTGATGAATAATTGTTGATTTTATCTTAGCTAATGAATATAGAGTAAAAAAATAAAAAATGATTTGAATATTTGATAGATTACATTAATAAATCTCGAATGATGAAAAATTGGCCCGTTTCTCCCTATAGAAGTGCACTCGCGAACTCTTGAACCCTTGGATTTGGCTTGAGCAAGTGTTGAGCGCCGATTTATTTTAGTACTTGTCGGAGTGAAGGCAGTCGGCTTAAACCTCCGGCTTGTCAGTGTATCAGTGCGCGGCCCGGAAACGATGAAAATGACGCCCAGAATTATTCGCTTAAAATTCAGGTAATTATCCCTCGCACTCCTGCAATTTTCCAATGCACTCGAGTCAGGGTCTTTTATTTACTTTTGTAAAATACGTGCACGATGTTAATGTAAAAAAAGCATTTGATGATCAGGAAATGGAGAATGAGAAAAAAGAAATGTTGTCTCGCGTTTCGGATTTGGAGGCCGAGCTTGCGAGTTATACATCTGGAAACCGTCGGGAAAAAGTCGCGGAAAACGTTGAATATATTCGCATCTGGCGGCAACTGCAGCGTCAAAATGAAAAGCTTGCCGACGCTCAGACCACCAATGAGATCTTGAACGATCAGATTAGCAAATTAAAAAGCCGCCTCGAAGAATGCAACAAGTACGGTGTCTCATTCTATTAATCGACAATAATTCTGTTGCGTGCGTTTAATATTAAAATTTTTACAGGAATAATGCGCAAGTGAGTGAAGAATTAGAGGTCCAGAGGAGGCAAGTAGCTCAGCTAGACGAAAGTCTTTTGAAAGTCAAGGACTCTAACGTTGAAATGCGAGAAAAAGACGAGAGGATAATGGACTTGTCGAATGAAATGAAGATCCTTCAACAACACAATCAAGAGCTGGTAGAGTTAAGCTCCAAGTTCGCCAAAGTTGAGAAAGAAAATACCGAATATAAGCGGAAAATTGCAGAACAGGCGTCAGAGTACCAGATTCTGAAAGATAATCTTAGTAAAGAGAGAGCAAATATGGCTGCCTTACAAGTGGCGAACGATCAACTACTAGAGAAGCTTCATGATTCGCAAAAAAAAATCGACTTAATGACAATACAGCTAATGGTGAATAACTATAATAATAATAATAATAATAATAATAATAATAATAATAATAATAATAATAATAATAATAATAATAATAATAATAATAATAATAATAATAATAATAAGAATAATAATATTGAATATTATACAACAAATAAGTAACTCTATTTAATACTAGCTGTATTCGTTGAAAGTACTGAGTTAAAGATAATTAATACTTGGATATATTTTTCAAAATATTTTAACTATTCATTACACAATATTTAACGAATAGATATTTATTATTACTCAATTGCTGTAAAAGAACTTAGTTTTTTTTTAAAAACACTCAACAGAAATTTTTTAAACATTATTACTCATAATTTACGTTATAAAAATATTTATAATAAATATTTTATGATTTTAATTGCAATTGTTAAGAATTAAAACTTATTAAAGAATTTGATAAAATAAAGACATTAAATGATAACTTATAATGTATTTTATTTAGTCATTTTGATGGTTCGTGAAAAAAAATTTAAACAAAAATAAAATAGACAAAAAAATATTTTTTCAAAAACGTCTAGTTTTCTAATTTTAATCTATTTAGAACAATTCTGATAGATAGAAGCTTGATGGTTAAAATTCTTGTATAGTGATGTTTGTAATTAGTCAAAAAAAAAAAGAAGAAATGAAACTGGGAGATCATTAATACTGCGAGTCTGCATCAAGTACTCGGAAAAGTTACATAGTGAATATAAATCTACATTAAAAAAAATAAATTTAATATTTATACAGTTAATATACGAAAGAAACCACTTAGGTCGCAATCTTTATATTTAACTAATTTTACAAATTTACTTTATTGATGCTACGTGTTAAATATCGGCATTTTATGTTATTTTAATTATAATGCTATTGCAACTCTTATAACTGATTTTTAAACGCATTTAATGTCTAGACTTAGTACGTAAAGTAAACCTTTAATGTATAAGTCTTACAAACTTTTTTGAATCATATAAATTTAGTCAGTTGAATTCTGTTTTTAGGCACAAACTGAGAAGCATCGTAAGGCGCAGAACAAGAGGGTTGATAAAAAAACAAGTAGCACTTCGTCTTGTGAAGAACAATGTCCTTTAAAAAAGGAGCGTTCTAGAAATAACTCAGAAACATGTACAAAGTATTCTGATGATGTGAAATTAAAAAAGTCTGATGAACGGGAAAAGGGTATTCAAGTGGGTGAAAAAGTTCATTTGATTAATGAAATAACACAAACCGACATCTTTTTAGATAGTGCCAAACCGAAAGAAAAATCTTTTGTTAATTTTAGTGAAGTGTGCGATAAAAGTAGAGTTCCTTTTCCCCGAAATGGGAATTCCTTGACTCGTGAAGGAATGTTAAAATTATTAGAACAAGTACAAATAAACTCACCAATAGAATCGCAGAATGCAACTAAGATAAGACATTCAGAATCATCAACATTATCTATTAAAGCTCCGAGAGAAGTAACAAAACTTGAAACTTTGTTATTTGGCGATACTAGTTATTGACAAATACTTCTCAATTGATAATTGTCGTTTAAAATTTTAAAAATTAATTACTTCATTCGTTTTAAAAGAGTTCATTTACAACTTGCACAGACTTGTCAAATTATATTTAAAATACGCGAAACAAAACATATTTTATACCCTTGTATTCTTATGTATTAACGAAATGCTTTATGCAGACGAAAACAATAATTTAATTTAATTTGATATTTAGATATAGATATATTTGTATCATAATGCACATCATATACATAATCAATCAGTATGTGCGTACACATATACGTATATACCGATTGATTCTGATGAACGAAAAGGGACTCTTAATAGTACTCAATTGATCATTATTCTCAGAGAGTAATATTTTACATATCGAATAATTACAAGGTTATAAAAATTATTAAAAATAAATTAATAACGGAGATAGAGGTTTATTGTGTTAGCGCTTCCAAAAATGAACGTCATTTTATAGTTCATTAATCGTTCTGAAAAATCGAAAAGTACAAATTTTAACTACGATTGCGACTAGAAATAATGTAAGATAAAGTTTTTTTAATACCTAAGAATGTGTTCTACATGATTTTAATTGGATTTGAAATTTAAGTACTAAGATTACATATATTGTCATTTTATGTTAGGTTATTAATCAACATATCATTAGTAAAAAATTAATTTTTTTATACTTTGTTGTAAAAATGCAGTATCTAATTAATATTTATATTATTGAATGAATTGACGTACTTGTATCAATGTTTCTTGTATCTTATGAAATTTTTCATTCACTTTGTATTTTATAATAAGCTTTTATAACTATGTAAGACTATATTTATTACTGTGAAATATACGAAATGATTGATTGAAGCATTTTTTTTTTTTACAATTATAATACGTCGTAAATATCACGAATAAGCACTGTTAGATTTAAATGAAGGATGCAAATTGACTTTTAATGGTAATTTAGGTTTATGAATTTTTAAAACTATTTAAAAAAAAACTATCTTCTATTAGTAAAATCATTTTTACATTTGCATTACATCATTTTGCAGAACATATACATTTAAATGATTTGTTTAAATATATTTATATATTTATTATTTTTAATATAATTTATAAAAGACACAATAATAGAATGAATATGCTGTAATAATTTAAGGAGAAACATAAAGTTTTTATAAATATTTATCAAGTTTTTATTATAACTTTTTTAATTATTTCAATAAATTTAATGGATACTCTTAATCGATATTCCTAATCATTTTAGTAATTTACAAATTTTTATAAGATCTATTCTTCATATTCTGAGCCAGTTAATGTAAAATTATTTATGTTCCAGTTTAACACTTTATATTTCTACAAATGTATTTTATAGCAAATGTAAAACTTTATTTAACTTTATCATTTCAGGAACTTAAGACAGACTTATTGCAAGTATCATAAGATTCACATCTATAAAACATTTATTGAAATAAATATTGTGTTGCAAGATCTTTGGCCAATACGAATTAAACAGAATGATAAAATATATATAATTGCAAAATTAAATATTAAAGAGTTGGTATTTTTAAAAAGAATTAATGTATAATTTATTTTATATTTTGTGTATATACATTTTTATTTCAGAATCAAAAATCTTTAATAAATTTACTATATTTATCTATTGTTATATTTATGTAAATTACACTATATTTCATGTACATATATTTTCATTTCAGAGATAAATTTTTTTGATAAATTTACTATCTCGTATAAATACTAACAATCATATTATTGGCTTGTTATAGCTGATTTTATTTTATTATATTAGTTATTATATTTTTATTCAATAAATTTTGATTTTTTCTGAAATTTATTATTGTGTTATTGAAACAATATCTAATTACAACGTTTAATTTTCATATATTATCGAAACTTTTACAGTAAATTTTATACACTTTCTTTGTATGTAGTTGTTCGTATGATTTTATATTTTAAAAGAAACATATATTAAATCGTATTATAATTTAATTACATTTTTAATATCGAATCTAATCCTTATAAAAGATATATTAAAGGAAACCAAATTAATTTTTTGTATTACTTATTTTTTTAGATACCTATTTTGGTACGTGATTGATATTTATAAGCTTTATGTTATTTAAGAAGAAATTAAATTTAGCTAATTAATTAATCAAGTGAACTGTTGGAAAATATTGATTTTTAATATAACATAACCTGATTCATAATTGAAAAAAGGAAAAAGTGTTTTAAAATCACTGTTTCATAAGAAAAGTAAATTTGTTTATAAATGAAGAATTATCAAAATAGAATACACAGAGTAATGAGTAATAATAAATTGTATTCCTAAATATTTTCAATTTAACATGTATTTACGTATTAATTTTTTATAGTTCCAAGATTAATATATCATACATTTATAAACATTTTATAAAAATTCTTAATTTTTAATGAAACATAATATGCTCAAACAGATTTTGAGAAAGCCATACATGAATCATGCATGGAATTTCAGTATGGAACAAAATATATTAAGAATTATATACATTTTCTGTGTAATATTATGATAACAAAATTTTTTTTAAAACATTAAAAAAAAATTTAGTTAGATTTGTTTAAATAATAATAAAATTATCATAAAAATATACTACTTTTATGAAAATTAATTCTATGTAACAATTTATACTTTTCTAGTAATATTAATTTAATTCTATTACTGAGATAAAACTAGTTCATTGATTCGGCCAAGTTGAATAATTATAAACCAATGCTACAAAATATTTAAAAATAAGTTTTAAAATAATTTCTAGGTTACTTTTTCTAAAAACTGCAAGGTACTTTTACACTATGTTACCATCAAATCATTATTTGATAAACAGAATCTCAACAGTTTTTATAGTTTTTTTTATTTTTTTCATATTAATTAGTATTTATATTATAATCTTCATGTCAATGGTTAAAATTAATAAGATTTATGATAATAAAAAAGATTTTTCCTAAATTTTAATTTTTATAAATTGTTTTTATTACAAGTAAATTTTATCATTATTTTATTAATTATAAAATTTAATAGCTATTTTCTATATCTTACATGAAAAAATTAAAAGACAAAGATTAATTATTTACAAAATATTGATATTATTATCAGTATAGTCTTTACTATCTTAAAAAAATTTTTACTTTTAAGTTAAATTAATAAATATTTTTTTAATTATAAGAAGTAGTTAATATTTATTTAGCATCTGATAATAATGATTTGTAAATAAATTAGAAAGTAATACATATTACTTACCTAAAACAAAAAAGTAAAAGTTATATAGGGATAACGTTACTTAAATATTTTAAAACATTACAAACCTCGCTTACTCCTATTTCAAATAATCTCAAAAAAATCAAGTGAAAAATTATTTATAGCGATATATTTATTTCAGTAAGAATATCATAATCATTTTAGATAAGTTTCTATGATCTAATCTAATACTGCTAACATATATATCAAGATATTGAGCATCGATTTCAATTGTTTTAACAACATAAAATTTTAAAAATTTAATTAAAAATACATATAACGAAAAAAATAAATTAAAATAAAATTTTTTTAGAATAAAATACTTTATGATTATAAATCATAGAAGAACTGTCTAATAAATTATTTGGATGCTACCACAAATATTGTATATATCACTGAATAATTTATTAATCTAAATGAATGAAATAAATCAAAAGATTAACAAAAGTTTAAATTAAAAGAATGTAATAAATTATGAAATATAAAATCATAAGTTTAAAATTGGTATTAAATTGTATATTATTGTTGATTATTAATAATTATTGTTATATTAGGGAAAATATATAAAGTAATAATGATAAAAGTCAATAATAAATATAAATTTAAGGAATGCTAATTTTTATTGAAAAGTGAATAGTAGCAAACGAGAGAGAAGCAAAGAGAAAGAGGGAGAGAGAAAGAAGATAGAAATGGAAAGAGAATGAGGACGAAAGGTAGAGAAACTAATCACAAAATTAAAAAATAGAATTCGTTAAAAAAATAGTAGGAATTTTTGATAACTACCAAATATTTTTTTTATATTATTATTCATTTTTATTTTACTATACTTTTATTATTATTATATTTAAGTGGTACATAAGATTTGAGTTCGTATATTTTAAAAACATATTAATTTTTTTAAATATTGTAATTACTTTGAGAGAGATATATATATATATTAATTAAATTATTATTTCGATGATTTAATATCAAGTTGTAATCGTTACTTTTTATTTTTTATAAATTCTATCTATTTATTTTATACAATTACTTCGTGGTTAATATAGTAATACTTAGTTTTTGAGTTACATCGTAGATATTTTGTGTAATACATGTTTTATATATTTATAAATATAGTTTTAATTTTTTATCACTAAACGAATCGAACTGTAAAATTTTATTATTTAATAGAAGCATAAGCATACGGCCATGTAATTTTTATCGAAATCTAATTTTTTTAGATAATTTGTAATTAAAACTAAATAAAGTTGAACATTTGGAACGCGTAGAGAAACGTGAAACAAAATGTAATATTTCCTAATTTCATTCGATTGCATTAATTGACATATCCGTGGCGATTTTATTAAAATATTACAGATTAATTATTTATCTTATTGGGTTATATTTTTAAGGGATGAAATTAAGAATTTATTACATGACGACATGACCGATAAAGCTCGTAATTTTTGCTTTCAAATATTTAGGTGAATTAGTAATAATCCGACCGCGCTGTCATCGTTTCAATCATCATTATTTAAAATACAAAGTTTGTTATACAAGGCGTTTGAGTTTGAAATATGCATTACAACGAAGCTCAATCATAGAACGGTGTTTGTAAATTCGGATCCAGCAATAATTTACACGCAGAAGGTGAAATAAATTTATCTCTGACGTATCATGAATAAAATGCCTACTATTATAAAAGGATCGCAGAGCGATCCATCCGATCAGGGATAACATACAAATGTTAAAGCGGACGCTTTGTTGGTCGACGGCCAAATATAAGCGTTAATGATGTTAGCGGAATATTACATCCATTTTCAGTTGTATTTTTGCTCGGCGCAGCTCGAGGCGCAGCTCCCGAATCAAGCCTCGAGCCCCGAGCCCCGAGAGAGGAAAAATTGTAAAAAGGGGCGTTCGGACGCCCGAGTTTTGCGGCAATATTTCACGTATCGGCGTTGCAAGGTCCAACGTCTGGAGAGGCGCGAGGTCATCGACGTATTATTAGATCCAGCTACGGGCGCGCGGCGCAGGTCCGTAGGCGCGATCAGCTGGCGCCGAGGGCTCTACGGCGAAGCGCAGACATATCCCGGCTGCGATGGCGCGCAAGGTGTCGGAGCGCCGAATATAAAGTGCGAGGCGATAGCCGATCGGCGTTCGATCGCGTAAAACGTAAGCGACTTGGGGGGCCCTGCCGAGAGACCGGCTCGGCGCTCCGGCGGAGGGCGCCGCGACGCCTTGCCTCTGGCATCGGCAGCAGTCTCGGGATAGCCGTCGTCTGGCCGCCTCCATTCGTTCGGCCGATACGCCGGGGAACGATCGCGCCTGGGCTCTTGTGACCGATCCCGCCGATCATCGTTTCCCCAGGGGTACACTGAAGGTAACTTGCTTTACGTTGCTTACGTTATTTTCACTCCACGGGGCCCGTACCTCCCCCTGCAACCCCCCGAACCAAATGTGAGCAACAGGCTAAACAGCCAAACAAGCGCGCGTGGCTTGCCGTCGATGCGCCCCGATCGTTTAAAAATAGCGCCCTTTTCGAGAGGGAATCGCGGCCCCTTCTAAATTTGGATTTCCCGATGAGATTGGCGAGTGCGATCGATCATCGCGTCCAGCCCCGTGACGCGGACAGAAATAACGGCGTCGCTCGCGATCGCTCGCGACTCTCCGATTTCGCGACGCTACCGCCGCCGCCACCGCCGGGAAGTGATTACAAACAACACGCGACCCGCGAGGAGGAAAAAGTATACCGCCAACGCTGCGAATTTTCAAGGTGCATCGTGAAATAGACGCTCCATTTTCACAGCACACTTTGGTGGCGAAGGTCAACGCGCCCGTTCCCCTCGAGCCTCTCCCTTTGTTTTTTGCCCGCATGTACCTGCGATTTGGTTTTAAACTCGTTTTTCATTCAATTGCCATCCATCCGCGTCTCGGTCGCGCAATTTTTTTATCACCAACTGTATCCCGGTCATCACCTTTGAGGTGTTGAAGAAATGCGCAAAAACATTTGAGCGTATTATCAGGATGGCGCATCTGTTTCATAAGTAACCGTCAATGCCATACCACAGTCAGTATCAACAGGCAAAAATAAATAATTTGTTTGGTTTTTTAAAGATTATAAGATTGACACCGGAAGTGACCCAATTAAAGGTGAAATAGTAAAAAATGCGGCCAGCAGTCGTAGATCTATTCGTCAACCAATCGTGAAACGACTAACGTTACACGCGTCCGAAATAGATTTTGCCAAACTGTCCGTAAAGATTGATGTCGACTTTTCTGCATTAGTTCCTTCTATTGCTCAACAATCTTCGATTTTATTACCGAAATTAATATTTCAATATCCCTGCTTACTCGTTATAATATTTATACCTAATATCTAAATTTGCGACGTACACTCAGAATCCGAGACGTGCAAGCACGGTGTTTTTGTAAATAAACAATGAATTATAACACGTTTTTTAATTAATGTAATAAATTAAACGAACTTGTGTACTATTAACGTAACGTATTTTTATTTCTATTTAAAGAGAATAAATTTTAGGTTGTACGATGCCGATATCATCGACACGAATAGCACAGGTCGGTAAATTACCATGTGCACGTTCAAATTTTCAGAATTGTTTATCCCATTGTGAAGTGAATGGAAACGAAAGCTTGCAGTAGCTGAGCTTTCCTTGTTTGCTTTATCATCTTGAGATGGCAGCACCAGAAAAATCAGACTGGCAATTGTTTAATTTAAAATTCTAACTCTTCGCAACGGAAAGAAGTTAATTCATAAAAACATTTTCATTAAATCAATGATATTATTAAATTTTTCAAATTTTTGTAAGTTATATAGTATACGTGCGTATATATAAAATTACAATGCTATTTCGTTGATAATAAATTTTAGGCTCAAAGATTGAAAAACTACTTCAAATAAAGAATACAAAATAAATAAATTTTTATTGTAGATATGAAAGCATAAAGTAAATCATAAAATCAAAAAATTTAATGCGAATATTCTATTTACGAAATAATTACTAATTAAATTTTGTTAAACTATTTTAAATTTTAATACATATCCTTATCTGTTTGTACAGAATAATGAAGACATAACAAAATGGCTCGAAAATATTCAAGACAAGGTAAATCAATAACTAATTTTTTTTAGCGATTGTACTGATATAAGAAAATTTTAATGAGGAAAAAAATATTTATATCGATCTTAAAGAAATGTCTTCGGAATTGAGACGTAGTATGGACGGTAGGACAGCGTCTGTTACCGAAAGGATAACCACTCGTTCTTCTGTACAATCCTCAGCAGTAAGTAATAACAAAAAATTTTATCCTAATGTATGGTATAATTATGTCTATATGCATTCTTTAAAAATTTACATTTATATTCTTATATTTTTAATAAGGAACCATTAATAATTGAACGTAATAAATTATCAATAATAATTTCATTATTTTACATATTCTAGGAATCTAACTGAAATTAATAATTGTAAAAAACTTTAAGAAGAAACTTTATTTAAGAATTAAATTCAATGAGAAACGAAAAGCGATTGATGCCCTAAAACATTTGTGATATTAGATTTGTTGTAATTGTGTATGCTGTGAGAATTTTACTCAAAATCTTGATAGTAATACAGAGTCTTAATATTAGCTTGTCTTTTCTGTAACTAATATGCCTATTGTAATTAACTATAAATTACTTAAATTATTTTCCAATAAAACTGTACTTTCATATTTTTTGTGACATGTAATTTTTGTAACATTAATAATTCTTAGAAAGATGTTTTGTCGGCAGGAAATATATATATATATATATGGATATAAATTTTAAAATCATTTAAATGAGCAATGATTCATGTTCAAATTAAAAAAATCAATATTTTTTTCATTTTGTCAAGAATTTAAATGAATCGTTTACTTTTTTCATTAATATAATTGATAATCGATAATTGTGATTAGAAAACAATTTAAAATTAATTATATATAGTATATAGTATAAAATAAAATATTATAAAATACTATCTAAAAAATAAAATATGTTTGTCCTAAAATTATTGTTTAACTTTCATACAAAACTTTCAGAACTAAATCAATTTTACAGCCTGCATTTAATATTCATCCTTGTAATAATTCATTATTTTTTATTAAAGTAATAAAAAATATTTTATTTGTACAGAATGAGCTCAATTACCAATTAACTATTTCTTTTATAGCACGATAAATAATAAAATATGAATTATAATTTTTTAATATTCATAAAGTTTAATGTCAAAATTCAATATATTATTGTCAATAAAAACATAGACAAATTATCATGTATACATTGGTGATTATTTAGCCGGTAAAAATGAATTATTTCAGTTTCAATTTCTTTGAAGTTAAATTTGATCGATAGTTTAAAAAATTTCCAAAGTGAATTAATTTTTAAAAAACATTTTATAGTAAATAAAAAATAAAACTTAGATCTAATTATTAACACATTCATTTTTATGAACTAACACAAATTAACTACATTTAACTGTGAACCAGAAAAAATTAAGCTCGTAGTGTAAAACGTTAATAATAACTGGCTCAATATTTTATAAAAATATAATATTATGGAATTCTTTTATTGTATTTATATAACTTTTAATTATTATTAATATGATTAAATTATGGTTTTTTTACGTTTTAATTATTTATTAATAGATAAAATTTTTATAATTTTAATCTTCAAAATTTACCTAAAAAATATATTTATGAAGAAATTTTAATTTATAAATAACGCTTATTTTTATGAAGTATATAAAATGACGAAAGCGCATCTCTTTTCCATAATTTAAGATTTTGAAGATCAGTTTTCCAATTATTCCTAATTGCTTTAATTTTGCTAGCATATTTAATTAACATCACAAAAAGTGTAAATTTTAATATAAATTGACTGGCTATTAACATCCAAGTAATTTTAATATTTTAACAAAGTCTTATTCAATTCAAAAACTTATTCAATTTAAGTTACAAATATATTTAACACACGTGTTGGTATTAATATATGTCATATTCAATTAATAACAATATTGCGTGGTAAATATATTTAAACTTGGAAAGTCATAATACTACAGAAACAGCAAGTAATCACAAATTTTTAGAAAGAAGTAAGCTCAGTGAAATAAAATAGGAAGCTTCTTCACGTACCAAAAATCTGTCAGCCAGGAAAGAAATAGGCAAAACGAAAGAGAAGAATTACTCGGATTTGAAGTGTCAAAACAATTTTCAGTCAAATGAAAATAGTATTTATGCAGTGGTGCTCAATTGTAGAAGTGTGCTGTGTGTGCGATTCGAAAACAATCAAGGATGTTAATTCGAGCGCTGTAATTCATCAATTGATTCTCACGGACCGGTAAAGATTTTGACAAATCACACTCCCACCGACTCTCATTTGTTCTTTGGCATTTAGTAAAAAGCATGAGTAATCTAATTCGAGAAAGTAATTGGTAGGATATGTTGTTCATTCCCTTCCGATCATGCTTCGATTCTCACGAATAAATAATTACGTGTTTTCGTAATTAGCTGAAGTTCGCCAAGAAATTTGGTTCAAGGCAGGCACGTGCTAACCGTTCAACTGACAATACTCATGACTCCATATTATTAACTAAACTCTTGGTATTTATCGCTTGAATTTTCTAAAAGATTTCTAACAACTTTTATTTTCTTTGGCAAACTTCATAACTTTCAAATTTTTAAAAAGTTGTTAATGCAAAGCAAATACGTGACAGTTCCGCAGTGTATACAGGCGCAAACAGTGAAGCACAAAATAATAGTGATTTATGAGAAGAACAACGACGTAAACTTTATCATCCGAGACTGTGTACAAAGCAGGTGTTGGCAGTTTATCAATTTTCTTGTTTTATATTGATACAGTCGGTGAATTGTCTGCCAATAGTCCTCGTAAACGCTAATAATCTGATAAATTATTGACGAATTGATGCTTCGTTTTCCTAGACATGACTTCGGAATAAGTCTCGATAAAGCTTACGACAATCGATATCCGAATCTGCGAATATGCAAAGGACACGTTCAACGATCATCAGCAGAAACTTTAATAATTCGCGTGTTTTATTAAATTTTATTATTGATAAAAGTGCCGCGGCCATTCACATCGGTGAAGTGGGCGATGATCTTAAGTTTGAGGCGAGCGACTGCGAGGGGGTTGTTGATCGCTTAATTCTTCGTTCCACTGAATCGGAGACAAACATTATGGCAGCCCATACGGTTTTACCGCGCCCGTCCGCTATAGTTGTATTGGAGAAGGAAGAAGTGTAGCTATTTCTGGTTACGAAGAACGAGGCTCAGGCAAGCGCCATGCGGCAAACGGCAAACGACTCTCAGTCATTTGGTACAACTAGTAGTCAGGCGCTCGTCACCGCGCACCGCAATACACACTTTTCAGGCAGTAGCGCCAGTAGCACTGGTAGTGGCGGTAGAAACAGCAGTAGCACCAGTAGTAACACGATGTGCGCGTCCAGTGCAAGCGATCCGCGTATATCACATTTAAGCTTGTTTAACCTCCTTCGATAAGTAAATCGATAGTTTAGATACGTGCGTAACAAAAGTACAACGAAAATAACGAGAATGACTACATAAGTATGGCGAACATAAACAAAAACTAAAAGAATGAAAAAAATAGAAAAATTTAAGTTACAAAAGTGAAAATAGATAATAAAAATAGTAATAAATTACGTAAATTTTCTTAATATCAGCTTTTTATACGTTTCAACTTTGTGTCGATCTTTAATATCGAGTGTGCCCTTGCTCTAAAGCCAAAATAAGTGATATGTGTGGATTTCTTTCAAATTATATTTCTTGATGAAGCTTAATTTCACTGATTGGCTCTCAACCAGTTTCTTAATCACACCTTGTTTCTTAAGAAAGAAATTTCGAATCCTTGAACAGTATGTCTAAAATTCAGATTCAAGTTGAAATTCGAGCCCAATTAAAAGCTTCAATTTTTAATATAAGCGTAATTTTAATGCGTTAATATGTTCAAGTGTACATAGAAGATTTGGGAAAAAGTTTGAACTGATAAAGAGGGATGTCTTTTTGTAGGATAACGGGGAGGAGCCGGGGCCTCCCCAAACCGAATTATTTTCCGCTGTTGCCACCAATTAGTCCTGCTGATGCCAAGCGTTTTTGTCGAATTACTGGTAAATCTTACGGATTACCAACTCATCATTACATTCCCGTGGTGCTTGGATTTCACAGTCAAAGTAAAGTCAAGAAAAATAAAAAATGTAAGATTACAACCAAGTCCTCCGGCTTGGCACCACATCATTACACGGCTGGTCTTGTCTTAGGAGAAAAAAAGAAACACGTTGTATTAAAAGATTATAGGTACGTTTTTCCAATTCTGGATGGTGATGGCGAACAACAAATAGCTTTAAGAAATTTACTTAAATCAAAAGAAACTTTAGAAGAGGAAGAAGATTCGAAATTTGTTTATACGGTAGCAGAGCGTCGATGCAGCCTTGTATTTCCAGCTCAGCTTGAAGCGGCAGTGAGAGATGGTGATGTGAGAGATGTTATGCTCTCGAGAGACTGTGATACTGTACTCTTACGTCTCAAGCAGGGAAAGAATGTTTCAGTTGAATTTCGTGATTTGGATGAATTGAACGAGCTTTACGATGGGTTCGGACCTCGCGAGGATATCTTTAAAGAACGTCAAAAAGTTGAGAATGAGAGTAAGAATAGGAAAAGAAAGAGACAAGAGGGTCTTAGTTATGCTAAAAAAATTTTTGAAGATAAAGAAAAAGCAGCAGAAGAAGAAGAGCTTAAAAAAGTAGCAAAACATGTTAAATTAAGAAGTATTCGTGAAGAGAAACAAGAAGATCAGCTTTTAGACTGGAAGCAAGTTGGTATAAAACAAGAAAAATCGAGTCGATCAATTATTTCAAGTTCTTGTGAATGGACAAATATTAGGCAACCTTTAAATAATTCATTTGACTGGACAGTTTTAGAGAATATTGAAAATAATTCAAATATGGAATGTATTCCATTAGTAAAAGCATTACCCACTCCAGTTAATATTGATCCTCAAAAAATTAATTTAAATGAAACATTACTTGGTTCTTACAATACACCAGTATCCGAAGAAACGGGAGGTTTTGAAGTTATTTCAGTTATTGAACCATTTATTCCCTTAACTTCACAACCAGAAAGTTCAGTTCAAGAAAGTATTAAGAATATTTCATCTACTGATCTTGAAGATACAAGTGACGTATATGATAAATTTTTATCTGCTGGTACAGAAGCACTACAAATTCTACCAAGAATTGACGAAATTCCCAAATTAGTAGAATGTATGAATAGTGGTGAAAATGTAGTAATGCACAAAGTGAAGGGCTTAAAACTTGATATAGCAACGGCTCAGAGATTTGTCGCAGGTCAAACTGTACATACACCGAATGGTGATGTTTTTGTACCAGGGCAAACATTGGAAACACCAATAGGAAAAAAATTTGTTCCTGGTTTCACAGTTCATACACCAGATGGACCAGTACTTATTCCAGGACAAATAATTTCTGTTGAAGAGGAAAGTGGTAAATTGACTCCTGTTTTTGTAGCAGGAGAAACATTGCCTACGTGCAAAGGTGAAGACTTTGTTCAAGGACAAACAATTCATACGAATGAAGGTTCAAAGTTTGTAACTGGACAAACTGTCTTGACAAAAGATGGCCCAAAGTTTGTAGCTGGTCAAGTAGTGGATGAAACTAAATTTATACCAGGGCAGACTGTAACAACAGAAGATGGAGCTAAATTTATACCTGGACAGACTATGACTGATGAATTAGGTCAGCATATTTTCATTCCTGGACAAAGTTATCAAGTGAACAAGAATTGGGAATTTATGCCTGGGCAGAATCTAACAATAGGAAATGGTGTTGAAAAATTTATTCCTGGTCAAACAGTATTAACAACAAATGGGCTTCAATTTTTACCAGGTCAAAGTGTAACAGCAGAAACAGGTGAATTGCAGTTTATTCCTGGGATTACAGTTAAATCAGAAAATGGTGATAAGTTTGTTAGTGGAATGACATTGAATACACCGCAAGGTACAAATTTTGTCGAAGGACAAGTTGTAAAGACTCCAGATGGAAAGAAATTTATGCCTGGCACTACAAAAATTGATGAAAATGGATTTTCATTTGCCGTTGCTAAAAATATTAATGAAATTCATTTTTTTAATCCTGCTCCATCTGGAATACCTATTGATCCAAAAACTGCAAGTGCTATATCTACTACGCAAACGGAAATTTTCGGACATATTTTTCAAACAGAAGCGGGATTTGAATTTTTACCAGAAACCGTGAAGAAATTTTCGCATGGAAAAAAATTAATACCAGGGCAATTGGTACGAGGTAAAGATGGTCATCGTTTTGTTCCGGGTATTATGACTGATGATGGTTTTGTACCGGGTCAAATAGTGAATACAGAAACAGGGGAGCAATTTGTACCCGGTCAAGTTATTGATACAAGTAGTGGACCAAAATTTGTTCCGGGACAAATGGTAGAAACGAGATCTGGATTAAAATTTGTTCCTGGCCAAACAGTTGATACGGCGAATGGACCGCAATTTATTCCTGGACAAATTGTGGAAACTAAAGTTGGGCCTACTTTTATTCCTGGACAAATAATATCAACTGAAGATGAAGGCTCACGCTTTGTACCAGGTCAAGTAGTTAATACTCCGGATGGGCCACGTTTTGTTCCTGGAAGAGTTGTAGAATCAACTGAGCATGGTATAATTTTTGTCCCAGGACAAATTGTACAAACCGAAGAAGGTCCAAGATTTGTAGCACCAGATTTAACAGACACACCTGAAGGTGAACAAGAATTTTCAGTTCAAGGTTTTGAAGTAACACCCGAAGAACTTAAATTATTAAGACCACAACATTTACAAAATAGTACAATAGCTACAAGATATACTGACCTAAGCATCGATGCTAATATATTAAGACAACTATCAGATGCAGGCCTGTCAATTGGAAAAAATATATCAGCAGAAATACCGAATGTAGATGTAGATGTAGATCCTAGATCAGTTGAATTCGATCATGCAGTTATTATTGCTGAAAAGTTAGGATTTAAAAGTAATGCAGCTATTAAAATGGCACAAATAGTTTCCACTATAGCTACTTTAGCAGACAAAATGGTGCATAAAAAATTTCAAGATATTTTTAAAAAAGGATATCAGTTCCAAAATGGACATAGTTCTTTAACAAATGGAAATTTAGAAACGGCAATAAAATTGGATTCGTATAAGCGAGAAATTAATTTAGCAGATGATGATTGGGTACACGAAGCGCTTAAATCTACATTAAGTACAGCTGTCCTGGTGCTTATGGATAAAAAGTTTATTAATAATAATAATATTGATGACGACGACAGAATAAATAATAATAATAATAATAACAATAACCATTTTAACGGAGAAAACAAAAGAGACGTTGTTTTTTCAGTAATTAGCGAATCATTAAAGGATATTCTCGGACATGAGAATGTATCTTTTGACGATCTAGTCGAAGAATTTTTACAAATCTTATTAGTGCCAGATAAAAGAAATTCCATTTGTAAGTCAGCTATTATAGATATACTTAACACAAGTGATAACAAAATTGATATCTTAAAATCAACACTTGTGGCGAATTCATTGAAGGATGAAGTTGTTCTCGATCGACTATCTCAAGTATTGGAAGAAGAGAATGGAAACGATATAGTAGGCTCTGCATTTAGAACTATATCACAAAATGATTCAAAATTAATTTCACGAGTTTTACAAAAAGTGTCTCAAGAAGTGACTTGCATGAAGACGGAGAAAGAAGCAGCAGAAGTCGTTCATAAAGCCATAATTCAAGCTGTGCAAGAGTTTAGTGAAGTACGCCTAGAAGAATTATTAAATGAAAAAAATTCTGCAGTTCGAGAATTATTGCTTCAAGCTGTAGGATTAGCAAGAGCACTCGGTATGTTTTCTACGGCTAATACATTATTATCCGTAATCAACGATGAAAAATCAACTAGAGCTTTGGCCGAAGATAAAGTTACATTAGATATATTGAAAAGATTGACGATTATGAGAAAACTTGCCGAAGAAAGACCACAGTTAGTGAACGCTTTAAGAGATCTGAGTTTAAATTCAGAAAGGGCTAAGAGTAATCCCTGCTTAAGAACTTTAGTAAGAGAAAGTGCAGCACTGATGGTAGTTCCAGAAGAAATTGGTTTAGAGACATCCGACGACATACCAACTTCTTTACTTTACGCAGATAATAATTTGGCAATGGAAGATTTTATAATGAGAAGGAGTCGTAAATCATCGGCTACATTTATGATTTTAAAGCAAGGCTTGCAAGCTGTTGTGCCTCGAGAAGCTGCGAGGTCAATATTGACTGGTCAAACAGCCTACACTGTTTTGGACGAACACGGCATTCAACACTTTGAACCCCTTCACGTATTTTCAGCTTTACGTCTGAGTAAACCAGCAGCGCATCGATTTTCTATGTACTGTTGTCCTGTTGCGAAAGTTACGGAAGAAGATATTTACGTAGAGCATGATTTTATATCGACGTATAATGGCTTTACTGGAACTCGATCGAGTAGCATCGAGACTTCCACTATCAGTGAGAGATGCAGAAAGTACGAATGTAATGGAATTGATCTTTCAAAATCAGATTACACTCTTGAATATCGATCTAGCAGTAGAGAAAATACACCAAGCTTTCGTAGAATTAGTAGTTTATGTCAAGAAAATAATAACGGGGTGAGATTACTAAGCCTTACACTTTTTTAATTCTTTATATTTTTAGCTCTTATAATTTTATAAATAATTACCAATCGTTTGTTTTATTTCATTAACTCAGTTTAAAATTTTCTAAAATGATTAGTTACATGATTTATCTGTAACTCTTAACTCTAACTTAATGCTAATTAGTATTTGTATCAATTTAGAAAAATAATATCATTTTGATTAGAATCAGTTATTAATTTATACTTTATTTCTTTATGTATTTGATTACCTTTTTGGAGTTTAGGTAATTATTCTTCTATATTAATAAAAAATCATTAACTGAAATTATTAAGATTTTATATCGAATAATTATAATTGATATTAATTAAATTATTTTATTTATATGTGAACAATTTTCTTTGCACAAAATAATACATAAAATTAAGTATTTCTATTTTATATACTTATTATTTAAACAAAATTTTCAAATAAAAATATTTCGATATTATTAAGTAACAAATAACTTGTTACATCAACTACTTAATTTTGGCTCAATATTAATTGTACAAAACATTAATTTAACGAATTTTAAATAAATTTTAGTCATAACAAAAACGTTTTAAAGCGAATAAAAATAAATATCTTTAAATACTTTCAAAGCAATTCACAGTAGATATTTACCTAAAAATTATGTTTGTTGAAGCTGCCTTGTAAGTTAAAAATATTAACAAAGAATAAAAGAAATTTTGATATATCCATAAATTTAATAAGAATTCTATCTTAATGAAAAACTAAATAAAATAACTATTTAATAACAAGTTACAATCATTTACAATAATTAAATATAAATATTCAATGGGATCTTTATTGTTTATTATTGATTATTATTGATTATAAAGGTAAAAATTTGATTATAATAAAAATTTTAGTTTATTTATTCTTTTAAGATAATTCTTGTTATTTTTTTTTAATTATAGAGCTTAATAATAAATAAATAATGTACAAACCTTATGTAATAATGTAATTGTTATTTATTTATTACTATATTTACTAATATATTTAAACACTTAAATATTCATTTGTTTTATAATTATATCAACTATTTTTTTAACAAGATAAAAATAAATATATATAAATTCATATTAATTTTTTATATTTATACAAAAATTTAATTGCAAATTTACAAATTTACCCGTAAGCTATTCTTAATTTTTTTGTATTACCTAAAGAAGTTTTTACGTTAAATTTAACTTTATTTTTTAAGCTCATTAAAATAAATTATGAGTAAAACATTTATAGTGTATAAAATATATTACACGTTAACTACTTTGCTTTCTGATCAGTAGCATTAATCGCATTATAAATGTAATAATAATACAATTTTAAAGTGTAAAATAACAATAATTTTAGATATTCTTAAAAAAAGAAAATTGCATCTGTTATTTATTAGAACACTTTTCAATCAAATTAACCTATCCCTATCAATGATGACATTTACATGAATTAAACGAAGATAAATATTAGCTTACAAAATATAGATTTAAGTAAATAAAATTTTTATAATTATGAAATAAAACCTACTTTGATAACAGAATTTAAATTTTTTTATAAATAATTCTAATAAATTTTTGCTTACGTAATAATTAAATTTTGAAAAATTTATGATAGATAATCACAATTTATAAAAAATTTTATTATAAAATTAGAAATCGATTATTTTAAAGCAACAAATTACGGAACCGTAAAATATTTATTTATGAAAATAGTGTCGCATCATAAAGAAGTAATTATGCTTTTGTAAATGTCATTTGCTTTTCATACTTTTTAGATGAAGATACAAAAATATTTTTTCATTCACCAATCAACCATTGATTTAAATAATATATAAATTACGGTTATTATGCGACGTAAATTTAATTTTTACAAATAAAATAAAGTTAAACGTCATTAATTTATCAAATATTAAATATACGTTATATTATTCAGTATTAAATTTTATATTCTTCTCAATAACTATTTGAAAAACTTGGTAAAAACGTTAGAATTCTTCTTTATGAATCCACTCATTAATATTAAATAATACAATACACTCTTTATTTTGAAATAATAAAGCATACAATTATAACTATGATTGGTGCTTTATTGAATTTAAACGAGTTATTTCACTTATAATAAATCATTATATTCGAACATATTTAAACAAATTTTTATGCCGGGCAATTAAATATATTTTACAACGTTTTTTTTTTTATAAATTTAATAATAGCAAATTAGAGAAAGAACAAATTTATCACAATCATTAGAGTAAGGAATGGGTAATTAAATGAAAATTTGTTGTTATTATTATACAAAAGGGTGATTTTCGGTTTTTGTCGAATAGAAGAAGTCGCATTGATTCAATTTATTTTAATTGCAGAAATTGGAGAATTACATAGTAGTGAAAGATTTCACGGCTGATGATCTCGGTGTAGATTTTTCCGTCAAAGTCGGAGACATCGTTGAGGCCATCGAGTATGCCGCCGATAATTTAAAGTAAGTTGTCATTATTTGTTTTATGAATTTAAATTTAAAGAAAGACAAACAAATATTCAAGTTCGCTAGCTTGCTTTAGCATCGCTCGGCACTCGCAAGTTCCGTGCCTTTGCTATTTTCGTAGCGCGCTTATTTCCAGCTTCTTGAATACACGCATGCATGAAGCTAAAAGCAAACTTGTATGGTATACCATATAGATCATCCATTACACATAACATGATCTTTGATAACAGATGTGCGCGGGGCACGTACGACTTTCGTTGTTCGTTCCGAGAAAGCTCGCTTTAGCCGGATCAAATCGGAAATCAAGTTTTATATAGAATTACGTAAAGTCTCCGGCACACATGCTTAATATTACGAAGAAGGCAAAAAATTTAATAGTGAAAATAATCGTTGGATTTAAAGGGGTGATTTTTGACACGTGAAAAGAAGAAACAGTTGCGAAGCCACGTTTTAGCTGTCGCAACTTGATTATTCGCAACGAGTCTACAAAAAATAACAACATACGCATTGCGAGTCATTTATCGTGACAAAATTTTTTTATTAATAATACATAGTTAGTGCTGGTGCGACGCTTGGCGCGAAGTCGTACCTAATTAAAAACAAACGGAACACAGCCTTTAGTAGTAGGCTTAAGTGAAATGCGTTACTATAACATTTATTTCGCGTGAATTATTAAAATTAAATGTTTGCCGAAAAACAGTGGCTGCACATTAACACTGCAAGCACTTTGGCAAAAATGATTTCAATTCCAATAAAAATAATATCCGTGTAGTAGTTAGCGTTGTCGAACGTTGCTGGTACAAATAAAACTTTATTTTTAGGAGATAAGAGATTTTACACGAAAAGCTGAATATATCTGCCATCAAGTGATTTAATGAAGTTTCCGCATGACTCAAAAAAGCCGTTTAACGTTATAGCCAATGTCTGACAGTAACAACACCAATGAAGATCTTTATCCCTCTGGGGAATTTCCCTCGTCACCCTTGTGATTTATTTTTATACAAATGTATTTTTAAACGCAACAACTTTTTCGCAAAATTTTGCTGCTAAAATAAACGCATCATGCACACGGCCTTATGCGCGTGTAAAATTACTGTCAGGTCTTTTGAGGTTAAAATGACCTGGTTACCGGGTACCGAATAACTGATGTAGGCATCTGCAGCCGACGACCGTCCCGTAATTATCCAGAGTTGTAAAATTTTCACGAAGGATTAGCGCATAATCGACCTGGATTGTCAATCTTTCACTAACAATTATTCCGACTTGGCTTTCCAGTAAATCTATTTCTGACGCTCAAAGCAGTTGTACCTTCGAGCATCAACGGTCGCCTGCAGATTTCGCACGCTTTGCTCTATCTTCGCTCGCACTCGTCTTCAATAGCTGCTTTAAGAGAAAAAAAATATATTTGCATGCGTCAACTCGCTACTAACCCGGCCGTTGAGCTTTCGGCTTTCGGAGGTTTTCTTGCAGAACGCTTATTTGCCGCGCGACGTAAGTACTAGATAAAGAGTTTTGTTTAAGGGAATCGAAGATAGACGAGGCATTCGATATCGGACGGATCGAGGATTGCCTGGATAATTCGGCAGCCAAGCACAAGCTATCTGTGCGCCCACGACGAAAATACACGGATTCTCGGTCTCATCTAATTTCTCATGCTTCCACGAGGTGGGTTGACTACCCGAGAGTTTTACTCTCGAGCGAGTGCATTTGGTGGCATTCATAAAGTATCGCTCGCCTTATTTTTATTTTCTTGCTCGTCTTCGCGCCAAAGATTTTTCGGGTTGACAATAAACATGCTGGAGAGATGCGAGCGGAAGGAACGTCGTCCGAAAAGTGAAAAGCTAATAACCTCGCGCTCGCTTTGTCTTAGTCTGGCCTGTCCTCGCGAGGGGTACATTATTCTCAGAGCTTCTGCACGCTCTTATAATTGCACACTACATTGTAAAGCGCTGACAAAGGCTTGGAGGAAGCCTCGCTTTACTTGGCCGACACGTCATTACTGATCTAGCGCTAATTTCAGAAATTAATCGTTAGGGTTGAACAATTTTTTTCTTCGTACTATTTAAAGACTTTGAAATATGAAGAGAGTATTTTTAAAAAGTATTTAACTATTTTTATTTGTGGTCTAACGAGATCGGTTCTTAGATTGATTTATTGTTTAATGATTCCTATTACTAAAAAGTAAGGGTAAAAATGTCTTTGTTAAAAGTGTTATTATTTTTGCCAAATTTAGATTATGAGTCTTTCAATTGTCATTTTCACAACGTTAATAATCGTAAAATAATCGTGTATCCAATTTAGCTGCACAATTGTTATTAAAATTTATATCTCTTCAGAATTTAAAGTAGCTTTGAATAAAAATGGATATTTCAAATTATAATTATTGACATGTATAACATTTGTAATGATATTCCCTGATTTAACTATTTAAATTTAAATACCAAATTCTGAAGTAGAATATCGAAAACATAATCTAAAGATAATTCCTGTTTTGAAGAGTAGAGAACTTACCGTAGATGAATCATCAAAATTTACGAGTTTGTATTTTAATTTTTTCTAGTTTGTGTAGGAGGATCTCCGTAAAATCAATATAAATTCGTAACTTTCATTTGAATTATAATGATGTTGGTTCTTATTTTAAAAATAAAAGTTGTTACTATTTTTATCTTAATGTGATCGATAAGTAATAATAAAATCTAATTATTTTTTTATTTTAAAAATTTCATATAATAAGGAAAATTAAAATTCGAAATTGATTAATTTACAATTAAGATTTTTTATAAACGATATTTATAATCTTTTTTATACAATTTCTAAAGAAATGTTGATTCGTTCAAAGAATTCGAAAAATATTATTAATAAAAAGGAGATTTTATGTAGAATAATATATCGATAAATCGTATTTTATATATTTTATTACTGCCATTTCGTCTTGTTAAAATTCTCTCCTTATATTTAGTTTTAGCATATAATCATTAAAGTCGCGAAAAACTTTTTGCTATTCTTCAATTTTTATATTTTTCTAAAATAATTCTTTTTATGAAAATCTTATTTTTAATTTATAATATGCTAAAGATAGTATAAAAATTTTTTATCCACGTAGGTACAAAATTGTAAACTCTAAAAATGACAATCCAAAAATGACTCACTTTGTCCTAGTTTCTTCTATTAAATTTATATTTTAATTTATTTAATAGTTAATTTGTAATGATCTTTATTGCTGTTTCAATTAATTTCTAAATTCACAATGTCTGAAAATATCTGGAGTTAAATAATAAATCTACAAATAAAGTTTATTTACAATATCAATTATTCGTGAGGCACCAATAATTAATTAAAAAAGTTTAAATAGCATTGTTACGCGTATATCGTGCAATTTTAATATCGCGCTATATAAATATTGTTATTATTAATTTCTAAAATGTATATATTTGAAACTTATTTTAAAATACGAAAATTTAATTTTAATGAGTTTTCCTTTTTTCTGTCAAAGATTATGAATATATCTGGTGGGTGAATAGTAAATATTTTAAGAAAACACGATGCTATTAATATATTCTTCTACCAAAATGAGCAGTAACTTAATACGTACTAAAGAATAGATTATTAGTAAGCATTTTGCAAAGTTCTTGTCAATGTTTGATATTGGTTTAAAAGAAATATTTTACCGTATATTGATAATTCGTGAAAATTTACGATGACAATAATAAAAATAAATGTATTAAACTTGTCTAAGATAATAATATCTTTCGTATTTTCGGCTGTTCGCCAGGCTTCTTGTAATGCATTAAATCATACGAAAACATTTGATTTAAATATATAAGAAGAACCTATCCCTTATAAGTCGGTCATTATTTATTTATCATAAAGTATACACTAACAATAAATAATGATAAATTCAAATGCATTTTGCGTATTTATAATCAAAGCTTGTTTTATAATTGGACATTCAGAATTCATTATTTATGAAATTGGTAAATAAATAAGTAGTAAAATATGTATAAGCTACAATTTTAAATAATGACATATTGCATGATACATAGTGAACGTAAAATATTTTTTGATATTTAATTTATAATTATTTTAATATATTTTTATAATCATTAAAAATGGTATAGATTGCAATACGCAATTACAAATAATTAAGATAATTCTAATTATTAAATTATAAATATTATGCTTGAAATAACAGAATATAAGAGCTATTTGATAATATTTAGAAATTTTTTATTTAATTATAATGCATTTAATTATATAATCTTGTATGAGTACGTATGTCAGAATAGCTTTTTGCGGAAAATTTGTTTCTTGAATTTTTTTGTGTACATTAATTCATCGGTAATAGCATTTCTTTAGTGAGGATCATTGTTTTGTTGACTTTGTTAGTCATTCGTCAGACTTGCAATCATCATAATCACTATAATTTAACAATCTTACGTTTTGTGTATATTTGGTTTTGTTCGATATGTCATAAAGATGGGCATTAACCAAAAAAATTTAATGAACACAGCTACTTATAAATGTTTTTAGGTTAGTGGTTTATATTTATATAAACTTTAAAATCATGTATGTTATCATGAGCTTGTATAATTTAACTTCTTTTTTATATATGTATTTTGCATCGAAAGTTTTCGTAATTAATTAAAAATACTTTATTGGGGTTATTATATATGATGACGAGTAGCGATATTAAATTATTGAATTTCTAAATATAATTAATGTAACTATAAGGAACATTTATCAGTATACTTTGATTTAGAGTATATATATATATATATATATGGATAGATTATTGGGTAAACTTAAGTACTTTTGAAACGATCCTCTATATCGTTATAAAAAGAAAACAACATAAGCTTCAAAAAATATTTATAAGACTTTTATTTTACATAAATAAATAATGAATTAATAATATTTCATTTTAAATAAAAAAGGTTTTATAAATTTATATTATATGAACATTAATCCTAATTATGTTTCTTAAATTATTCATTTATTAAACAATTTAATTTTTTTTCTACAAAAAAATAAAATTATGTACATACGTATGTAATAATAACATTATTATGCACATCATTACCTATTATTAGTTGTTGACTACAATGATTTTATAGGGCAATTTGATTATATAATATTTTAAAATTATTTTCAATAAAATCGATCGATTCTGGTAAATTGATAATAACTAAAATCTTGTAATAAAAAATCTTTATAGTACAGTAGCTGTGTACATTACAACCCGTAAAATATTTTAGGCAATTAAAAGATTATAATGCATTGAATTGAAACTTAAAGTTTAATTTAAAAATCTTGATTTAATAATATAAAAGTAAAAGAAAGTAATCCATATTTCTAAATCATAGCTGTATCGAACATGTCAAATATTCGGTAACTTACATAAGTTTTAGAAAATATATAAAAATTAATGTAAAAATGCATTATCCAAACCCTTTTTCTCGATTGACAATTAAAATGCTTATAAACTACAATAAAATCATATTGTTCAACATATAAGTTGATTGATATCACAGACATTTTCTAGAGGATTTATTTTATAATTAATTTTTGTATTTCCTAATTTAGGGTTCTAGTACGCAGAGCTGACGGTAAAGAGGGATGGTTACCAATGTCGATTTTAATGCAAACAGCATTAAGCGAAGATAGTTCGACTTCAAAAAATCAGCGCCGACCCGAGGATTCTCAATTCAGACGAGAGTAGGTTTATTTTCGTTTTGAGTTTTTTTCGTTCCAACTGTTAACGTAAACGTATTATCAAATTTTAGAGCTGTAATTAAAGAGTTAGTCGAGACAGAAGAAGAATTTGGACGAGACATTCAAATGGTTGTGGAACGATATCTAAAGCCACTTGATAATCCTGACGTTCCACGGGTCGTACGAGATAACAAGGAAATTATTTTTACGAATCTTAAGCAGATTGCTGATTTTCATAATACGTGAGTAGTTCATAGCAAAATACACTCGTACAAATCTATAAGTTGAACACATACATAAGCATTTACAATTTATTTTCGCTTCTTACGAATTTATCAAATGGTTAATCTTCCGTCTAATGTATTTTTAATTATTTTATAAGAAAACTTAAAACATATTAAGTATTCTATTTTCTCACAAGTATTCATAGATGTAGTGAACATTAGATTGAAACGTATTATAACATTATTGATAACGAAAAGTAATTTTTCTTATATACACAATTAATGTACATACTAAATTTATTTAAAAAAAATTATTTAATGTAAATATAATGAATTTAATTAAAATAATGAGATTATAATATCATGGTTATATACCGATTTTTATTTTTATTTATTATATAATAATATTTCGTTACATATGCATGCTCTGTATTATAAAATTTTTCTGTATATTATTTTTATGAACTATATATCGTTCCATCCTAAATCATATTTTGCTATTTAAAACTATTTAAGTTCAAGGTATATATTATTATCGATTATAGCAATAAGTTATAAAAATATTATTATTAACATCTATGTTTAAATTAATATAGAAGCTTATCTATTTCTAGAAATATTTTGATCCATTAGAATCATTTTAAGTTCTATCAATTTAAAAATTTGTAGCATATTGATTGGTATAAAATATTTAAAAAAATTTTAATTATTGAATTATTCGTATTATAGATTGTATTTCATTGAAATTAGAAAAAAGAGAACTTATTATTGTTATTATTAAAATGTATAAAGTTAATTACATTATTTAGTAGATAAAAATATTTGTAATTTTAAAAAATCAAGCTTTTAAAAGAAGAAAAAGGAAATAATTTGCATTGAAAATAAGTCTTACCGTACTCGACTTAATCTACTTATAGAGATTACTTTTCTGATTGATTGAATTTATTTTTATTTTAGAAACTAAAAGATTATTTATATTTTCGACAGTTTTATGTATTCATATAACAAGTATTAATTCATCACTTTTTGTTCTAGAAGAGATTTTTTTTAAACTCATGTTAATCACTGTGAATAGTTTCCAGCGTAGATTATAGATAAATTCAAGTTTGCAAAGTGATTTACAGAAATGTTAATTTGAAACTGTATTAATCGATAGTAATTACTTTAATAAAGAAAGAAGAGTTAATAAGTATTACAATTATTAAAGTATTTTATCTCTATACTTATTTTATAGATTTAAACTTGTGCGCAAAAGAAATATTTTTTTTTACTTTCTGCAGGTATGCGATGATAATCAAATACTTAATCATGTTTAAGTTTCTTTTTATAAAAATAAATTTCTATTATCAAACAAAATTTTAATGTAACATGCGATTAAATTTATACATCAGAATTTATTACTTATTTGCTATTATAATACAGATAATTCAAGGATTAACGCGAATAAAAGACAGTAAATTTGATTTTTGAATTATTGTGCTCGAAAGTAAATTTATTTGAAAAGTAAATAATATTTCAATATACATATATAATACTTAAATATAACGAACGGAAAATTAAGGATAAATTATAAGTTTATAAGCGAAAATAAATAATTTTTGAAAACTCTGACACAAAGCTAATTTAAAATACATACAAACAGTTTAGGAACATGAAATATTTCGATTTTTTAAAACTATTCATCAATACTTACGTATACATCAAGTTTACAAATACACAAGTACACTTCAATGAAAACATCTCTTTTCTTAGATTTTGATCTGTAAAATGCGTAAGTCAAGATTTATGAGTTTTTGTTTTAACATGTTTTCGTATTACTGAATAAATTAAAATTTATTTATTAGCGTATTTGTCCCTTTTCCAGAATACATTTTATAAATTTCATATGTATTGCCTGTTTCATTTACCATTCATTAAAATTGTTTTTCAAATAATGTTATTAATATTTAAATATTTTTGTCCTCATATTAATCGTTATCTTAAATCTATCACATCTGTTTGTGTTTGGATGGAAAAATTAGAAAAAGACTAAACTTGATGTCAATGATCCTAATTTTTTCTTATATTCATTCAATCGGTTCTTTATAATACGCACCGAATGTTTTGTGTCGAGTTGACAAGAAATAGAATAAAAAAGGTTTTA
Organism: Platyscapa corneri; assembly: GCA_018907185.1. Taxonomy (NCBI): domain Eukaryota; kingdom Metazoa; phylum Arthropoda; class Insecta; order Hymenoptera; family Agaonidae; genus Platyscapa; species Platyscapa corneri. Next base: position 2,492,966 of record JACCHW010000019.1, on the reverse strand, counting down.
GCACGTAAGTGTGAAGTAACCTTAGCATGACATTAATTCCGGCCTTACTTAGATCGTTCGGCAGGGTTTTAATCGAAGGTGTCAAATACTACGCCGACCAACCACGTATGCTTGGCAAGACCTTCCTCAGATTGGTGAGTCTATTTTATTATTTGTATTATTAATCAGTTACAGATTTAATTTAATGACATGTTAGGAATTAAAGATTCAATATAAACGAGTAGTCTTTAAGAATTTAATCTATTCGAGAAAATTAACAAATACAAACGTGTTATCAATTCTTACTAATTAAATTTTTCAAAAAATGAGCTTTTTCTAGAGTAAAAATTCAATAAAAACCAAATTAATTAATAAAAAAAAATTAAATAAAAATAGAAAGTAATGATTATTTTCTACTTAGAAAGTTTTAAATTCTATAAAGTATATCAAAATATATGAAGATTTAATTTTAGAATTTCATTATTCAAATATTGTATTCATAATCGCAATCGACAAATTTAAGAATAATTATTTTACTTGCAAATAAAGAGCTATAAATATTTAAAAGTCCATTATTGATATTATGTATTTTTTTATTTTAGGAAAGAGATTTTGATAAGCATGTGGCTTACTGTAGAGATGAACCTGCTGCTCAGGAACTTCTTCAAACGAATGATCAAGTTAGAGAATATTTCGAGGTAAGAATTAAATACAAAGATATTCTTTATTTTTTGTTTCGCTTAACACTTTTATTTCTTCTAAAGGTATTTTTTTTTAATTTCATTACAAGTTTTTGGAGTGGTAATGGCGTTTTTTCTTATAGTTTTGATATAAAATCATTCCTTGTTGCCTCTTGTCCAAATTTTCATTATCGACATTGCAATTGGAATATTTCTACAATTATTATTGTGTTAATTTGGTGAGACAAATGTAGAACATTTAAATTTTTTTGAGACACGTGTGCTATATGATATTTTCACCATTGCTTATTATCTTAGATTTTTCCATATGAGCTCCATAATTTGACGCTTTTTGCCGTAAAATGGTGACGTTTCAAGTGAAATTTATTCAGTTGAGTAATTAAACAATTCTTTATTGCTGATTTTTTATATAGATTTAAGTATACAATACCATCTATATTATTTAAAAAACATTTTTCTATACTGGTTTTTAAGAAATCACTGGTGTAATGAGAAATTCTTGTTTTTTGCAATGAAGCTTTCACTTATTAAAATATTCATCCTTATTTTCATTTTTATTCTTTTCTAAGTACGTTAATGAAACATCATAAGACAATCCTTGATTTTTCTTATACCTTTTCAAATTTCTTGTGTTTATGATTATTTCAATTTCACTAGATGAATCAGCTTCTGTAACCTAAAGTCAATATTGTTCGTTAAAATATTAACTATTAGTATTTTTAATATTTATTCTTACCAGAAATAAAATGCTGCTTAAAAGAATAAGAATTAAGAAATTCTTCATTGTATGTATGCTAACTGCGATTTGTAAGTGAAATGGCAGTTTTATCGTTCGACTACGATCAAATTTACAGTCGTAAAATTGCATTTATATTCCATTAATTATCAAGAACATTTTTAAACATTATTAAGTACATACTTTTTTTGTTACTGTCTTTTCGAATAGTTTTTCGCAAATCACATTCATTTTTTATGACAAAAATGTTAACGAAAAAATTGCTTAGTAAGATAAATATATAATTTTCTATGATATTTTTTAATAATATAATGTAAAATTTGTAAGATATGTAAAAAATAAAAAAATAATCTTACTTAATCATTTGTTGGTAAAATCAAAGTTTTCGGAATCGTGGTAAGGTAGATTTCTTACTTTTATTCTAATCTTAGACTTATAGTACATTCAGAAAAGCAAACATTTTTCTCATATTATCTTGCTATTATTCTGTTTATGCCTTTCTCTCTCTCTAGTCTTTTTATTCTCTCTTTTTCTTTTTCTGTACTTTTTTTTGTATTTTTATATATACCAATTAAAATCAATTTCTGTTCTTAGAAAGCAAAATATTTTTAGATAAAACAATAACATATTTATTCTTACTTATATACCTTTTTTATAAAATTTTAAAAATTTAATTACTCTACGGACTCTATGTTCACGTTAACATTGTGTAGATGATTATTTAATCTTTTTTAAATTTGTGGTAATGAAAATATACTTTACAAGTTTAACATATTTTTTTATCCATTAATTATATTAATTAAACCATAAATAAAGATATTATTTAAAAAATGTCATTATTATTTGATAGAGAATAGAATATTAATTGGAAAGTATTTTAAGAAATTTCATAAACAAAAACAATTACAATAATTAAGATCTTTTGTCATAAAATTGTTTATTTTATATATGCAAATATTTTTAAAACAATTACATAAATAAAATATAAAATTTAGGTTTTTTAGTTTTATTTTGAAAAATTTTAAACTAAAAGTCAATGGGATTGAAATACCGAAATAAATAAAGAGTGTAAGTTATATAAATAAATTTTTATAATACTTTTGAAAATTTTAAATAATTTCAAGTCGACGTATTATTATATCGATATAAAATTTACAGTTATTTGGTTATTTAAAGATATATATTTTTTGACAACGATTTAAATGAGATATTTCTAAACAAAAAATATTATAAATTTATTTTTAATTACTTTATTTCGGATGCAAAATATCAGAATATATAAGTAGACACTGTCTTTATTAAATTTATATGGTAAACTATTCAATAAATTAATATGAACAATTTATATTTATAATTGTTAATCAAGCTTTTTGTAAACTAACTAGTAATACTTATTTAATTATTTAATTAAAAATTTGTTGTTTTTCAATTTATCTATAAACATATCTATTTAAAGAGATAATAAAAAAATAAAATTCTTATTCGTTAGCGTGGCGACAAAGACATCATGGAAAAGAGAGAAAATCTAATATTGCATAAGAGCGGGGGCATATGGGCGACTGCCCAGACACCGAAATAGCTTCGTTTATTTTAACATGGAAACATTTTGTGACTTTTTTTCACACAAAATTTGCGGTTTCATTTCACAATTTAAATATGTTTTTACTATTTCATCTTTACTTTATTTTTTATATTTCTATTCAATTATTCTACATTTGCAAGTATTACTGAAAAATGAAAATAGTTAGAGAATATATTTTTTAATTACAATATAACAAATAATCTAACGCATGATCAAACATTTCATTATATGAGGAAGTATTAATTTATAGTTTTGCACGAAAACAAACCTGAGATATATATTTATCTCTTACATTCTACAGAGATCATAATTTATTATCATTAAGAAAACTCGGAAATACGAACTTATTGAAGGTAAAGTTTTTACTATATTTAAAATAGGATGCATTAAAAATAAATGATTGTACCGTTAAAATATTTCAAAATAATACTATATACAGTAGTTTAATTGAAGGTCGGTTATTAAAATTCAATAAGTAGTAATGTTAATGTATCGAAATACAAATTCTTTATAATTAAAGTAAAATTAACGAACTCCATATTTATGATGAATAAAAGAATTAAAATTAAAGATAGCATATTAAAAATATTTTAAAATAATATTAAATATATATTAGGTAATGATTAATTACTTAAATCTTAATGCTATTTATTACTTTTCGTAGTATTTTAAGATTTTACATTTATGCTTAAACACGATAATTTTTACTAAAATAATAAATAAATGTAATTTTCGAAAAATAAATTGCAGATATCTGAATAACAAGATGCGCTTATTTAATAAATAATTTATGTATTTAAAAAGTATATAAACTCTAAATCAATGAAAAACTATTAAAAAATAGTATTTATTTTTTATTTTAATTTACTGAGATTAATGGATGAATTATTATCATTAGTATTAATAATTTTACGTTTACTTTCATTACTAGGTTTAAAAACGAATACAAATTACTCGTTTGATGTGAACTATCGCTATATTTTAAAATTTGAGGAATTTTTTGGAAATGTTATTCTACAAATCAATACGTTTTTAAATTAAAAAATAAATCTTAAATTACTATTATAATTTTTTAATAATATAATTCTACTGTATCCATATTTTTATAACTATTTTGATTCATTTAAAAGTTTTAATAAATCCTTTAATATTAAATTAAATCTTTAAAAAGCCATTTTTAATAAATATAATATAATAAATATGGCATAAAATATGAATTTAAATTTAATGTGACTTACCTTAATTCGTTCAATTTTTACATTGAAGAGTATAACTAAAATAAGTGATTACTTTCAACAATACCGAAGAGATATTTTTTATGATAAATAATTCATTTAAAAACGTACATTTTATATTTTATATTATTTTTATACGTAAAAATTATATTGAATTAGATGAATATTTTGTGAATATATACAATAAAATATGTATTTTGAATAAACAAATATGTTGTTTATTGTGTTTTAATACATTACTAATTTGCGTACGTGAAACTTTGAAATAAATTTTTTAGTAAACAGTTATGAATCTATAAAATTAGCTTTGAGTGCATTACTCGGGGGTGGTAAAATCGGAAGCTCAAAACTTCTCTTACGTCTGCCTCGATATGAGGCGCCGCGACTTTTTGGAACATCATCACGCCTCGACAATTAGATTTCGTCTACCTTGCGGTCATCAAGTTTTGGCCAAGATTATCCCTGGCCGAATTTCCCTCTCGTTTCACGCCTCTCTCTCTCTCTCTCTCTCTCTCTCTCTCTCTCTCTCTCTCTTTACATTGATTATCTATACATCTATCCATCTAGTTGTCGAAGTATCTACCCACCTTCGACTCTTCACGCCACTCTCTGTTTAATTAAATCTAAACACCTGCTTATTTATCTATCATATATTTATTTACTTATCTATCATCTCCCATTTAAATCTATCCTCTTATTCATCCATTTTACTTCCTTCTTAGTTTTTACTATTTCAATTCCATTTCGTGTTTTGTTTACTCGATGAGACGAAAAGTATGATCGTCATCGACTACTTGCTTTTTATTTTTATTTTATTCATAATGTTAATCACTCGTCATCGTTGACGATGTCCAAAAGCCTAAATATTTATGTGCAACAGTAGTTCTGGTCGAGGTGTGCCCCTCCTTTTTTCTCTAAGATCGCAGCTGTACAGTTGGATGAGAGTAGGGATTTTGCTAACCACCGGCTATATTCGAATGTCGAAATGAGAATGAAGGCGGTCCAGTCTGCGAGAAGCGACGCTGCCGCCGCTTTGCCCGCTTTTTTAAAACTAGGGCTGTTTTAGTTTAAGTTCCGCTGAGGAGACTCCCTTCGGCTACCTTGGCTACACGAAGGTGTGTTTCGTCACTAGAAACTGCCACACCATCATATGGCAACCTGAACTCCCCTTTGCCGGTCACACTTATTACGTTCAAATTTCACTGCGTCGGTGCTTTTCTCGCCTGCAGTCCTGTACTCGAAAATACATATCCAATATTTGTTTCTTCTTCATTTCAATGCGATTATTCACAGTCTTATCTTAACTTTTGTATTTTTAACTTTAGTTGCAAAAGTCACATAGCTAAAAATACCAATTTCATGACGAACCATTTCTACCTATTATAAATAGATTTTCATATTTTGTATGTTTTGAAACTATGCCAGATATAAAAAGCAATTCCATGACTTGGATTGTAATATTAGAGAAAAAATTAATTTTTGTACTGATTGTATCGAGTGATTTTATAAAGAGTGTGAAAAAACAAAAGGTATTAAGTTTTTAAAATCATCTATTTCTAAAGGAGCTGAGCCATAAACTCGGGGATGATAAGAGTGTTTCGGAACATCTGAAACTACCTATACAACGCATCAATGACTACCAACTTTTATTGAAGGTAATGCATTTATAATTTCTTTCTTATTTATTATTTCTTACTCATTCGTTCATAAAATTAAAAGTGAGTCAAAGAATTTAATACGATTCCGTAAATTAATCTATAAAATTCCAATATTTTGTAAATAAGCAATATGCCGTTGGAATGTGGCCAATCTCATCATCACTGAAAAAGACTAGATCATATTACAAGACCACACGTAGTTAGATATAAAATCGTGTTTGTGTAGCTGTAAGATCTTCCATGTAATGAATTATCTGAGTCGAGTTTGTATTAACAGATTGTTTATTTTTTACATTATCTACGTCTAAAACGCATTAGACCACTTCTATGCTACGTGATGCATAATTATTGTTTTATCCAAGATTATCGTGATTTATGTGTTCCTTTACATTCGTCATTTATTTAAAAAAGTAAACAACAAACCTAATATGATGCCAGTATTATTGTATATATGTACATATGAATCTACACATATTATTGAATTGTAATGTTCTAAAGGACAGGCTTAAATTCTGTGTTTATTCCTGTATTTTTCTATAGAAAAAATGAAACTACTATATTATTAGTGTATTTTTGAACTTTCTTTTTTTCTCTAAAGTTCTACCTGCTATTAAGAACAAGAAACAAGATTTGGGCTTTGTGCCTAATGAATGTAATAAATGTATTTCTAAACAAGAAGGAAGATTCTTTATATAATAAACAAATAATAACTAAAAAACAAGCGAAAAAATTAATAATTTTGTCAAAGATGTTTAATAATAATCTTGAATGATATTCGTAATATTAAATCTTAATATTTTATACGTAAATTAAATAAGATATATCTTATTATTAAATTTGATACTTGGCAGAAGTTTATTTATTATTTGTACATGTGCGTAGATTTTGTAAAAAACGAGAACACACTGTACAAATGTAATGAGCTTAAAATATTATATTTGTATCTTTCACAATTAAAGTCAGATAATTAAAATTTCAGTTCGTTATTTAAAATTATGAATTATACATAATACCAGCGTGATAAACAATTGATAAAATTAATCGTTATAACAATAATTATTAATGAAAATTTTAGGAATTGGTCAAATATTCAACTCGTTTGGGTGAAGATTGCGATGATCTCCAGAAGGCTTTGGAATTAATGTTAGGGATCCCCCATCGAGCTACTGATAATAAGTTTATGAGCAGTATCGAAGGTTATAAGGGCAACATCCATAAACTTGGTAGATTACTCACTCACGTTAGTATTAAATGTGTGAATTTATAAAAGTCAACGAATGAACTCGATTAGAAAAAATCAACGTTTTGTCAATAATTTTGTTTTCGCATTTACATTTGTTTTTTTCTTTTTCTTAATAGGAATGGTTCACTGTAACAGACAAGGAAGGAAAGAGTAAGGAAAGATACTTATTCCTTTTCAAAGCACGAATACTGATCTGCAAGGTTAGACGTATATCAGAGGATAGATCAGTGTTTGTCCTGAAGGATATAATTCGAGTAATATTCTTAATCTATATGATATTTAATAATACAGAATGTATTAAAAATTAATTTTTAAAATGATTGCTAGTTGCCAGAGGTAGAAGTTAAAGATCATCCGGAGGATCAGCGGACGTTTGAGTTACACCTTAAGTCATCATCTTCAGGCCAAGCACAGAATTACCCACTTACATTAACGGCCCACAAAGACCCAGTTAAATCAGGCTGGCTTAACGAAATTCGTCAACATGGTAGCGATGTGCTAGCTCTTGCGGAACACGCCGCCGACGATTTACAGCTGACCGATATTGTAGAGACAGATAAAGGAGTATCAGCAGACCAACAAACAATCGACATGTCTCGCCGATATTCGTCTAGCCGCTACAACACCTCTTCGAGGCTTGTAGAAGGTGCGCCGACTTTCTTACTTTTTGCGGCGGTAAGGCCAAAGATAAAAAAAATTAATTTCACGTTATTTTTAAACATTAGAATCATCATATTCGAATCTTTCGAAAAGTCGAATTTCGAGTGAAGTTTCTTCTTCTTATAAGTCAAGTTCGAACTCGAGCACTCGACAAGGTAGTATTGGGGGCTCTGTTATCGAGTCTTCAAGCTTCTATCAGAGAAAAAGTATATCTGGAGGCGATTCTTCTGTTGATTCTTCAACAATGAGGACTGCCAAATTAGCTTTATCTACTGATAAGACTGGTAAACCTCAATTCCAGAAAACTATTGAAGGATGCCAAGTGGAACGTAAGTGACCTCATATTTTATTAAATTCTTTTTTTCCATTTATTTTGTACTATATTAGGTAGTAACTAATTCCCAATGGTACAAAAGGAAACGTAATGTATGTACCAAAATATTATGAATAATAAAGGTCTTCTATGTTTTGATTGTCATCAAAAAATAGGTTGAATGTTTGATTTCAGAAATAAATTGCTGCCAATTGATGTGATAATTATTTATTATCTAAATATGTAAAGATAATTTTTCCTGTTCTAGAATCTCGAGAAAATTTGGCTATGTTACACGTCATAGGTAAAGTCAATTGAAGCGTATATCACGCAATCATGGTTTTTTACAATCACCTTTTCTTCGTATACTCCACAATATACATTTTGCTGTTGTATTTATTATATTTATTATACTCATATTGTTTCTTCTTTATTTTTTATTAAGGCTCTTAAATTATAAAGTAAATGCTTAAAAGATTCAATCGCTTCAATATTACATAAAGATGCTTATATTCGCTGACTTTCGAAACATCTTTATTATTTTTATTTTCTTTCTACAACTATTTATACATACATATGCAACTCCACCCGCACAAACTCTATGTCATTGACATACTTACACATATGTATGTAGTGTACGTGTGTTTACGTAAAAATTTTGATTATTAATATATAATATTGTTATTATATATTTTGATTATTAATATATAAACTTAATTTTACAGTTTTTAAAATGACAATTTAAAGATTTTTTATTGAATAAAAACATTAGTTTTACTCCACATTCAGACAAATAAGGTATTGACAATAACAATGTAAATAATCCAATACATAAAAAGTACAATTAAGAAATGCTTAAAGAGCAACATTTAATTCTTTTTAGGAATTGTATGCTGTCCTATGATGCGGTCTTATGTATAAAAATGTAATTCATTCATATCAGTCATATTCTTTCCATTATTTAATTACGCTTTTAAAAGTTTTATCGATGTTATGGATTTTTTATAAAAAATTCAGTCTAAAATACTTCGTGTGCTTATAGCTGGCGAATCTGCAACTTTCGAGTGTGTTATGAAATCTTCAGACGGATCAACAAAAATGATTTGGTTAAAAGACAATAAACCTATGAATGACAAAATGGCCGATCGAGTGAAGACTGTAAGCGATGGAAAATCTTTCAAGTTACAAATCGAAAATGTATTAGAATCCGATTCCGGAATTTACATAGCTCGTGCAGCAAACGGCGATGGACAAGCGACTTGCACGGCTCAACTTGTTGTTCAAGAATGTAAATATACATGCATATACTGAGAATATAACTGATGAAAAAACAAATGAAAAAATATTTTATTTCTTTCCAGTAACAACTGAAGAAAGAAAAGCTAGAGCAGATGCTAATTCTCCTATTTTTATGGTACGTCTTAAGGATACAGAGATTCTTGAGAATACATATTTACGCTTTATGATTAAAGTCAAGGGTGACCCTAATCCAGAGCTTACATTGTACGTATAATTATGTTTTTTGAAAATTATAATAATTGTGGCTACAGTATTTAAAATTGAATATTTTTGCAAAAAAAAACAGCTGTAAAGACGGAGTACGAATAGATTCGAAAAATGAACGAGTGAAAATTGTGTCAGAGAAGGCGGACAGTGGATTCTATGAAATTATTATTCCGGATGTTCAAAAGCAAGATGCCGGAAAATACAGTTGTACGGCAAGCAATCGTTTTGGCGAAGCAACGTGTGAAGCCACTGTTTCAGTGTGTGACGAAAAAGTGATATTTGCTGGTCTACCGGAGGGTTTGCTCGAACCCGGAGAAGAACCGAAATTCATTTGGACAAGAGATGGTGTGCCTTTCGATCCGGAAGAAAGATTTAAAGTACTCTTTAAAGACAGCGAGGATACGCTTGCACTTGTTTTCCAGCATGTGAAGCCAGAAGATGCCGGACTTTATACGTGTGTTGCTCAAACGAGTACTGGAAATATCAGCTGTAGCGCTGAGCTCACGGTTCAGGGTACTGTCAATCATTTATTAAGAGAACCACTTAAGCCTGTATTACAATCAGAGTCACGAACATCTGAGGTTAGTGCCGGAGGGTCTGCTATGCTGGATCTACAGGTAAATTTTTATTTTTTGAAATCTGATGCAATTTTTACATTTTAACTAATAATATTAAATAATGCGAAATAGGTAAAAGGTTATCCGAAACCAGATATAAAGTGGACTAAGAATGGAGAAGAAATAATAGCTGGTGGAAGAATAAAATATCTGTGGGAAGACGAGGAATCTCTTTCTCTTGTTATTAAAAATGTAACAGCCCAAGATGCCGGTATTTACAAGATTCGTGCTAAAAATGATCTTGGAGAAGATAACACACAAATCGAGTTGATTGTCAAGTCTGCACCCAAAATTACTAAACGGATGAGTGACTTTTCAGTGCAAACTGGAGAAACTATTAATATGTCTGTACAGATTCAAGGTTCACCCGTACCTGATATAAAATGGTATAAGAACAATCAACTTATCGAAGAATCGAGTCGTACAAAAATAATAAAGGAATCGAATGATACTTATACTCTTATAACGGAAGATGCGCGATTAGATGACTCGGGATCGTATTCTATTGTGGCGAAGAATGAGATTAATGAAACTTCACAATTTTGGGATTTGACGGTGAAAAAACCACCAAAAATTACGAAAAAACTTGGTGAACCAAGACTCATTGAAGAAGGTGACAGTTTGACATTGTATATTGAAGTTGAGTCTGATTCTCAACCATCAGTTTCATGGCTCAAAGATGAAAAAATTATACGTCAAGATGAGCGAATACAAATTAATCAAGAAGGAAACACACACTCCTTAACGTTTAGTACTTTAATCGATACAGATACAGCATCGTACAAAGTTTTAGTATCCAATAAAGATGGAAAGAGTTCGGACAAAACTAAAATTCAGGTATAATTGAAATTATAACAACGTATTTTTTATTTTCATTATAAATATTTAATTTCTTTTCTACAGGTACGATCTGCTCCACTTTTTAAGAAACAACTAGAAAATGTGGTAGCTAATGAAAATGATGCAAATATTGAATTGGTTGCTAAAATAGACAGTTTTTCAAAGCCCGAAGTGCAATGGTATTTTGGTGAAACGCGTATAACTGAAGCAAAGAAAGAGTACACTACAAGTGAAGAGGGTAATTCCTATAAGTTAGTAATTAAACAAGCAAAACCTGAATGCGCAGGCAAATACACGTGCAAAGCCAAGAATGAAGTCGGTGAAAGCAATACTTCGGCATCTCTTACCGTGCAATTTAGACCGAAATTAATAAAAAAATTGGCCGATCAAAAAGTCAAGGAAGGAGATACACTAAAGTTAACCGTTCAAGTATCTGCGGTGCCAGAACCAGAAATAAAATGGTTTAAAGACGGTCAAGAAGTTTCGTCTGATGCCAGAATAAAAATTACGAGGGATAGTCAAAGGTTGGAAAATTACGACTTAACAGTGACACTCGTGAAAGGTACAGATGGTGGTGTTTACGAAGTAAAAGCACAAAATGACTTGGGATATGTCTCCAGTAAGAGTAAAGTCATTGTTTTAAGTAAGTACTTCTTATTTTATCATTTTCTTGTTATTTATTAGTTTTCTTTATTATTTAAATTTCATGTTTCTGAATATAAATTAAAATTTATAAATCATGGCTATTCTTCATAAGTAAGTATTTTTATTTGTTTCACTATTGTTAGTGAAGTTCCAAATCCTGGATTGTATTTGTATTTGTTGTAATATCCTAAATCCATATTTGTTTAACTTTAGCATTTTTTGAAATTATTGACTATTATAAGTAAAGCATCATGTACCGTTCGAGCGTTTATGATGCAAGACTTAATTTGCGAATTATTATACGTAGCCAAATCCGAGGAAACAATCGATGATGTAGATGCTGAAGAAAAAAAGATTCAAGAAGAAAATGTATCATCTCAAAAACAAAATGCAGAAGGAGAATCTGAAGGTGTGAAAAAAATCTTTGTTCAATTAGATATTATCATTCACAAAATCAAGTACATTGCATTGATTTTTCCAATTAAAAAATTAAAATAATACGAAAGTTAAAGAATTTTTTTTATTTAATTATGAAATTGTCAAATAATTAATAATGTCTCAATAATTAATTAATAAAGAAAATGGTTGCTGAATTTGCCGCCGTTTCTCTATTAATTAATAGAGTATTATTATTAAATATATGGAGATCGTTATTATTAATAGTGTAATTGTTGCAATGTACGAGAAATGTTAGAGCCCGACTCATTATGTTTGTTGAAGCGTAGTTTCAAATAATAGTAGAACATGTTAAGCATGTTATATGTAATCAAGTTCAAAACTATTACTAGTGAAAATATCTGTGAAAATTTATACTAAACATGGATTAATTATGGTAAATACATGCAAATATTTATATAAATAAGAAAAATAAATATAAATAATTATTTTACATACAACATTTTTTTATTAAACATTTCTGTTTTATTTTAATCAGTAGCTTGTCTGTAATATTTTATCTACAATTTTATCTGAAATTTAATTTAATTTGGTTTATCATTCATAATTTTTTTAATATATGTGCAAGACAAGGTATAATTATTATATTTATAAAAAATATATACTACAAAGTATTTTTATAAATTATTGAAAATGCTTTAATATTGAAATTAAAAAATTTTAAAGTAGTTTAAAAATATATGTTTAATGCATAATAAATATCGTGACAAGTATTAAAAATTTTTATGTAAAATAAATTTAAAAGAATGTAAAACATAGTATAAATTTTTCAATTAATTCAGCTTTTAGTTTCTCCTTTTTATAAATTCATACATTTAATAATCATTTAACAATTTTCACAGATTTCTAAGTAGTTTTTATTAATATTGAAATATATTTTGAAATATTTTTATATTTTTATATACTTTTGTGCATAATTTTACCATAATTATATTCAACAGTGTTTTCATAAAGGATGAATGACACAGCATCCATTTTAGATAGATATATGCAACTAAGACCCTGTCCCTTTCTGAATAAATTTAATTGAAATACTTTATGTAAAAAGATAAAAAGGCTTATTTCCTACGTACCTCAATGCTTTATAGACGTAGTTGTAGAAAAAATCTGTAATAAATTCAGGTCGTGTCAAAGTGGAGAAGCATAAAGTCGAAGTTCTTAAAGGTTCAGGTGGTGAAACAATAACAATTTCTGTGGCTTCAACCACGGAACATGAAGCTACTTTATCAGGTATCGTTATAACAGTCTAAATGATACACAAATTCACAAACAATAATAAATGCTATTGAGCTAACGAACATTATCATTACAGAATCAATGTTACTATTGCTTCTGCAACACTTGCTTAACAACACTTATTGTATTAAAATTATACATACGTAATGCTTTCTCAAATAGAGGGTATTATTAAATAATCATTTAATTTGCTTATGCGCTTAAATATTGTACGTTTCATAGGTTTGATCAAAAACTCAAAATTTTAATGCATAAACAAAAGCGCATAAAATTTCTATGTTACAAAAAAAAATGCGAATGACAATTCAATATTGACAAGTAATAAATAATATATCAGTTAAAAATATTAAATTTAAGTTCTGAGTTAAATGTTCTCCTTAAATTTAATATTAAAGATTTTATCATTCTTATTTAAAAACTTAGAATCTTAATTAACATGGAGAATTTTTTGACAGTCCATAAAATATATCAGTGCTTGCTGCCTTTCCGCATTTACTAATGCTTGATCACAGAAGCATTACATGCACGCACTAAAGAAAATAGGCAAAAAGAAAAAAGAAGAATTGATCGCTTGCCCATTTTGCAATTTATCGTAATTTTGCTTCCAACTTGATGGTTATATTGGAGTGAGCTTCCGCAGGTCCAGATGAGAAGCACACGATCAGCAGAATGAAATCGACAAAAGTTGAGGTTCAAGAGATTAAAAGTTCTGATATAGGACCAGAAGTAGAAGAAATTGCCTCGTATAGTTATACAATTCAAGAAGAAGAAAGCTCAACAAAACCAGAGAATGGAATACTAATCGAAGAGTTCTCTGAAAATGAAGATTCTAAGGATAACAAAGGAAGTAATGTTGAAAATATATCTATTAATCGGGGTGTCTCCATCGTTTCAGTATCTGATGATGATGCAAGCGTTAAAGGTCTTTCTCGTGATCTCAGTACTGATGATGTACAAAATGCTGGACTTATTGATGAATCTAATAGTAATACTGAAATTAATGATTATTCTAAAGGCGAAAAAGAAGAAATCGTGGAAAAGAAGGCTCTTTATAATGAAACGATTATTGAAGAACGATCTATTGATGAGTCCTTGAGTGAACCTCACATAGAAGATGTTGATAATACTGATAAACGCGATTCAAAAGTTTCAAATAGCGAAATTACTCAAGAATCTTGCGAAAGAAAAACTTCAATTTCTTCTAAAATTCCTGAAGATCAATCAAATTCTGAATCCATTCAAAAACAAAATGCTGAAGCTGAAAAAAGTAAATTAACGAGGCAAACCTCCCGTCAGAGAAAAAGTATCTCTCAAGAAATATCTTTGGAGAGTGATAATGGACCTGGTGCTGAAAAACAGAAAGGAATTTTGGAGGAAAATAAAGAAAACGAGGCTCCTGTTTCAGATGATCTTTCTAGAAAGAATTCTTTAAGAGATAAAAGCTTATCGAGACAAAGCTCAAAACTAGAAAGGCTTGAATCGATTGAAAGTAAAATCAGTATAAAGTCAGTTTCTAGAGAAAATTCAATGAAGGGTGTATTAACTGATAATGGGGAAGAAGATGAGGATATAAAAAAACTACTTGAGCGTAGTCAACGACAACGTTCCGTTTTAGATGAAATTTTAGATAAACGAGAAAAGCAAGATGATAATAAAATTGAAGATGCACCAGAAAAAGGAAATGATGAAATTTCAGATGTATTTGGAAAACAAGATGAAGATGGAGTTTTAAAGAAACAGGCACGAAAAGATATTAATGATATTGCGGTCAAAGATGAAAAAGATAAACATGATGAAATGACAGATAAACAAGAGAAAGAGGATGATGAAATTGCAGATATATTTGGAAACAAAGATGAGGATGAAATTGTAGGCAAACAGAAAGAACAAGATGATAAGAAAACAGCTGAAAAAGAAGAAAAGCAAGATGATGAAATTGAAGATGTGTTTGGAAACAAAGATGAAGATGAAATTTTAGATAAACAGATACAACAAGATGACAAGAAAACAGCCGAAAAAGAAAATAATGAAATTGAAGATATATTCGGAAAACAAGAGGAAGATAAACCTTTAAGTAAAAAAGCTACGCAAGCTGAAAATGAAACTGCAGTTAAACAAGAAAAGGAGGATGATAAAGATTTAGAGAAACAAGAAATTGAAAATAATGATAAAATTATAGATAAACAAGGAAAACAAGACAGTTTAGACAAACAAGAAAAACTAGGTGACGGTGAAAATGAAGGTAAATTAAAAAAATTAAATTTTTATAAATAAATAAGCAATTTAATGTATTATTTTACGAGCTAAGAATTATAATAAAAAAATATTGAAATAAAACTAGATTGAAATGCGAATGTATACAATATAAAAAATGCTTTAGTTGCTTTTCATTAATTAATTCCTATTTTCCTGTTTTTAACACTGAATTTTCTGTTGCTTTCTATAGAATTAATGTTTAAGTAATCATTCACTTGTATTAAATACATTTTTATCACATTAATTGTAAGAATAGAAATTATGCATGTGCTTAGCTAACACGAAAACACAAAGAAAGAACAACAATCACTACAAGAAAGGATGCCTTAACATCAAAAGATGAGTATTTTAAAATTATTTTAATAAATTACATATTTTAAATTGTGGCTTTTTTGTGTTTGAAAATTTTTGAAGAAGGCTTAAAAGGATATCTTATTGATTATTAATTATTAATAATTTAAATATATAAAACTTATATTTTTTTCCAGCATCACCTGTAATTCTTAGTTCAACTTTGGGAGATCGTGATATTTATGAAACACAAAGTACAATGTTCGAAATCCGTGCTACAGGCTTACCTAGACCAGAAGCTAAGTGGTATAAAGACGGAGAACCCTTAAAAATTTCTAAACGAGCACAATTTACTACTATTGGAGAAGTTTTTCAATTAAATATTACAAAAGCTTTGGAAGAGGATTCCGGTTTATACACACTTGTTCTTACAAACAAATTAGGAGAAAAATCTCTTGAAGGATTTCTAAATGTTGAACCTGTTGATGAACTTCGTAGGCCAAAGGTTATTGAACCTCTTGAAGATGTTGATGTAGATGAAGGAAAAATTGGTACTTTCAGAGCAGTTGTTACTGGTGATCCAATTCCGGAGGCTACATGGTACAGATTTTTTATTTATATAATTAAATTTCAAATAAATTTAATTATATTTACAGTCTTTATTATTAATTTTTTATATAACCTCAAGGATATTGAAAAATGAAGAAATTAATGCTGATGATGATAAGCATAAAGCTAAAGTTGTAAGCAAACCAATAGAAGATGGATTAAAACAATGCACCTACACCTTAGAAGTTTGTAAGAGCAATCCTGAAGATGTTGGAAATTACACGCTGCAAGTGAAAAATGAATATGGCGAAGCAGAAAGCAACGTAAGAAACTAAAAAAAAAAATAAAATACTTATATTGTGATTTTTAAAAATTATTTTTAAGGTTTACCTTTTAATTTAGGCTGATCTAAATCTGCGAGTCATACCTATTTTCGAAGACTTCAAAGACTTAAAAGCTCCCGTGGGTGAGACAATAGTCTGGGAAGCTACCATCAAAGCGAATCCGAAACCCACAGTTATTTGGCAGTGCGATGGTCGCGATGTTACTTTAGATAGTCGTTTTACCACAGAGGAAGATCATAAAAATAAAAAATATAGGCTTAAAATTAAAAATTTAGAAATCTGTGATGGTGGTCGATACAAGATTGTTGCATCAAATGAAATGGGTGAAGCCTCTGAAGAGGCTCAACTTAAACCTTACAGTAAGTTAACTGATAAATATAAATATAAATAATGTATGCAGATTTAACGAAATTGAATTTTTATTTCAGCCGAGAAACCAATATTTACAAAGGAGCTGACCAACTTCGAATCTGTTCGTGATCAGAATAACTTTGAGGCAGAAGTTCGCGTAACTGGCTACCCTAGACCAACAATCTCATGGATTAAAGATGGCGTAGAAATCTATGAAGACATGCGAAATACTATTACGACAAATATTGAAGGCCCTGAAGTAGTAAGTAAATGGAGTATCGAACGTTTCGGGGAAAATGATGCTGGTAACTACGTCTGTCAAGCGACAAACATGGCTGGTATTGCTAAGAGTTTATGTGAACTCACCCTCACCCGTTTCCCACCGAAGTTCTTCCGATCGTTACCATCTTCACTTGATCTTGATCAAGGTGAACCACTCGAACTTTTTGCTCAGTGCGATGGCAGTCCTATACCATCTGTTTCTTGGTATAAAGATGGAGAAGTTATTGTTCCCAATGATCATATTAAAATTGATGTTTTACCTGATGGTACTATGCGACTATCAATCGATCGAGTTAAACCCACTGACTCAGGTGCTTACAAAGTTGTTGCTTCAAATACTGGTGGTGATAATCCTTCTCAATGTGCCGTCGCCGTAAAACGTAATTTAATTTTTATTTTATTAGATTAAATTTAATTTATGAAATCAAAAATTATTATCAAACTATTGTTTTTGTTATTTAAAATATTTATTACTTTGAAAAATTACATAATTAACATCATAATGTAATTGTTTAATTTTTTATTGCATTTTATCTAGCCGAATCTAAAAAGCCATACTTCAAAAAGGGACTGGAAGATGTGAAGGCCGTAGTTGGTGAACCTCTGAAACTTGAAACTCAAATAGTAGCTTTTCCGAATCCACAAGTTCAGTGGTTTAGAAACGGTATTCCTTTAAGGCCATCAAAAGACATCTACTTTACGAATGAGCCCAATGGTTTAATAGGATTGACCATTGATAAATTACGCCCAGAAGATGCTGGTGCTTATTCACTTGTTGTATCTAACGAGTTAGGAGAAGTAACAGGTACTTCAATAGTAGAAGTTGAAGAAAATGAAAAACGCCCAGCTTTTATAGCAACGCTTCATCCAACGACCGTTGTCGAAGGTTTTCCAGCTAAACTCGAAGTTAAGGTGGTTGGTAAACCTACACCACTTCTTAAGTGGAGTCAAAATGGAAAAGAAGTATGTTTTTCGTAATTTTAAATATTTTTAAAACATAGAACTAAAAAATGTTTTACTCTTAGATAATTCCAGATGGTAAGCACATAAAAATCGTTGATCAACCAGATGGTAGCCAAGTCCTTCTAATTGATAAGGCTGGACAAGATGATGTAGGTGAATATGAAGTTCGTGCCAGTAATTCTCAAGGTGAAGAATCTTGTAAGGCTCGACTTGAAGTAGTACCTAGATCACGTGATGCTGAGCCCGAAGAAAAACCGCAATTCTTATCACCACTACACGATGTTAGCGTTACAGAGGGTGAACCTCTAAACTTGCAAGCTCTCTTTACTGGAAATCCTATTCCTGAAGTTATTTGGAGTAAGGATGGAAAGCCATTGCAGCAATCTGAGAATATTATGATAAGTTGTGATGGAAAGAAGGTAGGATTGGAAATCAATCCGAGTAACGCTAAGGATTCTGGTTCATATACCTGCGAGTTACGAAGTCCCTTAGGCACGGATAAGAGTAGTGCCAATGCTACAGTGCGCAAGGTTAATCAAGCACCTATATTTACTCAGAAGTTTTCGGATCTTCAACAGATGGTCGGTTGCGATGCTAAATTTGCGGCACGTGTTAGCGGTATTCCTCAACCAGAGATTAGTTGGTTTTTCAATGACAAGCGTATAAAGCCTGATGATGATAAATATAAGATAAAACGCGATGGAGAGGCTTGTTGTCTTTTTGTTAAGGACTGCACTCCCGCTGATGCTGGCCGGTACAAGTGTCGTGCTACCAGCAGTGAGGGCGAAGCCGACTGTGAGGCTTCTCTCGATGTCGCTAAGGAATTGTCAGTCAATATTTAATTTAAGATTTTAACATGCAATTATATTATATTTATCGTTACTTTTCAATATTTAATTTCAGAAATAAGACGCAAAAAATTGAGCCACCGTCTTTCCTAAAGAGAGTTGGAGATTGTGAAGTTTATAAAGGCATGACAGCCAAATTCACAGCCTGCGTAACCGGATATCCCGAACCCGAATTTGAGTGGTATCGCGATGATACTAAGCTTTGGCCAACAGATCGTTTAATAATGGAAAATGAAGGTGCAGGACTCCTAAGACTTTCTATTTACCACGTTGATGAAGATGATGCTGGAAAATATACTTTACGGATTTTCAATCCTCATGGTGAAGCAAAATCGACCGGCGAGATGCTATTCGAAAGTGAGTATATAATTAGCAAAACAATTTTCTTATAAGTGTTTTTATATAATTTAAAAATTTAATATTACATATTTCTTGTATTTAATTTTCATTTATTTTTATATCGAAAATTTATGTTATAAAAAGTTAAATGTAAGTTAAATGATATTTTTTAATAAATTTCCAAATTTACATATTACAAATTTCAACATATTACAAATAATATAGAAACATAATTTCGAAGTCAATAAAATTTAATTCGTAGTTACTCTTATTGTATAAATTTATTTTCTTAGTTTATTTAATAATTAACTGCAATTAAATTGCGCATAAAGAATAAATTTTTTTTTATTAATTATGAAGAGTTATATTTGAAAAATAATATGTTTAGAAACATAAAGAAACAAAGAAAATGATATTCGTTTTAGCTATGGAGCCGCGAAAGAAGAGACTGGTTGATCAATACGCTGACTACGATAGGTATCGAAAAACTGGTCTTCCAATGCCGTTAGCCGATCGCCCTATTATTAGTCGCATGATGGATCGGCACCTTACGCTATCATGGAAACCGTCAATACCATCATCACCGCGACTCCCTGTAACTTATCAAGTTGAGATGTGCGAGCTACCCGATGGTGACTGGTTCAGTGCACGCAGTGGTATTCGAGGTTGCGTTTGCGATATTCGTAATCTTATACCTTTCCGCGATTACAAATTTCGCGTACGAGTTGAAAACAAATATGGTATTAGCGATCCTTCACCCTTCGCTCAGACATATCGATCTAAGCTTGAACCTGATCCACCTAAATTCTATCCTTATCTACCACCGGGCATCGACTTCCGTCCAGAAACAAGTCCTTATTTCCCTAAGGACTTTGATATAGAGCGTCCACCTCATGACAATTACGCACAAGCACCGCGCTTTTTGCGCCAGGAGTTCGACACTCAGTATGGCGTCAAAAATCAAAACTCAAAACTATTTTGGTTTGTTTATGGTTATCCCAAACCAAGAATGAACTACTATTTCAACGGGGAACTTATCGAGCCCGGCGGCCGTTATGATTATACCTACACGAGAAATGGACAAGCTACGCTTTTCATTAATAGGATGCTTGATCGAGACGTGGGCGAATATGAAGCTGTCGCAACTAATGAACATGGCGAAGCCAGGCAAAGGGTACGTCTTGAAATAGCAGAGTATCCTACCTTCATCACAAGACCAGATGAGACCTTTAGTATGGTTCGCAAAACTGTTAAGATTGAGGCTAGGGTCATGGGTGTACCATATCCTGAACTTAAGTGGTATAAAGATTGGAAACCACTGGCTCCTTCCACAAGAATTAAGGTTTTTAATATTTTTTGATGTATAAATTAGTCACAATAACAGTAATGTTTAATAATAAAGATATTTAAAATAAAATATGCTTATATCAGCTTCAAATTTGATTTCGACAGAATGAATGTAAATATATTTTTGATATTTCTACAATGTGATGACAAATTTTCAATTTAAATTTGAAACATTTTATATTTTCTTTATAAAATATTTAATACATTGTTTAAAAGTGAAATTTTATTATTGTTACAAGTGATTTATAAAGTATAAAATTTAACATTGTTTTTCATAGATCCAATTTGTCGAGCCAGATTTGTCGATCCTCATAATCGAAGACGTCATTCTGAAAGACGAGGGTTTGTACTCACTATCAGCTTGTAATGTCGCTGGTTGCGCCTCTAGCTCAGCAATGCTCCACGTAGAAGAATGTGAAACCGACTGGCGTTACAAGAACTACACGATAAAAGCAGAAGTTAAGCCCCGTCAGAAGCTCTTTAGTGACGATTACGATTTCGGTGATGAACTTGGTCGCGGTACTCAAGGTATCTCGTACCACGCGGTTGAGAGATCCACAGGTAGGAATTTTGCAGCCAAAATCATGCATGGAAGTTCTGACGTTCGCCCGCTTATGTTAAATGAGATGGATGCAATGAATAGTCTCAACCATCGTAAGCTTTTACGTTTACACGACGTTTACGATTACGACTCGTCCTTTACTCTTATTATGGAGCTGTATCCTTTTATTACTTTATATATAATTAAGAAATCATTTTATATTAAAATCAATAATTATCAAATATTCATCATCAGTAAATAATAGATAAATTATGTATTTATCCTCTTTCCTAGTGTGAAATAAAAAAATATCCTTCTACACAATCAAAAATATAATCATAATTAATATATATTAAAATTTTTTATTCGCAATATTTCCTTATCTTGATATTTTGATGGATCAATTATATAGAGCTGGAGGTGGAGAACTTGTCGATAATATCACAAGAAATCCTTATTATACCGAGAGAGAAATCTCTGGATACATCAGACAACTACTTCTGGGTCTTGATTATATGCATAAATCTGGATGGGCACACCTTGGTCTTACGGTACTCTATTTTTAACATCATATTAAATTTAACTTTCGTTAATATCTGTATGCATTACGTGAAAAAATAAAATAACGATTGCGATTTTATATGATAATTTATTTATTATTTTTTATAAAAAAGATTCAATATAATTAATTTTTAAATTTTATTTTATACATTATTAGGATTTATTTTTTGTATAAAATTTTATATTATTATTACTTTTTTATAAAAATATTTACAAATATTTAGATCGTTGCATAATATACATGTAAATATTATTGACATGTATTAATTATTATTGACAAAAATTATGCCTTAAAATGAAATAGGGATATATTATTTATTTTTTTACATCGGTTGATTACATAATTATAATATAAAATAATACATATTTCACATATTAGTAATAATTGACTGTTTATGTTATTTTAAGTTGGGAGATCTTTTGATCTCTCATTCAGGCGGTGATGACCTAAAGATTGGGGACTTTGGTTTATCTCGACGAATTATCCGTAATAAATTAATGACTCTTTTGTATGGAATGCCCGAGTATGTACCACCCGAAGTACCAAATGGTGAAGGCGTTGATTATGGTATGGATATGTGGAGTACAGGTATTATAACCTACATTCTCCTCACGGGTATCTCGCCATTCCGCGGCGTCAATGATCGTGAAACTTTAACAAGAATTAAAGAAGGCAAATGGAACTTTGACCATGAACGCTGGACACATATTTCTATCGAAGCTCAAGATTTCATCAGGAAGCTACTTGAGTATCAAACTGAAAGACGAATGGATGCTGAAACAGCTCTTCGTCATCCATGGCTTAATGTCTCGGACAGAGAATCAACAGACATTTACAAAATTCCTTCAGAGTATCTTAAAGATTACTATATTCTTTACCGAGACTGGTACACGAATGCATCGTGCCGAACATGGTACCGCAGACGTCGTCTAACCAGTGCCTTTGAGCATCCCTCGAAAATGGTGTACCCACCAGGACATAGATATACACCAGAGAGAAGTCCAGAAAGATATATAGCACCGATCAAGAGACCACCACCCAAAGCCTGGGAAAATCGTATACCATCCAGAGAACCAATAGATACGGAGATTGGTATATTTAAGAACGAAAGCCAGTATGTATTATCGT
The DNA here is from genome assembly GCA_018907185.1 of Platyscapa corneri. Classification (NCBI taxonomy): domain Eukaryota; kingdom Metazoa; phylum Arthropoda; class Insecta; order Hymenoptera; family Agaonidae; genus Platyscapa; species Platyscapa corneri. The sequence continues at coordinate 2,469,758 of JACCHW010000019.1, read as the reverse complement.
ATAAATAATAATAATGTAAGATAAATACGATAAAGATGATTATCTTTATTAGAATTTCCAATCTTAATCAATAATTATGTTCTGAACAAATTTCATTAATATTGGCTTTTCTATTTACAGCTATCAAAACGGACCTGACACTTATTTGCTGCAAGTACGCGACACTGACTTCCCAGTGCGGCTTCGTAAATATATGAAGGTTGCTCACAATCGCGGCTTTGGTTTTCCACGTATGTTTAACGATGAAACCTATGATTGGGCAGTAAGTATTTATCGACATTTATACATTTATCGAATCAACGGCTTCATAAGCGCTGCTCTATTATAGACACCAGCAATCCGCGAACGACGTCGTTTCACAGATGTCATGGACGAAGAAATCGATGATGAACGTAAGCATCGAATCAATGGCTACGGAGCCGGAGATGTAACAGCACCTCGTCGACTGCGCCATGAGCTCGGTACACGACTCGATAGCTATGCTGAGGTTGAAGCCCTTCTTGAAAGCAAGCAACCTGGACAACCGCCGTTCTTCCGCGAAAAGCCTCGCTCGCAACCGATAAAAGAGGGAGAGACCGTACAGTTAAGCTGTCTAGCAATCGGCAGTCCCAAACCCTTAGTTCAGTGGTTCAAGAATGACTGCCTTGTACAGCAAAGTAGTCGGGTTCACTTAACCGAAGATGATGACGGTCGTTCTGTTTTAACGCTCTCACCCGCTCGTGAATATGATTTCGGTATCTATAAAATTGTCGCGCGTAACAAGATCGGCCAAACGACGTCACGGGTACGTCTTATTCCTGCTACCTTGCCTAGTCCGCCTGATTCCCCTGAGGCTAGCGATGCCTCCCGCACGGAGATTCTGCTACGTTGGCGTCAGCCCAGGTACAACGGAAATGCACCTATTCTTTGCTATTCGCTTCAGTGTCGACGCGCTGATGCAGTCGAGTGGATTGATATCGCACGTAATATCGACCACGAATTTTTTCTCGTACGCGATCTTGAGCCAGGAGTAAGTTACAATTTCCGACTAGCGTCACGCAATCGCCTCGGTTGGAGCGAGTTTGGCGTGCCGACGCGATTATTCCGCACACGCTCGAGCCAAGAGGAGGTGCCCCAGATAACGCTTTCACGCGCAATGAGTCTTGCACAACAGCTAACCGAGTCAGGTCGAGAGATACTCGTGGAAGAACCTCGAGTACGTCCTGATTATTCTGGGGAGACATCTCCACCTGAGTGGGATACAGAGTCTCGCATCTCTGAACGCTATAGCTTCATATCTGAGGTCTATCGTGGTCAATTCTCATTAGTAATCAAAGGTTTGGAGCGCGAAAATCAACGCATGGTTGTTGCTAAGATTTTCGAGTTACGCCCGGATACTGAAGAGCGCGTTGACGAGGAATTTAAGGCGCTAAGGTCGTTGCGTCACGAGCGAATTGCCCAGTTGGAGGCGGCTTATCGGCCAGCTGGTTCACCGATCGCTGCCATCATTATAGAAAAGTTACAAGGTGCGGATGTGCTTACATACCTGGCCAGTCGGCACGAATACTCGGAGGATTGCGTGGCCAGTGTCGTGTTGCAACTTCTCGATGCATTACAATACTTGCACTGGCGTGGCTTTTGTCATCTAGACATCCAACCAGACAACGTGGTGATGGCTTCGATACGTGAGGTACAAATCAAGTTGGTGGATATGGGTTCAATCCATAGAATTTCGAAAAGAGGTAGCACAGTGCCCATTCTGGGACACCCGGAATACGTGTCCCCCGAGGTAGTAAACGGAGAGCTCGCCTTCGCACAATCAGATATCTGGCAGGTGGGCGTTCTCGCATACGTCCTTCTCTCCGGAGTCTCTCCTTTCCGTGGTGAAGACGCTAATGAGACGAGGCAGAATATTACCTTCGTGAGATACCGCTTCGAATACCTGTATAAAGAGCTCACCCAAGAGGCCACGCGATTCTTAATGATGGTCTTTAAACGTTCACCAAGGTAAGATTCTGGCATTTATGCTCTTGCAACGCATTTCAAGTGCAATAAACCTTTGGTTAAAATTCAGTATGAAAGTTAATTTTGTGTTTATGAATAAATTGTGATTTAATCGTACAAGGTATTATGAATTTTTAAAATATATTAGGAAAGTATATCATTACATAATATTTTATTAAAATATATACATATACATAGTTTCATTGTTATGTATTTTAATTAAAATAAATAAATTTTTTTAATTCATAAATTATACATACGTTAATTTAACTGCTAAAGTTACGAAATAACATTAATGTCATTATCATATAATATATTCTGTTAACTATTACGTATACGTTAATATTGAATTTTTAACAATTGTTTAATTTTTAAATTAATTTAATTCAAATAATCAAATGAGTATTTATAATAATTATGTACACGATATTGAATATTATATATACTTAAGATAGTTTTTATACGTTTTTGATCTAAAAAATAGAAAATTTTCGATTGAAATGACGAAATATACATTTAAAAATATTTTTATCTATTTTAATATATCAATTATTAAAGGATAATTGTAACTATTTTCTATTTGAATATGCTGTAAGAAATATATTGCTTAACAAAGTTTCAAATTTTAATTAAACCCTTTTAGTATATAAATTATAAATTAATGAAAAACTAGTAATAATAAAAAAATTAGTGTTACGTATAAATTATACTTTTTTTATGTATGAATTTTATTACTTAATTAATAAACTAATTTATTTCGAATTCGATGCGATTTTAGTACGTACATGTTTGTATAAATCTTGTAGGTATTAAAATATTTTATTATAATAACGAATTGTTAAAAAAGAAATTTATATAGTAATATCTTAATAAGCTATAAGTTTTTATTTTTTCATGTTATAGCAAACGACCAACAGCCGAGGAATGTCATGAACACAGATGGTTAATGCCTTCAGAATTCATGATCAAGAAGCGCGAGCGATCGGTTTTCTTAGGTAACAGGCTCAAGGAATACAATGAGGAGTATCATGAAGAGAAGCGTAAGCAAGCGTCCCAAGGTGAAGCGTTGACTGACGCTTTAGGTTCGTCGCGACAACTTACCAGGTCGAACAGTATCCAAGACGAGTTGCTTACGACATTCTAAATGAGTCCAGCTCCGAGAGCTCGGCTATTATAGCAACACTTTCATTCGAACGAATCTAGTCAGCTGCGTAACAGAGAGGGAGTGAAAGATAGAGCGATTGAGAGCGAAAGTTTGTGTGTACATTGAGAGAGAAAAAGAGAAAGAGAGAGAGAGAGAGAGAGAGAGAGAGAGAACGAAAAAGAGATACAGGAATTAGTTATATGAAATGAAAAAATCCAATCTCAGATATTTCTTGTTTTGTCGTCATCTATATATCATCTATATATTTGTTATATTTTGTCATTACAACAATTATTAAAAGTCTAATTGAACTTTGAAACTCTAAAGTAGTCAATCTTTGTATACCCTTTATTATTCTTTTTAAACGTTGTAATTTTGATGTTTCTTACGACCAAAAGGAAATATGCTAATAAAACTGAATGTTAAGCCTGGTATTAAGATTTTTACTCTTCATTAAACCGATTAAAAATAATTCAGCTCTTTTTCTTTTAATATTAAATAAGTTCCTTTATTTACAAATCAATCTCCTTTTGCATTACAATACTTGGTAGTTGTGTAAAAACTTTATACTTGTACATTTGTATTTCTACAAATTATTAAAAGCAAAAACATTGTTCAAAGCAATGAACAAGTAAAATATAAGGCTACTAAAAAATTGGTATATTTAAGTTTAAAATCACATGAAAAATACTTTTAAATAACACAATTATTAGCAGCAAAAAAATAAACAATTATTTGTCAACCAATGTAATGTACAATTACTTCAATATTGTTCATATTTATCACCATACTTTAACACAATACGCTAAAACCTAGGAATTCAATTTTTTGGCATTGCATATTTTCAAGTTTCAATCATCTTTTGGCATATTGTATTAAATATTCCTTTACTTTGATACCAAATAATTCCTTATCCTTTGAAAATAAATCTGCTGCTTCTCTATTCAAAGGATCATCAAAATTTAATAAATCCTAAAAAAAAATAAATAATTTTTTTTTATTCTAATTTTATTTATTTATATGTTAGTTTTTATAAAAGAAAAAAATATTTTAATAATTTATAGTAAATAGATTTTCATTTTCATATGCTACATAAAATAAATAAAGAATTTGCTTGAAATAAAATTTTTTAATACAAATTGATGATTTTGTTTAAAAGATGAATTTATACAATTAAAAATAGATGATCAATTTTCTCAATCATTCTATGAACTAGTAAACAAAAATTTAGTTTAACAATAATGAATTGTGTATATAAAAAAACATCTAAAAAATTATGAATAAATTTAGAAATTTACATATGAAATAATATCTTTGCAAATGAAGAATTAATTTATTTCTTTGCTATAATTTTTAGTTGATAAATTCTAAAAAATTATTTACTCATTTAATTTAAATGCATTCTAATTTTTAATAAAACTTATTAAAATATATCTATTATTATCACATTTATCATTACATACTTATTAAAATTAAACTTTTTTATTGTTTAAATATTTTGAATATTATAATTAGATATATTATTGTATATATACATATAGGTAAAAGTTAATAAAATTTGTAATTTTTATCACTAAAATATACTTACTGTAAATAGCGAACTTAAGCCCCAAACAATATCTTTTAATTTACGTGTAGGTGCCCATCCCATTCCATCAACACTATTTTGCCTTAGAATTGATAAACATACATCTCCTTCTTCACTTATATTAGGATGCCACAGTTTTGTTAAACATTTAACTTTTGGTGGCTAATAAATAAGATTTAATTTAATTTGTATTAACACAAAAATTATAAATAGCAGATACTTACAATCATATTATATTCTTCTGGTACATTAATTTGGAAATAAAAACGACCTCCACACCAATATCCTTCATCTGGAACAATCAATAATGTGAATTCATATAGGCAGTGTGGATCATTAAATGTAACTTGACAAGTTATAGGAAGGGTTTGCTCCATTTCTTGAGCCTAAAATATAAAATATAATAATTAGAATGAGCATAATAAAAATTTATTATTATTTTCACAGTTTACCTCTTTTATAAGAAGCTTATCTCTAATCGATACTCGTTTATTGGAAATATCTTGAGTCTTAGTTTTAGATACATCAGGATCTTTTTTGAGTTTTCCTCTTAATGTAATCATGTTTTGTTTTACATACGTTCTTTATTGCGTTAAAAATTTGAAGATATTAAATAATTGAAATATATATAAATAATTTTTTAAATACTATTACACATTCGTAATTTACGAAAATATTAATCGAAGTTAACCTGAAAACAGAAATAAACTTAAATACCTGGAAAGTTTTTAATTTAGTGGAGTTAAAATCAAATAAATTTATATTATTATATGATATCTATATTAATATAATTTAAAAATATATACTATTTTTTAATATATTTCACCTGCACTAACTATTTGTGTTTACAATTATTTTACATAGCTTATCTCGTGAATTGACATGACTAGATCCATTTGTTTGCATTTTCTTGTTAACTATTTTACCCTCCGTAGGTTATAAAGAAAGTGATAAACATTTAGGTGTATATTATATAAAATAAAATAAAATTTTATAAATAATTCTTGTTCAAACGTTAATAAATTAGACTTTTTAATAATTAAAATATTTAAGAATAAATCTTAATTCATGATACCCATAATATCTTCAATTCAAAACTGTGAGTAGATCAGTAACAGATCAGAAACAGAAGATACACATACCTACCAATTTTGATCATCCAAAAAGACAGGTAATTAATTTAGGTGCAAATTTAAATAACAAAGATTAAATATTGTATAAAACGTTTATAACCTTTCTCTAAGACATTTAATGCAATATATTTTTAGGCTAAAAATACGTATGAAAATTTTGTTCATTCGTTTAAAATAAAATTTTATGATACCTTATACATTATTTAAAATTATTTAAACAATGCAGTAATGACTTATTATAACATAAAATTATTTAAGCCTAGCGTTAATGAGTTAAAAAACCCAATATATACGACAAAATTAACGTTTTATATCAAACAATAATAATTGAATGTGATCCTAAACAAATTTATATTGTTATTGAAAATGAAAGAAAACTTTTTAAATTGAAAAATTTAACGCGATCATCGTACGATAATGAAAAAGAAGGTATCAGCATTTTGGGCTTTTCGTTCAGTCTTTATACATAAATAGGAACCGTATTTTTACCTGCACATAGATTTTATCAAATATAGTTTTTTTACATCGGATTCACAAGTCGATCTTCGAGCTTGAAAAATAACTTTATACTTACTTTTAATTCGATATTTAGACTTTTATTTCCATTTTATTTCTTAAACAGTTATATTATTGTTTTATTATTCGAGTTTGAAAATAATTAAAACGACTGATTATCATAAATAATAATACTTATTTCAAATACTTTTTATAAATATCTTTTTAAATCTAATGAATTTGCATTTTATACTACTCACATAACAGGGATTTTTAAAAGCGCTTTATGTTACAATGATCTGTATGTTATGCAAAGTGATTTATCATTATATCTTTTATGATTGATTAATATTTTTGCGCATAATATTATTTTAGAGGCGTCATTAAAACTAACAGAAAATTAAAAAAAATTATGTATTACTTAAAATAAAATTATTTTTCATAACTTTTATTTGCATATTTTTTTGCAAATAATTTTACGTTTGTTTATTAACTATATGAAATTTTTGTTAATAAATATGGATAATAGAATTTACCAATTCTTAAATCTGATATAGTAGAAATATTTTATCCATCGCCATTTTGATTTATATTCTCTGGCAAATAAAAACAACGCTACTTATGTCTTAACTCTAGTAATGTCAGATTATTTTTAAATCAGTATAATTTAAAGGTTAAGATTTCATGTTCAACTAAAACGTTGATACGTATTCAAGTTTGTTTTTTGATAAACATTCAAATCCGAGTGTATTGTAATAAATAATATTACAAGGTAAACACAAACATTTTTTAAAATGAATAGAATAGTTTATGATAAATAGTTTTAAATACCATGTTTATTGCAGATGATCACTGATGTACAGTTGGCAGTTTTTTCAAACATCTTGGGAGTTACTTTATTTTTTTTAGTTTTTTTATATCATTATATTAACGCTAACTATTCTAGATGAGAAAAATGAATACTATATGAATTATGCGTTCAATATCTATTAACATTGAATGCAATTGAATAAATATTAACGATGTAAGTTATGAAATAAATAATTTTTATTAAACATAGTTGATTTTATTTTAATATAATGTATCCAAAATCCTTCAAGTGTTAAAATTAGAAAAATATAACTTTTAATCTTGTATACTTTTATATACATATCAAAAATCTTAATTTGTTTTTCAAATAGTGTGTTTCAGCCATGTATGTTATTACAAAAGAAAATATATAATTGAGTAGTACTTATACCATCAAAATTTATTATAAAAAATTCATTATAGAATGAGCTGATTCAAACTTATGTCTTATTAAAAATGAAGAATCAATTTGATTGAAATTTATAAATTTTCTTTTCTACTATCTTTATACAAGCAGGAATTAAAAAAAATTCTATAATTAGTTTAATGCGACTGTTTTTAAAATTAAATATTGCTCTTACAATTTTTAGAAAATAAGTATTCAAAATTTATTTTATACAATAATATTTGTGTAATTATTGTATTATTTTACAGTTTTAAAATTTGTTAAATACATAAATTTTAAATATATACACATTACAATTGTGCAATTAAAGCTATAAGTATTATTAACGTGTAATATTGAATTTTTCAAAAATATATAAAATTTTTTTTTTTATATTCAATAATATTCTATTTAATAATCTTCTTATTAAATGAAATTTGGACTCCATATATTTAATGTTAAATATACTATTATTTAGCGCAAAAAAGTTTTTAAAAGTTGAAAAAGATGTAATTCATACAACCTTTGAACATTAAATTATCCATTTACATTTTTCAATGTATATATATAAATATGTGCAAATTTTTCTTCAAAATAGTTTTATAAAAATGTTAAAAATTTTATGAATTATAAATTTTTTATTTTATATACGTAATTTTTATATAAGAAAACTTAAGCTGGTATGTAATATAATTTTTGTTGACATATTTTTATTTTAAAGATACATAATTTAATTAAATATATTAAGGATTACTGTTTAAGTTAAAGTTGTTTTTGAATAAAATATGTTCTATAATAAATCATATCATACGTAAAATTTGAAAAATTATTTTTCTTATGAATACTTCATTATACACCGGCACGCAATTCGATTTTTATTTTCATAAAACTTCTGCTAAATTATTTCGAGCACAATTTAATATTATTACATTATAACGTGATTAATTAAATAGCAATTTCTTTAATTTTATTTACAACAAACAAAGTTATGTATAGTCTTCAGAAAAACACAAAAATGTAATGCAAGAGTCCTGATCAAAAGTGATAAATAACAAAAAATAGTTCTGATTTCCTTTCAACTTTGTTACGAAATGGAAAATTTGTGGATATTTTATTCTGAGACTTTTATTGAGTATGACACTCAATTAATTTACCGTCATATATTTTAATTAATAATAGTAAAATTGTTTCTGTTATTTGATCATATCGCTATTTAATTATCATTAAAAAATATTAATGTTTCATTTTACAAGTATATTTTTAAACAAGTAGTTCGTAATTCTATTTTCAATAGATTTAAAATTTATATTTAATAAATAATTTAATAGAAAATTAGTAATATAAAATCTTATTGATTAGCGGGTATTGTAACTAAAATAAATCAAACAATTTGTATGATATTATAGATGTAAACAATTTTTTTTTAATGAAGAATTTTATTATTTAAAAAGTTATAGAAATTAAAAGCTCTTGTGAAATATATATCCGATGACTGAAAATATAAAAGTGTCAATATAAATAATCAATTCTGAACATTAATTGTTATTCTTAATTATAATATTGATTTTAATAATCCTTAGTAATAATTAATTTTTACATTGAACTTAATTAATTTGATATCATGCTAATATATATATATATAATAATTGTATAACTGTTACTTAAAATATAGATATACAAAAAAAATAAGAAATATATTTTAATTTAATTTTAATATGGCTATAATATATTAAAGAAAATCTTATTTTAGTGTACAGAAAAATATTAAAAATTTTGTGCTTTAATTTGCTTTATTTGAAATTGCTTATGATGTATTATATGAAAAATGTACAATTTGATCAAATTTGTACATATATACATAATTGCATGTATAAAGTTTATATGATAAAAGAGTAATTACTGTGCACTGGACACATTATTGTCATAATTTATTAAATTTAAAAAAATTTTTTTCAAACAATTAAAATTTCATTATTTATTTGTATGAAAAAATTGGAATATATTAAATTTTATGATATCGTTTGTTTCATTGAGAATAAGTTAAATTCAATAATACGTCAGAGCACAGTACATGACTATTAACCGTTATTTAATATAAAATGTGTTTCATTTACCATTAATCAATATTTAATGTAAAATATTAAACCTCATTTTAGTAGACAAAAAATATGTTTTATATGTATAATATTTACAGCTTTATACGATATTTGTAAAAGTTTGTAATAAATATACTGCTACTTACATGCAATGCAATGTAGCTAAATGAAAAATTTACAAAGGATTTTTTTGCATAATTTTATTACGGATAATTGTATCTAAAAGTAACCTTTGGAAAATAGTTAATTTGTTGCATAGGCAAGAAAACAATATTTATTTTAAATTATTTCAACAGATAGCATTGCAAATATTGCAATAAAATAGATTTTTTAAATTCTTTGTTTTATTCTACCGAGTTTTTTCTAGTGCAGTTACGAAAAAAATATGTATTTTCTTTCAAAATATGTATTTTTATGTTTAAATTAATAATTACGTATAATTGTAAAATTTTATGCATTTCAAAGGCGTGGTAAAAATATATGTAATATTTTTATTAAAATTAATAACAGTACATATTTAATACTATTTTAAGGCTCATAACAGTGATTTTGCAAGTAATTTTAATTATATTTAAAAAAAACTTATTTATTATTAAATATTATTATTATATAAATAAAAATTTAATTGTTTTTTGTAAATAATTTTTGATATGATTATTCTGCTATATTAGTATGATTAATTAATTAAAAAAATTAATATTTAAAATATTTTTAGTAATTGTTATTTAAATTTTATAGTAACAAAAAACTCGGCAGATCTATATTCTCACGTACACTGTTATTTGTAAAATTACCTTTAAGTATTAATATATTTTGAAGAATTTGATTCTACAACAGTGACAAAATGTAAAAATGTAACTATTATAATCATATACAGTATTGTCTGCTAATTAAAATAAATAAACATTAAAAATAATTGAATGTAAATAATTTTTTGTTCAAATGCTTTATATCTTTACAGGTATAATTATAGAGGGCATGTATGCACTCGTACAATTCACTTTAATGTGCAATCCTGTATTATCACAGAATGAGATGAATCCTATCGCCTATTCGAATCATTATATATCGATGTATTGATTTTTTATTTTATTGCATATATTGCAAAATTTGTAAATGCCTTTAATATGGCATTCAAAAGTCAATTATTACTTTTTTCTTTTTACATTTGTCAAAAGTAAATTAAGTGTAGATTATTTAAATTAATCTCTTTTTTTTTAATTTGAATTAAAAATATGTAAGTAAAATATGTAAGAAGTTCTATTTATTATTGAAAAAAATTAACTATTCAATAAATTCTTAAAAATTTAAGAACGTACTATGATTTTATAAAATTCTAAAAATTGGGAAGAAATTTTAGACGAACACTTTGTTCATTTTATAAGTTACATAAATCACAGATAAAGTAGTTTTGATGCACCAGGACTTAAAACTGTGTTTCTCAATAATGAGAACTTTTACTTTTTTAAAGATATTTTTTAGTTTCTACCCGTATCAGATGCTATCCTTTCTATTTACAATGTTATCTTCTTTTTCAACAGGTGGTGGTCCAGTTGGAATTGAAGCACTTGGCCCAGCCGTTAAGTAACCAGCCGATACAGGTGTTCCAGCTAAGGATATTATTTGTAAGTATTATAAAATAATTACACGATTAAGCGAAAATTTTTTTTAGATAAAAACATTTAAATATTTGTACCTGTAAGATAGCCACTCATTGATGTATTTGAAATAAATAAATCATGCCTCTGATCTTTGTACTCTGCCCATATGCTAGATTTTTCAAGTATACTGCTGACTTTTTCACCAAGTGAAAAACTTCTAGTCATAGCTTTTAAGGCTTTAACGATTTGCGCTTTTGTCGTAGCTGGATTTTCAAGAATATCCAAACGTCCTTCAAGAATATTTAATAGATACGGTACCATTTCAGCTTCCAAAGCCTGTCCAGTAATTATGTATTATATATACATTCTTGAGAAAAATATAATACTGAATTAAATAATCTATAAATTTTTACCTGTTTAATAAGTCTGTCTTCATTAGTAGAGAATAATCTGTTTAGAGTTTCACATGCTATCGCTATCATATCTTTTCTTGATTGCATTGCATGTTTCAGTGGACTAATACATTCTGTTTGGCAGATTGAAGATATGCATATCTTAAAAAAATAATATCATTTATTATTCACATATGTATTTATAAATAGTTGTTTACTTATACACTTACTTCGCTAGTAGCTAACTGATGAAGTATTAGAATTGCTGCTTTATAAACTGCTGGTTGACTGTTTTGCATAGCCATCTGCCGACATAATCTTGGAATGTGACCCAAGGAAGGTACCTGATCTGCTAAAGCTGGTTGAGCTTGCAACAAGCATACAAGAGCCTGTGTACATAATTCTAGCATATCCATCTATAAAAACAAAAATTATAAACATATACCTCTTCATGAAACGTATAATTATTTAAAATATATTATAAACTCTTACATCAGTCTTTTCTTTCGACATCAAAGTTAAAATTGTATCCATTAATTCGCTCAAAAATTCCTTTGGTTTTCTGAGAGCCCATGCTGGACTACATACAAATAATCTAAGATAAACTCCACCTACTACTGGCTCATTTGTTACATTATCGACATTATTTTGAGTTTCAGGAAGTTTTAATACAGCATTAGCATTTTGACATTGAAGAGTGTAATATCTGAAAATAATTGAAAACTTTTAGCATGTTCAAGTGTACAATAATTCATAATGGCCGTTAATAAATTGATGTAAAGAATGAATAACTCGAAAAAGAACAGCACGGCATTATTCGGTCAAAAATTCAATTTCAAATTTTCCATTTTAATGATGAATGCTTATAACTGCACACGTGTCTTCTTTTTGTATTACAAGAACGATTATATCTTAAAAATGAACTTTAATCGAAGAGATAATAAATAGTTTTAATAATTAATAATTCTCAGAAAAATTGTGACTTACTCATCTTTTAATTCGGTTACCATTCTTGATACTTTAGATTTTGTATCATCGTCCCAAATTAACTCAGGATTTTCTTGTCTTGTTTCAAACATTTGCACACACTGTTTCGGAGCATCACGAATAGCTTCGCCGAAGAGTCGAGGTAAAATTTTTGATAGATCCAGTTTAACTTTAGGTCCAGCTAATTTATCAGAAGACATTTTAGCTAATAATTCTGCGGCAGTTTCACGAATTTGTAAATTAGTTGAATTACAAAATAAATCAAGAATATAAATCACTGCTCCTATAGTGAATAAAATATAAAATAAAATTATTAAATGTCAAAATAATAATTATTACAATAAAGATTATTTACCTTTATTTAATGCATCTTTAACAATTTTTGTTGTACTCATAAGAGCATAGAGAGTTTCTAAAATTAAAAGCTGACTATCTTTCAAACTATTTAGACACAGTAATAGATGTAAAATAATTTCATTGGCTGCTATATCATTTACACATTCCTGATTCCTTGTTACATTATTTATAATTTCTAGAGCAGCTTTTTGAATAGGTTTAAAGCTATTGCAGCTTGATAGTGTGAATAATAATTTGAAATGTCCAATACATTGTATTTCTACTCCAGGATTATTTTTTATGACATTTTTTAAGGCTTCTAATGACATAACAATGCATTTTAAATGTTGATGATCTTTTTTAGTTAAAGTAATATTACTCTTTAACGAAGTAATATAATCTGCAGATTTCGTTAAAAAATCCAGTAAATCAATTGTAAATCCTTTAGGATTCTGAAAAAAAATTTGTTTAAAAAAAAAATCTTTATGCACACACATATATATTAGAAAAAATTGTATTTTACCTCAATTGGAAAATTAGGCTGTTCGTTAAAAATTTTTACAAATATTTCCCCGATAACAAGTTCTCCTTTGTGCGCAGTATAATTGAAGTCATTAAAATTATGTTCAAAATTATCATTACCACTAAGCTTGTCCTGAAGTTTTCCTTCAAGGTACTCGCTCAATTCAGCTCTTGTGCCATTATCCCATATTAAATACGGATTAGAACAATTAGAATTTAATGTTTTTAGAATTTCCTCTGGTTTATCATTGGCAAGTTGTCGAGCTAAATATGGTGTGAGTAAACTTTCTAAAGCTGCTACTGTTACAGGATTATAAGGTGTTTCATTTTCAGCTGTCATATAACCACCTAATTTAGCGCAAGCTCTCACAGCTTGTTTTGCTAAATTATTTGCAATTTCTTGCCTATTTTCATCTTGATTTCTTTCTACTCCACCTTCTTCTAAAGTGTAGTCATAATTAAACATAAATAGTAGAAGATACCATAAAGTCCCTGATTGTAAAAGCTGCATTTGAAGAATACTATCTGTAGCCAACGATGAAACACATTCTGTTGCCACAGAACATAATTTTGTTAAATGCTAGAATATATAAAATATTTTAATATTATTATATTATATGTATAAAGTAATAATATATTCATAAAAAGACCTACTTTGAAGTGCAAGACTCTACACAAATCTTTAATTAACTGAGGAAGTTCAACGATTTTGTCTCTGCATCCACGGAATGCACCAGCTACTGCAAAGCATCTGGTTATATGTGTACAAACTTGAACAGCTACTTCATTAGCTTTACTTGATTTATTTAAGACAGATACACATCTAGTATAAGCATCTAATAAAACATCCAAACCACCTTCTCTTCTTAATTCTTCAGCATTGAGAGCAGAACAATGAACTGTATGATATGCTAATTCACTTGCAGCAGCAAGAAGTGGTGCTGCTTTTGAAAATAAACGTTCATCGTCCGTTTCTAACTTTATTGTTTTTATTAATTGTGGATAACCTGCATATTTATATGGCGCAAGTTCATCTTTATATCTGTGAAAAAGTATACTTTGAGTTTTAAGAATAAGAACAATATTATCTGGATTAGGTCCATCAGCTGACCAACAACTTCTGCTACAAAGAAATTCATAAGCTTGATTAACAGCTTCAAATTTGTCCTAAAAATTATAACCATTTATTTATAAATTCTATAAAAAAATATTCCGTGGCATTATTGGATTACAAAACTTACTCGTCCTTGTGGATTTTTATCAGGATGATACATTTGTGCTAATTTGTAATATGACTTTCTTACTATTGCTTCATCATGATGTTGCCCACTTTTCAATCCTAGAACCTTAAATGCTTCATCCATAGTCATAATAGGAGGCTTCTTTTCAACTTCTTTTTTCCAAGCATCCAAAACATCTTTTAATAATTTAACCTAATTTTGTATTACAAAAGTTAACCTCTCGTATTCATTTTATAATTATAATAAATTATGATCAATATTAATAGAAATCACTTACTGGTTCTGGAATAGGCCAATGAGGAAATTTTAAGGTATCGCAAAGGTGTCTCAAATAAAATATTTGACAGAATAGTTCTTTTTCTAATTGTGGATATCTTACAGCAGGAATTGGTATATATTGATACCTTGCCATAGTGTGACTTCGCAATTTTGGTGAAAAATCTGCTATATGAGCAGCAACCTTCTCAATAAGCATTCTGCGCATTTCAGCATTCCAGATTGCCTCTGGTGTATCAAAGTCACCCAGAAAAGTTTGTGCAAACTTCTCAGCTCCATGATTTTCTAAGTAACTAATCATAGCATCTGGTAAGAGTTGTCCAAGTATACTTTTCTGCATAATATCAGAAGTAGTATTCTATAATTATAAAAAAATGCTTAAAATATTAATTTTTCACGAATTATCAATGCATAGAAAAATAAGTATTTAAAAAGCTTACATCATCGCCTCTAAAAGCTTGTTTAGTGTGAGTTAATTGAAGGAATCTCGCTATTGGCAACACATTAGAGCCGGTATACATAAGAATAAAATAAAAAACTCCTGTTAAATAAACTTTCGAAATATCTGGATTATCTCTCATAGTTTCACACAATAATGTTGCTACTCGTTCAACAAGAACTGGGTCAAAAGTGAGTAATAGTTGAACAATGTGTGGTAAACACTGAAGGTCAGAAAGTAATCGTTTTACTCGAGGTAAAGGTCTTATTACTGCTTTATCAGAGTCTCTACTCGGAAAATATTCACACATTTTTATCAAGATATTTAAAATTAATGTTGCCAGTTCGCTTTCATTTATTACAGAATTGCCTTTAGCTACAAGAGTCCATTTCAATTGAGGAACTTGAGATAATACTCTCCAACTGTCTAATCCTTGAGCCCAAACTTTTGTTTTATGCGATATTTGATTCGATATATATAAGTCCTTCAAATCTTTAATATTAATAGGTCCTCTCCGTTTATCACTATCGTTATAATACCATTCTTTTTCCATAATAATTGATTGCTCAGGACCAGCTTCTATGACGTTCGTTTGAGCTGGAACTACAGCTCGAGTTGTGTGTAAATGCGCTAAAGTTAATAAATCTACTAAAGTCCGTACACCATTTTGATCCATGATATCTTTAACATTCCTCCTGTGTAAAATAAGTTTCTCAATAAACATGACGAGTCGATCCCGTTCTGTTCTGTCAATGCATCGCTCTAACATTCCTACAATATATTTTGTATCAGAGAAAGGTCCAATATCTTCATAGTATCTTCCATATACGATCGTCATAGCTTGTAAACAAAGGCACTTCATATCTATTTTTGTTGTCAATAAAAAACGATGATATAAATCATTGAAAAATTCATACCTGAAAATTGCAAGATGTTCGGAAATAGTTGAGAAATCAAAAAGTTAAGAAACTCTAATTTCATTATTAAAAGACTTACGATTTTCTTATGGGACTGTCTGGAGAGTCTTTTTCCAGCAGCAGCCTGAGGTAGTAATCGCCTATTTTTACTTCATCTGATAAACATTGATATTGCACTTCGAATTCACGATGATTCCATGCAATTAATGTTCCACCAGACAAGTCTTTATCAGAAGAAAATGCTCGTATCTCATTCTCTAACGCCGTTCTAAGTTCTTCTCTTGTTTTATGATTCCAGATCAAATTAGGAAGAGCATGATCTTGACTAAATTTATAATAGAAAAGTTTCCAATTTGCTTCAGATTTTACTCTTTCCCTACGTTTTCGAAGAACTATTGGTCTTTCTTTAATTTTTTCTCTTCGCTCAATACCAACTCTAGCTCCCCAATGTTCTAGAGCATTTTCCAAATGTTTCTCTACAACTCTCATTTGCTTCTCAATTGCTATCCACTGAGGGCTCTTTTTATTTTTTGCAGCATGATCTATAGCTATCTTTACATTATCACGATAATCAAGCCTTTCTTCTTCAAGAAATGATTCTGGTACTTTTTCATCAGAATCTAAATAGTTCAACAATCCAATAGGCTATAAAAGTCAGTTAAAATGTTTTAAATAAACTTTTTATCTTCACTTGTTATTTAAAAAATTAAATGGTACAGAATAATCACTTATGCTTCTGGTATTTTAAAATAACATTGCAATAATTTTTTATTTTAACAAAATAATATCTTTAACAATAAAAAATTATTTTAATAATAATTTATTTAATGGCAGTAACTACTGTTAAAAATTTGGAGCACGTAAGCTATAAGTTATGAGAAGTAATTTTTAAAAATAGAAATTATTTATATATACACTATTAATTCTATAACAAATAAAAATATTTCTATCACTAAATTACGTTAAGTATTAGTTAAAATAAATTCCTAAATTGAAAGTAGGAAATAATAAAGTCTAAATATAAAGATACCAACCATAATTCTTTTTAATAGACCCATTGCTGTTGGATGACCTGTGACCCAAAGACCAACAAGATGCCGACATAGTTGCCTATGAGTTAATAATCTACCGTCAGAGCCGGCAGTAAACAAACTGTTAAGAAGATGTCTAGGTAACGCGCCTTCTGCAAGAGCCAGCTCTTGCATTTTAGCTGAGACTTCTTGTGCACCCTCTTCAATGATAGCCCTCATAATTAAACCGGCGCCTTTAACAACAGCTAAAGATGGATGCTGAAAGAGTTTGAAAAGAGATCTCCCTCTTGCAGCCACCATTTCTAACAAATTGTCGAAATGTTTGCCATCTGTGGTTTCACTATAAGGTACGCACAAGGCAAATGTTAGAAGATCTAACATTGCAGAAACAACAACAGCCCCTGTTCCATGATTCTAAATACAAGAGATATAAAATATCATAAAATTAAGATAAAATTAAAAAGCTCATTAGTTTTTAAGTAATTATAAAAACTTACAACATGACTTATCCACATTTCGAGCAAGCTCTCCAAAAACTTATTACTACTCAGTAAACTACTTTTATTTAATTGTTCTTGTCTCAAATCACAGTCGTCGTGCATTGGCTGCATGAGAGCACAAATTCAATCAATGGCAGCCTGAGTTACACCGCAATCTTGTCGCTTTAAAGCTTTTACAACTTTATTGCCAATGGCTTCACGAAAACCTGGTAAATTTGTAAAAGCTGTAAAGCCGACCTTACTAGCAACTAATCTTCTTAAAGCATGAAACTGCGCTTCGATTTCACCATCTGTATCTACATCCTTATTGACTATGGCATTCAGTGCTCCAAGGATAATTTTATCTTTATTTTCCGTAAACAGCCCCTGTAAATGTAAATGTTTTTATAACTTTTTCTTCACAGTATCCAATTCCTTTATATTAAAAAAACTCTTCAATAAATTTTTATTACTTCTAAAATTATTAATTTTTTTTTAATTTTTAAAATTATATAAGATATAACTTTCATAAATAATGAGTTTAAGCTTAAGTGCAAATAATCACAAATATCTAACGACTACGATTATCAATTGTAAATCTAAATAATTATATTTAATGCACCTAGAAAATCAATATATTTCATTTTTTTTTTTATATGTTGAGAGAAATACTTCGATTATTTACGTAAATTTATAAATAAAGTTATCGAAGTGTAATTTAAAATACTCGTAGTTTCAGATAATTACAAATATGTTTTATGAAGTTCATAAGTGGAGAAAATAGATATACTTTTATCATATTTGCAATTAAGTAAATGATTGTTAGAATAGGAATAATTAACTTTGATCAAATAAACTGTCTTATATCGAAAAAAATTAAAAATGCACGGAAACAAGCTTTTTTTTTTAATTAGAAAAATAATTTTTATCATAAAATAATATTATGTTTAACATTATGAGTGATATTGATATAAAAGTGTATTTATATCTATATGTTTATCAAAACATGGGCAAAAAAATAAAGAATAATTTTTTATAATAAATTTGTCATATATAATCACACTTTAAAACAATTTTCTCCTTAGATTTTAGTTTACGATATAATATAAAAATTAAAAAATTTCATTGTATCTAAGAAAAAATTATAATTTCAAAAATATCATTTTATAACAAAAAAAATTATTAAAATATTTCTAGCAATAGCTACTCAGTGGATAAATTTTTATTAAATATTCATGCTTATACTTTAAATATAAAATAATTTATTAATAATAACAAGAATTATAATTTCATGATAAATGAATAAACATAAAATTAGTAAATTAATTTTTAATGAATAATGTAAACAAATAATAAACAAGTTACAATTTTAACGTGAAATCTTGTAACAATTTAATTTTAGAAAAATATGTTAGTGTGAGAATAGATATATTTTAATTATACATTAAAAAATAGAAGTAATAATCTTTGCGAAACATATATAAATGTAAGTGAGATCAGAGGATTTTTTGAACTAGATAAATTTTGATGAAAAGATGATAATAAAGTATAATTATTTCGTTAAAGACTTCGAGAAATAATTTTTGTAAATTGTTACATTTTTATAATAAAGTTAGCAATCGGCAATTTTTTATTTCACATATAATTAAAAAATTGTTATAAATATCATTATTATAAATAAATTTAATCATTCATTTCTAAATTTTACAATGTTTTTCGATTTTTGAAAATAAATAATTTTAGAAATTGATTATTACATTCAAACAAATGATAATGACTACCAAGAAATTATTGTTATTTAGATATAATGCAGTTTTATTATTTTTTTCTATATTTAATTTTTATTTTTAAACTTCATACAGTATTAAAAACATATTAAGAATATGTAATAAATGAAAGGACAGACATTCCATTTTTAATTAATTTATGATATATTATTTCCTTTCAAACGCGTAAAAATTGATTTACTTAACAGTGCCAACATAAAATACAGATTAAGAATGTTAGAAATTGTTTTTCTATGTTCATATAATTTTTCAAAATATTTTATTTTAATATATTCTGAAAATATAAACTCCATCGTAGATTATATTTATGCACAAATTTTCTAAATGAAATAATGAGCCAGTTTAAAAGAACAAAATATTTTGAATATAATTAATATATTAATTTTGATAAATACAACAGACTATGCAATATTTGTAATGTTATTTAAAAATATATAAAAATTTATGCATATTTTTTAATTTTAATTTCCTTAAAATGTTATAAGAGGTTATTTAATTACTACGTAACCTTTTTAAAATGTTTATTTCATAATATTAAAATGTTTAAGAAATACTTGTTAAGTTCTATAATTATTAGAACAATGCCTAATTGTTTTTCACTCTAATAGTATTTTTTAAATTTATTTTAAAAAATTACTAAAAATTGATAAGAGAATTTTTTAAATATTTGTAAAATAATTAATTTTTTTACATAAAAAATATATAATAGGATATCTACAACATGGACATTACTTTCTAAGGATTTAATAAATCTATTTTAGCTTATGAATTAATATACATACACACACATATATACGCATGTTTTTTTATATCGTGTTAATTATAGTTATTATTACAATAATTAATGTATTACTATAAATATTACGTATAAATTGTATCAATTTTTATATTAAGTTACAGGATATCAACAGATAATATTTATGTGATTATGATATCATAGTGGAATAATTCTATAAGATAATACGTCAATACTTTAATACATATTATCTTTTAAAAATATTGTTTGATAAAAATATCTATTGTTTGCCAAACTTAATATTTAAAAAACAGTTTTTGTTTATACACTCGGTTAAGCTTTTGAGTTAATGCGTAGGCAAGGAAGCTTGTGTTATTTTGTTGACTGTTATCGTTACTTATCTTAATGAATTCTGTGTAATATCCATCTAAGTAACATATCCGAAAAATATTGCAATAATGGTTAATAAATCATAAACAAAATATTTGAAGAGTATTTTAAAACAGAAAATATTGAAAAAAATGTAATTTTTTGTATTATTTGTATTATATAAAAATTAAAAATTGTTTAATAATGCATACTATAGGAAATTATTGAATTTTAAACCACAACGTACAGTAATTATAAAAATTATTTATTATAATTTTTCAATTTATTATTTGTAATTATTATGTAATTAATAATTATGATAAAAAAGAATATAAATTAAAGAAAAAATAAGCATGAAATACACTTTCTATATATTTTAAGAAATACCGAACCTTTTTTCTTATGAAAATTTGTAAAAGAAATTATTACTTTTTCATCAGGATGTAATCAAATGATATTTAAAAAGATTTAATGTTTTATTTTTAACACATTCAAAAATGTTTAATGCATACCCAGTTCGAGTTCACCAAGTTTGAAACATTATGTATTGAAATACATAAAATTTATAAACAATTGAAAATAATTATATCAGTCAGATCTCATGAAAAAAATTATTAAATCAAATACTTTATGAATTTTCCTTGGTATCAATTTTTTTATTAATTTTTATTTTAAATTTAGAACAATCGATTATTAAAAATTTTAATTTGCGACATAAATTCATAATTATATATATATCGAAAATTATTTTTAATTTATCACTATCTTAAACTAAATTCAACTAATTTTCTAAATAAACTTATAAAAAATTTTTTGAAGACTGAATAATTTTTTAATCGTAGTAATGTAATAATCTCATTTTTTTAAATGAAACGATATTAATAAAACTTTCTAAATAATTAACATAATTATTTTAAAACATATTATAAATTTTAAATTAATTGCAATATTCTACGATGAATACTTAGTAATAAAAATTACCTTTCAATTCTTTAGTTATGAATGAATGTATCATTATATGCTGTAAATCTTTTGAATTTATTTATAATAATAAAATAATAATAAAATAAATTGTTTCAATTTTCAAATTTGAAAATGTTTCTTTATTGTTTAATAATAAAAAAATGTTTAACTTATGGTTTGTAA
This sequence comes from Platyscapa corneri, assembly GCA_018907185.1. NCBI lineage: Eukaryota > Metazoa > Arthropoda > Insecta > Hymenoptera > Agaonidae > Platyscapa > Platyscapa corneri. The sequence goes on along the minus strand of JACCHW010000019.1, from coordinate 2,447,826 downwards.
TACATTAACAAATTTATAACACTTATATCACGCGCAGATAGTGTATTCTAATCTTTCTTATGTAAAAAGTTATTTTAAAATATTTTTCTAATTTTATTAAATAATAATGATTTATAAAGACTACATAAAATAAAATTAAAACTTACGTCTTGTGTAACGGAATATAAAAGGCCACTATAAGGAATGTTTGCATTAAATCTATCCAAAATTTCAGCAAACGCACGCCCACCAGGTGGTTGTTGGAGAAATTTTACATGTGATATTTCAACTTCTTCATCAACTGGTAGACTCAAAGGTCCTAATCTCTTACCACGGGCTATAGGATACATTTTAATATGCACATCTCTATTACCAGATGCTCGAACACCATCTAGTAAAGAAGCCAATAATGAATCTCTGTCTGTTGCTATATAGCTACGTATTTGTCCATTAATATATTGAATATTAAATAACTGCGGATTGTGGTTATCGCGAACTAAAGCAAAAATATCAGAAAGGGGCCTTAATGTACATATATTATAAGTTTGTGGATCTCTTTCTAATAAACAAGTATCTGAAAGACAAAGTGTTCTACGTTGAGCTTCTGAATGTCTTGTTGAATTTTTATGCACAGTAAATTCAGAAACACTTGTAATATGTTCATCGCTACTAAACTTCCCAAGTCGTTGAGCAAAAAAGTCATCAATTTTTATAGATTCTTTTGGTACTCTTATAATTATACCCAAATTATTAATTGCAGATTCGACCAATTTCTTTTTTATATCCTCTATATATTGAGAAGCAAATAAATGTAGACGTCCAAATCCACCACAAACGATTACAAATCCATTTGTATAATCTTTTACAGTTACAAGGCCTTCAAAATCTTTATAACAATAACTAGCTAGAACCATATTTGTAGCTGGATCTAATTGATCAAGACTATACGGAGTAACTTCCAGCACAACTGGTAATCTTGTATCAGACCAATGATGTTTATAAGCAGCATATCTCTGAAAAAGTTTGATATTTATTTTTTATATTAATTTTGAATATATAAATAATATTAATTTTAATTCATCAGTGCATCATTTTATATCCAGATTAATTATTATTTCATCAATATCTTTCTTTACATAGCATAATAAAAATTTACCAAAATTTCCTTTGGTTTTTCAGCAAACTGACTTCTATATCTGAGAGCTTCTGTGAGTAAATCAGATCTATACTCTGAACTAAATTTCATCGTTTCTATTTTTCTTTCTTTTCGCATAGTAATGCTAAATTCATGGGAACCAACTTGATTTTTGTTAGTAGGTTGAACACTTATAAAATCAGCGTATTCCCATTTATTTGTAACATCTAAAGTACTTGGATTATACGTGGTAATACCCATAGATCCAATGGAAAAAATTCGTTTGTATCTAAAAAATTAGATTGCATAGTTTATTCAATACATTATAATATCAATAATCATACATTAATAATAATTAAGTTATATTATTAGTCATACTGATAATTAGAGTAAAAAAGCTTTGCAAATGCACTTACTTTCCTTTCCATGAGTGTTTGGTGACCAAAAAGCATGCGACATCCTGGTTGTCCCTTAAAGGCATCATTGTTTCACGTCTTGGTGCATTTACTAGTGTAATTATAAAATACTTTTACAAATATGAGATTGCAAATACTTTAAATTATTTACATCTATTAGTCGATAAGTTGATTAAGAACGAAGAGAAACAAGCATCTGAATATAGAACATAAAACAAAAAAATGTAATTCCGTGTAAATTGTTTTGCAGTGCCCTATTGAGTCGCACTGAAAATTATAGACAACTACGAACTTTACCGCGCGATTGTCACATTAGACGGCTCTTTTGCCCAGGGAGCGGCCATGATAGCTGGCTGCTAGCTAATACCTCTTGGGGGTGTCTATACTCGTGTCGGTCAGCTGTTCTTAGAAGATGCCAGCACTGTTAACAGTCATACAAACAGCTTAAAATTAAATTTGATTATCTAAAGCCTTTATTACAATGTTTCATTAATATAATTCTTTTATTTTTGTCTTGGTCGACAGTTTTTGAAAATCGAGTTAGCTTATTATAAGAGGGAAAACTTATAGTTAATTTTTTTCTTTGATTTACATCTTTCATTTTCTATTTAATTTTGTTTTATCAATACATACAGATTTTGCGATTTTAAGTATTATCCATTATTTTTCTAATGTGAAGAAGGTTTAAAAAAGGAGAATGTGCAGCTGTATTACTAGAAATGTAATTACTTTGTGCAAAATTAGTAATTTTCTACGCAGTCAGCAAAAAGGTTTGTATCACGTTCAAAAAATTATTTGAAATGTATATTAATCATATGTGTAGATATGCATATAAATAATACATCAAATTTATAAATATAAAATTCCAATCAATTTTCTTTAAGTGGTATTTATTGTTTTTTAAATACAATTTATAAATACAAATTTTTGTTTGGAAAAATTATTTGAAATTTAGCAGCTTATTCCATGTGTTTACATAATCTATGTTGAAAATACAGTTTAAATAGTAATGAAGTAGTGAATTACATTTTTATTTATTTTTAATTTATCGATTATTATAATAAAGTATATTGATTCTAATAACATTTAATAAAATAGCATAAATAATAAAAATATGTGTATATATATATATAGGACTTTTTAGTTTACGATAATGAATTCTAACTAAAAATCCAAACGTTTAAAATCAACAGTTCAATATTTTATAATTAAAATTAAAAAATTTGATGTTTATAAAACTTAGTCTGGCAATTGAAACTTTAACTATGTTCATAAAGAACAATATTATTTAAATTGCTTTATTTTAGTTAAAATTAATATTTTTTATTGTTGCAAATACTAAATAAATAATAATTATTAAACGAATATATATAGTACTAAATAAGTATTTATATGAAATAATAAAAAGTATATTTGTGAATTTTATTTCTAATATCTTGTTTATAGATATTTTCAAAATTAACAGTTTTTTTAAATATCCCGCTTTACTATGTTATGTACATGCGCATCATTTAAAAACATTTTAATTTATATACATTACAAAATTATTTATTGATATAATTGTTATTTATTAATCAATTTACGATTTATATATTTTTCCAATAATGCAACATGAAAATAATATGATTACTTAAACTATTTTTATAGTTTTTAAAAAACAAAATTTGTCTAACAGTTGTATCCTGGTTCGTAGTTAAGATATGTGAAAATTTTGATTTTTCAAAAAAATTTTCATTAATCTAACGTGTAATTTTCAAAAAAAAATAAAAATTTTCATTAATCTAACTTATTTTATAATTGATTAGTTTATAATATATTATTATAAAAAATAAAATATTACATTTTTTTTATAGAACAAATTTAGCAGCTTCTTCGCAAACTCACTGGTAATTACCAAACATATTATTTATTATTTAAATATTAAAAATGTATATACAAATACTCTAACTAAAAATTGCATGAAAAATTCTGACTTATTTTAAAGAAGTATATCTTTATTAATATAACTTAAAAAGTAATTAAAAACTTTAAAGTAATAAAAAAATTAGTGATAAATTTTGTTGGTATAATTAGTAGATTTTGTGGTTGAATAAAATCGAATGCTGAGATCATGAAACTAAGAAAAGCTATACGAATCAGTGATTACAGTAGATTACTGATAGGAAAGAAGAGTTTGCGAACACAAAGAAAAGAAAAATATGTGTACTAAAGAAAGTGTAGATTTGATCAGAAATAAATTGAAACTACGCAAAATAATATTCTTATGATTGGTTGCAAATTTCATATTAAACAAAGTCGGAAAAAATATTATTTTAACACACGAATAATGTGTGTATAGATTATTAAATATTTAATTTAATTAAAATTAAATAAATTATTTTTTAATTAAGAAATCTGTATACTATTTTTATAAGTACATACATATGGATATGATAGTAGTAATAGTATAATTATTAGTTGAAAATTATTATTATATTACATTTAATTTTAATAAAATTATGTAGATTTTATTATACAGCATTATTATTAGATATTTTTAATATAAAAAAATTTTTTATATAAAATTTTCATTCATATTTAAATTTATAGAATAAATATAAACGAAACCGATTATTTATATATTCTAAAAATATTTATTTGGTTTCTACGTAGATTTTATTAAAATTCCTGGAACAAACACATAAAGTAAATTATTTAAGTTTTTAATTTTTTTAAAAGAAAATTGAAAAGTATGCAAAAATATATGATGGGATTAAATAATAATCGTTTGTATAATTGACAATCCGTTAAAAATTTGGATCAAGTAATCAAAAAATTTAATGAATCTGCTAATTCAAGATAAAATTTTATTTTAAAAATTTGGATTTATTTTTATATAATTGTTGCGTTAGAAAGGTATATCATAATGTAAACTATAGAAATTGAAATTCACTTACATTAAATCGATACATTCCCGCATAGATATTTTTTATTCTCATTTATGCACGCATATGTGTTCCTTCTTTTCTGCATTTGCAAATTTTTTTTTTAGTGTGTAAGTACAGATCATCTCGTATAATATTGTACAAGAGTGCTGTATAATTACCAAGAATTATGACCGGTTATACTAAGCACATCGGTAGTCTACTTTTTCACCAGTAGCTTAACACTTTGACATATATTCTGTCGATATTATATACAAAATAAAATTGGCACTATGTCGATCTCAGTCCAAAAATCTTCAAACATATTTTACGTTACATTTTCGGTACTTTATGTTTTTTTTTTATTTTAATTTTACTCCTTTAATTAGAGCAAATTATTTAATATTTTCACGTACGTTTTTACGAATTATTTTTAAAAATTCGAAAAATTAAGACAAGGTTAATTTAAATTGTGTTTAAGTTAATTATAACATCGAAATTTCTTTAACTTTAAAATTTTTTTTTATTCTCACAAATATAAAAGAATTATTGGATTAAAATTGAAATATCAATAAAAAGTGAGTGTACGTTCGTGAACAAATACGACATATGAGATTATTTTTGGGAAAAAATATTTTTAGTTTTAAGTAAAGAAAACTTCAAAATTACAAGATATTGTTTTCTTTTAATAGATGTCTAATAGTTGGTAGTTGTTTGGCAGTAAATGCAATTATTAATACTAATTTGTTACTTTTTTCATATGATATAACTTTCGAAAGTTTAATTAACTTATTAAATATTAATTAATTAATTTACATAATTTGATAAGGTAATCGATTAAATAATATACAATTATTATTAATGACAAAAATACATAATTTTTTACATTCATATTGAGAATTTATTTTTTATTTTATTTTTTGCTTATTTACATTCATAAGATCAGTTTTATTTGTCTTAAACATTATAGATGTATCATTTAGTATATTAATATAAACCAAGACTTATTCGTCTGTACTATTATTACGCACGATTTTTTCATTTATAATCACTTTCAACATTAGTTTCTTTGCTGTTAATAAAAATTAAAATTTTTTAATTACGATTTATAAGTACATAAAATATATCTCCAAAATTAACTTTTTGCTATAATTTTGTGAATTATTAATAATTAATAATTGACAAATGAATAATCGAATAATTAAAATATAATTTTATAACGATTAAAATTTTGTTGTTTGTTAAAAAATTTATAAAATAAAAATTTGTTTATAATAAAGTTCCTTTTATGGAGTTCAGTAGTATAGATTACGTTATATTATTTTCCATCTGCTAAGTAGACCAGTACTATTCGCTTCTAAGTTACCGTTCCGATCTCGTATTACATTCAATCTAGATTGAACTTTTTTTGATTGAGCTTATATACCTATGTATACTTCATCACAGTTCTTATTATTTTTCTTCTATATATTTAATTTGATTTTAGTTTTTAAATCTATATATTTCTCTATTTTTTAAACTGTAATGTTATCTTATTTTTTTGTAACGGTTTCATTGTTTCTTAAGTTGTTATTTTTTTAATAATGTATCTATATGTACACTAATTATAACTTCGTGGCAAGTATGTTTTTTATAAAAATTATGGACTTTCTTTTTGATTATTAAAAATATTTAATTTTATGTATTCTCGATTAATCCATTGAATTAGATTCCATTGAAATCAATGGTGAAACTAATATGTGTTGAGTTATTAAATTCTTTAACTTTTCCATCTGATATTTCGTCTTATAATTAGAATTAAAACCTTGTAATTTACACTTAAGAGATTTAAAATATATTCAGACAAAATTTTTTTTAAACTTAATTATTTTTATTGTATTTTTTATGACATAGTTAATGCAAAGTTCGATTTCATATTTTATTATTGGTATCTGATTAATTATTATTACTTTTTGTTTTATTACATCGAAAACTTTGAAATAATTATTTAAATGATTCTTAAAATTTGTTTATCTAGAATACATTTTTTGGGCTTAAATTTTTTTATAATGTAAAAAAATTGAAATATAGAAAATCTCTATTTAAATTCTAAGTGCTTATAATTCGACAATATAGAATTAATTTTTTATTAATTATCATCAATATTTCATATAATTTAAAATACAGTTTATCATCAAAAGAATTTATATTGTGCATCGTAGTAAATTTACATTTTGTAAAACCAATAAATTTTGTAAACGTATTTTTATAAATATTTATTTCTCTGAATATATTTTATAAATATTTGAAATAACATTAAAAGAGAATGTAAGGAATTGCAATTCCAATTTAAATGCTTATTATATTCACTACTATCTTAATGAAAACCTTTACAGGTATTCAAAATAAAAATAAAATTTAGAATTCGTAATTAATTGCAGTTTAAGTTAATAAAAATATTGTTTATCATATATTTTTTCTATTCATTATTAATACTATTTTATTATACAATAAGTTAGTATTACAAATTTTATTATATCTTATGAATTATAAGAAATTATTTTATATAATAGCATAAGAAGTGCTTAAAAAACAAATTAAAATTTTTGTCACTTTATGAAAAAACATATAATATTAATTAATGACGTGCTGTTTTATGCTTGCAGTATATATTGTAAAATTACAAAATTTAATAATAACATTTAAATTTGCGACTTCTAGTATGGAATAACTTATTTCTTGTCATTTTACTAGATTTTACAAGGTTTGTGTTTTATGTGTTAATTATCAAGTCAAATTTTGCATTTCAAAAAATGATTTGATATTAACTGTAAATTTATTCTAAATTATACGATCAATTAATTTTAATAAAAATTTTAAGAAGATTCTGATAATCAATTATTACAATAGAAAATTTGGCCCAAAGAAATAAATACAAAATATGATAAAAAATATTTGAATATAGTTTTAATTGAATTATATTTACCTTTTACTATAAATTTATAAATTTTTTCTCATTTTCAATGGTATAGAAAATTAGTAAAAACGTTGAACAATCGATTTTATACCACCTACCGTATAAAGATTAAAAAGATGCGTTTAATTTAACATGGTATTGCATTACGATCAAGTAGAATTCTACGTAGCCGTTTGAAGATATTTTCCTGCGAGGATAATATAAGCATTAAAAAATGTAAATTTGTATTATACATATTTTATTTTTTTTAACGTTGATTATATTAAAAATATAATTTAACTTAAACTTAATGTATTAAATTTTAATTGTTTAAAAGATTTAGATAGAATAAATCTTTCTATATAATTATTTAAAAAATAAAAAATGTTCTTCAGAATAATCCATTATTAACGCATTAATACTTATGCTAGCTGTAATGTAAAAAATAATAGTTATTCAGTGTTTGTAAATAGAATTAGCTATTTTTAATAAAAAATAGTAAAATTAATTACTAAATATTAATAAATTGGTAATTTAGATTTAGAAGGTTTAACAGAATATTTATAAAAAAAAACTTATTTAATTTAGACATTTATTACATATTGTATTGTTAAACAAGTTGGAAATTTTAAAAATGCAATTATTTAGATGTATCTATTTTCAAAAAAGATCTTAATCTAAAACATTGTACAAGATTTTAAGAAAATTTAAATTGAGAATTCATAAAAAAATTTTTTTTTGTAGCAAACAATGATTTTACTCGCTATTTTAATGAACCAGTAAAAGTTGAAAATATCTTGAATGTAATAAATCGACTCAATATAGATGTGTATAACTGTAGCATACATATTTTTAAGTTAAGATTTATTTCAGCTGATATAAATAAGAAGAATAAATGCTTTCAGAGTTTTTCAAATAAAAGTATTGAATACTTTTTTATAAAAAACATTAAAGACAAATTCGTTCTCTCTAAAAAAACTACTGAATAAATTTAAATAAAAATTTTTTTCTTTTATTAGTTATAAGATTGAAAAATTTTGAATTTGAGAAAATTATTAATAAACCATAAACTTATTAATTTATTTGTACACGAGCAAATTCAATATTTAATACACTAAAAATAATGTTTACAAAAGCATTCAATATTAAAAATAAATTGTTTTGTAAAAATCTAAAAAATTTTCAGTAAAATAATATTTTAAATAAAATCTTGTTAATGTATAAAGAATCGAGTTACTTGTTTCATATTGACTTATGAACTTTAGATTATAGGAGCAAATATCGACATGAATTATTTTTATTCTTGGAAATTTTTATCGTTAAAAGTAAAAATAATATTTCAATAAAAATATACATATTTCAGCTTACATAATAAATTTTATGAGCTTAATATGCAAATATTTGTAACAAAGAGATAGGGGTTAATTTAATGAATTTTAATATAATAAATGTAATTAAAGAATATATTAATAACAAATAGCCATACAGTGATCGAATACATCGAAAAACTTGTTGAATAAGAGCTTTACTTATGTACTATGTCGATCTGTTTATGTACTACGTGGAGAAAAAAGGTCAGCAGAAAATGAGGGGAAGCAACCGTCATCGTTCTTCTTCTTCTTCTTCTTCTTCTTCTTCTTCTTCTTCTTCTCCACTATTAGATTTGAGCGTGTGGTTCGTGTATGTCTGTAGGTCTTATCGCTTAGATTCTCGCACAATAAAAGCATGTGATTTATTTTACGGGGTTATTTGTGCAACTTTGTAAGCAAGCTTACAATCAAGCCTATACTTTGTGTGAACAATCTCTCATACATTTCATTTTTAGATTTCGTAAGTATTAGTGGTTGCTGTTACAGAGTTATAAATTAGATGTTAAATGAAATTATGAAACTACATTTGTCTTTAAAAGACTGAGTAATTTTTAATCTTTCTGCCTTTCATTTTTATAACTGAATAAATGCACAATAATTATGAAATTTATTAGTTTATGCAAAACGTACACTTATGCACAATTCATAATGTTATCTACTATTTTATAAAAATAATAAGTTAATATGTACCCAATATCTTGAAAAATAATGAATTATACATAAATACATATCACTAAATGATATAAAATTTTAGATTAAATTTACATTAAATAATTAATTTAACGAATTTTATAACTAATGGATTATTGGTATAATGTATCAAATTGTTAAACTATAAACGAAAATAATACACAAATTATGAATTTAAGAATTTTGCACAAATATATAGTATTTTAAGTTAAAGTAATGAATTAATTAAAAAATCAAAAAATAATTTAATGCTATGATAAAGTTAATTTTCGAAGTATCATATGAAGTAAATTGAAAATTTAATATGAATATAAAATCAACGAACTATCTAAAACTTTTTTATTTATTAGATAGTTGTTTAAGAAGGTAATTTTTATAAGTTACAATTTTTTAAATTACGTAGTAAAAAATATTCAACTTAAAAATTTCGATTAAGAAATAACTTTTTATTTGTTAATGTTTAAAAATTTATAAATTCTAATTTTCTATTCAGTGAAAAATGAGATTTATAAATTAACCAAAAAACCAGATGTTCGTAAACGTTATTTATTATTATATATAGGTATATTACAATTTATAAATATAAAATGTGTTTAGGATTATGATGATTTATAAATGAAAAGTTGACAGGATTTAAAATTATGTATATTATGAACTCTATTTTATTATATGAACTATTGTTAATAGATACATAAATATGTATTTTCACAAATCCGTAATTGACTTCTAAAGTTAGATCAATTTTGAATGTTAGTTCAATTTTTTAAATTTAATATTGACTTTGAATTAATGAATAAGAATATCAAATGATTATTTTTTTATAAGAATCATAAATCTAGACCATGTATTGCCTAATCTCTAAAAGTGTATTATTTTGTGTATAATATTTTTTAAGGTTTATGATACTTACCTCTTATGATACTAAATTAAAAACGATTTATATTTAAATTTAACTTCAAATGTTGTCCATGAAACCTTATGACATCCTATCTGCATATGATCATAATTTATGAATGTATATAATGTATATGTGAAAATATTTTAATTTACAAAAATTGAAATAATATCTTTAGATATAAATGAAATATATCATTACGTGAATGTAACTTACGTAACTTGAAGTATTGAATAGATTTAAATTTTATTACATTTGTATTTAATAACATACAATCTTTCAAATACATATTTAGATTTTATATTTAATATAAGATTTTATAAATAAAATTATTCTCTAATTATTAATTTAAACAATTTTAATTTTCCTCAAAACTATGTTTTAAATAGCCGACATAGAATTTTTATTTTAAATAAAATATTATACTTATTTTCGTTTATTATTTAATTTTAATAAAAATTTTAATTTTTTAATACTATAAATCAATTTTTTTTTTAAATAATAATTATAAGATATTAATATTTATAAATGCCTTCATCATCAATTATCTAAAAATACTATCTAAAGTTATAATATTTTCAAATAATATAATCTATAAAGATTTTATATTATGTTATTGTTATTATTATTATAAATGAAGAAGCTAAAATTTTCTTTTTAAACGTAAACCAAAGTTGAGAAAAGAGACCAATAACAAGCATAATATTCTTATTAATAAAAAACTTACATTTTTCAAAAATTTTTATAAATATTTTGTGCCATTTTATATTATATTTTTTTCATCATTTTTTACAGTTAACCAAGTTATTTTTAAACTTTTGCTGTCTTACTTGACTTAGAATCGTAGATAAATAATATTAGCTGTGAACTTATGGTGGGTAAACTTTGGAAATAGATAATTTTAAAAATATTAAAAATTAGCTGTTGTATTATAAGATTAATTACAAAAATGAACGTAATTTTATCTATTTTTATGATATTCTATTCAATTATACTTAGAAATATTATAGGGTATATTATACATAATATACACATAATTTTTTATATCTTATATAGTATATTCCTTATTTTAAATATAAATATTAATATGAATTTATTATTATTTAGATCTATAATTGAAATAGTTGAAAAACAATATTGCTAATGAAATGAATTAATTCAATTTTATATCAACGCAATGAATTTAATAAACGCGTGAAATTTTTATATTTATTCTAAACTAAATAAAAGTATATATGTAAATATTTTTATTTTTAAATTACGAAAATACTTAAATCGAAAATATAAGAAAGTAATATTGTATATTATTAGATATTCATTTTTAACTTTACACCAAAATAGTTTGAAAAATATTCCATAATTTAGTGTAATCGTTTTCCATTTGTTTACGTAAAACTTTTAAAAACGATTTTTAAAAAATTTAAAGAAATTTAGCTCGGTAAAATGACATATTTTTCAGATATTTTCGTGTTATCGCAAAACATTTTTTGTTCAAAAATTGATTTTGTTTTGAGAAATGAGTTTATGCGAGAGCTCACACCAGAGAAGTATGTGAGTTAAAATTTATCCACAAACATCAACTCCGAAATTCAATGGTCGTGCCAAAAAATTATTGTTTTATTTAATATTAAGGCTATTAATTATTATTACTTGTAAGAACTTAATAAAATTGCTAATCCAAAACTTTAATAATATCAATTTATTTATGTAATAAAAAAAAACACTATTTACTAAATCAAAAATTAAATTCATTATTCTATAATACACTAACACTCAGTCGCGTGAAGTAATAAAGAAATAAAAAAGATTATTATTATTTATTTCATATACAAAGTCGCTTTCTCTTTTGATGCTCATTAAATGGAATTAGTTTCATTGATATAATTATGACTTATACGGATTATTTGAATACCCCTTTATTACTCATTTTTAGAAGACTTATAAATTACGTTTAATACGGAATAAGGTTACATATCAATGTAAATGAATATTTAAACGTTTAAAAAATATGTTATAAATAAATAAATAAAAAATTAATTATTTCAACCGACACAGAATTGAATTCTATGACTGTTACAATTAATATTTTTTATTTTAAAATTTTTATTCGTTCGTAACGTCATTACTATGTAAAAAACTTTACTTTTAAGAATCAATAACTTTAAATAAAGAATAATAAATTTTATTAATTCTTTTTATAATAAATATAAAAGTTATTTACCGATGATTTAATGAATGTTTGACTCGTCAAAACTTTCTTAATTGAGCATTTTTCCTTAAATTCTTGATAAAATAATACGGTGAAAAATTGATATTCGATGAAACTAGTGAAAGAAGAATTTGATGAGATCTATATTTATCAGATCAAGTGATTTTCAAATAAATAATTGATATTAATCCGTACTCTAATAGATGAGCAGAAATCATATTCTAATCATAATCGAGTGAATGGTAAATTCACGGGGAAAATATATATATTCAAATAATATCTGTATGCGTATTATATATAACTAATTTACTATAATAATTAAAAAAAGAATGTAAATAAAATTATTTAAATGCTAAAAATATTTGATTTATTAAAAAGCGAGTTGCTAAATTAATTTATTTAATATAAAAAAATGAATTTAATCAGGTGTGCTCATAAGAAAATTGTAACAACGAAAAGAAAAATTGAATTCACTATTGCGTCTAGACATACATTTTTATAATTTATAAATATTTACAAAATGTCTTATAACAAAGTATAATTTTTTTTACAAAAATTTTATAATTTTTATGTACGTAGATAGAATTCATTTTAAATTTAGTTAAAATGTGTCAATATTTATTTATTGGAGTAAATATATTGGATGTCAGTAGCTTGCAGTAATAGCACTTAAGGTAGTTCGAGCATCATGCTAGTAAAAAAAATACAAGTTTCAAAAAACATTTTTTAATACAAAAATGCTTTAACATTTAGTGTATTACATGAATAAATCCATAACATAACATTGAATAAAGAATATATTCAATTAAGCTTACGTTACGTATTTAATTATGAAAACTTCAATATAAACTTTGATTTGATTTTCACCTAATATATTTTCATAATAACCCATACCGAAATAGCAGCTTCGACTTGAGCATTATTTGGGAAGCTAAACTGAAATTTCAGAATTAATAAAGTTGTACAAATATCCAAACATAGTTGAACATCCGAAAATATGCCCAATGCATGTCTTATTACGGTAAGGGAGATTTTGCGATTTCGTATACTTTTATCACATTCAATATGATTTTCTTTTAAACATTTAGCGAACATCATTTTTATTTCTAACCACTCAACAAATTTTGAGGAACATTTTTAATATTCACATCGATAGTCTATACATTGATCCATCTTGTTTTATGTAAATATTGTTTTTTAGTTTATTGCGATCGAAGATTAAGATACATAACTATGGATTGAAATTGTCAATTTCAAATTTTACTACCACGTTTATCGAGATTTTCTTTTAAAGTTCAAATTAAAATTTAGAACACTTTATGAATGACTTGACGCTCGGGCTGCCTTAATACTCATTTACGAGTTGGATTCGTAAAAATATGGAATCTTAATTTAATGAATAAATAAAAATACGTCGGTAAAAACACGTGAAAACGGTGGAGGTGAATAATTTCGCTTCAAAATGATCACTTTTTAGACATTAGTGTATGAACTGATGCTGCTGGATTTATTGTCTGGTATAGAAAAGGGCGCATAATATGCTTGTATCCATTAAAAATATTTTGTGCCGAATCGACAATGGCTGTTAGACTGTAACGCAGAAAAACTTGAAAGGTGTATAAAACGTGTAATTTACGACTAATTTCATCTTAATACCACTGAGATATACAATACTCGTATGATGAAATATATTTGCTATCAATAATATATTAATACTAGAATAATTTATATTAAATATCTATACCGTATCATAAAGGAACTATGATCGTATCTACTCGCATATTTTTCGTTAACCCACGTGTGCTTCAACTAATTCATACGTGCAATGAATTTTTTTTCATGATAAATTTATCGATGCATTTTTTTAATCCCATGACTCAAAAATAAATTCTGTCCAATCAATAATTTAAGGAATTTGTACATTGACTTTGTATGGCTTAATAAAGAGCAAGAAAATGACTTCGTAAAATCAAATTGTATATAGTTTACATATTATCATTAATATTCTGGTGGAGCAAAAATTTTGTAATTTACAATACACATTTACCATCTCGTGGAATTGAGTATATGTTACGTCTAAATATTTAAAATAATTACAATTATGCATCTAAATTCAGTCAACTAGCAAGACCATAATTTTTAAGGCTCTAACATGTATGTAGATAGCACGGCTGGTCGTTAAAATATTGTTTCAATATTGTATTATGTAACGTAACTGCAGCTGAATATGAATACGTGAAACTTATGATTTTTACCATGTATATATATTGAATTTAAAAAAATTTTAATTAAAACAATAATTACACAAATTTATTTTAAAACAAGCTTGCAGATTGTTTGAAGAACAATAGATTGTTCCGACCGTATATCCGCTATATTGTCAATATACTTTTACGGGTAATTTTAGCGTTTGTATAACATTACCACACGTGCTCGTGGCGTGAACGGTAACTTTTCTTGGTCACTAGGGTACAGTTGTAACAACATTTTAAATAAATTCTGTGCTGCCTAAGTACATTTACAGGGTGATGTTTAGAATACAAGGTAATTAAATAATTTATAAGACTTTCTATACAATTTATAATAAAATCGAATAATAAAATTCTACCTAAAAATGCAAAAACAAAAAATGCAATTATAAGACAGAACTACTTTAGAAATTTTTATTTTTTATGTACAATATAAAGTATATAGTGAGTCATGAGGTCAACGCAATGCATGCAGTATTAAGAAAAAAGTAACTGCAACTAGAACTGTTAAAAAAAATGTTCAAACGTGAATTTTAATCTGGATTATATTTCATCGAAATCATAATAAACACGTGTAAGTATTCCATCATCTTGTCTGTAGTTCCAGCATCACATTTTTCGCATAGATTTGCAAATTAGCGCTTACTCATTTACGCTTTTTGAATTTTGAAATACTTCCTCTTACGGTTAGTCATTTTTTAAAAGGAATACCTCGTTGAAATTCGTACACTGAAATCAATATAGAATTTTTGCACATATTTGTTCATACATTTTTGATGTGCAAATTTATCGAAAAGGAATTTGATTGCATATAATGAATAAATATGCATTATTTAGGTTACCACTTTTATATGCATACTACGAGCTACATATTTTTACATAATATATGATATTAATTTATTTTTATCAAAGATTACACTCGAAACGTGTAAATAAATTTGAAGGCTAAATAAACGTCCATGTAAATATTTTCAACAAGGTATAAAAAATAACTGTATTTTCGATATTTTATTTTTATTGCATTATTACGAATCGCGTAAGAGTGTTGTTTTCATGTAATAAGAAATTCTATGAGCAATCAAAATTTCGCAAGTTTTATTACTGTGTAACTGAAACTGTTGACAATATAAATACAAAGGAAAAAGATGAAAAGTGCGAGAAAGAAAACGTAAAATATTATATTAAAAAATAATTAATATTAAAGCGCTCAAGATAAAATAAATAAACTAAGGCTTTTTAAATTTAAATCATTTTAATAAAAAACAGTAGTTGCCGAAAAAAAATGGCACATAGTATTTATAATTATTTAATAGCAAGAGTACATTCTGGTTTAACCAAATCTAAAATTGATTAGAAGTTGCTTGTTCATATTTTGATAGAGCAATTTTTCTAACTGGTATGAGAACACATTGTAAAAGAACTCCCAAAAGCAGAAGTTTTCTAGATTTAAGTGTGACCAACCATGCGACCGGAGTGAGTCAAACGGTACAGAGCATCTCGGCGCGCTTTAATGCAACGCTTGAACTTGGATGCCTAAAGGATGACGATTCCGTGAAGTAAATTTAATTTAAAAACACGTTAAAAATCTTCGTTTTTCACAATAGTTGTTCTCAAATTGAATTTCCAAGTCCTAAAATTAGTCGGTGGTTTTATTAGTAGTTGAGAATTCGTTTTTTAAACAGTTAGCGTCGCAAAATATTGTTTACGTAATTAATTGATGAACAATTTGTTCATTACGAGCAAAGTTAAATGCACTTATAATTATTATTGACTAAGAAGATACTTAAAAAAGTAAGAGACGAGTGATTACTGCTTATCTATCAAAGACAAGTTGTGTTAAGACTTTTAATCGAGTATCTAAATAAATACATAATATTTTCAAAGGAAGACTGAAAATTGAATAATTTGTTGAAAATTACCTTATTTAATGTATTTCGATATATAGAAAAATCGGGTCGAAATTATATCCTTGCAAATCTAGATTTGAGGTAAAAAAATAATTAATTTGTGTAATAGTTTTATGGAAAAAAATTAATCGCTGAGTTTACGTTACTTTGCATTAATTTTTATTACACTACATTTCATATACCGTTAGTACTTTGAGTTTATTACCGGAAAAGTTGTACCAACCTGTTGAAAACTAAGCAAAAAGAAATTTTCATATATATATATATATATATTTATATTTATACGCGTGCGTGTGCGTACGTGTGTTGAGAGAAAGACTCAAATCGTATGCATTAAACGCACTTTTAAGCGAACTGCTTTATAAGCGATTCTTCAAAGACATCAGTGTAGCTCGTGTTTGAAAAATTATTTTTAGCGTTGGCCATTTGCTTTTTTATCAATACGCCTCGGATAATCGGGGTCACTCGTATAACGTGCAACGAAGATGAATCGATAGGCATTTAATAAGCTGAAATGGTGCGACAGTTTTGCGAGATGGAGGAACCCTACGAACGAACAAACCATCAAATATAATAGTCAATGCGGACTAACCTCCTCCGTGCGCGCATCCGAATAAAAAGGACAATCTCTCGATAGGCTCCGCGACCAGAATGTACGCTTTATTCATGCCGTTTTCTTTCCTCTGCCACTTTTCCCCTTGTATAAGGTTTTATCGGAGAAAAAAGGTTAATTTAAAATATTTCATTAGCACAAAGGAAAGGCTAATGCAGTTGGTTGTCCACTGTCGTTACATCTTTCTTTTTCCACGAAGAGCTTGGCGTCCTTTGGGAACGTTAATCGTTCGAGCAATGTGGAGAACCTTTGCATTCCGCCATGCTATGATGCTGTGCCGCCTTTTCTCTCCTTGCCCCTACTTCTCCTCAGTCTCCTTTCATCCTTCTCCTTATCCTTATCCTACTCACCGTCGCCCGTGACTCGAAAGCAAGTATTGTTACCCATGAATTCCGCGCGAATCTCTCATCCTTTCTGTTACGCCATCTGCTTGTTCTCTTTACTCTGTAGGCCTTGCACTTTACCTTTTGCTCATGTTTATCTTTGAAAAAGTTCATTTTTTTCACACGTACAATGGAATCCCATACGGTTTTGCAGATTAACAAACACCGGTAGCATACGTAGCAAGATACAGACTAAAATAAATTAAGTACGACGATTATACTACATACGCTGGGACTCTTTACTTCGCTCTAAATGCTTTTACCTCTGTATAGTATGCCTCCGTCCTCTTATGCCTTGCTCTGCATTCAATGGATCCTTTAAATAAAAGGTCGATCGAGAAGCATTTCTTAATGCGCGTCAAACCTCGTTATTGGTCAATGAAAATTTCAAAATCAACGCTCTATAATTACTAATATTTACATAACACGAAATAAATTATTACTATTCAAATAAAAGTTTTCACGTATAACGAACTTCCTGAATGCGGGCAGCAGTAAGCCGAAGGTGGCTGCAGCTAAGGCATAATACAGAAGGTAAAATAAATACTGTGTCACGGCAAAAATTGCTCGTCTATCTAAAACTGCACCAAATCGTCCCGAATCTTCGACTTCTTTGACGCTTAATATCGCGCGCGCGCCTCGAAGCGTATCTTCGAGAAGAACAACTCTAACATTACAACATTGAGGGAGCATTTTCCTTTGAATTTTTACTTTTGCTCTCCTCTAAACGAGTCTTTCCGATCACCTGTCTCATATTCTTCTTCAAGCTGAATTGCTTTAAGCCGCCGACATCACCGCCACCGCCACCGCCACCGCCACCGCCACCGCCGCCGACGCCGACGCTCTTGCTGCTGCTGTTACCGCTACTGCTATTGTTGTTATTATCTGCAATTAAATGCTTATGAAATTGTCTCCTCCGCATACAAGTTGATAAAATTCAATAATTTACCGATCAATTTGCCTATCGAGTGCTTCGGCAAGCCTTATTTTTACGCGTTCTGCAATACGGGCTTAATTTTGAATGAGCAAACGAACTTGTCACGGGGATTTGACATTAGGAATAAATTAGCTTTCCTGGAGGATGTACTTGTCACTTTGAGCGTTCTAGGCAGTAAATGCATTATAGCGTGAAATGAACAAGAGACATTATATCGCGAACAGATGCGGACTTTTTTTTAATAGTATGGAATTATTAAGCAGTTACTCTGCAACGATTTCCTTGTACATATAATGGGTTTGTATTTTTAGCTCTTAAACTGAATGTAGACTGCTATTGTAATAACTGTAATAATCTACGCATGCAACATAACCTCGTACATAAACAACTAGAGGAAGTTTTGATTGACGAATCTGTGTTATATGTACGTACACGTTCATACACCTCGGAGCTTGGAATTTGATTGATGTTAAATTCGTTGCTAATCAAAGGTTATAATTATTATTCAAATTGTAATAGAAAGTACTGCAATAATTGTGTACAATAATTAAATAATGGATGCATTTTTTACAGCCAATAAACTTTAAATATTCTAATAAGGTAAATGTAAAATTCGTCGGTGCAAATATTTACTGTTTAATGAAGCTTTACGTATAAATTACATGTTTTTCAAGTTTTTCTCATAATTATTTCAAACATTAAATCATGGAAAATTATATTCGCATAATATATATGATAAAATTTGCTTTTATGGTCTCTTTATTTAATTATTAAATAAATTAAACTTTTAAATAGCTTCTTGGTTTACTATTAAACTTTATTAAAATTTTTAAATAAGTTAATTAAGAAAAAAATGAAACTACGAATTTTCAATAAAAGTAATTCATAACTAAAACTCTACAAGCGGCAGATTAAGAATTTAATAATAAAATTTTTACATTTATTAACGAGATTTACTAATTGAAATTTGTACTATAATAATAAATTGTGAATCAAATTACCAGTATAAAATTAGACTTAGAAAAAATTAAAAAAATGATATCTTTAAATTACGTTTTTCTGATGTTATTTCAATATTTTATAAGCAATATTTTTTGCGTAAGGAATAATATGTATTTAAAACATAAGGCAAAAGCTTAAAAATCAATTCGTAAAGGCATAAAATTTCTTTTTTTAAATCACAATAGACAGTGCGACAGATACACCAATAATATTAAATAAAGTTATACTGTAATTTTAATTAGAAAATTAGAAAAACTAAAAGTTATAAAACATAATTTGAAAATTTTATGATAAATTCAATAAAATTAATGATTATTCCCAGATATTAGTAAATAAATGAATATATCTGAATATATAGCAAGTTTTTTTGGTATTACTAATAAATACAAATACTATTAAATTAAGGAAATTGATAAAGAATCAAACTCAGTATACTAGATTATTTCGTTTATATTGCAAAAAATGTTACATTAAACACTAAATTTTATTTAAAATGGATAATGCAAACATATTTGCTATTTTTAAAATTGCACAATGGAAAATAAAGCAAAGTTTAAAAAATTTTAAATAATACACGAAACAACAAATAAAATTTTTATAATAGAAAATATTTGTAGTTATAATACGCATTCGTTAAAATTCACATACAACTTTATTTGAATATAATTTTTGTTGTTTTAAATGCGCAATAAAAGAAATTAAAATATAGAAAGTAGTAAAAATATCCGATAGATTCATTAGAAAATCATAATGTTTACTTTGATACATGAAAAAGGCAATAATTTTCTCGACACCTGTGGAAAAAAGACTACGGATTTTGTAAGAAACAGGATATTATATGAGCTTAGCTATATTTTATTATTTCAAATATTAATTGTTATTACTTAAATTTTATATTTATTTTGCTTATACATATATTTTATAAGTTTGAGACTTATAAAAGGGAACTTGAAAATATAAAAATTTTTTTTATTAATAACCGGAACAAAATTTTCATAAAACATTAACGTGTAAAAAAACTAGAAGGTTCAATTTTATCTACACAATAGTATTTAAAACCGATTTTAAGATTATATTTTTCAATAAAACTATCATGATATTTTCTTATGTCCAATTTTTATTTACAATATATAGTTAAAAATAAAATATTATTGGTCCAGAGTAAACAATCAGGATATAAAACTACTTATTTCATATGTTTTATTAAAATTGTTCTCGCTCTCGTTAATTTGGTATGTAGTATTTTTACGTTAATTTAGAAGTGCGAATCATGAAAAACGAGATTATAGAATTTATAGGTGTAATAATATTAGACACAGTAATAGTATTAATTGGATAATTAAAAGTAAAATGCGTGTAAAAAATGAAGTGAAGATACAAAATTTACGTGGAAGCCGTATATAAAGTATTTTATTATTCCGTAGTGAAGTAAATAATCAAGTACACGGCATTATTTTTGAATGTGTTGTTTTTATTTCTCAATTGATAATACGGTAAGTGCTTATGACGCCTTTACCTGAAAAGGTTTCAACCGATTGCTAAGAGTGATTTTATCAAAATTGTTTTTAAAAAGAAAGATACTTCGAACGGCGCTCGTAAGTTGAAATTTTTATAGCTTCCAAGTGAAATAATTAACGCGCGCTAAAAAATGTTGTAGAAAATCTGGGATACGGTTATTACTCATACGGTTGTCTCACTGAATCACGTCAGCGCATATCTCCGATAAAAAGAAGTCGATTATTATTCCAGGAATTAATCGTTCAATCGGTCCCCCGGATTGCGGATGCGTGTAAATTTGGCAGCGCGAGGTCGAAGAGAAAAGGTCGGAAAAGCACGTGCCGGGGCAAACTCAGAAGGAGTCACCTCGACGCGAGAAGCGTAAAAATAAAAAAATAAAAGAAGGAAGGGGGAGGATGAAAAAGCAGAGGGGAAAAGAAGAAATCGAGGCTGGATCGACTAGTCGCGCGAGCACACAGAGGCTACGAAAGAGACTTACGAAAGGGAGCGGGGTCGTCAGCTCGGCAGGGTCCAGCATGACGCGTCTCGAGGACGAGTCCCGTCAGGCAGGCGTCCTTCATGATGTGGCACCAGCTCGGGTAGGTGATGTTGTTGGTGGCGCAGAGCGCGATCGGTGACGGGTCCTGGTAGTCGCGGTTCCTGTGCCTGTTGCGCTCCCGGATCAGCTCTTTGTTCCTGGGACAGCGGTAGAGGCAGGTCACGCATCGGGGCCGGTCCGTATGCGGCTCCGCGAGGCAGAGCTGACCTGGCCGGCACTGGACGCTCGTGCAGTCCGTGTACTCTGAAAGCAGCGAAGTCGCCACAAGAGTCGTTATCGCGCGGCTGCTTTGGCGCGGGTCGTTGCACCGCGACGCCTCCCACTCCCCTCTTCCCCTCGTGTCTCCTTCCCGCCACCCCCCCCCCAATACCCCCTCGTGTCCAGCATTTCCCCGTCATTTCCCGAGCTATGCGTGCGTCCGCTCAAGGATCGTGACACTCGTGACGCGCTCCTGGATAGCCGCCGCCGCCGCCACCGCATCCCGCCGGGATCTCGGATCGCGACGCGAGCGCACCCGAGAAAAGGGGTCATTAAGAGGCGCGTCCCGGCGGTGGAGATATCTCGGAATAATACAACATCTGTTAGCGGCGTTACCGCGGGCTCCTCCGCGATCGGTATTCCGAATAGACGAGGCGCGCGCGCGAGGCTTCGAGGACGCCGCCTCCGCACAATGCGCGATGCATCATCGTTGACGTACGTGAAACCACTTGCGCACAAGGAGCGCGGCTTTAAAACGCTATTCGACGGCCATTGTGATTAATCGACTGACAGGGCCGAGGACGGACTGAAAGATTGATACACAGCCTCCTCCTCCTCCTCCCCCTAACCCCTAGAAGCGCAACCGACTTCCTTCGGCTTTTTTCGCACTTACGCGCAAGGGTGGATGCAAGCCGCTGCAAGTGCCGCCAAGATAAATGACGGTGGCCTGCAAAAAGCCGACTGACATTGGCACTCGCTTTAACTGTCCGTCAGCCCTCGGCTTTCGCCCGCCCGCCTCATTCTCCCTTTGAAACTTTCTTTTCTATTTACTCGCTCATTGCGAGCGAGCGCGTCTTTTCTTTCCCTCGTCCCGACGTGGCCGTCTCGCATTATAGCAAGAATCAGCATTGCAGATGAATAAACGGCGAACGCGGTGCGAACACGCCCCGAGACAAATGCACGCCAGGCCAGACACGCCGAGCGCTATCTCGTCATGTCGCGATTAGCGCGTAATAAAGCTGATACGCGCTGCTCGCACCTCGTTGGAAGCTACGAACAATTGTCAAACTTTCGCGAGTTGGCGAACCTGAGTTCCTGGCGCGAGTGCGTTCAGTTCGTTGTGATCGAAATTAATCAGGAATCCGACTGTTTTTAGGAGCGCACCCGAGGCCTCGCTTTGTAAATCAACGCCAATATCCTCTTTCTTTTCTTTACACGAAAGTAGTGACAAGTGCATTTATAACTTAACTTCTAATTGCAGACAAGAGCTGTTGAGTCAACAGTCCTACTATTTATTAGAAAGCTTCGTAGCTTTCACATTTCCTTAATTACCGCTCACTTGCTAATACTTTTTTCGCATAGGTGGATCGTTGGCTACCAAAGCTTTTGAATAAAGTCTTTTTTTATAATATGCAAAGTTTTTTAAACGATACATCTTCGATTCATTATTGTTATAGTTTTCCTTTTATAGCATGTTTGGTGTTACAAATGTTGAATGTTAAAAAAAACTTACACACGCAATTTAAAGTAAAAAGATGGAAGACCTGAATTCTAAATCTAACTGATTTCATCTTATGTCGGGTAATACTTATAAATTTATGAACCTTATTATTTATAATTTAAGTAATAAGTAAAGCATGATGCCGAAATGTTGTAAGACCCTTAATGAATAACATCTTTGGTTCGACTTGCCGATTGAAATGAAAGAATAGAATAACATGAAAGACGAAAGAACGACTCGCGAAAATACATGTACAAAACATAAAAAATATATTATAAATATTTGCAAGTTCTACTGAGATTTATATTCATATTATTAAAATCTTATTAATATTAGAAGCCGCTCAATATTTGTATTTGTTAATCATAAAGATGATTAGCTATTCACGATGGTTACTGTAAAGATGATGTTTACAAAGAAAGTTTGAAAAGTATTGTTCACGAATTTTACATAATAAATATGTGTAATATTTAAAAATCTTTGGAATAACACAATATTCTCAAGCTGTTAAATTTTTTTTTTTTACCTAAATACATAAAGATAAAGATATGTATATATGTGTGTGTGTGTGTATTTTTATTCTTAAAAATTAAATTATAACTATAATGGTTCAGACTACTAAAGAAATTGTATCGCTTAATCTAAAAATGTTGACTCATCACACACATATTCCTAGTGATTTGATCAAAGAAGTCATGGTCAAAAACGAATGATACAGAATTTCGTAACAAATTAACTGCTAACATGATTTGACATCAATCAGGTCGACTTATAATGACATAAAAGTCTTAAAATAAATTAAGATTTAATTGAAAGATAGTTTCATTCAATTTTTAGACAAGACTGTACATATGCCGTCACTTTCACTAATACCGATAGCTTTAAAAACAACATAACTGGACAAACAAGACTGTAAGATTATACGCTAAATTCTTTTTATATTATTAATATTATAATCCGGAATGAGACTTTATTTTTAAAATTAGCTTTATTAAAAATTTTAACTTCATAAATAATATAATTACACGTGAAAAGCAAACTTTGTACATGGTTAATTGAATCAATTGGTCTACATGCTTATCTAAAATATTTCTTATTATTTAATATTTGTTTTAATAAAAACTTGTAAAAATTTTTTACATTAAATACTTTTTTTAAATGATGCTCGTACCTCTTGGAATCGATCGTTTTCTTAAAATAATGTCTCTATTAAACGAATGAACAGTCTCATTTATCTAAAATATGTAACCATGAAATTAATAAAGAAACTTAGTTTTGATATAATTAATAAATATTAACATTTTTCATTTAGATCTTTATTTAATTGAGTGATAATTTTACTTAGTATAAATAATCTTTAAGAAGTTAATAGTTTTACACTTATACAAGGATTCTATTTATCATCGAAAGTTTAATTTTATTAATATATATCGTGCAATTTTTAAGCAATAATTTTAATTTAAATAGATTTGAATTGATAAGTTGAACGAGATGAATTTAAGCTAATTATATTGAGCCGTGATAGACTCAAGACGTACAGAATATTATTATTCAAATGAAATAAAATAAAATAAATCTGTGGCTTCGCACTTAAGTCGCGTATAGTATTGACTAGCCGTAATTGATAAACGTACAATTCCAGTAAATATAAATTAATAAAGAACTTAAATTTGTAAATTAATATATAATTTAAGTAAATTCTATGAATTTTGTTTTAAATCTATTTTATTAGATTAGATCTCTAGCATATAAACGTGTAGAATTGGTTTTAATAATTGGATTGATATAACTTTAAAAATAGGAATCGGAAGACAACTAATAGATTTTTAAATTCGATTTTTGATGATTAAAATATTTTAATTGCATTTGAAAAACTAACTAAAACTTTTAATACTTTTTATTAATTTACTACAACATTTTAAAAGGAAGTCTTAACATTGTATTTACTATAATAGCATAGCGAAGTTTAGTAAGATTTTATTTCTTACTTAATAAGTAAAATCACTAACCGTATATATGTAAGTTATAATTTCCATAACTGAAATTATAGACAATGGCCATTCATTATTTGATTTTAACTTAGTATTTAAGTACTTTTTTTTATCAATTTTCTTTAAAGCAACTAGTTCCTATTTTAAAAATCTATTCAGAAATGGGCCGATTTCTATCTAGAGAAATTATTATAATTTGCCACATCTTAACCCATATAGACACGCAATTCAGAGAGCAAATCTTCAGATCTTGCATCTTATTATATGTGTTTAACATCGTTGAATTTTAATCTGTTGTGAAATTTCTAAAGTTTCATACAGCAGATGCAACGTTAAACGTGAAATATTAAAGATTTTTGTATTTTTATTAAAGTCAGTATTCAATAGTTTTTAATTATGGATTAAAATGCCATTCTTTTATTAGATTGTGCCCAATTTAATTTATCGAATTGATATTAATCATCAAATATTAAATCCTTTTTTAATTTTTATAAAGATACGCCGTGCTCAGTCTCGTTAAAATTTCAACAATCTAACTTTAAAGTCGCGATTGCCTAAATATTTAATTAACAAGGTATTATGAATAATTTCTATTTTGAACGTATCGTGTAATATTTCTCCTATATAATTAATAATTTCTACTGCGAATAACTATATATCGTTTATATCAAATGATATTAAAAATGAAATCTTATGTATATCAATTTTTATCCGTACATAAAAAATACGTAAATAAAATATAATAGTGTGCATAATTGCTTAGAAATATTAGAAAAATCAATAAAATTAAAAAAGATATGAATGTGACATCGTAGTTTTCGATAAAAATAAAAATATGAATTCGAACAGTAAAACTAATAGAATTGGTTGCTTTTGAATGTCTTGAATAATAAATATGCATTCTTTAAATGGAAATTCATAAAAATTAAATGCTCAACTTCGGGATCATTTGATATGTATATATTAAAAATTTTTATGAAGATTGTCCAATGCGATAGATTCTTGAGTGTAGAAATTCAGATTACAAGACGACGTTTAAGAAATTTAATGTAAAGATAATAATGTTTTGTAACGTCAGTTTTACTAAAAAATATCTGAATATTACTCTGGAATTTATGCTTTTATTAATTTACATTTTAAAGAGAAAATTGTAATGAAATGATACCAAGTATTTCAAAGTACTTCAATAATGTCTTTGTTCGCAGTAAATTTTGGTAAAGTGCGAAGTCATAATTTACGTTTTTTAAAATTTAACTTTACTCTTAATTAAATTAAAAATTTTAACGTCAATATTCACGTTAAACTAATTAAAATATAATAGAAAAATCTATTCTGTGGCATAATTTTTTTATGCTTTATTTAATCTATTCTTAAGTACGATGGTACTAACAATATCTAGTCTAACATGTTTATTTTACTGTAGTAAAACATAATAAGTAGCTAATTTAATACAAAAGTAAATTTTTATAATTATTATAAGTTAATAAGTTACTACCATATTTTAAAAATAGATTACAACTTTATCAGATTTAAAAGCTTCGTAATTAAAGATTTCTAGAATCGTGAGATATTTCACTTCAATCGATTACATTATTATTCATTTTTTACATAAATAAATATCGTTAGATTGATTATAAAAATTCTAGACCTATGTAATAAAGATAAAAACGAATAAAGAATTTCTTAAATTATTTCAAATATTTCTACAATTTAAAAAAAAACTTAGGCAATGTATTTTATTACTTTGGATTACGCGTTCTATATCAATTAAATTTTAAATAAACAATGTCGGATAAATAATTAAAAAAAATAAAAGTTTAAATTATATATTGCTTTATAAACTAAATATATATTGAAGTTATGAACCACTTGTAAGACAAATTATACTGCTACGTACAAAATTTGCGCTCTTTATTGGCAGTACGAAACTACACGTACTTAAATATAGTAGCAAGTAAATACAAAAAGAGTTTTGATGATCTTTCTAGAAATATTTTACGTAATATTTAACTTTATGTTTCAGGTCCTTTAATTAACTATTGGACTAATAGTTTATGATAAATATAAATAAAAGGGTACATTCTCTTTTATTGTAATATGCAACGAAAAGAATTTATTTTAAGAAATCCTTTTTAAAACTACTTTGAAATTCTATTATTGTGTCAGTTGCTTTCAGTTTTGAAACGCAAATACCAAATTATTGATAGATTAAAATCTTAGAATTTAAAAGCATGTACATTGAATATTAAAAAACATATCTCTTTTGCATTGTAATACGAATTTAGTTTAAGAATTCGTTAAAAAATATAAATATTCATTAAATAGATTTTATAAAAAATGAAGTTCCGTTGAAATATTTATATATATTATCTCTTCTTTGTATTTTATAAATTTAAGCTCTATTATTAAAGTTTTCAATAAAATACTCCTGAACATCCTTGACTATCCGTTGATCCAAATGAATCGAAGACAAATTCATTAAAATTACGATTGTTTCTTAATTATCGACTGCACGTTTTAAATTTAAAAGGAGAAGCAATTTCCTAGGTCTTGATCGGATGGATAATTCGCTGTTGATCAACACTTAACGAACCTCCGAAAGGTTGTTTATCTTTCTAATAATATTGAATTCAAGTCGAGAAAAAAGCTATAAAGTTTTCATTTAAACTTCAATCGTTTAAGATCGATCGAAGAGTAAAAGAATCCGAGAGAGGGCGATTAAATATTTGGCAGTTGGCTCGGTAGTAGGAGGCCGAAGATCGAGATCGAAGGGAAGGCGCGCTGAGCCCCGTCGTTACGGAACATCCGAGTGCAAAGTTAATCGGCGGCCGCGAGTACGAATAGCGCGTTTAGCAGGAGCTGCCATAACTGCGAGCATGCGCCGACTCGAGCCGAATGCATCTTTCGAAAAAGTTAGGCATCATCGATGCATTATCGATTCCTCGTCGAAGCTCAGGAGCGCGTGCGGTCCCTGCTGTAGGAGTGCGCGCAAAAACGCCGAGGCTCGCGCGATGGGCTATTTTCGGCTGCGTGCACGGAGAGGGGCCTCGACGGGGGGAGAGCGCGCGAAGGGGGGCTGCTGCTGTTGCCAGTGGTGGTACTCTGGCTGCTGGCGCACCGGTCAATGACCGAAGGGCAAGGACGCCGGAAGGACGCGGGAAGGACGGCCGCGTGCGAGTTCCGAGATCCAAGCAGTAAGAGTAAGAGTAAGAGTAAGAGAGAGAAAGAGAGAAAAGCAAGAAAACTCACTGCGACAGGGCCCTCTGTAGGCGATGGCGATGGCGCGGCCGGCCCGACAGGCCGCCGCCCTCAGGTGGCAAGCGCTCTTGTAAGTGTTCCCGTCGACGCCGCAGACTGGTCGCAGCGCCAGCCGCTGCTGCCCGCTCAGATTGCACCGGCGCGAGCACTTGACGCAGTGGGCGCTCAGGTTCTGATCCAGCAGGCAGCTACGCCCGTGCCGGCAACGCACCCCGGCGCACGAACCTGCGGATGTTTAGCCAGGGTCAGGGTCAGGCAAGAGGCGAGAGGCGGATCGCGGCGTTATACTCACTGCGACACTGGCCGCCGTAGGCAACCGCGAGCTCGTGGAAGCCCTTCCTGCAAACGCGGCGCTTGAGCTTGCAAAGACTGCGGTAGGTGCGACCGTCGGTGCCGCAGACGGGCCCCGCGGCGACCGCCTGGGACTCCCGGCACTCCGGCCGGCAGACGCATTTCGGCATACCTCGGCGCAAAACGCAGCGCCTGCCCTCGGAGCACCGCACCCCGTCGCAGCTTGCGCGGCAGGAGTCGCACTTGACGCCGCCTCCGAGGACCTGCCAGAAGAAGAGGGCGCCGTTGTCGTAGTCCTCCTCGCTGTAGGCGCTCGTCTCGGGTGCATTCGCACCGTTGCAGCACTGCTCGCGCGTTACGCCCTGCGACAGGATCTCCTTGCAGCGCCCGGCGCTGTTCACGTTGGACCAGCAGGCGCCTCCTGCAACCAAAGCGTCCAAGCCTCTGCGTTTTACATCACTCGCCAAAGTTCCAACGAGGCTTTCGAGCGCTTTTCCGCGAATCGTTGCTCCGGTCAA
Source organism: Platyscapa corneri (assembly GCA_018907185.1). Lineage (NCBI taxonomy): Eukaryota > Metazoa > Arthropoda > Insecta > Hymenoptera > Agaonidae > Platyscapa > Platyscapa corneri. The sequence continues at coordinate 2,418,390 of JACCHW010000019.1, read as the reverse complement.
CGATCCTACACCGGAAAATCTCTCCGATCGACGGTCGCTATTATCAACGGTTAACGGCGAATGTTCTTTTTTCGTTTCACGTCTCGACACTCCCAGATCGCAAAATTGTTTAAATTATATAGGCGGCAATTTCGAGCGAATAATTTGCGTCCGCGAAGTGTAAATATTCACAAAGCCTCGTTAAAATTAATTCGTGTTGGTACATTTAATTTTTTAAATCGAACTTAATGCTCCGCGTGCATATTCTTTCCGAAACGCTAACCAGACTCGAAACTTTTTCAACGAACATTAGCACCAAGACGCGAGTTGGCACTATTCTAAACATTGCACTGGCGCAACCAAAAGTACCGCACCCAAGATGCCGAATACCAATGCTCCAGTCTACTATGCAATACTTGTCTCAAGATTAACTCGGCGTATTCTTGTTAAGACAACTCGTCGACTTGGAAATTCCGATTGTGATAGTAGATAAAATTTGAAAAATCATTAAAAACATGTATAATAATGATAAGAAAAATTTACACGTCCTTGAAAAAACGTTATATCTTGATGCAAGTTAAAATTGTCTTGCGCGGGAGACGAGAAAAGAATAATTTTACTCTAATAATATTCTTCTTTCAGTACCAGTACAAGCGTCATTATTCTTCTCAAAGAATGTTTGCTTAGCATCTTATTTGTATGGATTGTTTTCGTTGGGACGAATGCGAAATACTCCTCAAAGCACAAACGAGTTTAATGGCAATTACAAATTTCTGTAGGCAAAATAATTTTTGAATTCCCAGCCATACCGATGATCGGAATTGTCCACGAGATTTATTTCAAAGCAACAATATTGCTGTGAAAATCGGTTACGAGAAGACAAGCTGAATAAAGTAATTTTTCAGAGCGAATTCCTTTGGGTATTCTGTTATTCTGCCAATGCGCGCTTGATAAAATAGACTAAATATGCAAATGGCAAGAATCGCTAAAGGGCTATTAAGAAAGCCAAGATAATCAATCGAACTAAACGATTTTTCTCAGTGTACGCTACGTGGAAAATCAACAAGACGGAGCCTCTAGGCGACCCCTTGTCTGCGAGCATCTGCCAGAGCTCGCCTCGATTACGTTACACACCTTGATTAATCGTTCGTAGTCCCGGGATGTTCCATTGTCTTTGCGACGGAGTTGGAGCATCGTCCCCCTCATCCGAACTCGCTTTTTCCCCTTTTTGCATTCTTAGAAGAGTATTTTTTTAAGCCGTGAGCCAGGGCACACCGAGTCCGCTCGATCGGCGGTTTTCTCGCCAAAAAAGAGCCTGGCGACGCACAATTACGATCCGGGGAATCGTGGAAAGCAAAGCAGCCACTTGACCTTCTTTCTAGCGCCCCCTCATATCCCACAATGAATTAACGACCGAGGAATTCCTCAAGCTTTTGCACTCCTGCACTTTCTGTGACCAAACTTAATATTCCCCTGGCTACCTCTGCTCGTTTGCTCTTTTCTTTGCCAGTCTCTTCGTTGCCGATGCGAGCGGCCGCTATTATCCTACCGATGCTTCTAATAAAATTATCTCTGCGAAGATATGATAGCCCGCCGCGTAAAACTCTACGGTATTAGGAAGGAACTATTTCGAACGCAAGTCGGTAATAAAAAAAGTCGGTGAGCATCTTGGAGCGCAGGCATTTACAACTTCAAGTCAAGTTCTTGCAGCGCGATAGTTGGCTAGTGATCAAGGTCGAGAGAAAGACAGAGAGAGAGAGAGAGAGAGAGAGAGAGAGAGAGAGAGAGAGGAAAGAAAGGGAGAAAGAGAAAGAGAAAGAGAGAGAGAGAGGAAAACAGAGATGGAGATAGACAACTAGAGAAAGAAAAGAGAAAAGGAAGCGCAGATAGAGATAGAGAAGGAAAAAAAGGAGGCAAAAAACCTTTGACTAGTTGACCAAAACCGCAAGCTTATATCTCCTTCCTTTACTTTTCCTTTCTTTGCTTTTGCTCTTTTACGCTCTTTTTCTCTTTACTTTCTTTATATTAAGAGCTTATTCCTGTATTTTTTCTGCACTTTGTACTGCTTCTAGTCGCAATTAAAATTCAAGTAGGTCAGTTAAAGTATGTCAATTATGAAATCGATTTGTTTACGCTCTTTAAATTATCTTCAAAAAGTATTAAACACGAATATTGATTAATGTCTTTACTAAAATTATGCCCAGCTATTTATATTAAATGAGCCATTCATTCAACTATTAAATATTATTAAAATTTTGTATTAGTTTCTCATTAATGTACATTACGTGTATTATGAAAATTAGGAACACGCGTTAGATCTAAGTAAGTACTAGCAATATTTGTTAAAGAAACAAATAGAAGATTAAGTTTTAATATTTAAAAATCATGTTTTTCATATGGATTTACTCCTTATTTTTTGACACGATTTCTGAAAAGAAATTCAATGATTGATTTTAAATTTTACACACGCGCTCTATGTGAAAAAAAATGTCGAAATCTACCGTAAAGTAGTCGTAGCTTAGGTAGCCGAATTTTGTTTTTATTGAAATTTATGGCTTACAAAGTCACGATCACTGCTATCACAGATGTAGTTGCTAATTTTGTAGTTCGAACTGTAATTTCGACAACAGCAGACTTTGAGTGAAATGTTGCTGTTCCTGGTACTTCAATATTTTTTTCGTGTCGATGTTTCTTTAAAATTGAGATTATAACTAACAAGGAGAATATTAATCATATGTAGTACAAACTTAAATAAGATTTTGAGAGCTGTTTTCTAATGCCAAATAATAAGTTACGGGTTTCATAACTCATTCTAATGGTCCATGATTTCTGACATAATTGCTATTTAAGTAAAATATACGAAATATTACACAGTGCCATAAGGCTTCATAACCTACTATTATAATTATATCTCATTAAATCTGTGTTTCACGGGATTAATGTTCTTATTTCTTTGTAAATCGATATCGAAAATCCTTTTACTTGTTTGATATACCGCTATTTTTTCTAAATTATTTTTTTTTTTGTTTCATTATTTATCCTATTTTTTGATTTTCATTGTTTTGAGTACAAAAAACATTCAAACATCATTATTTGTTGAAATTTTTCGCTTTTATATATAATTCTATTTGAATCTACTTTTCTATTAGAACTATTTATAAATTGAATTTTTTTTAAAGTTGATTTTAATTACAGTATTATAATAGTAATACCTATAGATGTTATATGACTGATAATTTATTAATGAACTTTTTGATCGGTTGATCTTTTTTTGAGAATATCAAATACATATTTTATATATTTTTCTTAAAGTTTTGCTTCATACCATTAGTAAGGTATTTAATTTACTAATGATAAAAAATAAAGAATCATATAATTTGAAAATTTTAAATTCATAGATAAAAGAGAGTCGGCTTAAATACTTATAATATACTTTTGTTTAATTTTGAGTCAATATTATGCTATTATGATTGAAGGTATCGAGTTAAAAGTATTTATTAGAATTTAATCAACAAAGTAACCTGAGCATAAAAAGTTTTATATATAAACTCATTTACTTATGTAAATTATTAAAATTAAAATTTTCGCAAATACATTTTCAATATTTGAATGTTTAATAGATAATTTAAATTTATAGTTGTCAAAGTTTTAACGATTATAATGATGAAAATAGATAATACGTAAATTAATAGATCCTTTATTGTAATTAATAGTTATTGTAAATCATTTGTTTTATTAACAATTATGAAAATCAATGTAAATTAAAATGTTAATAAGAAAATTATGCGTGGCAGTAATCGGTGAAATACGTCAACTTTCAATAAATTTTCGATTTCACACCAAGAGCTTATTCATTCTCTCTGAATTCTTTCAAAATTATTGAAAAAAATGAAAATGTTTGAAATTGGACAATTTGTTGAAGAGTTAAAAATGAGCATTGTTTCTTAAGTTGCATATGCGTTGAATCGTTATTATTAAAACTACGAAACTACAGACTCGCGTCATTAAATATAGTATTTTAATAAATAATGATACATAAAAATTGTGTGTGATTACATGACAAATACAGTAATTTTGCGTTATTTACCCGATACATAATTCATCCCCAGTCTGTAAACAAACGAACTGTGGAGGAAACGCACGCGCGATTAGCTCTTGATAATCCACTGTTTCTTGGAAGCGCCTGCTTCTAGAACACTGAATACGGAGAATTATGCGAGGAAAACTACTATAATTAGTACAAGATACTTAAGTATAAAATGATAAAACCGTGGAAAGATTGTGAGGAATAGTTATGATCAATCGTTAGTTCACAAATACCAATTTGAGTCGACGGAAAAACGAGTGTAATTTTTTTATATCTTGTCGTTAGGGAAGAGTAGTATTAAATGAATAGGTATGTGCATTTATTGACTTCATGCAGTTTCTAAAGTTATTATGCACAAATGCATGATGTATTTATATCGAATAAAATTATAATTTCGAAATTCGTTTGATACCATTGCAATTATTGTAATGGTTACCTTTTGTTTGCCTCGTCCTATCATTCTTCCTTAATGTTAATAGTTACTAATAATCCATGTTTGTATAACTCATTAGCCTTACATCGAGTTATTTCCGTTATTTAATTATTGGATTATTTTAAATTTGCCTCTGTTGTATGATATTTTTTTACCTACACGATAACTAATTAATTAAAAATATTAATGTGCTCGACCATTTTATAAATATTATATTAACTAGGGAATTAATTAAGAATGACTGGCAAATATATTGAGCCATCAAAAAGTAATTCGATTCCTAGTAAAATTAATATTTTAACTTTTCCAGTAAAAAAAGTTTGATTTATATTAATGCAATTTTCACGTATATTGATGATAATAATTGTTACGAAGACAGCGATGATAAGAGGAATAACGATGATAGTAACTACAACGAGGATGGCGATAGTACTAATGAGGATGTTGATAAAGATGATTTGAAGATTTGATAATAGGTTTGAAACTTTGTATCATCAACAATGTAATAGATAGAATGTATTAATGAAATATTTTTACATCTAATACGACACGATATTTCTAAGCGCATTATTAACAATGAGAAATAGTATAAATCGATCGAGAATTCATCTAACGTATTATATAGTAGTGATGAGAAGGATAGCATTTCTACAAGTTTATTTTAAATAGCTATGCTGACGTAGAACAGTAGCCAGATTCACGCACAGCTCGTTAATCAATTTTCATATTATTCTAAGAAATAATACTATTGAGAAATAAATCGATATAAGATTGATGATAAATACACGCACTGTTATAAGATTTTCTGATTGATGCGAGATTATTGATGTAAGGTTAGTTAAATATCGACGTTTTAATAATCGAATGAAATTTAAATTATTAAAGTTGATTAATGACTTCTTAATTCACGTAATCTGTGAAAACGGATCATATTTTTTTTTTATCGGTCAATGAATAAGTAAAGCTTATTTATAATTTATATTTATGAAATATCTACATGAAGGCAGACATTAATCTATCCGTATTAAATATGAATATGAAACAATAATTTTTCCACCTCACATCTGATACACAAGTACGTATGTAATCGTATATGAAAGTGTGATTAATTTATATACGATTACATGTAACGATATAATTAAAATTTAACAGATGCCAGCATATATTAAACACTATTGCACATCGCTGCATATCTGACGTTATGAAATGTATGCCGTAAAAAATTTATCGTCAAATAAGAATAAACTGGAATAAATTATTTAGTTTAAAATAATCTTATGCAAATGTATGTAAATTTAAATTAGCTTCTACAATCTAATACATAATTATATAATTTTTTAAAAATAATATGAATAATCTTTTCTACAGGATACGGTATACATCTTGTGTGATTTATTTACTACGATATATACTTAAATAATTTCTGAAAGTATGAAATTTTCTAGGTCTTCGTGCAAAATTTGGTTAGCATTTCTTATTCTATGTTAACATATTTGAATTTAAAAAATAATGTTTATCGTTTTTTATGTTTTTACACACAAACACATACAAGAACATATTAATTCATGTAATTATATAGGTTTACATGTGTCCACATATAATCACATGCGATCATATGTAATTACATGTAACCAGGTATAATCATATGCGATTACACGTGGCTACATATGGTGAATTACAATCATAGATTCATATTAGATTACATATAATTATATATGAATATATACGATAACATATAATCGTATGTAGTCATACACAGCTTTATTACAAGTCTTCGTAAATAATAAATACCAAGAGCTATTTTTTAAACTTTGATGTTTATTAAACAACGTAAATTTGTGATCAACGTGCTACAAATTAACTTACTATGACAAATATTAGTCTGTTAGATACTAATTTTAGTTGAATAGCACGTATAATATAAATACGAATAAATGAAAGTCTAAAAAATATTAAGAAATTATTGAATTTTTTTTAAAGAAGAATTTTTTTGAAAGCATGTTGAACGATAATAAGCTGTCAAAAAACAAATCAAGTAAAATTTATAGAATCAATCGAGACACATTTTTTTATTAAATAATATTACTCTTTTTTATTTTTTGTCACTCTTGATTCATTGAGAGGATATAAGCTTTTTACTTTTTAGTTTAACTTGTTGACGCTCCAAATCATTTTCAAACAAAACCTAGTATGTGACATATTTTATGCTTTTTTTTTATAGTTGAATAGAAAATTAATTATCCAATATAATACAAATACAAATTTTTCAAAGTTTTTTTCTAATCTATAAATAAATAGAATAAAAATTAAAAATAGTAAAAATTTAAATTAATATAGTTTCAAATTTCATCGTGAAATTTTAGTCACTTTTGATTGCCTTTTTAAATTTTATAGGCTTATATATTTGTATTTAAAGAAATTTTAGAAAATATAAAAATCAACATAAAATACATGGTAATAATTAATTTATAATTCTGTACGTAATGAAATAATGATTTCGTAGCAAATAATAAAACTTGATATTTTTATCATTAATTATTATTCATTTATTTCATAATGATCAAATTTTAATTTTATTAAATTTAAGATAAAAATTTTATATTAAATTATAAACATGGTTTTTTCATAGAATATTTAAAAACTGTAATTTAAAAAAACTTTTTCCGTATTGTATTTACAAAAGAAGTGAAATTTTATTCTGACTTTATATGTAAAAATAGATTCGTATTTATACGGAAATGAATAGCTTTTTTATTCTAGTTATTTATTCATAAACATCAAAGGCCAAACCTGTAATTTTAAGACATTATATATTTTAATCGTTGTATATTTGTTAATAATATTATAATATTAACCCTAAATACTGAAACTACTATTAAATAAAAATATATTGGAAATATATTAATATTATGTAGTCTTAAAATAAAAAATAAAATTTAATTCGAAGGGTAGACTATTTGTTATAGCTAGTTTCTAAATTTAATCCAAAATTTCGACTTTCAATTTTAAATATAAATGAAAAATCTGGAATTAAATGGAAAAATAATAAAGAGCATTACACACTTCTTCGGGGTTGTGTACATACTAATAATTACATCAACGGCGCTAGTCTATAAAAAGTTGAAAGTTCCGTTTTGCTTCCCCGGTTCTGGAGTGTGAACGGAATTATATAATGTAAACACAACATGAATCAATCGTCTAGGGAGTGTGTTGATGCTTCTCTTCAAATGCAATTTTATAGTTTTTTAAAGATAATAAAAACTACTTAAAAATAGAATTGTCATATTTAATAATATAACCGATGTAAGAAAATACCTTTTTATTTTTTGAAATTATTCATTTAAGAAATATTTGGTTTTTAAAATAGACATAGTTTATTTAAATACATAGTTTTTTGTTATAATTTTTACACAGTATTAACTTATACTATAATTATGTTTTTTTTTAGATTTTTTATTCTTTTTTCAGAGAACTATTAAACGTTAATCAACAACGTGAGAGATATAATTAGTAAAAATTAATCATAAAAAATAACAATGTAATTTAAAAAAATATAATAATAAAAATGTTCATAAAGGTCTATATTTTACTTTAGAGATAATTTAAAATTTATAATAAATAAAGTAAAATTATTATTATATACATATTATTATATACTAATTATATTATCGATTTTATAAATTTTATTTAAGCATTTGATTATCTTCAAAAATTTTGCTTTAAATGTTCGCTGAAAATATTTAAATGATGAAACTAATATTGCTTATATATATATATTATACGTTTGAAATTCTTAAAAATAAATCAAATATAATTTAAAGTTATCTTTTAATAAGATTTTTATTAAATGACATATTTTTGTTTTGATATTTTTTTTATCAGCTATGTAATTTATAAGAAACTTTATTATTACATATATTTTTTCAAAATACACTCATAATTGAACAACAACTTTTTTCGCATTAAATTCATTCTAATAATAATTATAAATAAGCGATAACTTGTTTCAAAATATTCGTATTTAGCTCTGTCAAAAATTTCTTCTACAAAACAACGTATTTCTGAGATGATCAAAATAGTCTTTCAAATTATAAACAGAGATTTAAAAATAAATTGATAAAAAATTAATTAATGTAACTATGTATGTAAATTTATAATAATATAAAATTTTACCGTTATTTATATTATTTATTCTTACTTTAACTTGCATTAATAATTAGGATTATGATTTACAATGTATTGTGAAGAATATAAGATAGTTATATAATTCATAATACATTTTTGGAATGACAAGGGCGTATTATTTTCATACTATAAAATTTGTACCCAATGGAAAAACGTTCATAACAAATAAATCTGATAAAAAAATTTTTCTTTTTTTTTTTTTACAATTTTAGATGAAATAAAACAGTCTTAGATTGAATACTACTGAATCTTACATGTGACAACCGCGTCTTATAAGAAGAAAAAGATAGATTACTATTAGGTATTGCAGATAAGAACGTTTCCTTCGAACAACATCTCTCGATTTCTCAACAATTTGACTTATCACATTTGTTTTACAAGTAGATAATAGATGTCTTTGCAGAAGCTGTAAAAAAACTTTAAACTTTACAAATGCCTGTATATAATCGAAGTAAATGTAAAAATTTACAATAAAATATTTTAGAACGATAACGTATTTATAAAATTAGACTTTCAATTCCTGAAATTTAAATAAAGTAACTTGCATTCGTCGCCACATAAAAAACAGATATGTTTTCGAAGTATCAATACTGCATAAACTTTGCGGATGAGAACATGACCCTAGTCGTTTACAATTGACAAGAATGATATATCGAGAACTAGCAGACGATCTACGAGCACTCCTTTCCTTTAATCCTTTAACCAATCCTTTCCAAAGGTACATAACGAATGTACTCGCCATATTTTCACAGATCTTAGGGAGGGCTTCCCTGACTTTTTGATGAAAATAATACATCCATACATCACTGTCCAAGTTTATTTAGCTACGCTTCCACTTTAGAATTATTCTAAGTATGCATGTAGGATATTTAAAAATGTCTGGCAATAGTCAAATATCTTGTTAAGAACTCGTTTTGGAACAAAATGGTAGGCAGAAAAGATATAAGCTTTGGACAGGGCGATTTGATCAACTGATTAAATCTTTATTCCGAACCTTGACTTTTATTGTAACACGGACCCCGAATTCAAAATTGATTCTACTTTATCCGAAAGCGAAAAACTGCCCTGGACATAAAATGAAGTAAAAAAATAAGGGTTTCTGGTGAAAGAATCCGATTTGGGCCTTGTAGGGCTTCGATGGGCCATGGATTCAAAATTGAATGTACCTCGTTTAAAAAAAAAACAATCTCCGGAACACGAATATGCAGTAAAAGACAGGAGTTCTCATTTTAAATTTTTGTCTTTGACCTATTAGGGCCAAACTTGGAGCTCGGATAACAAGTCTAATCCATTGATTTGATAGTCCTGTCTGAAAACTACAACTTCTTTATTTAACACTTTTTTTTTAAAATATATTTCTCAGAAAACATTTAAACCTGATTCATTCAACATCCTTTATTCAATTCATTAAAATTTCTTTCTTTTCTATGTCAGCAATATTATATTGTTGGTTTCATTCAATTTTAGATTTTAATATTGATATGTTAATTTATATTCTTATATCAAGCAACCTATTTCTTAATTTCTGAGAATACTTATATTTTTAATTTAATTTCAATATATTTTTTAATTATAAAAGATAATACATATTTGCAAATTTTAGTCTGTTTACAAGAGGATATAATTAATACAAAGCCTTGATGTATTAATAAATAAAATAAAATTATTTTTCCAGAATTAAGTCAAATCGGGGTTTCACAATGTGCAAAAAAATATTCCGTATAATTAACACATTAAGTTTTTTTAGAAAGGTTGCAGGAAGTAGATATATAAATTATAATTTATGCATCTTTTCTTTGTTAATTACTCATAAAGCCATATAACATAAAATATAGTAATTTTAATGGAGTAATTTGAGTCTGGCAAAAGAACGCGCAATTTAAAAAATACGATAATAAAATTTTTATAGAACTCCATAGAAGCTTGCACAAATTGCTGTCAAAACATATTTCGAATTTAATATATTTATATATAACAATATTTTCTAAAGATCTATAAAACCAATTTTAATGTTTAAAAATTTTGCGAAAAGTTTACTAAAATTTGAAGATTTGTTCTAAAGAACAAATAATTTAAAGTATAAAAACAGAATTTGTAAAAATAGAACGCCATCCATTGTCAACAATGAATTATTGATTTTTATTACAAGTTGTTTGCATTTGAAGTGGAAAGAATTTGATTCACTTGTATTCTACATTAATGTAAACACTTAATAATATTCGATTGTTCGGATAAATTTTGTATATACTTGTAAGAAGTATTGACTACTTATAATTCTATCTAAGAAGAGTATGTAAATTTAGTATTTGCTAATTCTCAAAAGACTTTAGTACTACATTTACATTTTTTAATATATCCATTGCAGTACTCGATGGATTGGTGTTTATTTTACATGTATTTTTTGTTTGTTTTCGTCTTTAAGCCTCTACGACTATTTGTCAATCCGCATTTCATTTTGTATTGCACTTTTATATTACTATTAGTTATTTATAAAAACGAACAATGTTATCTTTATAAGAAATTAAAAAATAGACGTAAAAATATGAAAATTATATTTTGAATGATTTTATGCTGACGCTTTTTCATAAAAACTTATTTGTTTGAAGTTCAGAAATTTGAAATGTTGGAAAAACTTGTTTACATCCTTAAATGAAAACCGATTCTTTCAGAATTTATTATAGTTTTTTATATAGTTCTTGTTATTCTTTCACTTTCGTACTTCTCTTTAAACGCACTTATTCAATACTTATTTTTACGAGCAATGCGATATAATAAATAATTGAAAAATAATATTTTTGCATAAGTAGAATAGCAACATAATAATGTAATATTTTTTGGTAATAATGTTTTTGTGTAAGTAGAATAGCAACTTAATACTGTAATATCTTCATTGACATTTCTTAACAGTTTTGATATAAACGATGACACTTCGGATACGTATGAAATTAATGCGATTAAGCGATTAAGTTGTCGTACGTTTATTTATCTACTGATGTAAGTCAAGTGGCGCGTTGTTATTAATAATTAAAAGCACTCAACTGTCCGAATTAAGATACGCAAGTATCGATTTTTTGCTCTCTTTGAGAGATTTCTCGCTAGGTCCCATATTACTTGACAAAAATAATTTCGACCTCACGATATAAAATCAACAAGACTAATCTTCTTAGAAAAGTTATTCCTTTTTATCTCAGAAAACGATAAATGAGGATAATTCTGCCGCTAGGAGACTGGAAACAAGACAGCGTGCAAGCTAGCCCGTAGTTATAAGTCTGTTCTTGGCAATCACTGTTGCACGTTTTCGTACCCGAGGAATGCAGCCTGCCTTATTCTTGAGTGATATAAAGTATCGTCTATCTTTGTCCAACACATTGATTTTGTATTTTCTTATGTTGTTCTCGGCACTAGTTTATCACTTATAAACTAAGCTTGAGCAGACTCGAATCGCGAAATACAATCTTGCGCATGTTCATCTTATTTATAAACCGGCTTTATCTTATGGATAACCAATATGAATTAATCCGCTTGCTTATTAATAGATAAGAATTATTAATAAATAAGACATAATTTCACAAAAGATTTAAAATTTACAGCCATGTGTCAGTGGCTCGATAGTAACTTTCTTTATACGTACATAACTACGACGAGAAAAAACTTATCTGACTCGTAAAGTTCTCGTTGTAACTGAACGAAAGCGCACTTTAATAATGCTAGCCATATGTTAAATTTTGATCAAGGATCGAACGAGTGCGTTCAATTGCATAAGCAAAAATTATTGCAGACATGCAAATAATTAAAAGTTGAAGTTCGATATATTTTAAAGTACGAAAACAAACATTTTCGCAGTAAATGATATGGAAATTTTCATATTAATTTATTAAAAATAATTTAGCAATAAATTTTATTCAGAAATAGATGTTTTCCAACAACAAGTTTGAAATTCAATAGTTTGACATATATTTTCTTCTCGAAATAAAGATTTCTAGATAAAGTCTTATCGAAATATAATAATTCATACTTTCAAGATTCAAATAGTCGAACTTTCTTTTATCAACTTTTTGTCTAAATTTTAGGATTGGTCCTGTTTATTTATTTAAAGATAAATCATATTGAAGTTTAATTAAAATTATTTATTCGTTATAATTTAAGATATTAACTTCTGATACGTTCATGTTATAAATTTGTTTGTCATAAATTAATTACGAATTAAACTCGAAATAATTTTTTCTCTCACTTTTGTTTACTTCGTTTAAAAAACTTTATTTGCTATATATATTTTACATCAAATAATTGTTTTCTGTGTTTACCATACCCATGGATATTATTATTTTACAAGCGACACAGAAACATGCGTCTTTGATACTGTGCATATAACTATATATTTAAATAATAATTTCAACTAAGGCGGAAATAGAACAGATAATTGTTTTATTTGTTTCTTTACTTCGATTTATTTATCAAAATTAGGAGAAATGGATGAGGAATTCAGCAAAATATATTTAATTTGTGGAGTATGCATAAAAGACATTTCTTTTTATATAAAAATGTTATATAAAAATATGTAAACTTGTATATATACTTTTCTTTTTTTTTGCTATCTTTCTTTTTTCCTGCATTAAAAGACCTTATCTTATAAAAATGTATAAAATAATCAACATATATTTGAAAAGTTTTAATTTAAATAATAGCGCACCTAATATTATCTTTCAAAACGAATGTTCCTACATATTTAGATATTCTATTAAGATAACTTAATAAACATAGTAAGATTGTATTATTATTAATCAGGTTTAATTCGTATCTTATTTATTTCATTATATAAGAAATGAATCCATGTAAACATTGATTTTATCAATTTATTAATAACATAATTATTAATATTATATCTACAGATATAATATAACAACTGTATATTATTAATTAATCGATATTTTAATAATATATCGAGTTGTGATTTTTGAGGTTGGTATTTCGACTGTATTTCTAAATACTTGGAATTGTTATTTCATTAAAACCTAAAACAAAATTATTTTTCTTTCAATGAATATAAGAAGAGAATTTCCGCTTTCTATTTACAAGAAGTTTTTAAATAATAAGAGGCAAATCTAAAAATTTGTAGGCATCCATATTTTAGCATCTGGTTAATATAAAACGGATATTATTAAGATCGAATATTTTTTTATGTGTAATCAATTTTTTTCTTCAATTTTTTTTTTTTTTTAATAACGACGAAAAAGTAAAATATAGAAATCAACGTATAAATTGAATAGCTAATTAAATCTGAATCATATACAATATATAAAAATATCGGATTTTTATTAAAAGTTTTAAAAAAATTTAATAAGTATTTTATATTACAGAAATTTATGTGAAATTTTAAAAAATTATACTTGCCTTCCGACAATGAATATCCAAGCACCGGAAACATTTGGAGAAAAATTATAGACATGTTATTCATATCTCGAGTAGATACTTAACTTTTTTTGATACTTTGTTTTTCTTGAGCGGATCCGACATTCATTATTACAAATTAAATAATTTCTCAATCTTCCATGCGATTTCATTAAATAGGAGATTTGTATAATGAGAAACACAATCACCTCCGACATCCCCTTAATGGAGCTTATCCCCGCACTGGCATCTTCCGACATCCCCGTAATGGTATATCTCAGCTTGAAGAATAACGAGAAATGAAAGCCTTTTTGTTACCCCTCAAGTAATGAGTACATGAAGATCATTTTTGCTAACTAATTAAGTACGACCGAGGTAAAGTGAGATCGAAAAAGAGTAAGTGAAAATATATTTTTTGTATCGTTAAGAATAAATTTTAAAAAAATGAAATTATAATTCAGCTTTTTACTTTTTAAACGACTTCAATAAAATGATGTTTTCGATTCGACTCGAACATATTATTTTTTGAAACTTTGTAATAGTAATACTTAAACTTTAAAAGTATTTTAAAATGTCTATGCAAAAAATTGAAAATTCTTTATTTATCTCGTAGCTCGAATAATCAATTTTAACATCGATCAAACTATACAGAAACTACAGCAAATACAGGAACAAATTAACCTTATTGGAACACGTCAACATAGTTAGATTCGACTAGTTATTTAAATTTTAATATGAAAAATCAATAACATCACATACAAACAATTGCTATAAAAACAAATAGAAATGCTGAGTTTGTCAGTAAATTAATTTTTTCTCATTTATTACGCTAATAACGAGCGTGTATAATAAGATACTAATAAAAATATTCTACTGCATGTGTAAAATAATGCATTATAAGTATTTATTTTAATAAATAATTGTAAGTTTATTGCTGTATGGTAAAATGACGAATAACTTAAAATAAAAAATATAATAATGAAATTATATTAAAAATTTTATGATAATTGTTTCAGAGAAAGTTAAAAATTGAAAAAAACCTCTCATTCGCATAAAAAGGAATAAAGAACTTTTTTATAGCGAGAATTACTGTTTTGAATTTGATTAACTTTTTGTATAAGATGTTGCAGTTGTGTAGTTCCAAATTTTTAATATTTAAAATTTATTAAATTTAAACTTTATCACTAACTCGTTTATTCAATAAAATAAAAAATACGTTCGAGTAATTAACTCGTCTTCCTTCGATCAATTAATAGTTATCATTAAGCAGCAATTTGAAATAATAATAATAAAACAATATTTGTAAAATATGAACGTTTAAATTCTATTTTAGTCACTGAAAATTTAAAATAGAAAAAATTAATAAGAATTTTTTATTTGAAAATTATGAGAATCCCTACAATTAATATTCTTTTAGAACCAATAATTGTTAATAATAATTTTAGATTTTATTCGTTACTGTGCATAATCTACATCCCCATAGTAAAATTAATTGCGTTATAAAGTGTAACTTATTCGTTGAATTATGAATTAGGATATGTGTATAGAAATATGCATTATGTACTAATAATAACCTTTATATATCAATTAAATTATTTAAACCATACGATATAAAATATTTCCGAATTAATATTTTTGAATGCTTGAAATCGTATTATCGATTCCTGTATATTTTTCACATTTACATAATAGTTGTCAAGAAAAATCTTTTAAACAAAATTTGCAGTTTTATCTGATAAAATTGGTAATAAATTGTTGAACCTTTTCTGTTATTTTGGTGTGAGTATCGACCAGTTGATGTTAAAGTAATCAAAATATGTGATAATTTGCATAACTTTCAAACCCAAGGAGTATACAACTTTCTTGGATGCTTTTGCTGTGTGTTGCTGCGCAGTAGAATCATGGAACCTAACGGCTTGCCTTTTAGTTTTTTCCGGCATGTGCAGGCAGTTGAAAATCGCTTGTTAAGCTACTGTAAATTGCTGAGTAAACTTCTATTGTATCTAACAGATATTTTCTTACAGGAGTTTCTTTGATTTTCGGTCTTCAAGTTTTTAGTATTTCACTTTTTGATCGGAAAGATAAAAATTATCACTTCAGAATTTTTAAATCGCTTTTTATACACTTTATGAGTCACGAGAGCTTCCCAAAAAGTTGAGCAAATAATTGTCGGAGCCTCAAAAGTATATTCTTTTAATTAAAAAGAAAAAATAACATACTGCTTCAAGTTCTAGTTTTAATATATAATAGTTTCATTATTATATTGTAAGATTATATTACAAGTAGTGCAAATGTATATAGTACTTTTAATATTGAAATAAAATATTAAAAATATATTTAGATTCTGTAGAAAGTTATCACAGAATATTTTAAAGATGTCGAATTAATTTATTCGTCTACTGTTAATAATAACGATTTAATTAGTCTATAATTAATACTTATTTACATATTTATGTACAGTCAGAAGTAATCTAGTAGTTTATTATTTGTTATATTATATTTTATTAATGTTAGCTAAATTTTTTATAATTCAAATTCTTTTTAAATATATAAAATAAATTTTATCCGATTTTTTTAAATATTTAAAAAAAATGTTTACATTTTATTCTCATTATATTTTTTAATGCCATTAATCTTAATCAATTATATATTATATTAGAATACAGATTTAAATTTTTTATCGATTATGCATAAAATTTAATATGATTGAGAAAATATTAACCACAATTCGTAGGTATTTATTGGTGCTTCGTTATATTTTTTAGGTACATGAAATGAATATGGATTTTTCCAAATTTAATTATATAATTGAAGTCATAAACTTTAGATGATTCTTTTTTAAATATGAAGAATTAATTTTTCCCTTTTTTAAAAGACCCTTATATATAATAATATAAATTAATTAAATATATTTATTTCTGTTTTATAAATGTATCGTTTTCATCCATTTTCATTTTAATTTTTAAAATAGACAATATCGAAGCAAATTTATTATAAAGATAATTAAGAAAATCCATACACTCACATTATATATGAATTAAAATATAAGATTTGTGAATTATTTTCTAATAAATTAAAAATAATTTCTCAATTATCTTACTAATAGAATTGCAATTAAAATTTTCAAGAGATTTATAAAATATTTTATTATGTGTCAATTTTATAAATGAAATAAGAATATAAATGTACCGATTTGAAAATAGTATATTAAAATTTTACAATATAATTGAAAATTATTAAATTAAATACTTTTTTAGACGATCCAGATGTTTTCATTATTAAGTTCGTTATACTAACAGTTTGTTATCATAATATTTATTTATAATATATTAATGATTAATAATCGTTTAAGAACCTACAGTACACTTTTATTTTTTTAATATTATACGAGATTCAAATTTAATAAGAAGTATAAAAATAATTTGAAAAATTTTTGTATTAAAAAAATTAGTCATATGAAATATGAAAATTATATAAAAACAACTAATATTTGTTTGAGAAATATGTTTGTATATACATAATTATTTATTTAGACTATAAAAATTTAACAAAGGTCTTAAACCGTTCCCGTAATTCATAATAGTTTAAAAAATTAAAAAATCCATATATACCCATAACAGTAAATAATTTTTATTATATAAAGATTAATTTAAATGTAAACGAACTATTCAAATTAATCATAATTTTTAAGCAATGTTGATATTGCTATCATATATATATATATATACGTATGTGTGTACGGTTAAAGTATTTTATATCAAATCAATCAATATAATAAATAACGTTTTTAAGAAACTCATGTATATAATTGTGAATATATGTAATATCATTCATTATTTATTTGTAACATATTATCTTTCACTTTCTAAGCAATTTTTGTTTTTTCATTTTTTTATAACTAATTATAGATTTTCCAAAATGAGGAATCTTCAATCTAACAGAATTTAATCTGAGAATTTGACTGCTTTTCTTTATTTTATGTACAAAAAAATATATAGATTAAAAAAATTTGCGTATTTACTTTTATTCATTATTCTTCATTTTTATATGGAATAGGTATTTATTGGCATATTATTGAAAATAATTAATTTTTGTATCTAATAATAACTTTATAGGGATCCTTCCTACAGGAACTCATTTATTTAAAATATTTAAAATGCATTTCTACAATTAATATTTATAATACAGAATACCGTTATGTTTAAATGTACTTTAAAATTTTTTTAATTTGTACCTTAGGTTATCTGAATGTAATGTATCATTTGGTGAAAGAAAATCTAAATTAAATAAAATCTTATGATTAAATCTTCTATTTAAACCATCATTCGCAAAAACAAGATAGATTATAAATTTAAATGAATAATATATTATATAAATTAAAGTGAAAAAATAAATATACAAAAAAGAATTACTTTTATTAAAAATCAATCAATAACTTGTTACTACTAAATTTTATTTTTATAAATAGTATTAAAGGAAAAAATAATTAAAAATTATGTTTTTATCTCATTTTTTATTCAAAAAGATTTAGGTTCTAAAAATAAATGCGTCATTAAATGAGTTTGTTGCCGCTATTATTTGTAACAATATTTTAAGAATATATATTTTTTAATATTTTTCATTATTTTTCCCATGAATATAAGTAATACGCACATGAAATTTTAAAATATTTATAAGTAAATTATTTTTCATGAGTTTTAATTTTGATTTTAAATTTAATTTAATTTTAATCTTGTTAATCTTAATTAATTATAAATTTTAATTTAAATATTTTTTACATCTTGTAACTTTTAAAACTTTCTATAAAGGAAGCTTATTTATATGTAATATCAATTTAGTTCAATAGATCAATATATCAATAGATGATTCATCAAAATAATATAAAAAATGTAATCAATTTAAAAGTTTAATAAAGAATTCGAACTATTTCTTGATAGCAAAATAAATCAAATATAATTAACGAGTTTTCATTCTTTATGCTAAATTTTTCGTGTACTGATGGATATGGGAATTAAGAATGAATTAGTAAATTAAATAAAAAAAACTTTAGCGAAGGTAGTACGTATAATCTGTATCTTTTCCAAGATCTATAAAATCTTAACATACGCTTCTAAATAGTTATCGATAGTTCTACAAGTGTTGACGTGTAGATCAACGGCATATTGATTATATTAAACACCAGAGAAATTAAATTTTAAGATCGACAACTTAGTTACTATAAGTCATTATCCTTATTGAAAAGTGGTTTTTGTAAATAGAATTAAAAATAATGCAATAATTCGATGATTTTTGAAGGGAAGAAAGAAGGATATAATCTAAGCGGGAATAATGTGCGTGTGTTTGTTCAGAAGTGTACTCATGTGTATGTATTTAAGAGAGAAAGAGAGAAAGAGAGAGGGAGAGAGGGAGATAAGTGATATTTATTATGAGATAGCGAAAGAGAGGAGAGAGAGAAATAAGTGATATTTATTATGAGAGAGAGAGAGAGAGAGAGAGAGAGTGAGAGAGAGAGAGAGAGAGAGTGAGAGAGAGAGAGTGAGAGAGAGAGAGTGAGAGAGAGATCAGAGTCTGGTGTAATGGAGGAACCAGTTTGCGGGTCAGTGCTCCGCATCACAGAAGAGGAGCTTAAGCTTCATCCAGACGTGCAGACGAAGCTAACAGCAAGAGTAACACGGGGATGAGGACTCGTCAAGGAAAAGGGGGAGGGGCCAAAGAGAAGGAGAAAAAGAAGAAGGGGAGTAGGCACAGTGAGTAAGGAGCAGGCTTGCCAGCTTCGGGGTGCACGAGAAAATGCAGCTCTCTTCGCTTGACCCTTATCCTTCGTTTTTCCCTATTTCTCATTCATTTCCCCCCCCCCCCCTCCCCCGGTTGGACATCGACCATTGTCCCTTCCGCGAGGAGCCACTCGTTACGCCGGCCTGCCTATCGCTTGCGCGCCGCGGCGAGTTGTCATCGGCTCCAGTGGCTAAGAACCCGAGAGACAGAGATAGAGAGAGAGAGAGAGAGAGAGAGAGAGAGAGAGAGAGAGAGAGAGAGCAGAACCAAGAGAAAGAGCGGCGCTGACAGACCGAGCTCGTTACATCCGTGTGCGCGACTAACGGCCGGCCCTGTGAATGCGAATGCAAATGCGCGTGCTACGGTGATCCCCGCGGGGCTTGACGTTTCCACGGTTGTTACGTGGGCGCGCGCAGCTGGAGAGCGCGCCGAGGTGCCCGGAGTGCGCGTACGGGAGGCCGCTTTTGTCGGGGAAGCTTGTCAATCAGCTGTGTGCCACGAGCGTTGCGCTCTCATTCAAACGCGCCGGGGCTCTCGTGCTCGGCTGACCGACCGATCGCCGAACCATTACCATGGGGGCGCGGGAAATCTCAGCCACGGTCGGAAGCGCCGGCTCGGAATTCGCGGCCCTACCGCCGATTCCGATGACAGGCGCAATAACGAGTTCTTAATAAGCTTAACGAAGGCTCGTGTTGTTGGCGCAGCTCGCGCTGCACGCGCATTCGACTTTCCCTTTTCCTTCTTCCTTTTTTCTACTACAGTATAGTTGCAGCCCGCGAAGAGACGTCGAGCGCGAGCTGCGCTAAGTAGAGACTCGCGCCGCAATTAATTAGCTCGATTACCCTCCTTTCCTCCTAAAGAGGCGGTATTTCATAAGAAGCAGTGTCGGGTATTCGATCGGTCCAGAGTGGAGTTGCGGTCTCCGTATGAAAACAGACTCTCGGTCGAGCGCGAGATCGGGAGAATGACTTTTTTCCACCAGTTCCTGGTCCTGCTCCTCGTCCACCTCGTCCTGCTCATCCTCGTTCGCCCCCTCCACCCCTCGCAACGAGTTTCGGCGGGCCGCGGTTTAGCGGGAGCCTCGTTCGGGCCCTTTGCGATAAAAGACCGTGCGCACGGGAGAGTTTTCCTCCGCGAGGCGTCTCAGGCGGCCTTGTTTTTCGGCGCGATAACGGTTTTTCAAAGTTCCATCGACTCACCCGTGGCAGGGCGCGCGCGTAGCAGCGCAATTATCAGCGGCAGCAAGAGCGCGCCGGTGGTAGCAGCCCGTGCTCGTACTTCGCTCGTCATCTCATGCGGGCCGCGCCAGGCGTCCTCGCGCTTCACATGCCATGCCGCCGCGACATTATCACCAGGTGCGGGCGCTTTCCACGGCGGACTGAATGAAACTGCGGGACAGCACGAGCCAACGATCTCGCGCCGCGGGTCTCCCACCTCTCGGCGCCGCCGCCGCCGCCGCCACCACCGCCGCCGCCTTCGACTACCTCCGACCACCTCCGACTCTCCGAGCGACCGTAAGCCAGAGCGAGAGAGAGAGAGAAAAGAGAGAGAACGTGCGCGGCTGGCGCGCGTATTCGAATCCTCCTCCGCTGGCCGCCGCCGCCGCCGCCGTCGCCTCCGCCACTGCAGTAGCTGTTAGCGCGAGAGCGCGCCGAGGAGCGGCCCGAGACTGACGCGCTTAACACTCGCCGCTTGCAAGTCTGCCTGGTCCCCACTGATCCACCGAACCGCCCATCCGAGAGAGGATCCTTCGTTTTTCCGCCCCCGCCCGCAAGAGTTCCCGGTTTGAGGCTGTCCGCCGGGAGCTTCGCGGTTATTCGGGAACTGCTGTTTATCCTACTGCTGCTTCGCGACCTAGACCTCGTGTAAGCTACAATTGTAAACACAAACTCAAATCGCTCCGTTTAGATGGAATTTTTTAATACCCTAAGCCTGACCCTAGTCTGGCATAAAACTGGTTTTTGTCAAACCAACAGGAAAATCCACTCCCGTCAAAACAGAAGTACACTCCTAATGGAACAACTTGATTTATAAAACCTTGAGTGCTCTGGAGCGTTCCTCCATTCCCAAAAATTTGAATCTACGAATAAATCTTTTTTCAGTACGCAGCTTTCTTACTCGATTAGGATGCGTGATCTATCTTTTATGCATGCTAGTTTAAGAATTTTCAGAGAATCCTGAAAATGTTGTAAATAAATAGCTTTTACTTGGTCAGATTTATCGCATATAGTTTCTTATTGCGCCGTCACTCGAACCTATGAATAAATAATAAAATAAAATGGATTTACAAGGGATTTTAACTGCATCTAATTTAAATTTAGCGAAGCAAATTCTAAATGTGTTTTTATCTCATTAAAGTGCATTATGTGATAAAATGTTAATAGAGATAAATATGGAGTTTTTAATGAAATGCAAAAATCGATAGATTGTATATTTATGTAAGCAAGAATCGTTTTAATACCCTATATGTTACTTGCATAAAAATGTATCTCAAGTTTTACCTACTACTATTTCACTTGTTTTATCACAATATTTCACAGATGTTAAACTCATTAATGACCGAATTTAATAATTTCACTGTACCTTTTATCAAATATGTCGAATAAATATTTTTTGTTTACGAGAAATTTTAACTTAACATTGAATTATGCATTATTTGTTCTCTTTTTCGCGCTGTCTACAATTAAAAATCTGTGATTACTTATTTAGAATAAATTTCATACTTTTTAATAAATTAAATATGAAAATGTATTTATATTGAAATTAACTTTTTAGTAATAAAATAATTTTTATAGCTATAAAAAAGTTGTTTATGAATTCCTATTCTTCTTATTTTGTTAATACAATAAATAAAAACAATGTTATAATAAATCTTTTTTATAAAAGTACAATCTTATAAGATTAAAAAAAAAATTTTAAAATTAGAAATAATTTTATTTGTGTTAATATTTTTATAATAATATATTTTTTGTAATAATTTATTTTTATATATATATTTTTATAATACTATTAAAATAATATTTTTATAATAATATTTAATATCATAGCCTATTTATGTAAAAATACAAAATTTTCAAGTTACATTGATTAATTGAGGTTTTAAATTTGTCGATTTATAATATTAATATAAATATTAAATTTTTAAGAGAGTGTAATTAAATTTAGATTAAATTTTTTAACATCCTTAATATATTTAATACAAGAATTTATCCATCGGTCAGGTTTTATTATAGTGGCCCATATAGATGGTGTGTTAATTCAAAGATGTTCACAGACGAAGTTACCAATTTACATAAACGTTATATATATTATTGACTGAGATTTTTCTATAAGACAGCAAGTTTGACTTTTATTGAGATCCATTCTCATATTTTTTAAAGCTCAGAATCTGTTACTTCTTTTTATTTACATTATTATACTTGGAGAAGATAAATTATATTCAATTTCTTTTAATGAATGTATTACATGTGAATAATCACTAATTTTAATACACTGTCGATTGAATAAAAGCGTGGTAAACATACTTTCGAGTTAATAAAAATTGACCTCTTGCACAATGTAGAGGACACCATGCTTTTAACGAAGTACTTAATCACCGTCAAATTTTAGGCTGATCAAACCTCGGTGCATAATTTATCGATATTTCTTCGATACACACAATTCAAAATTGTGTCTTTTTATAAACATCCGAAAGGCTCAACAAATTTTACAATTAGCCCTTGTTAAAGACATGATAAAATAATGATAATTTGTTCAAACATTATTGTGACCGTACCAAAAGATAAAATATGATTTATTGAATCAGTGCCAGATTTAATAATCCAGAAAAGAGAAAATATAATAAATATTAAACGTATTTTCGAAGAATCTTTTATTAACACTTTATCAAGGACAAGTAAAACTAAAAGAGCATTTCAGTATTTCCGATAAAACTATCCGATATCGTCTCAATCCTCATGATTTAAAATGGCTGAGCGCGGTAAAGTAGTGTGGTTTGAAAAGCACGTGGAAACATGATTCGCTTGGTTGCGCAAGAATATTGACCGAGATTGGGGCTATGTAATTTTTGCTGATGAAGTTTCTTTGTGGATACATTATATCATTCAACAAACTTCGTTGGATCTTATTAATAAAATACTGCGGCAGATCGTAAAAAGCAGTAATCGTGTACAGCTGAAGTTGTTATTGCGATGAGAGATCCAAGCGTATCCATTGCTTGTTTACATACTATTAAATTGCATAAAATAAAAGTACACACAAACTTTCCGCTATGATTTACCAAAAATTAATTTATCAAGAAAAATTTAAAGTACATTCTACAAAAATCTAGAACCATTTTGAAATTTATTGTAAAGTATGAGTTTCTTACCGATTATTTAATTAATTATGATAGTCAATCATATTAAGGGTAACGAAACAGTTTAGACCTACATTAAGTGAAAACATTATACGAGATAAGTATCCCTAACAAATGATTACTTTAATGAACCTAATGCAAAGTGAGCCTAGAAGGTGTCATCTAATTATGGTACAATGTTTAAACAATTATGGTAACGAATAATATATGTTATTGTATTATCGTAAATAGTATGTTAATAAATATTTTAATAAATATGTTTATACAAAAAAGAAAAAGGCTCGATTTAATGTTTTTAAAATTGAGTGTTTTGATATTTAGTAAATTTAATGATCTATATTTTTAATGATTATGTAACTTTATATTTCCGTTGAAACGGATTTTATATTCAAACAATAAAAATAAAACTTCACTTTTTATTACATCTTCATTTTGAATAGTTTTGTTTATATAAAGTGATGTGCTAAACTTTAAGTACAAATGAATACATATAACGAGACATTATCATACGTAGAAACATACTTTAAATATATTTTAATAAAAATATTATATCTATATAAAAGTATAAATAATTTTGAATTATTATATATATTATGAAATTAGATACGCTTTTATATGTTTATATAAAACTTTAACTACTGGCACAAAGGATGAGATAATTTAAATATTGGACTTTAAGACGAAATTCCACTTTTAGTATGCTCTAGAAAATGTGCATGGCAAGATTGTAAGAAAATCTTATTCACTGAAAGATTAAAATAAAATTGAATTCGAGTTATGTTAGTATCTTTTCTCTTGTGGATTAGTTTATTTTTTTTTTTATTTTCAGTGAAGATAATTTTAGAAGTTTATATTTCAATACCTGACTAAGATATATACATATATATATATATATACTTATAATTTTATATTAACAAATAATTTGGATGAATAAATAATGTTTAAATAAAATCAAATGTAAATCTTTCCGATTTTAGACAAATGTTCTCAGAGTTTATCAATTTTCAACATTATTAAAATAAAATAATTTTGTTTAATTTTTAAGGAATGTAAAAAGGTATATTAATGAAATAGTACAGATAATTGAAAATAAAATCATATTATATTGGCTCAATACTCTTCCACAGACGCATTAAAATTCAATAACAACATAGAAAATATCGTAAACTAATTGTTAACTATTAAAAAATATATAAATTTATTCGAGCTTATAAATTATAAGTCTTTGTAAATTGTTGAAAATTAAGAAAGAAGGAATAATATATTATGCGAAGATTATGTCCAAATCATAGCTGTATGAATTAAAAATTAGTTCAAAATGAATACGAAACGTAATTAGTATTTTTTATTAATAAAATTAAAAATAATTTAAACGGTTGATATGTCTAAAAATTTCTGCATACGTTATCTAAGATTAGAAATTACTTTAGAAAAATTTAATAACGTTTTAATAATTTATTCAGCAATAGACAGATTTATCTATTTTAGACAAATTTAGGGAACTTTGAGCAACGATATATAAAAGATTATGCATATTCTTAACATAATATAGCAAAGATATTCTGCATGCAGTAATTTCTGTTTATGAGTTACATGAGACGATAAAGATGTTTTTTAATCGTTTAAAAAAAATAAAGTGTAAATAAATACATTTTATTTTCAATATCTTTATCTAAAATATACAGTTGAATAAGTAAATTAAAAATATTTTTATTACTTCAGAAAAACAAGTTTTTCATGAGATAATATAAGTTCATAGTGATCTTGATATCATTATTCGATAAAATTTTTTATCTATCATTAGATAGATGTCTGAGGATTGAAAAGAACTTGAAATCTAGTTCAAAGGACATGTTAAGTAACATGATACGAGCGATCGCTTCAAAACTTATTTGGTACAAGTTTGCCACAGTACAAATGATCAATAGTTCGATTAAGCAGTAAAATGTATTAGATATTTTCAAAAGTAATGCATTATTTTTAATAATAGTTTGATATATAATGTTATTGTATATTCTATTATATATAAATGCATTTATTTATTTTATTCGAACATTGAATGATTAATTACTTCATTGTACTATTTTTTTATATGGTAGTTTTTAAAATAGGAAAAATTAAAAATAAGAATTATCTTTAATTGGATAGATCACATTTATACCATGATTTAAAAGTATTAATAATATCAACTAATACAATTAAATTACTGTATCAGTAAAAATATTACAAAAATTTACGTGCAATATTATAGGAAATACTAACAAAAGATGGGTAAAATTATTGATTAAATTAAGACAAAAGATAATGGATACATGTCCTCAATATTACGTAAAATATGCAATAAATGTGTGATTAATACAATATATTCACTTAATAACTTGAATTGATTGAATTTATAAAGATTTTCCGATTTTCTAATCTTCTGGACCAGTTATATAAAAAAGATTAATTATCATACATATGAAATCAACCTCGAACTAATAAGTTTTAATCAGTAAAAAAAAAAGATGGGATAGTTTAAGAAATATTAAGAAAATAAGTCGTAAATAAAAATCCCTTGATTCACAAAAAATTGTATTAATGTATAAAAAAAAACTAGATATTCTATAATCATTAGTATAATAATTTTTTAATATTAAATTGTTGTGATTTTAATAAATAAAAATAAATATCTGAATCAAAGATAAATTAATATTATATGCGTAATGTATATATAAAATAAAATGAAACATACAAATAAATTAATTAAGTTCTTCGCTACAAAATGAAATGATGAATAATTGTTACTGATACAAAGATCTAAATGTTTCATAATCAAAAGTAACAAATACTAAATGATTACTACATATGTTTTGTATTTAATAAAATGAGAATAATACATGGTATTATAAAATTATGTAATGAAATTAATTTTTCAATATATGATATAAATAAATTATTTATTAATATTGAATGTCAAATGGTTATCTTATCATAAAATGTTACTAATGTGTATATTATTATTTACTTCCAGTACTATATTTTTTGGAAGCTATAGTTCCGAAATATAGAAAAAATTTGAAAATACAAATGGTGCTAAAAGTTACTGATGTGCCGAAAACTGTAACATTTTCATCTATTAAAAATAATTTGAAATAATTTTGATTGTAGTTATAACAAATATGATTAAAATATAAATTTTTACTGCCAAAAGAAAATTTTTATAAAAATATTAAAATATATATGTTTCTTAAGACATTTCTATATTTTACTTATGTTATATTGTTTAATGAAACAAACAAAAATTTAAATATTTTATTCATTCGAAATTACTTAATAAAGTTAAAAAATAACTTCAAATTAACATTAATTCTGTTCTAAATTGTGTTTTGAGATAAATTGAATGAAAATTTTGAAAATATATTGTTGTATTTCCGTAGGCATCAAATTTTTGTGTTAAATAAAGTCATTTAGAAAATTCCTGAGTTTATATTTTTCCACAGAACTGAATCCAACTAGTATCACTACCGGCTGTTTTAATTTATGTGTGAAATAAAGATCATTCATAAAATTATATTTGTAAGCACGAAAAATTAAAATCATTGTTAAGCAAGCTTTTTTCTATTATTGGCGTTACTTTAAAAATTTGTACATGAGGTTGAGACTTAAAATTTTTCTGTTATTATCAAGTGAATAGTTGTGAAGACATTAAGTAGTATTTACTACTATTTTTGTATTTGCATATGTGTGCTTTTATGCTATAACCATTAAGTGCTCGTGTGAATTGATACTCTAGACTTTTATAATTGCGCCAAGTAGGTAAAAGCTCAAAGTGAATGAGAGAAAATTGCTCACAATGTTTATGTACCTCCAACGATTTCCTCGAGCTCGACCTAATTCTATTCGTTTCTCTTCAACTCATAGAAATGCTGAAGGCGCGAAAATATAGAAACAAGTGGAATTCAGACCAAACTCCAGACGTTTATATAAAGATAATATAATAGTAATTTACATTACTACCTCAAATTAACTCCATATCTTTTGTAAATGAAACGTGTAATAATACTGTTTCTTTCACAGTTACTTCATATAATTAAATAATAGTCAATGAGACAAATTTTAATCGATAAGAATATTTAATTCGTTATGTTTAAGAATGTTAAATTATGTAAATTAATTATTTTATTAAAATTAATGTCTTTAAACTTTTTAGAATTATTTTTTGCACATGAAATACACATCTTTTTAAATAAAAAACCTTGTATTTCTTAAAAATATTAATTTTTTAAAAATTTAATTCATTGTAATCATGACAACTAAACACTTAGAATTATGTAATTATTTTCTTTAACTGAAATCATAAGCATCAATGAAATAATTTTTGGACTTAAAAAAAATTATATCAATAACGAATTATTTTATAAATACACGTTAAAATTTAGGTAAATTAATTGATTATTTGATTATCTCTTGATTAAAGAATAATTATTTAACATTATATATTATATTAAACGAGAAAAATGATTGAATACAAAAATTTTGTATTGTCTAATTAATATTAATCTACATTATTGACTGAAAATTATTCTTTAAAATAATTTTGACAAACAAAATTAGTATGTCAATATTACTTTTTGTTTTTTAATATTATTAAATTAAAGTTCTGATTTATATCAGTTTTTATTTATTAGTATAAATAGCATATTATTCAATATATATGAGATGTCAAATAAATAAAAACAAGAATATAGAAAGATATATAGTTCATAAAGATTATTCTTCATATCAAAATTTTTTTATAAATAAGAATATTTTTCAGGATGTAAATAAAAACACAATTTTTTAATATAATTTATATTTGATTGGATATAACTTTCTCTTACATATTATTTATATGTATAAAAATTAAAAAAATTATTATTTAACACAAAAATTATTTTTATATCGATATACTGAACATATAAACTTCAACTTATATACGTTAAACTGAAGTTTTTTGTTTGTTTGTTTGTTTGTTTGTCTGTGGCACATGTAATACATTATCTTATGTAATCATAAATTAAGAAAAGTACCGATATAAGCTCTGTTCAAAGATTAAATTAATGAATTCACCCTCGATTCTAATTTGAAAGTCTCATCTTGCAGAGGAGTGTCTTATAGAATGGCTAACACTACGTATAAAATAATTTCAGTTATTTATTCGATTTACATTGACAATATATTAAAAATATATAGAATTGCTGTTATTATTAACAAAAATATAAAAAAAAATTTGCACGATGGTGTTTAAATAAATTATATTTAAATTTTCAAATCATTACAGAACACTAAACATTATAGATGTCATTTTTAATAAGAGAATTTTTTTATGATTAGTTGAGTTCTAATATTATGGAAAGTTTTTATGCAGCGCAAAGATGTTAAATTTATTAATTTATCTAAATTATTATTATTACTATCTGGAAAGTGTATTGGAGAAAGTTATACGCATATATTTTTCAGAAATTAAACACAATTTAATTTTTATTCATTATTAATTATTCATAAAACTGCATAGCAAACAATTATCAGATGACTTTAATTAAATATATGTTTTAAATACTATACATAATGAAAATTTTTGAAGTTCTTATATGTCGTATAAATGTTTGTATAACACAGTACCATAAATTTGTTTATTTTGTCATTTGTATTAATTATTTTAGTTCTATATTATTTTATAGAATTACTTCAAATATCAATGTATCGATAGATCCGTTAGTTTTTAATTTATGACTTCAATGTATCCGGTATTGTAATGTTTAACGCATTTTGAAAATTTGTATGCTACATTAATTGAATTTTCATTGCGCACGGTAAATGTAAAAATTTTCTGATTTTTCAAGTTTTACATAGAAAATGGCGCTTACATTCGTACAGTGAATTTCGGCAGTGATTGAGCAATCTTAAGTACGAGATATTTGCATTATTAGTTACCACTTTCAATAAAGATATATGTATATATTTATATGCAATGTACAAATATATTTATATTTATATTTGTATTCAAATATAGGCAGAATAACATGACATTCTAAATGAAATGTAAAGCTGTATCATAGAGATAGCTTTTGACCTATATTTACTTCAAGGAATATGATTGTAATTCTTGAGAAAGGTAGTTCATAATATGCGCATAAAGTAATAGGAAATCCTGCTGAATATAATTACGTGATTAATCACTTGAATATGAATTTAGCCTTTTTATAATTGTAATACGCAGAAAGATTTTCAACTAACGCAAAATTTCATAATAGCATTTTAAAATGTTAGAAAAAAATTTCGTGATTGATGACGTATTTAATTTCAGCAGGGTTTTCCATTATTTCATATGTGTATTTTGAGCTACCTTTCTCAAGAGTGATATATGCATACAGGAACAGGAGGTTATAAAGAAAACGTAAGCATTTATCATTGAGATAGTTCATGATCTAGATTTACTTCAAGGAATAGGACTATCACTCTTCAGAAAAGTAGCTCATAATACGAAGCCCTGCTGAAGTTAAGTGCGTGATTAATCACATAATTTATCACATGACTTATCATATGATTAATCTTTTGATTCATTATAAGATTTTTAAATGACATTAGAAATGTTTATACTCGAGTAGTTTTTGATGTAACTGTACGACTCATTACAATATTCCATTGTTTTTGAATATTAATTATTTTTTTATAGTAGTTGAAAGTCGCGATTTATAAAAATTGTACGATGAATGAAGAGATTAATCTTACGTCAGGTTGAAGCCCTTAAATGAATGTAATAATCTTGAAGTCAAAGCGTACTAGCAGTATGCTATTAAACTTCGATAATAATAATAAATAATTTTATTTACTCAAGTACAAAAAAACAAAATTTAATTATTATAATCGTACATTCGTAAAACATTATAATATTATAAAAAATATATGCCTGTATACAGGTTTTTTTAATGTATATTTAATGATATTTATTTTTTAAATTATAAATGTTATTCTTTTATAATGTTATAATAATCTCTATAAGAAGTGAAAATCTTAATAATTAATTACGTTGGCAGAAATTTTAAATTCACTTTTAATTTTTTAAATTTTGAAGATTTAAATTATTTGAATAAATTTTCTTTTAACATGTAAATAGTCAAATTAGTTTTTATTTTTTTTTAAATTAAAAATCTCAATACCAAAAAAAATTTTAAGTAATTCTTATATTAGGTAATTTAAAAAAAATAAAGAATAAACAATTATATTTTTTTTCAAGAAGCTTTAATAAACCTACAATAATATTACATTATACAATGGATTTCTAAAAAAAAAAAAAATTACCAAATTATATATTGCATTAAAGTATTAAATTTAGTATTAAAATATGATTATATTTTTGAAAGATATATTTTTAGTATTCTTACAATAATAAAAAAATTAAGAATAATAATTCTATAAGTATAAAAATAAACTTGTCATGTTTAGATGTAAGCGAAAACTTGCGATCTTGTAACTACGATGTAATTAAAACTTTTTTTATTGAATTCATAAAAAATTATTATTTTATTTTAATTATCTACTACCTATTAAGGGTTGTCAAAATATAAAATTTTAATATGCCTAATAATGTAGAATATTGGATAGGAATAAGATGATTTATTAAAAAAATTTATAAAAATGTATTTTAATTATATTATTTAAAAACTAAAATTAATTGTTTTAAATAATCTCTTTGAAATTCAATAAAAAAATTTTAAAAAATATCTCTAATAACAACATTAGTTTTAATGTATTGGATTTTAAAAATTGGTAGCCCTTATTCGCAATGTTTGATATTTTTACATGACTATAATGTTTTTAAGGTTATCCATAACAAAACATAAGTACTATTTTCATGAAATTGTCTGGAGTAACACAAAATATATTATACTATTATAGTAAAACATTTTATATGTTTATAATATTTTATATATGTATATTGACTGACTTTGAAATAAATTAATGGTTCTAAAATATCTCTATTTAAAAATGAAATGTATATCACAATATTTTTATTGATATTTATAAATATTGACTCTAATTGAATAAGTAATGCAATAAAATTTTCTATTTAAGAAGTTTCTGCAGTACAACAAATTTTAAAAATATGGTCCATAAATTTGTTATTCATAAATATAATTATAATTAATTATCAATTTGTGCATTGATTAATTATTTAAAATTTTAGATTTAATTACAAATTTTATTTTTTATTAATATACATTTTTATATTGTATTAAGCAGAAACATTCAATTTAAACATGTATTATTTAATAATCGTATGTATATAGAGACATTGCAGTTATAGATTTGCGCATTTTACCAATTGCGCGCATACATACAGATAAATAGTAACTACAGATAAATTGATAAATACGCTTTTTTTTTAAATATATTATTTTTTAACATTAAAAATTAAAAATTAATCATAAATTGTGTTTTAAGAAAATATTTGTAAAACCGGTTTCTCAAATTTATGATTTTGTATTATATTTATACGAAACACTTTATTTTATTCAAATAAAATACATTTTTTTTTAATCTAAATAAACAATTTAAAATTCAAAATGTGAAAAAATATAATTTACGTCAAAATGCAAAATATATTATTTTAATCTATTAATCCATAAAAAACATACTACCCGTCAAAGAAACGAATGTTATTTTTAAATTGATTGAATGTAAATTATTGTTGATATTTATAAATTCAAATATAAATTTTATTTTTTATAGTAAACGTCTTACCATTAGATACTTTGACTACACTCCACTCATTGAACAATAAGAGTTCTGCTTTACCGACACTATTGCAATATTTTTCGACTGTATTAATTTAATACTTAAATTTTATAGTAAGGGAGCGCTAAAAATTTATTTGTTATAAGATTTTCAGATTATTATGATTAACAATTTTAAATTTCTATCTTGTAATTAAGAAAATTTTATTTGATAATTTGTAATTAAAATATTTTTTTTGCTTTGAAACTTTTTTTCAATTATTTATGAAGAGATTTATTTATTTAAAAATATATAAATAATCAGCGTATTCTATTTCTTTATATAATTATTTTTATATTTTCATATATTATTTTGATTTTTAATATTACATAAAATTGATAAAATATGTAATATCATGGAATTAATTAATCAAAACAATTTTAGTACATTAATTTTTTAGTACTGAAGATAATAATTATAGGGCTTATATTAATTAATAAAAACAATTGTAGTATTACTATATCTCTTTGGTAAAAAATTCGTACTTATTCAAATAATGAATTATTTCTTTAAGAAAAAATTTTATTTAATGAAATTGTAATTTGAATTCATATTTATTGGCGTGAGTATTAATGAAGAATGTATTTCGTATCATGAATATGAAAAAAAAACTATAAATATACGAATAAAAATTGAATAATGTTTTTATTATTTTGGGAAATGTCTAACCTCTTAAACTTTTCTAAATTTTTGGCGATTAGCAGGAACAATTCAATCACCTTCAATGCTCACTTAATTATAACTTCGGAAACCAGGTTATAATGATTTACATTGACATAAGTTGCTTATTCAATTTTATTGGAAAAAATAATGCAATATTATCATATGTAAGGGAAACAGCATATAAGTTCTTTGCTAAATACTCGAGATTTCCATTTCATTTTCACGTGCGATAATAATAAGAAAAAGCAATCTTTAATGGTAAGATTGAGACGGGAAAAAGAAAAGAAAGTAAGATTGAGAGGATAATTTAAAGTGAATAAAGAGAGTAAGCGAAATAAAGGGAAAAGGAGAAGAGAGGAGGTGAAAAAGTAAAAAAAGTGGAAGGGAGGATCCAGCAGAAAGTGCAGTCTTCCAGCTGTATTCGCAATGCACCTGTCTCCCTACTTTCTGCAGACTCTTTTTTTTTAACAGTTCATGTTGTAAGAGGGAACAAGAGAGTGAGTGAGATTGGCGGGGGGGGGGGGGAGAAATGGAGGAAAAAAGAGAGAGATGCTTTCTAAGAAAGCAAGCACTATATTGTTTTTTGTTTCATCCGCGTTTTTCTTTTTTCGCTAAGTTACGCTTCGTGTTTCTTGGCTTTTGCCTCTTGCCTTTTTTAACCTTGAAGTATCCGCTGCGTTCAGTTTGAGATATTATTGACGATTCTGAGGGATTCACTGTAATCGTAGTAATTTTTTTATGCGGGGCAGAAGGAGGAGCAAGATGCAGTTGAAGCCGCTTATTGCTTTCCTTCCGCTGTGGCGAACCCTTCGGGCTCTACTGCAGATCCTGAATGGTAATGATTATAGGAGATTGGACTTGGTGCGCCAAGCTCGTATATGTGCCTAATAGCCACTCAGTGGGATTGTTGAAGTCCCGTGAAGCCCTTTGCCACAACCTTTGAACCCTCCGGCTCCGGTTGCGTCTCGTACTCGTGCTCCTGCTCCAAGTCCCGCTTGCGAGTCAAGCCCTCGTGACTCGACGGCGGGACGCATTGTTTCCATCGCCCCCGCACTCGCTGCTTTTATCCTTCTTTCTTCCTGTCCATTTCTCCATTCCTCCCTCCCTCTCTTTATGCGTTTTACGTTATTCTACGCACTCGACACCTAACGAGCGGATTCGTAGCCAAGAATCTACGCAAAATGTTTACATTCGTGTGGCCTCCTCCCGTATCGGCCTGCCGCGCTCTGGTCTGTCTGTGACTCGTCGTGGCGCGCAGCGACGTAACGAGCCCGCCAGTAGCGTCGAAACGTCAAGAAGTCGACCACCTGTGCAACTTGCCATCCTCTGCGTGCCCGCCTGCCTGCCGCCGACTCTAATGATGTGCACACTGCGCATAACATACGGCATCAAGCATCATATTGTACTTTCAAACGAGCCCGGCCCGTACTCCCTCTAATTAGGCACTATCGTTCTTTCCTTGCTTAATCAAATTAACAGCTCTCTTGCTCTTTTTGCATTTTCTGTCTGTTTCTGCCTGTTTTCTGCCTGTTTTTGTCTGTTTTTTGTCTTTTTTGCCTCATCTTTGAATAAAGGAAAAGAAAAAGGAAAAGAGGCAATTGCTGGTTCGATAAGAAGGACCGATAAAAAGTCGAGGCTGCCGCGCTGCTACTGTTGAAAAGCACTCGATGCTCCTGCAAAATCCCACACAATGGCACTCAATTCTCAATTCTCTTTTATTTTTTTTTCCTTGTAATCCTCTTTTCCTTTTTTTCTTTGCCGAACAGAGGCCCAAAGATTTTAGCTCCCCATTGATCAATTTCCCACTCAGACAGAATCATTAGGCTACGTTGCTCTAGAGCACTTTGGAGAAGGGCGAGAAGCACACTTGATAAGCTCGTGCACCGCACCAAAGTCAAAATGCAAGTTGCAAGCAAATCGCCGTTAGAAAGCAAATTTGCCGCATCTCGATGTTTTACTTGCTGCATTTCCTAATTTTCCCTTACGCAGCATCTCTGCACGACTGCGCTTAATACGATTCTCTGCTCTGTTCGATTAAACAGCTACTGGCTTCGTTGTGCAATCAGTGATCGATAATCGATAAGGAAATTTATAAAATTTTGTTGGTGCGGAGCACCATTATAAACAGCTATTAAGCCTTTGCACTCAATTTAAATGGTATTCAAAATCGTTAACGAAAACATTGTAACGACAGGTTTGTTATCACAAAACTACACTCCTAACTTAATCAAATCAAAGGGAACACACCCGTTCATTTAACATTTTATAAGTATAAAATTTTTTTTAATCAAAGTCACTTGCAAAAAAACTTGATTAAAAGGTTGTAAAATATTTTTACACTGTAATTTTCGAGTGCATGAATTAAGAGTCTATTACTTTTTTTATTCGATCATTCTGCACTTTGATTATTTTAAAAGTTAATAATACTAAGGTTTGATTTACTTGATTTTTAAAAGATGCTTTAAATGGACATGTATGTACGTACTATTGATCGTTAATAGTTTTTTTTTAACTTTTATTTATACAAAAACAATAATTATACATATTATCCAGACAAAAATCACTCATTATTTTTTGTAATAATTGCATACTTGTGTATATCATACAATGCCATATGAACATTCATTTTATAGTACCTTTGTCTATTAATAATAATTGTAATTTTTAATAAATTTTCAATATTTATTCATCAAAATATAATGTATTGTGGTAAGTAACTTTCAAAATTTCAACTTTGGTTTTTTGCTTATATTTTTAACGTTCCTATATTAAAGATTATTCTCCTAAAAAAATCAATTCTTATTATTCTATTATACAGTGATATAATAAGTCATGATATGATTAAACCTAAAATGATTAAATAGTTTTAGATAAAGATTATGACACAATTTTTTCTAGACTTCTGATCAATGCAAGAATCAATTTAAGAAAATTCATTGACGTGTGGCAAGAGATAATTGGTTTCAATTGAAAATAAATTATTTTTAACAACTTTTTATTAAATATAATAAGTATTTTTTATTAAGTTTTATAAATAAATCAATAATTTTGTAAAAATGTTATCATTGACAGAACGAATATATCGATTTATTGAATTTTAATAAAAAAAGTGTTTCTTATATACGTTGTAAAAGTTATTCATTGTTCAATAGAAAATGAATCTTCAGAGTTCAGTATAAATTTTTTTAAAATCAGACGGGTTATATTTATTTTATCAATACAATTGCACTAAATTTTTATCTTCATTATTTAATCTTATGTCTTAATTAAAAAGTATGAAACATTGTGAAAAGATACTATATGGATATATATTCGACATCCTTAGATATATATTGCATTATTTTTTTCATTAATATGTTGTAAATAAAAAAAGCATTTTAATAATAAAAATTATGATACTTTTAAACGAAATTTTGTAATGAATTATCATAGAAATTTTTTAATTGTATTCAATATTTAACAATTACCCCGTAATCTAATAATAAAATGAACAGTTAATAATGCAATAATTAAAATTTTTCAGATATTGAAATTTTTGGTAGCGAAAGAAAAGTCAAATCTGGAGGATTTAATAAAATAACACCGTGTAAAACACCAATGTGAAAATATTAAACCGATAATCGGTTACGTCTGCTGGTAGGCAAAATCTGTATGTTTAGTAATTACTAGGTTTAGTCATGCTTGAACATGCGTGATTAGAAGCGTGCAAAGTAAATGCTTTCTCTATGCAAGCTTTGATTATCGGCGCTGGTTCAGGATGAACTCCAAAAAGACCAATGATTTAATTTAATTAGGCAATCAAATCATAATGCCCGGTGGATGGGTACCGAAATCGAATTTCTGTTGTATTCATTATATCTATTGATGTTTTTAAGGTGTTTCAAAATTTCAATTGCTTTGCGATATTTCTATCGAACAAGATATGATGTTTCCAGGATAATGTTAATTAGTTTAAATAATGCAGTATTTCTAATTTCGACGTTAAGTAATTGTACGCTAAGATCTATTTATATTAAAACAATAAAATTAAGGGTAAAAATATTTTTATGAAAATGAAAAAATATAAAAATGTGTGGGTTTCCTTTTTGCTAGTTTACATATATATGATTTTATTTTTAATCTTATTTTAGTGTAGAATTTATTAACATGATTATCAGTATATCTGATGAGAATTTTAGTGAAATTTCAGTTTATTATAAAATATGATATTTAATCCAATTATCGTTATATTAAAAAAAACAAAAATTCTTTTAAACTATAAGTATATATCACAAAAAATATATTAAATATTTCGTTATGTAAAATCTAATGTTTGTGTACTCTGTTTCATAAAATTTTGAAAAAAAGAAAAATTTCATGAAACTTTAATTATATAAATTAAAGATTTAGTTATGGAGCTAGTATGAAAACAACTGAATAAAAAATTAATAGAATCTTGCTAAATGTAAAATTATATATATATAACCAAAATAAATAATAGATTAAACTAAATAATAATTATATTATATTGAACTATATATGCACTTCTTATATGCTTTCCAATAGTGCTGAAACAATAATTCGTTAATATATTCCACAGATATTTTATTCACTAGTGCTATTTATAGAAATATTTCTAGAATCAGTCAACATTTTTTGTTTCTAAAAAAAGCCATAAATATTTACAAATCAAGGCAGACGTGGGATGGGTCCTGAAAATAAATTTTTGAAATTCTTTGAAGATTTTGAAGAAGAAATTCCTATTTAATATCTACAGTAATTTATCATTAGCTTTATGAGATAAAAATTTCACAATAAAAATTTTTGGATATTCTAATTAGTGTGTAATGAAATAAAAAAGTAGATGTAGCTTTTTTATTAAAATAAATAAATTGCCAAAAAAATTTCTTAATTTTTACAATCAGCATAAATATTTACTTTTCAATGATTATTGTGTGAATTATAACGCGAAATTATTTATTGGAAAATTAATAAAATATAAAATTGCACATTTAATGTACATAAATCTTTATTTTTTCTACAGATATTTTTAATTAAATATCTCTTTGCTGTCTTTAGTAAAAAATTTTTAATAATTAAATAATATTTTGTAAAATAATATTAGGAAATAATGAATAATAATCATTAATGCTCGTGTTCGCATTGGTTTTATTTTATAAAATAAAAGAAATAATTCATTTGAATATATATTATTTCCAATTTTAGGCAAACCAAAATAGAGTCTAGATAATGTAATAATTCAATCTGATTTATTTTCTTTCAGTATTATCTAAACATTAAGATAATGAACGTTTATATGGGGTGTTCAATTTCTTATACGAATTTCTGAAATTGGAACTTCATATATCTTTTAGGCATATGAAAAATTTAATTAAATGCTTCTTTCTTTTATGAAAATGAATAATCTATTCGAGTTAAAAGTTAAAATCCTTATATGATAATTGTAAGGAGACTCTTTTGGGTCTCTGCTGTTCAAGTTCAATCACCTTTGATTAAATATGCACTTACAGCTTAGGTAAGCAATCATTGCAGACATACTGAGTGGCGTGGGCAATGGCTAACTAACAGGCATTGGACAAGAGCAGTTTCCCTCTACTCCTCTCTCTTTCTCCGTTACTCTCTCTATCTCTCTCTCTTGTGATAATACATGCCCGCTAGTTCACGACAGTTAACCCTCTAAGAACAGGATTTTAATCAAATCTATGATTTTTTTGGTGTTTATTATCGTAATTTGATGGCAACACTTACTAATAATTATAATTAGCAAAACATTCTCTCAAATTCTTCTGAGTATTGCATTAAAAAATTTATCAATATAATTACTCGAAGCAAGATAAGAATCTATGACGTTTTAAACCACAAATATTGTAGATTACATAATTTTTAAAAATCAATTATTAAGTAATCAATTTTTCTGTACAATAAATTTTTATGAGTGAGATTTTAATTTAATTTAAAAACATTTTTACATTTCTACAAATTAAGAATTAAACAAAGACTAAAAATTATAAGCTATGATAATCTTTATTTATAAATATTGATTAAGAAGTTCTAAACTCAGTTTAAAATCTTAATATCTTAAATTTTCGTATTAAAAAAAACTAAAAGAAATTTAAGTATATATACATACATACGTATATATAATACATTTGCATAGTATTTTAACCTGAAGTATATTTTTAATAATAATTTATAACTAGTGTGACATTTTTGAATTGCTGTGTAAAATTAAAATTTGCCTACCTTTAATGATATTTTCCTATTTTTCAATATAGAAAAGTAATATTGACTTAACAATAAGTTCTAAGGTTGTATTAATTGATAATAGTAAATAACTAATGAATTTTATTTGTTTATATCAATAAATTTACTTTCATTCAAATTATCATTTGCAAATAATCACGCTATTTATTGACTTGAATTAAGAAAGTGTAAAATCAATTTTAATGTGAATATTTTTATAAATATTTTTTATAAACTTTTCTTTAAACTATATAAAAGTTGTGTTATGTTTTTGTTTTTTTTATTCGAAATTACTCTACATGACTTATATATAAAACGTACGATATGTATCAAAAACTCTTACTAAAAACAACCAATATCAAAGATATTATCTTTTTATACATAATATTATTTAAAAATTTTTTTAAATAAAAAGTTTACCGTAAAAATATTATGTATAGAGTTTTTTGCTTTTTTACCATTATACTCAATACTTCATAAAATATCGAGGTATTTAAAAAAATCATGTACAACGATAAAATGAAGTGATAAAAAATGAAATAGAAAAATATAGAAAAATGAAATATCAATATTTTTGTTGACTAATCTTGTAAATACTTTAGATAAGCACAATTTATATTTATTTTCTAATCAATCGGCTAAACGGTTGATTTACAAAATATTGTAGAAATAACACGAAAAACGAAAATAAAATAAATGAGCTTCTGTAAAGAAGTTATGATATGATCAGATAGAATTTCAATTTATAAAAACGAATTTATTTAATAAAAAATTAGCATTAATACCTGCAAGAAAATTTAGGTACATTAACGTAAGTATCGATATGCCTACTAAAGTCTCTTGGTATTCGAACAAGACGAAAGAAGATAAAAGGAAGCGCTTTAGGAATCTCCGTAAAGGTCGCTGACTAATTTCCTGTCTCTTTCAGCTTGCACGATAAAAAGTCAATTTTATACCTGGAGCGCTCTAATGCTGTCTTTTTCGAGCGCGAGAAACTGGAAAAAAGAGATGTAGGAAGAGGGAAGAGCAGAGACGATGAAAGTGAGAAATAAAAAAGAGACAAATAAACTATTTTTGAAGACTCTCTCGACCGATTTTATAGAGCTTATAAAAATGTGAGTACGCTCGCAACTTCTCTAAACTTGTATAGAAAGAACGTGTATAAAGAATAGCAAAGAGACAAGTTAGGGTGCGCAAAACACAACCTATATTATACGAAAGGCCGCTGCAAATGACAAATTTTTTCACAGCTTATTATACTGGAGTCATATTTTGGAAGAATCGTGGTCAGGAAATTGTGAGATAGTGGAAAACAAAGGAGCAGTGAAAATCTACCGGTTTCAGAAGTTATGTATGTTGGCACCATTTTTCTAGGAAAAACGTTTGATACGGCGTTTGACTCATAATTAAGTTTAAAAATTCAATATAATTCCCTAAACATTTTTAATGACTCTAACTCAAATACTTCCTCATATCTACAGGACTATTTGAAGTATTGAGATTGCTATGGATTAATTAAGCATACGATATTATAGAGAATGAAGCAAAATATAATTGTACCTGATAAACTGATAAATTACAGGCTTTGTGCAGTAGAATTTACTAATCAGGGAAAATATCGGGAGTCAAAACATGAACCAAATTTTGTTGTTGTTTTAAATGAGAATATTGTATTCCATGAAATGTAGCATTAGTGTTTTAGGTCATTATGTTAACAAAAAATTGTCTGTGGTCATGTGTAATAATTTAAAAATACATAAATAAGTTAAAAGTAAATCTTTTAAAAAATTTTTTCTATTTTTCTAAAAAATAAATCTTTTTTTTGAAAAATTCTAGTACAATTAGAAAGATCAACAAAAGAACTAAAATTCATTCTATTATTTTCATTCATAAGCAATAAAAGGAATATCGACGTAAAATGCGTCTGACATAAATTAAATGAAAAAAAAACTTAGAAAACGGACAAATACCTTCTAACTTCAGACAAAAAACAATTAACTTTTACAAATCATGACAACTAGTGAAAAATAGATCATGTAATAAATTCCAGATTGAACTCATATCATCTGTTTCATTAAATATGTATATCAAGAACCTTGAATCTAAAATATCTGTATTGTTTTTACAAATGAAAGGTAACAAGTGTTTTCAGTACTTGTACTATGATTGTTAATCAATATAAATAATAGATAAAAGCATTATTCGTACTGCTTGAAAGAGATAGTTATTTTTTGGATCAATTGAAAAAAATTATAACTTAAACTCTAAAATGTCCGTCCAGTTACTCATTAAATCATTAATCATTTGAACTTTCATCTATTTAGGTTAATAAAATAACTTTTAACAAATAATTAAATTTCAAAATTTCAAAATATTTATAATGAAAACTGATTCTAAAACATTTTGATAATATTTTAGATGATCTAGTTAATTTAAAAAAAAAAAATTTGTAATTTATTTTTAATTATTAAAGTTTAAGTCATAATCCTTATAAGATATCCAGGATTGCAACATATATTATACAATTAGAGTTGAAATAATGACGAAATTTGTACGTATTGTATTCATAAGCACATCTGAACTTTCATAGTTTCAACCAATGTATAATGTCTACTGCAGTAGCCGAAAACATTGTCTATATGACCTTTAAAATACCCATCTGTTGATTCGATTATAATATTATTATAACTCATATAATTATAGCCATAATACTAGATATGTTTGAAATAGTAATGACCTATTAGCCAGACTACGTAGTATAAGAAATGACATTAATATATTTATTTTTCATATTGAGCTTTAAATTAATTATTTAATATAAAAGTAATGGTTTAAATTTTAGTTATATAAAGGATACATAAATTGATGAAGTTTATAACAACTTTTACAGATAAATTTGTGACAACATTTTAAATACATAATTATGGAAATTTTATGAAAGACTTTGGACATTTTTT
Organism: Platyscapa corneri; assembly: GCA_018907185.1. Lineage (NCBI taxonomy): Eukaryota > Metazoa > Arthropoda > Insecta > Hymenoptera > Agaonidae > Platyscapa > Platyscapa corneri. The sequence continues at coordinate 2,375,524 of JACCHW010000019.1, read as the reverse complement.
ACTTTTGATTAAAATCGAGATTGTAAAATAACATCTGCTAACACAAAACAAGAGTTTTCAAGTTATGACACTTTCTGCACCATCTTAAGAGTGACACGTGCTTACAAAGTAAGGTCTCTGTTTTCGGTCATCCAGTTACATAGAATGCCCCACGTTCCCTTTCTGCTATCTTTCTCTTTCTTTCTCTCACTTTACTATCGGTTGACCTTATAAAGCAGCAGCTGTTTGGTTGTGGAAAAAAATCCAATAAACCTTTATCGTCCCTTTTTTGGTGAGTTTCAAAATACCAGAGTCAAGGTTCTTAAAATCTATCAAGAGAGATGTAAAAAATAAGAGCGGGTGCGCTAATAGTTATTATTAGCACGAAAAAGAATAAATAGCTGGAGTTTATACATCCGATCGTTAAATTTTCTTAACTCGTGGAGATATTTTTATTCCTATTTTCTACTGCAGAATTTAGATATTTTCACTTTATGAACATACTATTGAACATTATAATTCCTATGATACCTTTACTTTTTCATAAAACTTTATCAAAATTTCAGAACATTATTTCCTCTTAAATAATAAAAAATCAAAAAATTTTTTTATAAAGATATAAACAACATATTTACAAAATTTTTCATTTTTTGCATTTTATAAAAAACAGTTTATAGCTTTTCTTATGATTATGGTAAATAATAAAAACGTTAAGTGATAAATATATTTATATGCGAGTTTTTGTAACGAATTTTTTATTTTGAATATTCTCTGGAAAGTAAAGCATAATTTAAAGTACCTTAATGAAATATTTATAATATATTATCTTCAAAATTTATTAAAAAAGTGTTTTAAATGTAGTGCTCATCATATAAAATAATAAAAAATTATTATAAATCTTTAAATGTATATTTTTTGTAAAACTTTGTTGGTAGAAATTTTTTTATCAAGCGAATTTTTATATTAATTAATAATATTAAAAATACTAAAACATATTGTTTAATATAATTTATAATATTTAATAGTTTCTTTAATTTTTAATTACTTTTATTCTAGTTTTAGGAAAAAGGGAAGTTTTTTCAACCTTTGAAAATTTGTATTAATAAAATATACGTATTTCGGTGATCTTCCATGATATTAAAGTTGAAATGATAAATAAATATTACTTTTTTCATAATATATAATAATAATAATAATAATAATAATAATATTGTTTATTTAATAAAATTTATTATATTGAAGTCTGTAATATTTTTTATTTAATATTGCCTGTTAATTTATAGAAGTATACATTAAAAACATTTTTCTTACAGTTACATGAAATCATATTGAGAAAATTTGACAATCAATTAAATTCATATTGTATACACTTTTCTTAAGTAAATCAACTAATATATTTACTTATATAATTATGTAAGTAAAGTATTCATAATTAAAAGAATCATTTTATTCAACCTGGCTTTATGTTATTAGTTTTTATTTGAATTTATTTGTACAGAAATGATTAAAAATATTCAACTTTAAACAAAGAATATCTACATTTTGTATTAATATTTAATTAATAATAATGAGATTATTGATGTTTTTATATTTTTAAAAATTAATGCGTGTATTGTTTAAATAAATATTTATAATGAAGTACTTATTCTGTTAAAAATTTTATTGAACAATGCATACTAAAAGTTAATAGGAAAAGTAAATTATTTTTGCCGATACATGTTGAAATTTTTAAATACATAATCAACAAGATATACATATTATATTTTTCCCCACATTTGTTAATATTAAATAAAAGTATTGTATTTAACTTAAAAATTATACCGTAAATAATGTTTAAAATCTAATAGTTATTGTAAATAGTTTTATTTTTTAATGTCGTTAAATCGCCGTTGAGTTTTTTTCCAGATAGTTTGCTTTTTCTCCATGTTGGAATCCCTTTGGGCTACATGGATTTCATTGTCAGTTGAGCCCAAGCCAGCCTTATTGACAACTGGTACCAGTGTTATCTAAACATGAAAATATGTCTTGCTTAATTACAGTTGTATTTTACGATTACAAATACAATAAAATAATTAATAATAATAAAACAATTGCTTACAATAAATAATGAATATAATAATTTACAAACCACGAAATGAAATATTAAATTCAGATTTTTAATCAATTAAAAACATGCTTCTAGTGTTTTTTAGAAATTTTATTTATGTTGGTTCCAAATAGAATATTTAAAAAAATATTACTAAATGAAATAAATAATAAATACATCTCTTTTAATTAGTCGCAAATTTAAATGATATTACAATGATACAACATTACTAATAATTGAAATATACTTTCACATAAACTTGTATATCATTTTTAAAAATTTTCATGATTAAATATAAAAAATAATGAAAGTTATAATATGATTAAAATTAAACAAGTTTTTACCGTGTATATTATTTAAAATTTAATGCCGTAATATTGTTATTCTATTTGTTTGTGAAAAACTTTCACTTTTAATAAGTAGAATAATCACACATAAAATATAATAAGTAAGCTCTTATTCTTCGTTGTATTTTATGAGTAAAATTATTGTAAAGTGACATCTTAAATAATTATAAAGCAATAAGTAAGTTATTCTTGCATTCAATTTATCAATTTTATTCAAAACAATAATTTTATATTAGTATCATTCATTTTCTTATAGTACTTGATGTCTCAAGATTATTATTTTCTAATTAAATTGATTCTTTATTAAAGGCAATATGTCTGTCTGTATAAAAATTTGGTGGAATAGAATAAAATGAATTTAGTATACAACCCTTTCAATTATCATAAGTTACTTCGTCGTAATATGTAACGAATATAATTAAATATCAACAGAAATTTGAAAATAAAACTTCGCTCATTTGTACTGTATAAATATGTAGGAAACAATAATTTTGTTCCCTTATATTTTTGATAAAGAAGTTATCGTTTTAAAAACTGTTTGGATTTATGAGATCTCGAACAATATTTTCCTTTATTCATTGTTGTGATGTCTTTCTGAATTCTTAAAGAAGTATATATAAATGGTTTGGGTTGTTTAAAAAGTTTATGTAGTAAACATGTGGGAGAAAATTTGCTAGGTTTTTTTCGCGAATAGGAAATTTTGTGTCTAGTCCCGGCTACATTTGGGCCAAGTGCTCTTTCTAAATTCGGGGTTCTTAGTTGCTAATTCTTCGTTCTTTCGTCTGGATGTAAATGAGGCCGAACAAGTCGGGAGACGGCCACTTGACTCACAATCAGTGGCGCGCGGCGCTCGACACAACCACAAGTAGATTTAAAGCCAACGTCCTTCTCGAGGCTCTCCTCTCCTTCAAGTTCCTCTTCTTGAGATCGACTTGGACATTTAAAATTTTTCAAATACGTAGGCCCCTTGGGAGACGGAGTTAGCCTGCAGGCGGAGCGACTGTGTGAGAGAGGCTAATGAGAGAGAAAGAGAGAGAGAGAGAGGAGAGAGAGAGATAGGCAAGCTGCAGGCGACAGTGGAAAAGGAAGGGAAGGAGAATTCGAGCGTCTAGACGCGCTAGCCTCCTAACGACATTTTGATTGACAACTATACGACTCTTTAAAAGTGCAAATGCCCGTTCATTTTGGAGAATCGGCTGTAGCTTCGTAAGTTAGACTAAGAAAAAAGAAGGACAAAAATGAGAAGCAACAAAGCAACGAACAAAAAACCGACTCGATTTTTTTGAAAAGTGACGTTATAACGTATACGCGTGCATGGGTGAATATACGTATACAAAAAATGTTGAAGAGGTACAAGCTCGATTTAATTCACGCAGGCGACGGTGATAAATTTGGAAAAAATCAGCGAAAAAGAAATGAAAGAAAGAAGCGGAACGATCGGTGACTTGGCGTAGAGCGACACTCGATAATATTTCCTCTCTTATACGAAGCGAGTACAATCCGTTCAATTGATAGTTGGTGGCGAGTTGCGGGCGGGGTGGCGGCGGCGGTGGCGGCGGCGACCGCGTCTGCAGGGGGAGAAGATGCCGGCAGGCTGAGCACCGGCGGCGCGTCCGACGCAAAAGCGGTGTGGAGGCGCGAGAGGTGGAGCTGGAGGGGAGCAGCCAGACGAGCTGTGCTAGTTCGAAAGTTTGTCCCGGTTTGTCTGGTCTAGCCAGACCTGTCAGCCGATTCCAATGCAGACGGCATTATAGCCGCATATTATTCGCGTCGGAAAGTTTGCCGCCGACAGAAAGCGTGAATGACTTTGTTCTTCGTTGTTCTCCATTAAAGACCGCGGACAAGGGAGTCGGTTGGCAAGCATCAGCGGCAGCGGCACCGGTAGCAGTACCGACAGCGGCGGCGGCGGCGGCGGCGGCGGCGGCAGTAGCAGCAGCACCAACAGCCGTCGACTGTTTGCTAAGCGTTAATTAGTGTTTGACCCGCCTAAAGTCTAGACTAAACTAGATAAACACGTACGCGCCGCTGCTAGACGTCTAGGCGTCCGGCTGTACGTGTACACCATGTGTACGTATGTGCGCGTGCGGCACGATAATCCTCTGATGAATGTCCTGGACGTGTTTTACCCAGACGGAAGCCGTGTCTGGCTGCGATAGGACGAAAGAGGAGCCGCTGTCGTAGTCACCGCCGCCGCCGCCGCCGCCGCCGCCGCCACCGCCACCGCCACCACCCCCATAGGCCACGATAATGCGCGCGCTTCTTTTTTACGCGCGTAAAGTGCAATCGCGGGCCTCCGCGGAATGTTCAAAGGCTGCGCTTGCGTAACGTGAGGCCTGCTATACTCGGGCCCCGACTCCAGCGCTACTCAATGAGCCGGATAAATTCGACGGCCAATGCGAATGTCGGCAACAGAGATGAGAGGAGCTCGGAAAACGGAGCGTCTAGACGCTCGAGATTTCTGCCGGATTTATTTGCAGTTCTGGCTGCCCACCTGTTGCCTCCCACATTACCTCCCGCCGCGGCACCGGACGAACCGCTCACTCCGAGCTATTTCAAGACGTCTGACCAACAATTACTTAGCCACCAAAAACAATCTCTGTTCCCTTTTTTCATTTACCCCCGTCTCGATTGTCTCGTCCCACTTCTTCGCTTTAAGATGTTTTCAGAGATTTTCGTGGACAAGCACAAACAATGCAGTCTGATTTTATCGGATATCTTTTGCTAGCAAAGGTATTCCAAGCTTATGTAAATAACTTGTCGTTCATTGTTGCCAAATTTTTTAATTTATAATTACAGTTTTTGGAATAATTGAACAAACGTTGTTGAAGCTGTTCATGTACTGTGAATCGTTTTGAAAAATGACATTCGATAAGACAGCAAACAAGTATAACAATTACTGGTTAATAAATAGATATTCGTACACTGCAGGCTTTTATATGAACATACAATGCCATGCATAATTATATTATTGATATATTATATCTCAAAACCTGTCCACCTTTAAATTTCATAAACAAGATTCAACAAAAAATGACGGAATTTCAGTTTATATTGGGATTCTAAGGTATTTTGTTGTTGTTAATTTTATGAAAGCATTCCTAACTCCTAAAATATATTAAAAGAATTTATAACAAATTTTCATTGATTACACGATAAAAAATTGCACTTCCTAAAATTACGATTAAATAAAAAGTTTTATTGAGAGAAAATAAAACCTATGATAGAAAATACACAATTAAGCAAATTAATACAATTTTATTCAAACCAAAATTTCGAGAGAAATTTAATATAAAATGTTCAAATTTTTTGTAATTTATTTTTATTTATTATTATATGTAATTAAATTTATTTTTCTCCAAATATGTTTAAGAAATTATACAAGGAAGTGAAAGTAACAAACACATAAGAGTGTTTTTTAAAGAAAAAACTATAAAACACTAAATTTTCCTTTAAAGCTACAAAAAATATAGCGATGATTTAAGATTTTAAACTTAACTTAATTATTCCCTTAAAAATTATTTTTTTATTTTTTAATTTATATTACAATTAAAAAATCATTACAACGAATAATTATCTCAAGTAAACGATGCTTAAAGTAAAAATACAACTGAAAATGGTGAAAAAAAGATACAGAAAACGGAATCACTGAATGCTTCAGTGATGAAACAATAATAAGTTTTTCGTGTTCATAATTTTCGCCCATATTTATTATCATTGTCTCGAATATAACATTTACATAAATAATGACGAGGCTAAAAGCTTATAAGAACTACTATAAAGAAGTATGCTACAATGTTCTTAAAAAACCAACTACAAATAAATCATGTATACGATCGAAGTTTACAATAATCTTGCGTACTCAGTACATGAAATTCTTCTGACCAGATATGGCGTAACAAAAAAAAAATGAAAATCGAGCTCTGATTTATCAAAACTGGTCCAGTTATTTCTGAAACCTGCATTGATATAAGGACGTAAATATGCGTATACGAATGAAAGTAAACACTCGCCCGCAAGAGCCGAAGTATTAGATACTGTATATACAAGTTTATGGACTTGACAAAAAAAAAAAAAAAAAAGATTGCATTCCAATACATACCGAGATCAAACTTTAAGGAAAATTGAAAATATCTCTTATACAAAGGCAAATGAAGAATACAATAATTCTTTCTTTGCAGTTTATTAGATAATCTTATATATACATTGAGATATAAAAAAGAAAAATAATTTTTTCAACTTTAAAAGCAAAATAGCGAGCAATAAATTCTGTTCCGTGCAGTTACATATATCTTCAATTTCTTTATTTGTTCTTTCTCTATCTGCTCTTTATTCTGGACTTAAGATATAATGAACCATGCGGAAGTATGAAGAGAGCATCCGGTTAGCTTACAATCAACTAACACTTTCTGTATGGCGCTACCATATGCCGATTTGATTTGATACAATTCATTACGTACAATGAAAAAGCAATTGTCTTTATAAAAATATTTGATTAACTGGGTCTCGATTGCTTACGCAAGCAAGTATTTATTAGTTTCTTGTTATAAGAAAGATAATTTGGTAAAAAAAAACATAAATAATAATCCCGTGTTTATTTTTTTTTTATTCAGCTAATAGATGATGCTTTCTTATAATGCTTCGTATATAGATACTTGTTTTTTTATAAATTGTAATTATAATCTACTCAAAATACTTAAAATTCAAAATTCAATTTTATTTTGAATAATATAATAATAATTTACAAACTATTAAGTTTAGGAGTGCCAATAGCAATAGAATGTATTTTCATTTTATTTACAAATAAAATTGTAATATTTGCACTTATTTGTATTGCTGATTAAAATAATTAAGAATTTACGAAATTAATGATTCATTTGATATAATTTATAAAGTAAAAAAAAATAAATATGAACAATAAGCCTATGTTTAATCAATATTTTAATGAAAATTTTTTGTTGATATATATTTCAGATAAGTAGTTATTTCGAACCTAGTAAGACATTCCTTAAATTTCTATACTACTCTAATACATTATTAGAGCCTATGTTTTTTTAATTGACAAATTATTTGGCCCTTTAAGCAAGAATAAAATTTGCATTAATTTTCCAAATATGGATTTTTATAGATGCAACTGAACAATATTTTATACTATGTGAGTGTAATATATAAACATAGTTATGATTGTTTTAAAAAAAATCTTTAATTTACGGCTTATTAATGTTTTCATAATTATAAAGATGAATTATTTATTAAATTATTTTAGTTTTTTTTTTATTATAATCACTTTTTAAATTATTATATTTTTTCTATAAAAGATACATACATATATACAAATATTTAAAACGCATTAAAAATTAAAATTAAAATGAATATTTTGTTACATAGTTATTTTAATTTAGGAATATACTATTACTTGTTTACAAATTACTATAATTTTAATTCAATTAATGTACACATAAATTTCTTGATATTTATATTTTTAACTTTATATTCTGGATATCTTTCAGATATGATCAGTTAATAAACTAAAATTGTTTAGGTAAGATAAATTTTAATTTATATTAATTTTATATATGTATAATATTTTTTTTTATAAATATAAATTCTAATTTTTATAAATTTAGTCTTTAAATAGATTATTAATTTGTTCCAATAAACTGTTCGGACTTTCTCTTAAATTAATCATTTATATCTTAAATTAAATAATTTTATATATAAAAAATGAGTTAATTAGTTATTTATCATTTAAAGTATCAAAAAAGTATTTATAATACTTTTAAGTATAATTGAAATAAAATTGTGCGTAAAATGGAAAATTTTTGTTTCAATGATCCATTAATAAAATAATATTAATCTTTGGGATTTAGTTTAATTAACTTTATAAAAATTTTACTTTCTTTTATCTTTTCTTACTGAATTTGTTTCTTTTATCAATAAATTTTGTTATTGTGTAAATGATGATACTATTATGACACTATTTATTTCAAAGAAAATATTGCTCCAAATATGTTTATATAAAAATGTTAACTATTTAATAGTTATGAAAATTTTGACATTAATAGAACGTATATATTACCATAAATCTAATGTTGATTCATATTATTAAAAATTATTTAATAGATTGAGTATTTAAAATATTTATAAATAATAATAACTTATGAATTATGAATTTAAGATAAAATAAAGTTTTTTTGAAATTTATTAACATTATATTCTAAATAAATATTATGATCTTGTTACAAGCTAATAACTAGATTAATATTTGTTTAGTATTTAATATAAATTATTTGTGTATATGAGAAACTTTTATATAATTTAATCTCCAAAAATTCTTAAAACATTAAATAGAATTTAATATTATAGAACAATATTATTTACAAGGGTGGAACATGACCTCTGAGAAATGAATTTGTGCTAAGGTATAATCTTATAAGCCTCAAGTCAATAACTATATTACTAGTATATGTTCTCCAATTATTCGTCTAATAATTTGTTTTAATAAAGACGATTAATGAAGAGGTAATACGATCTAATTAAAATTCTTAATTTAAATCGGAGTACATTATTAATACATTTATTAATTTTACAATTATATACTACTGCGTCAGAAATAATTATATTGCGTTCGGAAATCACCAAAAGTTTTATTGTCCATTAATGTGTAGAGGAAAATTAATATTTACAATTATTTAAATATAAAATTCATATAGATAATCGATATTTAAAAATTAAATTAAAAAATTCAAATAAACTATTCTGATTAATCGTTGAAAGTTTCCAAATAAATAGAAAGTGTAAATACTGTAATAATCTAACGAGTATTTAGAGCCAGGATTGTATAAATGATTTTTCTCGGATAATTAAAATATCATTACTTTTTGAAATTTTTATTATGAGTATATGTTAAAAATACAATGTATAAGTATGTTTTATAAAATTCTTTTAAGTGAAATTTTGATTTTTTTCTAGATCAATAAAGTTGATTATTAAAAGTGCTAGGTTTTGTATGCTAAATAATTATTTGCAAAAAAGAGATATTACGGAATTTCTTAATTCACATTAAAATTAAATATTTTTGTAGATTTAAAATAAATTTTTATCAAGTCTGATGAATACCAGTAATTTGTATATTAATAGATTTACATTGTATGTAGTTTAAGCTATATATATATATATATATATAGCTGTTAAGTATATTATCTATTATATTAATACAAAACTTGCTATTAGTTTTAAAAAAAGGCTATTAAAATTTTTATTTTTCCAAATTTTTTTTAAGTAATTTATAAGAATGTATGTATCTAAATGAACTATCGTGTAAAACTTGCGTACAACTCATTCAAAATAAATAAAAGTTATATTTTTTTTACTTCGCATTTAAATACTAGCTTTTTTAAATTAAGTTGACTTTTTTCTTTTTCTTTGGCACTTCTTTTTGTTACTTCTAACTTCACGAGTGTCGTCAAGTGCAATTTTCAAGCTTCTATAACCCAGAGCTTTTACAATGGCTATTTCCACTGCTTTACAATGTCGCATTTTATGGGTTCCTCCGAGCTTCATTTTCGCTTTAAAAGACTTTTTCACGCGTGCGTATGCGTGTGTCTGAGCTTTGGAATAGGTCAAGTCATGGCACGAGTTTACGCAAGTGCACCTGCAGAGATAAAGTCATCTCGGCTGCGAGCATAAAACGTCTATGCGAATAAAAGCCTTCTTTAATACCTCGGACTTTTTCTTATCTCTGTACTCTCTCGAGTTGATGATGGCGTGAGATGTGAATGCGAATTGATAAAAGAAGAAATGGATACGTATTCGTTTTAAGAAAACCATTTTTCCATATGCAATGACAATTATTTGCGTCGATAGTAGAAGGAAGTACAATCATAATTGCAATCCAACTAGACCTTGTCTTTTTTACTGCGAGTGTTTGGTCACATACTAACATCACTTGTAATTAATTCAAGTAAGCAAATATCGCGATTCAGCAATAACAACACTGAAGCTGCTTATGCATAAATTTACGCGATTTCTTTTGAAGACAGATAAACAAATTTATATATACTTTTTAAATAAGAATTCTCGCCTATTTAGAAAGAGAATACACCCAATGATGAGAATAAATATTTAAATACTCTACGTTAATAATCAGTCAATGATAATAAATGGAAAAAGAAACGAGAACGGCATGACGATTGGTTAAAACAGGACAAACGGGTGTCCAGCGCGACAGACAATAGCGCATGTGATGCGTCTAGACAAAATAATGATTTGGATTTCAATACATTTGCATTCATTATAGCGCGGTGAGAGAGCCAACAGCAGACGTCACTCATCACCCGTTCATTCGCCCCTGTGTCCCCTTTTTGCTCTTTCCATTTCTATCGCTAGTTCCTATATTTATCCACTGCATTCCTTCGATTAATATAATAAGATTGCAAACAGCAAAATGAACAACAATGCATCTGAAAATCATCAAACATACTATACTATGTAATACTCAAAGCAAGTACACCAAGAACGTAAATATTTTCGTTATAATTGATATATATATATATATATATATACATGCATTAACACACGCACTTGCGCACACACTTACGTTTATTTATTTCTTTAAATTAGATTTAATGCCAAATAGATCTTTGAGCCAATATATAGTTTTATTTATTCTAATAAAATAAGGAAAATTGAGTTTTTATCACAATATATTAAAGATATGAATGAAATATATATATAAAAATACTTGGTACATTGTACATCAACTCCTGTAACTTTATAACTACCAGATACAAGTAATCTCTTTAAGCGTGTGCGTACTATGACCACCATAAAGAATTACGATCAACTGTTAAACGGAATGTGACTTTAGCATCATTAAAATAAATGCTTTCTCTTACATTATTAGAAGTAGACTCTTGTAATTTTCAATTAAAAAACTTATCCATAACCAGTTCATATATTACCAATATTTGTAAAGTAATGGAGCAAGTAATTTTTAAAAAATAATTTTATGTAATTATATTCATTACAATTTAAATTCTACATTATACGCTTAATATTCATTATTCATTTGAATTAACGCACTTTTTTAAATAAAAAATCACTCTTTCATTCCAACATCAATAAATTTGTTTATTATATAATTATCACATAATTAAATTTAATATTTATTAATTAATAATTATTTTACTTATTGTCATTGATTTAATTTTTTAGTTATTTTAATACAATAGCGAAAGCCAAATCAATTAAAGTTATTTACATATTTTTAAATATTAATCGAAAAGTAATTAATTTTTATGTATGAATCAGACATTAATAATATACAAATGATAATTCCGTAAATGCATTATTTATTTTATTTTATTAGCACTAATATAGTATTTATAGTCCTTTTACTGTATAAATATAATTTTATGATACAGTAATATCAAATTAAATACATTGAAATAGATAGAATTTTAAGAATTAGAAGGAATGAAAACAAAAAATAATTTAAAAAAGATAAAAAACGGTTTATTAGATAGATATTTAATCATAATAAGAAAACTTTTACAATATTAATTTTCGAAGTTTTAAATTCGTTTGACATATTAATATTACAAAAAATTAAATTTATATTATTCATGCTAATATAGAGAAACAATGTAACTTTAATAATTTCTTTAAAATATTATTATAAAATATAATAGTATTAAACTTATTATAAGTGAAATGGTATTTGGTAAAAATATTTCTATATATTTTTAAACAATATCATAGATAATATCTTTTTCTGTGATGTACAATTAAAAAAAATTTATTTCGCAGTAAATTGTTCTAAAAAAAAAATAAGAGAAAAAAAGGGTAAAACGTAGTTTATTAGTGACAAGCATTATGAAGGTATCGCGTGTACATAGCCATTTATAGCTGTATTTGTTTATGAATATACAACCAAAATGAAACTGTCATGATGAGTTGCAGCTAAATATATGAAAAAGTCAATTTCATTTAATAATAGATATTCCGCTACAAGGAAACGAAAATGAAACATTTCTCGGAAAGGGGTTCGTCAAAAACTACTTAAAAAAGGACAATATATTCATAAAATATATTATGTTTTCTAAGAATCATGAATTAACACTTTATCAAGGATGCTTAAAATCGAAACAAAAAGGTTTGGATATTTATATGAAAATATCAAATTCTGTCTTCATATTTTTAATTAACATGACGAAGTATAGCGAAGTGCCTTTATTGCTTTATAAATGCGTATAAAAGCATAGTTTATTGAAGCTAACCAGAATATGGATCAAAATTCGACCAACGTAAATTTTACCAATAAAGCAACTTTTTGCATATATTGCATAATCATATAAACTTAATCTACGCTTAAATATGAAGTAGTAAAGTAGATTTTTTTAAATCCAGAAAACACGTACATTTGGAATTCTTCTCATAATAAAATGTCGGTATGTTGTACCGATTTTGTTTTATAACAATCCTACGAGGAATTACAAAAATGAATACTAAGTTTTTCCTCGATAATTATCAAACAAAAAATAAATTATAGAAAAACATATTAATCTAGAATGTCTGAATAGACCTTGAAGTTACGAATAAAATAAACGACATAGTGTTAATAAATTATATTATCTGTCATGGTCGATTAATGTAAATCTTATGAAAAATTCACTAATGCACGTAGCGATAGAAATTATATAGAAGTCAAATATTTTCTGAACAAATTTTTGTGTACACATTGATGATAGTCATTTTTGTTAAATAAATATTTATCAACTTCAAAATATACTTCAGATTTATCACGAAGTGATCGATATTATTAAAGATCGGGTTATATTTGATTATTATAATTATGACTTAATTTTACAATAAAAATTTGACATAATTTAACTTGCATATAATATACAATAAAGTATACCTACAATCCGATAATCCAATTTTAAATTATATATAAATATACTTAAGAGTACAGTCCTTAAATTAGTACATATTCGAAAGAATTTATCATTAGTAAACTATTTTATACAAAAATGATGTTCACTATAAATATTCTAATGTTTTAAGTTATATTAAACATGTATTAGTTAGTTACTATTAATACTGTTTATAAATACATTCTAATCAAAGCTTTTTCTCACTTATTAGGTCAAATCAATTGTACGGTTATAATAAATGCTAATACATATTATATATTATATAATAATATACATGCATCGCCAAATATTAATTTTTCAAATTTTGTTATTAAAAAAATTCATGTCTATGTATTAATAAAATAATATTATATTACGTTAATAAAAGTTTACGATGATTTTAATTAAAAAATTTTATTGAAAAAGATGGATTATTAGTTTTATAAGATCTTAGATATACATCAAATAATAATATATATTATAAAACAGATATACTTAATTATTTTATAAAAAATTTGTATATATTTAAATAAAGTAAATAAAGTTTTTTATTAGCTTTTTTTATATTTAGTATATTAGTTTCTATTGCTGTAAATTCTATTAAATTAAATTTTTAGAATTATTTGATATCGTAATTCTCTTTTAATAAAATAAGATAAAAAAGAAATAAATAAAAATAAACGAATGTTTTAAAATTTATAAATAAAAAAATTAAATTGATTATGAGAGAAATATAGAAAATAGTAATAGTAAAATTAATTATATAAATTAACATTCATTATAGTAATTTTTATGTTGTAAGTTTTTATTAGTTTGTTACCAAATAATCGATTATTTTATATTAAATTAAAATTTAATAAAATTATAGAAACTATCTTAGCTGTTTTGTTTCAAATTTATTGTTAACTGTATATCTTAGTATTTAGGGATTTTCTTTTTGTTTTGTAGGTTCATACTTATCTAAGGAACATATGTTCATTCATCATGAAAATTATGCTAAATGTGTATTTTCATAATTTATAATAAAAAAAAGAAAATTGCTATTTATTGTAGATAAATTTTTAAAGACAAATATACAATTATATTATTATAAATGTATTCAATACTGATAAGATTATTTATTATATAGAAAATTAATTTCTATTAGAGTTGTTTCTTACAAAAATATAAAAGGATTTTAATTAAAATAATGAGATTCTATATTATTCCTTTATATATTATATTTTAATAGTGCGAGCCGATAAAGTAGAAATAAAAATATTTATATTCAAATTGCTCGTATCTTGAATGGTATGCATCAATTCTAATATACCGACAGAAGGACGAATTAATAATTTATAAATAAATGATTTACTTCTGTGGCTTTAAATATATCATTATACTACTTTTCTACAGTAAGTTCTAAAATGAATGACCGAAGTGAAAATTTAATAATTTTGTAAATAAAAATAAAAATTAATGCATATAGAATTATTTATTGATAACCCTCATCAATCAAATATAAAGAATACCGATTATATATTTAAAAAAGTTGAAGAGGAGCTGAGAGGCTAGAGTCTATAGTTTAAAATTAGTAATTTAATTATCATAAATTTTTGAAAATTCCAATAAAACTAAAATATTGTTACTATATGTTACTACTGAGTAAATTCTATTCACCATTGGTTGAACATACATTTAATTGCTTATATTTTGTACAGAATAAACTATTTGTTTCTCCAAATTTTGAATACATTTAACACTTTCTATGCTTAATTAAAAAAATAAGTACAAACGAAATCGGAACAATTATTTCCAAAACTACTAAAAATTATTAAGAAATAATGGATATTCGAATAAATACTTACATTAATTAATATTAGTAAATTTTTAAAAAGTTGATAAATGATGTTAGAACATTTTTTTGATAAAGATTAAATATTATTACAAAACTTTTATTGAGTTTAATTAATATCAACATTGTTCTGAAAATTAAGGAAACACATTCTATCTTAATAAAACATTTAGTAGCGTCAATAATAATTAATAAAAAAACAATTTGATAAGATTTTTAACAAGTAAAGAAACTTTTGAAAATTTCATATCATATGCACATTTTTATTATAAAAAATAAATATAAAAAATTGCATTTTTAATTTTTTAATGACAGTTTTATTGTGTACAAAAAAAAATTTGTATTTAAAATTTTTTATTTGTTTACAATTTATAAAATAGTATTATTACATATTATAAAACTGTCAAAAATAATGAAGCAAAATCAAAATTGTAGTAGCAATTTTAGCAATATGAATCTTTTTAAAAAATAAAAACTTTTTTAAACTTTTTTAAAAATATTTAAAAAGTTTATAAAAATAAATTTTTAACTAATTATTTATGAATTTATAAAATATTGCTTTTTTACACTTTAATATCAATAATTAATTATCAAAAATCAATAATTAATAAATGACAGGTTAATACTTTTTGTGTTTTTAATACATATTTTTTTAAATAGTTTTATTAAGATTTGATTTATTAAACACAACTATCGAAAGATATTTTTAGTATACTTTTAAGAAGATTTTTTGAATCCTAATAACTTTTAATATATTTTTTATCAAATATCATAATTATTATCTATATTATAAAATTAAATAATTTTAATTCTTTAAATTGAAATAAAAAATTTATTAAGTACGTTTTATAATTAAGAAAGTTAAGAAAAACTTACTGGTTCTGTTACACCATCACCTCTTTTTCCAAGAGAATTTCCTTCTGACCAACCCATTTTCATTAACATTTTAAAGCCCATATTATCCTTTGATATAGATCTATTGTAAATATAAAAAATTTTAACAAAAAGGTTGATATATTAAGATATTGAATTTATGGATAATTATTAAATTGTTAAGGACTTACTCATTCAAAGAACTTTGTTGTGTTTTAATATGTTCACTTGAAGAACCAATATTTGCTCGTCTTAATTGTGCTCTATCTTGATAACCTATAGCTACCCGACTTGCTGTATCAGTATTATCTTGTTCAATACCAAATTTAGATTTTAAGCGTTTTAATTCTGTTTGATGTTGAGTTTTTATACATGTAATATTATCTTCAATAACACATGGATTTGATAAAAGAAGACCAGGTTCACAATGACCACATGTTTCATGTCCATTATGAATGTGACATAAAAGCTTAGTCGAACCCACTTGCAATATTGATCCATGCACAATTTTAGTTACTTCAGATTCTTGCTTTGCAGCCGAAAGCCTTTTACCATTGAGAAATGTTCCATTTCTTGAGCCAAGATCAATTATTTCATATAGCTTCTTTTCTTTATTATATTGTAATTTTGCGTGATGCTACACATTATTATTAATTAAAACAACCTTTTAAAAATAAATTATTGTACTAAAAGTTTGCTTATATTTACTTTACTTATATTTATATCTGTTATAAGAACTGAATGATCACCTTCCCTTCCCAGTGAACCTCCAGTATAAGTAACAATAAATAATGATCCAACTTTAAGATTCGATAGATTTGTTTCTTTTACAATAATTCTCATGCATGGTGGATAAACTTTGGTTAAATCTGTAAGATGAATGGTTAAAAATACTTTGTTTAATATATTGATTTCATTTAAAATTATCTAATTTCTATTATTTAATTGAAGATTTATCAAGGAAATTAGATATCATAATTAAAAATTAATGATAAATTATACACAAATAATTTAAAAAAAAATAAATTAAGAAACCTTCATCTTTTTCTGCTTCACTGTCGCTATTAGAAGATAACTTCTTGGTGTCTTCTTTAGAATTTGAACTCTCCTCATCTTCACTGTCAGAACATTCACCTTCCTCAGGTACATTTAGATTACTTTGATCTCCTTTTTGCATCAACTTGACTTTCTTCATTTTATCCTGTAAGGTAAGATACATGTCCATATCAAAAGTTCAATATTATTGCCTAAAGCATTTTGCCTGATACTTTGAATTAATATTATGGAAAGACCAGTTATTATCTGAATATCATCCAAAACCTATAATCAAGAAACTCTATTAAGAATATAAGAAATAACTTAGTAACATTATATATTCCTTAAGAACAATTCAAGTGTTATTATATTTTGATTTAAGAAAGATTTTTACAATAAGAAAAACAAAATATCATAATATTACAGATTTTAAAGCAGTATATAGCTTGTTTTATAATTATATCCACATTTTCATTAATAATTCAAAAAATTATGTTAAAATTTTATGGAATAATATTTTAAATAAAAAAATTGATATTTCAAATGTCATAGTATCATTAAAAAATTATATGAAATCTAATACTTGAATTATTCCATTTTAATATGTAAATGATAAATTTATTACCTTTTCTTTTCTTTTTGTTTTTTCGGAACCATGAATACAAGGTAACAGATTATTTAATGTATTTGTTTCTCTGTGAATTTGACTATGAAACTTATAAGATTTATTTTCTTTATCATAATAATAATATGTTCCAGTATTTCCATTATAATATAAGCCAGATTTCTAAAATGAAAAATAAAAAAATATTAGGCAAAAATATTTTTGCTTTAAAAATGTATTTAATTGAATACACACTGAATCATAATAATATCCTGAATCATAGTGGTAATATAATCCTGTAGTTTCTTCATAAACAAAACCTGTTTGTAACATAGCTGACTCTGCGGCTTCTGTTACTTGATCAGTTATACTTAAACTTTTTTTATCATTATCAATAACCCATTCTTGAATTAATGGTTTATCTTCTAACTCCAATAAATTGCATTGGGTTTCATTATCGTTAAAGGTTTTTTCAAATACTTTACAATTTTTTTCCTATATAAATATTAATTATATTTTAAGTAAATCATTTTTACATATTCAGGGATTTTAATATATATATATATATATAACATTATTACTAATTATTACTTACGTAAGAGGTTAATTTATTTTTTAATTCATGTATATCATCTTGCTGCAGCTTTAATTGTTCCTGAAGTTTTTGAATATATTCAACAATATGTGGAAAACCGACAAGCTCATCAGCAAACTTATTGGCTTCTACATTTTCACTAAATTTATATTTAACAGTTCTTTCACTTTCTTCCATTATTCAACGTATATATGTTGCAATATGTATTATAATTCTATTACTACATTGATTTAAATTTCTCAGATAATCACATTTTTATAATTTTGTAATCACTGTATTGTAATTTTATAGTATATTGTGTAAATGTAAATAAAAGTGTGTAAATTAATTTTTATACATATTTCACCGATATAATTTTATTTAGATATATTTTGAATAAAACTAAAATGTAAAGTTTTTACATAAATATAAATATATTATAAAATAATCTTATGTACATTATCCAAAATAAATTTGTCAAATTCGTTATTATAAACCCAGATGTATATAGCATGAGTAGGTTATATAGTTCGATATTCGATATTTTTCTATTGTTTCACACAATGTTACAAATTTGTACACCAGGGGTATGTATTTCTCTTATTTTTTAAAATTAAAAATACAAAAAAATATTTCGTATATTATTTCTTCACAATCTTATATTTAATATATAAAATCATGATTACATTTCGAAATATTTTAACATTATATACAAGTACGAAATTGAATTATTAAAAAGAAATATAATTCTAAATTAAAAGTTGATAAATTATTTACTTTTATATTATTTCATTTATAAATATATTAATAAAATAAATATATTGCATTTTTATGAAAATTTTTTTTCAAAACGTTTTTATAAGTTATAAATTTTTTTTTTAATTTTTTACTTCAATATTTTTATATTGTTTGTATTTCATTCGTATTCATATTTAATAGTTTAATATATTTTTTTTATATAAAATACATCCTAATTTTCATTAGTAAACATTAATTTAGTTTTTATAGAATCGTATCTTTATTTCAAATAATTGTAATGTGTTTGTTTTATTAAAATAATAACACAATATCTTATTATAATTGACAAGTATTTTAATAACATTTTAAATGTATTATCGTAAATAATATCATTATAATAATTACAAACGCATTTTTTATATATTTTTGAAACATTTTTGAAATATTTATTAATATGCAGATACAGATTATAGATATTTATATATTACTGAAATATTAATCAAATCACATCGAATCATTGCAATAATGTTATTAATAACTAAAATTTCAGTAAAATATTATTACGGTATTTTTAATATTAAATTAAAAATTATAAATTATTAAAATTATGTTAATTTTTAAGATTTTGATTTAAGTTTTTGTTTGAATAGTCTTATTTTGTTGACTAAGTTTAAAAAGATAGTTTTTTCAATGTTTTTATTGATTCAATTTAGTGATATTAATTTAATATGTAACTATTGCTCTAATAACTTATATTGTTTAAATTAGTATTAAAAAACATATTTTTATTACTCGTTTCAATATTATAATATTCGTATATGCATATATAAATCACAGATAGATAAATCTTTTTATAATAGAAAATTATTTAATTAAATAGTTGAAAGTAAATTTTTTATTAATTAAAATACTATCAAAATTTCTATAATATGAGTTTAAGTTGTATTAAATAAAATTGATGATTTTATAAATAAAGTAAAATAACTCTTTTTAATTTTAAAAGGTACTTATGCATAAAAAATTTAAATACAGAATATTTTTTTACTGGAAACTTAAATTAAAAAAAACTTTAATATTTATTTATATTTTTGATCATTTTAGTGTCAGTTTTTAAAACAAATATTAAAATTTAGTTTATAAAAAAACATTATTAAAATTTAAATCAACTTGCAGTTTTAACTGTTGCAATGCGCATGTGTACATTCGTACTTGGTTGCTTATTTACGTATAATTGAAAATTAGTATATGATTTTCAATCGTAGATTAATTTACAAAATTTTTTAAATTGATAATACTATTATTATTGAAATTGCCAATATATTATTTAATTTTTTTTACAATTAGTCAGTAAATTCATAAAAATGTTTACTTTATAAATTACATATGCAATTAAGAAACGATTCTAAATAATGAATATTTATTTAATAATCTACTTATTGGTGTTGCAAATAATTTATGTGTTTTCACAGGTAAATGATTAATTATAAATAACAGTTGATAAAATTCAAATAATATAAATCACAAATAATCATTATCAATGATTTTTTATGTAATATATTGACTTTAAATATTTATATATGACCTTATTTATAACATTTTAGATACCAGATTCATTTGCAAAAACTGGCCATTCAAATAATTGGGCAGTATTAGTTGATACATCAAGATTTTGGTTTAATTATCGTCATGTGGCTAATGTTTTATCTATATATCGTAGTGTGAAACGATTAGGTATACCCGATTCTCAAATTATTTTAATGATTGCTGATGATATGGCATGTAATCCCAGAAATCCACGCCCAGCAACAGTTTTTAACAATATTAAACAGCATATAAATGTTTATGGTGATGATGTAGAAGTAGATTATAGAGGTTATGAAGTAACTGTTGAGAATTTTGTAAGATTATTAACTGGTCGATTACAACCAGAAACACCTAGATCTAAAAAATTATTAACCGATGAAGGTTCTAATATACTTATTTATTTAACTGGACATGGCGGGAATGGTTTTCTTAAATTTCAAGACTCGGAAGAAATTACTAGTCAAGAATTAAGTGATGCCTTAGAACAGATGTGGCAAAAAAGACGGTATCACGAAATTTTATTTATAGTTGATACTTGTCAAGCAAGTTCTATGTATGAAAAATTCTATTCTCCAAATATCTTAGCTGTAGCATCTAGTCTTGTTGGTGAAGATTCACTTTCTGTAAGATAAATCTTTTAATTTACTATTTATTGTTCATTTAGTTATATATTAAACATAACTAATCTAAAATTACAGCACCATGTAGATCCTGCTATTGGTGTGTATATAATAGATCGTTATACTTATTATGCATTAGAATTCCTTGAAACTGTTGAGCCATCCAGTACAAAAACTTTAAGTGAATTTGTAAGTTGTAATTCACAATGAAAATTTGTATATATTTTAAAATATTATTAATTAACTTTTTTTTTTATTTTATATTACAGTTGAAAGTTTGTCCAAAACATTATTGTCTTTCAACAGTTGGAGTACGAGAAGATTTATATAGGAAAGATTCTAATACTGTTCCTGTAACTGATTTCTTTGGATCGTTAAGACCAATTGAATTAACAACTAGTATTGTAAATATTGTAAAGTTTGAAAAGAGTAACAAAACAGTTTTAACAGAATCAAATGAAAAGTACAAGCTTGTTCCACAATTTCCAAATTTTTCACAATATAGTTAGTAAAAATATAATTATAGTTAATTATTTATTTCATGATAAAATTTTTCTTAAAAATGACATTAAAATATTAAGATGATAGTAGCTTATAAAAAAAAAAAAAAAATACATGAAAAATATACAGTTTTTTTATGTTTAACAAGTACTATGCATGTAATTTATAAGCTTAATAATTGAAATGAGGTTTCTGTTAAATATTATGCAGTTCAAAATAATTCAATACATATGTTTATATATTATAATACTTATACAAATATGTAGCATTTTATCTAATAGAAATGAATAGAATTTATAAGATTTTTAAAACAATTTATAGTTAAAAATTTAATAAAGTAGATAAAGCAATCAATGTAAATTCTTTACCTATTAATATAATTTTAGTATTTTTTATTAATTTTATTTCTTAACCATATATTGTCACTGTTTATCAAATTAGGAAATATTTTGAATTTTTTCATAATCATGTAAATTAAATGAAAATCAGATGTTTTTGTATTTTATAAAATAATTCAAACTTTTCATTTACAAAAAATATAAATTTAAATATTAATTGTAAAAATATGTGAAATAAATTTGTAGAATTGTCTCTATTTGGCTTTAATGATCTACTTTTCTTACAACCACTTTTTACCCATTATCTTCAAATATTAATCATAGTCTAAAATTTGACATTTTCAAATTTCTGTAACACTATATAGAATTCTCGTATATTTTACGGTATTTTTGAACAACAAAGTGAAGCTTCAGTAAAACAAATTTATAAAAGCTAGAGTTGTAGTTTATAGACATTTTGTAAAAATAACCCTTAAATTTATAGATAGAATACCCAAATATTTAAAAAGTATCAGAAAATATAATCAAATATATTCAGAATATAAAAATTGATGATTGTTGACGATATTTGTTTGGAATATAGGAGCATCAGTAATGCAGTTATAAGATTATGAGTTGTAATGTCTTTTATATCAATAATCATAACAGTACTATTATTTTCTTAGAGAAATGAATTTCAAAATGTTTAATAATTGTTTAAACACTAGGTATATTAAATATTTAGATTAGAATGAAAAATCATTTTTTTTTTAATGATATATAGTTTTGGTTTAAATAACTTTGATTATACAATTTAATATAAGAAATTTAAATAATAAGTGCAATCATACTGTGATTTTACTGAAAAAAAGTATCTTTAAAGACAATTTATTAATTAATTGATCATAATTAACTGTATGAGGTAGTTATAATGATATATAATTAAAATAATAAGACAATCAAATTAATATTAGATTAATATTAAATCTGAAATATAATTTACAATATCGTATAATATAAGTTTGACGAACAAAAATTGTACACAATGTTTAAATTATCACAAAATTATCACAAAAAATTTGCAGTACGATTATATAAGTAAATTTTTATAATCTTAATTTATATTTATAAATAAACCTAGTTTTTTGTAAAAGTTTTTTAAATATATCAGAAATTTTTATTATCTAAATCTTTACATTCAATATTTTACATAGTGTGATTAAGATATTCAGTCTGCTTGGCTTAAAATTGCACTTCCATACTTATTAACTTAAGATAAATTACTATATACAAAAACAGTAACAATATTATAAATTAGAACTATCAATAAATATAGATAAATTTACAAATTATAATATAATATCATATCACTAAATTTCCTCGAGATCTCGGATACAGCGTTTCATATATCCACACATGTCCGAGTAATCTAGCAATGTATTATAAACTAGTTCATGTAGAATGCTTGGCCATTCTTTGTCCAGAATTTGTAGTTTCTGAATTGCATCAACAGTATGATCAATAGAATGTGAGAAATGGATTTTTCCTTTATGTCTCCAAATAAGATCTTCCTGGTATTCATAACAAATGTTTTAATACATAAATTTCTTATTTATATATTGATAAGTCTGCATTTTAAAAATTAAAAAATGTTAATTTTTTACCATTTAGATTATTTACAAATCAATATTAATTGTTAATATATAAATAATTATAATGTTTTACACTTAATAACACATACAAATATAATCTCGTTTGCATGTTACTTAAACAACAATAATACATATAATTTATTCATTTGTAAATAAGATTTTAACTGTTTCTAAAACAATTATTTTTCTTTATAAGATTTTGTGTTAACCCTTCTTATTATGAGATGGATTAAGAATAAAGTTTGATAATATCAAATTTTTTACTAAAACGAAGCTTGCTATAAATTATAAAATTTTATTATTAATCACTTTAAAAATTAGATTTTTTAGCTTTAAAATTTTTTTTATCCATTAAAATAATCTTAATATAAATTTTTTAATAGTTTTTTCAAAGATTTTCTTTTAAAATATACTAATTTTTATATACTATTTTCGAAATACTAAAATATTTGTTAGTTTACAGATAAAAAAAAAAATGTTTTAAATTTTATTACGTAGCAATGTAAAATACTAATCTATGTTCCAGTAGTTCCTGTAACAATATATTTAATTTACAAATTATGTGTCGTTTCTTATTGCAAATTAATGTAAAGGGTTGTAAAATTTAAATAGACGTTTTGATATACACGTTAGATAAATAATAAAAAAGTTGATGCAATATTTATTGTAAAAGGATATTACTATTTATCAAAATAAATGTGTAATTATAAATTTCTTTGCACTTCAAAAATTTTTATTAAAGATAATCCATAAAATTTTCTTTTATTTTAAAAATTTGATGATTTTTCGAAATATGATCAACCATAGTTAATTTCTTATAAATATATTATATGAAAAATATATTATAAGAATAATTTTAAGAAGGTTCGAAGCCTTTTAAAATTACCAATGCTGAGTATTACTATAGAATTTAAGATGAAGCTAAAATTATATGAAAAAAATTTTAACAATATTTTACCTTATTCCAAATTATAGTCGTCTTGATAATTTTTTACAGTATATTTAATTATAATATAATCCGAAATTCTACCTTGTATAATTATGTTATAAGTATAGTTAATTTAAAATTTCAATAAGTGAATTGAAAAATTCACGTACCATTGACAATTTTTATTTTATTGTTATATATTAATATTAAATGTAAGTAGTAAATTTAATTAAACTAAACCTGCGTAACATGGCCTTTTCGCCATTGTAGTGCTTCTTTAGCAACTACACTTCTCAAAGCTGGATCACTGTTAAATAAAAACTGTTTGGCAGATATTTGCTCTCCGTTTTTTTTTTGAACTCGATCCAGATGAAGACGTTGTAACAATGGTTGTAAAAGTAATTCAGGCAGTGACCATATTACTATGTCGATTAAACCAGAATATTCTTCATTTGCTGTATTAATATTTTCTTCTGTAATCTAATTAAAAATAAAATTCAGCAATATAATTGTTAATAAAATTAAAATAAATAAAAATGTAATTAAAAAACGCTTGCATTTTTAATTATACCTGTGTTCCATTTATAATTTGTAAACCCCAATGAGCTAATCTAAATATAGCATATATTTTCCATTTTTTCGATATAATAGGATTACCCTCAGGTTCAATTTGTATACTATTGAGCCCTTGTACTTCAGCAAGTGCATTGAGCTGTCCCAAATGACTGATATTTGTTTCTTTAAAGAAAAAATTTTCTACATTTGGGAATCTAGTTTTTAGTTTATTTAAAATGGTTGCTATACCATTAAAATGTACATAATTAAATTTTACAAAGTTAATTTCATATGCTTTACTAAAATCCCATTGCTTATCAATAAAACGTAAAGCTCCTTGTCCATAAATATTTAAAGAGCGTCCTATAATTTCTACTAAATAATCACCTCCTAAATAAAAAATATAATTAACTAATAATCTTGAAATTAAAACAAAATTAAAAAATTTTCTCTCAGAATACTAACCTTGTTCTCTATCTCTATGGGGAAGAAGTTGTAGTGTGGGACTTGGAATTGAAATTGCTTTATATTTTGCTCTAGCTGTTGCAGCTCTGTTACTACGATAGTGAACAAATTTTTTTGGTTGAGCACTAGTTACTCTATTTTTATCTGTACTTGATACAGATGAACTACTTGAATCTCCAAAAGCAGATTTACTACTATCTAAACTGCTTCCTTTAGAAGTTAAATTAAACTTAGATTGATTATAATATTTTAATTGACAGTCTAATTGATTTTCTTGTGTATATATATTTTTTATATCCTTTTCTAAGAATTTTTTGGTTTGAGATTGTGAACCTAGCGTTAATGCATTTATATTATGCAAAATTTTATTATTTTTTATATCAAGAGTGCTGCTAATACAATTTATATCATAATCCATTGTAATAGATCGTATATTCGATTTTATTAAATGATTTCGCAATCCAGTTTTAAGACTTTCGTGACTTTCTGACGATTCTATATCACTATCTGAAGAATAGCTATCTTGTGTACAAGAAGTTGCTTTTGGTAAAATTACTCTATTTTTAATATATCTAGAAACTTGATTATTAGTTAAATTATCTATGATAGGAAGTAAAATTGGTGGCAGTTTAAATTCCATGGTATCAGAATTTGAATTATTAACTTTCAGTAGGTTATCAGTTGAGTTACTTCTCTTTTTAAATGATTTTTTAGCATCAATTTTTTCATTGATTGAAGTTAGACTTCCAAAATCTTTTGATTTTGAACGATTCAAGCTTTTTATTTTTGAAATATTAACTGTATTTGATGACTGAAAAGTAAAACTCCGTAAACGATCACTTTTAATTGTATTTATTTTATTTGTTTTGCCATTAAAACATTTTGTTTGTGATCTAAGAAGTTCCCAGTTTGTTTTTGCATTTGAAATAACTTCTTCTCGTTGTACGTTAACACAAACTTGAGTATTAAGATCTAAAAAAGCAGAATTTGATTGCTCTTTTAATAATCTCCAAGCCATTGCAGTTTTTCTGACTTGCTCGCTAATTTGTATTGTAGATAAACTTTGTAAATTTGGCAAGTATGATACCAAAAAAGATACACATTCAGCTGTAAGAGTTACAGGATTTCCATCAATTGTTATTTCCTTTATCTGCAATGCTTTTACTATACTACCCATATCTTCAATTTTTTGTATATCATTATTACTAACATATAATTTCTGTAATTCTGGTGTATTTTCAAAACCAAGAAGCTTTTTTATTTTGTTACGTCTCAAATTAAGCTCTTTCAATGATGTAAGACCTTGAAAGTCATTGTAACCGATATTTTTTATATTATTTCCAGCCAAATTGAGTACTTTTAATACATTTGATTCTTCTAAACCTGATACTTGCATAATTTGATTACCATGTAAATCTAAAACTTCTAATTTTGATAGTCCTTTTAAACCTTCAATTTTCTTTATTCTATTTTTACCTAATATAAATAATAAATATGTATATATATTAATATGTTGAATATATATATATATATATATAAATTTTTTATTTCTCACCCATTAATAGTACTCGAAGATTTTCTAGTGAATCAAAACTGCAAAATTTATCTATTTGATTATCATAAAGATCTAAAAATACTAGTTTTGTTAATTGCATTAACTGATCTTTTTCTATTTTTGATATTAGATTGTGTTGTAGAGAAATTAGACGAAGTTTTGGTTCATCAATTATCCATGGAAATGTTGTCAAACCCCTTCTATCCAGACATATTCTATCAGGATTCTTTTCGCGTTCCAATGGATTCCGGCTAGCCACCACAAATTTACCTTCTTCTGTTTGTTGCAAAGTAACAACATTACAACCTCCAACTTGATCATTTTCTATTTGAGATGAACAACTCGTTGAGTTACTAAAAAAATAAATATTAATTCTTATTGTTATTATGATGTAATAAAGATATATTCCAATTATAATTTCTTATCATAATAAGATTTAATAGATTTTGAATTTATATAAAAATAAAATCAATAAAAATAACTTGATTAATTAAAGCTAAATTTAGTATCTCCAGTAATTTTTAATAATAATTTAATAAGGAAACGTCAATAGTTTATTTGTTTATTCATCTGATTTTAATTTTACTGATTTAAATTTAATTATATTAATCAACAGTTGATAATATTATAACAATTTCTCTTTTCATTGTAAATAAAAATGTATATAACTTTTAAAATAGTAATACCTGAAACTACTGAAAGAACGCTTGGTCAGTTTTTGAATTATAGGTACTTTAGATAAAACTGGTAGTGCTGGTGCTATAGTTAAAAATTGACTTTCCTTTTTTTCCTCTTTTTCCTTAATTTGTACCGATTTTCCTCTTAAAGATCTTTTGGGCTATAATAAGTAATATTTTGAACATATTCAGTGTGTATTTATAAAAAACTAATGCGCAGTAAACTTTAATAAATAAAAATAAATTTAAGTTGTACCTTAGTACTTGGATTAGAGTTACTTGTGGGCATTACATTACATAAAAACTTGAGAATCATTAATTATTTTAATTAAATATGTGCGATTATTGGTTAAATCATTTCAAATATAAGATAATCTTTATTTAATTCAATTATTAAAAAGAACTCAGATATTATTGATTAAATTAATAACAGATATAAAAATCAAGTTAAGAAATTATTTCCTTATATAAATTTTTGCATAATAATATAGTTTAAACATTTTTAATATAATATACTGTTTCCGAAATTGCTTCACATGTTAATTGTAATACAATATTTGATCGATTCAAGAGTTGCCCGACATCGCAACGAGTAGAACAAAGTGGACTACTATTTGCGAATAACAAACACGTAAACAATTTGACATTAATTTAAATAGTTTACAGTTTACGATTGTTAAATAATGTAGTGTACCAAATATATGTAAACTATGAATACGGACTTAAAAATCTTAATATTCAATTTGCGCTTCTTGCTAAATAATTATACAAATTATCAATATAAATTATACTAAAATATCAAGAGTTTGAGTGTGAAAATGGGTAAAAAATTTAAAAGATTCAGTGCACATCTTCAAATAATTAAAAAAAAAAAGAAAAACAATTATATATTAATTATAATATTAAATAAAAAATTATAAATATTATAACAAAAATTTGTAATACTAAAAAATCAACGTATTTATTAAATCTTTTAAAAATTTATCCAAACAATTGGAAATGTTTGCATTTTTGAAATATGTAAAAGATAAATCTGTAGAGTTTATAAATTTAAAAATACTTTTTTAAAATACATTATTGCATAAACGAATTATTTAATTAAAAAAATTTTCGCTTTTCGTTTCAACAAATTAGTTATATTTTATTCATATTTTTTTAATATAGAAATTTTTGTTCAATAAACTAGATTATATGATTTTATTTATTTCCATTGGTGATCATGCATGGACTTTATTGTCCTATGCTTCCTAAAAAAGACGCTAATTAAAAAATTCAAGGTATTACAAATAAATATTAGGATAATATTTGTTGATAAATATCTGATATTTACAATAATGTTAAAATATTGTATCTACTTTTTGATTAAATTAGATTTTTACAAAAAACTGTTTTTACAGATGTTTATAAAAAAGAATATCAAACTATTTATTTTTTCCTTTTCCTACAAATGTATAATTTAATTAATAATGATTAATAAGAGTAAAAATATCAAGAAATACAAATTTTATTTATACTTTATTTCATTACAATTTGTTTACATTTATTTTATATTTTATTAATTGAAAATTATTGACTTATAAAAATAAAACATGGAAAAAATATCAGTTATTAAATGTTTTTACATTTATAACTAATTTTATTTTAGTCTTATTACTATAACTTATTTAAAAATTAATTTTCTTATATTTGTTGCAATAAATAAAACATATTTAATAATTTTCAGTTCAATTGGCCATAAAAATTACAATTTTAGCAATATTGATTCAAAAGATGTGAGTACATAAACATGAATAAATAACATGGTACAAAATTTCTAAAAAAATTTTATTTAATAAAAAATATTTTTAATAATTAATAATTACATCTTTTTCATTTTTGTTGTTAATAAACTGTCTACAGCTGATTAAGTTATTTTAACGATATATATATATATATATATATGTGTGTGTGTTATAGACAAATATAATTACAATTTAACAACAAATCTAAACAATTATAAAAAAATTTTTTTACTTGTATCAAATAGAAAAGATCATTTTTTCTTAAAATTTTTTTTTAATAAAGAAAAATACTTAAGCTTAATATCAGTAGTGAGTAGGAAGTAATAATTATTATAGATTCTTTAATGATTTATCAAATAAAAGCTTATTAGCCGATAACCTTTTAACACGGCTGTATTTTATTCGTGAATATCTTAGTCCATCATTATTTCTTTTAGTCCATATTGGAATTAAATGTCTAAGTTGAGATCGTCTTAAATCATTTGAAATATACCAAATGACTATAAATATGAAAATTAAAATTATGATAATACCAGCTATTGTACCACCTAAAAATTATTAAAGAATTATTTTTTTAATATTAACTGAAATTTGAACATAATCTATAATGTACATTATAAATAATTGCTTTTTTAATTATAATTTAAAGCAGTTATATTTTAAAATTTTAATTTATATGGTAAAAGATTCAAATTAATATCTACTTCAGACAAATTATAAAAATATAAATTAGATATTTTTTCACACTTCTCAAATTGTAGTTTTATTTTGCAGTCTTTTAGAAATTATAAACCAGATTTGGAATATACACAAATAAAAGTAGTACACACTAAAAGTGGGGGGGGGGCTAATTAATAACATATAAATAACAATATTTCGATTAAGACCAATAATCTGATAAAACGAGACATATTTCGTGCATGAACTATTTTCCGTGTTATAACGTTTTTTTAGTTTTTTGGAGTGTACTAAGTAAGTTTTAATGTTAAGGGAATATGAAGAAATTATATGAAATTAATCTTTTTTTAAAAATTTTAACAATTGTGATTTTTTATGCTTCAATAATTAAAAAAGAAAATATTTAAAGGCATCCAATATTTTGTACCTTGTATTACGACTAATTCATTTTCATGAGTATAGTTCCTCATAGAGGTTTTTTCAATTTTAAACAATGGTAGAATATTTTTTGATTTACAAATTTTATTTATAAGTGAATCAGTTTTTATATAACAATATTCTTTCTAAAAATAAAATTTTATAAGAAAAATTGTAAAGAATAAACTCATAAAAATTTGATATTAATATAAAATAAAATTACTTGATGAATTATTGGTTCACTAACGTTTAAGAACATTTCCATAAAAAATGTTCTTAAACTAGCAGTAGCAAAACTACCATTACATTTATTTTCATTTTCGAAATAGAAATTTTGAAAATTTTTATCAACCTTATCATAACTATCATGAGTTTTCCACTCAAAAATATATGTATCATTATCATATATTTTAAGCAATGGATTTTCCTAAAACCAAACAAACAAAGAAATTAGTTTTATGTTAAACTTATAGAGTAAGTAAAATATATTTGCTTAAAATTTTATTTACTTCTTCATTTTCAATATCAAAAATTGAATAATGTGCTTGAATTTTTTTTTGTGGATTTTCTTCACAAATAGAACCATTGTAATACATTAAAGTAGTAGTTTGATTAATTTTCTCAATCAAATTTTCATTTAATTTACCTAAATACTAATAAAAAAATTTTTTATACAAATTTGAAAATTCAAATACATATTTATTCATAAAACTTACTATTTTTGTTGAATTTAAAACATTTTCTGATACTAATGAATCACATTTTTCCCTACAAACAATGAAATCATAAATTTTATTTTTTAATTTTTCATTTATTGAAGTTGTTAAATCAGGTGTCTGATTCATTACATAATTTTTTTTATCTTCTTCAATCTTTAATTTATCTTTAATTAAAAATTGTTCCTTGCAAGCAAAAACGGTTTTCCATTCAATTTGATAATGACATTTTGATATACCACCTATATATTTTGGTGAGGTCTCCTAAAATTGCATAAAAAAACACAAATTTTTACATTATCAAATTTATTATTATAAAAATAAAAAATGTTTATAGTTATACTTACATTTGATTTTAAATCACAAATAAATGTAATTGTTGTCATGGTATGTGATGAACTTGTTTCAACACATATTACTCTAGTTTTATATGTTAATGACAAAGTATTATTTATTGGATTATAATGTAAATCTGAAGGTTCTCCAATTGATTTACTTAGGATATAAAAGTTTTATCAAAATATCCTAATTTATTTCATAGTAAATTATGATCAATTATAAAATGAATTTATTAAAAGTACCTTGTGTTAGATGATTTATTAATTAAACAAGCTGCACTTCTTTTATTGCACGGATGTGAGTGGTAAAGAAGTGATTGACAAATATTCAGCATTATAGAAAGTGTATTATTTATAAAAACTTCATAATTATCTGTAAGTTTTATTAACTGAGTGAGATTATAACGATCAGTAGAACAGTTGGTTTTTGTTCTATTTGCACATGCAGCTTGTGTCCTCCATTCAAAATTATAATTACACGTATCATATTGCTTTAAAAAATATATTTTCATAAACTATTGTACAATAATATTGATATAAAATATTACCTATAATTTTAATATTTATATTTATAATCTTATACTATAAGTTCTTACTTCATTAAAAAAAGAATAATTATAAAAAATTGTAATAAATTTTACATACAATAATTTTAATTTATCTTACCTCTACTGATATACCTTCCATTTTTAAAGCACATATCATTTTATAGTTGCTGCATATGTATCATTAACATTACAATGATCACCAATGTAGTTAAATGAGATTTCACCAAATGATATATTTACTTTGGGAGGTACTTTTCCTATAAAAATTTAAACATTTAAATATACACATTATTATTATTAGTTTGCTTGAATTAATTAAAAATATTATTTATATTTCTTTTAATATATTTAAAAAAGTAAAATGTACATTTTACCTATTCCAATTTCTGTATTATTTATGGAAAAACAAATAGCATAACCAGTATTATTATTACACTTATTTAATAACTCTTTACATAGTTGTAGCCGAAAATATCCATTTTTAGTATTATTTACAATATAATCATTTTCATTTGTAAGTCTTAAAAAATTAAATTCATAAGTTAATTCTGTTTTAATTTGACAATAATGTGATTTCTAAAAAAAATTTTATAATACTATTACATTTAATACAAGAATAAAGAAAAGGATTAGTTTCTTAAATTTAAAATTTACCTTCATTATCGCCTTTGCAAAACTAAAAGGCAAGAAATGAATGCCAAACACAATGAATATAAAAATTAAGAATTTTATTTTTTTCATAATAATTTAAATTTGAAATATGAAACTTAAATTAAAAAGAGAGTTATGATCAAAGTATTTCTTCAAAATTATGAAATAAAAATTACAAACGTTAGAAAACACGAAGATGAAACACTTTTTTTTCTGTTTAAAAATGTATATAATGCGTTGTAAAATTACAGTTTCTGTAGTACTTGAAAGTATCTATTTCATTCTTAGATTTTAGATTCATAATATTTTCTATTAGTTGTTATGGCATCAAATTTGATAAATTGAAATTTGATATTTGTTTATTCTTTCTAATTTATATAAGATCGAAATATTTATTTATTTATCGAATACACGAAGATGAAACAGTTATTTTTCTGTTTAAAATGTATATAATGCGTTGTAAAATTACAGTTTCTGTAGTACTTGAAAGTATCTATTTCATTCTTAGATTTTTAATTCATAATATGTTCTATTAGTTGTTATGGCATCAAATTTGATAAATTGAAATTTGATATTTGTTAATTCTTTCTAATTTAAATAAGATCGAAATATTTATTTATTTATCGAATACTTCTAAACTTGAAAAAAATATAAACCTTTTAAAATTTTAGTATTCTTTCATTCGCTGGTATTACAATGGTCTCATTCTTCTTATTGTATGAGTTACTAATATATTAGGAATTTAGTTTTTGTTTAATGTTATACGATTATTTTTATATTTTTAAAATACCTTTCACAGGCATGTTTATTTTTATTATTTCAATAAATAAGTTAATAAAATATTGTAATATATTATATTATTTTTTGTTGAAGTTTCTAATAATTTTACATCTATTTAAGTATAATATTATTAATATATAGTAAAATTTTATAAAATTCAGGTTGACAGAATCTGGCTGTCCCCAATAATAAAGATAATCGCAGGGTGGAGCATTACATAATTAATTTTTATTAATAACTGATTATATTAATGAAGTATTATTTATTTATTGTTTTTTTAATATATTGAATTACTAATATTAATTTATCAATATTCTTTAATTTATTAAAATTAACTTTTATTAGTGATTTTTATAAATCTAAAGTAATAAATTATATATAAAAATATTTATAATTTTTTTAGCTGGTATTCCACCTATTTTGGATTTTTAATGAAACATATATCTATTAAAAGAGTATATAGTTTACAATTTAGTGAAGTGTTAATTGTAATTGTTTCATCATTACTTTGAATATTTTTTAATTTTCGAATGATATATTCAAATTTATCAATATAGTTTAATAGAAAAAATTAATTTTTAAATTTTTTCGTTATATATTTTTCTTTTGAAGTTACTAATTACAGCAAATTAATTAAATTTATTATTTGGATTTATGTATGAAAATTTAAATTCAAGTTAATTTTAATTATAGGCCTTGAAAATTAAAAATTTATATTATCGACAATAGTCACATAAATTTTATTTTACTTATTATTTGAAATTAAATAGAAATATACTGTTTGTAATGATTAAATTAAATTTTTTTATTCTAATTAATGAAATATTAAAGATTCATGAATTAATAATTATACTAATTCAGTAATAAAATAATTAAATTTATTTATATTGCTTTTTATAACAATTATTACTTGTAAATGTCGAGTATAACTAAATTTTATTATTGTATGGTAATAAAACTTATAAAAAGATGTTTTTGGAAAATTATTGATCATTTATCAAAATAATGGA
The DNA here is from genome assembly GCA_018907185.1 of Platyscapa corneri. Lineage (NCBI taxonomy): Eukaryota > Metazoa > Arthropoda > Insecta > Hymenoptera > Agaonidae > Platyscapa > Platyscapa corneri. Next base: position 2,340,768 of record JACCHW010000019.1, on the reverse strand, counting down.
ACATCAAAGCTCCGATTCCTGGATTTATTCCGACGTTTTTATTTTGAATCTTTTAAATCTATTTATTTTCAAGAGATTCATTAAAATGTTTTATTAAGAATGTACATGTATATCTTTAATTTTCTGTTTGAAATTTCCCAATTTTCTTTATGTGATCTTTTCAATATCATATCAATTCACGGGAAATATTCATAAAATTATTGAACGTCGAAGAGAACGTTGAAAGTCACACTTTCAACAGACAGAAATACAAGAAACGCAATTTAGTAACATTAGTTGGAGTTTAAAAAGACTATATTATAATAATGTAACGCCAATAAAACTTTAAATCTAAAAGTATTTTAAATGTATTATATAAAAATTGATCTTTTATTTTTTGTTTAATTTTTTGTAATACAATTCTAATATACTTTTAAAATTTTTTTCTTAAAAATATTACATTTTATACAATCAAAAATGAGCTTATTTACTATTTTTCGGTTTTCACAAATAAAAAAAAAAATTATGATTACAGTAAATCATGGATTACAAGCAAATAATTATGCTGGTAAGAAATAGCCATATTTTATTTCTTTTTAACAACTATTATTTCAGTAATTTTTAGGTTACATTTATATTCATACATATAATTTTGAAATTTGATATATTGTGAAAATACAAATCTATTAAAAGTTTTTCTAATATTAATAATATTATATTATAAAACATTTATATAAAAACTTATACTCAACACAAAAATATTAGTAATTAATTATATTTAATAAAATTCTAAAATGTGTTTGTTTGCTTAAATATGAAAACGAAAAGGTTTTATTTAAAAATTTTTTGTTTTATTTAAGTACTTCCAAATATTTAAAGTTTTATTAAAGAATGATAATATACTCAACCAATTAAATAAATCTGTTAATAATTTTTTACTACTACGTTTACATTTATGTTCAAAATTTTTGTAACAATATATGTTTCATTTAATTATACTTATTGTTAAAGATTAATGAAATAATTAATTTAAAAAACACTAAACTAATAAATAAAAAATTATGAAATCGAATTGATTTATTAAATTGCAAAAATAGAAAAAAGTTAATATGCATATAATTACTTGAATTATGGAATGATACTTTTGTTCAAATTATTCATATATAATGATAAGTAAATAATTTTAAGGCATTACATTTTTAATGTAATAAAAAGATGTCAAATTTTATATACATATCATATAAAATAAGTGTATAAAGAAATTTTATTTTAACTCAGTAATTCCAAAAAAATCTGCTGCAAAAGCACAAATAACAAAACCAACGGTTCAAGAATTACCGGTTGAAAAAGATCCTGAAAAATTAACAAAATATTGTTGTGGAACAAATCTTTCAAAGGATGGACATGATGTAGAATTAAAGCCTGATTCAGAGTATCCAGATTGGTTGTGGAAAATACGCACTGGTCCAGCTCCAAGACTTAGTGAACTTGATCCAAATACTAAGGAATATCAAAAATTACTTAGAAAAATTGGAATAAGAAGACTTGTGAGATCAAAACAGTATACGAAAAAATTCAAAAATTAATATTGAATGAAAATAAAATAAATTATATAATTACAAAAATATTTTTAGTTAAATAAATAAATATAGTTATTATAAATATAAATATTATTACTTTTATAAAAATTTATCTTTGTAAATATATCTCAATATTTAATTTAAGTTTATTAGAACTATTAAGAAATAAGTTAATTTTATGTTCTTGAATATAATTTGGTATCTATTATTAGTATTGATATATGTAATTGTCGAAGTATTTTACTAAAGTTGATTATAGACACTTAAAATATATTCAAAATTTTGTGCAAAAATTCTTCAATTAATTTTGGTTCATGTACTCATTTTAATAAAAAATTTAGTTTATGCATTCATGCAACAATTTATAAATTAGTATTTTACAATTAATCAAATAAATAATTAAATACAAAGAAATCAGGTTTAAGGAATGTAATTGTTAGAAGAATCTGAATGTGACTAATTCCTAATTGATTTATATAATTTATTTTTTATAACAAATTAAATATAGAAGATAATTTATTGTTGCATTATTCGAATAAATAAAAGAAGTAGAATTAAATCAGTTTATTCAAGAAAAAAATCTATTAATAATCAATTATTTGCCTTGATAAATTAAAAACTCTTATTTTAGTTATTATTTTTAAAAAATATTGATAACTATGAAGTGAATTACTAAGACTTATTGATTAGATAACAAAAAGAAAATAATATAAATTCATTTAAGACAAGTAATAAATAATGATACAGTTAGATGTATAAAAAATAAATATTAATGTGATACAAATATATTATTAAAAAAACTAGTTTATATTAAAATTATTTAAACTAAAAATAAAAAAATTACTGTTTATTAGTAGATAAAAATTGTATGAGTTTCTTACTAGCGCTTGAAAAATAATGTACCTGGTCAAGAAGTAAGAAATTTTTGTACTAAAATCAATCCAAATAAAATGAATGCGGTTGAATCATAATTTATAGTATACTATAATATGATATAAAATTTTATTATTAAACCATTTAAGAATGATAATTAAAAAATAAATTCTAATTAAGAATAGTGAAATTAAATACTTAAATATTAGGCCTTTATCAATATGCATTTCAATTTTATATTTCCAAGTTTTATTTTTAAATAAATATTATTAGTCATAATGTGCAGATAAATAGTTCATTTCAGATTTACTACAGAAAGAACGTATAAAAGTTTTACATAGATACAGTGTAGCTTTAATCGTTCCTGAGATTTATTTATTTTATTACTTTTTTTATTTTTTTTTTATACTAATTTTTAATATAATTTACAGTTATATTAGCACTATTTGATAGTGAATAAGATTCGTATTTGTAAACTTTATTATTTAAAATCAATAAAAATATTTTTAAGTAACAAATTCAATAATGTCTAATTTATTTAAAAAGTGCTTATTTTAAATGATTTGTTTAAAAAATGCAATAACAAATTTATTCAATATTAAAGTTTGTTTTTTTTTTAATAATTTAAAATGCAAATATCCGCAGATAAGATTTTTGAATTAGTTTTGTAAATTGAAAAAGTCGATTACTGATTTATGTACTTTTTTATTTTTCATAACTTAATTTATTAAAAAATATTTTAATTTTAATAAATACCGAGAATAGTAAACTATATAAATATTAGGAAAAGTAATTTATCAACATTATTTTTACCATTGTATTCTAAAGTAAAATTATATTTATCATAATTAAAGTTATTAATAATTAAAATTATGTTTCTTTTTTTATAATCTTTTTCAAATTAAATATCAATGTGTAAGATAAATATGTATGTACAGATAACAATTAAAAAAAATAACGTCTTTCTGATTACGGACTTAAAAATATTTGTAAATTTATATATTTTCAAGTACATTACACGTAATTATTAATTAAAAATAGCGGTTATATGAGCTAAATTTTAATCAAGCTAAATTTTAATCTTAAAATATCTTACTCTGCTTCGAATGCCAACCTATTTAAAAAGATATGTATGTTACCAACATCGCATGAAAAAGTAATTCTGTTTCTCTCGTTTTTATCTTATTGTACATTTAATTATCTTATATGTACGACTTTCGAACAGAAAATGTACATAGTAAATACTATTTTATAAATTAAAAAAAGACTATAATAGATTAATAGGCTGACTGTTGAGAATTACGTATGCAATAAAAGCTTTCTCATATGTTCTTTATTATTCTACATGAAATATTGTATTTATATACTTATAAAAGATTTTATTAGTTGAAAGAATGACTGATTATGTATTTGGATATATAACTGACGCCTAATATCCAATTTTTTTAAACTATGGACGATGAATTAGAGGATAAAATATTATATCAGGTATATTTTGCCCATAATTAATACGGAATGTTTTGATATATAGCATTTTTTGTCTATTTCAGGTTAAGTTTAATATACTTTGCAGCTAAAATATATAATTTTGAATAAGTAGAGATGTATCTTACTATTTTTGATACTTTATTATGTATTCAAAAATTGACTTGTATCGATTAATTTTCTTTTTAATGCTAATCTTATATAAAAAATTAAAGTTAAGATACAAGAGACTATTAATTTATTATGCTCTATAACAAATATATTCCTTTTTATGTGATATAATCATATGCTTCATAATGTAAAGTAATACATTTATGAATGATATCAAAGAATTTAATACTACAATTTTATCTTTAGTTTATTTTAATGATAAAACTTTTAGAAAAGTTGTGAAAAAGTTCTCAAACAGTTTGTTCTAATAAAGTATACCCCCAATTTTTGTAATTTCCTCAATATCCAGAAAAAATTTTTTGATTAGATTTAGTTTAATTGTACATATTTGTTAGTATATAGCTTATAGTTTATTATACATCAATTTAGATCAAATAAAGACAACTGTATTATTAATATCAGATGAATTTATTATTTTATATAAATATTATCTTGGATATTAAAATTATATATAATATATAGAATTCAGTTTAAGTAAAATATTTCTTTACATAATTTAAATTTTATTTATGATATTTGTTTTATTTTTCAGACATATTTGTCACACATGAAGCTAATGTCAAAATTTGCAGTGGGTATACCCACTGCAAGTATTAATACGCTATTAACTTATTTTTGGCGTATTGCACGTACATATATTTTTAAGCCAGAAATGATAGTACTCAGTATAATATTATTTTTAATGTTCATTTATCTACATACTGTGGATACATGGAGTAGAACATTATTTGAAAAAATTCAATATACACTCGGGCGAACTACATCAAAGGTAATATTATATTGTTGAGGAATATTTCAATTTCAGTAAAGATTTATAAATTTATATTATTTTAATTAATTATCAAACTTACAGTTTCTTACAAATAACTCTTCAATTGAAAAACCTGGCTGGGAATTCAAACAAAATTATACAGCAGCTTATGCAGTTCAAGGTCATAGAGACCATATGGAAGATCGTTTCGTTGTAAATAATGATATAAATAATACAGGTGTTTCATTATTTGCTATATTTGATGGTCATGGTGGTGAGGTATATCTATAAAAATAGTAGGATAACATAATAAATATAAAAGAAATAAAAGAATTACTAATATAAAATTCAGTTTGCAGCAAACTATGCACGTGACAAACTCATACCAAGTATTAATGAACAAGTCGTTAAATTAAAAAATATGATATCAGGAAAAATTTCTTTAACTGTAGAAGAAAATAAATATTTTGAAGATATTGAAACAAAAAATGAGGAAAAATCTAAAATTGATTCTCATACAATCCAAAGAAAAAAATCATTACGTAAAAGTACTTCATTAACAGATGACTATACAAAAAATAATATTGGAATAACAGATCCTGAATTACTTGATAAACTTGATAGCCTTTCGAAAACTATTACTAGAGAGGTAATAGAAGATTTAATTTATATTAACGAATTTTTATATCTTTAATTTATTTTATTTTATTTTAAATCTTAGGTAAAACCAAGTAGAACTGAAAGTATAAAAAATTTTCCAAAAATTGATATAGCTTCTTATTTAGATGGAGAAAAAATAAATTATGGTAAATTATTAACTGATCAAGTACTAACAATAGATAAGCTATTAATAGATGCTGCTAAGAAGAATATGGATGTTGCAGGTAAATTTGTAAAAAAATATAATTTACAAAATTGTTAATGTATTAGGTAATACAAACAAATTTATAAAAAAAATATATTTTATATTTTTTATTTTCATAATTATGGGATTTAAAATATTAAATATTGTATATATTACATATGTATACATAATTGTTTTAATTTATTCAAAATTTATATTTTAGGATTTATTGTAACTGATATTCTTTATAAAAATTAATGCATACTATAAAATCTCATTTAATGTATATATTTTAACATTTTCTATTTAAATAATAACATTTGATACTTTGACTACTGTATTTATATCTAAAATAACTTTTCAGCTAAGTATAAACTGAAAATCCAAAATTCAGTTTTATTTTTAAATGAGATTTTAAATTTATATAATTTTTATATATAATATGTTTGTAGAAGAATACAATGCTTATACTGGATATATTAAAGATACAAATTTTTAAATTTGTGCATTTTTATTTACATAGAATTATAGTGTTATGGTAGCAACACCCTACTTTCTTTGTTTGACAAGTATATAAGGCTATTTCACAGTATTGATTTATATAAAAATAGTAACTCTAAAACTTGAAATTTTCAATTCAAAATTTTATTTTAAAATATTAATGTTTGTTAAAAATCTTTATTTTACTATAAGGTGATATACCTTATGCTATTATTTCTCATTCTAGCCACGTACCAGGTCATCTTTATGTGAGCGATTTAATTTAATATATTTACAAATATGGGTGAAGTATAATGTTCTAAATCTCATAGTTACGTAGTTTCTTTATCCTTTACTTTGTTTGTCATATTTTCTTTTGTAAATCATTAGCACTTTACTTTTGAATTCGCTAAAATTTTCTTCATACGTTACAAGAGTTAATGCTTTATAACTGTACAAAATAATTGGTAATATTTTTATTTTATAAGTTCTAACATGCAAATTGCACGATAATAATTTTCAAAAGATCGCAATCGTTTGCTGATGGTAAACAAACATGCATATATAAATAATTCTTTTTAAATTTATTCTTTTAATTCATTTTTACATTTATTTTTTTATATTCATCTTTTAAAACTTTTATTAAAAATTATTATTATTATTAGTATAATATAATCCTAATTTTCAGTGATTATTTATTTCCTTTATTTTCATTTACGTTTAACGGTACTTTATTTCCAATTTTAAATAAAATTTCATATTTTAATTATAATATTTTATTATCTCCCAGTAAATCTAAATCGTTTATAAAATTTCGTCAGTCATGTTAAAAATAATCTAGTACTTAACGTTATAAGTATTTTTTAATATTTATTTAAATAATCATCAGCTATTTTAATTATTTTTAGAGAAACAATTTAAATCAATTATTAATTCTAAATAATTCATCTGTATATAATTGATAAAGATTAATAATAAGATTAAACTGATGTATAAAAATAAAATATTTGTATATTTTAATAATAAATGACTCCTGAAAATATTGTATTATACGAATTAAATTTAAAAAATCTAATACTTTAGTTTCCATAAAAATATATATTTTACAACGTATTAAATTTCTCTAATAATTACGAGGTTTAAACACACTATTTAATATTAATTAATTTATAAAAACGCTTTTCAATAATAAAATTTGGCTATGATTTCTATCGATTTAATGCACACTATGTATGTTGTGTTTGTGTATTTTCGCGTGCGCATATATCAAATAATAGCGTATATATACATATATATATTATAATTTTTTAATTGTGCACATTAATCAAATCGTAAATATAATTTTTTAAATTTTCAATCATCAAAATTATTTGATTTATTAGATAAAAACATTGATTTATAATTATTCAATAAATATGCATTGAATAAAATAATGAATAAAATTTTTAACTTGAATAATAAATTTAATATATTCCTTATAACAAAATTTTTTATACAAATATGTACACAAAAAGTTATAAATATTTAAGATAAGGAGAGACTAAAATTAAGAACTGACTTTTCAAATGCTTATTAATATTATCATTATATACAGATTAGGTTCGAATTTTACATAATTTATTCACAATCTTTAGAAAAAATCCAAACAAGCATCACTATTATTTTTCAAATCGCTCAGTAGAAGAACTACGTTTTTCTGTAGAAGATTTATGTAATTTTTTTGCAAGTTTGATATAAATAAAAAGATTAATATTTAAAATCTATATTAATTTTTATTTTGTTTAAAACAAAGTTATAAAAAAGAGTATAATTTATAAGTATTAAAATTATAACGTGTTGATAAAAATTTTTTTAAAATTTGTTTCAGGTACAACTGCATTGATTGCTCTTTTAGAAGGCAATAAATTGATAGTTGCAAATGTGGGAGATTCCAGAGGAGTTATGTGTGATGGAAAAGGCAACGCAATACCGTTATCTTTTGACCACAAACCACAACAGGTATAAAATACTTTTAAAAAATTAACAAATATAAATTAATCAGAGGTATAATCTGTTATTATTAACAATCAGTTTATGTTTGAAAAAAAATTTATTATTTCTGCCTTTAATTTAAGATCAATCATATACTAAAAAGTAATATTTTAAACTATCTTCTGATAGTATTGATTGAAAGTATTATAAGTTAACTATAGTTTTGTAGATTTTGTAGAACCTTTTGATGCATTCAATGAAGGACTTTAAAATATCAGTTTTTTTTATTAATTCACATAAACTGTAAAAAAATAATAATAAATGTTTTTTCTATTATAACTTTATTAATAAGTTATACATTGCATGATAAATTTGAATTATTTAAGAAATAAATCGTAGCATTTATTATAATTTAAGTAATAGATTAATATTTTATTCTCTTCATTTATAATAAATAAAAAAATTTATTGTTTATCACAATGATTAATTAAATCACTTTATATTAATTGTATCAATAAAAATTATTGCTTATTATAAAATCTATATTTAAAATATTGGACCACAGAATGAAAAGAATTTTTTTATCAATTTGATTATCAAGAATATATAATAATGCATGTTTCTTATTTACGTATGTATGATTTTTCATTTTAATCTTGAATTAAGATTATTTTGAAAATATTTCTTTTAGCAAAGAGAGAGAAATAGAATATACAAAGCAGGTGGAGTCGTTACGTTCAATGGTGTTTGGAGAGTTGCTGGAATTTTAGCTACATCACGTGCTTTAGGGGACTATCCTCTTAAAGATAAGAAATTGGTCATAGCGGATCCAGATATTTTAACTTTTGATCTTGATGATCACAATCCCATGTTCATTGTATTAGCATCTGATGGTTTATGGGATACTTTTTCCAATGAAGAAGCTGTGGCTTTTATAAAAGAGCATATTAATGAACCACATTTTGGAGCTAAAAGCATTACACTTCAAAGTTACTATAGGTACATGATTAAAATATATTATACTTTAATCTATTCTAGATAAAGCTACTAATTTTCATTGTATTTTACAGAGGATCTTCAGATAATATTACCGTTGTTGTAATAAATTTGAGAGGTCGTAATTACAGTACATCTAAATTAGAACCAAGTAAAATAACATAATTTTTAATAACATATGATCATTGGTAAAGTATTTCTTATTAAAGCATTCTAGTCATGTTTTTTCAATAATATTACAGGGATATTATATTTGTTCAAACATTTTTCATTGTGTAATTGTATATTTTCATAAATAAAAATATGTTATTCTTGGCTATTATTGGTATAATTTATTAAAAATAAAAAACCATAGGGCTTTTAACAAAATTATAAATAAAAAATTTGTAAATTTACTAATTTGACATTTATTATTATCATATAAAATTATAATTACAAAAGAAAAGCATTTATTTTCAATAATCTGGAATGGAAAGTATACAAATTTTTTTGTAGTTATATTTTAATATGTACAATTAAATTTATTTTAACAAATATTTTACAAGCAATAATTACAATTTCAAATATGTTAAAAAAGAAAAAAATATATAATTAAATCAAAATTTTTTAAAATATTAATGTTTACAAAAATCAAATATTTTCTTTTACTACATACGAAACCTGTAAAATATATTTAATTATAATTAATGTAATTCGACAGTCAATATTTGTTATCAATATGTTTTTCGTATTAAGAGAAATATTCAATGGAAGTATATAAATAAAAGAATATAAATATGTACAACGTATTGGTTTAAACAAAAAAAACTTTTCCATCTAACATATAATTGTTTAAAATTATAATATAATATTATAAGTGCTACCAATACATAATTTTAAACATACTTGTGTTTAATTAAAACGCAGAAATTTTTCAAAAAAGTAAATTTGAATTACTTAAATTATTTAAAATTAATATATAATTATGCTCCACTTAATACAATTTAGTTCTCTTTCTCTATTCAGGTTTATTTTTAAACTCACTATGATTATCACTCATTTATATAATTTCACAATGTAATGAATTAACAGAATAGAGTAAGCACTTTAGTTACTGAACAGCATCAAGATGATTTAAATTTATAAAATTGTTGATTGTCAACCAAGTAATTCAAAACCTTCATCAGATGTATGCCCCAAAACTAAAATATAAATAAATTTATTAAAGATATAAAGAAGTTATCTATTGCAATCTTAGATATAAAATATTTTTGAACAAATTAAATTTAATAAAATTAAAAATTTTGCATATAAAGATAAAAAACAAATCAAACCATGTTTTTAAGTAAAATAAATAAGTAAACAAAATTTAATATTATTAATTTTTTCTGTATACATACTCGGTATATAAACTAAATTAAAATTTATTAATTTGTAATTATTCATTTTACTTATAACAATTCAAGGAAAGTATATACCGAATTGTGAAAAGTCAATACTAACAAATATGATTTAAACAGAAGGACATAAATATTTAAAATTAATATAATAGAAATTTTTTTTTTTTAACTTATTATAAGCTATAAAACAATGAAATAATTTTAATTATTTATAGTTTTTATTCGTTCAATTAATATATGTTATATAATTCACTTTAAAATACTTTATGTAATATTGCATGCAAATATTTAATATATCAATTTTTTTTAGATTATCTAAAAGTTAAATATTCAAAAATAACTTTTTATAATGAATTTTATAAATTTTTTTAGAAATTATGAAATTTAATTGAATTATGTTATCTTTGAAATTTCTATTTTCTTAAAATTTATTTATAAAAATTTTCTTAAACTTTTTTTTTTTTATTGTAAAACTACTTATTTTACATAAAAATTGCTTTCTACATCTAGCTTTAATATTTAGTAATTATCACATTCAGTCTTTTAGATAATTTTATGCTCTACAAAGTAAAAAAATATGGAAAAAATTTTTATCATATAGACAAATTAATTTAAATTTAAATTATCTCCAAAATTTAATTTTTAAGCAAGAAAATCGTAGCTTCTTGATTAGTTTTTTATTATATAAATAAATATCTTTTTTATCTAGTAAATTATATAATAGATCGATATTTTATTTAAATAATATAATAGAATTAGATATGTACCCAATTTATAAATAGAATAATCAAGTACTGAAAAATAAATTATTCTTACATGTAGATGCTGTAGCTCCTAATGCTTCAGCTGCAACATCTTCCACTGGTGACCAGTTTGCTTGTTTTTCAGAACATATTTCAAATAAAGGCTGTTTTTCATTAGCAATAAGCTCCTCTTGCATTAACCTACATAGAGATCTAAATTGTTTCTCACTCGCACAAAAGAAACACTACAATAAAAATTTTCAATGAATTATTTATTAAAATCAAATTCAAAATTTTCGTAAATCTGAAAGTTAAATTGATAAAATAATATGTACTGACAAGAGCAACAGAAGGATCCATTTCTGTAATTGGTATTCGACTAGCAATTTTACAATGATAAGTAGCATCTACTTCTGCTTCACTATCATCAGATTTTTGATCAACGCTATTAGATCGTTGAGTTGTATGAGGGTCTAAAAAAATAACTTCATCTCCTGAAAAAATAAATAGCCTTTATAATATTTGTATAAATTATGATTTAAAAATTTTTTTATTTACTAACCAACATAACCAATAAAATATAATGCATGACTTGGTTTTCCCCCAATTAGTCCTAGAGACTGAGGAAATTGAAATGAAGTCTGCAAGATGAAATTTTTTTTAATAGAATTCGATGTATACAATAGTAAAAAAAATTAAATTTGTACTTTAAGTCCATTAGCATATATAGGATTAATTTCACTCAATCCTAATCGAAGTGGTATCAATAACAAAAGTGGCTTCCATTGACTAGGTGCTTTTAACGGCTTTTCTCCATCTACTTCTACTGTTGTTGCTCCCTCTACACGACACTGCCTCACTATGATTTATGAAAGTACTATATTTTACTGTAGATAATGGTGTAATTGATTATTAAAGTAATGAAGTAGACTTTATACTTACAAACGTCATTTATAACCAATGCATTATCCAAAGCAACATGGATTGTAATAGAACTCCAATCATCATACACAACTAATTTTCTACAAACAAAAAAGATTTTTGAAATTATAGAAAATTTGGAATTTTAAAAGATACAACATTGATATAAGATAATATTGATGTAACGATTAGAGTAACTATACTATATAATAATTTTTATAACTATATAATTATTTAATATATGTACATTATAATGGATTAATTATTTAATTTACTATTTTTTCATCTTTTTTGATAAAAAATATAGCTTTTACATACACTCATAAATTTATAAAAGCAGAATGTATGAGCTTATGAATATAAGAAAAAGATGTTAAAAAAGAATCCTAAATGTTGTAATAATTTATTTTATCAATACTTACTTTAATACTTGAGCAACAGTGTTAGGACCAAACCACTGTCCGACATCTTTCCCTTCAGATGCTCCCATTAATGCTATTTGATGAATAGAATAAGGAGCAGCTCTTCTATCTTCAAATCGTCTCAAAATATTTAAGTAAGTGCTACTTCTTGTTTCTGGAGTCCATCTCCAATCTCTACCTATTAATAAATATTGGTTAAAATATTTATTCTATTTTTAGAATAGAGAAATTAAAGAAAATATTCTTTTACTGTATACCTAAATGTAAAGAAATTAAAGCTTGACCTAATACCATTTGACCACATCTCAACATACACCCCCAACCTTTATCAGACGTAAATGTAGAACCAAAACCACCAATAGGAACAAATCCTTTTCGATAAGTAAACCAAAGCCTAGACCTAATATCCCTACGGATAGCATCTATATCTAGACATACAAAATTTAACACATAAGTTAATGCATAAAAAAATAGTTTTTTTAATAAATATTTTCAAATAATACTAGATAATTAAAAAATAAATAATATAATTTATTTGTAGATTTTTATTATAATTATAAATAATCAACTTAATAAAAAAGTACAAATAATAATATTTATTAAACAAGTTTTTTAAATTTCTTACAAACTTAAAAAATTTATAGCAATATAATAAAATTATACTAACCTTTTTTGGCATTATATTTTATACCTAGTATCCATACAGAATTTTCTGTTTGCGGTATATCATCAGGTTCATCAGATAAATTTTGTGTAAACAAATTATCCATTATAGTAATTCTTGTATATAATAATTCAGGTAGGCTTATTAACGTTTCATGTGGAATGAATACGCCTGAACACTGTAAGAGTGTAGTTTTAATAAATTAAATTAATTGAATTTTAATTACTGACAAATCATATAAAAATTATAGTACAAACATAAATGTATCATGAAAAACTGTTATTTAAAAAAAAAACTTAATTTCATAAATTCTAATAGGTTAAGAAATCATGACACATCATGACAATATTAAATAACTCACCTTAAACAAGTTTGAAAACATTGGATAGAGCACTGTTAACTTAAAAAGTAAAATAACAATATCATTACTTGGTCATTAATTTATTCAATTCAATTTCTCCATAATTTTGGAGATATGGCTTAAATTTCAACACATTGTAACCAAAGTTTTTGCGCTTGATCTCCAAATTTAAGCATACAATGAACTAATTCATTCAATTTAACTATTGATAGCTAAATATGAAAATAAAACAATAATTGCTTTTTTATACTACTTGGTATTTTATATTTCTTCAAAAGTTTACCAATTTTATTTAAAATTGTATATAAAACGACAAATTTTAGTCTTTAAAACTTTTATATTTCTTGCAAATTTAATAATAAAATCACTTCTAAAAAATACATGTTGCTAGTTCTTGCGCATCAATCTAATTAAGTTACCTAGTTATAAGACACTAAATAATGTATAAAAAATTTTTCGATTTATTTAAATCTTTTAAATTTCACCAATAATTTCTCGTTAAATTTTTCTTGTTAAAGAATTTTAAGACACTATTATTGTTGATAGTTCTGCATTATATTAATAGTTATGTATGACTCTGACTGTTTCTGTCTTCTATTCTTGGTTTGGACAGTCATTAGTTTTGCCCCTGGTTATAGATCATGATCGTATGTGCAAGCTAGATTAGATATAAAAACAGGCCATAGACTAGTATATGTAAAGACAGAAATAACTGAAGTGCAAAGCAGACGCAAATTATAATCCTGACCGGTAATTCCTTTCCTATTTAACATTTCTTAATTACTTATCCTTGAAAATGAAAAAATTTATCAATACAAAAAAGTCTTTAATAAGTTTATATAAATTATTTGTGATAATTAATTTTTTTATTTAAATTTCTACTATTATTTAACAAATATTAAAGATAGTTTAAATTCATTTTTTAATAATAATATTTCTTAATAAAGTAATTAGTTATATATTGATATATTGTTAAATAACCTAAGGTATTGGTTGGACTCTTTGTTAGATTCATAATTTATTAAATGTTGGAATTTGTTTACAATTTTCTAGATAAATTAGAACGTTATTTTTTTGGTAAAAACTTATACCTTGTAAATAACACGCATGCGTTTAAGCGGGATTATTCAAATACCTTAGTTATACAAATTGAATGTATAAAAAATATTAGCTTTTTTTATGTATATTATTATTATATAAATGAATATGTAGAAATATTAATAAATTCAAATATATAATTTATAAATTATGAAATCGATAAGTAAAAAATAAAATTTTATGAACCCATGTAATGAAAAAACATTTCCTATATATATATTTTACAACTAAAGATTATTTATATTTTCAAATGAATAATTTTATTTTGAGTGCTATTTTAATATCTTCTAAAGTACTGATTATTTTGAATTAATCTTCAAAATTTAAAATCAACTTGTGAAATTAAATTTATAAAAGAAGAAAAATTTATATAATAATTATTGCAAAAGTAATTTTAAATATTATAGAATCAAATGTTTTTATGCGCAAACTAAAAATATACGTTTTTAATCTAATATTCAATTCTATAATTTCCATTGATCTTGCAAAACTTTTCATTACTTTTCATTAAATTATGATATTTATTCTTCACCGGTATTTATAATTTTAAGTTAGCGGATATAATTAAAATTATAATCATTTTCGGTAATTAAAAAAACATATGATAATTAAGAGATAAAGAAATTTTATTTAATTATTTTATCAATTTAAAAAATAATGATAATTTTATGTTTTTTATTTTTTCTGTGAATTCTGAATTGATGTTGATAAACATAAATAAGAAA
Organism: Platyscapa corneri; assembly: GCA_018907185.1. Lineage (NCBI taxonomy): Eukaryota > Metazoa > Arthropoda > Insecta > Hymenoptera > Agaonidae > Platyscapa > Platyscapa corneri. The sequence continues at coordinate 2,325,325 of JACCHW010000019.1, read as the reverse complement.
ATTATGTAACTAAGAACTAAATAAAACATAATAATAATTATTTTTTCCATTCTAAAATATAATAAATTGTAAGAATATGCATATGGATGTATATATTATATTGGGTAAAATTGTTTATAAAATTATTTCGGTTTTAAAGAAATTTTAATTAGACAATGAAATAAATTTTAAAAATTGTAAAATAATCATTTAAATTATTTATAAAAGAATATTATTTTTCAATAAATATTAACAATGGTCAAAAGTAAATCTTGAAAATAGATTTTTTATATATTTTTTCATTTTAAACATTTTTTACTTCTTTACCACAAAATTGTAAACAATAGTAATAACTAAATGAAAATTAATTGTTTTAAATTATTTTTTTTATGAACGACAAATGTTTTAAAAGAAAAATAATATAAAAATTAATGAATAATTACAGATAATAAAATTGAAAAAAAGTTTATTCATATTTTTTCGAATAATAAAATTTTTGAACTATTAAAATTTCTAGTTAATGGATGAAGATTTATAAGAGTTATGTTTTTGATCAATTAAAAGAACAATTTGAGAGTGTATATTTAAAATTAAAACCCTGATTTTTCAATTACATTTTATTTAAATAATTCTTATAATTTTGTATAAAACATCATTAAAAAATATTAACTTCAATGTCATTAGCTATACGAAGTTGTTTTTTTCTCACGAGGAACTTTTTAATACCGCATTCCAATCTGTTATATTGAAACTTTACTATTTTATTACGATTTTGAGTTTAATTTTCTGAATAGTGATTAAGCATATTACTACTGATTAAATATTGATAAATAGAGTAAATATCATTAAAATTTTTAAATAAATTTTGAAATATTAGTATTTTTTTCTACTGTTATATGAATCAAGAGTTATACCTAATCCCTGTAAGCTACTTAAAGCATTTTAAAATCTAAAATTCGCGTGCTCAAATGCCCTAATTAATATTTTTTTACCTTAACGTCGATTTACTAACTTTGTAAAAATTCTGTAAGTTATAAAACCATTTAGAATTTTTTATATGATATTAAGAAATTTATATGTAGGATAGGTGGTGGTAGAGCGTAGTTGATGTGTATGTGGATGATATCATGTAAATAAATAATTATTTAATAACATTCGAAATGTAAAATAATGTATTTAATAATCAAATAGACTTTTGAAATATTATTTCAATACAAAATATAAGTAAAGACAATACAAATTTCTCTGAATTAGTAAACAGTAAGGAACCGTGAAAGTACCTGATGCATACGGACAACTACATTGTCAAGGAGTTACCTGCATCCTATTTCCTAGAGGAATTGTCAAAACATTTGGCATGCACATTGTCGCATGTCATAAATCAATTATCCTAGTGCGCGTACTATAATAAAGAGAATGTAACTGGTATACAGTGCAACGAAGCACATGCCGCTCTCTCGGCGATATAAAATAAAATTTATTTTGTTTTTCTGAACGAGAGGTTAAATACGGAAATTCTTAAATTAGATAATTTATTTACATTTATCAACATTGGAAATCTTTACGTAGATTTCCATAGCAGAGTTTCAAAGAAATTGGTGTAATAAAAAAACTTTAAGAAGTCTAATTATTTAAAATTACTTTTTTTCATCCTTCTCTAACTATTTAAAACCACTTGTTTCATTATTATATATATAATATATGTAGATATGAAGATTTATTAAAAAAAACTGCTTAATTTTACTAAAGAATTGATGTGAATTATACACTACTTCTAATATTACTAGCAAAGTGGACGCATATTATAATACAAAAACAAAATATAAATAATAGAATTAATGTCGTATTAATTAAATTTTTATTTAATATAAGTACTTTATTAATTTTTTTATAAATATTTATTAAAATTTAACTACGTTTTAATTATGCATAATCGTTGAAAAAAATAATAAATAATAAATAATAATAGACTGTGTACATTAATAAATCCTTACATACTTGCTAGTCATGTGATTATTACCTCATGTAAAAGATTAATCTAACCGTGCTGTTAAAAATATAAAAAAGTAGTTTTTTTAATCAATTTAAAAATAATATTGAGGCTGAAAAAATAAATTTTCGTGATTATAAACGCAGCTTTAAAATTTAATTTATTCAATTTTTGTATAATTAGTTATTAACAGAATTGATATGCTAATAGATTTATTCAAAATGTCTGATTATTTAAAGATGTTAATTTGTATTTATTAAAAATAAGAAAGAAAAGGGAGCTCTATAGAAGATCTTAATTTTAACTACAAAAAATTTTGATCCAAGGGAAATAATCAGTTATTCTGGATGCTAGATACGTCCAATCCGATATTTATTATCTTTTTAAAATATTTATTGACTTCATTACTTTATTACTGTATTTAATTCTGAGGTTATCAATAGAATTATTTTTTAATATTTGTGTATAATTATAAGAGTAAATCTTTTTTTATACAATAGAAATCTTCTGGAAAATTAAAGCATATTTATATTAAGCAGTTTATATTTTAATGAAAATATACTATCAATTTTTTAATAAAAATATTAATCGAAAAGTCATAAATAAACCAAATGATGAGTAAACATAATACATAAGAATTTTATTACACAATGATGTTTTTATTTTTTATATATTGCTTAAAAAAATTTTCTTAATGTTTTAAAAGTAGCAATAAAAAATTCATTTACTTTTTGTGACATTAAGTATTGTACGAATCTTTTAACATCATAGCATAAATAACATAATGATTTAAAACTAATAAAATATTTTCATATTTAAATTTACATATTATTTTTAATATTTTTACAAATATTCTGGTAAAGTAAATAAATTCTATAAAAATATAAAAGAATATATTATATATTTTATTTTATTATATTAATTAATTTTATCGTTCACATAAATTTTCAGCATTTTATTTCTTCAAGTAATGATTTAGTGTCTTAATTTAAACTTTTTAATGAAATTTAAAATATGAATGTATTATTTAATTAAATCATTTTGTGTTTTAGTTTTGAAACAAATTTTATAAAATTTATTTAAATTTTTTATAAATATACAATGAACACTTATTTTGTTTATTAATGCGTATGTTTACTTATATAAACATTTGCATCTGTGGAACATTTTTTTACCTATCAAAAATTTTTCAGATATGTTAATATAACTGTTTATTCTTTCATATTTTATTTAAAAAATATTTTTCAAAACCAATAACAACTTTTTAGATTTAAAAATTACCAAAATAATTTAAAAGTCATTTTTATTAAGATTAAAAAAATTTTACCATATCTGTACATTAATAATTCAAAAATATTGTTTTTAGTAATACAATTATGAATTTTTTAAGAATTTTTTATAATTAAAAAAGAATACTAATAGAATAATATTATATAATTCTTAAATTTGATACCAAGTTTAATTTTTAATTTTTATTTCATTTCTTTTACATTATTAATGTAGCAAAACACGTATGAATTGAATTTATCTTTCCAAAAATTTTTAAATTTTATTACTCTTTAGCCCTATATTTTAAATATTTAATTATAATCTTTCAATAACTATATAAAAAAAATGAATATTTATTTTATTAAATATAAACAAAATATTAAACAAAAAATAAAAATAATCACTGGTATTATAAAAAGAATGAAAGAGTGAGTAAAATGTAAAAATGAGGTATAAATGAAATAGGTATTAGAGAAGATATAGAGTCATAAAGGAAGAAAGAGAGATAGAGTGATAGAGAGAGAGAGAGAGAGAGAGAGAGAGAGAATAGTCAACTATTGGTATGCAAACTTATTATGTGCGAGACATAAATTGAATAACGTCAACGTGTTTTACGCGTACGTTTACGATCGTAGTAGACATTACGCGATTTTCTAGTGAGAAGTTCTAACCATGGGCGAGGTAAGAATAATTTCGAAAAATTACTTTGAAAAGTATGTTTTAATTTTCTATCAATATATATTCTTTTCATTTATTTTTAAGCAAAAAAATTAAAATATAAATTAAAGTACCAATAAATGAGCGAGAAAATTTAAATACAAATTTTATTAATAATTATATTAAGTAAGGCTCACTTTATTGAAAGATTTTTTTATTTTTTGATGATTAATAAATGAAAGCTATATATTATATTTATGAAAAATTTATTATAATTTAGTATAATTTAGCATAGTTACGTAACTTGTATTATTGGAAACTTCTAATGTTCATGTTAAATGACTGTACAAATTATATAAAAACTTTTATCTATAAAGTTTTATTTGACCATGCATAATCAAATTCATATTGGCATATTAAATTTATAAATATTAATTAATGATTTATAAATTTATAAAATAAATATTTTTATGAAAAAAATAATAGAAAAATTTTGATTAATAATTTTCGCCATTATATATTTTAATTATTTTTCAATTTTCTTAACAAAATATAAGGTGGATAAAAATATACTTGTTTAGAATTTTTGTAGTTGTGATTATCATAAAACAAATAATAATTAATAAAAAGAAATTGTAAGATTTTTTAATAATATTATTAATGTTATTTTTTGGTTAGTTTGATGATGGAATCATTTTTTCAATCTTAAAAATAACTGAAAGAGCTTTTAACTCTCGTTTGATAACGAGATAAATTCTATGTTTTACATTTAAAAATTTAATTATATTCTGTGAAAAATGGTAAAATTGTACTGAACGTAATATTCTACGTGTCTTAAATACACTTTTATACATGAAATAAATCGAGCACTTATTACGTGGATATATATGTAAGTTATAGCCATATGGTTCGTTATTATGTAAAAATTTTTTATTAAAATATTGCATAAGTATTATTTTTAAAACAAAAATAAAAAAACAAGAATGGGTAGGTCAGAGAATATGTCTTATTGCAGATTCAGTCGTATTGTTAGGTGAGTTTATAATCTTCTTCATTAATAAAGAAAGATTTCTGATTTATTTCAATAATTAAATTAATTATCTTTAATACATGTAAATAATTATCTACTATTGCATGAAGCTATATTATACAGTTGCATTTTGATTTTATACTTTTTAAAATATAAACATTTTAAAATAAAACTCGGTTTATCATATGCGATGATAGGAACTATTAAGTTTATAGAATATTAAATATTTGTATATCGATATTTTCATTTATAAAATAGATACATTAATTCTTAGTATATATATTTGATTTGAAATGTATAATATACTCGATTTAATACTTTTTTTATTTATAAGTTTTTCTTCTGTATGCTATTATTTATTACCAATCAGATATATTATAGTTTTTTTTATACATTATGTGTACGAAATTTAAAAATCATATTTGTGTTTTATATAATAAAGGTTATCTATTAAAAAAAATATAAAATATTGATTAAGTAAATTATTTTTTTTATTTTAATTTCAATTTAAAATTATAATACTTACGGTCTGCAAATGTTGATATACGAATAAAATTCAATATTACTATTCACAATGACAAGATTTTAATTAATTATATTATAAGTTGATTTTCAATAGGTCAAAACAAAAAAATAAAAATTTTATAATATAAAATTTTTTCCTCTAAATTTTATAATCAGTATTACAATTTATTGTAATAAAACATATTTTTATTAAAATAAAATTTTTACAAGAAAATTAAAAAGTGAGCTTAAAAAAATAATTTGAAATTCATAAGTATATATTTATCCTAATTTTAATTTTCTTATGATTCAAAAAGTATTAAGTATGACAATTTATAAAAAAATAATTTAAATACTTCTTCGAATATTATAAAAAAATTTCAATATATGATTGTAAATTTAATCTTTAAGCTATTGAATATAAATTACTCGAAAAATTGAGGAAACGATTATGTATTTTTTAAAATAACCTTTAATATTTGTTCCCATTATGTCTAGTTTCTATACTGAAACTCACAATAAATTTTTGTTATTTCATTTTCGTATTTAAATTTATTTAAAATATCACTTATATATAAAAGTGTATTTTATTTTTAAATGATTTACAGTAATTTGTTTATAAAAAAAACTATAAATCTAGTTCCAATTAAAAAATACATTTTTTAATTTTATATTGATCTATATTATTCAGTTATACGGTTTAAATACATAATATTTAACTAAGAAATTTATTAAATATTTGGTAATATTTATGTAGCTAATTATCGTAAATTTGATCTTTTATTATTTTACAAATTCAAATATGTATATAATTCTGTAAAATATTAAATTTTGTATATAACCAGATCGTGATCATAAAAATAAATTAATTTTAAAGTTTTTATAAATTCATTTGTATTTTTTCGGTAAATTTTTATAATTATATAGAAATACGTATATAAGATTATTTAATATCTATAAAATGATGAATTGCATTATTATAAACTTAAAAAATAAATAATATTTACTGTATAAGGTAAGAATTTTGTATATTAATTATTATATATTTTCAATTATTATTAAAATTTATAAAAAATATTCCATTTATGTAATATTACTGGGTATAACACAATATATTAGCATATATACTTTGTAACATTAGTTTGAGCCGAGTCTAATTGAATATATTATTTTAAATAATGTACAAAATATTACGTTTTCCGAACTTTTCTTATTTGACTGCTCTTTTCACAAATTTATAGACTCATAGATTTAAAACAAAACTCTTTACTATCTATGAATTAAGAAAAAAGTTGCGTGAAAATGTTATCAGAGAATTTAATATTTGTATAATATTGTTTTAAATTCAAATTTTTAAATAAGCGATTATTAATAAATGTTTATATAGGAACTATTTATGAGTTATTGGAAGTATAGCTGAGAATCCGAAAATGAAGAAACAATATTGGCAAAAAATTGGTCTATTATTATGCGTTTTGAAAGAAAACTATTGAGTAGAAGTAATTTGTATATCGTTTGTGTGTCGAAGAGTTTATAAGCACTTACCAATAGTGGCTTGGGTACGTACGAAAAACGCCCTCTCCCCTAGATATTCAGAAGAAGCGACCCTGAAGTATTGTCTTCTGATCTTTCATATACTCGTGGTCTTATTCTCTCATTAGGTGAATACTCGATGATCTGCGGATTGCTGACCGGGCGAAGTATGTCGTCGACATACACATGGCAATATTAAAGATTCAACGATTTTTTTTATTACAGTGATTTATTTAAAACTATTAAAAACATTTTTAAATCTTAAAATAATTTTCCAGAATTCAGATATTAACGAAAATATTTGAAGTCAAATAATTTATTAGATAAACTTTTTGAAAATTAATTTTATTCGTAAAATTGTAATTTTTCAAAATTCATGTTTATGTTATGAAATAAATATACACGAAAGAAATTAATTTTCGTACAAAATTTTCTTTAACATATAAAAATGTATATTTTTTTAACAAATTTAAATCTTATACAATTTAAAATTTGTCGCAGAATTTACATTTAAGCAACTTCTTATTGAAATAAAATCATTGAATTTGTTTAAGAAAATTTCTTTCTTCGTTTCATAAAACATGTCGAATGATTTACAAATGCTTAGTTATGTTATTAATACTTATTATATTTCATTAAAAATTTTAGTATATTATTTTTAAAATTAGAACGTTTTTAATAGTCTTAGGATGGTATATTATCCTATGAAAACACAACCATATTATGTGTAACTCTTTGTTATAATTACTTATAAAAAAAAATATCTTAAAGAAATAAGCAATAAAACGTTCTTAATAGAAAAATTAACGGAACAATCTTGATTAGTGTGACAAGTTAACTGTATAAGTTAACTTATATAATTATTCACAATGCAATATAAATTCATTATATCTGGGAAGAAAAAAAGATTAAGTTTTTCTTTTTTTTAAATTCAAGAATTTAAATTTTGTTCACTTTTTAATATAAAACTTTATAATCTCATCCTTTAAATTCATGGAAAACTGCTGTTAACATATCTGTGCTTTTACAATAAAGTAATATCTACGTTAAAGTTGCATATTCTATATGCAATATGAGGTATAAACTCATATGTTAATAATAGTTCCACGGAAATGAAGCCTTATATTTCCAACCTTGTAGCAAATATTTGTTAAATTTATTTGAATAATTGTGTTTGATTGGGTGTAACTAACATTTATTCCTAACATTTATTAATTTATACTATATTTTACATTATAAAATATAACAGTTGTTGAAAGATTACAAATAAAAATTAATATTTACAAAATCATTTAATAAAAAGGGAAAATTTATCAATTTTAGTGTCTCATTACATTAAATTATTTATACTACTTTGTATCATTAAAGGTAAAAAGGTATATATAATACTTGTACATTAATAGAATGAATAAAAATATGACCCGAGTGAATTCAATATGATTTAAGTAACTAGAACGTCTATACGTATTTCAAACATTACAATGAGTATTCAACGTCGTTCTACTACCTTGAATCTACTGTTAATTCAGTTTGATATATAAGCATTACGTACAAATAGAAGTAGGGAAGGGGCAAGAAAAGTAAGAAACCTTGAAGATTGCTAACGGTTGAAAAGGTGGAAAGGGCGAATGATTTTTACGTAAGAAAATTTGCGTATGAAATATGCAATTATATTAAATTAAAATTTGTCACCATTTACTTTCTACTTAAAATTATTTACAAAAGTTGAACTAAAATAAAATAAATGAATAAATTTTTATAATATGCAAATTTATTTTTCCATTCACCGGTGCAGATATTTAGTGTTTTATTATTATAAAGAATGGTCTTATGAAAGAAAAAAATATATAAATGTATTAAGAACTTTTAAATTATATATTTTTCCTGTAAGCTATAGAATTTTTTATTAAAGAAAAGCTAATTGTTAAATAGGTTCTAATCGGTTAAAAAGATACAGTTTTTATTTACAGTTCTCGTTACAATAATATTTATATGTTGATAAATATTAAAAAATATTTTAAGGGTTGAAATAAATAATAATATCTCAAACTATTAAGATAACTATAGTTAATATTAATTTAGTTCTTACAAGTTATTTAAATTTATAAAAAAATCAATGTTATTTGTACAAAAATTATATTAACTTTTATACAATTTTAAGATCATCTATTTTAAATGTTTGAAAATAAAACCATGAGAACATTATTTGAACAAAATTCGAAGTCAGTATTGAGTAATATAAAAAATTATAAATAATTATAAGTTTGAGAAATACAATACTTGATTTTAAAAGTGCACTTAAATAACGCATTAAGATGAAGAGACTATGTAGTTTAATTTTATAAAGATGAAGCTGAATTATTAATGATGAAGTCTGTATAATTATTATATCTTTCTGTAGGATATTTTTTGTTTTTAACTACTTTTCTAGCTTTTAGCTCAGGTAGATTGTACCAGTGACTTAATTAATTTAAAATATTTCTATACATTCTCTTCATTTTTAATTATCTTAAAAGCCTTATGACTAATTTTAATATTTAATTTTTAAAACAATAATAATTACGTTGAAAAATAATTTTAATAAAAGTCAGACCGAATTCAAAGTGGAGGTGTCAACAACACAATCGATCTCAACACTTACAAGCTGATTTGTTTGATTATTAAAAGTTAATATTATAAATATTTATTATAAATATAATATATATTATAAATATTTTTCAATTTAGTCACAAAACTTTTTAACTCTACAGTTATAAGAGAAAGTATAAAAAAAACGTAGATAGTTTAATAAATAACAGTTTATGAATATAAAATTTCTCTATAAAGTAAAATGAAAATGGATAAATAATATTAAATAGGTTTTGAAAGAAGTAGAGCATGTATAAAAATCCTGAAAACAATGAGTGAAGTTACTGATGCTTTTTATAAATGATTAATTTCATACTTACCTAACATCAAATAATAAATTACATGCGCTTAATTACTGAAAACTAATTAAATCACCTTTTTAAATTTAAATTAAAAAAAGTTAGAAAATGAAGATATAAATTTATTTGTATACATTATTTGCATTTAAATACCAATAAGCATATAATAACAGAAATTAATTTATTTCCATTGGAAAATTTATTATTATTCTATTCGAAATTATAAAAATAATAACTTTTTAAAAATATTGTATTAATAATTTAAAATCGATAAAAAATATAGTTAAAATTTTTATTTTTATTTGATATAATATATGATAAATAATTTTAGTACGAAAATTTTCAATAATCTATATGTATGATTTATAATTGTTTACCAATATTATGGAAATATCTTGTATTCTTTAGGATAAATGTTTTTAGATTTATAATAATAAATCTACTATTAATAAAGAAAAGTACTTTTAATTACAAATGTTGGTATATTTTCCAATAGTAAAACTGTATAACAATTAAACTAATAAAAACTTATTAAAAAAGCTTTGAAATTGAATTTATCAAATAATTATACATATATAATTAATTATTTTTTTAATAAACCGTCATTGTTCACTTCAATTTTTTATAAAACTTTTTCCAAAAAATAAAAATTATTAGCTATTTATATACTTTAAAATATATTATTTATCATAGTTCTAATTTCGCTAATCAAGCGAGTTGTTTAGAGTTGTTGTGAAGAGTGTTATAAAATACAGGTTAATTTCATAGATATATTTACATTTTGATTACAAATAATACTTTTTTATTGTTAACTTACATGACGGTAAAAATTATATTATAAGGTATAAAAATATACTTTGCCAATTGTTATTCAGTGAGTGTTAAAATATTAATTTTTTAAGAGAAAAACAAAATAATATTTAATTTTTAATTAAAGTTAAATTTTAATTTTTATCTGTAGTTTTACTTGATTATGCGTATTTTTAATATAATAATTTTTAAACAACATATGAATAGAACAAAAAATTTTTCTCTTAATAAAAAATATTATTATTTATATTTAATACAAAAATAATAGAAAATAAAACAAACTACGATAGAATATAACGAATTTATTTTACTTTACATATTTTAGTGTGTTTGTTTAATTTATTTTTTGTTTTGTTTATTTCCAATTTTTAATGTTTTAAAATTGAGAAATTCTTTGATAATATATATGTTAATTTTAATTTTAATTTTTTAGTATATTTAAATACAATTTTTTAAATATGTATGTTTTATTAAGACTTATCACATTCTGAAATTTCTAAAAATAAAAAATAAAAAAAGGAATAATATACATTACTGGACTCGTACTAGTCAGGTTTTTGCCTTTCTTTGCAACAATTCCAAGCGTTCGAAATTACAATCTAGACTCTCCCAACTCTCATTTCGCGCTAAACCTTCGCTGCGTTCGCTTCAATGCACAAGAAATTTAATACATTCTGGTGAAGCTGTAATTTCAAAGTGTAGATAGAAATCTAGTCATCGAATCAGTTAATCCTGCATAAATAGGTAAATACACAAAGAAGTAAAAGTAAGATAAATTACATTTAAGGTTCAGCATCTCAATTTTTATTTTAAAACCTGTTTGTTAAATTCACTTTCACTTTTGCAAGCATAAAGTTTGTTTCAAAAATATTTAACATCGTAAAATGAATGAGTGTAGTAAATTAAAGTTGATATTATTTGTCAATGAGACTTCTTTTTAAACATAAATTATGAACAAAATAAAATAAAAATATCCATAGGTGATAAAATTAGGTCTCCTCGGTCCGTTTACTGCAAGCCACAATGCAAGAATTCATCTCTACCACTTGCACTAGCATTTTCTCTGTCTTTCAACCTAGATGCTTATAAATTTACTTTAATCGGATTTAGTCCTTACGTAACAGTAAATTTTCTAATGCGTTCTGTACCAGATTCAGTGTCATTTACTATTTTAATATAATTTTTGGAGATAATTACATAATATTCAAAATTAGATTGTTATATTTTTTGATAAAGCTTTATCCTTAAATATGAATTAAGGATTAGAACCTGATTTTTATGATTGTAAAGTTGGGTATCTAAACTGCATAACTGCCTTTCCATCACTACACAATACGTTAAGAGAAAAAAATAAAAATAATAATCTATATTATAATTTAAGATACAATGAGGCATGTATTGGTTATTTCCAAATTCATCTAAAGTAATAAATAAAATTAAAAAATATTTTTATTTTAAAATTTGAAGATATATTTGCTATATCGGTAACATTTAAAACTTTTGAATTCTTGGTATTAAAATTCGATAATTAAAATAAATACTTCATAATACATATACGCAAATTAACTAGCTAAAATAATTGATATTTTTGATATCTAAATGTGTTACAAATTTAGAATTTAAAAAAAATTATTTATCAGATTGACCTGAAAATGCAATTAGTGCACTGCAATGGAAGTATGTAGAAAATTTTTTTCCTTGTATTAGCATTTTTAACTAGTCAAGAAGTAAAACTTGAAAAGTAAATCAAAGACCCAAAAGTACTATTTAATATTTATTAGTCAAGTATTTTACGATATATAATAGATTATATTATTTTTATTGCAAATTTCCTATGGGTAATTTATTTTAATATTTTCTCTCAATAAATTAAATTATCTGTTGTAATTTTTAACAATATATAAAATTTGTAAAGTCTTAAAAATAAGTAATATAATTATTTTAAATTATATTAATAAAAACAAATATTTAATAAATAATATTATATTATATGTTATATCAATTTTATTATCAATATTTAAATTATAACGACGTTTATATGCACATATGTGCATGCATAATATAAAATTAATTTTACAATAATTGTTTAATTGAATTTTCTAAATTTAGATTCTTGAATATTTATATTTTATTATTAAAAAAGTAATGCTATTTTTATATTATCTTATGATAAGAATTTTATTAATTTGAATTTCTTGTTTATGTTGCATATAATTTATTTTTGAGTAATTGTTATTTAATCATCAACAATATTAAAAACATTAATAATAAAAATACAGAATATGTTTACTATTTTCTTTTAGGATATGTACATTAAAAATCTTATCTATACTAATTGTCAATTATTATTTATATCTGCCTATTTAATTTTTTATCTTATCCGGTGGAAATAGTAAAAAATAAATTGAATGAAAATAGTAAATATTGTGTAAAATAAAACTTGATATTTATTGTGTATCTTATATAGTAATTAAAAAATATTTATGAACTTATGAATATTTAATATAAAAATAATATAATTATATAGAATAAGTACTATATTTATTTCAGTCTTATGATAGACCTACAAAAAAATAGGAAAATTATAATAATTAGAATATTAATTTAGTTGGCAATGGATAACGAAAAAGGATCAACAACGTCAAAGGAACCTGGACATGGCACGTGAGTTCATAAAAATACTAATCACTGGGATAAAATAATTAATTTACTATATGTCGATTATCACTATTTACAAAACAAAAATTTTGTTTGTTTATAATAATTTTAGTATTTTATTATTAAAATTATAAATCCAATAATATTAAGTATTAATTTTATGGTAATAGTTATAAATAACGTTAATAATCTATTTATCATACAACAAATTAAATATGAAAAAATTAATTATACATATTTACATGAATTGAAGATTAAATTCTTGACAAATTGCAAATTATACATTAAATAAAATTAATCTTTTAAAAGTATTGAATCATTTTTCTATTTTATAAATTTTTCCATATATCATAAATAAAATAATATATGGAAAAAACTTTTTATAATTATATTTTGCAATATTCAGTTGAATAATATTTTTTATAGTTTACTTGAGTTGAAAATAGTAGCTGTTTTAAAATTAATAATAATTTTTAAAAAAATCAAAAAATTATTTTTATTTATTTTAAAAATGACATAACATTACTTTAAGATTTAATAATAATTATGTCAATCTATATATCCCAATGATTTTCGTGATTCGTAGCTATAGATATCAGAAAATAAAACGTATTTTATTTATAAACGTATAAAGACGTTTTATAAAATTTAATAGAAATCTAAATATAAATCATTAATAAAAAAAAATCACTTTTAAATGTACAATTCTTGCAAATAATAAGAAAATAAATAAATAACCAACTAAATAATTTTTCGATAAAATATTAATTAATCGTTTTTCAAGAAATATTTTAGTTACATTAAATTCCTTTTTTTAAATATATTATATAAATATAGGTATAAAGAATAAGTAAAAGTAAATGTGCACGAAGAAATAGTATCAACTCCCTTTAAGCAACATGAGTAAGAACATAATACGAATTTAAGTTACAATGGAAAATCTATAATATTCTAATGAGACTGAAAAAAAATTACCCTTGAATAAAATAATTCAGTTTTTAAAAGGATTAATAATTATGGATTAATATTTGGGGTTAAGATAAATAATTAATAATTATTAAAACTTAATAATTATGACGACCGTTAAAATTGAATCCAACCAGTTTTACTTAATGACACATATCATTGGAATAATTTTTATGATATAGTAGGCTAATTAAGACGTAAAAAATTTTATATGAGGTAAAAAATTCATATTTACCTTTTTTTACGGCATCCACTACAATACTTTAGTGGTTTACGTCGATTAAACTTTTATATTATAAATAAATCTTGATTTACGTTTTTTACTAATTTTTATTTAACTGCGCTTTTACAATCAACTTCTATTTGGTAAATAAAATATTAACAAAGAATATTTTAAACATATTTAGTTTAAAATAGTATAAGTGATTAGAAATAATTAGTTTAAAAATATAAAAATGATAAAATTTATTATTTGATTATAAACAGCAATTGGAAATATATGCTATTATTTAGATTCAATTTGATATCAAGGATAAATAATTTTTAAATAAATTTATATATAAGATATCATATAGGATAAATTTTCAATAAAAGCTAATTCAAACAATATATTAATAAAAAAGTTTTGTTTAGAATATACATAACAGAAATATTGATTATATTATCGGTACTCGCGAATTAGCGTCATGGTATATTATTACAAAGACTTTAACAATTTGTAATTTCAGTTTAAAGTTCTTAAGTATGACAATATTTATCTTTTAATTTCTGTTTTTTTTTTATGATGTATCTTTTAAAACTGTTATTTTTCAAAACTTAAAAATTTTCATTTAGAATTTTATAATGAGTTCTTTGTGATTTTTTCTAAAAATCTTAAATCTGACGTATTAATCACTCTTTTAAGAGTATCATCCATGTATTTTTTTATATTTAAAAAAAGTTAACATTTATAATACTCGTAGCTTTTAAATTAGAAAGTCTAGTATAGTTCATTTGAAAGCTCAGAAACATTTTTGAAATCTTATTAATTGAATATGTTCTCGTGTATGTTTTAATTATTAATTAGCTATGATTATTTTTTGTTTTTGTTTTAATTGATATAGAAATATTGAATGTTTTTGTTAATTAGATAGCTAATTTATCGTTGCAAAATTATTCACCTTAGATGGTGCATTTTTAAACACGACCTCAAAAAATAGTATATGTATTATTTAGGCAGTTATCTTATATAATATTAATTTATCTTCTATATTCTCCTTCTGTTTATCCACGTGGTTATAGATTTCAAATTTTATATAATTTTATTACGTTGCCATAGTTTTTAATACGTATTTTTTATTTGTTGATTTACTATATTAATATAAGTACTTAAATGAAAATAAAATTTATTAATTGTATTACCGTCTGATTCATATAATAGATTAAGTTTAAATTTTGCCATAAAAAAATTGTAGGATTATTTTTAATTATTATTATTTTATTTTTTTGTGGCTGTTTTATTTATAGTATAATGATGTTTATTCTTTTTTTCTATTTTTATTTTATCTTCTTTTCGTCATATTTTTATAGTCAATAAAATTTGATCCGAGAAAAACGATTATTTTAGATAGGAGTATGGATAATAATAAATACATTCATAAGCAAATATTACAAATATTATACAATGGAAAATTTATTAAAATTAGCTCTTAAAAAATTACTTAATAAAATAAAAAAAAAATGATTAAACGATGTATTTAAAAAATATAATCTTTTTTATTTAATATTATTAATGCATTAATTAGAAAACTACAAAATTTATTATTTTATTACGCGATTATAAATATACTATTAAAAAAATGCACTAATTATTTTTATGAAGTTTAGTTTTAGGTGGGTCGAAGTTACAAAATTTTCATTGTTAATATAATTTCTTGGGTATATTTAAAAAAAATGTTTAAATAA
This sequence comes from Platyscapa corneri, assembly GCA_018907185.1. Classification (NCBI taxonomy): domain Eukaryota; kingdom Metazoa; phylum Arthropoda; class Insecta; order Hymenoptera; family Agaonidae; genus Platyscapa; species Platyscapa corneri. The sequence continues at coordinate 2,309,058 of JACCHW010000019.1, read as the reverse complement.
AATTACGACTTAAATAATAAATATTATAAAAATATTTTGTTTAATACTTTCTATCGTATAAATTTATGTATAATTGAACTAAATGAATTTTGTTTTAGATTAAATTCTGCTTCTTCTAAATTATGAAATTTAACTCTAAATCTATGTCTGCTGTTTATTATTTGTCACATATTAAGTTATGAGACTAAATTTGTCATACGTGCTTAAGACATTCATTTAAAATTATATATATAATTCAAATTAATTACTTTTTGATTCTTAATTTATTGCCGTTTTCAATATAATTTGGTGAGTTTTCACCATATCGAGAGATGAACGTCAAGGGATAAGGGAAGAGGGGTAGAAAAAAAAATTAAAAAAAAAAGAAAAAACGAAGAATACGGGATGGTGGTACAGAGGATACGTGAGCGTGGACGGGAGGATAAAAGGATCCTTCGCGTGTCTTTCCTCCCTTTTTTATAGATCGAGAATCTCAACGGTCTTTTAACTTTCGCGGAAAATTAAAAAACTGTTAGATGTTACTCGATCTTATATTATTGCGCGTGCGATTGTTTTTACTTAACGCGCGCCGGCCTGTCGCCTACAAATTTTTATGGTGTTTCAAAATGGATGAAAATGCAATTGAACATTTCTGTTATTTTATTTAATTTATAATAAATATTTTATTTATTATTCTAAACCTATTTATTATTTATATTAATTAATATAATAAATATTTTAAAAAGTAACAAAAATTTTTATTTCTGAATATGAACTAAAAGCAGTAATTACAAATTTATATGAATTTAATTCACTTTTTTTATTAATAAAACAATTAAAATTAATATATTGATTTTTTAAAGTATTATATTAAAAAATAACTACATTAATAATTAAATTTACGTGTTACAAAAACTTTTAAAAAAGATAAGAAAATTTTTAGAAGTTATTTTAAAAATACAATAAAATGATCCTCACCGTTTCGAGTTACATATCAGGTTCTTATTTCATGTATTATTTTTAAAGAATTCGCTAATTAAATTCTGCATGAACATTTGCTTTGTAAAAATGAGGATCTTAAAAATATTTTAATCTCTTTTAAATACTCAAATTATTAAGGAACACGAGGTAAATGTTAATAAGATTTTCTTGTGAACAAAAATTCATATTAGAAATTTCTAAATAATTCAAATCAGAAAAAAGACTCGTTCACATAAATCACAATATTTTACTAAAATTTTTAGTAAAGCAGATTTACAACATTAAATAGATTAACTTTATTCTTATAAAATTATATGTAGTAAGTTTTAATAAAATAACAATATTATTTTATTCCTTGCAGAGATTTATTTTTTAAATATAAAAAAAAAATATTTAAGGTAAAAAATTTACTATAATTCTATAACTTTTTATGTATATCTTAGTTTATTATATATATTATATAATTAGTTATTATTATAATCAAATGAAATTAAAAAAGTCATATTTGATTCTGTAACTCTTGAAAAATGTAAATTGATTATTTATTAAAGTTTTTTAATTTAAAATATTTTTCTTTAATTTTACATATATGATTCCGTTTTTTTTTTTGTCTAGATAGCTATGAATGATGATTATACTTTTTTATAGATCTCAATCTTATTACAACAAAATTAAAATTTTCGTTTAATTATTTTTATCTCTTTTAAAAATATAATATTTTAATTGTTTGCGTTTATGATTTTTACTAAGTTATGAAATATTATTATTTCACTAAATATATAAAAAAAATTATTCTTATTGCAGTCTACGTTACGATGAAGAAGAAGAGGTTTCTTGGATGTTTTGGCATAAAAGAAGATATGTTGTAGCAGTTTTAGCATTTTTTGGTTTTTTTATGTCTTATATTCTTCGTGTAAATTTAAGCATTGCAATTGTTAAAATGACGTCAAATCGAACAATAGTCAGAGAAAATGGCGATATTCACTATGTAAGTACTTTTTTACTAATTTAAATTTAATTTTTTATTTTATAGAAAATAAGAAAATTAATTAATTAAAACTATATATAATATTGATTTTTTAATTTAAATGAATTAATCTTCGATAAATAAAGTATCATGAAAAAAAACTTAAGCAAATGTATCAATAAAATTTTTAATAAATAATTGTTTAAAGAACTGATATTTGATTTAATGAATTTTAATTCACAGCAGTATATTAAAAAATGAAAACTTTAAAATACTTTAGGAATTTTATCTAGTATGAAAGCAATAAATGAAAGCATTACCTATTCAGTGTATTAACAAATAAATATTAAGATCATTAAGTTATGTGGAAATTAAAATAAATTGTGATGTTGAAAGTTTAACACCATTTCATTATTTTTTTTTTTTTTTTAATATATCTCTATAATAGGGTCCTGAATTCGATTGGGATTCTAAACTTCAAGGACTTATATTAAGTTCTTTTTTCTACGGATATATAAGCACGCAATTGTTAGGTGGTTGGTTAGCGTCTCGCATTGGTGGGAAAAGGGTATTTGGATTTGGAATTGCTGTTACAGCTTTTCTTACGATTATCAGTCCACCAATTACGAGATACAGCGTTTACCTCCTCATAGCTACACGTATAATAGAAGGAATTTGCGAGGTATTTCATTAACTATTGTGGTGTTGTATCAATAATTTAACAAAAATATATAAGTAATTGCTTGTGTAAAACTTTGAATACAATCATTTAGGGAGTAACTTATCCTTGCATTCACGCAATATGGGCCAATTGGGCTCCACCACTTGAACGTTCAAAGTTAGCAACTCTTGCTTTTTCCGGAAGCTTTGTTGGTACAGTATTTGCAATGCCAGTGTGTGGCATTATGGCCGAACGATTTGGTTGGCCTAGTATTTTCTACGGTTTTGGAGTACTTGGACTTATATGGTATGTTTTTTGGACCATTATTGTCACGGATCGCCCAGAGGATGACCCAAATATTAGTGAATCCGAGCTTAAGTATATAAAGCGCACTCTTGGTACCGCTGAGCACCAGGTTTACCCATGTTACAGTTACTACTATTTTGAAAATAAACATGTGGTTTTTCTGTGAAATACCAACTTATTTTCCGGCTGTTTTCTCGTGTGATTATAGTGATCATTTAGTGGTCGTGGAAGAGGAAAACCTACAAATACTAAGTCATGAAACTTAAAATAAAAATAATGTAGACAACCATAATTAAAGAAAATATTTACACAAATTTATACTGAAATTAAATCATTAAAAAAGGTTGTATTAGTATTATTCTTTTTATGCGTGACTTTTCCGCGTACTTTAAACGATTATTGTAAATATAACACATCGAAAAACCATCTGAGTAAATATAAGACATGGGAAAACCACGTGCTCATTTACAATTAGATGGTATTTAAAAACAATAGATGATAATTAAATGAAAATTAATATTTTTGTTTCAACCCGATTTTTAGAAAATTTCACATCCATGGAAAGCTATGTTTTCATCTCCAGCTGTTTGGGCTATTGTTTCGGCACATTTTAGTGAAAATTGGGGATTTTATACCATGCTTACCCAATTACCTACTTTTATGAATGGTGACTTCATCAGTAGAGACGGATTAGTTTTATACATCTTACTATAACTATTACTATTAATATCACTATTTTTTTACAGACGTATTAAACTTTAAACTGGAAAAAACTGGATTTCTTTCTGCATTACCTTACTTGGTAATGGCAATGGTACTACAAATTTCCGGACACTTAGCTGATTATTTTCGTTCAAGAAAAATTCTTACTACGACACAAGTTCGTAAAATTTTTAATTGCAGTGCATTTGTGAGTCAAACAATTTTCATGGCTTGCACAGCTTATATTTTAACACCAAACGGTGCAGTAACATGTATTACAATAGCAGTTGGTCTTGGAGGTTTTGCTTGGTCTGGTTTCAGGTATGTTTATTCGTTAAAAATACCCTTATAGCTACATACTTAATTAATTAATAAATTATCATTTTTAGTGTTAATTACTTAGATATAGCACCTAGGCATGCGAGTGTTCTAATGGGAATTGGTAACACTGTCGCGACTTTACCTGGAATTCTCAGTCCTTTAATAACAGGTTATATTGTTAAAGATAAGGTAACAATTATAATTATACATATATATATATATATATATATATATATATACATACATATACATAAAAATAAATAAAAATAAAAAAAATTGTTATTGAAATTATTCAGACAGCTGATGAATGGAGAATAGTTTTTCTTATAGCTAGTATCATATATCTAGTCGGTGCTATTATTTATGGAATTTTTGCTTCTGGAGAAAAACAACCTTGGGCAGTTGAAAATAAACCAGACCGCGATGTGGGTTACGATAATCCTTCTATGGAAATTGACAACTTATAATTTTTATAATATGCACTCATATAATGAAGATTATACAAATCTTTATAAATCTTGACTCGAGAAAATTTATCAGTATTTGAAGTACAACAATGGTTATACCATTGCGAAATATCCGTTGTTTAAACTACGATTTACAAAAGAAAATGATAATCAATAATCCAATTAATATCGCAAACTAAAATCGATAAACATAAAATAATAAATAGATTATTGATAATTCTTTTAGAAGATATATAGTTTGAAAGAAACATATATCCCAATTGCATGATTACATATTCTATTGAATATTGTAATTATCGACCTGTGAATTATGTATTTAATTTATAAATAGACAAAAAATAAAAAAAATATCGATATTTCATATTGATGGAAAAATATTTTTAAAAATTGATTAAATAAAAAAATATAAATCTGTTTTAAATTATGTTAATTATTTTAATATATCATATAAATCCAAATATATGCCATATAAATCTTGATACAGAATCATTTTTTAGGTATTAAACAAATAATGTTTCGTTAATTCAGTTATTTCCGTCAAGATAAGTAGAAAATCATAGTAAAATAATTTTTTAATATCTATTAGCAAATAAATTAAATAATATTTTATATTTAAAAGAAACTATCGTAAATAGAAGTATCTTTTTCAAATTATTATGTTATTTGATTAAATAAGAAGATTTTAATAAATTTATATTTTATTGTATTTTTAAAATCATTCCTTATTATTTTTTGTTGTCTTTGCTATACGTACCTAATAATATTGAAAAAAATCAACCTAATATAAAATTCTATAAAGTCAAAAAAATTTATGAAACCATTGACCGTTAATCGAAAACAACAAATTATTTAAATTAATAAAGTTAATAAGAATTATCTCACATTATACGTAGGTAAGTAGTTAATTTTTAATTATGAAGTGTTTAAACACATATGACTGAATATGCATTTGTTTGTAATTGTAGGCTTATAAATGAATTTTACATTAAAAATAAATATTAATTTGCATTTAATTTTAAATAACATAATTTTACTTTTCCAATCTTCATTATATTAGTCAAAGTAAATCTATTACTTTTGATTTTTACAAATAAATTGATCAAAAATACTATTAAATGAGAGATAACAACTCAACAGACTTTATTGATTTTTATAACCAAAGATTTTATAATTTATTTCATTATGATGCACTATATAATTTTAAAGAATTATAAAAGTATTTTTAAGTATAGCATAACTACAATAATGAATTCATCGTCATTGATTAATGTAATTAAAAATGGTTTCATTCTTTTAAATGCTTCATACATGTAAATAGAGAGCATTATTTTCACAAAACCATTGAATTTTAATTACATAAATCAAATGCTTTTTTCGATATGTTGAATTAAAGTCATTGTTTATGAAGATTTTAATAATATTATGGTACTTTTAATCATGTTAAGTAAAGATTATTATATTTCTTCTGTTAATGATAATAATAATTTTAAATAAGCATTTTTCTCTCTGTATTTTAGATTAATCTACAAGATATAATTGTTATCGTATAAATTAATTGAAAAATATAATGATACGGTTAATTTTTTGATAATACCTTAAATCATTAAAAATTAAAATATTGGAATTACTTTACTGATTTATCCTGTGTACCAAACAAATTTAACTTGATAATGATGTAAAAATTATAAATGTTTGTAATTTTCTTATTAAAGTTGAATAAATAGACTGTATATTCAAAATTTTAAGATCAATTTTAACATTGTAAGTAATTATAACAATCTAGGAGTTAATATTGCTCTTAAAAAATCAGGAATTTTTAAAAATATTAAATATTAAATGCAAATTGATTAAAACATTGAAACATCAATTCTAAGTACTATTTACAGACATGGTCGAGTATGAAATGTTTGATCAATATTTATATACCATAATATCGTATCACCATGTACATTTTTTCACCCTTCCTTTTGTTTTTTCTATGATCTTTTCTTAATATGAAGACTACTAAGTAAAAATCTCGCTTTGCGACTATATTTAATTTTAGTCATTCTAATACGCTTTGCAAAATTATTTTAGACTACACTCTATTATTTCAAATATAAAATATTGTTGAGATTCCGTATTTTTACTAAATTACAGAATAGTAGAGTGGTATTTTATAATAATAACTTCGTGATAAATTTACAATTCAATTTGTATTTTACTTCAATATATATAAATAATAATTTTAATTTCTTCCGATCAATTTATAATTAATATTCTATAAAAGAATTTTCTATTACAGCTTTTAACATAATTTGAAATAATGCGTATGAGTTATCATAATCTTCAAGATTTCAATCACATTTGCAATATTTTTATAGATATAAAATTTTAGATTATATAGATGTAATTTCAAAATTTCTTTATAATATACTTAATTTTATTTTTTATGCATTTACTTAAACTTCTCTAAATTAAAAATCGACCTTCAAGCAAATACGCCGATAATCGCAATTTGATTTAAAAGTCAATTTAGTAAATTTGAAAAGAACTATTACTTATCAATAATAATAAGATAAATGAAAATGTTTTTAAATGAAATAAATCGCATACATAAAATATTAAATATAATTAAATTTAAATAATTAAATACGCTAAATCGACACAAAATATTTTAATACTTCATATAAGGGTCACGAATATTTATAATAATGAATTATAATATTTTTTATAAATCTATAAAATCTTTGGTTACAAATTAATTGCAAAATTAACTGTAACAGATATTTACAGCTAATCTTAATCTCTAAATTATATTAGTTCTGACACGTTACATTTTTTTTATTACAAACATTACTGAATATAATTGTTTGTATCTGGTTATGATTCTTTATATTAGTAATTTATATTTTATTGACTCGAATATTAATTTATTATTATTATTATTATTATTTTTTGAAAATGATTGTCAAATCTATATTAACGTACAATTCTCCAAACCCAATAATGTAAATACAAACAGGTAATAATAGGAAAAATTAACAAAAGCAGGACACAGAATTATAATATGAACGATAAAAAATTTAGATTTATTGCATATTTATATTTATCTTATCTTCACAAGATAATAACACGCACACATAATTAAATGACAAAAAACTCTATCATTTCATAATCTGCATCAGAAACAAATTAAAAGCTAAATTTTTTCGCGTTACATTGTATTTGCGATTTACAGAAATGGAATAAAGTTCATTGGATTAATAAGTGAAACGAAAAAGCTTATATATTAACTGTCACATTCTGAACCGCATATGAAAACAGTCAACTTCGTGAAAAAACAAGTAAAAAAACGATAAGAAACGAACTCATTTATCAATGATCAACTAAATGCATTTTATTCATTCGAATAATTTTTTAATTTTAAACAAAGTTGAATTACCAATTTAAACTTTCATTACTTGAGATTTTAGATATCATTTAAACCCATGAAATATGTGCACATGCAGTACTTAAAAGAGTTGTCTATCAGTTTGATGCATTCTATCTGATAAACATTGATAAAACAGGTAATTTGCATTCTAATCGTAGAGAAATTTCATGGTCGCGCAGAAACGTAACGCGATAATATCAGAGAAAACAAATAACTTTACACACTTCAAAATTTTATTCAAAATTTATATCAATATTTTCCTCTTCCATGCTTCTTAAACAAGAATTAGATTTTCAAATATTTTTACTACATCATCATTAGCTATTGCTATTAAAGGAAATTTGGAAGTTCCAACTAGGACAGTTGGAAAAAATACAATTATAATAAATATTAAATAATAACGAAAATGTTATTGAAAAATGACGCCGTATTAAATACTTTTTATAAAAATTTTGCAAGTGTTTTTTTTTAGATTAAAAAGTTGCAATTTTTTTTAGATAAATAATAAACAATCTGTGTTTATAAGTGACTTAATACTATATTACTTAAAAAATAGTTATCTTTATATCATATTGCCGACCCATAAATTTATTTAATTATGTACATTCTTCAATCTTAAGTAAATATAATCTTAAAGTGTTTTAAACAATAAATATTTAACATTTATGTTAACTTATATTTGAGATCAAACTTTTCATTTTCTAAACGCCAAGTCAAATCGCTGTAAATAATAAAGTTTATTAGGCATTTCCTAATGCTTTTTGTTCATTCCACACATGTATAAGTTCATCCGGATTACCATACCCGTGTGAACTAATTACATATTTATAATTAAACTTTGTATAATCTTTCTTATAAAAATGAAATTCATCACAATGAAAAGGTTCTATATCAGCTTTTTTTGCAACAATACCCAAAAATATATCATCAAATCTAAAATATTTTGTGTACATACTAGCATAATGCATATCCAAAAGGGCTTCTTTTGATAATATATAAACTCCAGCAGTGACATAAGGTGGCCACATGTGATATGGATATTCTTTTAACGAAACATACCATTTTGAACTCTTGTGTCTGTGTGGAGATGAATTAAATACAAAACCAGCAAAAAGTCTAACATTATCTGGTAATTCAAAATCAAAAACTTGACGTTTTTTTCTTGATTTAAACCAACTTTCAGTTGTAATATTATTTTTATCCATTATTCCATCTACATTTCTTGATTCAATATCATGACTATTAATACCTTGTAAATCATAATTTGAACATTTTACTGTACTACAATTTTTTAATACTACATTTCTTTTTATTAAACTTTTGTTTATTGCAGTTGATCTTTTAAATCTATTTTTCAAATGTTCAACATCTTCTAAAAAATATATTTAATTATGATATTAATTTAAATTCAATTTATTATATAAAATAAATATTATTTATACTTACTTATGTTTATAGTATCCTTTATATAATCTGGATATAAAACTGGATTCCTTAAAAATCTTAATACATTTTTTACAGATATATAGATATCATCATCAACAAACATATAAAATTTAGAGTTGGAACAATAAGTTACAGCCCATTTAAAGCCCATCATTGTTTTAATTGTATTATTATAATAGGTATCAAAAAAATCAGCCTGTACAATGTCATGATATATTACTGATTCTAAATTAACTTTTGTTAATAATTCATTATCATCAGTATGTGTACCTAATAAAAAAACAGTTTTATAAGGCACATCGGAAAATCTTTTTTCAAATCCCCATGAATTTCTAATAGCCATTCTTCTATTATAATTTTCAACAGCAGACTTTATTAAAAATACTATACGTAATGTTTGAAAGCTTGGTTCTATACATTTATCTTTAATGTCATGAATAAACTTATAGTTAAATTCATTAATAGGTGGCACATCTGGTTTTTTATTTTGTCTTAAAGCAAGTATAAACTCATGAATATCTCCTTCATATGGGTAGATGAAACTATCATCAAATGAAATTTCAAAAAAATGAGTAAAAACTCCAAAAAAATCAAGAATAAAAATTATACCAATAACAATACAAATATGTTTAAATTTGATTCTGGTTACTAATTTTGAACCCATTTGAAAATATGGTTTTGTAAAAAAATACATTTTATAAAGCTGATTTCAAAAATATCTGTTTTAAATAATTATAAATTACATAACTTTTATTTTGAATAACCTGTAAAAGAGTATCTTCATTAATTTGGAATATACATAAAGATATGGAAGAATATCCGTAAATTGATATCAATTATTATAAATTGCAATATCACTTAAAATAAAACAGCTTACTTTTCTCTAATTAAAACCATAAATTTAATGGCATCAAATTGTGATAATTTAAAATCATGTTTAAAAATCAATAATTAATTATATTTTTAAATTATACAATTACTATACATTATAAAAATTATTTTTTCTTTATGTGTAAACAGAAAAGCATAATAATATTTATTTTTCACATAACTGTACACTAAATATAAATATCTTTTTAGCTTCCTCTTTGATAATTGGTCGGATCCATATTCAACAGTAATAAAGATCTATAGGTAGTTTATGCTTATAAATACATATAAGTACAGATACTCCCCATTAGGGTTTGCACACAATTTCGAATAAAGCTCTGGCATAAAAATGATAAAATAATATAAGAAACGTAGAAGGTTTTTTCAAATGTCAGCTATAATTGGTTGACAGTATATTTTATGACTCACAGTAGTTTGCTTTTTTAATTTCTTTTACTGATTCTTTGTAACTATTTATTACTACAATATTTATTACTATATTATAGGGTAATTTAGAAATTGCCTGTTATTTCTTTAATTATTCTTTTGAGACTCAAATCGAATTTCAATGTAATTGTTACAAGTATAATCAAAATAAAGTTAGATTAATTTTTCAAAGATTTCGTCTGATTGGTTAAATTTGTATCTAGTATCTTTTCTTCTTTTTCGTGTATCTGCTTTTATTTACGTTTATGGCCACTATATCTTCTATACTGTATTTTCATTATCGTAGATTATTTTTTAATTGATTTGAGAATTTTTTATTGACTAAAATACTTTAAATATAAATTACAATATATATGAATTTTTAATAATGTTCGTTAAGAGAATATTGACTTTTTTAGACAATTTTTATTCATTTGAACGAATCAAAAAATTAAATAAATATTGTATTTAACTTTAGTTAGTGGTTGTACAAGGAAAGGGTGTAGCGTAAAGCATCGTGGGATCGTGGCCATGTTTATTTATGTTATTAATTTGAGTTATTGAAACCCTGTAAAAACTATATATTTAAAAATTTAAAGGTACGGCAATTTGAGTTCAAGATTTAATATTAAACCAATACTTTTAATTACTACATTGGTTACAAGTAGAGATGGTCAAGTAAAGTCAAAAATAAAAAAGAAGAAAATTTTCATCACATAGCATATTTAGGATCGAGTTTAAGAATAATCAATTTGAATAGTGTTATTACCAATTCTACGATTATTACGAAAAGTATTTAAGTGGAATGATGGACTCCAGTGATAGAGGTTAGTTTCTGTAATATACTAGTTTGTATAGAATACCGTTTGTTTCTGAAAGAAAATATCGTTTCAATATGTGTCATAGTTATATGTTTTGTTTAAAAATATTATAGAAATGTATAACTTAATAATATTTTAGATATCAAACTCCAAAAATTTGCTATTTTTAATAAGCATGAAACATTGTTTGCCAAAGCTTTATAATTAAAAAGTTTAAATATTATCTGTTCTTAGTGATCTTAATTGTATCTAATGCCATTTGTCTTTTAATTATTAATCTTACTTATTTTAACCTGACTTTATTAACAATTCCAAAAATAGAAAACCGATACCAATGATTCAATTGATTAATCTGTAATTTATTTAATGTCATTGCATATTGTATAATATATTTAAAAAGTTTATATTAATTTAAAATGTATTATATTTTTTCTACTTTAATACTAATTTAGTATTGTCATCTATTTTATGGAATTATTATTTTTATACAAAAGTAAAATTATTATAGAATTTTGTAAAATAATTTTTAAAAAATTTTCATTCACTATACATATATGTACATAAATTATAGATCAAATTTCAAATGTTTTTAATATGATCTAATTATTAAAAATATAAAGTTTGCCTTTTAAGTTTTGAAGATAAAGTATTATTTTTAATATATTAAGAAGAAAATTTTTTGAAATTCATTAATATTACATAATTCTAATTTTGTACAATTAAAATTACACATTATTTTATGAAATATATCCCAAAACATTGCAATTATTTTTAAGCATAAAAAATATTTAATTTTTTATAATTCAATGTGATATTATACGATTAGTTAATTACATATTTTCTATGAAAAATAATTTCAAATTTTATTGAATTCCTTGTAATCATTGTATTTAAATTAAATTAAAAATATTTTAAGTATTTAAATATTATATAATATGGATAATAATTCAATCTATTTCCATCTATTTGAAATTATTTGGAATAGTTTAAAATAGGGAATGATAAACATTTAATTTTTAATAGTACTTTTAACTCAGTTTTTTTAGAAATTTTTATTTTTATTTGTTTTTCAAAAGTTTGAAATTTGAGTTAAAAAAATATAAATAATTTCATAATTTCACATTGAAATTTTATTAAAAAAATAATAATAAATACAATAAACCTATTTTCCAATTTATCTGTATTAAAAATTTATATAGATTTATTATAGATAATTAATGTAGATCATATTATCGATTAGCAAACCTCTATTTATAAAATAATGATTAAAGTAGAAATAATACTGATAGTCATAGTCTCTGTGATCATTTTTCCTATGAATTTTCTCGTTTACTCTAATATAGATTTAACTTTTTTTATTTTTTAAGTTTTCTTAATCATAATCTTGAATTTATTTTCATTGGGGTATGCTCTAGAACATACAGCCATTTTGAATTTTTGACCACACAACAAGACAATCTTTTATTTCATACAATTACTACACCAATTATAATTTCTAAAAAAGTTTTACATATCGTATTATATTAAGATGTATATCTGATTTAATTATTAACATGTAATATACATATCTTAATGTTTTTATTTATACAGACTGTTGGGAAAGTATGTTTCCCTTTTTTACCATTATTTAGAAAATTATTGGTTAATAGTTTTCTGTTATATTTATTAATAATAAAAAAATTTTTTGTTATTTATAAAAATTACAACTTTTAGATTTTGTAAAAAGTATCTTCTGAATATATTTTAAATACCTTAACATTAACCCATAAATATTAATATTAAAATCTTTTTAATTATATTCATATTATATTTTTTTTTAATTTCTATAGTATTATATATTATATATGACATTTTCTGTAATTCAATTCTACAATAGCCATATGCAATAAATAATATTAATTCTGATTCTCATCATTTTTAAAACGATACACCGAAATCATCTTAATTCTTAAATATAATTGGTTAAAATGAAGTTTAATTTTTTTAATTTGTAAGAACGTATAATTTATATGTATATATTTTTTGAAAATGAACGATAATGTTATCGCAATTGAAAAATATTTCAATATGTAAATATAAAGTTTTATTATAGTTGAATAAATAATTTGCATTAATTTAAATTATCTATATTTTTCGTAAAAAGATATCTGTATCCACCCAATGATTTTGTGTATATCTTTTATATTCCAAATTGAAATTTATATTTGAAAATATTAAATACAGAAACTTTTTTATTGCAATAATTTACATCATTTTTATATAATATATATATAAAAATCTAATACTTGTAACTACATCAATTATACTATTTCAAATAATTTTTTTAATAAATTTTAGTTATATTTAATTTAAGTATTGTAAATCGACGTCATTTTATATTTAAAAAGTTAATGTTTAAAAATGAAAAATTGATACAAATAACAATATTAAGATTAATTAATATCGATTAAAATAGTTATTATGAATGTAATGAAATTTCAATTTAAAAAAGGTTTTTTTAATATATTAAGAAAATACATTAATATTTTTTCAAATAATCTAATACTACATCTGTAATGTTTGCATATTTAAATATTGGCTGGTTAGATGGTGTTTGATTAAAAATCGGAAGTGACATGCTTAATTTTTCACTTTAAACTTTTGAAAAATTTATAAAAACTTAAATTTTTTATTGGATGTATACACATGTATATGTATGTACCCGATGCAGTGCAAAATTCATTCATACATTTATTCATATATTTATTTTTTAAATAAATATATTAATATTATAAATTTAAAAGTACTTCATAATGCACCAATTTTATCAAAGACTTTTAAAAAGTTTACTTTGCTAAATGAATAAAATTTTAAATCAATATTTTAGGACTCACGTAAAGAAAATTTTTTATTAATTTGTCGTATTCAACATTTAGAAAGAACAGTTATTAAATTTGTTATGTAATAAAACTATACAGAACTTTTATTATAAAGAGTTCGCTAACTAACAGATCAAAATGAAGTCATATAAAATACTTTTCTCAAGAATAAAACATTATGAACATATGACCAACGATATAGAGATCCAGCCGTTTTTATAAAAGTTAACCGAGGAAATAAAAAAATATGTGAAGTTTAATGTCCCATTAAACTTCTTATGAGTTTTTTGAATCTTCGTGATGAAATGTTTCGAGTATTTTTAGTCTTTAACATGTAAAAAGATTACGGTTAACATTTAATTACTTTATATTATTTACGTAAAACTTAATGTAAAAGTTCAATTTATGGAAAAATATTTCACAAAAAAAAAATACACTTAATTGCACCAGTTTACAAATTTTATACATATAAACTTATTGCAAAATCATTTTTTAATAGTAATATGACAATGTCGTAAACATTTTATTCTTCATAAAGGTTATAGGTGACTTAATTTTAACAATCATAAGAACTGTAAAAGAAGAATAAAATTATAAAATTTTAATATACATATATTTGTGCAAGTGTAAAGTTGATTTTAATTTAATTATAAATGTAAGGACATGAATGAACTAAAAATCGCTAAATGAATTAAAATGCATATTAGAAAGAATATTACATCATTGTGACCGAAACTGAATAAAAATTTGATATTCTACAGCAGTATCAAAGTTTTGTATTTCATTCGAAATATCAATTTGAAATTTTATTTTTTGAGCGTGATTAATTTAATAATAAATTAATTTATAATAATCATGTTTTGTTAACTCCATATAATTAATAAAAATTCTTTAATAACTAAAATAATATAAAAAACTTTATTCACTACAAATCATTGCTGTAATTCGGTATGCATAAACGATTATGTAAATTTAAATATATTTCGACTTTGCAAGCAATGACTTTTTTCTATGAAAAAAAAGTTAGTTTTTTTTTCTTTTTAGTCGCTTCAAGATGGATGTATTGAAGAATGATTTTTTTGTGATCTAATAAGCGTGTATCGAGAAAACTTATTTCTATGTCTTGTTAAGGGTGAGTTGCGAAAAATTTTTTTTTGTGCTTTGAAATGATAAAAGGTGTTATAGAAAAAAATAACGTTGAATTGTGTATCGCGATACTATGTTAAATACATGCAATGTCATTTAATAGTAACTAAAGATAAAATTATAAAAAAAAAGAAAGTGAGAAAAATTATAGAATCTTTCATTCTGCAAAATAAAATTGCAGTCCTCGAACTTTTATTATCTTTTATATTTTTAAACGTAGATACGTTCATAATTTTAAATTTAATCATTTGTAAATTAAATAATTTAATCAATTTATTTTATTTTATGTATTAATAATTCATTGTTACATTCTAATTTATCTTAGGTATGAGTTATTGAATTTATTTTAAAGTTTATTTATTTTACAAACGAGCGATTATAATTATAATTACATTCTCTCATTAGCAGCATATTATGATTATATATATAATAAAAAAGAGCAATTGTTTCTATTAATAAAACTTCGAATAAAAAACCATTTATTAATACTGTTATGAAGGATTTGTTTCAAGTAAAATATTTTTAAAATATTTTTTTATTATTTTAGCTACACAAAATAAATAATTTTAATATATAAAGCTCAAAAACAAGTCCTTTATTCTATATCTTATAAGTTTTTTCAATAATGAAATATAAAACTCCTCTATTTCCGTTTACTGGAATTATTATCAATATTATATAAAGATATAACCAGCCATCTGAAATCCATAGATTCATTATATTTTACTACATTTGTATATGTGTATAAAGTCTATACGTCATTTTTTTATTTTTTTGTGATGGATAGTTTGTTAATAAATATTTGTTAAAATAAAATTTTAAGAAAATATTTTAGATATATATTTATATATTATCTTCATTCTAACTAAATCATATATTCAAAAAATTATGGAGTCGATAATTCTATTTTTTATTATTATTTTAAAACTAAATTACTTTATTCATTTAAAGAATTTTTTATGTTTTTACATAAATGCACGTAATATATAAATTTAAAATATTTGTTACAATCAATTAATAATTGTGTTCTTATTTTTTAAATTAATTATTTATTTATAATTTTTAGTACAAAATGTTTATTCTTTAACTCAGGAACATGTAAGTGTTTCACAACTTAATTAAGTACTAATTTTAATGACGTATCATTGATAGGGAATTCATTGATCCTAACCCCTATTATGCGGTATTTTTAAAGTGAAGTGATGGATAAAAATATACATATAGTTGTACTTAAATTAATTGTAAGAAACGATTATTGGATGTACGTAATCTCCAGAAAGAGCCTATTGAATTTCGATTAAGTACTAGACATAAAGTAGACCAAAATGACTTTATCGACATACTATCACACTGTAAAGTAAAGTTCATTTTGTATAATTAATCATAACCTTTCTAAGTCGGAGGAACGAGTATCAATGAAAATTAAATTAAAATTGAACTTTAGACTAATGAATAAATTTTAAATATTTACGGAGTTAATCAAATTCTGTGTAACAAATTAAAAGATTATTTGTTTTATTTAACTTAAAAATTGATCAATTAGTTTTAAATTGCTTTAAAAAACTACAGATATGAGTAAAAAATGTTACAATCTACCATATTTTTCAATAAAATTATTGTAAATTTAATTATAAAATTTGATATTTAAACATTATATTGTATTTTAAAACGAAATTAATTGTTTTCAAGAAGAGATTTACATGTTTTTTATTAAAGCTTTTTGTCTATACTTATTTTAATATAACTCTTGATAATAGTGTAAAATATACCTTCTATAGTTCATTATTGGTTTTTTTATATTTTGATAACAAAACAATGTCGATTAATTAATATTTATATGCATTATTTTAATATGAAGAGATTGTTTAGATCACTTAATCGATAATAAAATCTCTAATTTTACAAGTGCAAAAATTTTTTTATAAATAAATTTTCCAACTTAAGCATAAATATTTATTTATTGAACCCTCAAAAAATGATCTCTTTATGAATTTTTAGGAAAGAATTTTGTTATTAAAGCTATTTCGAATTATTATTATTAATTTCTTTTTAATCAAATTAATTTTTGTTTCTTAAATTTTTGTTTGTTAAAATAAAATAAATCGATTTAAGCACTACATAAATTTTTCTTGTGAGATATTAATTTTTGAATTTTATAGATATATAAATGGATTGTACAAAATCTATATCGTAATTGATTTTGAATCTCCGATGCTTTAAGATTATATATACCTGAGCATCTTATCTATTTAAAAGAAAAAAATATAAAACCTTTCGTGTATAAATTAGCTTTGGTTTTTGCAGTAAACAATTTATATAAAATTTTTATTTCATCTATGAATAATTTTAATGAATATATTAAAAACTTTTTTAAACCGTATTAGGACAATTAAAAAAAATTTAAATAGATATTCCTCCAATTTTCTTATATCTTGAAAAATTTAATTTTAATTGGCACTTAAAAAATTTGACCTAATTGAATATATTAAATCGGAAATAAAAATTTCTTAAACTTAAATTGATTCGTGTTTTCTTTTAATTTCAAAAGTATTTGTAAAATCTTTCGAATACTGATTGAAAAAAAATTTATAAAGTAAATTACAGTTGCACAAGAAAGAATTTGTTTTATTGAGTTTTCAACTACAAGCTAAGCTGAAAATGAACTAATTATAAATTTTTTTTGCTGTAATACATAGATTATAATACTGGAATAAAATAGTAGTTTACTGTCACTTTATTTATTATTAAATACACAATTTGCATTAGAAGACAATCATGTATTAATTTTTTATATGTATATTTATATGCCATTTTAAGAAAATCAGTCGAGTAAATTGTGAGCTTATAACAGAATTTCTCTATTTTCTTGAAAGTTATGTATTTGTAGTTGATTTGAGAAAATTTATTATAAATGAAAGAAATTTATGGTCCATCAGAAAATATTATTCAGATTATTATATTTATAAACCGTAAAGATAAACGTGATATTTATTTGATTTCAATCTCAGTAAAATGACAATTTTTAACAAAAGCGATTTCAGATCTTTCATTATTCGTCGTTAAATTTTCATACAAATCATGGTTATGATGACACCTCGTAAAGAATAGTAAAATAAAAATTTTATACTTTAATGATACGACGTACATACTATAAATGAATTCATCATAAATTATTATATAAAATAAATAATAATATAAAAGCTTGACGAAAGTAGTTCATGAGATACCCTGAGCATCATTCACAAACAACGTTTTGGGAAAAATATATTCATTATTACGTTTGCACTTAGGCAATTTTTAATTACTTAATGCGGGTGTGTATCTAGACTTAGTATTTAGAACTTTAGTCACGTAAAGAATAACGTTTCAAACTTGTAAATTCATTTGTTCACGTGAGTAGCTATTAGTAGCTATTCATTGTATGGTATACCTGTACTACAATGACACGATGTGCATTGCGTTTTTTTGTTTTTTGTTTTCATTTATTGTATTCGTTACGCTTGCTCTCCTTCAGACTACCACTGCTTTGCCACTTTGCGTACCGTACCTCGTTTCTAGAGTACCAGTTAACACGAGTGGGTATGACGCTATCGACCACAGTGCCGGAGTGCTGATCATTACATTCTTTCTCTTTCTTTTTGAACAACACATATTGTCGCGAGGCTTTTATGTGTGTGAATGTACCATTCGTAATCATCATTTACTAATTCTTAACCTGTATCTATATTATATCCACTTCAATTCTTTCAGAAATACAAGAGTTTGCGTGCTTGGTTGGTAGGTTGTAGGTTTTTTCCAAATTTCTTAATTGATTTTTTATCAATTATAAATAATTTATTAATGTAAAATATTTGAAGAAATAAATTTAATTTATTTCTAATACATGGAAAACGATTTTTTCAATTTTTTATATAAAATAACTTTTATAAATACTGTAGTATAAATAAAATTTCGATATTTTTTGCGAAGTTTCAGTTCACAAAATAACGTTTATTTTTTCATTACGTTAATTCTGTATTTGAAAATGTATTGTATTATATATTATTATTAATTTTTTTCAGTCTTTGGTTTTCATTTACTCGATCTAATTAAAATATTTTATTTTTTTTTTTAAGAAGTTTATTAAATCTAATTACGCATATTAGTAATGGAACTATTGATTAAAAATACTTTCATAAATATATGAAAAAATGCATAGTTTACGTAAATACACATACAATAACGAAGGAGTTTAATAAAAATTTCTGAAGTTTTTTTCGTGTTACAATTTCACAAATATATTTGTTTATCAAAAATATGTCACGATAAATCTAATACTTTAAACAAAAATTATACAAAAAAGAGTATTCTTTAGCTTTTTTACAAAAGTATTCACATATTTTCAATAATTTCTAACGATCTTAAATGTACAAAATTCTTCTGTATAAAAAAATGTTACTTCGTTTAATAGTATAATCATAATTAATTAAAAAATAATATAGCTTTAATTTTTATGTAACAAGAACACGTTTTTATATTACTAAGAAAATTTAAATTTTGATGCGTATAGTATTTTTGTATACAAGATTAAATTTTATAAATAAGACTAATATATAAGACTAATAACCGACGTACAAAGTAGGCAAAAATAAACTTGAATTTTTTATCTTTTTATCCAGTACATGATTTTTTATATTTTTATTCTTTATAAAATATAGTTTTGATTGATTATTTCAAACTAGTTTTATAATTGATGTAACTTTGTTTTTAGAAGTAAATAATCTTTACGTCAAATTTCTAGTAAATAATGTTTTGCTTTCGCCAATGACAAGTTCATCCGACTAAAAGATTATCTTGAAAGTGTACAATGTTATAAAAAATACTGTCATTGTGATTTCAAGTTAGAAACGAAAGTTATTATTGACGACTTAAATTCCATTTCAATAAAAGGAAATAGCTAAAAGCGAAAGTTGTAATTAGTCCCAGTTAGGTTGTTACGAGATACAAAATTATTCATGATGGGATAAGTGATTCAAATGACTATGATAATAGTATGTAAATAATTAGTTCACGTTGTACGTAGCGTGGAACAATGATTTTGTGGGTGATTTCTAGACCAGCAAGGTCAGAGTAACAAGAGTCAGAAGAAAAATCACTACAACTTAATACGAACGATTTTGTGAGAGTGAGAGTAGGGCTGCTAGGTGGGGTATGATGAAATAGGTCAAGGTTGAGTTTCCCCGAGTACTCTTGAACATGGATTCACCTACTGACCTACTTTATTCTCTCATCTGTTCTAGTTTCGACAAAGTGAATAATTATTTCATTTTCCATAATTTCAATTTACATTTCTGTTTGGGCACTAAGTGATGTGATTTGGCAACATAAAATTTAAGTTGTAACAAATGTTTGTCTCATTGAAATAAACTTTATTCTATGTAAGCCCTGCAAATGATTTGCCCTGCCACAAAAGGTCAATTAAACGCGATATTTTCAATATTTTCATTCAAATTTTACATTTAAGTTCACATTTAATTGTTTAAGAGGTTAGTGACAAACGATATTAAAAAATTATTACATAAATTAGAACGTTGTAATAGGCATTTCACAAAAAATTTCACGAATAACTATTCTTTGGTAGATTACTATGCTACTCATTGATACAGGTATAAATGTTAATTCTATAAACAATCGCGAAGTAAGTGTGTAGTGATTATTTATAAAATATCAAGGTTCAATCATTGATAATAAGATTGATAATATTAGTAATGAAATATAGAATGCGAATTCTTTGTGATGAGCAATTGAAAGATCAAAACATATAATCGACGTTGGTTGTTTAAAAACTATGCACTGTATATAAACAAGTATTTAAAAAAAGTTATCGCACACTTAGTAAATGTTTTCCAATGAATTTCAAATTATTCGAGCTATAATTATTTTTTATTTACATTTAATTCTGAAATCATACTTTGTGTTTCACCTCCACTGGTATTAACATTCGATTAATTTCACCTGCCAAAAATGTTTATCACACTTTTTGAATACCTTTTATGCACAATCTCCAACTACTCGGGTTATTTTAAAAAACGAGTAAGAGCCAATCCAAACTTTTACAAATTTAAATGATATACTGTCCTAAATTTATGCCGAGAAAACTCATTTCAATATTTTTTTTCAAGTATTGCAATTAGAATGCTACAATTTATTGCTGTAGAGGGAAACATCATAGCGTTACAAAGTTTGATTCAGTTTCTCGAATTTGTTCGAAATTAATGAAAAAAGAATAAATACAATAATAGCAGGTTGGCGGTAAGGAGCAGTGGTGCGCGAGTTAAGTTGCATAACGAACGAAGTGCCATTCTTCTTTGACATAAGCTGCAACGCCGCCAACTTCCTTAATATGAAAAATCTCATCGAGCATTATTTAGGCATTAAAATCAACGTGGCGGATGTGGAGTAAGAAAAGGTAAAAGAGAAAAGCCCACTTGTCTGCCGATTAAAAATACGAATCGTATCGACGTTAGCTTTTCCAGTGACGAATGTAGTAGGTCACGATGCATTTTCCGAACTTTTAACTACTTGGCCTTGGTACGGAGATTCCAGAACTTAGCGTCTCTTTTCATTATATTGCACATTAAACACGAGCTGGAGCGAGGGTCGTAGAAAGAAAAGGTCAGGTTAAATTTCCCCTTCCAGGAAGACGATACGGACTGCTCTACTCCACTCCCCCTACGAACGAGTAGTCCAATCCTTCAGTTAGCTCGCATGCTCAGATGCATTAGCTTAGGCCGGCCGGTCGTCATCGCATCACGTTGAGCTCAGTTACTTTCGGCTCTGCGTACTGCACACATTGCACATTGAGCTGATGCGCGCCACCTATTGAATCTCGTATGCTAATTCAGTTTACTCTACAAGTCAGTTGCTCGTTCAATCACTTGATTCCTCTTTCTCTCTCTTTTTGCTCCTCTCAATCTTATTCCGCGGAATACGCAGCAGTTACGGTAATGCAGGCTACTTCAGGAATTGCATTGGATTTAAAAAAGGTGTGTCATGCTTATGAATCCGTAAAGTATCCGTTGTGTTTGTTTTGCGTTCGCGAGGGTGGACACTATCCAATGCAATTTTAGATGTGGTACAGAAGTAGAAAATTTTATTTCTGAATGTACAGTTTCTCAGCTTTTTCAATCTCAACTGTTTTATGAATAAAGTGATAAGTTATACATTCGATGCTAAAAATGTGTTCCGCGTAAGCTCATCTCGTGTTTCGTCATTGCTTGTAAGAAAGATGTGATCTCACTTCATACTCAAATCGTTATTCATTTATTGATTTATTTTCATAAAACAAAATTTATCTCTAATTTGTCATGAAAATTTTTACTAATAAATCAACCACTTTTCTACTTCTCTCTTTAATGACGCTTTAATTTTTTTGAACTCAGTAACATCTACTTTTCAGTACTTTTCTTTAAACATGGATTATCATTCTTTTATTCTCTTTGAATTTCTGCTACGTGCAAATTAGACCGGCAAAAAGCATATAAAATACCTGAGTGATCTCAACATTGACGTCATCGTTGATTTAAATTAAATTCTTTATGTGTGAATTATGTTACTCTCTAAAATAATAATAACTCTAAGATATAAGAATATTTCGCAAAATTTTCATAATAATTTAAAATAAAATATCCACTGATGAAAAATTTTATTTAATACTATTTATTTAACTATTATTCGGTCGTTGTATTTTGTTTTAAATAATTCAATTAATGCATAACCTTACCTTCATCTTACTAGTATATAATTATAAAACAAAGAATAATAATTGTATTAAAAAATAAAAAGTAGCTAATAAAGTATACAGAATATATAAATATATATGAATATGAATGCATTGGAAACTTTTTTTAACTTTATTTCTAAACATCAATTATTATTAGAAAAATGAAAACAACATACAATTAAATGCATTTCTAGAAAAACATTGGTTTTACGCATTATCTATTAATTTATTTATTTGAACAGTTATTTATAAATTAAAAAAACAAGTTTTATAAGACTGAATAGTCGAGCAGTATTTATCGATTACATCCTGTCTATGCAATAGGCTACGTCTGGCCTTGGCATTAGCCTTGAAACTTTGTGTGTACAATATGAGTCATCTTGATTTTTCTTATTTGAATTTATCAACTTTATTTATTTTTCTATAAAATATATTCAAACTTGTATTTCAAATGAAAGTAAGTCATACAATATTATGTAAAAGTCATTATTTATATTTCTTTTTTAAATATGGAATTACTTTTAACTTTTCTTTTAAGTCTATCTAATATCGTAAAAATATTCTAATACATATAATATTTTAAGTTGTTCAAGTAGAACTGCAATTTTCTTTCAAACTTTTCACTAGTTTATTTTGTATATTATAGTAAAAGTAAAAGTTTGTAATGTTATTTGAGTTCTAACTTTTCTAGTCTCAGAATTCTATAAAAAATTTTCACATTTTAAAAATTTTTTAAAAGTGATACAATTTTCTCAGTTTTGTACATATTAAGTTCTAGTGAAGATAATGATGATAAATAAATCTTATAATAATCTCTATAACTTATATGAATTTTTAACGGTAATCGAATACTAACTTTTATACGTAAAATCATCAAAACATTGACTTTTTTATTTTATAACAAGAAAAATAATTCACAGAATAATAACAAAAATTATATACAAGTTATTTTATTTTTACTTCATCCCTATAATTAAAAATAAATCTTTATTTAATTTTGACCAAATAATGACAATCTTGCATTATGAAAGTCTATCTTAATGAATTATAAATCTTAATAATTAAAGCTTAATTTTTACATTAGAATTCAACATTAGTTTTAATTATTCGTTGTAATTTTTTTAGCAATTTTAACAGTTACACTATTTTAGATATTTTTACATAAAATTGAATTATGCGACAAGTATATTAAAAAAGGATTTTTTGTTTTAAACGATTTAAATTGAAATATATTAAAAATAATATTACTTATAATTTTATAAAAAATTTCGAAGTTTAAAATATCTTTTTTAACTATTTTTATCTATCAATCGATTTATACATTAATATTATTGTGTGCATATTAAATTGCATATCAAAGAATGAATCATCTTTCAAATTATCCTTTATAAGTCATAAAAATATATGTTTATCATATTGTAAGGATTTTTATTTAATTATTCTTGAAAAATGAATATAAAATGTGCATGTGTAAATTAAATTCAATGTTTATTGTATTTTTATATTATGAATAAAGAATGTATCTACAAATGAATGTAAACGTTCGTGTGCATATTCATATATAAAGTATGATAAAAAATTCGTGCAATTTTCATATATATTTATTTAACATGATTTTATTCATTCATATTCATATTACCACTTTTAAAATTAATTTTTTATTTTAAATTAATTTTTTTAATCTCTGAACTATTTTTGAAATAAACTTTTTATTAAAGCTTCTTCCACTTAGCTTGTTAATTTTTGTTCAATGGTTCTATCTGTCATCAATCATTCTATTTTTACAGTTTGATTTAAAAAAAATTGTTTAAGAACAGATCTTTTATGCATAAGTAATAATATTATCTTGTTATTTAAAAAGAAATGTTTTTAACGAACAATAAGTATGTTGCTGCATTCTTCTTAAAAAAAATTTTTTGAAGAAATTAATTCCAGTTAAGGCTTAATAACTTTAAACACTTCAGCAAAAATACTTACTTAATATATTCGTCAATAATATATTACACTATAAATAATAATAGTGAATATTGACAAAATAAAATGTAAAAAATTTTTTTAAATAAATTTAGTATCTACCTTAGTAAGGATTTCGGTTGAAATTTGATTTTACATTTTAAGCAACTCTCAGTACTTTAAATTTTTGGAAATCATTTTTTTATTACACCAAATTTGTACTTATATATAAATTGTAGTAAAATTAAAATTTTATATTCAGTTCTTCATATTGTATTTGATATTTTAGTAACATATTTAATTTTGCTTCACAGCTGTAAAATATATTTTTTATTAAAAAAAATTAGAAATTCAGGAATTTGTTTCTTAAAATATTAGTTATATTAAAAATATATGCAGAATACGCATAGAAAAATATAAATCTGTATATATATATTTTTTTTCAAATATAAATTAAATAATTTAATTTTTGTTAATCGTACAACTGATTTAAAAAAAATTAGTAGATTATATTTATATTAATTCGTGTAAAACATTGCCCGTATTCTTAAATCTTTTCTAGTAAATTTCAAACGAGCATGTGGTCTGTTATATATATTTAATTTTACCGTAATTATATACAAAAATCAAGAAAAAAGACAAAACTATTCAAATTTGAAAACTAATTCTTTCTCGAATAATGTTTTATGATATAAAAGAGAAAGAATTAAAGTAATTATATAAAAATATTAAATTTAATTTAACTTAGCCTATAGCTAACTTTTATGAAGTAAAATTATTATTACAGTTTCATACGAATGACTTATTACTTTGAGAAATACGATTATAATAATATTTTTGAACGAAAAAAATTTTACAAATCATTACAAACAATTTTCTTATGGATTTTATTTCATATTTTTTAACAACTATACCTCAATGTGATTTTTGATCGCTCGATAAATTATATTTATGGAACATTTTTTCCCATTACGTAAGTTATAGCTTGCATTAATGATTTTGACGAGTTAAACGATGAATTATTTATACTTTAAAATTCTTAAATAATATTATTTAAATACTATATGCTTTCAAATGAATTGAATGAGTAAATATTAAATATAGAATATTTGTACTTTATACTATATAAGGTTTAATTTATTTACTTCAAAATAATAATTCATAATGACATTAATATAGTTAGTAGAAAATTGTATTTTAAAAATATTGTAATGCTGTTTGATACAAATTCTTTGATCGATCTATTTACTTTTTTTTAATATTCATCTGTTAAGAAACACATTTAAAAGTTTTTTATGTAAATTTATATAAAATTTGTAAATAAGTACTGCTTGTAAGATACAATAAAAATTAAGTTTTAGATGGATTTAATTACATTATAGTTCTGTAATCTAATCTATATATTTACTTATTTATATTTTTGTAAATGAAAGCTTATTTTTAATTATATAAATTTACAATAAATTTCAAATAAAAAGATAATTTATATAACACTTAAAAGTAAAATAGTAACTTATAAACAAAAGCAATTATAAAATTATATAATTTGCTATTAAACTAAATATAACGCATAAATATGATTTTAACACTATATAAGCGTATATTCAATCAAGTTATAATCTAATTTATGTAACAAAACTTGAAGAAAAAATTATTTATCTCTTATTATTATTTTTTCATTTTTTATATTAAAAAAATTGATGTATGTAAATTGTGTATTAATAGATTATGAAAGATGTCATATCATGCCTAATCAATGATTAATAATTTATTTTATTTAAGATATGTTTACATATATTCAACTTAATTTTATACTAGTTATGTGAAGTCCAATTGGAGCTTATAAGTTAATTTTCTTTTATGACATTTAAATAAATGTCAAAGTTTGGTTTTAGAAATATATTATTTTTAAGATTCATTTTAAAAGATGCCTTATTTGATGATATGAACATTATGCATACATCAATTAGAATCATATTTAATATAAAAAGTTAAAATTAATTTTTTTTTCTTCACAAAAATACTGTTTTTCTTATATATATTCAAATATAAATATAATAAAAAAATTATAATCCATACAAATGTTTATCCATTGTATTAAAATAATCTGTATCACAAAATCTATTAACGTTTATTAACAATTAACAATAAAGTTAAATGTGTGGTCTTTTTAAAAACGATAGACTGAATTTTTAATATTTTAACAAATATATAATTCACAATAATATTTGAAAATACTCTAAGATAATAAAAAAAAAATAAATATATAAACTGTCACGAGAATAATAATAGAATTATTTTTACTTTATTAAACAGCTTATCTAAATTCTTATTAACATATTTCACATTATTAAAGTAATCAGAAATAATATTTTAATTTATGTACTAAAAAAGCTACAGTCATTATTTTTAATATAATAATAAAAAAATCTTTATTAAACCTTATATTTATATATTAAATTGAAATTTAATTTATAAATTTTAGAAATTCATAAATATATCGAAAATATAAGAAAACTTTTTTGCCATTATTAATAGTTTTGTAAAAATACAATCTACAGTATTAACTTATATATTAATATAAAATTATAATCACGTGTAATCTTACTGGATTTAGAAAACCGAATAAAAATTATTGAATTTTTATCATTCATTTTAAGGTCAATGATTACGTTTTTACGAATTAACCTTGTTAATATATCATTAAGATTTTATAAATACCGATTAAGTATTAATGCCAATATTTCGCTTAACTTTCATTTAGATCTCAATATTTAACTGAACGGAAGAACAGAGTTCCGGGTGCTTTAATCATTTTTATCAAGTTATTCATTCTAAATTACTGAAGAATGCTGTATTGTATGTTCATTAAATAATAATATAAAAATTTTCATTAAGACTTTTAATAAATTAAATAGTCGAAGTACACTACGTGCACAAGTAAATTTTCTGATGTTTATACCAAAAGAAATCAGGATTTGTCATTTGTAAAAAAAATGCTCGCGTAATTATCTGGAACACTATTATCGCAATTATCGAATATTACTAATCAATATAGAAAGCTTTTAATAATACAAAGATACGTTCAAGCATGATTAGAATTGTAATATGGAAACTAGAAGACTTTGCGAGATAATATTAGATTAAAATTACTCTTAAAAATTATAAATATTAAAATTTAATTTTCAATATCTAATAATGTGTTTGTATTTATAATTTTTATTGTATTTGAAATAATATTTTAAAAATTATTAATTATTTTAATTATAATTTAATTTGATTATGTTCATTTATTATAACAAATGTTCAAGTAAAATTTGGTATCAATATTTGAAAAGGCGTATTACTTCAAATATAAAATAATTTTATTAAGCATTATATATTTTTTAAATCTACATTTAGATGCTGTTAGAAAATAAAATTAAAATTTAAACTTCTTTTAATTTCATGTATTCTTTATTGATTTAATAAGTAAATACAGTAATTTTAAATCTTAATTTTATATGTATTGATAATGCAATTAGAAATTAGTCTAGAGCTGTTATAAGAAATTTAGAAGTTCATTGAAATACATTATTTTGCGATGTCATTAATCAGATCCTTAATAAAACTCGTATCAATACATTGTTATTTATGTTAAAATTTCAATATACAATAAGCGTAAATTCTTAAACAAGAAATCCAATTTATTATACAATTGAAATTGTTAATTACATGAAAACAAATCAAAATTTCATTCATTTAAATTTGTGAAGTGAAAATGATAAATCAGAATATTACAATAATGTAGGGTTACATATCTAAATTCTTTATTGTCTTCGCGTAAATAAATTAAATGTACTTTAAATTTAATTGATATTTACAATAACGAGGAATTATAATTAATCTAAAACATTTTATAAATTTATATTTAAGAAAACTGTATTTCAATTAAAATAAAAATTATTCAATCAATCCCCAAGATTAATTTTTCAAAATTTTTTTATAAAATTACTTTTTAATAAAGAACAAATTTTCGTATTTGTTTAACTCGTATTTACTAAATTTTAATTGCTAATACTCACTTTAAAAAAAATTATTTACAATCGTATAAATATTTATAAACGAATATTTTATACAATATCTGTTAATTTTTTATTCCTAAATTTAGTTTATAATCAGAAAAACGTAAGATTTATAGAAAAATATTTTTTAATTGATATAAATATAATAAAAGTAATACAACTTAATTTTTTGTACTTTAAAGTACAATTCTCATTTTTTAATCTTATGCGTAAAGATTAAAATAACGTCACTTAAAATAACATTAATTTCTATTTAATTTTGACCATTCTTGACATATTCATTTACATGGAGAATTGACGAGGTTATTTTAATTGATTTTTTTTATTTAACAATTGAATATTAAATTTTAGAAAATATAGAGACTGACCTAATTGAATTAACATAATTCACTATAAATAAGAAATTCTTTAAACAACTTACTAGATTTTTTATCTAAAAATTTGATAGTAGCTTGTCATACTATTTCTTTCATATTATTTTTTTGTCTTAATATACATTATCAAAGGTAAGAGAATGATTATTCGTGTGCTATATATTGCGTAATAGTGATTACTAGAAGAATAGCATCTTAATTATGCAAAAAATAATCATCAATGTTGCTAATATCAAAAATACCAGTAACATAAACATCTAGCAGTTTCATTTCATCTATTAACAGTTATATTTTAATTATTAATAATATTAAGTATTAAATATTTCAAATTAAATTTTTATAAAAAAACTATTATTCCAATGTTAAATTTTTATATTTTATAAAAATTTTTGAAATAAATTAAAAACAATTACTTATTATTCAGTTTGTAAAATATTTGAGCAGGAATCGTGACTATCTACTTGCTTTTTAAACGAATGTTGAGGTTTTGAATGTATCAAATCGTTTATATTTAATCTATTGACTATTTAAAAATAGTAATTTATAAGAAATATAAAAATTCCGTTAAAAATAATTTATGTACGGTTTCATTCTTGCAATTTATTTTAAGTGTTTAACCAATTTGGATAAAAATAGTGCCTACTTTCAGAAAGTAAAATAAAAATTTTGTATCTAAGTTTCTTCATTTCATCAAAACATGCATCTTCGTTTTTATGAAGATTAAATTTTGTTAGATTGCACATTTTGTTTTATTTATATAAATTTGCAAAATTTTCTTAACTGGCTACTTTTTCATAAATATTTTAAATTAAATAGAGCATACAATCGTTGCCAATTCATCTCTCTTCTATTTGGCTTAATTGTTTAGAATTAAAAACTTCGTTGCTAATAATCTATTCATTTCATTTTCCTTGAGAAAAAAATGATTATTCCTAATATTTTCAGTTTTGAAAAGATTCAAGTATTTTTACAATGACTGAAAAGAAACTTTTAAGCAAAAAGTTCATTATAACTGACTCAATATATGTTAAATAGTGCATTAACTGCGTTGAAAAAAGTGTAAACTAAGACCCATACTATTAAATTATATGAAGATGATAAAAAAGGAGAAGCCACTGATGTCAGTGACGGCTATCATCCAAGGCACTCAAGCGCAACATTGGGCTCGAGGCAATAATTGTACGTACTAATCTTCTTTATCACTAATTTATCATTCTCAGAGCTTACTTTATTAATACAAACAATAGTTTGATAAATTATGACTGAGACAATCGTACAAAAAAACTTTAATTTCAAAAGTGATTTTTATAATGGCTTTTATTATACTACAAAGTTTAGTCATAGATTCATTTCTTCTTGGCTTTGAAAGACTAAATAATACAAAGACTGCAAACCTGAAAAACTTTATCAGAATTGATTTATTACCATAAAAGCAAGCATATTTTAGAAAAAATGTATGCAAGTACTTTTGTAAAAACATAAGTTTAGAATAAAAAGTATTTTAATGTTATTATGGACATATTTTTACATTATTCTTATGGAATTGTAAAAAATAGTTTTGTACGAAATACAATAACTTAATATATATATATATATATATATATATATATATATTTGAAAATAAAAATTTTAATTTTCTTTCCATTTTAGAGGAAGGTCAAGTATTTTCAAATAGATAATATGGTATTTTTAAAAAAAAATTCCAAATTAATCCCAATGGAAATTTATACAAGCATATATAGAATTTAATTTCATTAATGAAGTTAAGAGTTGTCTGAAAAATATTCTATAGTAAATTGTAATGATCATAAATAGACTCTTGAAAAGTGAAATATTTTTAATTATTCTGCTATGTTAATGTTGAAGAATGAATACGAGAAACGTGTTTCATAAATTATGAAATAGAACATGCTAAAAAATAACGTACAAAATATTATTAGCAACTAATTATGCAGTTCACCTTGGAGACGAAAAGCGTCTGCAAACGAATAACTGTTTTTAATACTTTTTTAATTATCGCTTAATAGATGTGGTACATGTAAATAATTACCTTTTGTTACCGCAGCCTTGTTTAAGAAAGGTTGTACATTTCATTGTTTATTTTCTATATTTCCGCTCAATTTTTCTCAGTTCAATAAAAAAATTATTACAATATTATAATTGATGTTATTATATTATATTTGCAGTGTAGCTTTTTACACTTAGAACAATTACCTTATAAATTGAGACTTTTTAAAAATAGCTTAAAATGTATGAAAATTTATAGCATGAGAAAAATGAAATTTCTATATTAAAAAATTTATAAAGTAAGGATAAAAAAACAATTTTCAACTATACATTTTCAATACATTTAACAAAAATATTGTAATGTCTTCTAAAGACTGACTCTAAAGGCTGATACATTTTTAGTATGATTGAAAATAATTGATTAAAAATATAGATCGATCCCTTTAAAGTTTTAATTTATATTCTGAAGAATGGAATACATAACCCTATAATAAGAATTTTTAGTGAATACCTATTGTAGAATCTGTTGCTTTGAAGTGATCGAATTTTTATGTACATATTCAAATTCTTTCATTTTTGGGTCACCAACATAATTGATTTATCTTGTACATTGAAATCACTTGAATTCAGTTACCAATTTGTATTTTTATAACGAACTAAAGTTTTTTAGTTTAGAGTTAAAAACCTTTTTAACGATAAAAGAATATTATAAGTGAATTTTACTTTATTTTAAATAAACTTTCGCTTTATGTATAACCAATTTAAAAAGTTTTCATAAAAAGTAGAAACAGTATTGGAATTAAAAATTCTTTTTAATAGATATTCATGAATTTTAATTAATTATTTATTTCCATAATATATGATTTTGTTTTTAATGATCGCCGAAATTAACGTATTTTATATTTTAAATACAGTAGTTTACACTTTATGTTCGTAAAATAAAAATAATCGAAAAACAAATACTAGTCAACAAACTTTTCAATTTCAATGAATTTTTACTTATGAAAATTAGAAGAAAAAAGTATATTTTCTAAATTCACAATATTTTATAATGCTTCAACTTTTTAATTTTAGAGCAAAAAAAATGTAATAAATATATGAATTTTGTGACGCGATCATCTATTATTTTCACTACATTTATAAAAATTCACACAGAAATTTAACTTTTATTCAAAGCAATGAATTAAGATTTACTGTTAATTTACTATTTTAGGGTTGAGCCTTGATAGTAGCAATATGTCTATGTCTTCAATAGGCCCTCAGAGTCCACTTGATATGAAACCTGATACTGCAAACTTGATAAATCCTGGCAGTTTTAGTCCTTCTGGTCCAAATAGTCCAGGGTAAGTTTTTATAAATTTTTTATAAATTTAAATATAATATTAAGAAACAGTAATATTCATGTTTTAAAATTTTACTGTATGCCCGTGTTAGATGCTTACCAAAAAAAAATTGTTTTTTCTTGTTTATTTAATAAAATTTAAACTTTCAGTAACGCGGATATCAAATATATAGGGAGCATTATAAAATTTTAATATTATATTCTTTACAACGTGGTATCTATATTTTTAAAGCCTACTTATTGATAATTTAATTTTAAAAGTATAATATGATTTCAATTAGTAGCAGCAAGATTGTCGGAACATTTTTTCTTTAGATCATTAATAAAAGTATTATATATTGTATCCTTTGTGTTAAATGCTTATTTTCAAAATTTTGTACTTATTTCATTTGAAAATAGATAACTTACTTCTGCTTCAGATTTTCTAATATAAATTAGATATTCTCAATGAATAATTTACATTTCTTATATTCCAATACTGTAAGGAATTTTAGTTAAAAATGAAGAAAACAGAGAATACTTAAAGGTTTTTTTTTGTATTGATCTTTTAAACTCTCTCATCCATCAATGACATTACAACAATAGCTACTGTCAAATAAGAGTAATAGGTAGTAATCTACATTTGACTTACCAAAGGAACATTAATTTTCGAATTTTTTCAATAGAAGATTTAATGTTATGATTTTATTTTATAGCTCTTAACCGCAAATCGAGTAATTTTTATTTTTATAATTTAAAATTCAAAAAATACTTATTTTAATGCGTATTTGCTTATGTTGAATGAGAAAGATAAATATTTTAATTTAAAATTAACCAAAACAAAGTATGAATGTTTCACAAGAAGTTTATGCGTTTCTTTAGTTTTTTATAAAAAAAAGAATTTTTTATAATATTATAAATGAATGAAAATATTCAAAAGTATTCTAGACTTCAACTTTAGAATGTATTCTCTTATTTTTCTTAAAATCATTTCGAAAAAGAAAATTAATAGTTAAAAATAAAATTTCAGACGTTCGCAAGTTGTTGTATATAAAAACTTTATTTTGTCATTTTTTGAGTGACCAATATTTTTATACTAATCAGTAATTCTGATTAAATGATTTTTAGATTAAAAACATTTTATTATGTCATATTTCAATGTTTAATATTTTTTGTGCACGGAGTATTATTAAAAAAAGTGGATTTTTTTCATTCGTAGTTACATTATTTACAAGAGCTGGATAAAGTAATGAAAATATTTGAAATAACATAAATTAGCTCAACTTGTTAAATAGATACTAATAAATATAAATAAATTTTTAATTTTGAGTATTTTAATAAAAAAATGTCAAGCAGAATTTTTCTAGAAAAGTTGGGGATAATTTTCTGACAAATAGATAATTCTTTTACGTTCTGACTTTTTATCCAATTATCGGTCTAGAATTCTTCTGACAAATAAAATATTACGCAAAGAAGAAACTTTTTCTTTTGGTATCAAAAATTTGCTAATTTTTTTCTGACTTATGTCAACAAAAATGATATAAACGTGCCAATCGCGAGTAAATTATCGATTAACAATATTGCAAACTCGTTAAGTTTACTCATAAGAGTCCGGTGTACTTTTTACAGAACTTTTAAAAAAAAACTT
Source organism: Platyscapa corneri (assembly GCA_018907185.1). Lineage (NCBI taxonomy): Eukaryota > Metazoa > Arthropoda > Insecta > Hymenoptera > Agaonidae > Platyscapa > Platyscapa corneri. The sequence goes on along the minus strand of JACCHW010000019.1, from coordinate 2,274,563 downwards.
GTTAATTAATTATTCATACGTAGTATTGTATTTTTAAATTGTACCTCCTATTTTTTGTATCTATTAATTGACATCGACTGTTATTTATTTGATCTTTTTAGAATTCATCATTTCTAAATTTTAATTCTTGTCAAATGAAGTTGCTGGAAGTAACTATTATAACTTTTGGATCAGCAAATATATTTTTAGCTTCTTAGTTCATTAGTGTATGAGACATCTCTTTCCCTTAGCATATGAATATAGTGATATTATAAGTATAAGCCAAGTTAAGAATTTCATTACATTCTATTACAACTTTACTGTTAAGCCAAATAATAATACTTTGTTACAGATTCAGTATAAAAATGTAATTTTATTAATACTATGCATGTCTGCAGATAAAAAAATATATATTACATATTTAGTTATTTAATACAATGTATTCCTTTGTATATTTTTTAAATATAACTAATAAAAGTCGACTGTTTTTTATAAGAATTAATATTATTTTTAAATGTTTATATTTTGTATTACTCATTCTGTAAGTGATTAAATATTTACAACGTCGTAAAGTGTAATTAAAACAATTATTTTTTACAAAAATTAATATAATGTAAAATAATTTTTACTAAATTGAGAATTAATGCAGGGGTGTTTTTAAATGTCACAAATATTGCATGATATGTGAACTTATTATAGATAGAAATAATATTTTATTTTTCATAAAGAACAAACTATTTAATTTACTTTAATTGCTATAGCCAAATAAATTGGAGAATATTACAATGCTAAAAGCTTTTTTAGCAGTCTGTATTATATTTGACATTTAGAGAAAAATTTTTGTATTGCGGCATTAAAGTTAAAATAAGTTAAATTATTATTTAATAATCAGTCTCTAAGATGTGTCATAACGTCATATCGAGTATATAAGTTGTCACATATTGGATGGAATGTTAATATCACCAAGTTTTTGTAAGTTTTATTGACATAAATTTAAATTCAATCTTAATGGCGAATATTGCTCGTTATTTATATTTTGAATCGTAAATTTATCTGAAAAAAGTTATATATAGAGAAATTTCATCGATTAAAAAATTTTTAAATATAGCATTTTCTACATTCTAATAAGCACTAAGGAAATTTTAACGACAGTTTCACGTTACACTATTAATGGATTTTTTAAATTTTATTTACCGATCATGTCTGCTATTTTAAAGTAATCTTATAGGTGAAAGAGTTTATATTGTAGCTTATACATCTTCAAAGATTTTTTGTTCTATGATTATACGAGTTTTTAATTTTTCAAAATCAATAATGTAAATTGGTATTATTAAATTTTATTGGTTGAAATTTACCGCAAAAATGTTATCGCACATAATATACCAAAAATAGAATTCATATTTTTTATCTACAAATATTAAATATTTTTATATCTACATCATACGAGTAGACATACACAGAATTAAAAGTTCTTTATTAAATTTTATGCGCAAACATTTTACTGTCATTAATATTAGATTGTCCAACGTTCTAAATATTCCTGTTAAAATATTTTATTATATAAATTTTATAAATTTTTTAAATAATAATATATTTAATTGTAAGTATTGCATTTACTTTCACAGTATCGTAGGATTTAAAAATAAAATTAATTCAAAAATTGGAATAAAACAAATCTCACAGTAATGATGAATCATTCATATATATATATATTTATATAAATAGACTTATAACCGTATATGTTCTAACACTATGTAGGAATACTAATATATTATTCTAACTTGTTTTACTTTCTTATTGGTTTTTTCTTAGATTTCCATCTTAATGGATACAATTTTACTTCATGAATAATTTATATTGAGCTTATTGATTAAACCTTTATCTTATCTTCCATACATCTTAGCACATCTTATTTATAAAAATATTTTATATTGTGGATAATAAATAACCTTTATGTTCATAAATCTCACTTTTATAATTTTAGTAAACTCAGTTTTACCGAATTATATTCCTTTTCTTCGAAATTTTATTTTTTATCTTTTTTAAAATAAGGCTAACGAAAATTGTATCATTTCATTTTGAAAAATCGCAATCAATAAATGTAATGTTGAAAACGAAATATGATGTTTGAAAGATTTATTTGTGTATTATAAATATATTATATTTAAAACCAACACTTATATATTGATTTGTAGTATGCATCACTGTTATTAAATTCCTCTTTACGAACTACTACTTCATTTAGCATACATTAATATTAAGTTCACTCTCATTGAATAGCAATACTGCAATTAGTAAAAATAATGTTTATGTTTCAGAATTATATTAACTTATTAGTAATAGTTCTATTTTTAAAATAAAAAAAAATTTTTGATAATTCAAAATTTTTATTTAATTTTTTGCGTGTATCTTAATTAAATACAATTAACACATTTGAAATTAAAAATTTTTTTAATTTTATGGTAATGTTTTTAAACTAATTTTAACAACATCTAATGAAGCATTATTTTAATTAATAATTATCCATAAATAAATAATTATCCATTATTTTTATGAAGAAAAAATTTCAATATAGTAAACTATACAACAAGAAACAAAGATCGTCTACAGATACAATTAGATTACAAATAATGTTTACGCACTGATATAGAGATAGAATTTATCAACAATACAACACAAGATGGAAACCATTTTTAAATTATAATTTTTTAAATAATTCAAAATTTTACAACTTTACTTTTAAATCTTCGTAATAAATGATGTTTTATATGTAAATTAAGTATTTTGTACTACATTGCACTATTTGCAAAAAATTTGTTTATTATTTCAATCGGATATTTATACCTCACACTTATTTTTCTTTTTCAATAATATTAGGTTAGAGAATTATCAAAAAGCTGCCATGACCTTTAACAATCTCTCTTCTTTGTATATATTAAACCGATAAATGGTTATCATTAAGAAGTAAATTAATGAAAATTTGCAGCTTACATTTTATTCTCCACCTACTCAACATTATATTTTACGATGCCGTAAATTTTATTTTAATTCTTGAAAAATATGAAATAACTTTATTTATATAAAATATAATTTGTTAAGAATAACATTTTTTATTTTTTTTTATAATAGTAAAGGATTAAATAATTATTTGTTAGAAAATAAAAACTTTATGTTTCCTTAAAAGGTGAATAAATATTGAAATGGTAGACAAGGTACTTTCAATTAAAATAGAATAGATAAATGTTACGCAATTTTCGTAATAAATATTATAAATTTAATGGAAAATAGTAAAAAGTTACAAAAAAAAAATAAATACTTTTTCATCGCCGTTGAAAGAAATGGAAAAGAGGTTTTTATAGGGAAAGTATACGACTAACTAGTGTCCCTTGAAACTGATAATCAATACATACAGATAAATATCACAAATATATACAGATATTTTTAGTTTTTCAATGAAAAATGTTTCGTAAAACAATTAAAATCAATAACGTGCATCACAACTGCTTTTTTTCATGTTTCCAATTTATTTAGACTGTCTTGAAAATTTTCCATAAATAATTCGAAACAAACTACTTTTTAGAGATAAGCAATTTCTTTTACGTAGATAAAATTTTAACATACTTTTCCTCGACCAAGAATGTAAAAATAACTTTTCATATGTTTATTTTTGCTCTAAAGTCAACCTTTCTAAATAAATAAAATTGCACATCCTCTCTTTCAAATGGATTTAAAGCTTTTCTCGATATTTTTAACAGGTCTTTGAATATTGGCTGTCCAAGCAGTATGATAAGCACATCTCCTGGTGGTCAAAGTAAGAGTGGTGCAGCTTCACCTTATCCGCCCAATCATCCACTTTCGGGGAGTAAGCATCTTTGTTCGATTTGTGGCGATCGTGCGAGCGGAAAACATTATGGAGTTTATAGGTAGGTTTTTCGATTAAATTTCTTTATTTACATAAATAACCATAACCATTTATAGCGTTCATCGATGAGTCAATAAATATATAAATTTGAAAATTGGTAAGATATAAGAGGTTGCTTGTTCGAACAGTGAACAAAAAGTAAACGGTATTTTACTTTGAATTTTTCTATGTATGCAAGTCTTGATTAGTCCAGCTTATGTTTTACTATATACTAGGATACTTAGATAATATTAACGTATTAAAGTTTAAAACAAAAGGCTTATTTTTTGTTGTAATATCTACGGTGACTAAAATAAGCATTAATTTTTTTGATTTATAAAAAATTTATTTAGTTTGTTTTTAAATTTGCTTGCACATTTGTTTATGCATATATTATTATAAAATATATAATTATTTCATAAATAAAAAATTATCTTTATTGTGACGAAATATGTGAAACTTAATAACTTCGAATTCAATATAACTTTTCATATACTATTTTTTTAATAAAGAAGACTATAGTTTAAAAAAAAATTATGCCTAAATTAATCGATAAATTCTATAAATTTGAATACTTTTATTAAATTTATTTTATAATAATATTGAAAAATATTGATTTAAATGATTACGAAAATTACAAAAGATTAATATGATTTGAATCCTCGTTAAAATCTTTCGTATCTTAAATGATCGTAAAAGAATAAAATAATAGGTACGTTAATTTTTTTCTCTGATACTGAAACGTTATTTAAAAAGTAGATGCAAAAATACATAATTTTAAGAAATAAAATCAATTTTTTTATAACAACTTAATATGTGATAGAACTATTTTATATTTCTAAGAAATTTCGATCGTTTTTCCATTCTTACTTTGTTTACAGGTAAATACATATTTTGTAAAATCATTAAAATGTATTATTTTTAAAAATTTTCAATAGAAAGTTTTCGAACTATAACAAAATGGTGTATGAAATAATATTCTCATTTGGAACTAAAAAATAAGAATACGTACATTTATTTTATTTTAAAAAAATACATTTTTATATTATCTTTGAAATATATTATCAATAATTATAAATATGATATAAATATATAAATATATGATATAAATATATATCAATAATTTTATATCCCATTTTACAAAAAATAGAAAAATAAATGTAAGAAATACTTTTCAATTCCAATAAAAGTAAGGAAGAATAAAACATAGATACGGTCGTTCTTTAAATATTATAATTTTTTTAAATTTTGATATATTTTCACAATGAATTTTCTAAGTTTTTGATCAGAATAACTTCAATTAGATTTCTTTCTTAAAAAATCTTTATATACGCATTCTATTAGTTAAAATTAGATTACACAAAATTGTATCAATTGAAAGCATTAGTTAAGGAAAAAGGTACTTATTTTATTAATAAAATACATAATCACCTTTTTAAATATATTAAAAAGTAAAAGTAATATTTATTTTGTTAGTCTATTATATATATAATTTATAAAAATAAAATATCTTATCACTGATGAATAAAATCTTATATTTGATAGCCTAAATACGAAATGATACTTAAAAAAAGTCTTAAACTATTAATGTTTAAGGTTAAAGTTGAGCTGCAACTACTGATGAAAATAATAAATATTTTATTTTGATTTTCTTTTTTTACGTACTTTTTTGAAAATAAAAATATGAATATTTAAAATATTGAAGTATGCAGCTTGTAAAAGGAGACTTCTTGCTAAAATAGTACCGTTCAAGCACGTATTTTTTCATATACTGGGTAATAAAAGGTACAACGACAATAGAATAAATAATTGTAATTGAGGTGAAATAAATTTACATAAGATAATGCATCATTTAAAAAAAAATTTCCTCAACGTACAAAGAAGTTATTTTGAATAAATTTTGACGTTCACTCTTTGTTCATAAAAAAGACCACTTCGTTACATAATATTTATTGTAAACGGAGCCTAATCCATCCTTATAAAAATGAATTTGTCACAAAGTTACAATTTTGACGTAATTATTTGACAAAAATTATATCCACAGTTTCGCTCTACAGAAAGCATGTAATTTATGCAAAGCCTTGACTATTATTTCGCCGAGAACTGTGTCAGTGCTCCGATAGTTGATTTACAGCGAAATAACAAGTACTTAAATTAATTGTACGACAAGCAGACTCGTATTAACATGTTTAACTTGTTTGCACTCGTTAGCTTGACGCTTATAATTTTGAATTTTAATGGAACAATCACTGGTATCTAGTGCGACTCTAATTTAAAGTATCCGGTAGATAAAAGCGTCTCAGCGAAAATCCGCGCTTACCTGCGTAATTTTCATATTTAACGATATTCGCAGGACGCGCCTCGGCATCTATTTATAACGAACGCATCGACGTATGTTTCAGCTGCGAGGGCTGCAAGGGCTTCTTCAAGCGCACCGTTCGCAAAGACCTGACCTACGCCTGCAGAGAAGAGAAGCGCTGCCTGATCGACAAGCGTCAGCGCAACCGATGTCAATATTGCCGCTACCAGAAATGCCTGACGATGGGCATGAAACGCGAGGCCGTGCAGGAGGAGCGCCAGCGCACGAAGGAGCGTGAACGCGAAGCTGCGGGTCCGGGCACGGGAGCTGCCGCCGGTCCCGAGGCCGTCGAGAGTTGCACGAGCAGCTCGCACGCGGACATGCCCGTGGAGCTCATCCTCGAGGCGGAGAAGCGTTTCGAGTACCTTGCAGAGAAACAGACGTCCTACGAGCAATTCGGCAGCCACGGCAACAAGCAGATGCGGCACATGGTCGAGTGGGCGAAACGGCTCCCGCAGTTCACGACCCTGCCCCTCGAGGATCAGGCCCTGCTTCTGCGCGCCGGCTGGAACGAGCTCTTGATAGCGGCCTTCTCGCACCGCTCGATCGACGTCGAGGACGGTATTGTACTTACAACCGGGCTCACCCTGCACAAGAACTCGGCCCAGCAGGCCGGCGTCGGCGCCATCTTCGAGCGCGTTCTCTCCGAGCTCGTGTCCAAGATGAAGAACATGAAGATGGACAAGGCGGAGCTCGGATGCCTGCGGGCTATCATACTCTTCAATCCGGAAGTCAGAGGACTGAAGGCGCCCCAGGAAGTGGACCTGTTGCGGGAGAAGGTGTACGCGGCGCTAGACGAATACACGAGACTGCATTGTCCGGACGAACCGGGACGTTTCGCCAAGCTCCTGCTCAGGCTTCCGGCGCTCCGCTCTATTGGCCTCAAGTGCGCGGAGCACCTCTTCTTTTTCCGGCTGCTGGGCGATGCGCCGCTCGACGATCTACTCACCGACATGCTCGAGGCACCCTCGGACTCGTAGTTCCCTCCGTCCTTTCCTTGCACTCCGACCGACTCTTGCTGCTAGCATCGCGACACTAAGCTGTAATACTACGCTCCAAAACTACTTTAGATGATTTTCGCTACAAAATACATACGATATTAAATTTGACGTTACTACTTTAGTAAATGAAACGATAAAGGGGTATATAAGGGCTTACTTATCCCTTACTAAGCCACAATGTCATGTATTTATTGTTTTATTTAACTTTTAACTGACGAGTGGCGAGTATTTTAATTCATTATTACTCCAAGGGATATTAACTATGTGAATAAGAACTTAAAACGGTAGCTTCTCTTTAGCCGGCTAAGAGAGAAACAATATTTAGCTCGATTATAATGAAAGGAAATGCGAGAAATATTAAATATTAATGATAACACAATTTTATTATTTAAAAGAAATGAAACTATTCTAAAATTTATTATTCTAGAAATTTTTTATTCAAATGTGTTATTAAATGTTTATCTATACTAAATCTTTTAATGTTATATAATGATAGCCGCATTCAAAATGCTTTTAAATGTATGTATATTGATGTATTTTTTGCGCGATATACATTATGTTATCATTAACTAATAAGTACTTGCTGAGTATTAAACGATATTTGAAACTAATATTAATAGCCGGTATACTTTGTAAAAAATCCTGTGCTTGAGATTATCCAATCAGTCAGGAAAGGAGATTTAAGTTTAGGTTAATAAATCTAAAAAATTTTTAAAAGAATACCGGAATTCTAAGGTTTCAATAATTTTCACTGAAAATTTTTAATAAATATTAAAAAAACTTTGCAATGAGTTCACTTATTTTTCCACGACTAAATATTTCTTTTGAATATTTTTATCATTTTGAGCAAAAAAAAAAATAAGTTCATAATAATATTTGATCAATTTTCAATAAATGTTTAAAAGAAACATTCATATTATATTATAATTTATCCTTTTATTTATAATATGTAATTTAATTCAAATCTCACATTATTTATTACTATAGAATGTTATAATTTTAAGTAATAATTATAATAAGTGCAATTATGACTATACAGTCTTATATTAAATTTATATACCTGTGCTATTCTTTTTTAGCGCTTCATTTTTCGGCTAAACAGTATAATTCTTCATTCCGCTTTCCCTCATTGATTGTTATCTTATCTTGTATGAAAATTAGATGTTTTTATTACGTACTCTATTTCAACTTTTATTATATAATATACTCCCTTTTAAAATACATTTTTTTAAATGCTTTACTTAAGGTTAATATTTTATAAATTTTATTTCTCTAATGTTTTCTTAAATACATTTATTTAATTTTGAATTCCTAATTTTATTATGGTGTACAATAATATGTTAAAGAATGTAATATTTCTAAATTGTTGAAAAAACAGTTATTGTTATTATTAAATATATAATAAATATTAGTATATGCAGAAAATAAAATTTATCAGTATGAAAACTTCTAAGAAATAGATATGAATCGAAAATTTTTAGAATATAATAATGATTCAACAAAAGTTAATAAAAATTGTTTATTAAATAAAATTATAGCATTTTAATTTAATTATAAAAATTAATCCAGTTATTTAAATTATTTTTTAGGTTTAATATTGTAAAAATAAATGTTTTTATCAAATTAATGTATCTTCAAACATTAAATTATATTACTAATATGATGTATATTAATTAATACTATGCTTATGTATTGATGAATAAAAATACATTTACACAGAGTATAATCTGAATGGAAAAGTAATTTAAATCCATAATATACGTATTTCTATACAGGATTTTTTACAACGTACATATATTTTTCAACTTTTCAATTTCAAGCGTTAATTAATTGTGAATTATAAATAGTAGAAAAAAACTAAATAGATACTTTTAATTTTAAAACTTTTTATTTATATTTCTAATTAAAACTAGCAGTTTAAAAGTGCTCCGTAGTATTTTATAAGTTTTCGCAATAAATAATACAATTATATTATAAAGAGTAAGGGATTTTCCATATAAAAAAAATTTGAGTTTCAGTATGACATCTTTTAAACATACCGATATAGTTAAACAAGGTATATAAGAAAGCAGTAGAATCGAAGAAAAAATTGTTTTGATTAAGATTTTAACACAAAAGCGCTTAAAATAAACTTAATCTTTCGTTTATGTGTTTTCAACACTGTTATGTTACTAAATTATAATGAAAACTATAATGATATCTCGAAGTTTATAGTATATATATAAATATATATAGTTAACTGTTCATTTAGTACCAAATGTAATTGTTTAAATATAAATAATTATGCTTTTTCTATATAGTATATTAATACTTAAAATCAAAATAAAGAAAAAAGATTAATTAATTCTATTATAAAAGTGTTGCAACAAACGTTTACTTATTTTATATTTAATTTTTACCCTAATTAATTTTTATTACATTATTTAATATTTTATTTGAATTAAATAATTATTCATAATATAATATTTATCAAATGTGTACAATAAATATAATACTCGTCTCCTTTAGCCCCAAATTGTTTAACTAAGAATTACATCTTTAAATACTTTGTTTTTCGAATAATATTAATAGTATTAATAATATTACCAATTTTATCGGTGTTATTTAATAGTAATTGGTAATTCAAAATCATAATCGTAAGACATTATAAAATATATTTTTGCATGTATATGTTTATGTTAAATAATTAATAACTTTTATCGATTAATTAAAATGTGGAAAATGGTACTTTTTCTAAATATAATTATATTTAATTTTGACAATTAAAAACAATTTTAATATTATTCCAAAATAAAAGTTACAGATAAACACGAAAAAATCTAATCAAATTGCATAATATTTGTATACGATTTTTTAATAATATTTAATTGAACAAACTTATCTTATTACATCGTGATTTAATTTTATCGTTACTGTTTTCTACTTCATTTTTATCATTCACTCAAGAATAGATAATATTTTATTATTTTGTATCATAATCAGATGAAAGACTTTAAAAGACTTTAAAAGACTTAAATAAATTAATGCATATAATTAAAAAAAATATTAGGTTACTCAACGTTAGGTTACTCAATACTACATTATTAAATTTTTTCATATTAGAATAAAAGCTAGTAATTAATAAATTTTTATAGAAATATTTTTTTAAATTATGGTATTATTTTATAGAGTATTTATCGTTTTTATTTTATATAGTATTTTATATAGTATTTATATATATTATATAGTATTTAAATTATATTATTATTTTATACGGTAACAGTCTGTAAGAATTTGTTTTTCATGGTATAAATTAGTTTCATTTATATAGATTCATTATAAAATATTTTATTAAAATTTTTTACATTATTGCTAAATATATTAATCTAAAGTTCTATAAAAAGTGTTTCAATCTTATATTAAGAAAATAATAATAAGAAAAATATATATAAAACAATGTAAGTCTTATTTGATTAAATAAGCTGGTTTGATTTTAAATTATTCTTTTTTAATACATCGAATGATATATTACAAATTACTTCTTTAAGATAAAATAATACATTTATCGTACTTAAATTATTACCATTACATAAATCTAAAAAATTATTAACTCAAATTATTTTTTTATTTTATATTATACATCTTATTTTTTATGAATTGTCTATTGATTTTTTATTATTTTTTATAGTTTTTTTATACAAGTTCTTGTAATTCATAAATATTAATTGATCATCATTAAAATATTGCTTCGATGGAATTAGGCATTGATGAACGTGCTTTTATTACATTACCTTGTATTTCTTAAGTATATCTTACCGAGAAATGATTCTGGATAGTTAAAAGATACAAATATTACTTTGAAATATTTTTTAATAAATTAATAGCACTCTTACGGTATTATTTCTAATGTAAGCTATTAAACCGAAAAGGAAATTTTTCGATTTTATCAGCATTTAGCTTTATCCATCTACTTGAAAAAATATACTACAAAAATTGGAACAACTTCGTGATAAAAGTAGATAGCGCTGTATTTTAATGTAAGTTCACACAAAACCAAGCATAAAATCTTATAATATTGTATATAGTTGTTAAATGGCCATTTATAACATCATAATTTTTTAATACGAATTTCAATTTAAATAGTCCACGATTATTTTTTGACCATATTAAAAAAAAATTCCTTAAATCACTTTATCAGCTTTTTAATAGAACGACATAATTTTAAATTACGCAATTTTACTATTTAAAATATTTTTCGGAGAAATTTTATAATAAAAAGAATTGTACTACAAATTTCTTTGTGATGTTAATGCAACGAGTATAGAAAAGATATTTGATATTTATTCATAAATTCCATTTAAAAATTTTTAGTTAATACGTAAACATGAAAAATTCGTATATTATTCTCAATTTATTACCACCATTTAAATCTAACCCGATACATGTATTACCCGCATTCGAATACGGTAAGTTTCTAAATAAATTTAATTTAGTTCTGGGTTGTAATTTCTGATAAAAATTAGATTGTATCCATTTTTCAACAAACAAAAGAAGTTGACATTATCATCATATATTACCATTTTTGTTGATATCATACAAAATTTCAGATTAATATATAGGCTTTTGGTTTTGGATTAAGTTTAAAATTAACCATTATTTGCATTGAACGTTTTTGGCGTTTTTGATATAAAAACTACCATGTCATTTGGATGGAAAATGCGTAAAGACCTACAAGTGAGGATGTTTAAAATATTGAAATAGTGTGAATTAAATTAAATATGAATTTATTTTCGATGAAAACTGCACAGGTATATGTGGCCTCTAAGAAAGTAGTTAAATGGATCCAGGACATGATTGCCGAAGAAAAGTGCATAAGTAGCAGAACGCAAGATAGTACTGGCGTGTCGTCCGAATCGGCAATCAACATTTTATATAAATTAGGAACGAGAAATTTATCGGCTCGATAGGCGCTATTGCTCACTGATGATAAGAAGCGAGTACAGCTTGTCGTTTTAAAGTAGTTTTTCGATCTTTTTCAGTTCAATCGGAAAGCGTCTGCATCGAGTCGTCGCCATCGATGAAACCTGGATCCATATCGTAAGTCAGAGACCAAAGGACAATAAAAAATATGACTATTTGAAGCAAGTTTTTTCAAAAGAAGGCAAAGATTATGTAATCAGCCGGAAAGGTCATAGAAACAATTTTTTGAAATTCAAATAGTCTTTTATAAATTGTGTTAATTACAAATACATTTTTATTTTGAATAAATTTCAATAAATAATATTTAAAGTATTATTATAATTTTTTTTATTGGTAATATAGACTACTTGACCAACTTTTTAATTAAGATAATTAATTACTTGAACGCTACAACATAAACTACATATGTAGATAAAGAAAATTCATTCATAATAATAAACAATTAAAATAATTAAAACTAAAATTAAAAATGATTTAATTACCATATTTTTAGGTTCCTGTCAATGGTCAGTGCTTTATTTCACAATAAACTGTTGGATGGTTCTTTCACTTAAACCATTTATCATATTTGTAGGAGAGATATTAGGTTTTCATGCGTTACGTAAAAGTTATCATGAATTTTAAAAATTCAAATACGCTTATAAGAATTTTACTGTTGTTACTATGCACAGGGTAAAACGTACAGCAATGTAAAACGAAACGACATGTTATATTCATTTATTATGCACATTTTAAAACACAAAAACTACTTGAAAATCCTGCATTAAAGTATAAAACAAAAGTATATTGAAATATTTTTTTAAGTGCAGTGAAAATTTCGTAAGAATATTTCGTAAGAATAATAAAAATATTTTTTAAAAACATTGTTATTTAAGATAAGCATTGCAAAACATAATTTAATATTTCTAAACATAAAAAACCGATGGATTATATATTCGTGAACACGTATCTGTAATTATTTATAAATATTTATGAAAATTTATGAACTTGCGTAATCGTACATATTTTAATTCTAAATCAAATTACTCAAATTATTACATAATCATACCTGTTAAGTAAAATATAAGATTACATGCTTGAGATTGAAAATATCGAAATTCAAGCATTTGAAATCAATTATTAATTTTAGTGTTACTAATTTATTAAAAAAATAACGATTACGTCTTCAAATTTACGGTAAGAAATTTTGATTGATAAAGTAAATTTTTCTTTATTGTTTTTTGAAAATCATCTTTCTAAAAAAATCCTTATCTTTCTTGAAAAATATCACAACTTGAATAATATTTTATTTTGAAGTAACAAATAACAATTTAATTATTTTAATGTTATAGCATATCGTGGTTTTGGGCATTGAAAACATATTACTATGGAATAAAAATTAATTTTTGTAGATCAAGATATATAATATACTTAATATATTTACTTTATAAAAATAACTTAAAAATTGTAAACATATTAACGTTTAATGTCTTCAGTAGTCGCAATTGTTGTTTCTTTTATCTTTTTCTAAAAACTCACGAAGAGTTATTGCAAATGATAAAATAATTATGGTATTGTATTTTAAATTGCTATTTTAATAGTAATATATATATATAACGCTTAAAAATAAAATTTTAACGTTACTCTGAAGTTTTTATTTTCTATTTTTCTGTAAATATGAATAGCACTCACGAATATTAAAATCAATTGAATACAATTCACGAAAATAATACTCAACAACGTGAACATTTTTTCAATATTATTGTAAAATAAATTAAATATATGTTGACTCTCGAATGTTAAATAAAATGAACTTTAAAGGTAGAATTTTATAGTTTTCTACGGAGAAATCCTAGCATTGCATTTATACTAACATCGATGCATATTTATCTGATTCGTATTTATCTGAAACAAGTTTGTTTCTTGTTTAAATAGTTAAAAAAGACTACATCCCGCCTCACTTGTTGCTCTTCTTATCTAGATTCCAGTCATACTACAGATGGCATTAACTATAGTATAGTGAATATACTTCAACCGTGAACGGCAATTTAAGAGTGCACATACATGCTTATATGCCACGCACACAATGTGTAAACTTGACCTTTATTGACAAGAGGTTGTCGGAATATAGTTACTACCGTAGCATAATTAGCAAATGCCTGTTTGTTGGTTTTTATTTCGCATTTTGTTTAATTTAGTCAGTGTAGATTTACATAGAAACAAGGAAGAACGTAATCGTCTTCATAGCCAATTTCCTGCGTTCTTTTAAACGACAGCAGCGTTTTCAATGTGAGTTATTAATTAGAGATGAAAATAAATAATTCGACGAACTTTTAATAGTTGCTATTTTTAAAATATAAAAGTACCACTGTATTATCACTATAATTTATCGATATAACTTTTTAACTTTTTTTTAGAAGCTCAATATGGGTTACTTAAAATCAATAGGCACAAGCATTATTTATATGGGAGCCTTCCTTGCTGCAATTACATTCATTCCCGGAATTCCGCCGAATTCTAAGTTTACTGAATACAGGTATAGTTGTAACTTAATTTTTAATAATTTAACCTTCAATTGAAAAATTTATGCATTCACAAATCAAACATTTTATAAACAGTTGTATAAAACTTTAAATGTCGTTTAAATTTTATCACTTTATTTCGAATTATTATTTATTTTTACATATAGTTTAAATTAATTGAATAGAAGAAATATAATTATTGTATCATAAATTAAAAATATTAAAATATATTTATATTTTTCATTTTTAATTGTTTGCATTTATAAATTAAATAATTTAATAGAAAAATTATGAAATTTTAATTTAAAATATCAAATATAATTTTTTATATTTTCAATCATTATTATAGAATTGAAAATAATATTACTATTTTTATAGTTTTGTTAAACCAAAAAAATTGACTGGTGATCTAGCTTTAAATGAAAGGCTGAACAATGCTGAAATTTTCTTTGAAGGAAAATTGAAGGGACCAGAAGCTTATGCTTCTTATAATGGTGAATTGTACACAGGAATTCATGGAGGCTATATAATTAAAGTTACTGACAATAAAATCATACCTATTGTTAAATTTGGGAAAAAATGTGGTAAATAATAATAATTTTTTATCATGATTTTTAAACATAATATTTAAAAAAAATTTGTTATGTAAAGATGGACTTTGGCAAGAATCTAAATGTGGTAGACCTCTAGGATTAAAATTTGATAAAAAAGGTGCCTTGTACGTCTGTGATGCTTATTATGGAATTTTCAAAGTTGACGTAAAGACTGGAAAATATGAAAGACTTATTAATTCTGCAGAACCAATTGAAGGAAAACAACCACTGATAGTTAACAATTTAGCTATTGCAAGTAATGGTGATATATATTGGTCTGATTCTAGTACAGAGTTTTCTATTCAAGATGGACTTTACACTGGATTTATATATCCAAGTGGAAGGTTTGTAAATATTTTAATTTTGAAATTTATATTTTAAAATTAATTTCTCTTTAGAAATTATGTATTAACAACATTATAAATTTTCTAAATATTTAAAAAACATACAGTATTTAAATTTACTAATAATATATATGTATAATCAATGTTATACTAATAGACAAAAGATATTATTCTTATCTAAGTTTATGTTTTCATTTTTATAAATAAAGTAAAATACCATTGTCTTTATAATTTAAAAACATTAAAATCAAATAAGTACTTTACTTTTTTACTTAATCTTATATATTAATCGTTTAATCAATATATTCTTAATACTATAACTTATATAATTAATTTGTTATAAAATATTGTGTACATATATATGACACATTAATCTTAAAATTATTTATTAGTAACACTGATTGAAATTTTTTTAGGCTAATTCGCTATGATGCTGTAACAAAAAAAAATCATGTTCTTGTACATGATTTATCATTTGCTAATGGTGTTGCTTTGAGCAAAGATGAAGATTTTGTAATTGTAGCAGAGACTTTTGCGTCTCGTATTATAAAATACAATCTTAAAGGTCCTAAGACAGGTAAAAAAGAGATTTTTATCGAAGGACTTCCAGGATTTCCAGATAATATAGATTCAGATAATAATGGCGGATTTTTTGTCAGTCATGTAATATATGCAGATGAAGAAAACCCACATATACTTCAATCAGTACAACCTCATCCATACATAAGACGTATGGCTGCAAGATTTTTAACATTGCTTGAAATGCCTTTTAAATATTTGCAATTATATTATCCTAATTATTATCTGGAAAGAATTATTCATTACGTGGGTGGATTTGAAAGTACATTGTTTCTAGGAAACAATATTGTTGCTATATTAAGAATAGATAATAAGGGTAAAATTGTAGATGCTGCATATAATACTAATGGGAAAATTAGTAGTATTAGTACAGCTTATATACATAAAGGATTTTTATGGTTTGGCTCTCCTTTTGTAGAATATATTTCTAGAGTTCCATTACATCAAGCATTTTCTAATTTATTGACTCAAGAGAATAAGCAATCTGAGCAATATCAACAACCTGAAAAGAAAAGTAATGCAAATATTAATAAAGAACAAAAATCAACGTCTACTACAAAAACACCTAAATCAATAGAAACTAAATCTACTACTGTAACTCCTAAACCAGTAGAAAGTAAATCATCTACTCAAACACAAAAATCTGCGGAATCTCAGGCATCTAAACCTAATTCTAAAAAATCCTCAAATCAAAAATCTAGTCAAAGGGATGGAACAAATTCTCCTAAGAAATAAATAATGACAAGATACCATGAAGATGACTAAATAATGAACAAAACACTTATTTTTATTTTTAACTCATTATATATTGGGTATATATTAAAATTGTTATATATTTTCTGTGATAAAATATAAATTTGAGATTAGTACAGGTGTTGACTTATAGTGTATGAAACTATAGGTATTTAGTGAAAAATATATAAGAAAATGGATTATAAAAGTTACATTTTAAATGTTCAGTAATGGCTCTCATGTTTTTGGGCAATTTCAATTTATTGAAGGTCATTACAGTACTTTGACATTAGTACCAAGTAAATCATTGATTAATTATTTTTGTTAAGGATTTGGGTTAAAGGCGTAAAGTTTTTGAATTAAGTCGAAATATAAAATATTTATAATTATTTTCTACAGAATAAAAAATTTTAATAAAATTTGTACTTTATTTTTTTCACGCAATTTTATCATTCTGTAAGCAAAACTTATCGAAAATATAAATAAAAATAATGTCAACAGTTGGTTTTATACAAATGTAATTTGCAACTATATTTCTGATTATACAAAATATCGAACACATAAATGCTAATCCATAATTAAATATTAAATTCGTGTAAATTATTGTAGATATAAATAATTTATCATTTTTCATATGTTAAAATTATAATAATAGATGTATTTATGTTTCAAATTGACTTACTTAGTTATTTAAGAAATAGTTTTTTAATTAATCTATAATGAAAATTTTTAAATTAAAAAATTTTTTCCTAATGCGTGGACGTAATCCAATACGCAATACCTACGCTCTCCATAAATAACTGTAGTCCTTCCCATTTGCTTGCATACGACTTGTTGCATGGAGAAGATATAAACTTGTCGGAAGCTACACAGTGAGAATTACAGATATGCTAACTCCAAAGTTGAAGAGAATCAAGAATGATTCAGAGTAGTAATTTTAAATGAAGTTGAAACAGAGCATTGATGACGTTAATACACGTTCTTGTACAAAATTACTTATCAATTAAAACAATTTAAAATTTAAGTAATAGCATAGTACCTTGTAATTATATATATATATATTTTTTTTTTTCTATGTAATTTTTATTATAACTTTTTCAATCGTACAACCTTTCTGTGGTTCTTTCTAAACTCTTAAACTAATTGCGAATATAAAATAACGAATTCTTTATTGAGTTACATAATAAAATTTATGAACTGTTATATCTCATATTTCTTTTAGCTGTGATAAAACTTTTTATGGCTATTGTTATTCTATTAAGAATAGAGAATGGAGATATTCAAATATTCATATTTATGCGTAATGTACTATTCATTAATTCTTTTATATAGTTAAAAAATATTTCATATTTTGTAAAATAAACTAAAAAATTACTTTTTTTTAATTATTAGGTAGTTGATCTTTTACAGATTTCGATTCAAATTGCAATCAACTTGTTTATTCTTGAACTATTCGTCTAATAAATAATTTTAATTATCTTTTATTTACAAACACTTAAAATTAAAAATTTTAAGTGATTTAAATTAATACATCTTTTGACATAAGCAAAATGCATTATCAACTATATATTCGAAACATTTAAAATGTGTATGGCATATTAATTATTAATATTTTTTGTTTACAATAACTGTTTTGGATAAATTTAATTTATACGTTAGTTGTATTGGAACGTTATTTAAATAAATTATTTGAACTTATCTACACGAAAACATCATTCATTCTACCATTACACAATTACTAAACATCAGATATGAATTTTTCACGTACATATTTGCTCTAACATATTCATATTAAATTGAATGATGAAGTTACTAGACATTTTTATATCGTTAAATCGAGTTTTGAAATTATATCAATTCTTGTAGAAGTGAAATTAACCATTCAATTTATTCCTTATTTAATTTTACTATATAACAATCATGATATCAAACTATAAAATGGATATGTTAAAAATAAAATTTTCTATATTTATATTTACATATTGAAAAATTGTAACAAACATTAAATTTTTTAGTTAGTATCCTGTAAATATTATATGTATAAACATAATTACTAATAAAAAATAAAAATATTTTATGCTTATCATCAAAAATATAATGAATAAGGATTATTTAATGATTACAAAAAAGAGTTTGATATTACCTTTTGACGAATGTTAAATTTATAAAAACAAAAAATTACTTTATTTTAATTATTATTTAATATTAAAATCTTGAAAAATTCGAAGTTTCTTATAATAAACCCATTCATTATATTTCATTAGATCTTACATTTTTTAAAACTAGTTCTTTAGTAGTTTTTTAGTCTTTTAGTACATTAATGCAGTTATGATATTTTTATTCTAAATATCTACCCGAAGATCATTCTTTTCTATTTTGTATATGCCATTTTTTGATTAATCCATATAATTGAATAATTCTTGATTGCCGACTAATAAGCAAATTTAATAAAATTCTTATATCTTGTTAGTTTCTTTATTATTTTTTGTTAAATATTTTACAAATTCAAAATGTTTTTCTATTAGTTTGCACAAGACTACGTTTCATATTTACATAGTACTTTAATATTTAATATAATATTAAATTTATATATTTATATATATATAATATTATATATATTATTCACTTTTTTTTAAATTAAATTACGGTAACTAGCTTTTAATAGGTTGTTATAATAAAAATATGCATTATTTAAACAGTTTCTTTACGGGATTTCAATTGTTTTATTTTACTTTCACAACCAAACTTTATATTATTATGATGTTATAAATTTACTTATTTTCCGATTTTTTTTAAGTATGTGTATTTTAATTTATTTCATCTTATTATTTAAAAAATATTAAATAATCTTTATTCGATAGAACTTTAGTAACTTTTAAAGAAATATCTTTTCTATACATTAAAATTTTTTAATGATTTTAACAAGTATATTATTATACTTATAAATAAGATATATTTATATGAATTGGATTAATTTTTTTATTCCTCACTAAAATTGAACTCAATCCAGCTTTTATTTAAAATTTATAAACAATTGTTTGGTAAAACTTAAAAATATTAATTTTCTTTTTTTTTTATCTATCTTTAAATACTTGCTTTTTGTACAGCTATTTCTAATTACTGATTTTTAATTTTTCTTACATATAAAATTTTTTTAAAAAATTGTAAATTGTCAATTTATTTGTTTACGTTTTTAAAGATTATAACAATCATTTATTTTCCTGATATGATTTAACTTCTTTTTTTATATATAAGGCAAATCTAAATTTTTAAAACAAATATTTTGCCTTTTTCTAAATAATTATTTATAAATCATTTTCATTTTTTCAGTTATCAATAATAATAATTAGCTTTTCAAAGTCGTTTTTTTTTAAAAGAAATATAGCAATATGAAGCCGTATTCCAAAAACTTGTTATAAATAATAATAAATTTGTTATTTATTAACTTAAAAAATAACGAAATTATAAATATTTCATTTACTGATATCAGTTATTAATTTATATTTTGACTCAAATATAATATAAAAAAATCCGATATTTTTTATTATTTAAACATTACATTTTTTGTGTTATTGTACCTTCATTTTTTCATGTTATCCAACAATATTTAATCTAAAAATAAAATCACAATGTACACCACTACATTATCTTATATATAAAATACTTTTATAGCTTTTTATCTAAAAAATAATAAATTCAATAATGCAGTTTTATTTAGGATATCGTACTTTTTGACATTTGTTTGTATGTAAATAAAATAAGTAATTCTGGTAATCAAATTTTCCAAAATATAAAATTTTTTTTTATTATTTGAACAAATTAACGAAATCAGTAGTGAAAAACCTAATTTTTTAAATATCAACACTTATACAGTTTGCCAATAAAATATTATATAAATTTGATATTAATAAATATTCCACAAGCTTAAAATGACATTTTCTCTTACTAAACTAAGGATCGAACTACCAATGATTAAAATAAGTTTTATATGTGTGTGTGTGTGTATGTGTGTGTATACCTTCATCATACAGATCAAAAATAAATTTATACATGATACATATAAAAAATGATTTTACACATGAAACACATAAAAAATAATTTTAAGTCAAAAATTTAATATTTATAAAGTAGTACAAATGTACTTAAGAAAAAAATTTTCATTTTTTTATTATTTATAAAAAGTTAAAAACTTTTTAAATTCGTAATTATAATTGAAAAATATTATCTAATTTAATACATTCAACTAATAATGTACATAAAAAATGGAATTCATTCATCTTCTTCTTCTATTCTAAATAATATTATACTTATTATTAACAAACATATCCTGGTTGTTCAAAAACTTTTTATCAAGAAAGTTATCATAAAAAAATAAACAAATAATATTATAAATCATCAACATGTACTTTTTTCGCATTTCCATATCTGTGCGGACTGTGGCGTCGTTTAAAACCTTTCCTTGTATTGCGTCCTGCAAAATTTAATATTTATCTATTTATATATTATTCAAGAAGTAATTAAAATAATTATATTTATATACATAGTATTCAGTTTTAATGAGAAATTTAACTCAGCGAGATCCTAAAGATCGCTCGGTATTAGCATGGTCAATCATCATGATAATATGAAAGTTGTAATTAGAATATAGTAACAATACAAAATAAAATCTTATATAAAAATTAAATAAAGAAAACATAGATAGAAAAGATAGTTTACCCTTATTAATAATTGTTATATGAATTGATAAGAATCAAACAAAAATATATTGATTATAATGTTAAAAAATAAAATTATTACAATTTACCTTTTTCACGTTGATTTAGTCTATGGCTGGCCATATTTTCTTGTATTTTTGTTAAATAAGCTTCTTCTTCATCACCTTCCAGCAACTTGCAAGTTACATCACAATCGTCAATTTTTATCTGAAAAACAAAAAAATTTATAATAATTTGTGTAAATTCAATAGTAATGATCTTTAGGTTAGTTTAAATATTACAAACCACTTTTGAATCTAATTTCTTCAATAACTCAACCGCCGAATTTTCCCCTTGTAAACGAATCCATCCTTCAATATCGCCACTTTTATAATCAACATATGCTACTTCACTTTCTAATTCTATTAATTTTTGCTTTATTTCATCTTTAGTAATATTTTTCTGCACGTTAGAAATATGAATTAAGCAACCTTTTGGAAGTTTTATTTTCTCTTCAATATTATTTTTATGGTTTTTAGATCCTTTTGTCTATTAAAAAAACACTTTTAAATATAAACTACAAGTATTCAATAAAAATAAACGAAAGAAAAATTTTAATTACATTATTAGTTTTAATATTGTTTTGATTTTTTGCTTTTTTCTGACGTCTTTCATCCCTTTCCTTTTCCTTTGAAGCAACATATTCAGCTCTGAAAATATTTTTTAATTACTTTTACAATACATTTGATTTAGTAATTAACGCTTGAATTACAGTAATAAAATTAACATTGTTTAATTTAACTAATACTTTAAAAATAGCAAAATAATATAATTCCATAAAATATGTGAAATAAAATATTCTACTATTATAATAATTGTTTATATCATAATTTTAATTATTAAAAAAAGTGAAGAAATATTTTATTTAGGATAATTTCTAATGTAAACTTAATTATTTCATTATACTTACGACCAAAATCTAATTAATTCGGTATCTTTATATTTTATTGATTCTTGTTCCATAAATGTCTTTGCATCATCTAACGTTTTGAATTGTAAAAATATAGATCCTTTAAAAAAATATTCCTTGCCTTTCTTGTACTTTCTCATCTTGTAAGTGTTACAAAATAAATATTATGAATGATTATTTTATAATTTACTGTTAATATGTTCCAATTAATTATACTTACAATAATAGTTTCAATAGAATCTACTGATTCAAAATGATTCTTTAAAGTTTCATATAGTTGTGTCATTTGGAAAACCTTTTAAATAAATTGTTCTAGCTTCTTGGGCTTTTCTATAATTACTGTCATAAACAGGTAAGGGTTTTTCAAGTGAACGACGTATTTTTTTACGATCCTCTGATATTTCTATAAGATCGCTACTCTCTAAAGCATTTAAGATAACTTCAACATCCTTGCTCAATGATGCTAACATTTTAAAATTTAACATAACTGTCATTGGAACCCAACCATCATTGAGCTTTGTTTGTTCTATAAGAAATCTATCTCGTTGCATATTAACATCTCCAAAATAAAACTATAATAGAATATAATTATATATTAAACTTTTGCATTTGTTTTTCGTTAATATTACATACCTCTATTTGTTTTTTAATTTTATTAAGTAATTCGATTGGATCTTTATTCAAATTTGTATTTTGAACATCATCAATAGTTTTTTCTGTTTTTTGTTCTGTAACCTTTTCAGTTTCTTGTTCTGAATTTTCTTCAATTTTTTTTTCTGTGTTTTGGTCAGTTTTTTCTTTCGTATTATTTTCTGTTTTCTGTTCTATTTTCTCCGCTGTTTCTGTACTATTATCTACCGGCTTGTCATTTGTTTTAACCTCTTCATCTAAGCCATTTTCTTCATTAGCAGAATTGCTTTCCTGTTTAACATCGTTCTTTGTTTCCTCCATTATTTATATTTTCTTGTTGTTTTCTTACTCAGTGTTAAGTAAAAGAGTAATTTAGTGCAATAAATTATGATAAAAATATAATTAATAAGGACTAAACGAATAATCACAGCACGTGGATATCTATCCTTTAAATTGTAGGTACTGAAACTTAGTCCCAGAAAAGTGGAAACGAATAAATAAGAATCCGGAAGTGACGTGATGTTTATAATGAACTTTTATTTAAAATTGTGATTATTCTACAATCACAAAATTGCCGCGTAATTGAAGTATATATTAAAAAAGTAAGTTTGCTAATACATAGAACAGTAAAAAAATACTAAAAGAAACTCAACATTTTGTATATAATAAATAACTTATTTTTTCTTGCATTATGAAATTGAAAATCATTATTTATAGCTTTATCGTATAAGAATAGTTATAGTATGTAAGTTGTTGGATCAACCAATAAGAGATTACTTAACTTTTCTTTTTAAATAAAATTTTTGATTGGTTGATTAAGATGCCTATCATTTAAAAACAATTTACTTTTAGTTTTATAATTGTAATATTAAAATATAGATAATTGAATTCAATTCTCATTTATGTGCTTATTATAAAGTATAAATAAATATAATTTATTACAAAATAAAAAATGTACATTAATTAAATGTAAAAACAATGTATTTAATATTATATAGACTATAAACTTGTACACATTTCGTATTTCTTGAACTTGTCTTACGTAGTGATATCTGCGTCTGATTGACGTTTCAGTTCCTTATTCTATTCTAATGCACCGTTCCTTTCTACTCCTCTCTTTGGGGTGACTGCGCCAATTTAGTTTTAGCTCTGATCAAATCTTATTCCATCTTCCAAAATGAAAATCTACAAAGATATTTTTACAGGTAAAAAAAAGTTGTTTATAATAAACTATATTTTAAACTTAATATTTTTTTTGTCAGTGGCGAAAAACCTTAATTTGTGTAACTTGCTTTACACGTATTGCTTATATTGTTTCACTATCTCTGTCTTGCACATTATTGTCAGCATTCTATTAACTTACGTCCATTATTTTTTTTATCTCTTTACCCATGATAAAAATTACATGACTTATCTATTTTTATGTAACAGTAAATATTGAATAAATCTTATTTGAGATATGTAAAAAACTTATGAAGCTTATAATAAATATTTTTATATAGGTGATGAGATGTTTTCCGATACCTACAAAGTAAAACTTGTTGATAATGTTATCTATGAAGTATATGGCAAGGTAATAATTTTTTTGTTAATCTTAATACATGTATGTATCAAAAGTTTACAATAATTACAAATAAAATTTAGCTTATTACTCGAAAAGCTGGAGAGATAGAGATTGCTGGATTCAATCCATCTGCTGAAGATCCAGATGAAGGTACTGATACAAATGTGGAATCTGGTGTTGATGTAGTTTTAAATCATAGACTACAAGAAACTTTTGCTTTTAGTGATAAGAAGTCATATACACTATACCTCAAAGATTTTATGAAAAAGTAGGTCATAATTTAAAAAAATTAATATTTTAATTAATTCTTGATTTCTATGAAAATTGTATAATTTTTTTAGACTTGTAGCTAAACTGGAAGAAAAATCTCCTGACCAAGTTGAAGTTTTTAAAAAAAATATGAATAAAGTCATGAAAGATATTTTGAGTCGATTTCAGGAGCTACAGTTTTTTACTGGAGAATCGATGGATATTGATGGACTTGTTGGACTCCTAGAATATCGTGAAATAGATGGTGACTCTGTACCAGTGCTTATGTTTTTTAAACATGGATTGGAAGAAGAAAAGTTTTAAAAATTTTTATGCAACAAATTTTTTATCATTTGTAAGTAAATTCCTAGTTTATTGACAATTAATTTACATGGAAATTCATAACAAACAAATTCATTATGTTTGTTATTGCACAACCATGTAAAATGATCTTGGTAACTAGATACTTGATATGATTATTTATAGACATGTATCTATAAAAACCAAACAAAATACATGTATTCTCATTAGATATATCTAATTTTACATTTTAGTATCCTTACAAAATTCTATAATATATCTTGTTTTTATCAATTATTTAGATAATCAGAATCAAGACTGCTAATTGACTGGGAAAAACTGAAATTTTGTTCAAAATATTGAACAAGCATTACTTCCAGAATAATGCAATAATTTATTTTTTAAATGTTATCAATATTTTTATGAAAGTCAATGCTATTGTAAATAATGTTGGTGCACAAATAGAATGGAATAATCAGCAGTACATAATTTTAAAAACTGGAAGATGGGACAAGAATAAATGATCGTATCAGAATTGATGTGCTGTCAATAGCTATTGAAATTGAACAACGATAGATATTTGTTTCAAAATACAATTGAATAAGTTAATGAAAAATAAAAAATTATACTTTTTTCTAATCCTTAACAGAGTTGATTTATTTAATGAAGAACATACCAATTTGATGTTTGTTTCAAATACAACTGAACATTAATAATAATTTTATTAATTCTACAATTTTATTTGAATTATTTTCATCTTGAATTCGAAATATTTTTGTATTTTTAATAAACAATACTCAGTTATGTAGTTTAATAAAATGCTTAGAAAAGTTTTAACAATTTAATTTTATTCAAGTTATTATGAATCATTTTTTATAAAAATATTTTTGTGAAAAATTTAAAGATAATTATGAAATCAATAATTTTACAGAACAAAAATACATTTGAAACAAACAAAAGTAATTTATTTTCTTCAAACATTAATTCAATTATATATTTGTAAATATTGTATATAATCCATTCTTAAATAAAATTTTAAATAATTATATGATGATTATGAATTAATAAAGTAAGTAAGATGTATAAAAAAGTTAAGCATTTAAAATGAATTGTTATATCCAAGAAATTCAAATGATTTTATTTTTTATTTAAATGAAATTTAATTCTTTTCTTATACTTGGTAATTATGTAAACTATGTAAAATATATCGATTTTTTTTACTTTAAAAATTTATAACAGATTATTTACGTTAAATTAATATTATATTGATGATTTTCAATAAACAATTTATCTACTTTTATATAATATGCATTTATTAAAAATATCACTATAAAGTATAGAAACATTAGTTTAAAGTACAGCAAAACAAATAAAAAAAAATATATTTATAGGATATTTTTATATAACTTTTAGAAAATTATTTTATAAATATTTAAATTATAAATCTAAAGTCAATTCTTACGATTAAAAAAAAATACTCAAATGTAATTTACGAAACTCAATTTTTAGTTTTAAAATTAATTAAAATTCATTAATCTAGTTAGATTGTTATATAATATTAATAATAGATATTAATAATAATAAATAGTTATTTTTCAATGAAAATAAAACTATTTTGTACAAAAATATTAATAAATAAAAGATGCATTTTAATACGAATTATAATAAAAACATGTAACTAGTTTATAATTTAAATCGTATAATTATTTAAAAAAAATTAATTTATGTGAATAATATTTTTTATGTTTTTATTTGCTTAAAAAATTACAGAATTTTAAATATATATTAGTATTTTTTATTAATCTAATAATATACATTATAATTATTAATATTTTTTAAATATGATATATTTGGTTCATAACCCAAGCACATATAATGATATTATATGTTTTTTATGTCAAATTATTAAATTTTGAAATATATGAACATTTAAAAAGATGGTTTATATTTTTAATTTGAAATCAATTAAATTAATATGTGTTTTTCTTTAAATTATAAATTGATACAGAAATATAAATTTCATATTTTCTCCTTGTTTCACTTAAAATATAGCGCTTATACGTTTTCAAATAATTAAAATTTATTTAAATAAGATCTTATAACTTTCAATATAATATAAAATAAATGTAATACCTTTCTTGCAGCAATTATTTAAGTATAATCATTTTTGTATTTTAATAAATATTTACTATGGTCTTAATTTTATCTAAATTCTAGATTTTATCTAAATAGATCTCGTTTTATACATAAAGTATGGAATATTTGATATACTTGCAAACTGTTATTAAGGTTTTAATCTAGTTTAGGGATAGTTTCTATTTAATTTTCATTGACGTAAATAAAGAAGATACGGATTGTTGTAATGCAAAAAATACAACATATTAATTATTATAATATACCTAACAATAAATAAATAAGTGTATTAGGAATTTATCATGTATAAATGCATTCAAATTTTTGAAATTAAAGTTTTATGAAATATGTTCATCTGTTATAACACGTGGGGAAAGATCAGCAACATTTAAGAAAAAGTCATCTTCAATCATATTCTATCTATATTAAATGTTATAAAAGAAAGAGATTATTTATTATTTGTATTATTAGATTATTCTAATTATAATATCCCAAAAGAAAAGTCATAATTTGTTGGTAATAATATGATGAAATGACCATTGTCTTATGATGATTTTTTACGTATCCCATTTTTGTACTCTTCTGCGAGGTTATACGTGTATAAAGTAATCAGCTGATACATTGGTAAATACCTACATATGTATAAGTCTCTGATTTTATCTTATCCTTTTAAACTGCAATGGAATTTGACAACCTAAATACATATCAGCAGCGTATACTAGATAAAGTGTATTCTCAGGTATCTTTTTATAATTAATTCCTTCATTTAGCTTCTTATTATTTAAATTAATTCATTTTTTTGTGTATATGCACATGTATGCGTACATGTTTGTTCATAGATTTATTTATATGAGCATGCATGCATATCTCATTTTTTCTATGTATCATTTTTACATATATTTAGATTAAATTAATCAAATATTTTAATTCAATTAAAAAAATTAATTTAAATTATATGAAAATTCTCTTTGATATTACAATACTAGAAATTTTAATAATTGTTATATTACAAATTATATTATATAATATACTGTTTTATTGTATTCAAATAAGAAATTTAATAAAAAATTAAAAAATTCAATTTTAAATCTAATAATACTCTATATGATGAATATATTTTTTGCCACATCGGTATAATTCATCTGTACAATTCATCTGTACAAATTTTAAAAAATTTTATTGATTAAATTATTGTGTATAATAGTGTGTCTATATATTAAATTAACAAATTTTAATAATATTTATGTTAAAAATTGTAAGTATTATTAATAAAAAAATTTTTTATTTAAAATGGATTGTATATGTGATTATAAAAATAAAAGAATTATATAATACATTTTTATACCTGTTATTATATCTTTATGCATTTATATATTTTTTAAATTAAAAATAAGAAATATTTTAGACAATTTTTTTAATACTTTTTTTGTAATTATGAGAATTTAAAAAAAATAATAGTATTTAAACATATTTTTGAAAAAAAATTTTTGATCATATTTAATAAGTTTTAAATTTCCATATTCGAGAATAGTTCTAATATTTAATTACCTTAGCACAGTATTTTCAAACAGATTTGAAATACTTATTAAGTACAATTTTTTATTGGAAAAAATTATGATATAAATCATTATTTTAATTTTTTAATGTTTGAGATTTCATAATTTGTCTCACTATATATGAGTCAATAAACCCTTAGTTAATCTTATTTTATAATTCATGTGTATTTTTTAATTTATAATTTATATGTAAATTCAAGTGTAAATTTAAATTTAATTTATAGGAAATCCAAAAAAATGAAGAACATATTAAAACTTGGATACAATATAGAGATCGCCATAAAAAAATTATTGAAGGTTTAAAAGTACTTTCACTTGAATTATCAATGAATTGTATTATACCTATAGGAAAGAGAGCGTTAATGAAGGGTAAGCTAACACATACGAGTGAAATTCTTGTTTGCATTGGAGATGGATACTTTGTAAAATATACTACACAGCAAGCAATAGCGTTATGTAATCGCAGAATAAAACGTAAGATGTATTATAATAATAATATATGAATAATGAAATCATAATAATGAGAAATAATAAAATAATGATATAAATTTTAAATTATTGATTAAGTGTTTAAATAATTTAATCAAGTATAATAAATTAAAAATTTCACTGTTAATATCAGATTCAGAAGAAATTTTAAGCAAATTTGAGCAAGAAAGAAATTTGTTCGAAATGCGGAAAATGCTACCTCTTGAACAAGGTGCATTTGAAACTGGTGATTGTAAAAATGTAATTGAACACTGGGATGAGAAAAAATTGGAAGATTGGAAGGGTAAACTTAATACTATAATTCTGATTAACTTCAATAAAATTATTGGTTTTAATAAAAAATATATTTTTTAGTTGAACACAGAAAAAAAGAACAAGAGTATCGCCAAAAATTAAGAAAATTGAAGCGTCATAAAAAACAAGATATCGTTACAGAAGATGATCTGTTTAAACGACTTGATCAATTAGAACTTGAAGAAGAATTGGCTGATGAGCTAAATAGGTAAAATTTGTATATATATATATATATATAGATATATATATATATATATATATATACATGTATATAATAAATGTTTATTATAGATATTTATATTACTATTTATTAATATTCAGGTTAGAGGAAGAAGAGAACAATTTTTATGATCAAAATATACAAATAAATAAGGCACTTGAAAAGTTAGAAACAGAATACAATGAAGAACTGGATAAAGAATCAGAAGAATTAAATGAAGAGTTGAATGAAGAATCAGAAGAAGACTTAAATGAAGAATCAGAAGAAGAATCAGAAGAAGACTTAAATGAAGAATCAGAAGAAGAATTAAATGAAAAAGAAAATGAAACGTGTTCAGGACATACTCCAGAAAATCAAAACGAACATATAGTTAGTAAAGAAGAAATTTTATTGAAGACTGATGAACAGTCATTGAATTCAATTGCATCAGAACCTATAATTGATCAGCATCTTACAAGTTCAGCAAAAACAGTTACTATTAAGCAAGTAAGTGAAATAGTAAAATCACAAACTGAAAATACAGAAGAATCTTCAAATAAAGATACTAAAATTAATGGTAAATTTGAAGTATCTATTATTAGAGAAGATGAAGTAGAGAAAACATTAGGAAAAATAAATTATCCTACTCTGTTTCCATGTCAAAAACAAAAACTTAAAAAAAGTACACGAATTTCTTACAAAGATCCAGAGCGTTTAGAATCTGATACTTATTCAGAAAAATTAAAAAGTTCCGGTAGAAGAGTTTCTTTTGCAGAACCACATTTTATAGAAGTAGAATCTACTTGTGATGATGAGATTAATCAAACGCATAATGAAGAAGATTCAATGAATGAAAATGATGATGATGAAATTATAAAAATTGATTTTACTCATTCTAAAACCAAATCCTCAATTTCTGAAAATACTGAAGGTGATATAACAAATCCAGGAGATATTTATAGAATATTTTGTAAACCCAAGTCAATTCTTAAAAAGTCACCCGACATTGAGCATCGCAATAAAAACATGTCATTGGTTAACGATAATTTCGAACACAACACTGAAAGTGATAGTATTGCAAAATCTACTTATAATATGGTGAGTGTTCTAAACGTACATAATATATTTGTATTATATTAGATTTAAACATTTATGTAATCAATGCATATAATGTATAGTAGAAATTTTCTATTCTGTAAAATATTTTTACATTTTAATTATTATTAAAAATTATGAAATTATTAAATTTTTATTTTATTATTTTTTTAATAGAAAAGAATTGTTGTTCTAATAAATTTTATTTAAACATTAGGTGGTTCAAGATGTTCAAGAAAGGAAAACAGAAAAGAACGTTACAGAATGTAGTGAATTAATCAATAAAAATAGACCGAAAAGTAGATTCAAGCTTGAACGATCAAACATTAAAAGGCCATTTAAATAATGTAATGTATTGTTATCATTTATATTATAATTATTTTATTGAGTAAAATATATATTTTCTTTTGCTCATTTAAATAATAATTTGAAATATACAAATAAATGTGTTTAGATAAGAAAAAATTATTTGCACTATCAAACTGTATATTAACTGAAATTTACTATAATTTAAGTAATACGAAAAAGTAATAATTGTGAATCTGAATATTTTACTAGATATTATACCTTTTTATAATAAATTTGAATATTTATAATATAATAAATAATTGATATAATACAAAAAATACCATATGCAAAAATTTTTATGGCTAGTTTTTAAATAATTATGTACAATGAATGTAATAAAAAATTGATACAGTTATATAATTATAGATAGAAGTATTGCACATTTTTTCAGATTTTTTAAAATTAAATATTTATAAAAAATGTAAGTGAAGTTAAAGGTAAGTTTTCATATTCTAATTAAAATATCAATAAACTCTCAATTTAATAATATATAGCTTTATAATATGAATTAAGTTTTAATCGTACAGATTAAAAATAAAATACTATAAACTCCGACTCAAAGAATTATAATAAAAGGATTTTTAAGTAATAGTTTAGGGTTTGAATCACTGCTGTGTCTTAAATATAAGATATAAATTAAAAGATGTTAAAAAAAATTTTATTTAAAAATAAATGTACATATACCATTAACATGTATATCGAAAACATTTATAAAAAAAATTTTTTTTTTCAATATTTTATTTCTGTTTATAAAATTTAGAAAAAATATATCTTTCAAAATTTAAAGCGATTGTGATTAATTGATAGTTAATTATAGATTAGAATATGAAAATGTTATATGTTTAACTATTAAAAATATTTTTATAAATGAAAATAGATGCTAAATTTTTATATAATTTATAAAATTTTTAATTAAGCAAAAAATTGGTATGTTTTTTATGAGCAATGATATTCTGAAAATTTCATTCAAATTTCAAGTTAATCTAATGAAAACTTTCTGAGATTAAAACTCGACAAGTTCAAAAAAACAAAGTTTTAAGAAAAGTGCGTTTAATGTTCTTAAAACTGAATTTTTAATTTTAAAAGTAAAATTTTAAAGTTTTAAATTTTTTACTTTTAGTTTCCGGTAACAAGACTATAAATTGTCCTTTTGTAGAAATGTCGTTATCTTCTTTGAATTTTTGAGACGATATAGAGGAAGAGCGAGCTAACCTTTAGCGGCAACTGCAACAGACCGGTTGAGTGAATTACTGAATTAATGAATTAATTAGTGAATTAACATTCAATAATTATTTTATAATTTTTTTTTAATCTTTTATAAGAAAAAATTTATAATTATGTTTATTTTAAGTATTAATTTTTGTTTAAATAATTATTTACATTATGGATGATTTATTAATATTTATTTATTTAATAGTTTGTTACGTACCTTTGAATTTCAGTTATTTAAATATATATATAATCAATTGCAATGAGATAAGTTTAACAAGACAAGAGTTCGAGCCAATATGTGAAAAGAAAATATTTTTCTTGTATATCCAACGAACACTTATTTTTATGATATTAAAAAATCATTTATAAAATGAAAATTGATTTTTAGAAAAATTTACAGTTTAACCTCTTAAGAAAAAAGTCCTATACAACTATATCACTTCTACATATGAAAACAGTATTAATTAAAAAACTATATAGTTATCTACTCTATCATACTCAAAATGAGTTTACATAATAATTTACTGCATAAGTCTTAGATTATTATTTATTGTAATTAATTATTCCAATTAGACTTGCTAAAAAATTAATTTATCCAAAAAATGTTATCGAATAATATTTTTTTGATAAGCTTAAATTAACTGGTTAAATTATCCATTTTGATTTAGCATAATAAAAAGTATTTAATTGTTCATATTAATGCTAGAGATTTATTATTTATTTGTTTTTATCAATATATAATATATAATTTATCGATAATAATTCATAATCAATACATAATATATTAATTTATTATTACCTTTTATTAATAAAAAATAAGTAATTCTAAGTAATAATAAGTGCAAGTTAATAATATGAGATTAATATTATATACAATTGTGTTAAAAATTGTTTGTGTAAATTTAATAATCAAATTTTGAAGGAATAATTAATTTCTACAATATACAATTCACTAGATTAAAATGACTAAAATATTATTTTTATACGTAAATAAAAGATTAGTTTTATTTGCAATTTTTCTGCTTAAATATACATTTAATATAATAATATAATTTTTAAAATTGATAAAACGAAATTTGAATACGAAGTTAATTTATTTAGATATTGAATGAAAAATTTTAATAAAAATATATTATTAATTAAAGAATATTAATTTACGGAGCAATCATAATTTAGTAGATTTCTACACATTTTTTTTTATGCATAAGCATTTCTTAAAAAAAAATGCAATTTCGAGAGAAATTTCAGTTTAAACCTAATAAATAATTATTAATTTTTTTCATTTTAACTTATTATAAAAATTTGTAAAAAAATTGTTTTATCCAACTGTTTAACTATAATCGCTTAAAGCA
Organism: Platyscapa corneri; assembly: GCA_018907185.1. Taxonomy (NCBI): domain Eukaryota; kingdom Metazoa; phylum Arthropoda; class Insecta; order Hymenoptera; family Agaonidae; genus Platyscapa; species Platyscapa corneri. The sequence continues at coordinate 2,240,530 of JACCHW010000019.1, read as the reverse complement.
AAATTATTATTATGATATTTGTATTAAAAATTTTATTCTCTTTCTGATTTTTTAAAATAAATATTATATTGTATATAAATGTATCAGTTGAAAAGTAAAAATATACTGTTAATCATTAAAACAAAATATGGAATTAAATTGAGCTTAACGTTTGCATATTTAAATTATTATTAATATATTTGTATATACTATTATACAAAATTTAAGGTATATTATATAACACAAAGTCGTTTGAAATATTAATGAATTATAAAAATAAAAACAATTGAATTACTTATAAACAAAATAGGTGTCTCCAGTTATATTTTGCACAGACGGGATAGAAATATGAAATTCATCTACTAATTCATTAATAACATTTGCAAGTTCCATAATCTATTTATCATGGAACAGTTATTTGGGTCACCCTTTCGTACTTCTACAAAATATTACAAGCTATTTTAATTCTTCAAACAAAAGCTTTCATGATTTAATGAAAAAATTATATATTCGTTAAAAAAACCTCATATAATTGTATAACTTAATAAGTAACTTCCTAAACTAAGAAGTGTAAATTATTTTAAAGTAGATAAAATTAGATTTATAAAACCATATACTACTGCAGTTTACATTTATGAAAAAGTTACATTTAGTTTATTTTAAAAAATTACCGTCTTAAGCATTAAATTTTAAAATATCGCATTTTTTAAAATTCCATTCAAAGTTTAATTACTTGTTTATTTCGTCTTCTTTTAAAGTTAACCCTTTATTAACTTTATCTAACAAATTTTTGAATCTTTCATTCCATTATTATTCTATCAGAATTCTTAGTGCTCGATCATTTCTAATTCTAAATGTACTAAGTTTATTTTCATAACGTGTTCTCACTGTCGTTGAGATACTAATTATAAGTGATGCACAGAGCTTCTGCACCTCATAATACTGTTATATAATTTTTTTTACTTTAGTTTATTCTAACTATTTTTAGCACAAAGCGATCATTCTTCTAGTATATTATTTCTGTTCATAAAATATATGTTAAGAAGAAGTTCAATGATTTTAAAATTTTAGCCTTTAAATTTAGCGAAAACTTTTGAATCCTTTTTGTATTAGAACTTTAAAATAAAATTTTTCTACAATTATATGTAAAAAAATTATACTGTAAAATATTGTTAATAAAAAAATATTTTCATTGATAAATCTATGTTTATAATTCATTAAAAATTTTGGGATTCTTTAAATATTATAAATCTTAAGCAGTTAAAAAATTTAAGAAAATTACCCAACCTTAATATAAATTTTTATTACTTGTACGAGAATAATTCATGTAAATAACAATTTTTTTCGAATATTAAATCAACCGGCATATAAACATAGTAAGTCATGTTTTATATACAGATTATATATTATTTCTATAGCGGAGTGAAACATGGTAATCAAGAAAAATCGTTTCAGATTAAATGATTTTGTGCATTGATTAAAAAGTAATCGATAAAACTGAAGATCTTACAATGATGAGCAAAGAACGTTGTCGTATAAGTTAGACTATCTACTATTAGAATATATATATCTAATATATATATATACATTTTTAATGAACAGCTTACGAAGTATTCACTGCATATTATGTTCCCTTATCCTTTTTAAAATTACATAGATACAATATTAAAATGAAATGAAGTAGAATTAAAAGCAACTGATGTAATTATGAATAAAAACGGAGCTTTAATTAACATTTTTATTTATAGAAACTATTTTATTTATACTAATTAATAGCTGTTGTTATTATTGTAACTCGTAAAGATAAATCATGATAGCTATGGTTAAATTCAAATTATTGTTAAAACCATGTAACTAAATTGAAGCTATTGCTATCAGTAATAATTTTAATAAGTAAAATAATGTATGTGACTGTTAAAATTTTTTATTATTATATTCATAGATATGTATTTCAGTTACCAATTAAAATTTTTAACTGCATGCGGAGTGGATTTTTCACTACAAAAATTATAAAAATTCGTGCAGTTTATTATTTATTTACATTTTTTATTCAACGGGGTATAAATGGAAATTATTATCGGTAATATTACAAAGTAAAATATCTATTGCAAAATTTTGATTACATCATTGTGAAATATCAAAATAATTCAAATTTTCTTAATCATGAAATAAAATGTTACAATTCATAATTAAAGTACATAAAAATTTTGTTTATAGAATTTATTATAATACAACTATAAACAAATATATTAATTGTTTATTCGTCAAAATATTCCTCGTAAAACTTTAATTACTATCACATTTTAGAATTTTTTTTTAATGGCTTTGATTTATAATTATTTTACCGTATGTGCACTCAATTCTTAAAATTGCTATCTTATGAATTATTTATTATCGAAATAATCGAAATAATTTATTGTTTATCTTATTTTACGTGCTTCACATGATCATATATTTTCCTTTGTAAATTTATTCTGACTGGAATAATTATACTTTTAAATGAGGAGGTATATAATATAATTCCTCTTTGCTAATATTGAAGCATAATATTCGTGGCTTAATAGCTTCAAATCCTATAATGAGTTTAAGCTCTCACTCTAAGTATCCTGTCTCTTTCTTTTTTCTTTTTTTCAAAATAATTAAATTAAGGTTTTTAAAGCATAAGATTTTTAAATATTAATTTTTCCTATATAAATAATATAATTTACGTTTTTTGTGATTATCAAGATTACAAAGAAATTAATGAAAATGGAAACAAATAAGAAAAAATTGATATATCAATTCAATAATTAAATGTTATTATATATTACAAAGAAATGGCTATTTCTTTTTATGCATTCAAATCATCGAAACGAAATATCAATTCATCGATGGTACGTAAGGAAAAAAATTTGGAAAACGTAGAGATGTCTATTTTAACAGTGCAAATGAAGTTTGTACACTAACAGCGAGACTACACTTTGAATTTCATGCATCGACTCAACCAGACCACGAGTTTTGTAAATATTCTTGAGAAGTTTACCAAGAGTAAAGTCATAACGAAATCTTTATTATAATATAAACGACCGAGTGAAAATTTTCATTGAAAAGTTAAAATACTTTTTCTTATTCTAATATTTTTATTTTAATACTTTGTGTCAAACTATTATTTAAATATTCTATAACATAATAACTAAACATAATTTTATTTTCTATTCTTAATAGTATTTTTGATTAGAATAATATATTATCAGTTTTTCAAAAATAAAGTTGTGATGCAAACACATTATGGTAATACGTATATTATCAAGTAAAAGTCATAAATGTAAGCTGCAGAATTTTCAAAAGTTACGATAAGTTTTGATTCTTGCATTTATTCAACATTTTCCAAAAAATGTAGTAAATTGCATCATAATTAATAGAAAAAATAAACATCAAATTGTTCTATAAGTTAAGGCTCTTATGTAAATTTGTATAATAACAGATTGGAACAGTGAAACTCTAACAAAAAGCGTAATTACATTACACTAATTTTTTGTAATTGCATAATAAAATTAATTGTTAAGCCATCGTTTAGTATACAAAGAAAAACATTTTTTTTTTTCATTATTTTTAATTGTAAATTGAACAAAATAAGTGGCTTTTAAAACAAAATTTTTATAAATACAAAGCACAATTAACACGATGATTAATGTTGAACATTTACAAAATGTTATAAAGCTTAAATAATTTATAATGCTTAATTTAATTTTTTTAAATGAAATTTACATATTTATTACGCATTTGAGTTTTATACTCTAAAATTAGATTAACTCTAATTAGGTTTCGATACAATTTAGTTAAATTAATTTAATTTGTATTCAAGTTTGAAATTTTATTTCATAAATATTTTATAACATATGTAATGATATTTAATATGTATGGTAATATCATAATGATAAAGTAATAATTTATTTTCTTAATGTGAATTTTGGCTTTTATCTGAATATATTATATAGTTTTACTAAATTTTATTAACCCTTACATGAATTTGGTTTATGTGTGTTCAATTTTAGTAATTTTAACAATTAATAAATTAAATTAAATATTAATATTCTTATACAAATATTTAGTTAAAATATTTCTTAAAATATAATTTGGAAAAATTCTATTTTTACGTAAACATTTGTTAAGTTTGTTGTTTTTATTAATTATTACCGTAATCATTCTAGTTAATTTTATTTATTTTTTTTATAAAAATAAATAATTTAATTCAGATATGTTTCACTAACTAAAATTTTAAATGTAAATAACGAGTAAATGGATTGAATTCAAAAGTATATTAACTTTGTCTATAACTTTTGTAATTGTTTGATTACGAACGTTAGGAAAAGTTAACTTAAGTTAGTAACTATCCGTTTCCACTAGAGTCAGAAAGAGCTTAAAATTTGTGTGTGTGTGTGTGTGTGTGCGCGCGCGCGCGTGCATATGCTTATGAATGAAATTCATTAACTATCTTAAAAACAAAATCAAATTATTATATAGTTTTATACGTGACAATATTGAAGCAGGAGCAAAATCTTGCCTCTTCAAGATTAATTATGGCATAAGATTCAGTTGTGTAAATGACAACCAACCAAATAAAAGTCAAATTTCAATGTTTTGCTCGATTGTAAATAGCTCGACTAACTCTTCTTCTGTGAACCCTTAACCTACTTAGGGCCCACATCTCCATGCCATTATATATTTGCTTAAAAATGTTTAAGATAATCTTTTCTTCTTTCCAATCACCATTAAAAGGTGTTCATTAAGAGTTATTACTTTTTTCTAGAAATTAAATTTAATGACTTTTTCAGATTACATACAAGGAAAACGATAAATTTCCAGTATCTTTAAAAGATAATATCTTAGATACTTAGATATACTTTTAGTTAATATTTAAAACGTGTGCAAAATATATTACTAATTTTACTGGTTTCAAGAATAATTACGTATTTAGGACTTCTTAAAAATGTAATCATTACAGCAGAATTATAAGGTATGAAATTGTTATTTTTCGAAATGTAATTGCTACTACATCGAGATTTTAAAATATCATTATGCGGAAAAATAATTGTATTTTGATGATAGAATGAACTAGATTCTGTTGATTTCTAGAAACTTTTAAAAATTGCAGGGTCGATAATATAGCGAAAAGTTTTTAAAATAAGTACTATGTGTAGTTTATCTACCATAATAATCATTTAGGCTTATTATAATAATCGGACTTAATAATCGTTTTATTAAATCCCGTTATTAGTAAATATAGCAGAAAAGAAGTAATACAAAACTCACAAAAACAATAAAGTTATGCAAAGTGATGTAAGCGTGTGCCCACGAATGCAGTACAAACGCTAAAACTTTAAATGCGTTTTTTTAAGACCTCCTTTTTCATTACAATTGCTCCGTTAATACCAAAACTTTAATATTTTTTAAAAACTTTATTATAATAAATATTTACGTAATATACGGCGCAGTAGTGGCTGTTCAGCTATTTGTAACAAATGTTTGTTGTAAACATCTTGTTGTATTTAAAAATCAAATTTATGTTAAAAGAAGTCAAATCTTTTAAAGTAAAAGTTTGTGTCAAGTATTGGCATTTGCAAAATCATAGGGAGATATATATTACAATTTTTTGACTTTAATAACTTCATATAATTTGAAATTATAATATTTACTTAAATTTTGACAAAATAAAAATACTAATAAAAAAAATACAAATAACTCACTGACATTCATTGGAGAAATGCTTTTTGCAATATGTTATAATTAAATAATAAATGTCATTATTGAATATTTTATTCCTATAATATCTTTTCTAAAATAGTTTTACTTTTTCTAAAATCATTCATTTTTCGACATTTTAAAATTATTTTATTTGTATAAGGTTTTCAATCTATCCATCAATTAATTTTTTATTATTATACGGGCTACTAAATTCATGAAAATTTAATCATTCTGGATATTGAAATTAGAATATTTCTATATATAATAAAATAAATGAATTAAAATTTATTTTAAATATCTCATGCACTTCGATTAATGAAATTGATTAATGATATATATAATAAATATACGTATAAAGAGAATATTAGAGATGTCAATTTATTTAAATAAAATTCTTGAAAATAAGATCGATTGAGAAAATAATGAAATACGGATTATAGTATTTTTTATATTAATCACAGTTTCTCTAAAAATTGCCTTTATTTCATTATAAATAATTTATCGTAAATAATCAAAAAATTTATAAATTTAAATTTTAAATGAATTTAATTCATTGATTTTAGAATTTTAAGTTCTTTTTGTTTAAAAGTTATTTCAATTTTTATGTATTCGTTTTTAACTGTATAAATTCTGATATTTTATTATTTAAAATCAATTATTATAGCCTTTACCGATGAAATTTGATGCACTGTTTTATATTGTTTACTTATGAATATACATAATAATTTATTTAATATTGAAATACTAATCACTAAGTTTTTTATTAATTTATTATCACAAGTAAATATTTGAATTCATTACATTATGACGGTTAGAATTCAATTAAAAAATAAAAAGTAAAAAAAATGTTTTTTTTAAATTTCAAAATTTTTTAAATATTTCAAATTATTATTTTATCTATAATATTGGTTTAAATGCGTAATTTTGTTGGCATGTAACATTTCAATTTACAAACTAATAATTTTTAATAAAAATTATTAGTTTTTAATAGAAATGAGTAGAAAAAAACTATTACATTTGAAACGTTGCATATTACCAAATATTCTTATGAAAATTATAATCAATAATTTTATAATTAATAACTGCATATTATTATATTATATTCAAAATTTTGGCGATATAGAAATAAATGCAGATAGAGGTCTTGTTTAAATATGTTAAAGAATATTTTTTACTTTTTAGATACTTTTTTAAATATTTTTCTCAGTGAATAGTGGGATAGAAAGATGTAAGAAATACTTTACTGAATGGTAATTAACAAAAAATTAATACACATCATTTTTATTTAATATTTAAATAACATTTATTTTTATTGCAAATATAATTCTGATGTGACCATAAGATCACTGGTTTTACTCGTAGAATATTTTATATATAAATTCGCAAAGTATAATATGTATTTAATAACGTTTAAAATCTTATAATCAAGTGTTCAGAGATATTCGCGCTGTTGCCAAATAAGATTAACGTCGTTTTATTTACCTCAATTGTCATATTTTTAGGTCAAGAAAAAGAAATCATGGAACGATTGAAAAAAATAATTACACCTTCATTTATATACACGAATAATAATCATTATTTAAACGATAAAAAGATTTAGTTCATATTTAAACGAAGAATCGAAATGGGCGAAATTCGATTAACCCATGGCCGTAACTTCGAAAATTCCTAAAATCAACGAACAAAGTAAAGGCTCCGGCGAATTGTGCAAACGAAAACCCCTCTAATGGAAGATACCGAGCGCGCGCAGCATAGCCAAATCAGATAATCTAACCGGAGAGAGTTTTTGCAAAGAAATCAGGCGGATCGCGAGGAGCGCACGATAATATCGAAATGTCAATCGCGGTTTCCTCGGAAGGAATCCGTCCTCGGGGTCACTCTCCTCCAGGTTACGCGCGAATCGTACCACCGGCTGTCCGTGGATTAGCGCTTCTTGCACTCGGATCGATGGGGGATGGATGAGCGAGTGAGTAGCAGCGAGCCCAGCCGAGATCGCGATCGGCCTCCTACAGTGCCGAGCGAAAGATCCCCACCCTTGCAAACCTCGCCGCCGCCGCAACTGACGCCGTTGCCGCCGTCAGCACCGCCGCAACGCCCCCGACGCTCTACTGCCCCTCGCAGTCTCGCGCCGCTCGACCGCCCGGGAGCACAGCTCGCCGCGGCTCGCAGCTGCAGCTCGGCGTGCGGCGCTCATGCGAGCGTAAGCATGACTCGGCGCGGGCTGCTCCTGCTGCTGGCGCTCCTCGGGCCCGCGGCCGGTGCCCAGGAGCCCGCGGCTGCGCCCCGCCACCAGCAGAGCCAACCGCCCTCGTTCATCGAGCGCCGGCTCCGCGAACACGCGGCCGCGCAACAGGCCGAGACTGAGCAGATCCGGCACGGGCGGGCGCGTGGTCGCCTCGGGGCCCGGGGCCGTGCCAGCAGGCCTCTCCCGGAGCCGGCTACCGGCTTAGAGAGCGTCGTCGCCGGGAACGCGACTGGCGACCGCCGCCGCGCCCGGGAGCAGGAGGACATCGTCACGCGCTTCTTGAACATCATCGAGGACCAGCAGCAGCTCGGAGAGAACTGCACCGCGGGGACGGATCTTAACCTTGGTGAGGGCGTCGTCGATCAGTACGCGCAGGAGCGCTTCCGGCTGGAGGCCAACCTCGCGGTCAACCGGGCGAACATGCTCACGCGACTCTGGAAGTACGCGCCGGAGGTGGTCACGGCCTCGGAGTACCTGCTGCACGCGAGTGTCCTGTCGATGGTGGAGTTCGACGAGGACATATTCGCCGCGGGTAACTGCTACGACAAGCTCCAGTATCGGGAGCGGTGGCTCTATTGTCCGTTCGCCCACCGGCTCCAAGACGAGGAGGGTGTACTCGTCAAGGACCTCGCGGTCGAGTACAAGTACCTGAGTAACAGTAGCGAGTGGTTCTACAGGGCGAGGAAGAACGCGGAGCGCCGGATCGCGAATTATATGGAGCTCAGTCGGGGTAAGTGTATCGCGTGCGAGGATCGATGGGAGCGTTACGACCTGCTCTCCTCGCCACCTCGTCACCTCTTTTATTCGAGCGCCGATCGATCGGAGTGTTTCCACTCCAGTCCAGCAACTAGCGATTCAACTGCTCTCTCTCTCTCTCTTTCATGCCCCTCGCTCTTCGTTTTTGGGCCCGTCGTCCTTACGCTACCAGAGTCCTCCGTCAGAACTACCACCGATACGCTCGCTCCCACGGATTTAAAGCGCGGTACTCGATAACGGAGCGGATGACGAGGCGCTCGTATTTCTTTATGCTCTACGCATATAAGCGATCACCACCCCCGTTCATCAATCCTGGCACGCAATGGGTTTCAAGCCGACATCCCTGGAATGTAATGGGAATTAGTCTTTGTTTACGTGCCGCTTCCAACTCCACTTTAAGCTTTCATCTCGCGTTTGAACATTCGATCGCTACTCGAAGAGAAATATGCGCGGACGCAATATAAGGAGGAAATATTCGATAATCAAAAAGGGATTATTTATTATTTTTCGATCGTAACAAAGCAAACTTTATAGAGAATAAACGCAATCTCTTTGTGAAGTTTGCAAAGCTTTCGCATTGTTTCGCTTCCAGTATTTTTAGTGCGACAAGCCTTAAACTACTCTTTGTTCACAAGAAAATCTACTTGCGATTCTTAACTACTGAAACAAGCCCATTGTTAATGTTGTTATTTGTGATTTTTGGAAAAGAGCGTAACAAGGTATTTAAACTGCTTGTAGAAAATAATACTGACCCTAGAATTTCACCCAAATTCATAACGAATATTCACCCGTGGATTCCAGATGTAGGACTCTAATTTCCTTTCGTGCTTAAGATATAATATTGATACGAAATTATTACTCATATATGAGAACATTATTATCTGCGATTCTTCAATTTAATCCTACGATTTTATTAAATTTTAGCACGCAAAAAAAAATGTTTCTTTATATATTGTAGCAAATGATGTAGCACTGATTTTTAACGAATGTAAGTTCATTGATATTATGATGTTTATATTTTTAACAAAGTTCCATCCCCAGAACGTTGACGAACATATCTTCTTAAATGGTAATAATTGATAAAACTTCCCGAAATTATGGAAATAGCATCTAATATGTTATACTTACATTTCAAAAGAAGTACAAAATCATCAACTCCACAATAACCTTAATTAAATTGATAAGAAACGTGTGCTATGACTAGCTATTTTATTTTAACGTATAAGCTATAAATCTGCAAGCGACTCTTTTTCTATAGTATTAGCTATATAAAATTTGTAAAGTAGGTCGATATTAACCCATGGACTTAACAAACTTCTTAATATACGTTTTATTTAGTTATATCTTGTTTCACAAATTGTACTTCTCCAACTTCGAATATAGAAATAGTATTGTTTTAACAATATTTTGATTGAAGGATTAGAATACATTTTTTAATTTCCTTTATTTTATAATTACTTAACAATATACAGATATATTATTTATATTTTTCTCGATAATTATTTGCAGAAGTCTTCATAGTAAAAAGTTGATGAACTTATTGAAATTTATTCTATAAAACTATTCAATATGAATGTATTAAAGTAAAAATAATTAGAATTTTCTTTATTTGCTTGCATATAAATATTTGAGATAATGCAAGCAAAGTAAAATAAAATCTTATAATCAATATTTTTTTATTAGATTAACATATGTTAATTTTCAAAAAATTATGTTAAATTTTTACGACAGAATCTTTTTTTTCTTTGTAAAAATTACTTAACGGCTTACAGATAATAATTTTTATTTTATTTCATGCGAAAAAAATTGTATTAAACAGTATGTTATATCACTATCATAACTCGGATAATAATTTATCAATAATGTTGTATTAATTAAAATGTTAAAATACTGCATAAAACATATCCTAATTTTGTTTGTAAGATTAAAAACATGAATTATTAAATCTCTTTACAAATAGAGTGAATAGGAGTCGTCGCTAAAAAATCAGTATAAAATTTTGAATTTATGCTGATATATTATTTAAATAATTTTATGTATAAGTTTATAAAATATATAAATTATAATTAGTTTTATAAAGTGCATTAAGCATTTATTATATTTTTTCAAAATAATTTATACAAAAGTTATACAGAATAGTTTTTCACATTTTTACATAAAGTATAGATTTAAAAAAAAAATTTTTAGTTTGTAAGATATTCTTTTTTTTTGGTTTAGAGTGATATTAATTTTAAAAACAAATAGTACATAAAAATAATTTATCGTTTTGTCTTTCATGTCAGCAAAGTAAATTTATTATTATGTCATTGTTCCTTTTTTCTATATCAAAATGTTAGCTTTTAATATAATACTAAATGATACTAGAAAATATTACAAGATGAAATGATTAGTAGTATTAAATCATTCATCACGTACATACATATGTTAAGGATTTATCCGAAATGAATATTAAAAAATTAAAGATGTAAAGTTGATTTATTTATGAAAAAAATTAATTATATATAAATAAAATAAAAAAAATTAAAGAGAAATAGTTGAAAATTTACTGAATTATAACATTTTTACATATATTGACCGAAGCGTTTTAGGTCACGTGTTTAAAATAAATACTGAATATTCGTTAGCGCCTATAACTTGAAAATAAAATATATTTAAAGAACTTGATTTTTATTTTAAGGTGATTCTATTCTGGAGAAAGTTTTTATAAAATAATTAATGTCAGGATAAAAAATTATCAATAAATAATATTAATCCAAAATGGGTTAATTTTAATTCAAAACAAAAATTTTGATACTATTAATCAAAATTTTTTTCTATTATTTTTATACTATTAATCAAAATCTTTTTATATTATTTTTATACTATTAATTAAAAAATATATGCATGTATATACACACATATATAACATTCATTTATTATTTTCGTATGCGTTGCATACTTTATTTTATAATTTTTTCTTTGTATTTACAATCCATACTTTCCATGTTTTAAAACGAGAGATATAAATTCTTTTTTAAAACTATTAATTTTTTGTAAAAGCTCGATAAATTCAAAATACTTGATGGGGTACTTATTTATGTTATTTTTAGAAAAATATATTAGCTACTTAACATATGGTAATCGATTTTAAGAATTCTACTACATCATAAAATTGCAAAATCATTATATTTTATTTTTTTTTTATAATTTAATATATCATTAAAAATAGATAAGTTACTTTCAAAAGAATTAATATTAAATATTCAAAGTTCCTATAATGATGAAAAAAATTTCCTTCGTCCCTCACTCTTCCAGGAAATGTTATAATTGCATTATATATAAATTAAAATTACACTAAACATAGATGAAACATTGACAACATTCAAATCAGAATTAAAAATAAAAATCTTAATATTTTCGTGTATAGTTAGTTAATTAAAATTAATAATTTTATACTATAACTAACATAGCTTATTTTTCCGATATATTTTTTATCGATTATTAAATGATATAAAAGAATCATTGAAACATTATGTATCGATTGTATAAATTAATAAAACAAGTTTATAAGAATCATATTCTTAGAAGAAGCAAATCTTTATCTGCTATTATGTTAGAACACAATGAATTTTAAAAAAATAATATTAAATGTATAATAATGTTGTCAACGCAATATTTATAATATATTTTATATCATACAAAATCATAATACTATAAATCTTACAACAAAATAAAATTTTGTTTATAAAAATTTAATCAATTAATTATTGAAAATTGAAAAACTTAATAAATTTTAGTTCATTTTCTTGGAAATGAAACCAATACTTCATATATTGACTATTTAACATCAATGTTTTTAAGTAACTGAAATTGCTCGATTGATGTTGAAACTTGGAATTCATATGAAGTAATTGTACTTTTAATCGAAGTTTGTTATAAAGAATACTTGATTGAAGTGAATTCTGAATTTCATGTATTGAAATAATCTAGTTTGATGAATAAAACTAGTTTTAAACTAAAGAATTAAATTTTTATCGTCTCTTAATTTAAATCGAATTAATTTTTCTTGATTAAATTTCATAATTTGAAGTATTTAATAAATTGACTTTTATTATTCATAATTTTATTATATAATCTATCAATTTTTCAAACGCTTCATCGTAACAGTTTTAAAAGACGCTTTCATTTTTAAATGCATTATACTAAAATTAAATATCTATTGAAAATGTATGTGAAAATTACATAATGATATTAATAACACTTACCTTATGTTAATAAATAGCTAATAACTATATTTATCTTATAATTAAATGAATCAGCTGTGGAATATCTCAATCGAAATGTTTGTTTTATTATACCATACTTTTATACTTCATTTATTGCAACTTTGGAATTTAAATATGATAATATCTCTCAGTGTATAAATTTTGAAATGGTTCGCATAAGACTGATTCTGAATACATGTACACTCTAAATTCATGTATGATCGCATGAGACTCATACGGTTTATGTTTCCGTAACATAAATTCATACAATTTAGACGTAAATTTGATATGTTTAATTTTGAACACTACAATAAAGTAAGTCACTTAATATAATTTGTATAATATAAAGAATGATTTAATCCGATTAATTTAGTTAAATCTCAGTTTGAAATATTTACTTATATTTCATTAAAAGTTAAATGAACACAGAAACATAAAAATGTAGAGCCAAAATATTTTTTAAATTATTTATACATATTTATATATATATTTTTTTTATGGGGTCAGGAAAATAAAAATTTCAAAATAATTTATAATCAAAGATATATATAACTATTTCATAGGAATACGCAAAAAAATAGGTAAATATTATTGTCAATTAAATTATTATTTGATAACTTATGATTTAATTCATTAGACTGTTTGTTCTAATAAATATTTACTTATATTAAATATTAATAATCTCTCAAAAAATTAATTTTGCTTTAGATTTAAAATGAAAATATATAAATACATAAGAATAGAAGGTTCGATTGTTCGATATATTTTTTAATTCTGCAATACCTCAAAATTATTACTCAATCTAAATTCCGAATAGATTAATATTTTTTAAGGGATTTTTACAAATGCATGAATATAATTTCATAATATTAAAATATATGTAAAGTATAATTTCTTTATCGCAAATATATAAATTTGAATAAATTAAATAATACTTATTTATATTTCAATTTAATATATGCATTACACATGCATACATAATAACATATATAATATAAAACATATCTATCTATACATTTATTGTATATATATATATATATATATATAAAACATCTATTTTCAAATAATTATTTTAATTATTTTTTCCTGATTAAATAAATCTATTTCTGATCATAAAACGGTAATCGTGTTATCAAATAACAGTAATTTATTTTTAATTTAATTTTTTGAAGAAAAAAATCAGGAGTGACCAAGCGGATATCCTCATATCTAAAAATTTTTAATCGGAAAACTTTTAATCTTTACTATGTATTTCAACAAAAAATTATATAAGACTAATTTTAACGATAACTATTATCTAAAATCTTATCGAAATACTTGCAAAAAATAACGTACAATTTTTTTTAGTTCTAAATAACTTCGTAAGAACTGAAACATAAAGTTTAGATACAAAATTTTTTAAAAGTATAATTAAAGTGAACAGTCTCTGACAATAACTTTATATTTACATTATATGTATATATATATAATTTTCAAATTTCGTAAAATAAAATTGAGAGATCAATTATGTATACAAACAATAAATAATTATTATATAAAATAACATGAAATATTGTTCTTTAATTATAGTTTCTTAATAAAAATAATCTATAATTATTGCTTCATTTAATCAATAAGGCAATATTTAATAATTAAAAAATAGAGTCTAGTCTCATTTTCAGATGTATAGAAATTGTTTATTTTTTATAAAACTGAATATAAATTCTGGATTTTTTAATTACCGTTAATAATATTTAAGTAAGTGAAGAAAAAAGTAAGATAAGAACATATTTTTAATGATAAAAAAATGAAAGCTTGATTTATCATTTATAAATATTTTTCTCTATGATTTCCCATGGTGATTGCAGCTAATAAAGATGCACAGAAAAATGCGTATATTCTCTAAAAATATTTAATATTTTACTTTAGAGAAAAGCATTTTTAATATAAATAATTTAAATAGTATATTACAAACATTCATGAAAACTTTAATTATTTTTGTTTCGGAATCCAGAAATTTACTTATTTTAAGTCTCGTATGAAATCTTATATATTCATAAATTTAGATTTAAAGTTTTTTTTTCACATTTATTTCCCATAAATCAGAAATCCATGTTGAAAATTATTCAATATAAATATTTTAGAAACAAAAAGTAATGAATCAATTTGAAGAAGTCAATATATCTTGTTTATTTTAACAAAGTTAGCATTTGAAATATCGAAGTTTTGACGTAACTTCGGGAAGTCCGAAGGGAAGTGACTTCGAAAATGAAACAGCTAATGAATTTATAAGATAAATGTGTTACTGTATCAGTTTTAAATAAAAAAATTCGATAGCTTTTTTGTACGATACAAAAGTTAATTTTCATTCATTTTCAAACAATGGCACCACATAAAATGTATGATTACAAACATGTTACCCAAGAAGTTTTGAACGCTTAAAGTGTCCTATTACTTATTAATATCCCTTGGCACTACGTTTTAATTCGTCGGTAATAATTTTATTAATTTCCACGTTTGTATAGTTACTCTCGGTATACTTTTATAGGTATCTGTGAAGAGTTCATAAATATAATTCTGAGAGGTTGTTTTGATAACGCTTTAACAAATCGCGTTTAAGATAATGAAAACGAAGGCTTATTATACAAGTGCTCTCTTCTGAACTGCTTCGTGAAAATCCCTTTGTAATTTCGTGTTCGACGCGATGAATTTAAGTGAGATTGTTCTCGTTTATATCTTGTCATTTTCACTGTTTTTAACCACACAAGTACTCATGTCAATATGTACATATGTATGCATATATAGCTATGGTGCATTCTTTTAAGTTAGACGCAGAACTTCTAAATTTTTTGCCGCTTTAAGCAGTTCCTTGGATTTTTGTGGCTCACGTGAACTATTTATACTTGAATTTTTGCTGTAAACATTTTTAAATATTAAGATCACTTGTTTCGTAACGTGAAACGTAGTTTGCATGCAGAAGCTTTGGAAAATAACCAAAATACCCTGGGTTAGGCGACATTTCTATTTTATATCCTTTTAAGTTTGTGGCATTGCCAAGTGATGTATTACGCCGGTAATCATCAAGTATGAGACTGAAACACTACTGGAATAGAAAAACCTTCAACACTATGAATTATTGAAAAAATTTAAAAAATATGATTTTATCAAACTAAAATATGGCTCTTGGTGTTTATTTTTTGCGCAAGAGTGATTTCGAGAAGTAGAAAATCATCAAGAACGAATCACTTATGTACATTTATTCTTCGCTTTGTTTACATATTGAAAAATATGAAAAACGGGACAAGCGCACTTGCGATGAATTTGCACCTATGATGCATAGGTAAAGTGGTGTGACCGGGTCATATTTGCCATCCTTAAATAATCACGAGCTTCACTATTCTTTTAACGAGAGGAAAAACTATTTCAACAGATGTCAATTATTCACATTATTAATGAAATTTTATTTTAAAATGTACCCGACGAGAATTTTACTAAATTATCTGGTTTAAGTAAAGCATACATTCACTAAACTTGTTAAATAACTGTCGCTAAAGCGTAAGCTCGTCATTTGTAATCAACCGAATAAACACACTTATTTTTTCATCCAATGGCTATCATAATTATAAATTATCGTTACTGAAATAATTGTACAAAGGTGGATAATTTTTTAACGGCAAAGACTAAGATTGACTAATAAAAAATTATTGACACTATTTAAATTTATCATAATATGTATTGTAAACTATTTCAAATATCAGATTTACATTTAACCGTATGTAATAAAAACTTACTCTTTCTATGCACATGCACTCGTACAGTTTTATAGTTTTACAGATACTGTTGTATCAAAAAATCATTATTATATCTAAACAATTTTTGCCAATCATAGCACAAATAGGACGACCAAAATAGATGATCAAAACGATAGGTTTCACACTTTTCATTACTCATTTCAAGCAAAGTATAAACGTACGCGCATGGATGGCTTCAAAATATAAGAAGATGAATTGCTTATTGAAGCAGCTCTGAGTAATTATGAAAATAAAAATAAAAATCGAAGACTAAAATATAGAAATGTAAAATATGTAAAATTAAAGCATATTCTTAAAAAAATCTGCCTTTTTATAAAAAATTCGTTATGTGAGAAATGATATTAATATGTTGCTTGTCCAAACATAATTTTATTTTTAATCCCATTTAAAACAAAAATTATTCATAAGTTAAGAAAAATTTTCATTCTATGTAAAGATAATTTGATTGGTCTGATGAAAAAATAACGAATGGATAAAATTTTTACGATAAAATTTAAATTCCTCGAAATGGATTCGCTTATATTTTATAATTCCACTCAGTATATTACTGAACAATCAGTTTCATATATTAAAAAAATTTTAAACCTAATTTTTTAATTTATATTTGTCAGTACATTAGTTATTACTACTGCATTACATATGTTATTAGTCCTAAGATACATTTTTAATCGGATACTGAATGTAGCATTAAAATTTAGACGATTCCACATAAAAGTCCAATGCATTTTGATATGTATTAGTTAACGAAAGTAAGTAAAGATTTAAATACTACCTATAAATCGGTTTTTCTTTTAATTGAAAACTGAAAACAATTTAATGGATAAAAATAATTTTATTTCTTGTAAGATACTAAAGCGACTTTATTCAAAAATTAAAAAATAAAAAAATATTTGAAAAATACAGCTTTTCAATGATAAATGTGTGAAAATTTAAACAAGAAGTAGCTACATCTTGTATAAGTTTTGAATTTGTTATACATTATTTTTTCCATCTGCTACACTGGTCTAAATTTCTAATAATTCAGGCTAAAAGAGATAAAACAATAATTTATTTTTGCATGTATAATAGAAGAGTCAATAAAATTATAGAGTGATACAAATTTAATCGCTAAAGCAATCTTTAATTTTAACTTTGTCAAACAAAAAACAAAAGTATAAAGAGGAAGACTATTTAATTAAAAAAGGACACGCATAACTTATTGTATTAAAGTAAGAATTTACAGATTAAAAACGTAGTTGATGAATTTTCAACCTCTGATCGGACTTTTATTAAAACGTAATGGCGCATGGATGAGAATGAATGTATATGTTAACGGTTCCGATACGTTGATTCTGTTTCACCGAGAGCTTCCAATACTTTTCCAGCTCTTACTTTTCTTAAACTAATCAAACTTATGTTTGTGTATTTCAGTAAACAGTGTCAAATAGTTTATATAAATAGAATTTGGGCTTTCAGTAGAAAAAGGTTTTGCAAATTAAATATTTCAAAAATCAAAGGAGTTAACCCTATATTAATAAATATAATTATAATAACACTGATGGTAACAAAGATATTTGAATATTTTAAGAGTTAATAATAAAAAAAAATATAATATTTTTTAGATTTTGAAATGAAAAATTATATTCTATCTTGAAGAAGACATTTTCAATTTTTAATTAATGCATATGTATACACTTGCTTTTTTAATAAAATTTTTAAACTAATAGAATTTTTTGAATATCCAGAAAATTATCCACAAATATAAATTTTTAATATAATGAAAAAAGGTTTGCAACCATTTCAAATATTCCTTAAATTAATACAATTTTTCATTTAAGTTAATTAGTAAAAAAGATAAATTAAAATGTTATCTAGATCGTTTCTGAAAATAAAGCGAAATAATAAAAACGCAGAATGCGGTGTCGAAACTAATTTCATTAGACATAGCCATATAAAAGATTTAAAGCAAAGTAATATGAATAAAAAAAAAACGAAAAGTCTATTCAACTTTGAGTTTTTAATGCACGAATCAGCCATTTATATATAATTGCATGCACTATCTACTGTATTAAAAATAATATAGTTCTCAGCCATTTGCTCACAAACTCCTGAAAATTCGCAAGTTGTCAGTAACGATTTTCTGTCTCTCACGCGCGTTTTCTTATTAGTTCGTACATATATGTATATATTCGCCCGCACGCATGCACATGTGTGTGTATGTATATCTCTAAAAGTCCTCGAAGGGGTGGAAAGAGATTTATGCATTGTATTATTGTATTTGGTTTTGCATATTTATTTTAGTGGGCGATACTTATATGATAATAAAGCGTATTTATTGTTATTCCTTTACTATTATTCGTTTCCTGTTTTATTTTCTTAATAATGTTACGGTATTGACCTTTAAAAAGACATTCAGTCCATTATTTAATATTTCATAAGATATCATGAAAAATATCGTCATTTGCAATATTAAATTATTTTAAATAATTCATGTCAAGTTTTTTATATTTCGATTATTTTAAATGTATATTACATATAATCATTTATATAAAAATTTTGGAAAATATACATAATTACTCTAATTAAAAATTAATATATTTTTTCAAACTTGCTGAAAACTGTGTACAATAAATTAATTATATGTTTTTACTGACAGTTATTTTAAAAACAACGCTTTTATTTAGTTATTTTTAGTTTTAATATAAAATACTAAGTTCAGAAGTCGGATTCACCTTTCGATACTAGTTCAAATATAAGCTGTCCAGAAGTTACATCAGTGAAAATATTGAACATTATAATTAGGTACAACTAAAGTACTGTGCTTTGTTTAGTAGTAACTTATTATTTTTGATAATCATTAAATGTCAACTTAAATTGGCTTCATAAATATTCTTAATCATAACATGTATGAAACTTAATATTTATTGTATAATGACCACATTTATTATATTAAAAATTTTTAATTTTAATTCTATTTTGTATTTTCTAAAAAAAAGAGCTAAAGAATATCTATACATATTTATAAGTTACTTAAAAATTACATACAAATTAGGAAACTTTATTTTTATGTAAGGTTAATTGTAATTATAATTATATTTTTTAAATATATATTTGAATCTATATTTCTCATACATTTATCTCTAAGAATAATTAAATCTCATTTATGCTTTATTAAACTAAATATCAGTAATATTAGCAAATATATATATAAAAGGAAATGAAGAAAAAGATTTTAATAATTTAATAAATTTTGTTAAAAATATTTAGTTAGAGTAAATGCATATGCTAATAGTTTATTGAGATCGTAAGTTTTTTACAATCAATATATTAACAGATTTTATTTCACACTATAAAGATTGATGGTTGAAAATTGTAACGTGTGAAATTGGAAATCAATTGCGTGACTATCAAGCTTAATGCATTTTATGCAATTATAATTTATAGGTGTGAAAAAGTGTCTTGCTTTGATAATATCGATTTTTCAATATAATTTTTTAAGTTTTAATAAAACATATGGATTTTTATAAAAATAAATTCTTTAATTTTATAATGACCAATGTATGAAGAAATATATTATTATTATTGTTTCAAGATAGGTTAATTGAAAATATTGGGTTCGATAATTTTATGTGCCTTGTTCTTATTTTACACGTGTTTATTGAAAAATAATAAAAATTCAATGACAGATATTTAAATATAAATATACTAAATAGTAGGATTTTATTATAAAATATTGTATAAAAAATTCAATGCATCAAATATAATATAATATTTACATTAATCAGAACCAGATTTAAATTTTAAAAGTAATTATTAATTCTTTTATTCTATCTGCTTTGTTAAAAAAATTTCTGATAAATACAATCTCTTTCATCTTATTATATATTTAAAGTAATAATTAAAATATTTACTTTTACTATAAAATATTGCTTAAATATTTTTTAAAAAATATATAATAATTACAAAATTAGATATTTTATAATTGTGGACTGGAATTTTTATTGTTAAATATGAAATCTTAAGAATGTAAAATAATCACCTGTGTCTTGCACAAATAATTAGGAATTTTTTAATACAATTTATAATTATTTTTTAAAATTTTCTATTAAAAACAGAAATAAATTTGTTTTTAAAATATTACAAATAACACCAGTTTGAAAATCTTAAAGAGTCAAATTCATTTTAAAGAATAGAATTTTATACTATAATTTTCAGCAGAATAATTTCTCAATAATAACATCTTATTTATTTATCAATTTAAAAATTAGTTTATTTTAATTTTCTTATTATCAGACCCACACAAACATACACTTATACACACACATTGTTTTACAATTAAATCTATTTTACTGGAATCTTAAAATAATTTGTGACACAGGATTTACATGTCTTGCAACTTTAGTTAATTATTTTTGGCAAATCTCGAAAAGTATCAAACCGTAAAAATAAGACTGTTATCAATTTTTTTATATCGTCAGTTTCAATAAAAAAATGAAAATATTCTTCAATAGCCTTTAGTATTATTTAAAAATTCATTTTCTATATAAATGTAGTTAATAACTATACTACATAATGTTGCAATTGTATAGAGTATTGGCTTTTCGATACAACGATCTCAACACATCCATGATACTATGGGCTGCCTTAACGAAGCAAGATTTCCCTTGAGACTCGTTTATTTTTTCTTTCTTTGTAACGAAGAAAATAATTATCGCTTCTACTTTGAAAAAATTATGAGAATAATATAGTACAATTAAGAGAATATCTAGAGCAATATCATTATTAAAGTTTATTAAAATATATTTAACTGTTACTTGAAAATTAGTTTATATAAAGTATTGGTAAAGCAATGCGCAACAGTGAAATTTTTATTTAATTTCAGATTAGATTAATTGATGCGTTATTGGTAAGATAAGCGACACTTTTATTTTCTAGGCAATTGTAGTATTGATTGGAGATAAAATCATACATAAAATATTATAAAAATATCGAGGAAAAAACTCACATCGCTGGAAAAGTAAAAATTAATACACGAAAATAAGAGCAGCAACATATTTAGAATTAAAACATAACGATATAGTAAATATGTAACTTTATGATCAGATCAGCGAATATGGAGTTTAAATAGTGCCTACCGAATTTTCCGGTATTTAGGTACAAGGTCACATCTAATTCAATTTTCATGTAGTTCAGAAATCAATGACAGAGTCTAGAGATACGCATCGCCGATATATTATGAAATGTTTACGTGCAAATGTAAAATATGCATATTCTAGATCTAAAGTCAGAAGACGCAGATAATATTTTCGATCTAGGTATCAGATAATTTAAATTAATATAATAACTATCTTCAAGTGAGCGATGGTGGTATCCCGATAAGGTAAACATTAAATTTAACATGAACTCTTTTGTAGACGTAAAAAATTATGTTGCTGCTTATCTAGACCATCTCGACGACCTAGAACTAAGCATTTTTACACGAAGTGTTACTAATAATACGTAATAAAATTCCGCTCTATAAATTAATGCGAAATCGAATGCAACGTTGCCTTTAGATAATAGCGTGTATCATTTTAATTTTACTATTTTCAATGTGGAATTCAACATGCAATTATATGAAAGTTAATTCCATAGATTATTATTCAATGTTAATGTTTACTTTCTCATGAAAAAGCAAGGACTGAATCCTGAATACAAGATAGAGAATTATGTGAAATATGCGGGCGATAATTTATTATCGTTCATAAATCATACAGGATCATGTACGTTGTCATACATTTGTTTCGAGCATAAATCTGCTTCTAATTGGTATCGTATACAAAAATATGTATTCGGGCGCAAAAGCATAACTTGCGACTTACTAAACATGAGTTGTTTATTAAATAACCGCAATCTCATAAGTTTTTTCATTAAAAAATCTTCGAAGCTTACAACTATTTGTAAAACCATGAAAATTGAAAATACACGATAAGAAGAAATGCTTTTTATCGTATATTTTTTCAATTTATAAAGTTTTGTGTTGTATTCGTATAAAGTACTAAAATGTCGTATTTTTTAATAAAATGTACATATTCAGATAATATATGGACACTTATAGAATATTTACTAAAATAATTTTATAGTGTTCGAGGAAAAAGCACGTATATTTTTATAATTTGATAGTTTATTTTATTAAAATATTACAAATGAAAAACTCAAAAATTGATTTTATAACCTATTTTTCTTTTAGGTTAAATATGGCCATGGTTATAAAATTAAATTAGTATTTGGAAAATCTTATTAAAAATTCATTTATTTAGTAATATTTTTTTACTTGATTACTAATCTTTCTTTAATCGATATTAATTTATTATAGTATACTCATTTTAACGGACAATTTATACGCATAATAACTTTTAATCAATAAATATTGTTTAGAATTTTTATGCAATCCTTTTCGACTGAAAATGAAAACCTATTTTGTTTTAATACAATTTAAAGTAGACATATTGTAAATACTTATATTATAATTACGAATATATTCAAGAACATGTGTTTCAGTCTTTTTATGAATGCTACGGTATTTATATTTAATAAAATCGTATAAATTTAAGAAATTGAACGAAGAAAATTTTATAATTCTCTGAATTATATATGAAGATAAATTACGGAACAGTTATCAATACTGCATAAAACTTAATATAATTTACATGCCATTTATGACTATTTATAAAATAAATTAAATTCCATTATTATATATGTAAATTAAATAATAAATACTTTAAAGAAGAGATAGAGAAATGTTACAATAAATAAATTTGCTTTGATACGTCTACATTGATAGATGAACAAATTTTCCGAATATTGGAAGAAAGTTCATATTCGTTCGTTATCGATTGCAGTATCACATTCAACTTGAACAGGAATAATTTCATAAATAATTTTATAATACGATTCTACACATCTATTGTTAGATCAAAAGTATTGGTTAACTCATCTTCAGATGGAAAATAATTTTATTTTAAAAAAACTTGAGATAAGTAGCTGCTATTACAGTGCAAGTATAAGAGACGTGAGCTTGAATGTGAGTAATAAGGCAAAGTGAGGTTCAAATACCTCCGGGTTAACTGATCACTTCAAATACTTTACAACCTAGAATTTTCTAAGAGTTGATTTTTTCTTTAATGATGTAGAAAATAAATTCAAGTTATAATAACTTTCATTTTAAAATTTTTAGAAGGACAAAAGTCAAGGGTTCTTATTTCTCAAAATACTTAGTGATTATTAAACTAAAAGATAAACATTTCTACCATGAACTTTTATTTGCCGCGTCGAATAAATTATTATTTTAATATAAATAAGCTACTATCACAGGCTAAATGAATATAAAAAATGAGTTTGTTGGAGAATTTTTAATTTAATAAGTACATTGTGTTCTATAGTGTACAATTTCATTTTATTTAATTAGATATTATTCAGTGGAATTAAATTTTTTTATTACATAATAGTGGTATATCCTTGGATAAAAAAAATTGAAAGACAAATTTCTAATGAAAGAGCGATAAAGTAAATTATAATGCAGAAGCTAGCTTATAATAAATTTTAATATTTTTTATAAAATACAAGCGTCGTAAATAAAAATAAATTTAAATATGCATATATTATTATTATTATTATTATTATTACTAAAATATAATTAATAACTCGAACGAAAAACTAAAATATTTATTAAAACAAATTTCAAATACTTTTGATAACTTTAAAAAGTTTTAAAAGTTTCAAATATGTTGATTTTTTATAAAATAAATACAAAAAACATTACTTATACACTATAAAATTTAAATCATTGGAAGACTCAAAAGAATTATATTGCTCTTTAAATAAAATTAGCAAACGCTTAAAAAGGCCTTTCTTATTTTTACAGTTAATATTCAATCTCATTAAACTGAGTTTTATTTTATTAGCATAAGCTATTTGCAAAAGAATGTGAAGAATTTATGAACAACAAAATAAATTTTTAGATCTTAAATTTTTTTAATAAATTTAAAAATAAACAATCTGATTACGATATAAATAAGAAATTTGATGCTTTGAAGTGAATAGTACTAGTAAATATTTTATGATTTTCATATCGAATATCAATTTATATTCTAATCAGAATGATATGAACCTTATATCAATTTTTATATATTCAATGCTTGAAAATGACAAATTTAAATAATAAATCATCTCTGATTTAATCATGTTTTTTATTTTAACTTTGAATATTACTTTTTTAAATTAGTACTTTGATGTATGTATTCATGTAAAGAAGCTTTACCGCGTTGTAATTTTCTTTGTTGAAAGCTATTCTTTTTAGTTCATGATTTGCATATTTTTGATAAGAAAAATTTAATTAACTAAAACTGGTAATTTAATAGAGTATGTTTATATAAATGAGACGTAAATTCAGTTATTGAAATTTTTGTTATGCGAAGCTCAAAGAATAGTATATACTTTAGGAAAATAATTGATGTGGCTAATTTACAATTACAATTAGCTTTTGATTCATGATAAAATATAACGCTAAGTCAGAAGAAGTCAGGTCGGTTTTAGAGCCGTTTTTTAACAAAAACTCATAGAAGAATTATCACTTGAAAAATAGCATCAGCAAGTTGTAATTGAAAAACGGAGCCAAAAAATGAACGTGGCACTTTGCCAATAGTAAAATGAAAACTCTGAAAACAGAAAGATATCACTGCAGTACTTTGAAAAGGATCTCACTCCATTAGAGGTGGATAAGCAAGCTTTAGCAGAAGGCACCCAACTGCGATACGTGTTGTCAAAAAAGTGGATACGCACATTTGAAAGTCTTGGCTCCTAAAGTTCAGACCGATAGGCGCCTTACTGATAGCGTGCCCTTCGACGCAGAAATTTGCATTGGTATTGCCAAATTTTCGGTTAACACATTAACTTACTCTCGAGTGAATTTATCCTACTTCTAACTAAAGACTAACATAGTGCTAAGTAAAATTGTTTGCTCGCGTGTGTCTATGCAAATGCTAACCACAGCTTGCGAGGAAGTAATTATTTTGCACAGGAAAGCCAATTTTTGTTTTTCCATGATAGGTAGAGTAGGATTAAAAATATTAATTGGAAAGCTTGTTATAATAGGGTACGTGAATATTTATTAATTGCTTCCTGAACTGACTTAGATTAAGTTGGCCTGACTTATGTCAGATTTTTAACAACAATCTAATTTTGAATTTTTACCGAGTAAACGTAAAAATACAAATTAAAAAAATTCTTCAATATTTAAATATTGCTGTATAAAGTACAGTATACATGTATTATCATATTGAAAATTACTTTTTAAATTGCCCGAGATAATTTGTTTGAACAATCGTTTGTTGTCGAACAGAAATTCGAGTCTTTTATTCCAATATAAAATGCAGTGCATTTTTAAATTTTAAAATTTTTCGTCTCTTATTTTGATTAAAAAAAAAAAAAAATACTTTTAATCTTAACATTAATTCGATACTTTGAGAATATAAGCTATACCCGTTCGGATGTGTAGCATCTTCAGTAAATTGAGACAATCTAGTAGTTCAGATCTTCAGTTGCCGACTGCGGTTAAATGTTACTGTGAATGGATACGGTCAATCTGAATCCTATTTGATTGTGGTCAAATTTAATTTGAAGTATCTTTTGCAAGTTTTGAAATTTTATATTCTTAGTATTTATTACAGATAATTTTATAACCAACATTTATTTCTATTCCAAAGTCACCAACGCTATTTTTAATTTCAATTTTTCAAACATCCATTTTAAAGATATTGTTACAACTTTGTATAAAATGGTATTATGAATTGATTTAATAAATCCTTCGATTAAGTTTTTTATATAGAGCTTAAAGTTTATGCAATTTTTTTAATAAAAGCAGGTTAATCTTTTATATTTTTAAAATTAATTTTCAGTTTTTATCTTTTATAACAAAGATTAAGCTTTCAAAAATAGATAAAGAGCCAGATACTGTTTTATGGTTTTTAGAAAAAATGATTTAAGCAAAAATCAATAGCGATATATTAAACTTAAAAAGTCACAAAAGCCATAAGTATAAATTATAAATTCAAATGAAATATCAATATGTAAATCAACAAAAATGCGCATATAGAAGTTAATGTTTTTTTTTTCACTTAACTTTAACGCTTCTATTGAAAATTCAAGATTGTTCGAAATGTTTTAAGCTATAATGATAGTTTTTATTAAACTGAATTACTATAAAAATTCAAATATCATAAAAATTATAAATATCTTGTTAATATTGTAAATAAATTCTTATTAATTAAAATTTTCTGCGTTATATTTTATAAAAAATGATTATACGTAAATATTCGAAGATACTTGGACATTTACAAATGTAAAATACTTACACAGTCAAGTGTCATGATTCTATTCCTCAACGATGTTTTTCATGCTGCTCTTGTTGTAGAACAGTTATGTAAATTCGTTTCCGAAATACCTATTTTCACCGTATTATATTCGACTTTTCAAAAAATCATTTTTGAATGAAGATTAATTTTCTAAAAATGTAGTTTTTTATTCTTTATTCAAGTACGTGAAAAAATATTGTTTTTTTTTTATAAACAATGGAATTAAAAATGATAAATCATTATTTTATGGACAATGTCATGGATTTATTTACTAAATTTACAAATATATAAATTAACATTTATACCGTAAATTTTTTTCGTCCATGTTGTTAGTTAATATTTCTTTAAGAGATTTGCATGAAATTTATTTAAATTTCAACCGTTGTATTATGATTAAATAATTCATTGAGATCGTATATGACTGAATTAAAAATCGAATAGTTGTCCTCATAACTTATCTTGTTCTCGTAACTTTTTAATCCGTCCAATCTATTTTCGAAGTTTCAAGAGTTGTAACCAAGAATATAGAATAAATGCATAAATTTTCATTATAACTTGTTTTATCTCTCTATAGATATTTTTAATTATAATTGTAAAATTATATATTTTATTATAAATTGCAATTATTTTAAGGAAGTGATATGGGAAACCAAAATTTGAGATGGTATTTATTTTTAATGGAAGAAATTATTATATAATTATTAAATGCAATTTTATCGATAAACTTCAAATTATTTTTTTGATTACATTTTTATTAATTTATTAAAAATTAACTTTCAGATAATAGTAAAAAAATATTTTTTAATACAGATTGATTACTTTACAAAAACTTTATAAATGATAAGATTACATATTTTTAAGAATTATACAAGAGATTATTTTTTGTACATAAAATTAATATATCTCTCGAAAGGTTTAGATTTATTATAAAAATTATACTTTTTATATTTTAATTCCTTCCTTATAAATAATTTCTCATTTGATATCTGTTAGCAATACTATATCTGGTTACAAACTAATTAAAAAACAAATCTCAAAAAATGTCATCTTTTTTCTTGTTGACAATATTAAAGAAATATTTCTAATTCCAATGATCTATACTATCTCTTCTTGTAGATAATACTATAAAAAATATTAAAAATTCCAAAGTAATTTTAACATCTTTTACGTACATCACACTGCGATAAAAATAATTAATTTATAAAAAAAGATGCTTACTTTTATTTCCATTTATTTTTAGATTAGTACTTTTTGATGTGTTATTTGATACATTACTTTACTTCTTGTATTTCTATTTTTGTCAGTATTTCAAAAGAAAAGAAACTTTTCAAAAGATCATTATGAAGTAATGAATATCCTATTTTATTTTTATAATATAATATTATTATTTAAATTAGCTTTTATATTATTTTCTCTCTTATTAAATAATTGTAATTAGCTAATTAATGAAATATTACGAACGAACTAATAATGACCTTTATTGACATTAGTTTTAATAAATTTTACTTATAATGTGAATTAATAATTAACTATTTAAATATCGACAAAATTTTTTAAATTTATGAATTTGTTTATAAAAATATGCTTATTCATGATATTTGTATATCAATAATATAAGCTAAATTATTTGTATATAGTACAAACGAATAAATTAATATCTCAATGGCTGTAAACAATTTTTACGTTTTAATATAATAATATATAAATAAATATATAATAAGCAAAAATATATGTTTTTTGTTCAGGTTATCATACGTATACGTACAATGAGAGCAGTCATACGGAACGTATGAAAGACGAGATACTAACTGTGCGATACGAAGATGGTCGTTGGTCAAAGCCCTATTATGATTGTGGAGGTGGTAACATCTGGATGTTAACTTATACCGTGCCCTTTTTTGGTTTTGTTAATAATACTTATTATTTCAAGTAAGTTATAAGCTATACGTACTTATTTATATTATAATTTATTGATCATTTTTTACATTCTGTGCTATGAATTTTAATTCAAACAATATCAGAAATTCTTTATTATCGTAAGAGTTATTTTTAAAGTCATTAAAATAATAATACTCACTTTGGATATGTGTTGGAGCATTTCACTTGGGGAATTCTTTCAGAAGGATGTTTGTATTACGAAATCAAATTCAGTTAACAAATATATGATTCATATTAAGAATAAAAGAGAAAACAAGTAAATTAAATATTATAATACATGAACCTTAAAATAAAAACCAGAATAACCATAAATATTTTCTTTGATTTATTCAATCGAATAATGTATAGCATTGTTCAACAGCTTATTTACTCAAAAAATCTCCAGCATCTTATATTTAAATCAATATTTGCAAATTACACGCTATTCTTTATTTGTTATCATTTGAACATATATTTTTAATATCTTTTATCGATATTTTTATGAAATGCGTCGAATTTTATGTTAAAAAAAACTAAAATGTCTGAATTCAGTTTAAAAAAGTTACGTATATTGAAACAATTAAAATATTTTCATATTAATAGAATGAACTAAATACGAACTGAAATGGTCTTACAAGTTTTTGAAAATACGTATCTGTAAAGAAATTTAATATACCGTAATCCCAAATTGTGCATATTTAAAAAATTTCTGGCGCTCGATAATAGAGAGTTTGTCAGCTGCAAGTAATAAAATCAAATTGCAATGTAAACGGGCAATACTAAATAAATACTCAAAAATATTTCGCTTGGCGTAGAAACTCTTGAATAATCATAATCTAATAATTCAACCACCCTCCGACCCAATATGCAATTCGAAAACCACTCGTGAAACATAACTATTTGAGGACAATCTATGCTGCAACAATACGTGTAATTACAGAGCGATATACGCATACACTAAAAATAAGGAAAATGTTGCATACTGTTTTAAATATAGAATTCATAATATACTTCATAACAATACATATGATTCGAAAAATAATTCGATTTTGTGTATTTATTCAAAAGATTTATTCATTAATAAATACTAAATATTTTAAACTAAATCAAATCGAATAATTTATAAGTTTAAACTGGTTAAATTAAAATATGCTGCTTTTAAATGATTATACAAAGGTGGCTTTTTCGAAAATAAATCTAGCGAAAAATTATTCTATTAACAAATAAAATAAAAGTATTTAAAGGTAAATTATTGGAAACATATAACCAATGTCGATAATACATTTATACTGAGCGAGTTATATATAATTATTGAAAATAGATTTTAAATATACAATATTTGATTATTGTATAATTGAAATTACGTATTGGAAATAATGAAATAGTATAATTTAAGAAACTTCACTTTATAACTAAATTTTTTGAAAATCATTTTAAATACGTACAGAAATTATAATACGTACACAATTATTATTTTTACCGTAGAGTAATAAATAACTCTAGAAATATATTAAAGAAGAATGTACCTCGCTTAATTAAAGTATTGATAGAACTTCAATGCTGCTCTTAAAAAAGTAAAATTTAGCATAAAGAAACTTTTATAATAAATCTATAGTATCTAGCTTTTTCTAAAAATAATCGAACACTCTACACAATGAAACAACGATAAAATGTTTTCAATTCAACAACTTAGAGGGGCTAATAAGCTATTAAATTATCTATGGTTGCATAAACTAGTAGTTTCAATCAATCATAATAGCTAGAGAGGTTCTAAATTTTTTTATATTGTGAAAAGGAATAAAAATAGATGGATCAAATTTTATAAGAAAACCATTTCTTATCTTTTAAAACGTTATTTTCGGAGTTTAGAAAGTATCCGTAAGATTTGGACGGCATTTGTTCTACTCTTATTGTGTCTATTATTAGGTTGTCAATTATTATGTTAAAAGCTACTTTATAAATAATTAAAATACATACAAATTTTAGAAATATTCTTTCATTGGAATAATTTAACTTTTCGATGAATAAAAATTTATAATTTTTTACTATATTGGTATTGCGTAATCGGTAATATGAATACAAATGTAACAATTCAATTTTCATTATGAAAAATTCTGAAGTATACGTTCAGATTATATTAGTTAATTTAATTTAAATGACAATATTCTTATCTAAACTCTATTAAGCATAAGCAATAGGCTATAAAATATAAATTGCATGGCCATTACTTATTATAACGTCACTCAAACATATGAATACTACTGATTTTTAATACGATACATCCCCTTCTAGAAGATATTCATTAAGATAATTTGCATTATGAAATGTTTTGTCTTAAGACGTAGTCATTATTATGAATTATTGATTAAAAGCTGTGAAAGTTTAGTAATGAACCGTCCGATCAGGTATCATAAAAGGTATTTTATTGTCAACAACAATAAGCTATTTTAAATTAAATTGGTTTATTAGTAAAATCTGCATTTATATAAAGTTTTTTTCAGAAATATATTTTAGTACTAATTTATGGCTCATAAAATAAAATTTATTATTCTATAGAACAGTATTGTAGTAATTAAAAATGTAACTTTCCATTTACAAAAATAAATAAAAATAAATAATTTTTTTATTAAGAAATATTTTTGAAATAACATGTAAATAATATCTTCTAAATAGCGTATAAAATAATGTTATTTAAACCGATCGTTGAATTTTTTTTTATTTCGCGTAAATATTAAAGGGTGCAAAAAACATATTTGGATGAAAGGGCGTACAGTAAGTTAGTAATTAACGTTGACGCACACGTGAAATTGTAACAAAATATTTTAAAAATATTCTACATGATTTGTAACTATTTTAAAAATTACGGTAAATTATATTCGAATCGACAAATATTTTGTTTAAATTTCTATTTACCTATAATATCGGAAAGAAAGTGAAGTTTTTTCATTCACGCAATTTAAAAAGTA
Organism: Platyscapa corneri; assembly: GCA_018907185.1. NCBI lineage: Eukaryota > Metazoa > Arthropoda > Insecta > Hymenoptera > Agaonidae > Platyscapa > Platyscapa corneri. The sequence continues at coordinate 2,208,538 of JACCHW010000019.1, read as the reverse complement.
TTTTATATGCAATTTCATTTCAAATAAACATTATTAAAATTTTTTATTGATTATCATAAGAAACGATATTCAAGTTACTAATAGGATCTTTTTCAATATTAATATCGATTCTTATTATAAAAAATATATAATCATTTCCTTTTTAAAATAGAAACATATTGTGTCGAATATATTAATTAAAAATGAATGCAGGTATACGTTTTTTCTTTTACAAACATGCCGTCATAAAATTTTTTATCAAATACACATTTATAAATGAATGATAAATAAATATAACAATAAATGAATAACATTTTTATTAATTTTGATGGCAGATGAAATAATTTTTCCAAACATTACAGTTTTATCGTTATTGTTTTCATTAAAATAAAGTTTTGTTATATATGAATAAGCTATAATTAAGTTATGTCACTGTGAAAAATTCATATGCTTTATTTTATTTTTTTATACTTTAATAAATTTTGTTAAGTTATGAAATTTTATAAAAAAATAATTTATTTAAAAAATTGTAAAAAATAAATAGAAGCTTAAGTCAATAGTTTTTATTTGTATCCAGTTAATATAATACGACTATGTAAAATAATAAATGAATGTTATTTGTATTTCACTTAATTATAAAATCGAACAATACAATAGGAGTATGATCTCTACAAATTATTTTAAAGAAGTTAAAGAATCTAAAACAAACTAATAGCTTAATCAATCGATTCTTTATATTAGAGGATGAGTTATTTAATTTTCTTATGAATTTTAGTTTGATGTTCTTATATTAATACGGATCAAGGCGATATATGAGATTATAAAATAAGTTAAAAACTGAAATGTTCGTATGAACAAGAACATTTAATTATAGTTTTAGTTTATAGCTATTTAAAAAAATATGAAAAAAATCTAGAACATGATATAATAATAGCGTAATAAATAAAATAAGTATTTTATAAAATTTAAAAATGAATAACAATAATTGTTTGCATTATCAATAATTTATAATTTGACATTCCTTGAATATCATTGAATTTTATCTACGCGGTGAAAACGGTCTTTACAAAGTTATAGATTTTTTTTCTACATTTTTAATTAAAATAAAATTGATTACCGATGCTAAAAGTGAATTATAGTATGATAACAGAAGTTTCGAATGAAAATGACGAACTTTCAAATAAATTAGTCATTAACTTATTATAGCTTGTCTTTTTAAGATTCTCATTATTAAAGATACAATGATGATTTATTGATTAGTTCGTTTACTATAATAGTACTTTTTATAAAAAAAAATTAAAAAACTTATTATGTATTTTTAATGGAATCTAAAACAAATAAAAAATGTTTATAAAAAAGGCCCTACGTGTAAATTAGCGTATATACATATATAGACAATTCACTGATGTTTACGCAATTTAATAAACGAGTGTTTATTCAACAATTTTATTTTTGAATTACTGAATGACTAAGATTCTGAAGTTTAAAGATGTTAAATTATCATAAACAGCAACGTATAATTCGTTAACAAACTTTTTTATTCTATTAGTAATCAACAGTGTTTCGTCAAAATTCAAAGTTTTAGTGTTTTTACATTCTTGTAGTTACATAATCCGTTAAAAAAGTTTTCAAACATTGTTTGTACATAAATGAATCGTGGTAATAAGTGTTGAGGCAAGCTGTTTTTTCAAAAACTTTTTTTAGCAATTCCATAAACTTAAAATTGAGATTGCATTATTAGCTGATTTCTCGTAAGGTCAGAAATAGCCGTACCTCCCCAACACCCGTTAATTATAAAGTTGTGATTGAAAAAAGACTTAAGTACATTATTATTCGAAATGTTCTTTCATCATAAATGACAAATGCCTTCTAATATTGTTCACGATTTACTAGTTTTGGCTTCTTGAAACTGTATTTTGCTTTCAATTCAGAAATTAAAGCAACGAGAAAGGTATTAATCGAAATTGTTGCAGTATTTTCTCATACTGTTAATGACATAAAGTGTTGTACGTTTCCGCGATAGATCTGCATTTTAAAAAATATTAAATGAAATTACTCGCTAATATGATATCAAGCAAGATTTAATCAAATAAAAAATCTTTTAACGCTCTATTTAGAATATTATTATGTATTGTAAACTGAGATTTAATAAAAATCAATATCTTGCAATCGTATGTTATTTATAATTCAGTGATTTATCTTTGGTATTGAACAGTTATATTACTTTAGATTCAATTTTCTCCACTTTATTTTGCCACGAGTACTGGCGGTAGGGGTGCATTTGAAATAAATTTAAGGCAAAGCCAGCAATGGACTACTCTGTTCTAAAAATAATGTAATCTGAAAAAGGTAGAGTAATATAATATTGCAACACCCGAGTTAAAATTCTAAAACAATATTGGATGCAAAGGGCTCTTTTATATCATGCAGATCGAAGTATGTACATACAGATAAATAAATATGTACATATTGCCGTTGGATATTCCAAAACAAATATAGCATATAAATAATAATTTAATACACTTCACTTATCTCTGACGTGTATTAACTTGGTACTGTGCGCTAACTGAATGACATTTCGCGTAAGATACGTATATATCGGTATCGACACAGAAAGTTTGTAAATCAATATTTAAACTATATCGTGTGAGCGGCTCAGGAGCAAACGCCGAAATTTCATTATTTACATTGATTATTTAAAGATAAAAGATAAAAGATCATTATTTATAAATACAATTAAGATTCAAAACTATAATATCGGTACAGAGTAAGTTAAATGTCAACACTGAAATCCATTAAAGTGGAAGAAAGGAATCGTAACGTCGTCGCTAGAAGTCAGTGACTATCTCAGGACTCAGGAGCTAAAGATACTAGGATTTGACGTAGGCATTGACAAAGAGGGGTGGGCTTATCCGTGTCACGATGTCAGCTAACATTACAGGGATTATCGCTTGCTTGTTATTTTTTGTAGCTCGCGTATTTGTAGAAGTTTTTGATAAAAAATGATTTTAAGATATGGCAATTCATTTTAATTTATATTCTAAATTTCTTTATTCTTATCTGATATATGTGCTAATAATAAAATTAGTGAAAAAAATTTAATTTACTGCTATTAAGCATCTCGTGGGGTCATAAACGAAGTGTAAAACTCCTACTTTTACCATTGTGCTGTTTTAATGACTGAATATTAAATAATAGACTATAATAAAAAATTCTTTTATTTACGTATCGCTAAAATTCATGCCTCTTATAATATTATTATATACAACCCCACCAAGTTTCGGCTGAATATATTAGCGACAGACTAAAATTTAAATGATTTCCAAATTTATCGCTGTATTTAATAATGAATGAATTTTATAATACATTAATATCTAGTATGATATTCACTTAGTGATTTAAATTTTAGTAATTCGATAAATATAGGTATTACTTTGGCCATGTTATTTATAATTTTATGTAATACAAAGTATTCCTTCAATTGCAAATTATGATTTGATATTTAATCGATAGATTTATGCAGTAGTAATAACATAATTATATTATGTCCTTAAGATCTCAAACAATATGAGTGAAAAATTTACCGCGAGAATGTATTCGATTTTTTAACAATGTGACATAAAATATTATGTACTGAATTATTTTTACACTTTACCTTTAATATTTGAACTATGATGAACTTTTTAATCTAGATTTTATAGACGTTATGAATTACATAATTTTCAACAGTCTGTAATTAAATTATTCGTAATGGCCTTAATGACTACCAATCAGTAATTTAACGAATCATTACAAATGCATCGAGAGTTCACAAAACAGTATCTTCTTCATTTAACAGTTTCAAAGTCATTTACAATTTGTTTTTAATTTATTAATAACATTCTTGTATAACTGTGAAACGATCGCATGGTTCAACAAGCTTGATATGCGTTAAAATCGCCCGAGAGATTATTTACATCTTTCCTTTATGGAAATTTAAGTGGTTAAAAAGTTTATAAACTTTTAAGTGCTAGTGAAAGTGAATTCTGTAAATGTTTCGTATTTTTTAATTTTTATAAAATCTCTTAATTAATAATTATGCATTTTCTATCAAACTACGAATATTTATGTGTTGCTACATTTAATTGAAATCATAAAAATTTATCATAGCATTAAATTTTGGTAGGTATTTCATAATATTGATATATTTATGTGTTTGTATCTTTAAACAAAATTAAATTATTGTAATCAGATATAACTCTTCGTTATGTATGAAAAATATCGTTTTTACTTGGGAATCAACTGTGTGTAACTAATAAGTAAAATTATGCGCGTATTTATTGCTGCATATTTACATTCCAAAAAATACTTTCATAAATTGTATATCATATTAAAAATACTAAAAAAGAGCATGTCATAAACATAACGTCAACGTCCAATTTTCGTGTGCTCGAACAATGCATTACCAAGCAATGACGGTATGCCATAAAAGCAAGTGCGGATCGCATCTTTTGAATACATTTATACTGTTTATAAATTACAGTAATTACAATAATTTTTAATGACAATGATTCAATATTTTGTAAAATATAGATACAAAACTATTTGAAATATAACTCCATTTACTTCGTTACAGAGGAACTAGTGGTATCGACATCGATCTACGCAGAGTCGATATAGATCAATGTCCACTGCCTCCGGGATCTACGCAACTGAATATATTTTCAGCTAGCGATAAATGCAAGAAGCGAACAACAGAGGTATGATTATTCACAATTATATTAATTATTTTAGATAAAAAATGCCTATGTATATTAAATATCTTAATGACAGTTTATCTAATCACTATAAACTTAATTCTATAGAAATATTAATACTATAATTGTCGTTAAAATGAAAGTATAGAGTGAAACAAATTAATACATAATTTATAATTATTTTTATAGGTCAGGAGCGGAATTATATGAAACGCACAATTATATCACATAACCTCCAAAATTTAGAGCTTTTAAGACTTTTAAGTTTTATCGAAACTTTATTACAAACTTCATTCTGGTTACAGTGCACGCGATAAAATTTCTTACTGTGTTCCGTTCAAGGAACACTAACGAACGCACGGGTAGGGGGTAGAAGGGGAGGGGTGGGAATAGACTCGGACAGGGGGAAAAATGGAAGAGGAGGAAAGGGAAGAAAAAGCACGAAAATAAAAAGGGAAGCATCCGGGTGGTGAAAGCATGACAAGCCAAGCCGAATTGCGAAGCGGGGGGGTGAAGGAAAAGAAGAAACACCGAAAGGGGGGGACAAATAGGACAAACGGAGAGGCAGGAAATAAACACGGGGGGACTGTAAGTCATCGGACGAGGGAAGGCAAGTAGAGGGGCAGGGAGACCAGATAAACGGGGAGGAAAAAGAGAAGGAGGACACAAGGGAGCGCTATGAGCGTAAAGGTGAAAGAAGGAGTAGCGATGCCAAGTGAGGAGGCGGGAGCACGGACAGGAAAGAGGAGAGGGAATCAACACTAGGAAGAGGCAGGTGCGAGGGAAGGGAGTCGGCGATGGGGGGGCAAGGAAGAAGGTGATACGGCAACCAATGGCGAAGCAACAAGAACGGTGAAGAAAAAATTTCACAGTTAAAAGAGTTTAAAAGCCTAACTAAACAAATAGGCTAGAAAAATACAAGGGTAGAAGGGCCCAGTGTTAGGGAAAGCCATAGGGACAAGGCACAGACATAAGCGAAGGTTCATGTTGTTAAGATCTCTCTTTCAATGAAGATTAGAATGGGAAATGACTGGGGGTAAGCAAAAAGTGCTCAGACTTGAAATTAATGTGTGTAAAAGCGAAATCATCCAGCATGATTGGCGCGTCCTTAAACACGTACAAAAACTTTGACACGAGGAAACAAAGTGATAGCCGACATTATTAATCAAATGGCGAAAACGATAACTATGCGGAGAGGGGAAAAAAAGAAGAGAAGGGGGCCCCGGATTGTAAAGGTTTCAAAAACTGAACGAAGAAGTGTGAGTATTGCAACAAAGGAGGGTCGGGATTGCACTCTAATCTGATAAGTACATAAAAATATATAATATATAACTTGTTTAAATCATTAAACAATAATATCTTAATACCGCTTTGAGAAAGAAAGGTTTTCACTGATCAAAATATAGGTGCCGACAAAAGTAGCAAGGGTCCGAGCAAATGAGGAACCGGGGAAACAACCAACAGACAGCGGAAGCAAAGACAAACGACGGGTGGGGAGAAAGGGGAAAAAGACAAAAAGGGGGAGAGGGGCCAAACTTAGAAGGCAACGAGAGCTTGTGAGCAGAAAGTGAGGGGAAAAAAGGGCAGAAAAAAATGAGCGGAAGGAAACAAGAAGATGGAAAAGAAAAGAAGGATGGGGGCAGGGGGAAGAGGCGGGGGGAAGGGGTAGGACGGGGGCAAAGAACGCGGAAGAAGCTTAAGAAGGGATGAAAAGAAGAGGAGAAGAGAGGAGATAAACCGAGGGGGGGGAAAGGAAAGGCACAGGGAGTGGCGGACGCGAAGGGTAGGGGGGCAAAAGAAAAACTACGCGGGAAATGACCAAGGAGGTGTAAGGGCCGCCACGGGGAAAAAACCGGGGCGAACGAAGGGGGTGGAAAATGGGAATAAATGGGCACGGAACGCGGAAAGGCTGCGGGTGAGGGGCGAGGTCGAGTGACGGTCGCTGATAAAAAGGCGGACGGAACGGTAACAATATGGGTAAAAAAAGGAGGAGGGAGGAGGGGAGGGTTGGGGGCGCGAGGCGGGGAGAAAAGGGGGCTAGACGGTCGGGGAGAGAAGACAGAAGATGAACAGGGATAGAGGAGGCAGACGGGGGGGGAATTCTGGGAGAGAAAAGGGGGTAGGCGGCGGGCCGAAAAAGCAAAAAAAAGCAGAACAGAAGGGAAGAACGTGCGATAAGGGGAAGAAGAGAGAGTAGGGGCGAGCTGAAGGGGGGAACAGAGAGCGGGGATAAAAGTATAAAATTATGATGAAGGAAAAGGAAGGGGTGCGTAGAGGTACCAGGACGAATGAGAACGGACGCTAAAATCAGGTGAGTGAGCGGAAACTAAGGAACCGAAGGACACGGGCACAGAAGTAGGGATCGGACAAGAGATGGTGGCGCAGCAGCGGATTGGAAGAGGAGTGGAAGGGCAAAAACACACTGCACGGCACGAGTGACGTACAAGGGCGAAGGGACGATGTACCGGGCCCGGGGAAGGGCAGGGTCGAAAAAGTGAGGCGAACAGGGGGCGCAAGCGCATCAAGAAAGAAGGTTGCGGAACCGGGGAGAAGCGATATATGAGTCCAAGATGAAATCGGCGAAGTTCCAGGGCAGTGAAGAAGGGAATTCGCGAGTGAAAAGCGAAAGGCAGAGGGGCTAGACAAAAATAAGGGCTGGACGAAGGGGAAAGGGCAAGATGTAGCAAAGTCCAGTGTGCGTGAGGTTACGTGTGCACACAGGACTGAGACGAGAGAATACACCATTCCGGGCACAAACAGACGGGGAGAGGGGCGAGGCCTGCCAAAAGAAAGCCAGAACGGGGGGGGGAAAGAGAGGCACGAAAGAGGAACGGCACGAAGAGAGGGTTACGGGAAACAGAACGACAGGTGACACGTGACAGGAGGATTAGGGCGCAGGAAAAAAGGCTAAACAGATAATGGGTGTGGAGGGGAAAGAAAAAAGGAAGCGAGACACGCTATGGGAAAAAGTGGGAGCGCAAGGGGGACTGGACGGTACGGGCGGAGGCGAGAGGATGACAGGAACGGCAGAAAAGGAACGTGCAAATAACGGAGGTGAATGTAAGGGGGGGAAGAGCGTTACGGTCTGAGGAAGACAACCACGGAAAAGAGGAGCGAAAAACAGTGCGTGACAAAAAGCGAGAAGGAGGCGGCGGAAAAAGAAGGGGGGGCGCAAAAGGTGTGGGCAAAAGTGCTGAGACGGTCGTTCGGGTGAGCACGGAGTAGGGAAGTTAGTCTAGGAAGAGCCCCTCAAGGCTGCGCGCAAACAGAAAGGCAAGGGGGGATAAATGGAGCAGCAGGGAGAAACACGATAGTAGGAAAGGAAGGCCATGGGCCATGATGATAGCTAGATCAATGTAAATGGGACGATGGGAGATGGTGGCGACATGCAGGGGGGGCGCCGTGGGCAGCCCTGTGGGGAAGGACCCGGCAGCAAACAGTACGTGGTCGTGATGGCAGTGAGGTTGTGAGGGAGTGATAGGGGAGACAAATCATAGCTAAGCATAAATACATAGATTAAGACAGGTTTCCTATGCGGAACAGGTAGTATGGAGGTGAGTCCAGTTTGGATTAGTGAATAGAATTGTATAAAAAATGTTCAAATAAAAAATTATTGATTTATTACTATTATAATAAAAAAATTATCAATCAATTAATCATAATAATTTTTCATAATATTTTTCAAAATAATAGGTTTTGTGAAATTCAAATTAATTATTTGTTCCATCAATTCGACTGAAATTTAAGATTTATTTAAGAAATCAAATTAATTATTTTGATTAACTATATTATAAAATTATCTCGTAAAAAATTATTATAATTTATATAACATTTTTAATTTATGTCTTTGAACTAGATAATATGTTTAAATTTTTTTAATATTTGCAAAAATATTTACGATTATTCCATTTATAATAATAATGTAAAAATTAGTTTTTTTTTTTTGTATTTTATTTTAAATTTTATTTCACAAAAAATAGTTCAATATATCAAATTAAAAATTAAAAATTTTTTTTACGTGATTGATTGAAAATAAATAAATTTTAAAAATAATACATATTCTGTTTATATTGTAAGCAGAAATTACAAAATTTTCTCATACAATGTTTTCTTCAAAAATTTTTTCTTTTATAAATAGAGTTAAAGAAAATTTCCATTAAAACTACTATATATAAAAAAAGTTATCCAAAAATTTAAACAAATCCGTAAATTTGCTACTAATTTTTTGAAGAAAAAATATTTTACGTAAAAAAATTATTAAAAATATTATAGAAAATTTTAATTTAATCTTATAATTGATAATACTAGATTTTTGATATTTTTTATCAATTTTTTTATTGTTATTTATTATAATAAATTACACCGAACACTTGCAGTATTTTTTCACAATTTTAAGCTAATTAATATCAAATGCACATTATTTGTAAAATGTATTTTAAAAATACGTGTATTTTAACTTAAGAATGTATCGATAATGTTTATAAGATAAAGTACATGATTTCTTATTCTAACGTTACTAATTTTTTTATCGAGAAAACTATTAAATTATTTTAGAAATGTAACAAATTTTAATGCTAAACTAACTTTTTTACGTTTATAATTTAATACACCAATCAAAGTATTTTTAGAGCACATTTTTTAAAATACATATAAAGAAATGTTTGCGGTATATAATCAAGTGTGTTCAATCAATTTCGATTTCATTTCTTCAAAAAATGCAACTTTTGCACAATACATGAATACAGATAGTTATTTTTACGCTACTAAAGAGAAAGTCTCTATCTCCGGAGAACACAGTCAGACAAAACACTCGTTTTGTAGAACGCACAAACGATCCAATCCGGTATGCGAACAAGTTTTCCCATGAAAAATACAAAAAGCGACATACAGAACTGACACGACCCGAACGCGAGTGTTTTAGCCCATGCACGCACGAGTTTCCCTCGAGAATGAAAATTCTTCCTTCCTACTGGGAAAAGCGTGATCGGCCTAACAAACCTTTTCCTCCCACTGGTCCTCAATCAGTTTTGTATAATTTAGCAGTGCCCATTACTGCATTTGATCGAGAGAATGGACTTCAAGTATAGACGTTTAAGAGTGTGAAAATAAATAATAACGATTATTGTTAATAAATTTTGAATCATTCATTGATAAAGCTCAAAAGATATGTGAAGATGTAATGACATGCAATAAATATTTTCATTATTTTTGTAATTTATAATAAATGTGCTAGTTATTATATATTTTTTAATATGTGTAATATAGAGTTTTACGTAAAATAACGTGTAAAAATTTGCCACGGCATTTAAAAATTGTACAAAATGTAAGAATTATCATTTCAATGCCAAAAGCTTAATCTTTAATAGCACATCCGGAAAGCGTATTTCATCCCAAGTACTTTTGTGTAAATGTGAGCATGTGTGAGGGCTATGACAATTCCTTCAAATTAAGCTGAAAGGTAAAAGATAAAGATAAACTAGCTTAGTTAAACGAAATGTGGTCTTTTTCACTTTGTTAAAGAAATAAATAGTGTAACTACTAACATCACAGAATCCCCACAAACAAATATTTTTCATTTTTTATATTTTGATAAATAGCGTTGTAAGAATTACACATGAATTTTTTATTGTACGAAATAAAAAATCCTTGAATTATCTTTATTTATTGAGATTTTACATTTAAGAAAATTAGAAAATTAGCTAAAAAACGGACGCATAATCTAACAAACTTTAAATTTGTAAATAAAATTTCCTTGCATAGTTACACTCTTTCTTAGTAAATAATATAAACTCAAGTACAAATAACGTAAAGGAAAAAACAGACTGAAAAATTAATAAAATGTGTTTTTTATACATACAAAAACTGACACTTATCTAAACGTTTTTTATAAGACGATAAACTTTCATAGATACTCATACATATGTATAAAACACTCATTCAGATATTGTGTGAAGCGATGGTTTAATATTGAACAGTCTTAGTTTATTTTTAAAACTTTTTTTGTTCAAAAAGTTTATGTAACTTTTCACCATTTATTATTAAATAAAATAGATAAGCAGAAGGAAAATTTACAAATTCAACTGAGTCCGTGGTAGAAAACTTGTTTATTATCCTACCCAGGTCAAACAAATATATTACCTTGAACTTTTTCTCTTGCTTTGACTTTTATATAATATCTATGAAACTAAGTAAAATGCAGCATAAAAGAGAAAATCAAATGTTATTCTTATGTCTAAAATTTTATCTGAAACCATCCTCGTCGCGTATGGATACTTTTTTCGACCATTCTTTTGTCGAACTAAGGTGTCTGCTTTATCTCACTCACGTATTCTTCAACTCATTAATTCTACTATAAATCTTTCATATTTACCTACAATCTAAATAATAGGTTTAAAAATAAAAACGTTTAGGATTAATATCAAATCGCGTGATATTCATTATAAGGAAATAATTTTTATCGGCATTATAATACACTATTTATCAAGATTATCATAAGAATATAAAAGGGGATAACTATAATTTTACAATTATAATAATTTTGATATGTAATCTCAATGTCTAATGTAAGTAGTTTAAATAAAATGAAATGAAATTGAATTTATTAACTGAGAGCAAGAAATAATATTAGAGTATCTTTATTAAAATAATATTAAGTATCAGCTCTGTTTTTTTAATATTGTATAACAGTATTATTTTACATGTGTATTACTATTATTATCATTAATATTATTATTTTCATTATTTTATTACAATTGTTATTATAATAATAATAATTATTAATAGTAATAATAATAATAATAATAGTAGTAGTAGTAGCAGTAGTAGTAAAAAAAGTGAAACTTAAACGACTTTTTCTATAATGTCTTTAAAGTACAAATAGTTATAAAGTGATAAATTATGATTAAAATTATAATAGCTTATTCTATTCTCTGTATGCATCAGTATTAAAAATTGAAAGCATTTAATTTTATTTACATATAATGTATCTATAAAATAATATCTATTATGAAATAGATCAGTCATAACATCCTTATAAATATACACTAAAATATTTTTATTTTTAACTGCTTAGTATGTTTTTACAAAATCAGAGGAGAATACATATCACTAAAATATTTATGATATTGATGTTCTCATCATATACTGTGTCATTTAATTTGTAGAAATCATATTCAATTAGTCTTTTGTAGAAATGAATATTATTTAAAAGAAAATAAATTATTTAAAAATCTTTGTATATGCACATTAGACTTTTAGCTTATGTTGATAGTTTGTCATAAATTTTAATCTGAAGTAAAGGATTATACGTTTAAAGCTTCCTCTTTAGCAATTCCTCATAGAGCATTTTACAGTACAATGCTTCTTAAAATTTTTACTGTTAAAAATTTATTATATTTCCGACATTTGAAATATATGATCTAGTTTTAAAATATCCTTACTAATTGCATCTCAAGAATATAATAAAATAGTAAAGCTAGACCACTAATCTTTATTTATTTTATTTGTGCGTTTTCAATTTTTCACCTCGAAATAGTTTTAACAATGAAAAATCTCAAGGATAACAATCAACCATATTTCCAATGAAGAATTAATTACAAATATGTCGAGATGGAATGTAGTAAAGAGAATAAACTACAAAAAGAATGAGCGATAAATTTTCGACTATTTCAATGGCTATTAACGGAGGTTGCAGTATCCAATAGTCGGTAACATGTATTTACATTCGAATTGGATGATTTTGTTACCAAATGTGGCATGTTGTAATACATCGGATGTGGTTTTTGGATCCGATGACGACGTCGAGTTTAGCAAGTTGTTAGAAGGGAATACGGTCGAGTCTATAGCTTTAACGCATCGATGAATGCGGTGATTACTATATTTCTTGATCAAACAGTAGTTAAAACAATGGAAAAATGTTACTTTAATTTCAATAATTGAAATAAAAGAAGAAAAAGCATTATATCATATTATCAGAAAGAATATAATAGAGACGAGATCTGCGATGGTTCATTGTTCACAATTAGTGGATTTATGTCTGTTGTTAAGAGGTAGAAAAGACGTGTAGAAATTTGTTGCCTGTATAATTAATAGAAACATTACTCTATACTAATGAATCAGAACATATATGACATAATAATAAGATGATTATTAATATTGAAAAGGATAAATTTTGAATAAGAAGAAAAAACAAAAAATTGAATAATACTAAATTTATGTAATACTTTCAATTGAATATTAAACAGAGTATAAAAAAAAATTACGCACCTTGCACTGAAATAATCAATCAAATTAATCTTTAAAATTAAACGATACTGTTGTAGTGATTTATATAAACAAAACTTTAATAATCACTTATTTGTAATAATAGAAGTGGAAGCCAATAAAAATTAATATATCAGAAAGTTACGATGACTGAAACCTGTATAGATCATAGCAGATACTCGTTATACTAAAATGCTAAATTATCCATCATCAGAAGTGCTGAAAAACTGAGGTATCAATTTAAAAATCTCTGTTTCAAACTATTAAATGGGAGGGAGGGCGTAAATTATTCTAATAGAATATGTAACGCGCGCTAAAGTAAAGAATATCTGATTTCGAAATATTGAAGATGGAAATAAAATTATAAAAGAATAAAGGCACGAAAAAAGAAATCTTTCGAGACAAAGTTAAACGAAAGGATTGAAAGTAATAAAAAATTTGATAAAACATATAACTCTGTCAGAAAGGAAAAGAATAAGTGTGAAAAAGTTTTTTGTAATCAGACGATTTCACATACAAATAAGGAATATTTGAAACTAAAACTCTTAGAACTGTGTAAGAAAGAATTAAAAAATACTACCGAGTGGTAGAAGAAATCGATGAATTATTTAAGAATGCATTAAAGATCTTGATTAAAATGCAAATAAAAAACGAAGTGATTCAAGAGAGCTAAGAGCTAATGGGCCAATAACGTCCAGTTATACTTAACGGAAAAGGACCAAACATTCTTTAAAAACTGTTAGATTTGTTATTCAAGAGTAAAAAGCATTTTTCCTAATAGTCAAAGTGGTAAAATGAAAGTTTTTCTTTGGAAAGAATTATTGGATCATTAAACAATCATTTTGAAGATAATTTTAATAGAGTAAGATATGGTAAAAATACATTATTTAAATTAATCAGTAGTTTATATGTCAAGGAGTGACGAAAACAATATAAATTCGTTTTATAGTAAGGAATCTAAATAGATATAATAACATTAAAGAATAATAACAATACGATAAATATTCTACCTTATCTTTTCATACAATACAGCAGGCAATTGCAAATTATCAGAATTCCTACGACTGTCTTTGTCAAATCAATACAATAGAAAATTCATCGCTTAAAATAAAGCAGAGTCTGCGATTGGGTGGAGGTTTAGTATAGGAAACTAATATTATCTACGAGACAACGTACGATTGTGGAGCCATTTTACAAAATTTGAAGTGTTGCCAAAATTAATGTAATTATCAAAAGTGCTCTTGCATCCAAAATAAATTATATTAATTGCAGTAATTTCAATTAGAAATCCTTTGCTATTTTAATATTTTTCCTTCCGTTTTTGCATTTTAAATTTCCCACAGCATAGTTAATTTGTCTCAACACATTTCTAATACTTCTTTTTACGAAAAATTTTTATTTTTTGTTTTATTATTGGAATGGAATTTTTTTTCGTAATAATTTATTTTTAATCGTATCTTTATATTATAATTTTTGTATTATTATATACTATTTATACTTGGTGTATTAATAAGTGAAACGTTTATTTTAATTTTCGAAGTTAGCTTATAATTATTGTGATAAATCATTGTGCATAGTTTTTTAAGCACATCTGTAAAACAAATATAAGTATAAATATTAAAAGTATCAAGAGGGTAAATTAGGAGTAAATATTGCATTAACGTATAAATCGAATTAAAATTAGATATTTAATAAGCACCGTTACTAAATATTCCGACAGATGATTGAATGAAAATCGCTTCGGGTCTGAATTTTTGATATAAATAAGATACGATAGTAAAACGTAATCAGATTTATATGCAAAATTGGCTATTATTTAGTAAGAAAGCAATCTATTACTCAATCAAGTGTAAAATTGGATATCGGGTCATTGATCAGAAGAACGAGAATTTGATACCAGAATATTAATATATTTATACCATTGCAAAATAACTAATCCAGATACTTGAACATCAAAAATATTTGTTAAAAAGAATTAAAAAATTGACATTTGTATTATTAAAGGTAATTTCGGTCTAATAAATTTCCAATTAGGCCACGTCCCACCAGTCGCTGTATTTCAAACTCGCGCATTTACACTTATCCAATATACATACCTATTTTTATATCTGTACGTCGTTTAAAAATGTAATTTAATTTTCAGTGTGTTGCCATTTCCGGATTAGGCTTTCGCAGAGGAAGCTATCGATGCATTTGCAAAAGAGGTTTTTATTATCCTGACATAAAATCAACAAAACGTTACTATAATGGCACTGTAATAGAAGAGGAGTACGAAAAATATATGCTGGTAAGTCAACAATTTCATTTGTTATATTAAAAATCAATCGTCAAATATTATTTTTCTTAAATTTAAAAATAATTAAAAGATCGATCAATCGTTCGTTGTGAATTTAATTCTTTTTACATTGAAACATATAAATTTTCAATTTTAAAACATTAAAAATCACGCATGTTCATAAATTTATCGAATAATGTGTGCATAAATAAAAAATACACTGCAGGAGGAATTTTATGGCACCGAATCACAAACTAGTTGCTCATTATGATCGTATAGTTAGATTTATCGATATTTATGTGTATTGGAAACATAAATAAACAAATTTTTTCAATAAAGAGCCCAGATTTAATAACAATAAAAATAAATCAATAGATTTAGAGTTCGTTTATGATGGAAATTTAACATCAACGTTTGAATTATTAAATCATCATTTTAAAATGTCTCGATATACTTTAAAAATATTCTAAACAATCTGTTTATTTACAGGGACAATAAATTAAACTAAAAACTTTACATTGTTACTCACAGAGCTTGCAAATACTGTATTGTATTCAACAAATTTTTTGAGAATTATAGTATTAAGATACAAAGCATACAGTTGGTGACTGGATTACTCATCCTTTATCTTGCCTTGGTTATACATCATGATATATCTAGTGAATAATGATCCTAACTTCAACCGTTATACAATTTCTGTGAATACCACGTTTCTAGGGTTCTATGGAATAACATAAGTCTTTTTAGGTCAGAATTTAACTAGTTATAAATAGATATAAGTATAAATTTTGCGACTACACAAGTTCTCTAAATTTCTTCTAAACAATAAAGCCTATTTTTAGTATTACTTTTTGAAAAACTTCTAACTGTAAGTACTTTGCAAGAACTGATGCTAAGTTTCAATTTCGCGAATGTACATAATTGCAATTCTTCTAAGTATAGTGTTCCTCTTGCTAAAATGCAATTCCAAACAATCTTCGCAACCTACTAACCTCAAAATGTTTCAAATTAGTATTATATAGAAATCTGCTTGACCTGAATTCAGAAATGTATAACCAAACTTTGATTCGTTATTGGCTAAATTTGGTATTATTTCAGAAAATAATTTAATATTTTTAAACAATATTTACATTTTTTTTTAAAATATCATGAAAACTGCGTGTATTATTTAGCATAAATTTCCATATACTTATATTTATATTTATTTACACATATGTTTACAGAGATATTTGTAAGAGTTTATCTGAAACTTATCGTTTCGTACTCATAAGACTAGTCTTTAAGAGAAAAAGCCGTTTTTGAGCAATTGGCTTTGACTACTTAAATCAAAAGTTTATTATTCAAATAATTTTTCTACGTAAAAACTTTCCATTAATGAACAAATAAAGTATGCGTATATACAAAGGCGTATCATTAGCATGGATCACTACATTTCGCTTTTCTTTTAACATCATCCTTTGTATTATTCTTTTGACGACAACTTTCAGTCGATTAATCAAATTACTATCTTCCGCTTTTCTTTAAAACTTTTCAGGATCTTTTTACTTTAGATCGCTTATTTATCATTGGTGAAAAGGCTGCTGTGTATTGTCACAACTTTTTGATCTTTTTTTTTATTGAAATAAGCACTCGAACATTTGTACGCGATGAAGAAGTGCATCAAATAGTAGTTAGCTTGCGCTGAACTTGATATTCCGTCGCTTTTGCTCGCGTTCAATTATTCGGTTCCTTCCTGTTTCAAACCCTGATTTCTAATCTTACACTTCCTTTCGTAGATTTGTTTCCGCTTCTGTATGAAGAAATCGATAGAAACGATGCTTTTGATAACAACCAGTCCAACGCTGCGCATAATCCTGCCCATTGATATTTTTTTATACATACGTTTTTCAATAATTTCCGTTATGTTATTTAAAATGTCACAATGCTTTTTCAGATTTTGCTCTTTATAACTCCGACTACAAACGTGTAACAACGCGTGCTTTGTTCGTTACTTAATCTCTATCTCTTCAAGAGAAAAGCCTGTTAGCACAAATGAATACAATGCTGACATAAAAATTTCAAAGTTTCCTCTGGGATACCAATCCCTGTATTTTTAAACTTTTTGTGGACAATACTATCTTCGTTTCCTAAGTTTTGAGTACGAAATCCTCTATTTAGAAAAACAACGCCTTGAGATTCGGTTAAACTTTTAACTTTCCGAACTTCTTAATATCTTAAATAATGACAACTGTTGCAATTTCATCTCCAGGTGTAATCAAAAATATTTCATCTGATAACTACAAGTACGTATATTTTCTAACGATGTAGTTAATTCTTGTATGGTTTCAGTCATAATCTATTTCATTCGTGGTTTATTATCAATAATTTAAAGCAATATTCGAGGTAATTCATAATAGCAGCAATAATTAAAGGGGAACTAAAACTTAAAATAATAATAATAATAATAATAATAATAATAATAATAATAATAATAATAATAATCAAATGTATATTAATGGGTTCTTATAAATCTAATAGAAAAAAAAATAGTTTATAAGAACAAATTAATTTTTTTAGTCACTGGTTTTCTTTAAATTTTTTTTTAAATTTCGATATTTAAACCTGTTCTATTTAAACGTTTAATTATTTTACTAGACACGATTATTTTTAATTTCAAATAGTAATTTAAATTTCTATGTATATGCAATTTCTTTGTATATGCAGTTAATACCATATTTTTACGTTAAATTCAGTAAATGGATCACTCCTTAATCTAACATTTACATAACATGCAGATTTATCTTTATTATCTTTATATATATGTACACATACATTTTTTAATGTTACTAAAATAAGAAAATCTTAAATTAAATAGCAACTATAATAACAGCAATGCTTTTATACCGATTTTCCATTAAGAATTCGATTAAATGTCTTATTTTATTACAAAGTTACACTGATCTATTACCGTACCATCAGTTAATACATTATTATCTACGTAGTTTGTCTTCCATGCGTACATTAAAGTACATGTAACAACTTGTTTCTGGATATACTAGTCTAAAGCGACAAAAAAGCAAGATATATATTCGACTCTAATTACAGTAAGCTTTAGTCGTTTATTTAGTAAGAATACATGAAAGAGATTTTACGTAGATTTCCATTATAGAGGATTTTTCTATTATATTAATCTGTCTATCATCTATATAAGAAAGTTTGTTATAGACATATTTCAGAAAACTAATTATAAAACTTTTAATGCATAATATTTTTAGAAATTTTGAACAATACAGTGCATTATTATATGTTATACTCTACATATTGCAAATTACGTATAAGTTGTACTACCGAATTGCACCATGTTTGAAGTTTAATTTTGAATTATATAAGAAAATTTACCAAAATATAATTAAATTCATGCTATAAATCTAACTTGTTCTTGTTACTAACATTAAATGTAAATATATTTATTAAAGATGTGACCTAAATCTATGGTTACAGTAGCTATTTCATTATATTGAACTTGCTACGACAAACGCAGAAAAACGTACGTGAATTAATTTTTCGTTTATTATTTAGAATTACTTATATTAACTAAATAACAGTAAATGTAAATTCATAAAATAAATAAAATCATAGTAAAAATTAAATCGACTTTGAAATCTAATAAATACCTTGATTAGTTTTTAATGACTTCTTTTTGATCTTCAAGTTGCAACTTTAAATTTAATCATTTACGGAAGTTCCTATTAAAAAGAATTCAAAGAACTAAAAAAAAAATAAATAATAATCTCTTTTAAACACATTCTCATTTTTACAATTTTTTTACTTTTCATAATTTTTTACAATTTCTTTGTACGTAATAAAATGTTGTAAAATATGTGCAATATTAATTCATTCTCCAATCGTTAACTCTCCATTTATATTCTTCGTAATATTTGCTAATTAGCAACTAAAAGGTTTCTCAATTTATTTCATATTAGTCAATATTTTGTAATAGAAATATTAATCAAACCACAAATGAATTTCATTTTTAACTCACTTTTCGTTCTATATTATCGTGAATCGTTTAGTCTAATTATGATGATAAAAGATGTTCGCCACTTGTTATTACAAGTAAGTGCAAGAGCCTTAGAAGTAATTGGGAGTGCACCTGAACACTTTGAAGAGAGCGGTCTTTATCACTCTCTGCATTTCATCTGGGTGCACAGTACGGTTTTTAATTTCTTTTCTCGCTCTGGCCTTCGTCTGGATATACGAGCAATCAAATAAACTGGGTACTATAAAGAATACTTCAGACATCTCATATCTACAAGAGTCTATTGACTCTTACAACTATTTTCTATTGTATACGATTTCTGTTTCGTTTCAAGTGAATTTAGCAGCGATCATTGTAAATGTATATTTTTACTTGTCTATTTAATAGTCGGACGAACTTTATGAAATACTATCTGGATACAAATAACGTAAAACAGGAAGTTGAAAATAATTATTTACTTTATTTACTTAATTTAAATTAATTTAATGTCGGTTCGCGAAAATAATGTTACAAATATTATAAAATTATAATTGCGATAGTAAAAGAAGTGTCAAGACGTTAAGGTTATTTTATTATATTCAATTAATCATAAAATAATAATAGCATCACAGATAAACTAAGAATTTGATTAAACAGTAGCATAGTAACAATACTGCAGCTAAGTAAAATTCTTTTTTTCGCATAATCATAAGAAATTAAAAAGTTGCTTATATATCCACCATATATTTTATGTTTTTTACTTTACTTTACGATTTCATATAAAATTAGATAAAATCTTTCTAATAATATTTGTAAAAGGTAATTTTACAGCCTCGTAATTTTAAATAACTTTTCTAATCTATAAAAAATAAAAACGCTCATAAGTAACTTATTAGTGTAAAGTGTTAATTACAAGCTTTGATTTATCATGTGCCTACAGTATAGTTCTTATTTTTTATTTTATTTTATTACTTCACATAAAATTAGATAAAATCAAACTAATAATATTTGAAGAAGGCAATTTCACAGCCCCATAATTTTAAATAACTTTTTTAATCTGTAAAAAATAAAAATGCTTATAAGCAATTTATTGGTTTAAAGCGGTTAGAACGAGAGAGGATAATTGCAGGGACACAAAGCATTTCTATAAATAATTCCATGCTAAATAAGCAGCAATAAATTAAAGACAATAAGCAATTGGTACAATTGTGATTATGGTTTACTCGTTAAAAAAAGTGGATAAGAGGATTTTTTGCTCTCTTTCAAGAACTTCAAAGGATAAGAGTGGCAGCGGATAGAGAATGAGAGAGAATCGGAGAGAATCCCGAGAGATATAGAGCGGTACAAAGAGTGAGAAAAGACCATTTAAACGCTGAGCTCGAAATGGATACGTGACACTTGTGCGACAACGGGCTCTCGTAACGATTTCATCGCATATTCACTCTTCCAGTTATTCGAACCGTGTATATAGCATTCAGTGGACCTCGATTACCTCGAGGATAATCAAGCTACACGCTATCGTTGCTTATGCGTCGATTCTTCGATCGTTAGAGGCGTCCTCGCAATATACTCCTCGGGGCAATAATGTTAGATCTTGTTTAGATCCGCTGCACTCTCTTCGGTGCAAACAGGAAAACTTTCGCATCTTACGCTAGGAGGTAAAGACACACCAATTTGGGTTACACTAAGACAGCATCTGCCTCCGAGCACGGGGGAGTATAGGTCGTTCAGCTCTTACGAAACATAATGGGGGGGGCGGGAGGAGGAATGGAAGCTTGTTCAACTTTCAATTCAAATTAAGCTCAGTTACCAACGAAGATGCCTGCACCGACGTTCGCCTCGGTGTAAATAGAGAAGCTTGCGCTGTAAGATCGAGATAGGGCGATGCCGGTAACACCTGCACTATGTCTGCCTTGGAGCACAAAAGAGGAGAGAAGCTTACTTATCTTCAAATTTGGACCGAGCCCAGATGCTGTGAAGAAGACGGTAGATCGATCTCCTTGATGAGCTTGTTTAGTTATCATTATATTCTTAATTAGAATTATTACTGGGGCTCTATTTATGGTATTCCTAGTGATCAAATAGAATAGCTAAGTACGTTAGAGGTAAATTTATACAACGTTAAAATTAAGTGTAAATAATTTTGGGTTTAAAGCCCAGGCCATATTTCACGTTTGTGCTCAAGTGCTTAATCTGTGATACGCCTCAAGGTTTGAGAATTGAAAGCATAAATCTATAAAAAATATTGCACTGATTAAGAATATTTAAGAGGCTAAGGAGAGAGCGAGCAAATAATTTTATCGGCTGGATATTTGGCACGTGGAATCATAAATTATCGCGGAATAAATATTTCTAAAACTATCTCGGTTGGATCTTAGATATGTTAGATGAATAGTATTAAAAACGGGAAGGCCGTCGAGTTGGAGTGAAACGAGCTTTACTCGATCATGTGCAAGGTTTTTGCTCGGGTGTAAAATACATCGCCTTAAATGTATAGATTGGAGTAACGAAGGCGTCAAATTTATAAACTCTGATAATAACTGAATAATAGTGCCATACGCCAGATATTAGAGAAGGATTTTCGGTGACCATGTAGACGTTTATACGATATCTGATCCAAATTAAACATGATGAATGTGCGATATCGCAAAGCCTTGCAGGGTGAACGAATTTTTTAAAAAAGTTTCTAATTCCAACTATTAAACGCGTATCGATTATTGATCCGACATCTGCACTTCAGTCTTATGATTATAAGTCAGTGTTGCTATTAACGATGACTTTGGAAATGGAAAGATTAGATTGTGCGACACGTGCGAGAGAACTGTGCGATGAACTTTATAAACAAGTTTCGCAAAGAATTTAATTAATTTATCAAAATTTGCCTCAGCCGAACTTTTAATCCTATTTAAATTATTCTCAGTATCCAATAAAACTGTTTATTTCCGGATAGAAAATGTTAAATGCTTTGTCATTTTCCTCGGTTAAGAACATTAAGGTAATAAAGTCAAACAGTTCCTGAGTACACTCATTTTTATAGGCTATATTGACGAAAGAACATTTAAATCCCGAATTCCTACATCGACTCGTTGTGGAACGGAATTTAACCGATGCTATAGATCAATTTGATGTTTAAAACTTCGTAAAAAAAAAAAAATAATAATTCGAACGAGTAACAGTTTTCTAATACACGCGTGATAGTTTAACGCCGAAAGTGGATAATAAATTATTACGAGTGCAATTAACATTAAAATTCAATCTAATTTAGTTGCTTATGTAGTGTCACTGGGATAAAGGGAAATGTTGAAGCGGTTCGATGCAAATTGTAGTGCTTTTTATTGAGAACTTTCAGCTTTCTACTTTGTTAACTTTTGTAGCACTTTAAAGGCATCTTAAAAGTACATGCACTTATACATTCATTTACCACGAACCTCTACTATACACCTTCAGATAAAAATCTCGATTTAATAGGTCTTCTCATCGACGTACTTTTATTCATTAAGATCAACTCTATTTATTATTGGATTAACGCGTTATTAAGCGATATTTATTAATTCGCATTAAATAAACCAACAACCAACTTAAAATATTTTTCTGCAGCTTAGATCCTCAAAGTGACCGAAGTAAATAAATATTTGCGGAAACAGGATAAAGTTTATTAACGATATATCCGCTCATTTTATAAGGTCATTTATTACAGTGATTTTGAGACTAACAGCATTCAAATCAATATATCATCTTACACACCCAAGAACAAAGGCAGTAGTAAAACTCGTAACGGATCGTTATGTATTGCCATCAATCAAGATTAACAGCTGCATATAAGCTGAAGTATGCTTTCAATGTCACTGATCTAAATTCTCACATCACGTATTATCCACTAGAATGTGTTTTCCGCAAACAACAATGGGTTTACGTATTATTGTTCAAATATCGTTATGATGCTGTTTTTTAAAATTGTAAATACTGTCTGACGCATGCGGATCAATTTAAATGCGCATCTCAAGAAGACATTATACGTGATTCTGCTGCTGGACGGTATATAATATACAATATAATACTTTTATATGAAATATATTTTATAATATACCGTTTTGCATCGTAATTGTTTTAACAACACAATTAATTAACCAGTAAAATGCTTTTCAGAATAATGTATTTATAAGCGAACAAAATGGCCAAACGTTTTACTAATAACTAATAAATATCTCGATATATTAATAGCTCGACAATAATTAACAGGTTGATTATTTAGCTACAATGTAATTAAAAGCTGTATAAGATCATTGGCGAAAAATGATGAATGCAAGTGTATTCGTTAATATCTACGTGAAAAGAATTTCGATTGATCCTCTGAATCTAAAATGCATAACACCGAGACTAAAATATCAAATAAAAAAGAAATATTATTCAGTTTTAATATATCTTCTTTATTGTTAAAATATTTTACATAAACAATAAAGCAATCGTTGGATGACAAATTGACAGGCACTTGGCATTCACGATGGTGAATTTGATTTGTGAAATATATTGAACATAATTCAGTTCATCCATTCAATATGCCATTTTATGTATTTATCTTCTATTGTCAAATTAAAATAAAAATTAAAAAATAATACCAAGACGTGTAATTAAAATTGTGACTTTTATATTTGGCTATTCATTATTAAGTATAAAAAATATTTTCGCGTCACCATTCATGGGATTCGGGATGAAAGTAGATAAAAAAATTATAAGCAACTTAATATTTATAGTGTAGATAATGATATATTCTGATGTATCTGGAAATTCAATTGAAATTCAATATTCCAAACGTACATTTTTCTTACTTTTCTCGTACTTTTCGTATGTATTAGTTCACTACATTTATCTTCTGTGACGTTTTCATATATTTAGCTTTACAGGCGAAAATAATATTAAAACGTAAAAAATTTATGCAATTGCATTCACGCATTCGCTGGGTGTTTCAATATTTTAGCAGCAAGAAAATAAGTGTAATTAATGTTACATAACGCAAGTCATATAAAATTCCCTCTTATAATAAAATAATAAATAAGATTTCATGTAACGTTGTTATTTATTCAATAATGTCTGCTTTCAATAAAAAACCTGTGATTCATATTATTTTTCCTTTTCAGTTTACTGCAGTTTAATAAAAATATGAATACCAATTTTACGAAGAATTGCATGAAAATACTTAAATTAACTTGATTATTTATACTTTAATATTCGGCCATTCAATTTAATTGAACTTTGTATCGAAATTATGCAACGATAACAAAATAATATTTCTAATTATAAAGTAACAATAAATCAATATTTGTAATTAAAAAATAACAACATAATAGCGTTTTTAATTATAAAATAATAATATGACCGAACCGATGCATGATGAGTATTTGATTTAAAAACAAGAATGATATCATCCCCTCACTCAACTCTTGAGAAAAACTTTTCATTGTATCAGCTATCTTGATTAACTTTGCACTTTCAGTCGGGTTTATCTTTATTAGCTAAGTTATAATCATTTGATAATTAAGCAAAGTAAGTCCTTGTGGAAAGGACGCAAATTCTCTGGCTCCTCGTGCCTCTCATAGTTTGTTCGGCGCTTCGATTTTAATCGCGCTATCGAGGCTCGGGCTTCTTCTTACCAACTACTTGAAAGGTCTAGCTCTTGTAAAGGGAGAAATCGAAATCTAACACTCGCCCGAGTGCTTAAACAATTTTAACACGAATTAATATTATACGGAGATCATGCTCTTATGCAAGTGCAATTTAGACTTTTAACACTGTTATCGCTACCTTGTTTCTGCTCGAGCCTACCACCGCTAACGTTCAAAGAAAATAACGATTCGCGGTATTATTTTAAACGACGGACAATAGTCGGCACTTAAATCTTGTCGACGTTAAATAATCGATGCGCTCGGATAAATCTCAAGATTGCTACTAACATGAATTGTTATCTGTTGTTCCAGGGAGAAGAAAATCAGTATGCTGTTCCCGGCGTTTTCGAATGCTTACCCTGCGCTGAAGGGTGCGAGTCTTGCGAGGATGGCTCTCCGTGCGTCGTTTCTCTCAATTGGCTTATGAGGACTGCTATTCTTATCTTGGAATGCTGCGTCATAGCGTGTCTCCCAGTTGTAGTATTTTTTACGTGGAAATATGGTAACGTTAAGGTAATTATAAACGATAATTATAAGCGAAAATGAACGCGAATTTTTTTAGTCTGGCTTAATTTTAATTTCAACTGGAGGCGCAAAATCTGTTTCCAAAGTTTCTGGAATTGAGCTCAGACAGGTTTATAATAGTAGTGGAAATATTAATTATTATGTTTTACAGGTAGTTAGAGCTGCAAGCCCTGTGTTATTGCGCGTCATTGTTCTTGGAGCTTTCTTCATTTATTGTACTGTAAGTAACTACGATTCCTTAACTTAAATAGAATAAAGAATTTAAAGTAACTAAAATCAGATTTATTAATGGTTTATGACTCGATGAAAATATATTAAATTTTTTCGTAAATTTTACGAACTTTTCCACGTCATTTTTTAAAACTTTTGAAATCGAATATTTTTCAATTGTTATTTTCATATAAATGAAGGGTTCTAACTGTATGAAAATAAATCTTGGAAGTGTAAAAATTTGATTAATGTATTATTTGTGAACACATGTGCCAAATAAATTACTTTAATATTCATTTTTCAATAAATTTTATTACAAAACTTTAATTTAATTTTAGACTCTGTAATGTGGGTTTTCTAACGGTAGAAATATTCGTTACAAATTGTTGAAATTTATCAAAAGTTTAGCTGACTTTAAGGACTGTTTTAAAATATAAAGAAAATTCCACGCGTACGGAAAACGAATTTTTATTATTCAACTAATTAATAGAATTTTTAAAATATTTTGTATTTGCGCAAACGGTCATAATAATTTCTTAAAACCAAAATATGCAATAATACAAATATAGAGGTCGTTATTCTCTCTGTAATAAGATATGGAAGAATTAAAAAAATCACGTATTCCAATCTGAATGTATCAATATTTTCAATTTTTTAGACTACAATGAAAAAACCTTGAAATTAAAAAATTCTGAACAAGTATTTTTGTTGTTACGAGTCATTATTAATGGGTATGATTTTAATATAATCTAGCATCTCGTATGCTATTCAATTTTTTGGAAATTTTATTTAATAGCGCGGAATTACCTTATTCTAATTGCCGCTTCTTATTTTATAAAACTTTATTTTATTTTAAACTAATTTACAACTTCTTGCAACGACAACGAGTAATTGATTACACTTATCCGGGCTCACCATCTGATCGTTGAAATAATAATTGACAGTTCTGAAGTAATGCTACTTGTTTTATCTATTTTGTATGCGGTAATTGAATGTATACGTGTATATTATTTATCCATATTAATAAAATAATTATAACAGCTAATGAAATATAAATAAGTTTACTCATTATTCGATATATTATAATGAAATCACTAACAAATTGGCTTTGAGATTACTGATAAATTAAATAAACTGAACATTCCAATATTTGAATACACACAATCGTATTCATTATAAATATTACTACAAATAATGATATTTTCGGATTTTAAACAAATTTTTATTGTCAACGTAGCTCGAACAATAATTGAAATATTTAACAATTCAAAATACCCAAAATTGAATGATTATTTTTACGATTGTTTTATAAATTTAAACGTGAAATTTCTCTTGCTATAAAAAATTAAATTTTGATAATCGAATAGTATTACAATCTTGGAAAATTAAAAAAATATTATAAATTATGATATAAATTATTCTAATAAAGTTTTTTCCCAAGAACTTTAATGTAAATCATAATGAAAATATTATAAATAATGTAGAGGGAATATGAAATTTTACAATCATTTCTTTGATAAATAAAAATGAACTACAGGGTTTCTAAATGTCTTTATTTTATGTAATTTTGGTTATTTGAATCATTTACTTAGTTATCTTTAAAATATTTTTAAATATTACATACAAAAATCTTATACAACTATTTTTCTCTAGTAGTACATGATAATTTCCATTTTTCCAATACTTTCTTTTTTCAGCTTTTTTTCAATTTTCGGATTCTTTTAGCAATTTATCTCTATTCCTTTCTATTCATAAAAGTTTAATCGTTTTTCCATTATCTACTTCCTCAAAAACTTTTTTCTTTTCTGGTCATCAAATAGTAAAATTTTTATAATTTATCTTTCCGATTTATTCTTACAAAGAAAGCTTAGCCATTCATTCGCCTTTACCATTATTATGCTCATTAAATAATTTATTTTAATTATATTTTCATTTTTATCACTACCTCTTTTATATTTAGTTTTTATACAATATATATGTACTATGTGTTACATTATATAAAAAAGAATATTTTAATACAATTTTAAAAAATTTTATTTATAATCTTTTTTATTTTATCCAATATGAGCTATTGAATGGTAATATATACTTAAACATCCATGTTATATTTATTCCTATTATATTCATTCTTTGAAATTTGATCTTTAGAATTTATTTTCTCAATTTCGATATAAATTATTCTAATAAAGTATTACTTTTCAAAAGTAATTTAATGTTATTCGCATTTCACGTTTCCACAGTTGAGCTTTATATTATATTTATTCGAAACATAATTCGAAAGATTTAGAATAGTATTGTTGTGGTAAAATTTTGTGGTAATAAGAAAAAATATTAGTACTTTCATTTAACAATTTCGAGATAAAGTTACTTTCACAGATATAACTATTAAAGAAAAGTAGTTGATAAAACATTATAACACAAGGAAAATCTTGTAAATTCTTCTTATTTATTCAAAATATATATTTAATATGAAAAAATACATTTAATGCTATTAAATACCGTAAAAACAGTATCTCGAAATATTTTCATAAAAAATTATTGTAATAATTATAAAAAAACCGTTGGAATTAACTCGATAAAAATAAACATAAGTGAAAAATAATAAAAAAGAATACTGGTAATATTCATTAAATTTTAATAGTGGAAAGTGTTGATCAAATTTGTGTAGCACAGAAGCAGCTTAAGCAAATATGCAATGATCATACACGCGTGGGAAAATATTTGGCAGCGCGACCTGAGGTGTTTAGATCTCATACGGGGAGGCGTTTATGGTACCCTAGTTATTCGTAGGTCAACGAAGTGATGGCAATCACGGTTTATGTAATTGCAAGCGTAAAATTTCTTTCGATTCACGAAAAAGCGTTTCGACAGAGTAGAATGGAAAGTGCGATATGAAAAGTGGAGCCCAGGCCCGACAAAACCACTGGACTTGGAAAGTATTTGACAATTTTCCTCTTGTTTCGTAGGTTCAATTATTGTACCTCTGCAATTTCCATCAAAATGAAAATTTAAATTTCTGGTTACATTTAGAGTTAACTTTATAATTATGTTTAATAGCAATTGTCTTTTTAAAATATTTTTTAAATTTATAACAATTTTTCTGAACTAGTTCTTTATTTTAATAATCAATGCACAACGCGTATAACCGACTATCTTTTTAAAAACAAAAAACAACAAAACTTCAATTTATACATAATGTTTAAGAACTATTACGAGATACCCGTAAAAATAATATTTAACATATATTATTCTTATTTATTTTATTATTTTAAGTAATAATTTATATGAAATTCTTAAAAATAATAAGAAAAATTGAAAAACATTACTACTTTACCTTTGAAACTGTTCATTAACTATTTTATGTGCTGCAACTGACGAGTATATAAAAAGTAATGTATATTGTTTAGTATAAATATATATATACACATATAATAGTTATCTTCTTTATATGTGGGTAATGTAAAAAGCACTGCAATTGAATAAATAAACAATATTTTTATAAATGTTTTTTAATTAATTTTTCATCTTAATTACTGTTGAATTTTATGAATTTTATCGAGCCTGTTACAAGAGGCAGTGATAATTCCTCTATTAATAAAAAATCTCTGATCTATTAGCCTCATTTTTTATTTAAAAACGGAAAATTACATTGGATATTAGATAAAGTTAATATGGAACGATTCGCACCATAACTAGTTGATATTTTATGCAATAACTTATTTAGAGACTGAGGCATTATGTTTCGAAAAAGACACGGTAAATCGATTGCTTATCTTAATTTCATTTTTAAGACGCCGCAGTACACCTGAGCAATATTTACGATGGTTTTATAAATTATATAAAGTCCAAAATGTATATTACATTACTACGTCCCAAGCATAGTCGCTATAACTTTATGAAAGTAAAAAGTCATCGTTATCTTCTGCGGCAAAAGTGTACTTTTCTAAATCCATTATTTTGATGTCAACTCTCATTAACAGCTACAAATCGACGCAAAAATACCTTCACATTGTGCCAGAAAAACTTCAGACAATCACTTGAAATGTTTCTTTGGCACTGTTTTTGTTTGAATGTAAGCACCCACCTGGTGCTCTGCTCGTTCATATCCAAATATTTGTGTAACATATTGCTTGCTTCTTTTGTGGACGTATCTACAATCTGTACTAACTTTCTCACTATCGTTCATTTATCCCTGAAAACGATTTTCTAAACTTTTTGGCGTAGTCACTTTAGAGGCACTTCCTGTATGTGGTTCATCACCAGTGCGTGTTTGACCCATTTTCAGCTCTTTGATCCAGCATTTAACTGCCGCATTTTACGAAGAAGTCTTGCAATTTCGCAATAATGCCTTCTCCAATTTGTATCGTACCCGAGAATTTCAGAAAAAATCATGCAATGATTAAAGGAATTTGAAATTTTCCCATTGTTCGAAAAATGCTCCAATGTGTTACTTTGATAGATTAACAAAACTATACTACACAAAGTGTAAACTCGAAACTCTTTTGAAAACTTGGTGAAGAATAAATCATGTAATGCCACCAGGAAACTAAGCTTAAGAGCGTCATCGGTATGTGAAATCTGCAACTTTTTCCCCTACCCTTTTACATCTGTATTAGATTATATATGTGTATCCGCATTCGTATAGCTCTATCACTTCATTACACTGGCTTTAAATCTTTACTATAAGATATTTTTCAAAGTAAATTATTTCATACTAAATTGCTTATTATATTTGAAGAATGACATAAGACACTGTAAAATATTATTACTGTTTTTTGCATTTATATTATTAACAATTATGTTAATTTTTTTTTATGTCTCAACTGTCAATCTGATTTTTTATTTAACGGAAAATATGAAATTTACAATTTTTTTAATAAAAACTTATTACGACCAACCGAATACTCGACATTCTTTGTTAGATATATTTAGATATAAAATTTTTTATTTCAATAATTTTAAAAAAATTTACTAAATTAAGTTTGTCTTATCCCATTTATGTATGTGATGCATTTTTACCTTGAAAAATTCCATGTATACAATTTTTATTAATTTCAAAAATACATTTGAACTTTTACTTTAAAGTTATTTAAGTATAATATTATACCTATATTTTATGCAAGCTGATTGAAATGTATAATATTATTAATAGTCAAGCACATTTATTATTGTGAAATATTTCAAAACTTATACGTACAAATTTAGCATTATTAAAACTTCTGATTTAAAAAGTTAAAAAACACATGTTATTATTAATTTGATACAACCTTATAAGTTTTTATTGTTGTATTATTATAGTATTATTAGTCAAAATTAATTTTCTTTACATACATCATTTTAATACTTATATTTCGTAAATTAAATTGAATTTAAAACTGACAAAAGAGGAAAAGTAAAAGAAAAAGTTAGGAAAGTTGATTGTTTTTAAATGAATTCGTTGAACCCTATTTTCATTAAATTTAAGATTTGTTTTACAATTTATTTTAATTCAATTGATTAAAATTGTTCATTAAATTCATAAGTATATTAATTTTTTTTCAATATAAAATTGTTGTCATCATTTTTTTACACATAAAATATTTGAAACTCCAATTTATAATCGAAATTATTGTAAATTTTGCTCAGTAGATCATTTTTCTCCCTATTAATGTACCTCTTATTTCTTTTACTGCACTTTATCAATGTCATCTAATCCTAGGCAAAACAGGTTTGAGCTTAAAAGATTTCCTTACCTGATCCATCTACTCGCCTCAGAACATTCAAAAATCTCTTTTCACGTCGTAATTTCATTTCACGTCTTTTACTAAATTCTTTTTATCATTCTTAGCATTTTTCTATTATATTGTAAATTTTCTTATTTTTCACTTAAAACTCCTTTGTTGACTATCTAAAAACTATTTTAAAGCTAACAAATATCACGTCCAAGTTTCTCTTTTGTATTTTTCTTAATTGATTTTTACGTTATTTAAAATCTATTACTGATCTTTTATATCTCTTCTTACTCTATACCTTATTTAATTTTATATCGTAGCATCTCTCTTTCTTTCAACATTCTTCTTATGTATTTTGTCATAATTATTAATAATTTATACTTAGTACTCAAAAATGATATTCTTCTGTAATTACTGACATTATTCTTTTTATCTCCTTTATTAACTGGAAATATCCTAGTTATTTGCTTTTTACGGTTTGTCATAATCCATTTATAATATTTAGTACCTTATTAAGCAATATACTGAGCAATTTTTTTTTAATTCTGTTATAAGTCTATCTTCTCCGGAAACCTTTTTATTTTTTTATTCTGTTAAAAATAAATTTAACTCTGGATAACGGTATATCTTTGTTCTATTCTTCTTTCTCTAGCTTAATTTTTAAATTGCTAGCATTAACTTCCATTTTGTTTTAATTATTTTTCTCTTTATTTCTCGCCTCTAGCACTGTTGTGATTTATTTGATTCATTCTTCTTCTTTATATGCTCTCTTTTTGGTTTCTTTTACTATAAAATTTCTTACCGTTCTATAAAAATTTGTACTGTCGTTACTTTTCACAACTTTTATCCATTTTCATTTTAACATTTCTTTTCTAACCATTCCTTTGACTTTTTTAGCTTTTGTTCTTTCATATTTGACTTCAATTTTATCAATATCACCTTCTAATTTAAGTTATTTTTTCGTACTTTTTTCTAATTTTACAATTTCATTAATCTTGTTTCAAATTTCTGTCAAATATTTTAATTTTTTTTCATATATTTTTTTCATCTTTTAGTTCTAATATAATTTTAACGATCATATTCAATTTTCGTACTTTTTTTAAAAGTTTTTATTAATTTTCTAACATTTAAAATATTAGACCATAAAACTACTAAAAATTAGTAAAATTAAAACCACTAAATGTCGTTTTTTAATTTTAACAAGAGTATCGTATTTTTCTATCCTTCCGTTCTGACAAACGTGGATCTTTTCAAATAATAAAATAATAATTAATTTAGTTTTACATAGTAATATTTATAATAAAACTTCACTAATAATGAGACTTTTTGTTTTAATACTTTAATTTTCAAATAAAATTTTCTGAGTTATAACATTATTTATGCTGTAAATATTAAGTATTTATTTCTGTTGATGTGGGTTCATATTTATATTCCTAACGTCAATATCCTGATTATTGTTGTAAATTTTTATTTTCAACATTCATTAATTTTTCTTTCTTCGAATAATTAAATACGTCATATATCATGTGCATATTACTAATTCTGCTTATTACTTCCATAATGTCTCCAACTATTCATATAGTCAAATAAAGTAATTAGAAATTTTATTTTTGCAAAGAACTAATTGTATTATTTGTTAGTCGTAAAAGAATTAAAATTTCACCGCCTTTAAACTTGTCTTAAATTTCACAATATTAATTTTTTTATTAGGAATTATTTTCTAGATTCATTTTAATCAAGGAAAGTTTATTTTCTTCATTTAAACTTTCTCTTTAGAGTGGCACTGTATTTTAATACACAGACGATTTTCCGTTACCACGTTTGTTATTTTTGTTTAATATTTATAGAAAATATTTAAAATATTTTGAATTATTTTTAAATATTTTAAAAGTATTCGTCAAAATTCTGAACTTTAACTAAAAAATTTTTCTAGACTTGAATTACAAATAAATATTCAATTTAAAAATATTTGACACAAAAATATCGAATATCAAGTGGTTGTTATAGAATTCCATATAAAAACAAGTTATTTGCAATAATTAATTTTCAAGAACAATATTATTATCTTTGTATACTTTTTTATAAAATTAAAATAAAAAAAATCTAAATTGATAGAATATTTATCTCTTAAGCTGTTGCATCAGAAATAATTTTGTTTTGCAGACAATAGTAATGTATCCACGACCAAACGTCGTTACATGCACGATACGTGTTTGGCTCAGAGAGATAGGCTTCTCGTTGACTTACGGTGCGCTGATGCTGAAAACATGGAGGTGAGTTGGAAGAGATGAAAGAAAGGTGAAGGACTTTAAGCTCATAAAAATTGATTTTATGTATCAGTACACCGATCGCTTTATTATTTATTCTTAATATTCACAGATTTCGAGTGCGAATACTCAAGGGCTTGATGTACATCAAAAGATTTTAAAATAAATATAAAATATTTGTGAATTAGTAGCACATACAAATTTTTTTTATGAAATTATAACTATAATATATATATATATATATGTGTCAATAGACATAAAAAATGAGATTACATAAAAAGCAAGTATTAGAACAATTGAACTGTTTAATTGGCAATAAATTTTTATTTTTTGTGTAATATTAATTAACTGTACTTTTATTTTTTTGTGCCTTGTGATAAAATATCGCAACGCTTACATTGTTAGAAACTAGTTTTTCGGAATTTCCTTTTTATAAATTAATTTTCGTCGACAATTCAATATTTTACACTCGTGACGTGAAATTAAAATTTATAAAGAAAAATAATAAATTGC
The DNA here is from genome assembly GCA_018907185.1 of Platyscapa corneri. Taxonomy (NCBI): domain Eukaryota; kingdom Metazoa; phylum Arthropoda; class Insecta; order Hymenoptera; family Agaonidae; genus Platyscapa; species Platyscapa corneri. The sequence continues at coordinate 2,174,403 of JACCHW010000019.1, read as the reverse complement.
ATTATATCAAAAAGTGTAATTTGCACTGTGTTATGTTTCCATATATCAAAGTAAAGCATAAAGTAATAAACTTAATTCAGAATAAATTAGCTCTGCGGTGACATATTCAACATTTAAAGGATAATATTAAAAAGTTCGTCTCAGCTAAAAATTTTCACCTTAGCCTTAAAATTGTTTTAAACTTTGCATATCAAGGGCACCCTGAGGAGCAATTTATTTGAAAATTTATGAACTAATGTATAAAAAAAATTTTGGAGCGAAAAAATTAAATTTAGAATATTTTTTATTTTAAAACTTTTTAATTATAATACTATTTAGTATTAAATAAAATTATACGCAATCATTCAATTTTAAATACGTATTGCATTAAATAATCAATATGTATATTTCTATTAACTTTAACTCTTTAGAATTATTTTATAAAGTATTTACAGATTCATCTCTTTTCATTAATATTGTAAATTTATAAATTGTTAATATTATGAATATTCATGCCAAGTACTGGATAATATTAACATTAATAATCTTTAAAATTTCGATAAACTCTTAAATAAGTACTATTTTATACTTATAAATATTAATTACATTTTGATACATAACCTCAATTATAGATATATTTCATTATTTTATTACATTTTTGAGAATAATGATCAATTTAATAGGAGCACAAAATTTCTTTCTTTTGTTTTTTATACATAATATACTAATAATATATTACTTTATTATGAAACATTTATTAATTTTAAAGAGAAATTATATTAAATATAATGTAAATTAATTATTTAATTATCGTATATAAATATTTCAAAAAGTAAAAAAATTTTTTATAGTAACAACATTTATTTCTGTGTTTTTTAGTACTTTAACGATACATGATAAAAAATACTTGATGTATGTAGAATACAAGCTTTTTTACATAGAATTTTTATAGCTAACCCTTCTGTCTTACAATGCACTTTAACTTTGCATTATTAAAGTTATAACGAAAACAAACTCTTGTAAACTTAAGCTTTAGATTAAATTATATATTTGAATAATAAATATGTAAAGAAGATAAGCAAAGAAAATGTAGTAATTAATTATCTAAAAAAATTAACCTAATGAGGAATTGAAAATGGGAAATGATTCAAAGCAGAAAATTAAAAAAATGCTTTTAACAAACAAATATTTAATTTCGAAAAACGTCAGGAATTATTATTATAACCCATTAAAAATATTATAAATTATACACAAATTAACCTTGAAGAAAAAAGAATAATATAAAAACAAAACCATAAATGCAGGACTCTCCATATCAAGAAATATTCCAACAAAGTACAACTCTTATTAAATATTTTGATAATTATAGTGCTTATTGTTTTGAAGAAAATATGAAAATTCTTCGTATAAAAAACTCACCCTTAAACCGTTTTAAGCGGAAACATTGAAGGTAATATCCATGAAATATTTTCTTTAAAAAAGCCACGCGGATTTCAGTCTTTAATAAATTTAAGGGCAAAGATATAAGATGTAAGATCTATGAAAAATCACAGAGCACAAAGATTTGAGATTACGCAGACCTTTGTCGCGATTATAGTATCTTACTTTGAAGAAGCCACAAAAGAAATTTAGTTCACAATAGCTGCGCGGAACGATGAGTCTAAAGTTTTCATCATTTATAACTAACAGTGTTAAAAAAGAGATATTATTTTAATGACTATTTAATTTCGATATAATTAGGCGTATAATAAAATTATTGGTTGGTTATAATAGCTTGAGGAAAAATTGCCTGTTTCAAAATATGTAATACTTTATCAAATGTGTAGCATTAAAGGAGCTAAAATTAAACCGAATATATTGAGTGAAATGAAAAAATCTATATTAAAATAATGTAAGAAAAATAATTTAAACGGAAATACGCCTTTGCATTAAATTCTTTATAAATCTTTAACTTTTAACCAAAGCGCATATACTTCGTAAATAAAGTACGTTCTCACAAACTCTTACGAGCTCTTAGAGCTCTAAAATTACCATTTCTATCAATAACGTATAGAACTGAATTGGCTGTAAATTATGTTATAAATTGCTTTTTTTATTATTGCAATATTTTTGCAAGAAAAGTATTATTACACTTTTATAGCGATCAAACTCTTGTACAATATATATGTGTGTGCATACGTATGTATGTATGTATGTATGTATATATGAATCAGGGAAAATTTGCCTAGCCAGAAGCAAATCCGAGCTACGCATATGAAGGAGCGAAGAAAAAGTGAGAAGACAAAAGATCGGACGAGATACGTGGATACGAGGCGCGAGCAATTCCCTGATCCGTAAGCTGTGAAACGGCGAACTTTGTTTACGTTCATTAATCTAGACAAAGTAAATTTTCGCATAGACATTTTAATAGTCACTCCCGATATTCTGATAAAATAATGTTTCCTTTACTTTGACGAGTTTCAATTTTAATAATAGTACATCCGTTCTTTTATGAAAACAATTTAAACTAATGCACAACGTATATGAGAATCTGAGAAAACTATAAATATTCTCGTATAGAATGTTGTACGTGTAACTCATACTCAGAAAGACATACGTTTCGCGCAGCTTAGAAGACTTTAAGATGACGTGTTGATTTAAATAGAAAATTGTAAATATAACTTGGAAAAACAATTAATTTAAAGTAATGAATTAGGTTCGTAGCAATTTTATTCGATCGGCCTGATATGCAAAAACGAATTTCTGGCGGATTTCTACGTAAGGTCCGAGATTGAGAACAGTATACATCGTAAAATGCGTTGGCCTTGCGTATAAACGCCAAATAAACAAGTTCAAACAAATATTCCTTAATCGGTAAATTCATGAGATAATATTTCTCTAATCGATATTCTAATTGCTTGACTTGATAAATTTCAGCGAATCTACCGACGGTTAATAAATACTGTTTCCACAATTTTCTCAAATATGTCGCTTATAAATAAAAGTACTTACCATCAGTTTCGGTTTGATGCACGAGTATATTACTCAATACCTTTGCTAATGTATGAGAATAAGCTTCAAACAAAAATATCGTGCAGATGTAGCATATATTTCAATAAAAACTGTTAGCAAGAATGAAGAACTCGTGCGGTAATGATCTCAAAGCAAGAAATAAAATAAATACCGTCAAAATAAAAAATAAAGAAATGTAAATGAATATTATAAAAAATTACTCGAGGATTAAAAAAAACGAGACGCGTTTAAATTTTTTATTAATGGCATTTAAAAAGTAGTTAAGAACTGTGATTAAATGACACTCACATATATTACTCTGATTGAACGTTGCACTGAAAATGCATTAGTATATCATGCGAACTACTTTTACGTTAAACTTTTCTCGATTCATTTTGAAATAATACGCTTTTATAATATCAACGTCTCTTTTCTTTCAAATAAGCAATATTTGATTATGGGAAACTTAAATGCAGGTTGACTAATCACTCAAAAGTAGATTGTAAGATCAATTGACGGCCTCAAATACAATAAGAAACATTCTAAGTAATAACAATAAAACAGCTAAGCGTTAGATTTGTTATCTGTCACACGTATATCCACAGGCAAACAAATAGACTATTCTCTCGAAACAGTGAGTTGCCCAGGGTCTCCAATCCCAACGCGTCGGTCTCCCTAGGATTGCGTAAATAAACACACGGGCATAAATGGGGTACGGAAAACTTACTAGCCCGGAGAAGTTCGACTAAGGCGAAAAATAAATACAAACAGAATATTTGCAAAAAAATATATTACGAAATTTTGTCTACAACCCCAACTTGTGTTTTACGTTCTCTAGCCAGTCTTACAATTCACTTGAGAGTAATTAGTTACACGAAAGCATTATTGTTGGATTGCACTCGAGCTCCATATAATAAATCACTACTTACATAGAAAAAACTTATACATTAAAGTGTAGTAAATCAAACTTCCGTGTAAAGAGAGACATAGAAATATTTAATTAAAGTCAGGTGAAAAAATACGAAGATAAGAAGATGTAATCTACATGATTGATTAACAATAATAAGCAACTGCGATACCAAACTAATATTTTTATTTGTCATTTTATGCTTTTTTATTGAAAATAACCTATTTCTGATAATTTAGTAGATAGATTTTTATTTATTACATACCTTTCTTTTAATTAAAACATTTTTTGAGGAAAAAAATAAAAAATATGCATTTTCATATGTGTGTGAAAGAATTAAAAATTAATGTTTAAAGATAAAAATTCGCGAATACCTCAGTTTTTTTCTTACCAAATTTATTATAATTTGCATAATAATAACAATAATAATAATAATAATAATAATAATAATAATAATAATAATAATAATAATAATAATAATGATAATAATAATAATGATAAATTATATAGTGCAAAATAAGACTAATAATACGTTTTATAAATATAATGAAAATTTGTTTATGATTCAATAAGGATAGTTCTAATTATACAATTAAATTTATTAAAATATTTATTTTAACAGTATTGTTTTTAATTTTTTCTTTACAATAAATTCTGTTTACATATTTAATGACAACTTTGATTATTACAACGTCGTTCTACGGTATCTTTAAATTTTTAAACATTTTGAAATTATTATTTTGCATAGTTTCAGCATATATTTTACGGTGTGAATTTATACGCCGTAAGTACAATATACAAGCACAATGAATGCGTATGCATACCCACACACGGGCGCTCGCGCGCGCGCACACAATATTTTAAATTCAAATAAAACGGTTTATTTTTATTTACATGTATTTTTTAAAAGTAAGAATATAAAAAAATTTAGCAATTTTTTATTATATTTCTAAATTTTTATCTTTTGATGAAAGTTCCCTTTTCTCCCCCACAAACGTGATAAATCCCATACAGCTGATATACCTATAGAGGCTAGAGTCGCTATGCACTAGACGATCCGTGATAGAGGTGAGCCGGCACGTATAGGTATATATTGCGGTAAGCCGCAGATAAAACTGTTCTTTCCATGCAACGTACGTACGGCGTTTCTGAAGATATTCTTCCCCCGTGCCCTTAAGTAGTTCACTCCTTTTACGAACCTCAGGATAAATCGGAATAAAAGGAGAAGATTAATTTAATGCGATAATATAATAATAATAATAATAAATAATAATAATAATAATAATAATAATGATAACAACAGCAATAATAACAATAACAATAACAATAACAATAACAATAACAATAATAATAACTATAACAGTAGCAATAATAAATATTATTATGAATGCATCAATATTAGTAATTCGTTAATTAATAATTATTCACAGTGTTAGAGATTCGTATAGGGGAAAGTTAAAATTACACGCATTTTATAATTAACATTTATATTTACATTTTCTATCTCTGTCTTTAATCAGATAATTAATAAGGGCTAATTAAAAATATTAATCTTCTAAAGTGTACAAAAACGTGTATTGGTTTTTGGTAATTGAAATATTAACTAGTTTGATTGGAAAAAATACTTGTGCCGATAGCCATTGAGGCAAGACTTTATTCATATTTCATTGTTAAAGAACAATTTTCGACGATTTTTGCCTTTACGTATGTAACTAATATTGAAAATTGTAATTTATGTTGTGATGATATCGTTATAATTGATCATTTATGATTTTAAAGTAAAAAATATAGTCGTATAGTATTACTTACATAAATTCAACGAGTGATTTTGAAAAATTTAAAAAATTTTGAAGTGCTGAGTAAAAAATAGTAACGCCTTGATAAAAATCCAATATAGAGCCTATTTTTTCTTTCTACTATCTATTTTTTACAAAAATTCAATATTTTAAAGTATCGTAAAAATATTGAAATATTTCGCAACTCTTGTAATTCAAAAGGCACATTATTTAAGGTCTCACATGTGCGTGCGTAGATGTATGTACACATGAATATTTGAAGTTATTTTCCAATAACGCATTCCATTGTACCTCAAGTGCTACTTTACATTATTTTTTAGTTATTTTATTTAAAAATTTCTGTTTACGCATTATGGGTAGATAAGTTTATTGTAATATAAAAAAATTTAATCTTCTCCCATTCTCTGTTATAATTAATAATAATAACATTTTGATCGTTTATTAATATTAATATTAGTTTGAAAATTATAAAGCTCTTGCTACGTTATTCAAGTTATAATTAGAAAATGTTTATAAATATACTTTATAAAGCCCACGCAATCTAATTTTCGTTATCCATTAATAAAGTAAACATAAATATAAAATTTAATATTATTTTATAAAAATTCTCACCAGTTTCTAATTTAAAACCGTTGAAAGATATTTTAAGTAGTATTTTAGTAAGACAAAAAAGGTTACGTATATATATTTTTATATTTATATATATATAATGTTACAATCGATCGTAAAAATTTAATCGACACAGGGATGAGCGAGTGCCTGTCAATGCGTACTTTCTTTTGTCCGAGGAGAAGATACAAAAAATGTTGGAAGAAAATTGCATACAGTAGGTCCGTTACGCCTCTGTGCTTCTTATTCCATCCACCTTACTTTCGTATTTTTACTTTTGTCCTTTTGCTGGTGTTCCATTCATACAGAAAATCCAACAAAGTACTATTTTATTTAATTTAAAAAATATCCATTTTGTTTTTAGAGTTCTGAAATATTTTTTTTAATTTTCTTCTCAACTATTGAATATATCTTTATTGAACTACGTAATGGAATAGTTTTTTTCACAGTCGCTTGAAGAATTAAAAAAATGAAAGCTAAAAGAGTTAGGTTTTGCTGCGGAATACTAAATTATAAAATCCAACATTCTCATTAAATGGTCTTTGATTTTTAACTTTTGCTGATTTGCGTTCGCAATTTATTTATTTAATATTTATAAAATCTTATACGCAAGTTTAAGCACGAGTAAATCCAAACTTATTCTTAGTCTTGGAAAGAAAGTGTCATATTAAAGGTGATATGCTGAGATCTAAATAGACTTATTGCATTCTAAAGTTTATTTTTATACTATCCTTTGTATTTTTAATCATGTTTCATACTTCACAGTTAATATACTTTTATCTCATTTTATTTTTCACAATTCACTCCCGGTAATAATACAATAACTATAATTCTAAAAAACTCTATTTCATTTTTTATTCCAAAAGTCTTTTAATTTGTACTGCAGCGCAGTTTGTTAGCAATATTTTCACATTGAAATTAAATATTAAAAAAAAAAGAAGAAAAAACATAAATTGACAATGAAATCGAATCCTCGGATTCTTTATTTCATAAAGATACTTTGCTCGAGTTAGATTTATTGACACTGTCATCATACTTGTACTTATAAAAGGATTTGAAAGGCACAAGGAAGAAGAACTTATACCTCCTTCAAAGTGACTCGTGCAATAGAAATTTATAAATAAAGGCATATATAACATTGAGACTATAGATAAAAATGGAAGAATGAATGCAAGCTTACTTGAAAAGATTCCGCGGTTGTGTTGTCGGTTTACCTATCGTATTCAGGTCCAAACCCTCTGATGGTACGTATGTAGGCATTAAAACAGCTCTAAAGAAATCTTATAATTAGCTAATAGTTAGTGCGCCAAGTTAAGTGTTTTTTGCGTTTTAGCAAATTTTTAACTCTAAATCGTTTGTTGTTAGTCTAAACTAAATAAAAATGTAAATAAGCAGTTAAATCGAGAAAATTTTCTTATTTATTATTCTATCTTGGTACTTGGTAAACAAAATTATTGCGAAACTTTCAATGTTAGTATTTACGGCGACTGCAAGTGAGATAAAAAAGTTAATGTTTATCTCTTTAAAAGCTGTTGTAAATGCATATACGAGTATTGTTTGCTGCACAAGATGATACGCGTATTCAAAATAGGTGCAATAAATCCAATGCATACGCACGGTATAGCATTTATTTTACATATGGCAGATACACGCTTGTAATGAGATGTATACGTGTAAACGAGCGTAGGCTGGCCAGGATTCGAAGCAGAGAAGTGATGTTTTCTTTTCACCACTACACTCGAAATGTAATCAAACTTTAAACGAAATAATTGAGCATTACTTGTTTCTAAAGTATTAACACTTTGCAGTAAACAACCGCTATTTTCACGTGTAAAAAGATTGTTCGATTTCGGCTATTTTCTATCTAAACTTCAAGTGCACTGGCTTAATAAAAAACAATAAGGTCAACGACGCGATATTAAAAAAATGTGATACAAATACAAATGAAACGTGCGAAGAATACGTTAAAATATAAAAAAGTATACTACTTATGTAATCAGTCCAACGTTACCTTTCTTCTCTTTTACTCTCTCTCTCTCTCTCTTTCTCTTTTCCAGCTGAATCTCTTTCCCTTTTATTTTTTCATTTTTGTCTCTCTCTCTCTCTCTCTCTCTCTCTCTCTCTCTCTCTCTTTCATTTACCGGTGAGATAAAGTAGAGGGAATAAAAGCCGTTAAAGAAACATAGAAATTAAAAAACTCACATTTAGAGTGGCAGTGCACAAAAAACATCAGTGCGCACGTAAATACGCTTAAAAAACGATGCCACACCAGGAGAAAGTTTATCTCCACTAAAAATAGAAGAAAATGTCGCGCAAAGTAATCTCCAATCTGAAACTAAACAGTTATTTATTACGAAACGCGGTAAAGCATTGTACATTATTATACCAACTCGAGATGTTTGAATGCATCTGCCCTTGTCCATCTGCGCGTTTGACCAGTGGTATTCTATTTCCGTGTCATCGACTTGGATCGTTTCATTTGATCGATATAAACTCCAGGTATAAAAGAATCGACGAGATACGGCTAACATTATACATTACATTTATGAATTGAATATAATGTTTCACGTAGCAATGCGAAAGTAATGCCTTATAAATGAAATAAATGTGTGCAATATAAAAAACAATATTGTGCAATTCACGGTCTGGACTGAGTCGACTGCTGCCAATACGAGCCATTGTTATTTCTTTTGATCAATTTCTTTAAATATTACTGGCTCTGATGCGAAGTACTAAAACGATTACGATTACGATAAACGATACGATTGACACTCCGATTTTTATTAAATTGCCAATTCTCGTGCGCTTCGAATATAGATTTGGTTGCGTACGACGCCTTACAATAATTGTCCGAACTTTTCATTTTCAAAATTCATTATAAATACGCAAAAATAGCGCGGCAGTCGATTAGCTTTTTTCACTTTTTCCTTGCCCATCTTATCGAATCTCTGTTTTTGAAATACCGATCGCTCTCCACATCCTCTCTAACGTCGTTCTACAAGTTTCTCTTGGGTTTTGCATATCCTCAATATCAGTACCCATCTCATGCTCAATTGAAATAAGTGCTTTGCTAGACTTTTTTCCATCGGCAATAAACAGACTAGGGTTGTCAATTTCCTCCAAGTAATCTTGATAGTAATCGCAAGCTGCAACGAGCTCGATGCAATCATTCCTTCTTTGAACCTTTCAACGCTCTGCCTATCAACACTTTGGCTACGAGACTATTTGAATTATACGATTACGGAATGTAGAACTCTTGCTATCGGGAACTTTTATTCGAGAAAAATTTTCATCTCCGCCGATGATTATTCATTAGGGCTCGATCGATATTTGTGAACTAAAACTACTATCTAAACTCAGATTACAATATTTTACATTAATCTTCGAGATATGTCCTCCCAAGCTTTAAGCCATTAACTGTACAAATTTGCGCCTTGAAAATAATTTAACGGTTGTTTAATCTAGTTTTTAAACAGCCCAGCGTTGTTTCTGGAAAAATCACGAGTAAGAAGTGCAGCTGGAATAAGAGCACTTGAACGTAAACCATTACAAGTATTTTCGAAAACAATTTGCGCTTTCGTTAAACAATAATGCCCCTAACTGAATAATACTTATTTCGAATCTAAAAACTCTGCTATGCTAAGTACTCGAGAGATTTTATCGCTTGCAGTGGCAATTTTTTTAACACTAGAACAGTTTTTAACGCTGGAAAACTCGAGCTAAATATATAAATATATATATATAATATTTATATATATATATAATCCTTTGGCCACGCTATTTTCACGACAGTTAACGACGTTATATCTTGCACGAATGTCATCAAAGTATTTCCCAGAGGAGGTCGAAATATCGGACTATTCGGATTTCCTTCATCTCCTTTTAAATCGATGATTACCTGAATAAGCTGATCAAAGGCTTTTTACTTCATTAAAATTTATCGCCTTTCTCGAGAGGCCTTTATAACTTTATACGTCGAAACATTCTTTAATTCGTGAAAATTAACTACAGAGCGTGTTGTTTTATAAATTTAATCCACAATAAGTCTAATAGTCCCTAGCTAGAAACAGCTTTAATAGAAATACCTCGACCGACGGAACAATCTTTAACTACTCTCATCGCGTACAATTGACACAAGCATTTCGCAGTTTGTGTTGCATTTAGTAACAATGGTTTATTTATGAGTCACCTTTCTGTCTTTTCGATCGGGGAATGAATTAATGTCTTCTTACTTTAAATTGTAATTCGCGAATGGGTCGAACTTTTTAGGCCGGATTACGCGTACAGCAATAAATTTGTGCGTGCCGATCGTTACCAACTCGGTTTTGCATAAAAGTCAATCGCAAATAGAGCCACTACACACCATCAATCTTTATATAGTTATATTGAGCAGCTGACGACTTCTTTAGACTGCAATCCCTTGTGTGTTATATTTGTATTAGTTTTGAAGTAGTAGTTACGCTTGCCTACTTCAATTATCGCTTTCCGTGTTAAAGCAGATAGTTGTGGTGGTATCGGTCTACTAAATCTTATTTTGAACTCTCTACCGACTTATGAGCTTCTTTCAGTGACATTCTAAAATTGCTTTTGACTAGACGTTAAAATTGTTTCAACTTCAAAATAAAGCGATCTCTCGACTTTTTACCTAGACGCAGATTTCTGTCGCCTGCTCTTCTTGCTTGCGACAACAGTATTAACATTAATCCACCCCTAGCTTACATATCGCCCCAACTATAAGTAGAGTCGCGTCATTTCTTTACGTAATTTCACCGACAACACCGTCATCATAAACTCATAGTCGTCATACCCAGATATGTCTTCGTAAATGACATTTTATGACACAAGTTCGTGCATGTCGTCTCTAAATGCATTTTCTTCGGCGCACTTTTAGAGTGTGATCTACTTCTATTGACGTAACTCCTAGCGCTGCTTGCCCGAAGTTCCTCATCGGCATTTCATAAGAAGTCGATGCTTTTCACTCCATGTGAAACCTTTTTACTTTTGAACTTTCACTTACTCTTCACTTTTATTTATTTTCTGCTCATATTTCAGCTAAAACTTAAAATTTGTAGAAATATTTCATGAGTTTTGTCAACTTGGTAAATTAGTTTCAAGAAATATTTTCTTATCAATTATATTTTTAATTAAAAATTCCTTATTCAATGAAAAAATAAACAGTTGTTGTCAAAAATCAAGTGCTGTATACGTCCCTTGTAAAATTAATTTAAACAGCACTTATTTATATCAGGGTACACGGAATTTCTATTTTTAAAGTCTTGTCTTTCAAAAAGATTTCTAAATCATCGACGACAATTTAATATATTTATGCAGATATAGTTTTTTCTCTGTCATCGACCAGAGAACATAAACTTGAATACAAAATAAGTTATTACGATTCGGTCTTCAGAAAAGGTCTCTCGCGTAGTTATACGCAATATGACCACATTCGTCATCTTATTAATTCTAATTGTTATCAAAGTTCTGTTAATAAGATTTTAATATAAAATATTCAATCCAGCTTATAATAATCTAATAATTAATTAAATATTAGCCCGAAAATCATTAATTGTTCTTCCCTTCATAAATAATAAAGCTTAATTTTGTTTTAGATTATTGAATATATTTATTTATTTTTCTGCAATTTTACAAATAATTCCATACATAAAATTCAGCAAAATTTATCCCAAGTTGCATTTTATTTTTTTTTAAATATTATGTCTTATCTTTTAATACCAATGAGGAAAATTTATTAATATTTAAGATTCTAAGCATATTAAACTTAAAATGGAAAAGATATTGAAGCACTCTAAAGCTTTATAAAGAGATAAACTTAACTTTATACAACAAAACTACAACTTCAATTTATTAAATTTTAATTAATGATATTTTGGAAGTTTAGTTAATAAAATAATATGATTTCTATCTTCTCACTTGTAGAATTCAAATTAAGTTAATGCATCCGTTGAAAATTTATAATTATCTAAATGGAAAACATGAATGATACACGAAAATTTCAGAAAGAATGAGTTTATTCGCGTGCTAATTATGTATTTGAATGATTATTATCATTAAGCAAATCGCGCTCGATAAAATTTTATTAATTCGGATAAGTACCTCAAAATATATCTCAATCGCATTAAGTTTTTATATTCCAGTAACTACTTAGTATTCCCTATCGCTCTTGCATTCACTTGTTCGCACAAAAGAGTTGCAAGCGCCGGCAATTTAAATCTTTTTTTTTTTCATAATACGCGATATTGCACACTTTAATTTGTTTGAAAGAGTCGAAGGATTTAATTTGACGTAGACCGGATGCGTCATATATTTGTGGCCTTTCCGGAAGATTCGTGAGGTTCAAAACATCTCTGCTGGCGGTACGTGCGCAGCATACGGCTACCGCGAGGGACAGAAACAACGCAGACATGTAATTGGTACATCCCAGATTCTCTTAAAAGGATGACCCGATGCACATCAAACCCTCGTGAGAGAAAGGGAGAGAGAGGCGTTTCGGCATCGCAACAAACTCTAGGATCCCCTGACGTTGCCACCATGTAGTCAAAACCTCCGCCAGAGTCATCAGCCTCATATGCTCCACGTTCCGTCAGATTCGACACTAACCCGGGGCTGCTGATGCTTCCATGCTTCTCTCTCTCTCTCTTTCTCTCTTGGAACTCGAGGGAGGATACCTGCGCTTGGAAATAACATCATGTCGTTATCATGAAGGAATCTATCTACGTTGTATTTTTATTTCTGAGCCACCCTTGTTACATACTGCGCTACTCCACGTATCCGCCCTTCTAAAGACGAAGGAAGGAATGCAACGGATTCGAGTAGCTCCGCCTTTCCTAAGCAGAGTTTCCTTGCTTTCAAGAAGGCGTACCTCCACCTTCTTTAACGGCTTGTCTCAAAATATTGTTTTTTAAACTACTTAAATTATTATTTCAGTGTTTATCAAAAATATTTCATAAGTTGAAATATATTAATGTTGACACACTATAACAGCTCAATTTTTTCTACATTATATTCTTTAATGTTATATAAGTGATATTTCGAAAATAATTTTTTTCTAATGCTTAATATTAGCTCGTAAACTTTGAGATATTAAAGCGCAAAAATGCTGGTTGTTTGTCGCAAAAATATTGGCAATATTAAAAGAAGAGAAATAATTATGCTTTTATATAAAGTTATTGCCTGTGTTAACAGTGGCAATAAAGTAATATGCGTGATAGATCTGACGTCATCACGCGTATGCATAGAAGAAATATAATATTTTAAAAGTTTCCAAGATATTTTAGGTATTTTGAATGTAATATTTCTTCTGACGAATAATAGAATATGTATACCATAAAATAAAATCATGCATTATTATTTAGAAGCTGTTGTTAATTTGGCAAATCAGTGAAAAGACAAGCTTTTGACGTAAAATTACAAAGCCTTTTATTTATTACAAGGAAATACAGTGTTCGTCTCGTTATAGCAATCATTTTAAAAATCAATTATATTACATTAATATTCGATTCGCGTTTTATATATTCTTATATAACCTTATTTCAATGAACATATTAACAAATATAGGTCCTCGATATTTTTTACAGTAAATGTTTTACAATATCTTTTTCTGCTTAAATTAATATAGTCGATAGCTCGGTAAATAACTGGTGGGCTATTGTTAGCGAACACATTCATTTTCGTGAATAACCAGACTGTGTAGGTATTTCTTGTGAATAAATAGATATAACCCTCAGTAATCATTGGTAACAAAATGACGTTGGGCGACAGTGCGAATTATCTCGGGAACTGTTTTGTACGTTTCATTGTAATTATCGCGTGTTTCAAAGTGAAATAAATTTCTTGATGTTTCTTTGTGACACGAAAATTGGGATTGTTCTCTTTTAATGACAAAGCATAATAATTATTGTTTTAGAAATGAATACGTAATTTAGAATGTCAGTCGCAAAGTTCGGATAACAAACGCAAATATTATTTTTACACTTTTATATATACCCTTTTTAAAATCTAGACGTTCCTTCAAATACGGTGTGTACTTTGTATAGTAAAATTTCAAAACTGACGTTTCTTCTAAGATTGATCCTTAATGAATATAAAGCTGCCATCTACAAAGGCTCAAAATAAATGATCTAATTTCGTTGATTAATAGAACAAAAATTTGTTTACAATTATTAATTTTATTGATATAATTATTTATTCAAATTAAATTCAATAATCACGTTAAAATTACTAAAAAAAAATATTCAATTCTAAATATTTTATTACAAATTGTTAAAAAAAAGCTTTTTATGTTTTAAGATTTGCTTATTATCTTTGGTAAACCTAAAACAGTTTATTTTTGAATCTGTAATTTTTAAAATTATAAAAAAATATAAAATAAATAGATTTTAAAATGATAATTAAAAAAAAGATTATTAATGATACACCTTACGCTTATTACATTTCAATGCACAAATGAATCAGTCACAGTTACGAACACTTATGAAAAAACCATAATCTTTAATGAGAATTTTAGAAAAAGCTTATTCATTTTTATTTACGCAACTTGTTTTTTCAATGTAAAACTGTAATACTGTAATCTGTTTTTATATGATAAGTGGGTTGCAGCTTTAACATTTAGAATAATTTTAGTAAGTCTGTTTGATTATTTCAAGTAAGCCTTTTGAAAGATCATTAAGAGATAGGATAAATAAAATTGACTTCTGTCACTGAATATACTACTTTGAATGTATTTTGTTATTAAAAAAAATAACTTAAATCTGGAAAAATGAAATTCTTAATTTTGTATAATAGCAGTTTAACGACGATAGATTTTAAAGATTTGAAAACTTCAAACAATATCAGCATCGTATTTCACACTCATTAATATTATGGAATGGACCCTATTTATAATCATGAAAAAACAGTAAGTTTATTAATCTCAAAGAATACTATTATTACCGACGCTTTCTTTAAATCGAATAAATCGTAACCGTTAAAAAATTAACGGTTGCTGATAATCGAATTTCTTAAGAGATAAAAAAATTCTGAAACATTAGAAATATAATGGTACCTGGCGAACAAAGGCAGAATTTAATATTAAATAAAAGCAAAAAAATGGCCGTTTCTTAAATCAAACGTGAAATTAAAGTTTCAACTAAATGTCTAACAATATTTATAATTAATGATCACTACGAACGTACCGTACTACATGAGAACTTTATTGAACCTATAAAAACTTTTATTATATCCATTATATTTTTGTATTAAAATTAAATAAATGACTTTATATGAATATATGAATATATAATTTCTTATATAAATATCAAATAGAACTTTGAGCAGAAATTATTAAATTTACTTGTGTATACAATATTTTGAATACATAAGTTTTATGAAGTTTACTCATTAACTCTCTTCTTTCTTTAAACAGCTCTCACGAGTAAACTACGATTGAGATTTGTCTCTATTTCTGCACTTATTTTAACTGCTCTAATATTTTATTAGAAACTCATATTATTCAGGAAAAATACTCATTTTATAAATTATAATTTATTTATAACTTGAGAATGCTTTTTAGATCATCTGCTGGTAATAAAATATCCGAAGTCCAACCATTTTCTTGTATAACTATAAAATTAGCGGGGGTCTTTGAGGAATTTATTTAAATTCAATATTTTTTATTATAATTTATATTATTTGCGCTATATATAAATATTCTTATCCAAAATTATAATAATAAAAAAATTATTAATTTTATCTCTAAGATGAAAATAAAATTTTAAGGTGGAAATCAATAAAACTCTTGTTCGTGAGGTTTATATTAACCGTAAATGCATAAAAAAAGTTCAACTGAAAAAAGCAATAGCCTAAATGTCATTATATTTATACAGGGCCATGCCTATCTTCTAATTTATCGTTTAAGTCCAATATAAAATAAATCGTTTGCATTTAAATATATAAAAAATATAAAAAATATTTAAAGTATAAAGTGCAAGTTGGTTATAAATCTACAAAAACTTTATGTATAAAAATAATTTAATACATTGTGATTAAAATTTTTCAAATTTTATTTGAATTTCTAAACGATGACTGATTATTTTGAATTTACTCTTTTATAATAAGTACAAGTATGTAGTAGGAAATATCGAGTAAAAAATATGTGACGTTTTAAGTGTGAGATTATTGTTATAATTTGTAAAGTGTCACACATGTCGTTGAAACTACGTTTCATGGATGCTCGAAGAAACATATGGAAGGAGAAATTCTCATAATGCTCGCCTTGAATCAATAGTGAATCAGCAATATCCTGATATAGGGGTAATCGGCGATAAATGGCGACTGCTAATTATCCGCTTATATGGGCATTTATCAAATGAAATATTTGAAGAGATGTACACGATAAGCACTAAAATCCAAGTAGAATTGACAAACGGAAATCAGTGGGATAAAATTCGCACAAAAAATCGAGGAAAGCGACGATAGGTTTTTTAGAAATCCGCAATCATTACCTCATCAAAGAAAAAACAAGTTACCAAGAGCAAATCTTCGACTAAGCATCGCTCGAGAGTCATGAAGAGGTTAGTAATCAGGGAGTTTTCAACCGACTATTACCCGAGAGGGTCGTCAAAAGGCTGCCGATCAAATGATTCACCAAGAGTTAGTCGTCAAAAAAGTAGCACCAAAAGAAATAAGCAAAAGGTCTGACTTGGTGATCACGAATCCTATGCTATAAATAATTAAAAAAACTTCTTACTTCTTTCTTTAAATTTTCTCATAATAAATAAAAATTTTAGTATTGTAAACGTTATAAATTTTTTTTCAATTTTTGTGCACTTGAGTTAATGTATCATCTTAATGGTAAATTTATGTGATATAATGCAATTAGCGCACTGGTAAATATACGCAATTTTATATTTTAAATAGTCTTTTTTTTAATTGGAAACAATTTCTGGCATTAAAATGGAAATAATTTAATTAATAGTAGTATTTTCAATTTGCGGTGCCGATTGGAAACGAGATATTTAATTTGAACGTCAAATCTGTTGAATGAAACAATGTGATTTTATTTCGAATTAAATTTTTATGTTTAAGAATATAAAATTCAACTTTTATTACATTTTAAATGATTTATAGTTCCATTAGGAACACAACGAGTCAAAATTTGAATAAATTAGGCCAGAATTTTCAAGATAAAACAAGCTAATTTAAAAAAAAAAAAATTAGAATAACGTAAACAAAAATTAACGCACTTACGCATAAATAAAATTATTAATAGTAATACTAACATTGTATAAGTATATCATGATATGATTTTTATTTTTTTACTTTTATTCTCTTTGAAATTAATAATATAAACAAATCAGTATTTTCCTTTTTTTTACTTTTGTGTACAATAGCGCGACGCAATTTTACTTCGACAGAAGATTCACTGTATCTCTCTGCAAGCTTTATTCAATTCGAATCTCACATAAAACAAACAAAATGAAAAATGAAAAATTTGTCCCGTTTTTTAAAAGCAGAGTATCGTAAGTGTTATAAAAATAAAATTTCGATGTATGTGAGAAAATCCTGTAATAAAAGGCTGCACGTTCTTTATGAAATGACCGCCAATGGAAAGCGAAAAACTATAAAGAACTATTTCCACGTAGATAACGTAACAATAAGAAAATCATATAAGTTCATTTAAAACTACATTTTAATTTTAGTTTTACTATACATAAAAGAGCAAAATTTTTATTAAAAAATAATATTGATAATCATAACTGGAGAATATTGTTTCAAAATTAATATAATAAATTGAGCTTAATGTTCCGAATTGCACACAGAAAATCAAATACAGCATACGAACAAAATCGACAGCAATTAACACCAAAAATGATTGACGAGTAGTAATTCGCTTTTTGTTCGTTTTAAGCTAGTGGAAACTAATTAATGAACTCTTCTATAAATTGCATTTACACTATTTTCAATCCTTAATTGTTAAAGAAACATTGAAATATTATTTAGGCATTTCAAGGAATAAAATGCAAGGAGTCGAGAATTAAACTTAAGTACAAATTAATGCTATAAAAATTTTATCTCGCCTCTTTTTCAAAATGGTTTGAGACCTTTGCAAATATAAACTTAAAAACTGCGACCAATTATTATGAAGATATTTTGAAATCTTTCAGTTTATAACGAATAATTCAAATTTGAAAATTGTATCGATAGTTCGGCGAAAATAATAAATCGGTTGAATTACGTTAATAAACACATAGTTGAATAATTAACTTCAAAACCATAATATAATTAAATGTTACTATCAGACTCCCTGAGGGTTGGCCACTAATTCTGATCAACCGTATCGGAAGGATTCTTCCAATGCGATCCAGTCTCACAGTCATCAATGCAATTTAATCGATATCTTCGAAATCGCTGATGCATTAGATGAGAAGGTAGATTCAGAACCAAACTTTACGCTTATACCTCTCAAATAGAATTAAATAGCTCGATATCTTCGTTTTGTAGTATAGGTCTTAATATAGTGATACTTCCTTGATTGAATGCTTTTCTCTAGTAGTCCTGGCTTTATCTAGTACTCAATTCGACTCTAGGGTGCTAAATTTCCTTTGTTTTAAGCCCCATGCTCTACACTTTTGGCCCTGATATTTCACCTCCTTCTTCGTGCCCTTCCCCTCTTCATATTTTGTTCTAAAGAATAATTTTCGACACTTGATATTTGTTCTTAATAGTATCTCGCGGTAGAAAAAATATGTTTTTCTCAAAAATTTTTTATTCTATTCAGTTGCTCTTTTTTGTTAAAGTCAATATTACCACCGAGTGACGTACACGTATACGTATATTTTTTAAACATTACTTTTTCCAAATTTCGTAACAATCCATAATGAAAATTTACATTAATGTAAAATGCTAAAACCTAACTTTAAAAATATTGCTAGTCAATCGGCCTCATGGTAGAAAATTATATTATATAAAAAAAACTAACAAAAATCTTAACATAAAAATTTATCTCGTAAAATACATTTAATAGAATCGGTCCTGGAGAAGTAAATTTTTGTTCATCAACACGATAGACAAACTAATTTATTAATCATGAATATTTTTATTTAATTAAAATAATATTTCGAAAAATAAAATATTCTAGAATTTGTCGATACATTGCAAACTCGTATACATTTGAGCAATGATCTCATACACACCAAATTTAAGTAAACTTTTTTCTATGTTAATTTTGTATGCTATTTTATATATATGCATGTATATATATATATATATATACATATATATATATATATATCTGATATTGTAATAAACGTCACTTTCAAATTTCTGCGGATTTCTTTTAAATATATAAAGCTTTTTTGTATCTTTTCCTATGATTGGAATCACAACTACGAATGTATGAATATGAGATACACGGATTATAAGGTACGCAAAAACTAGACTACTTATTTAATTTTGCATTACTACTGCATATTGTTTAAGTTATACTATTTTTTAATATTTTTCATTGCAGGCATACTTGAAAGTTCATGATTATTAAATATTTCTTTATCCAAAACGACGCATAACATTTTATATAATGACATAGGAAATAAATTTTTTCTGAAGTCTTGGCAGTCTCGTATATATCAAACATTTTCCCATTGTTTTTAAAAAGTTAGTTCTCAATAGCCCAGTTGTAATAGGTTTTTAATGATTCATAAATTAAAATATCTAAGAGCTATAATTTGTATAATGTATGCAGGGGAAAAATCGCCTTTATAACACCGGTACCTGAGACTTTAACAATTTTTAGAGAAAGAATTCATGATTATCGCAGTTCAAAAGAATCTTTTCGCATAAAGAGCTTTACAAAGTTAATAAAAGTATTTAAAATTACACAAAAATTTCTTGGACCAATCAAACGCAAAACGGGTTTCTTACATTCTTTAAATTCGCTAAATAACATTTTATTTTTCAAATGAACTTACGGAAAAATCTATACCAAAGGCAATGGATTCTATTCAAATCTGCAATCGTCGCAATTATTTTACTCCTTTAAATTAATGTAACGCAACTCCTCCATTTCACAGCTTTGAAAACAACTATTTTTTATTTCATCTAAATTGTATTGACTAATATCATCTACTTTCATTTGTTTGCAATAAAAAAAACTTTTCCGAGCTTATCTTTGATGATGCTGAAAGAACTGTTGAAAATTATTTTAATTTAAACTATTAATCGAACTTCAGTTTACAAGTTTAACATTCGTCCTGATATTTTACATAAAGTGTTGCGAAAAAATCAAGTGTCTCTTATTATTTTTCACATACATTCTATTTATATTTTCCAGTAAAATTTCTGAATAAAATGTATTTATTCTTATCATTTTTTTTAAAGTTGATTGCAACATTACAATGCAACGACTGCAATTTATTCAATTTTATTCTTCATCATTTTTGAAAGGTATTTAAATGGTGCTATTATAAAAAAACTTGACACATATTATTAAATATTTTTAAATAACATGCAAGCGAACTCTGACTTTTGAAATGCGTTAATTCCGTCTGTCGATTTATTAAAATTGGATATCGTTCCTTTCGTATTTTACGAAATGTTTTCTTGATCGATGCGTAAAGATAAGGACCGATTTATTAATATGAAAATACTGCAAAGCACATAGAATATATTAAATCGTATAAAATTCTATCGCCCAATTCGACAATTTTTATTTGCATATTTTCACAGCTGTATTTATTAAACAAAAATACGTAC
The DNA here is from genome assembly GCA_018907185.1 of Platyscapa corneri. Taxonomy (NCBI): domain Eukaryota; kingdom Metazoa; phylum Arthropoda; class Insecta; order Hymenoptera; family Agaonidae; genus Platyscapa; species Platyscapa corneri. Next base: position 2,153,373 of record JACCHW010000019.1, on the reverse strand, counting down.
AACTATTTAAGCGATAAATATGTATTTTTCCCAAAGAATAAGAAGACTTATATGTCAATATTTAGGTAATACTTTAATAAAAAATTTAAATAATTTATTATTATATTGTTCAAATAACAAAGATTCCAGCCATTAAAACAAAAAATCTCTTTTACTACATATTTTTCAAATATTTCAGTCATTTCGGATTATATTTCCCAAACTACACGGAAACATAAGCAAAAAAAAATTGTAGATAACATGGAACAAAAACATTATGCTATAAATCGAATGATTTATATCGCCGAAATATGTTCAAAGTCATTCTATCAGTCATTTTAAATACAGATAACATGATATTTTATAACCTTACTAAGTGACAGTATGACTAAAATTTTTGAATCATCATCGAGTAACGTTATGAAAAAAATATATCCTTTCCTCGTACAAATAATTAAAAAAGTTTATTGTAATAAATATCGCGTCTAAAATATATTATTTTGTGCATTATTGAAACGTAATATTGTAAAAAAATGATTAAATAATTTTTTGATATTCTTAATAAGTTTTAACAAAAGCTTTTTAAACAAGAGTTTTTCAAACTTTGATTGGTTTGAAAAGTACAATGCACGACTGCAGCATTATCTTATATATAATTAATTAAAGAAAGTCTTTTTCGATATAAATGAAATAATTAATCCAAGTGCTTTTATAAAATTTATAGTTCTTATAAATTATATTATTTCAAGTGATAAGCTAAATTCTTTAATATTTCCTTCGCGATATAAAATAATTTGCAAATTTCAACATAATTATAACGCATAATATATTCCAATATAAAACTTTAACGCTCTTTTTATTTTCTTAATTTAAGGCTAATTTTCTTAATTTAATAATAAATACCAAATTTAATACATTTCATTATTCAGGATTCTTATATGGGTCACTTTACCCGTATGCAATTTTCTATGCGCTACTAATTTTAAAAGCGTTTGAATTCATCTATTTTCAATCTTTTATTATATCTGAAAGAGAAAAAGTTGGATGAAAATAATCTAAAATGTATATTGAGGAGGAGGAAAAGTACTAAACGATGACGTTACACAGATTGAGCGAAGAATTTTCCTTTCCTTGTATTATAACTTTAAATGCGGCTTATCTCGAAAATCTGACAAGATAAGCCAATTTTAGGGTCAAATTTCAAGACAGCGTGAAAAATTGCTTATGAAATAATCTTTTAATCTCGAATAATCGAACAATGTAGAGGCGCATGATTAATATACGTTCTAATAGGAGGATCGTGTGCGTTTGTACCGATCTGCCAAAAAATTTGTAGCTTTATCGGTGATCTGTAAGAATTAAAACGACTCGATAACTTTTCAGAATTATTGGCACCACAATGGTCGGTAATATTTCAAAAGACGAGCGATTAAGAATTATCAGCGCAAAGGGGAGCTAAAATTGTATCTGTTAATTGTTCAATTGCAAAAAGTGGAAGTAGAAAACAAACGAAAGAATATGTTTCATAAGGTAATCTTCTTATTGAATAATTGAAAAAAGTCTTCTCGTCTATTATTCGAATGGAAATGAAAACGAAAATTGAGTATTTTCTCATCGAAAATTTGCATCCCTTCATACGGCATCCTTCGTTCAATAACACGCACAAACACACGGAGACAAGGACACACATAAGCTTGCGCGTGCCTCCGTCCTCAGCTCGAAAGCAGTTTTTCATTACAAAGCTTCATATCGAAGGACGGAGCATTAAGGTACATTGTTGGGTAAAACATGAAATCTTTGAAATAATGCAATTGACGAGGACGACTCGAGGGGATGCCTATGACGTTTTAATAAATTTCCATAATATTCCATATTTATTGATGTAAATTAAAATAAAATGAAAACAGACGGTAAAAAAAGATGAAAGAGATCATACATAGTTACCGAAACTATGAAAATGTCAAAAATGATGGTTGATTTACTTTTTATTGCAACAGTTACGAAAGTTAACGTTATTCCGAATAAGTACTGTAATAAAAAGTAAACCACCCGTCGTTCTTGAGATTTTCATAGTTCTCGTAAATCTATGTGACCTATTTTATTTTTATAGCACGGTTTGCTCACGTTTCATTGTATATTTTATATCAATAAGTACAAAAATTTCTAAATATAATCAGGAGTCTGGTGCGAGCCTCCGGCTGATTTCGATTCCACAACAATGTCCGTCGGAAAATCGCGAACTCGAGCCGCGAGCGCGCGTTTGCAGCGTGATTGCGCCCATTAGATCGACGTGCGCGGACGCATTAGCGACGCTTTCAGCGGGAGAGCAAATTTTTTCAGTCACGAGCACGTCAAGCTTGTTCAGCCTGCGCCGGCGGGCCACTGTAAACAGATGGCGGTATGATTATATACGGATCTCGAGAGGCCCGAGACCATCGTCGCACTTGCACTACTAGACGATAATGCTCGGCAGTTTGCTGCTTGGCCTGGCTTGTCCTGAATAGCTGCGTGGTTATGACCCGACTGAGAAGGTCCGATAAAGCATAAAAAATTTTACAGTGAATAGTATGTAGTAGGGTGGAACGGGACATTACCGGACAGTTAAACGAAAATCATTGTATTTTCGATCATTAATAGCCCGCGTGGTCATATTTTAAATTAACAGTGTGAACTTGAAGTATTAACCGGCATTATTAACCAAGCGAGCAAAGTTCTTTATTTGCATCTCCGAGTTAAAATGCAGCCCCGGGCTCGCGATCGCAGCCCAAACGTATTCCCGAATCGCTTAAGCATCGACATGGTTTCTAATGCAATCTTACTTTTTAATAAGGACCAATTTCATAAAATACGCGAATTCAGCATGTCGCTTATTATTCCGTTCTGTATTGCCGGGGCTGCGGAATTACTAATGCGCCGGGAGAACATCAAGAAAATATTGAATGTAAAATCTCGTTTAATGAATGGGACTTTATATTTTACATTTCGCATTGCCATTAAACGAGTGCATAATCTAATGCTGTTTAAATTGAAAAGTATTTATATTTTATCTTTAATTCGGAGCGACGCATAAATAGAATTTGAATATTGAATTTTTTTAATTAAAAATGACCATAGTTAAGCAACGATCGGAATTAGCTGCTCAACGGGAGCGCCAATTAAAACTGATTGAATTACGAAACATGAAAAAGTACGCGTTGCTAAGCCCAAGCAAACGAGCGAATAGAAATTTTCGGGCAAAACCTATGCATTCTAAACTAATTATTACCGCTACTATTATCGTTTGGTTTCCCGAATTTCAAAGTTCATCGGCCAGCCAACATGCGAATGTTTTTTTTTTCCAATCTTGCGCCAATTCTGTTCTGAATATTTGCTTAAGCTCTACTTCTTTTAAATTTGATTTAATATTACCTTTCCGTATTCGTCTTGGTCTACTTAAAAGTCTTTTACTTTCCTACTTTCCTGCTCTCCTACTGAAAGCCAATATGCGGTTCTTTCATTTCATATTCTATCTATATGCTTTACCTATCTTAATCTGAATAATTTAATTACCCTCGGAATTTCTGAACAAGTCAAATTTCTCCATGTAACGATCGCGCAATTTTCCATATCCCCAACTTTGCCCGTTCGTCGCCTCGCTCGAAATACTTTTTTAAACATTTTAGCTTCGACTGCTCCGAATTCGGCTCCCTCGTATTTTCAAAAGACCATATTTTTGACTTCTACAAGACCACCAGTGATATTATTGGCGTATAAATTCTAGCTTTAAAATTGCATAACAACAGCTAGAATTTCAAAAGTTTGTTGACAGAATAGAAATGTATACGCCTCTTCACCGCTTGTTACTACTCCCTTTATTACACGAATGCATCAACGGGAAGTCACGTCAAGCACGACGAAGTACGGAGAAAGAGGGAAAAGCGAGAATTCAAGTTAGCCGATCGCATAACGGAAAAATACGAGCGGGAGGCCTTCCTCCTCGGCGGCGGCGGCGGCGTCGGTGGCGACTACGAGTTCGGTTGGGTCAAGTCTCCTCCTCGAACCGCCGCTAAACTGATGCTAATGCAGAGTTGGCCAAACGATAATATTGAAAAATGAATAAAAATAAACGCGGACAAAAGGAGCGCAGTGCGCGGGAGGTGGCGGACTCGTCGATTGGTGTGCGGCAAGCGGCGATAGGGCCAGAGTGAGTTTATTTGTTTTTGGCTGGACGACAATGTTGCAAGGGAAACGCCTTGCGCCCGAGAAGATCTCGAAATATCGAGCATCCGAGTTCGATGTGCAGCCGCGCACGAACACAGCTCGGGTTCATACATGCGTTACGTAATCGCTGCGTCTGTCTCTGACGCTAAGATTAACGCGGAACTGAGTTTGCAGCGAATCTGAATTATCGCCAGTCCTTCCTTTGCTTTTGTAATGAAAGATCGATTCGATTTGCACGGCCTTCCGGAGCTTTACGTCGATTGAGCTACGAGTTTTCCAGCGTCGTCTCCAGGACTGGGCTCTCGGACCCAGGGCCCGACGCTCAAAAGGAGAGGTGAGAGAAGTTCCGCGTACGAGCTCGGATTCCCAAGTGGGGAGAGTCAACTGATGGCATTTCACGAGGTTGCGCAGTCCTTGCGCAGCCTCACCCGCATCACGGCAGCATCGCAGTGGCCAGGAGGCGTAAGCACTCCCAGTTTTGCAACACAATGGGAACGTCGACCGGAATTCGAATTGCCCGCAATAAAATTCAAGAACCCCGTTACAGAGCAAATAAATACCTGGCAATAGTTTCGTTAGCTTGTTCTTTAATTATAAGCTTCGAATTGCGTTCGAGAACCAACTCGGGGATCCTGTCCGACTGATTTTTGCCAGCAAGCATTAGCAATCGCTTATTAGCTGCGGACGAGAGCCTCGGCAGAGGCGATTATGTTAAGCGCAAATAAATTATGACAATTCGAGATAAGAAAAAGTAAATAAACTAGAATGACTATTCGGTCTGAGTGCAAAACCTATGCGCCCCAAGGGATGGTCGATATCGGAATTTCCAACTATTAAACTGCTAGTTCCTCTAGCACAGGACTTTTTTTCATTATAGTCTAAGTGCAATCTGTTCCTTAAAAGTAGAAAATGTAATAAAGCAACTTTCAAGTTCTTATTTCTTATATAACTAAAAGGTATTAAAAATTTTAATGGCAACTTCTCTCCGCCGTCCCCCTTTACTTTCAAATTATAACACTATGACTTTGTATTCTAAAAAAACAAATTCTTTATTTGATCTATCAGGCAATTCGTAAATCAATTCCTCCGCTTTGTACGGAATGCAGATATGATCGATAAACCAATTTTGTTAAGAGACGTTTCATTTCGTAAACAATAAAACTGCCGATTAAAGAATGACTCGAAATCAAAAAATACCCAGGCTAAATGTTCGCTACAGTATAAACACTGATCTTATTTTGCAACGTTGAACTTAATGAAACTCGGATACAGTACATTATTTAATGAACTAGATTAATTTTTTTATGTTTACCCACTACTACGTAGACTCCAGCTCATTCAAGTTTTTACCGATCTTATTGAATAGAATTTGTTTAAGAATATTAAATTCTTTCAGTTCTACATTATTTCCCTTCGTTATTCTCGAATAATTCCACAAAGCTTAAAATTATTTATTAAAATTGTCGATTTCTGTTGAACTAATTGGGTAATTGTATTAAAACTATAATTAAGCTGCAACCCAAGACGAGTCTCTTGTCGTTTTGATAAGTTTAAAATAAACGCATAAAAAATTTAGAAATTGACGATGTTTGAAAATTTTTTGAAACGGGTAAATCGAAAATTTCTACACTGTGATGTCTAGAAATTGTTGTACGAGTCGCTATCCTTTTCATTTCATTTATCATGGAAAAATGAAAAAAATTTTTTTTGCTAAGTATACAAGCTTTGAAGTTTAACTGAAATTGACTTCTTATACAGGCTAATTAATTTTTATAAATTTGCTAGAATTTCATTCGAGTATCATACGATATTATGCTGAAAACATTGTTGCTTTTTTTCATTAACTTATAGACCCTTATTTCTAAAGTATTGATTTTTTTGCTTTCATCAGAAAGCATTATAATGAAAACGTACCGGTATAACGTTTAATAGCCTTCGTAGAGATTTTGAAACTCTAATTTGATATTTTTTTAATTCGAAGCCTTGTAAGCTTACGTTTCAGTAAGAACTTGATGAAGTTTGGAAGGAGTGAAAAAAAACTTGGCATACAATAAATAAAATGCAGCGAGTAAAAATGATTGCTTTAAATAAAAAGTATATTTGCATTCGTGTAAACTCCCGGCTACAAGGGAATTTATATTGCAAATTAATTTTTATTAAAGTGCGGAATACTCTGATAAAAAATCCCCCACAAATTCCATTACGTTCATTAAAATTGTTTATTTTCAAGATATAATTACTCCTTTTAAATGTAATGCGTATTACTTTTAATAAATACTTAAACATTGATTAAGTTGTATACGTTAGCTTTAAATGACTATACGTAAATATAATTTAATGCTTTGGTTTAATTGAAACTTGAAGCACATAAATATTTAATTGCAAATAGCTTTTATTGTACAGATATGCTTATTAAATCATCCAGTCTAATGATTTTGGTTCAACGATTCGAAAGAATCTGTTGATCGATTTGCTCAAATCATATACTACTTCCCACGTATTCGTGTTATTCCACGTGCGGTTGTCAATTATTTCCGAATAAGTCAAATAAGCAAATGTGCCTTTACTTATATGTTGCAGGATATCCGTGATATTTCGAGTGCGTTCAGCCAAGGCTGTTAAGATAACCGATATTAATCTCCTAAAACGGCTTGGAATAATTGTTACAATATTTAGTGTATTTCTGGGAATTCGTACACTGGTAGCGCCACCGGTCGTTATTGTCGCCCGCACAGCTGATGACCTGAAGGCCTACTTATGTCGGACCGATTGGTGGGACCACAGTTTTACCACACGTGAGTTGATGATTATTTTATCTAACAACCTTCATAATATCGCTTTATTTTGGCATGGAATGCGGCATAAAACTTTTTTAGCCTCGGATAACGCCGGCGCTTTTATAAAGACGTCACTCTTTGTCTTACTTAAATTTACGATATGCTCGATTAAATGCTTTAATATGTTTGCTAAAATTTTATCCCCTAAGTGGGGATTGAAGAGGTAACAATTAATTTTTGCAATTTTGCATTTTTATAGTCAATTCTTAATCAATGCACAGTAGAAACCACCCATCATTTCTACTTATAATTATTAAGATCTCTATTATCCTAATTACGCTCGTTATTATTATTTTTATCGATATTTTTACTATTACTTTGATTTGTCTTTTTAACAATAATTGAATGCGTACTGCAAGTTCGATTATTAATTTTTTCCTTCTGTATCTTCTTCACCTTATACGCAGCGTCTTCATATTTCCAAATCTAATTTTTACGGTTATTTAATATTTTTTATAATATATATATATATATGCATATATGTTTAAATATATGTGTGTGTACATATATATATATATATATACTCTTGATTAAATTTGTTGGATTATTTACTCTAATCGATTTATGTTTGTCGCAGTTTCGTTGACTGTGACCCACTTTCCAACAATAACAGGAATGTGTCAGTTGTGCGGTATTAACTTGCACGTATTCAAAATCTACCTTATTGTTTTATTATGCCGTAATTGGTAGATACTTATTTTTTTTTTTCAATCACAATGCCATTATCATTATTCCCCTCTGAAGTTCCACAATTGTCACGCATAAACCATTGAAAGCTTTATAATTGCCCAAGTTAACGGTTATAAATATTTCCGCGGTTTCATTTTCATTTGATTCGTTTCAACATTTTTTAAAACGAATTGACCAATATGATTTCATATTAACCAAGTGCAATGTAAGTAATAATCATAACAATCCCTCGCATTCCATACGTGTGCTTACATTCTTCACATATCTTTATGAATCCCAAGAAATTCTCTGAAAAATACTTTATATTCTCTATTTGAAAAAGAACTCTTCGGTATTCAGAATTTTTCAAATCAAGAGATAATTCTCGTAATTGAATATACGAATGTACTGTGTAAATAATAAAGCAATTACCACTTGGTTTTATTCTTAATATTAACTTTTTATGCGTTAAAATTTACTAAAACTTCATTTCCAACGACAAATACTGTAAGTTTCAATTTAGAAAAAGAAATGCACGATTAGAATGGCAATCGTGGTTTATTCGAGATTTTTGATACATTGACAATAAATAGGTAACTTAGTGTACGATAATGAATAGTAAACTGCGAATGTGAATTTCGACTCACATCAAAGCTAAGACTTTAGCAAATACATGCTGTCTAAGACGATGCAACGGTGCTCCGTGTTACAATCTTGAATGCTACCCCCTTTTTCATAGTATGCTTGGCATTATCAGAGTACATGCGCAAAGTGCAGCTTTATTAGATTACCTGTAATCGGATCGACGTCATCCCACCTACGCCGATCTTACTTGAATTCCCCGTTTATGACTTCAGCTGCCTTTATAGTAATCATTACTGACAATGCAATCCCGCATTTCAGAGTGCGAGGGGATAAAATGGGGGTGAGACAGAAAGAGAAAATGCAAGAGGCAAGAGGCAATAGACTGGGGAGAAAAAGACAGAAATTAAAATAAAAAAAGATTAATTGCACGCACAAATGGTTGAGCAAATGTTACATTATGAGAGAGTGAATATTTATTAAACAAAAAAGTTGTTATAGTGCACTATTAACCATAACGATGACAAATTTCTGTGGCGCACCAGAGGTTAATCTATTATTTATCTATAAAGTTAATGCAAAAACAGACGACTGAGGTATACGACAATAAATGACAATTTAAATGTTATAATCCAAATGTTTTACCTCCATAAAATGAACCACCTTCTCCGAGAAATCGTGCAAATATAGAAGTCAATTCTTTTTTAACATTTAAATACCAATAAAACAACGAGTTACGGAAATCAATTTGCCGAGTCTGTCTTTAAATCAACGATGCATGAGTTTAATGTCTCTTACTATTTGATGCATTTGGAGATCATTAAAATTTCCTGTACTAATATAAGCTATTCCACAATACGTACAAACAGAGAAGATGAAAGATAAAATTATTTCAATTCTTTTATGAACCGGAAAATAAAGAATTAGGGGGAATAGAAAAAATCTTGTACATTTCTAAATACAGAAATTATATAAAAAGAACTTACAATAAAATGCAGTTAATACATTTATTTTCTTCTCAAAATGAATATTCGCAATATCAATTTCATATTTTACGAACGTATAAATGCCAATTAAATTAATAACACAATAACCTTTCTATATATAATATTTTTATCATTATTATCAATTATAAATATATTTACTACCTCTTTTTAAAACCTGCATTTAATATAAACTAAATGAATATGAATTTAAAATAGTATCTGTATTTCTTGACTGAATTCGTTGATAAATTTGTTCGCGTGTTTAAAACACCGACGGCACTGATATTTCCATAATGTTTATACGCAAAAAAAAATTATATCTATAATTTGTAGATATAAGATAAGGAATTAAAATTGAAAAAATTAAAATTGTTATCGATGTTTTGATACATTAAAAACCTGTTAAAATTCATTCATAATTTATGCAAATATCTGTAAATTTTATACAACGCTTATTAAGTTACAAACAGTACTGCTTCAAAATGGTGAATATAAATAATGAAAACTGCATCCAAAATTAAATTTCTATCCGACGGTAAATTAGCTAAATTTGTTAAAATCGCTATGAATATTACCCAATATTTTAATATTTGGTCACACCTACATTTTATCTCTAAGGCCGTGTTGAAATTACAATTTAATGTCTTTTCCATTTAGGTTTCCATTCAGTTTTCATTATTGAATGACATCTTTATTGTGACTGTAAGCAAAATTTGCCAAAGTAATGTTATATTAATGTTGTTTAGCTAATATTTGGGCAGAATAGGTGTTAGGTATTACGCTAAAGTTTATTTTTCGTAATAAATACGCTTGAAAACATATTTGTCTAAAAATGCAATTATTCGAAATTGAAACATTGAATTCGAATTTTAAGCTTTGGTAAAATTTATCGAATCATCTTCATCGGTTATCTTATTCATACGTTACTTAAACTTAAGCAAGATTTTAACTGCAATTACTCCATAAAGAACTCTCATCTCCAATGAAATTACGCGACTATTATGCTTGCGTGAAATGAGCAATGAGAGTTCATCTTGAAACAGTATATGCAACACTGATTTTTCCATATTATAAGAGATATATTTGATATTTCATTTTCATAATAAAATTTATAATAACGTAAACAACCTTTCGCGATTGATTTTAACTATCAAAATTAACATACTCTATTTCAGAGGCCTATTTTAACTTTACTAAAACTTTGCTTCTGTGATTGCCTTCAAATCTTGCTTGTAAAACTTCATCCACTTTCTAAGAACTGAAGAGTTGGACGTTTTCAGAATTGACGGAAAGTCGATGACAATAGATTTTAATAATATAGAGAAAAGTTTGGTGGTACTGGCATAAGCAGAGAGAATATTGAACGTTTCTGTAATTTTAAGAACGATTGTAAAATTCTAAAGCATACTAATTATGAATCTGGAAGAACTTTTGATGTTGAATATTGATTATAATATAATAAACCATTAGAGTGAGATAAGATCCAAAAATAAATCAGAATAAACTGAAAATTACTTAAATATTAAAGTCGTTAAAACAGAGTAATACCTAAAATATTCCGCGTAACAACTTCGATGAATTTAAAATTTGCGTAAGAAAAACTTAAAAATTATATTTTTATTAATCGATAAATTCCAAAAAGTAAGTTCAACATAATCGAATAAGGGTAAATAAATTTTCTTAAAATCAAGTCGATACATTTGGTTCTACCTTATTGATTTATACGCTGATTTAAATATATTTATAAATAGAAACTTTGTATACGTATGTCTGTAAGTTAAATAAGATCAATATTTGATTAGAAAAACTTTATCTTTTAATATTTTCAGCCTTTCAGCATATCTGTCGCTGGAAAATTAAAAAAAAGTTACCGAGTTAGAATAAATAAAAAAAGCTAACTAATATTTAATGTTTTTAATTATAAGTTAAATAATGAATACACTAAAAGTATTTTAAGCCATTTAACTGTTTAGTATTAAAAAGAATATAAAATGCGTAAGTAGAATAAATTTTCAGAGATGCAGTTTTAATAATAAATTTAAAAAAAGAAACGTAATAGTTTTGTTACATCATACTGCATTACGTTTAAATATATAAGACAGTGAAGGTGCGTAATACTAAATACATACCTTTTAAAGCATTTTTACGTTTAGCTATTGACTTAAGAAAGATTATTTTTAATCCGCGTTTTAATTCAGACGTTTGTAATATTTTACCAGGAAATTAATTTTTTGTAAGTTTGCTTTTTATATTCATATTAATATCGTTGTTCGCGTATGTTCGTCGTTCACGAATACATCGCCATTGTACTCGATAATATTAATATATTAATCTTATCGTAAAAATACACGATAAGAAGTTTTTTATGTATCTTTGTTTTATATTTATGATATTCTTTTATATATTGACACGTACGACGATGACGCAATCGTATCCGCGCAATGACTCGACCCCGCCCGGTTGGTGATCCACGGGTCATCCATCCGTGGATCATCCCCGGTGCGACGAAGTGGGGCATTACTCTTTTTCTCGCTTTAATACCGCCTTTTCCCGAGAAGATTTCTGTTCCTTCTGCTTCTTTCACTTTTGACGCACGCACACGCTAGCATTTACACGCTCGAGAAGACTCCTCTCGAACGCATAACAGTAAACCAACTTTTTGGTAACCACGCGCCATTATTTTCGGATCTTCACTCGTAATCCGAATGATTCCGTTATGCTAAGTTCCGTTCGAACAAGTGACAAACCGCCCCATATGTAATAATATAAAAGAAATTCAAATGTCCTCTGAATTCCATTTAAAGCTAAATTTTTTACGAAAAACGAGGAAAGTATATAAATTATAATTAAACTGATGTTCCAAGCAGTAAGTTCTATACTTATTTATAATATTTAGAATGAATGTATTTTTTTTAGATTTTCTACGAGTAGGTACGATTGATTTTTCTAATAAATAAGAATTGTACTATATTTTTATATTTGCCCATCTTTATTAATAGCTGTGTACATTTGATTTCAGTTGAAGTAATGTTTCTTGTTTGGGGTATTAGATTATGTATCGTGGTGAGAAAAGCACCTTCAGAGTTCAACGAAAGTCGATTTATATCTATGGCTATATACAATGAATTTCTCTTGTCAGTCTTCCTAAATGTATCCATGTAAGTACAAGTTTTGAAAAGTCAAAAGTCACAAAATAAGCCTGTCACGTGAAAACAGAGACAATATTATGCATTTCTTTTTATCGTAACAGGTTATTTTTACAATCACCAGCGAATCCAGATTTACTCTACATTATATTTTTCTGCCACACACAACTTACTGTTACCCTTTTACTTGGTCTGATTTTTGGAAGTAAGGTAAGGAAGAGTGTAAAATTTTGCATTATAATTAGATCATTTAAATAATTATGAGCTTTTAAAACATTCATTAGGTAAGCGGATTTTACATTATTCTTAATTTCATTAAAACTAAAATTATTATAAAGTTAAATAATCTAACAATATTTTAATAATATGATCAAAGTTTATTACTTGATACTTTAAATGCCATTACAGATAGAAATTAACCCATGATGGAACTCTAATAAGTAAATTCGGTTACCAAGTTCCTTAAATGTTGTGTTCAAAGTGGAGTAAATGTGATGCTATTTTCTTTATATTTTATTAGTAACTAAATTTAAAATAATAAGACGATATTTTAGTCTCTTTTACGAGAAAACACAAACGAAAATATATAAATTTTTAACGATGACTGTATCGAGTAATCACATTTGAAAATATTTAAATTAGTACACGTATTGTTTAAAATATTTATAGATGCTTTATAATAGAATCAAATTATACGATAATGGATAAATGTATTTATATATATTTAAAATTAAAGTAAATATTATTGGTAGATATTTCAATATTAATAATATTTATACATTCAGAATTTACATTGTATAATTATGCTGTAATAAACAGAAATAATTTGACGATATATACAGGATTTAGCTCTTTTCCAAAAAATATAAAACTTATTCTTACAAGTTAAGTGCGTTAGTCGTTTTTAACTTTATAATTTCCTGCATTAACATAATTTGCTCTTTCTTTTTTAATATAAGGCTTACGTTGTCTTTCGAGGAGGCGGTAAGGACGATTCAAATGCTAAGCTTACAGGTACGACTAGTAAATTTCTAGGGAAAACTTGTCGAGCTCCAACTACCAGTAACCAGACCAATTCAATTTCTTTACATCAAGCGAATTTATCCGAAGATAGTGATGGAATGACGGTAGAATTTGTTTCACATAAATATTATTTACGATTTTCAATTTTTTTTTATTCAAAATTTACTTTACATTGCAATAAATTTAAAAGAAAAACACGTAAAAAGTCAAAAGCTATTTTTTTATATTCCAAAATATCATAAGTAATCATTTCGATCAGATAAATGAACCAGATACTTTTATACTAATAAGAGAAGTGCATAGTCTGACTCTGAAGTGAAATAAGATACTTTAATGTAAATAAACTTTTTTATTTTATTTATTATATTTTTCAAATTTTGGGAGTAGTAACTTAAATATTTTAAATATTAAGAATTTATTAGATTTTAACAGCTGATTAAAGAATCGGATTTATTTTAAATATTGTACGAACGCGCTCTATATTAAAAACGATGTAGTTTTTATATAAATCGATAAGACTTATCAATTTTATTCTCATTCTATAAGCATCGACAAAGAAATATTTCTTAATGCTTCAGAATTCTGATCTCAATATTGTTCTTTTTTTCTGTTTAAATGCGAATTAAATTGAAAGGTGCCTGGAGGAATATGTGTTTTTTGCTTTATAGGAAGAGTTTCGTAGATTATATAGTCAATTGGAACTGCTTAAAGAAAAAAATTCGCGCTTAGGTAATCGGCAAATGGTTGAGAAAATTGCAGCGATGCAAGAAGCCGCAAATCGTACAGAATCGTATGTCTCCACGATCCATTCAATATCTTGGTCCTTGCATGGGAATGAACTTAGTAATGATTCATCTGTGCCAACTAGGTCACTCTCAATTATTAATTTTAATTTATTATTATACGGCACCAAGACTATATTTGATTCTAATCAAATGACGCTTTTATTTTAGAAGGAAAATAGAAAGCTCTAAGAACGTTGGATGTTCGCACATCGAGCGAAGAAATAGTGCAGTTGAGGTTGCAATTAAAGTGGATCAAATAGAGACAGAGAAGGAGAACGAAACTGAGAATGAAAAGGAAAACGGGAAAGTAAAGGATAAAGAAAAGGACAAGGACAAAGACAAAGACGTGCAGAGTGGAGACGACCAAAATGAGGTAGCAACAAGTACTAGATCGCCAGAAGCACTCGTATTGAAAAATGTCGAAGAGCAGACCAAGGAGCGGAACAGGAGCAAATCCGGTCATGCCAGAACTCATGCTATTGTTATTAATCTTGATGATAAGTCGAGATTTTCGGAGGAGGTAACTGTTTGAAAAAATCAAACCAGCTCCCATGGACTAATTTAAAATTAAAATAATCTAAGATTTTAGGAAATTAATAGGATATTAACAAGTATCAAGCCGACAGTTGACATAAGAGGAAACACCAATAATATATGAGCCTCTGCCCAAACAACATCGAAAATTTAAAATTATTGCCCGAAGAAATGTTGTTTTCAAACTTTACAGAATTGCATTGCGAAGAGGTCGAAAATACATCTTAAGGAATCCGTAAAACATTCACCTCTACTTTGCAATTTTATCGAATAATTAAATTTCTAGCTGTCATATTAATTCAAGTACCATTTAATAACACGAGTTTGAACATTAGCGGCATTATTAGATAATTATGCCGTTGCATCTACATTTATAGATTTTTACATTTTTACATTTGTGAAAATTTTTTATTTGCAGTATTTCTGAAATGTCGAACTATTCAAAAATAAAATAATATTCTACGGTCGTATCGTCTCAACATTTCTTCGGCTTTTTTACTTTGCGTACTTTTCTATAATTTCATCCACAAACTCATGTATAATTATAAATTTTGAGCAGTGCGATGAATTATACTAAAGTTCAACGTATTACAGTATTTTAATTCCATAAGAGTCACCTTAAAAAAACATTTTATTTTCGATGTTATTTAGGTGAAATCTTATTGTATATAAAGATGTATGGTAAACGTCATGTAAGCATACTCATTGTTATTCCTGAAAAATGCTTGATTCAAAATTTACTGCAAGTAAATAAGGTTGCTAAGCAATTAAGTACAGTTAAAGGGGTGTGGATTGGATTCGAACTCCCAACACAAGGTAATTTACGAAGTATGTTCTTTGTATTATTTTTATTAAGTATTAATTAACAGATCTATTTCTCACTGTGAAATACTTTACGTCTAAGCTTTTCCGTTCTAGTGCATTTACTGATAAATATTTCAATGGTTTTTTCGTTCCATATTCCGTTTGTAACGAAAACGTGAAATTCTATTTTTATCTGTATTAAATTAAGCAAAGAATCCAAAAAAGTGTTCTCATTAATGATCAATACTTATAATTAAATAATCGAATAAAATTCGTTTTCATACCCCCTTAATTGGTGCATGATTATAGCAACGCCCAGTGTCGTCTGCTGTCCATAATTTCATATGTATAAAAATGTGATAACAAATGAAATTTGAAATGGAGTAGTGGACATAGGATTACATTTATGTAAATATACTGTAAATACGAACAATGTGTATACATGTGAATTCGTATTATTTAGTATAAGAATTATAAGTGAAAATAGGGCTGATACGAAACGTGATAAATAATGCATATCACGAGCCAAAAGTTGACCAATTGCAAAAAAAACTTATTTTTCTTCTCTCTTTCGCTATTCTCCTTGGCGTTTTTGTTTTCTTGTTCTTTTGTTATCGAGTGATTATAAACTTATAAATATTATAAATTCGATTTAATTGACACTTGGAAAATCGGATTTGTTAATGGTAACTGTGGATGTAAAATATTCGAGGTCCAATCAATTTTTGTAACCGTCCGTGATACCACATTTAGTGATAAGGACTTTCAGTGTGCACAGTTATTTATCGAACATTATCGCCGTTATTGTTATTAATATTACTATTATTATTATTCATGAGTTGATTCATATTTAAAGCTTAATAATTTATCAGTATGAACAAATTTATCCTATTCTGAGTAGCATATTTACCAAATCTGCTGCACTTAAAATGTTTTATGACATTGTTTTCCTACTTTTTATCTTATACCGTTCGGCAGTCTTTTACTTTCAAATTTTCCTTTTATCACTATATGTTGTTTTGTAATTTCCACTTTGACTCCTTTTATCGATATTATAATATTCATAGTTTCATTGTCATCAAGATTTAAAAGAAGTATGGAGTTTTTACAATCATGCAATTTATTATATCCCTTGTTTTTCCAATTTCGTTCTTCAAACATTTTTTCTGATCAATTTAAATTTCTCTTATAGAAGACCATACTTTGTATCCATATAAAATCGTCGACAATTTATTTAAGAAATATAAATTTTAAATGATACGATAAAGTTAGAAATTAATAAGTCGCATACAAAATGGAAACATTCATTTTCCAACTGTAAGGTTTATTTAATTTATAATTTAACTTTAATGATTGTTACTGAGCTGAAAATATTTAATTTCTCTCACTGCTTAAAACCTCTTATTAGTAACGTTTAGGTTTTCTTGATCTAATTGTACCTTTTAAATTATAATATATTTTATTATAATTTTTCCTGTACTTTCTCCTGACTGTATTTTTGTTCTAATAAAGGCTTTACAACTTTCGACATAAATTTATTCTTTTAGCTAGATCAATTATTTACAAATTTTGCAAATCTATTAAAAACTTACACTACTTAACTTTATCTCCGTTTTATTCTTTTATATAATATTTTTTCAAGACGTTATTTATGTCATCTTATGTCAATTACCAAACACATAAAACGATTAATTCAAGTTACATAGCAACATCTTTTATAATTTAAGTATTGGCTATCTTTCTTATCACCAAAGTTAATTTCAAAAGTTTAATTCCTTTAAAAGCGTGTTATACCTGCCTATAGTAAATCAGCAAATAGTTGATGTTTTACTTTGTGCTGCATTTTTTCTTTTTCTAGTATTTATTTGCCTGTGATCGATTGGTTATTTATTAATCCATTACACTGGAATTCATGTTAATAGTACCTAATAATACCTTCTACACAAGAGGTAAGTGTCTCTAATAAAATATTGGATAGAATATCGTCTGTATGAGAAATAGTGAAATGACTGTTATAATTATAATCTGTTTTATTTCCTTTAGTTGAGATTATAATGTTCAAAGACCTTTATACATTCTCTAGACACAATATCATATCATATGAATTCCTATCTATATGCATTCAAATTTTATTATTGTTAACTTGTTGGTATCAGTAAGTGTTTCCTTGTAGATAGGTTTTTACAGTATAGAGTTCAGCCGTATATATTTCGTAATATCGTGTTGTTTCAATCCAGCACTCATATAATTATTCAAATAGTTCCTGTAGATGTTAAATAAACTAGTTGTATCTATTACTGAGTTATCGCACTTAAGCTGTATCAGAGCTACTCAGCTTCGACATTTTTGCTATTTATATCTGTAAACATGTATAATTTATTTTCTATTTTCGTTTTTCACTTTAAATACTTAATTAGAACCTTCTAAATACCTGTGCATTTGCAGCATGGTTTTATTTATATTTATAATTAAACTTAAATTTAGGTGTAATATATTCTTTGCTTAATATATCTTATTAAATCGCAGTCGATGTTTTCTGCATTCTGCAGCCCCTTCTGACTTTTACATCCCCTTTAATTATTTCTTTTTATGTTGGTCCTCCATACCTCTTCTCGTTAACTATTATTTTCATTGTCGTCTAAGTTCTAAAGTACTTAAAATCGATTGGAGGCTTCAACCCAATGCTTAATGCTTATTGATCTTTATTTATACATATTTTCCACCTGAAATTTACTTACTATACGAAACTAACCTCTATATAGCTGTTTATTGTTAATCGTATTTCGATACTAAATATTACTAAAAAGTGTTGAGACCCTAATAATCATCTAGAAGATTTAACGATGAGGATATTTGTACAACAAAATTATCTTCCTGATTAGAAGTCGCTTCGCCAAATAATATCCTGGTCACATTAAATTATACATACGATATCGAGATGCCCCTTTAAAGAGAGACTTCAATTCGAAAAGGAAATTACTCTACACCTGATATTATTTTATTGGGGAAAAATCCATACTCGAGTTCGTATTCCATACGCATAACTTGAGGCAACCAGTGACGTCTCGTCCTACCTGTGCGCATTCCCTATTGACTGTTCATCGATGATTAACTTCTATCTTCGCAGCTACCATTCATATCTGAAACTTATCATTTCTATTCACGATTCAAAAATTTTAATAAGGACTTGTGAAATAGTTCGCTACCCATTTCTATATTATGATAATTAAATTTACATTGCGACTGTTTAGTACTTTTAATATATGTATCAGTATTATATTTTCATTAGAAACCATAAGAAAACACGTTACGAGAGCAATTGAGATTATTTCATCTGTAAATTTTTTAAGAGCTTTGCAATGTAAATATTCGCTTATTAATTTATATTCGAAATTCTCTACTATTAGTAATAAATGAAAAATTATTACGATTTAATTTCGTGAAATATTACAAACTTGATTTATATATCGTATTATACTGATGTGATATTTGTAAGACTAATATGCGGCATAAAATTTAAATAATGCCAACTTTCAAATTTAGTCCACTTTCAATAAAAAATTATAATTTATACGTATTAAAGAAACCTGAAAAATATATTACAGTAAACAAGGTAAATATATTAATATTGAATGTTACTAGCTAATACGCTTTTAATTCATTAACATATTAAATTTAAATTAATGTTCATACTTTCAATGATCTGTTTAATTTTACATTCAAATTGGAGAAGAAAAATGAAAGTTGAATTTACCTAAGCGCATATGTACGTTTAACAACTTCATTTGTCAGTCGCCTAAGTCAATCAATGTTTCAGTAGCATACATATTAATTAAAGGATAAAAGTTTTTAAGGAAAGCAATATGTATGTATATAAATTTTTACTATTTTTACCTTAAAATTTTATTCGATCACTCTTTAATGAATAATTTTAAAAATCAAGTATAGTGCTACTGTTTAAACATTCACATTGTAACAGTTACATCATGTGCATGAATTTCCTATGAACTTAAATATATAAAAAAAATTCACACTTCAAATCAAATTTAACAAACCTTTAGTTTAGTTAGTTGCTCAAAACACAAATTAATACTCTGAATAATAACTTATATTTCTAACTACGTTTTTACTATATATTAGAAAATCGTAGAATTTTTTATTCTTCGTTTTATCTATAAAGAATTTCAAATTTAAACCATATAAGTTTTTTTTTTTTGAAGAAGAGATCTCTTTTGAACTTATATAAGCCTGAGATTATTCTAAGGGTAACATTAATCAATTATATTGATGAAACACCATTAAATGTTTGTATACGTTTAGTTTTTTTATATAATTTTTAAAAATCATTTTTTTCGCAATATTTTGAAAAATTCATTACAATTTATTGAATAAAACTCTATAATATTCACTTAATAAATACATTTAATAAGCATATATAATGAAATCGATTATTAAATGTACATACATAAGTATTAAAAATATTTTTCAATATTTATTGAGTAAAGTTGATCAATGCCTTTTTATGAGTGCAGAGATCGGAAAATTTGATCGGGCAATTCTCTCCTGACTCGAGATTGCTTAAACACTTTTTTATTTTTTTTTGTGTGCTTATTTATTATTAAAAAGTGAAATATAAAAAAATGTAAAATATTAAAACATCACTTTATCATAATTCTAGTAGATCGATGATAAATTTTAATAATTCATAGAAAACTTTATTCAATTTATAAATTTAAATATAGATTTTTAAATCAAAATCCGTTATGTTAGATGAAAAAAATTAAAAATTTTATCTTGAAAGAATATTTCATGTAACTAGCAATTTTCAATAAATAAATAATATTCGACAAATTCATAGTACTAATATTTTCCCTTCAAAATGAAATATGAAAGACTATCATTTTATCTTTCATTTTTCTTTTTACATTACTCGAGAAAGATTTTTAAGGCCATATATTTAATTTTAAAAAATGTAATTTTTTAAATTGATGACGCATATTTCGAACATTAAATAATGTAAAATAATGTTTAAATTAGTTTTAAAATTTTTTCCTTTTATTATTTCTTTAGAAATTCATAAAAAAAATATGAAAATAAAAATATGTTTTTAAGTTTATCTATTATGCTTTAAAATTCCTATAACTTTTTTTATAAATTTCTTATTTCAAATTCGGTCTAATTTATTACGTATTGATAAATGTTTAATAAAAAAATTATGTCTAGAATAAGAAGACGTTAAATCTAATGTATCTTGCGATAAATTATGTGTAAACTCTTAATTCATCACTTCCTGCTTCAATCTTACGCATTATTATTCTTAAAAATAATTTTTATAATGATAATCCAAGCTAAATACGTACGCTTGTTTCATTGATCGATTTTACTTTTTTTTAAATTTATGAAATATTTTAATCCTTCGTGGCTTACAAAGCTAACAAGAATACGAAAACTTAAAAAACTTATACGAAAACTTAAAAAACTTACTTTTACCTAAGTAGAACATACTTTTAAAAGCATAAGAAACTTAAATTTTAATGTTTACATTCAAAGAATAGATACTATAACCCTCATTTTAAACGTTAGTGCTTATTTTTTTGCCATGATATTAAAATTAACAGTTTTTATCTACTTATTTTTGTTAAGAAGTACATTTTTATGTGTTAATGCTTCATTATTTGAAGCGCATTTCGTGAAAATTAAAATCTACGACAAGAAACTACAATGAAAAAATATCTGGTACCTTACATTTATTACACTATAGTATACTTTACAAAATTATACGAGTAGCAAATTTTAAACAGACGCATCATAAAACTAAATGTATTTTATTATTTTTAAGCGTACGGAAATATTTAAGAATTCTCAAAGCAATATAACGTGATTATTTTGTTTATTTAATGACTTTATTCGATATTTGTTTTAAAAAACTAATACGGAATAAATATATAGATTTATTTCATAAGTTCATCTCAATGTAAACCTGTACACGCACCTCTAAAAATTTGCTAAAGTACTTGATTTATAAAAAAACTTTCATTAAAGAACTTTCGTAAGGCTTACCGAAGCAAAATAATAGCTAATTTCAAATATTTTTATATTTGAAGGTTTAAAGCACTATGCTACTGAATGTACACACACACACACATATATATATATAATGACAAAATAAATGCAGTACTTACCATCAAAATACTAGGAAATTGTATTTTAGCAATAAATATTATTTGGCGCAATCTCTACAAATGTGCGAATTGGCAGCTAAATTTCACATTTTCACATATCTATATATTGTCTTTGAATCCTCCGAATTTTAACACGATCGTCGTATTATAACAATAAATCGTTCCTTGTTAATTATATTGAATTACTGTATAAGCACACGTACCACCTCCCTCCCGAACCCATGACTGTATACAACGACCAGCGAAGTGAGCCTGTCGGACAATTGCGGTCGCTTTGGCGACAATTGATGTCTTCCTTATGTTGTCTTGTCTGTTACAAACATGGGCTTAAAAAAGGAGACTCCATGGGTTTTCGCAAACGCCATCCTATAATTATAAGCATATACGAGTGATTTTAATAAGCGATATAAGTAAACAAATTAAAAATTTTTAATCGTTAATTTAAAAAAAAGAGATCGTTATGATATTAGAAACTGTAGTTAAAGAGTGTCAACTTTATAAAAACTAAGATAAAAGAAAAGTATCGTTGTATGATGAATTTTACAATTTTAGTATCTTTATTTACACACAAAATTCTTGTGAAATACCTTTCTTGACACACTTTTTAATTAAAATATTTCAAGCATAACAGCATAAAATTTTCCTTAGGACGCGTTCATTTTTTGGAATGATTTTTAATTACAAACATATAAAATTTAAGAATAAATAAAATTTAAAATATATCGTTCAATCATTGTATTTATTTTTTGCGTGCTTCGAAAAATTATGTCAATCATAACCAGTGCAGAATTCAATTCCTCGGTAAAATTTCTCGTCAGCGCCGATCAGTTAGTTGACATTCCATACCTATAGTATTCGCCATTCCTAGAAAAAGCAAAAAATTTTAGTTTCGTAATTTAAAAAATTAAATTAATTTTAATTGTAATATTATTTATTATTATTTTATTTTTATTAATTTTAGTCATTGCAAATGAAATTTTACACTTTACATTTCCACAATATTACTTGTAGTTTTTAACAGTTATACGCTTTATTTACCTTATCTATTTTCAAAACGAAAGTGTGCTGTATATTTTTACTATTTTATTTTAAACTCTGCAAATTTTTTTTTACAACACACAGAGATATTAGAGAATAGTTAAAAACTTGGCACAATAAATATTTAAACACTTTTGCTAGTTACACGACATTACGTAACAACTGCATAAGTTGTAATAATACTTCACCCATACTTT
Source organism: Platyscapa corneri (assembly GCA_018907185.1). Taxonomy (NCBI): domain Eukaryota; kingdom Metazoa; phylum Arthropoda; class Insecta; order Hymenoptera; family Agaonidae; genus Platyscapa; species Platyscapa corneri. Next base: position 2,130,411 of record JACCHW010000019.1, on the reverse strand, counting down.
GAAAAAGCTTCTGAAATTAATTCAAGTTTTTAATTATTTTCTAATTAAACAATATTTTAAAAGGTTTAGAAGTAAAAAATAAAAATTTTTCATTTTTTTCCCGTAATTCTAACATTTTTAACTGTATTATTTTTTATTAAACGAATTAAATTTTTCTTAATATTAATCTATTCCAAATATCTCATTTAAATGTTCCAAAGTATTAGATTGCTAATGTCAATAGTATAAACATATTCAACTATACTTTAATTCGAAAAATATTTTTCAAAAAACGAATATTTTTTATAAAATAGCTTTGTATCTTCAAAAAAGGTTATAATAGTGAAATGTATAGGTAAAAGTTAAATGATTTTCTTATAAGCGAGTTTCCAATGATACGTTTCAAAGTGACATTTTATGAAATCTTAATTATAGTTATAAATGTATGTATATTAGAGGTTAGAATTATAATGTGTATATAATGTTATTAATTAGATTTCTTCATATTTTATAACTTTACATAATTTTACTTGTTTGAAAGTGAACTTTAATAAAATAATTTATCAAATTATGAATAAACATATCTACTTTCATTAGCACTCTCGTCCTTTGGAAAATTTACAATGGCAAATGAAACGGAACGATAAATTATAAGTAAAAAATAAGAATTTGTTGTTTTATATATATATATATATATATATAAAATGTTAATTGTACACATAATAAAATATTCCTTTGCGCAAATTCTGTAGTCACTGCATGTTACTGTACATGGTGCCCGAAAACAAATGTTACATACATATATATAATAATAACTGATCTCATGCACTACTAACTTTAAGAAATAAAAATTGTTTATTTAATTTCTTAATATTATTTTATATTAAATTTATAAAATGTATTAATAATATAAATAAAAATATGAATAATGAAAAAAATTTTTGTAAAAATTGAAACCTCACCAATATGAAACTCAGTTTTATGTCCTCAAGTAATTTATACTTTAATAACTTATTTAAGTTTAAAGATTATCAGTTAATTTACATTTTTATTAAATAATTGATTGAATAATGCACTATTTTTTCAGAAATTACTTTAAAAATAATTATTTAATTCTTTTTATAAGAAATTGTGTTTAAATTTAAAAAGCATTTTTAATAATATTTTGACCTCTCAGATTTTCAATAGTATGGTTTCCAACCTAAATTTCAATTATATACTTAAAAAATATGAAATTTTACGTTTAACGATTAATTTTATTATTTGTTTGCTACATTTTATAATTTGAATTTTATGTTTGATGAATTTCAAATTCGTAGCGTCATTCACAATATACATTATTTGTTAAAAATTTACTCCAAGGAAGAAGACAAAATTTGAACTGAAACTTATTTAAAATAATATTGCACTTTAAACCCACGTAAATAAGTGTACTTAGTGTTGCAATATATACTTTAATATAATAATGTACTCTTTACACACTTATGCAATGATACGTGGTTGTATCTTATCGCATGTTCATGTTGCCAAACCTCATATCCTCTACTATAGTATCCAACATTATCATGTGCATTTATAATTCATTATAAAGAATAACATATGACTGTATATTAATTCATTTTTGCAGTATAAATCCTTACGTAAAATAATGATCTTTTACGTTAAAATATATAACCATGTTATATGTATAACAGTAATAATATAATAATTTATCTTACTAGTGCTTAAGATATCGAAGCTCTAAAAAGTGACATTTCGTAATATTTTTAATTTTCCATTATTACAAGCAGCTTTAGATGGGAATAAATTGTAAGAAAGGGGGACTAAAAAGATTGCAGCTCTGAGTATCGCCATTTTAGTTCGTGCAAGAACTTTAATTCGGTTTTATGTATCAAAATAAAATATTGAACTTATTTAAATTTAATTATAATATTTTACGAAATATTATTAGATATTCCTCAAGTTCCAGAAAATTGGAGTACAATAAAGTAAAACCGAAGTGTTGTGCGATTATTTACAAATGAATGAGCCATATATACTAATGTCAAAATATTGATGACTGTACCAGTACTTTATTAAATTTAAAAAGTTTGTAAAAATCTTTTTTGAATAGAATACACCTGTTAATAGATTTCAAATAAATTATTTCATTATTAACTTTGACGTCTTAAAATTTAGATTGAACAGATTTCATTTTTGCCTATTCGCATAGGTAACTAAATATAATATTTCGCGTGATTTTTGAAATTTTAAATTAATAAGTTTTCTTTAATTTTAGAAATTAATTTATGAAATTAAATAAAAATAAATTTAAGCAGTTAATTTATAACACGAATAAGAAATAATTAAATAAATCAATTTATTTATTAGATATTTTATAATTATGTTATAATTATAAAATAATTACGCTAGATAAGAAATGGATTACGAAGATAAATTTTAAATAATATGCATAAAGTATCGAAAATACAATTGAAATTCGTGTATAAAACACATTTTATACATTAAATACTATAATACAATATAAATATTTAGAAGTAAAACAAATAGTTTCAATGTTTCATATTAGTAATAATATTTATCGAAAAATACTTTAACCAATTTAAATTTCACTGCTCGATATGAAAATGTGATATGAAAATATAAAGAAAATATTGTTGAAATTCAATTTTAGGAAATCTTAAAAAAATTATTAAGTAAAACCAATACTATGTTATAATCGATCTGTTACCATAAACGAAAACAGTACTTAATATAAATTTTTCGCACGTATTAGTTATATTTTAATTTAAATTAGATATCATGTATATCATTATATGAAACTCATTAATGTATTTAATACGTAAATCACATTTTTCTTGATAATTATTCGTGTCTGTTACTAAATATAGTGCCAAGTTCAGATGCAAAAAAGTAAATACTTTCATATTTATATTTACCCTTCTTGCTTGAAATTTCTTATTCTTTATTTTTTATATTCATTTCGTGCATTTCCGTAAAAAGAATATTATTGTATTAAAATCAATTAAAATTTCAACTTGATAAATCGAGAATATTAATTATTTGTGGCACTACCGTTGTTTTATTACTAATATAATAATACTTAACGATAAATTTACTTATAATGATCAATGTCTTATTTTCAATATAAAACGTACAGGAAGTTAAGATACTTAATAGATACTTTTAACCCGTGTAATATTTAAATTAATCAATGAAATATAAATTGTCTATAATTTAAGAATATATTTGAAAATATAGATGCTCTTGACTTGAATTCTAGTCTTCCTTTTATTTATACATAATTAATTATATCGAATATTGTAATTAATTATCGTTTAACATACGTACCAAAATATGCATATAAAAATTTGAGTAAAGAAAATAATAAAAATTTCAATCAAAGGTTAATTATTTCAAATAGATTTTCGATGAAGCAAAATGTTTTGAAATGTTAGTTTCTGATTATTTGCTCATCGTCAAATACAGACTTACTACAAAACTTCTTTTGTGTATAAAAAATAGATTTATATTATTATGTTCATTTAATATACATTAAAATTGAACCTATTAAATTCAGCGCTGTGCACGTCATCAACGCGTGGTCAATAATGTGCAATTTTGATGTGTTCTACTAATAACTTACCACAATATGACGGCATTATGACAATACACCGTAAATTCAAAACGTACGCCCTGGATTCTCACCGGATGTCTATTTTCACACAAATTCAAGCAACAGGTAAATGTCGATAAAAGCTTATCAACTCATAAAAAGAGGCTTGAAATATAAATATTGAGAGCGACATATTCTAAGGCAATCGGTAAGTTACAAATGTAGTTAGATTAAAATAAATGCTTAAAAAAAATGAAAATATACAATTTACAAGATTGACAAATCATCAAAAATCAATAAAAAAAAGAATGAAAAATTATTTAATTTGATTATTGGACGAGTACATTATAAATAAAAAAAAATCTGTTAGAAAATAATACGATTCTTTGGTATCATTATATTTGTTCTCTTGTATTTACATGTATAAAATTAAGTAAAAAACATTCATCTCATATCGTAACTTGTTCGACGATGTCCAGAATTCCTTGTACAATTTTACCAGAATTTTTATAAAAGTATAATCAAAAACCATATTATTGATGGAAAATATATCATAATTATAATAATAGTCCTTTCTAAAAAATAACAGAAATTTTGAGAAATCCAATAAAGAGTTAACTTTTTTTCTATAAAAAAACTAGTGTTCGACTCATTAATTGTAATAAAGAATTTTGAATTAAAACAAATTAAAAAGTACAAGAAATATTTATTAAATATAATGCATTAAATGAATCAATTATGCAATTATTTAGAATACGTTGTGAAATACACATTGCAATGTTCTTAAAATTAAACCATTATCGTATTAGAATTAAACAGTACATTTAGACAAGTATATAAATTTTATTTGCACGTATTTAATTCATGGCAGTACCATTTTCTAAGATAAGTAAAACGGTAAATATACAGGATTATTTATATTAAAGAATTAACAAACATCATTAATGCACGTCTTCAAAAATTAATCGACTCGTGAATTTTATCTACCAGGTTGCAAACAGCGGTCTTCCAATAGGGCTCAAGTTGGCATACGACCCAGTCGAGTGTTGTTGGACAAATCAAAATGATTGCCACCATACTCACTACTAGTGGTGCACACGCCACCAAAATTATCTACAACAAAAAATGAAGATGATTTTTAAGTATAAAATTTTTAAAATTGAGTCAAATATATTAAATAAAAACTTTTTTTTACTAATTTTTGAAAACTATTTTTACAATTATCAAGAAACTTTAATGTGCGTAAGAATTTGGGATAGCATTATTGACTAAAAATTTTAATCGCCATTTAAACCAAAAAGTTGAAATTAAAATTTTTACATCTAGTTGTGAAAGAAATATTTTTTTTTTTTAAATCTATGTATAGCATACCCCTTTCGACATACGTGCAACACATTCATTTGTCTTTTATCTAACAAACACGTCATTAAACGCGCTCTATTCTATTGACCTATATTTGAATAGTGATAAATGCATGTTAATTAATACATTTCCTTAGTTAACGCACAAAATCCGCGTAGCATCTTGCTTTTCAAAAGAAATTCCTGTAGACAACACTAAATTACTATGACCTTACTGAATAAAATACAAAAAAGAACGATTATATTTTTTCTCACAAAATCACACAAATATTTACTATTAAATACATGTTTTTGAAATTAAATTTATCTTCTGTTTTTATTTTTGCCTTAGGAGCTTTTAGTTATATTTAAATTCAATGTATTATATATAGGGGTTATAAAAATAATTATTAAACTTGGAATCATTATATAATAAAAATAATACATAATATACGGGTGAAACTTGTTCAAATTTTTTTATAAATATGATGTACTTTAAAAGAGTCTAAAACATGAATAAAAAAATATATATAAAAGAATTGTCGAGTAATGCATTTGTTGAACTCATATTTTTCAGAAATATAAATGAACTAGATTTATTTTAAATACTAGATTTTAAGAATTTTTAACTATTTTTTGACAGACAATGGCCAATTTTAAAAATAAAATAAACTAAATCACAGAAATAAATTTGCTCACCACAATAATTTGCACGGATAAATACTTATTTGGGTAAAAAAATAATTATGTTAATTATTAAATCTATTCAAATTTTTTCAATGATATATAGGAACTATCTTAATTACTCAATTTTATCCAATTACAAGGAACATATGTATTTTGGTGTCATAGTTGCGATCGTGTAGCCATTCTACAAATTAGGTATTAATAATATATAGTGAATAAATCAATTAAATGAATTTTAAGTAATAAAAAGCTATTGTACAAAAATCTCATTTCAAAGTAAAAGGTTAATTATACTTAGGGTTACATGTATCTGTATATATATATATATATATATATGCACAGTATGGGCAATGCATTTGTACTTATGTTTGTTTGTACACGTGAAAACGCAAATAAATAGGTAGTATATGGAGGAGTATATGCATAGTTACATTTGTATGTGTCCGCATGTGCGCATGTAAGCAACTAAATAAGTATCATTCTATGTAAACATGTTTCATTGCAGGCGAGCCAGAGATGGAGGGTTGGACGAGAGTGTATATGCAGATATCCCGTACATTATACGCTGTTATATGTGTGTATGTATGTGTGTGTTTGAGTGCGTGTGTAGTTATATGGATATGCAGACATTTTATGTGTATATGAATGTTGAAATAACATAAGAGTACATTAGTATAAATACAATGCAAAGAACAAAAGTACTTGATATCAGTAAAAAATTAAAAAACGCTCAAATTTATCGAAATTAATTCTTTATAAATTTTCATCATTTATTGTTTTATAAATAAATTAAAATTTTTATTAAAATACGTATATTTGTAAATAAGTAATAAATAATTAATAAAATAAATACTAATAATGATTCGTAGATTAATGAATAATTTTAGTATAATTTGACAATACGTAATTCTATTAATTTATTCCTTATAATATTATAAAAGATAATTTCAATTACTAAGATCTTATAATTTCACTAATTAAATTATTCATAAATAAAATGACGCTTTTTTTATTATGATTGAATAAAATAGCTATGTTAATGGATCCTAAATCTATTGTACAGAAATTAATGGGTAAATTAACCTTTTCATAAATTAAATATGCCATGGCGCATGATACACATGTCTACATATACAATATTTATGTATTGATTGTCTTACAATCCTTCTTAAATGGTGTCTATATAATCATTTTAATAGCTAAAAAATTATAAACTAATTTAATGAATTTATATTATTTAAAAAATATAATCATAAACTAGTAGGAAAAATTGTGATATAATACTAATAATACTTTATTGCTTAATAACTCTTGCATTCATCCGTTTGATATAAGTTCGGTCTATTAAATTGTTTGCTTCCCATTAAATTATTTTCACAATACTTAATATACAATTATAATTTTATTTTTGAAATTTTATTATGTATTATTTTTATACATACATACATATTAACAAAATATATAACAGCGAATTTGTTTAATAACAATTTCAAATAACATATCCAAATTTTTTTCCTATAAAAAGTAACTAATACTATAATAAAAAATCTATGATATTTATAAAAAAATAATATTTAAAAACCGTAAGATTTATATAAAATTTGTATAAAAAAAAAATACACTGCTAATGAACAAATAAAATAATTTGCTTAATGCACGTATTCAATAAGCTTTTTTGGAAAAGCTGCTATAAATGTTTAATAATAATAGTGCAAAATCCTAGTTAATTTTTACTTAGCGATATTTTATCAACTTTTTCAATCCATGAATTTAATTAAAGCTTCTTGTCATTTATAAATTTTACATAAAAATTTTTTTATTTTTATGAAACATACATGCCATAACCATGAAATAATAATCCATCCTATGAAAACTGTCCCAGCTGTGGTAAAGTAAGGCCCTAATTGACTCTTACATAAATAATAATACAGGCAAGTATTTTCCGGAATGAACTTTATAATTTTTTCCATTTTAATTTAATCTTGTCACTTTTTTATTTCATTTTTTATTAATGAGTAATTTTATACTTTTATCAAATTTTGACGAATATTTCAGAGTTCACTTCAAATTTTAATCATTATTTATAAATTTCTGATATAAATCTGAAATGTGTGATAAATGTATTAAAATAATTGACCGTCTAATATTTTAAATAAAAACAAAACATCAATTAACTTTCGAGATTTATCGATTAATTACTATACCATAAATGAAAAATATGAATTTTTTCAAACTTCCATAAATTTTTAGATTATAGATAAGTTCAGTCCTGAATTTTTTTATAAATATATATAAAAATATATTTTTTATGTGAATAAAATATTATACTTTAATATATAATTTAATAATTATTAATTACATTACTTGTATGCAAAAAAGTTCTTTTATATAAAATTATTTATAATGAAAATATAAATCCTGAATTCATACTGCATAATTAATTTTTAAATTATACATAACATACCCAAATTTATAACAATCTTCCTACATCTATTTTATCCAAACCTATTTCTAGTAAAAAATTATTTCAGTACACAATTCAGTTATGATGTTATTTTCTTTGTATCTGAAATATGTTTTCATATAAATTTATTCTAATAAAAATATGAAATAGAAGGGTTTGCTAGATTAAGAAGTAAACTAAAAATATATCTTTTAGTTCACATTTACTTTAATTATAAAGTAATTATAATGTAGAGTGAATTAATTAAGTAGCTATTATATTATATTAGATACTATTTACTACTTTTTAACGTTTTTCTCGTAAAAGCTTATAAAATTAAAAATTATGCAATGCCATGCAACATTATACAAATACTAAATTAAATACACAAACGCTTATAATAAGAATCAAGTAGAAAATTTTTTAATAAATAATAATTTATTTATAAATCCTTAAGTATGTAGCTTACTATAATCAGTAATAATATATTGTATAATCTGTATTATGGAAAATATAGTACGATTTTAAAGAAAATTAAAATAATTATATAATTATTAAATTCTTTATTTACAAGTGTATATATGAAAATAAAAAATTGTATTACAGTCTAAAAATAATGTAATATTCTATTTTTTAGCTTGATCTCCAGATTTTTACGGTAAAGACTTAATAAATACAAAAATTGTTCTATTTTACCCAATTTTAATACAATAATACTAAATAATAAAACTTTTGTTCGAAAAATATTTATAAACAGAGAATATCACCAGTAAATTTATAAATTATTCATATAAACTGAAGCTTGAAATTGATGTATGGGCGAATACTTCATTATCATCAATTACACTAAAGCACTATTTCATTTTTTCATCGGCTCATTTTTCTTACAATGTGTAGAATTACAAAGTTTTCTTTTATATAAAATATTACTTTATTAATTTAATATTTATTATTAATTTTTCTACAAATTAGGCTTAAATTTTTACAAACAATACTTCTCTGTAAATATCAGCGTAATTGGGTATTTTGCAAACATGTCAATAATACTTTAATATTCTAGACCAAGATTAATTATACTATAAATCTTTAGTTTAAATTTCCTTAATTAAAATGCAAAATCAGTGGATAAAAATGTTTATTTTAAGTATAATAAATGAAGAAAGTATTTAAAATGATGTGCATCGGTATTTGAATAAGTTATATTTGATTAATTAAAATTTATTTGTACGACAAATTTTATTAAATGAAGTTTTATCGAGACTTGATTTTCCAATGACATTCTTATTACTGTAGCTCATTTTGTGTTAATAAAAATTTCTAAAAGTATGCTCAATTTATAGTTTCATTAATAAAACAATAAATTTTTCAAATATTATTTCAATCTTTTACGCTTAAAACGTTTTAAGAATCAGTTGTTCATACAGATACATTTATTTAGTATTTAAATAATATTCATTAAACCAAAATTCATGAATATACATGATACGCGGCAATAATATACAGTGAATATATAAAAATAAATTAACTAAAAATTTTCCTAAAATTTTGAAGAATACATTGTTTAAATATGAAATGAAAATATATAAATAATTAATCAAATGATTACATTGATTTGTTTCTTTAATTTACTTCATACGTGCTTGTGGTAATTGTGGTCTTCCTACATTTGTCCTGTTAGCTTATGTTGCCTTTTTTCTCATTTCTATATGATTTAGGGAACAATTATTTAAACTCATTTAAAAGATGGAATTACAGTTGTTAAAAAAAAGATGGGCAATTGTATCTTTAAATTGAATCGCGTTCGTAATTGGTTGAATATTTTGCACGTTTAAATGTTTAAAATAAATTGGACGTAAGTTATTAGATTCCGGTATGAAAATAAAATGTAACTTGTTTTTAAATAGATTTATCTGTCTTCTTTTATATTTAAAATGTATTATTTAAATAAAAAGTAATAAAGAAAAAGTGGAATATAAAATTTACTATACCAATTTAATAGTGCCTTGAATAATGCTGTAAAGTTCATTGTATATATGAATTCAGACGTATAATATGATTATGAATGGATGAATGAATAATATCCCCACTATAGATTTTTACTGCAACTTTCCTCGCAGGAGTAAACGAGAATATTTTCATGATATATGGTTCAACGATTATGGCACAAAATTCATTTAGAATCTTGCTGTTCGTAAATAATTGTTGAAAATACTACTGAAATATAAGCCCGTATCATGCAGTGTGTCATTGAAATCGAAATTTTCTCATTAATTCTTATATAATGATTATTATTTTATATGCACGACCATGTTTCACTTAAGACTTTATTCATAAAATTAAAATACATTCCATCGATCAAAAAATTCAATCGAAACATACGCTACTAATATATATATATATATTACAAATTTTTACTTTATCATAAAATTGTATATAATTTGCCTGTACATCGCCTTATATTAGATAGTGCTAATTATTAAAATTAATAACATTAGTTCTATATTTATTAAAAAATATATTTTTATTTATAATTAGTGAGGCAATATGAAAAATTCCACATACTTAAATTCACAAATAATTTTTTTTAACTGAATTTATATTATTAATTAATAGAAACATATGTAACGATTTTATAAATTACTTTTTAAGCCAATAGTTTCAAAAAGGTTTATTAGAAATGGTAATAGTATTATTTATGTTGCATAGAATTTTCGTAAAATTTTTTGTGTTATTTTTTTATATTTAACGTAGTTTTACAAAAATTTGCGCAAATTATCAGTGACTGCTATAAAAATTACAACGTACCTGTTAAAATTTTAAACAAACTTTAAAGCCAATTTTATCAAACTTTCTTTTTTCAGGAATTTTTTTTTATAAAGTTTTACTAACTTATTGTAGTGTATTATTAACTTGATCACATATTCCGGACGATAATATTACGTCATTTACTGGCATTTCTATCTCAAAGTAGTCGATTGAAGAAAATATGGTCCGAGCTTGTGCAACTGTTGAGTCGATCAAATACTACTCGTAACCAAAATTCAATAATTATCAAGAATATAAAAATACAGAATTAAGTTTGTACGTATAAAATATATAAGTAAATCATCAGAGATAAAAACATCCTAGATGATTTAATTTTTTATCAAAATCATAGTTAACACGCAATCCATTTTTAAAATAAAACTCATTTTTGTTTGTACGAAAATCTATATTTTAAGTTCTTCGGTTGAAAAAAAATTCTTAAGGATAAAATTAAAATATTTCTATATCAGAATCATTTTTTTACTTTCTTACTATACTCGTTGCCAAACATTCATTTGAAAAAAAAAATGGTTTTGTTAGTAAATGATAATTTTTTATAAACTAAGTAGACATTTAGCACTTACAGTAATGAATTTTCCAAGTTGTTGTAGAATAAATACAAAAACGGGATTTGCTAATAAAATTGTCCATTCTAACAAATTTGAGAAAGCCGCAAATGTTAGAAGAATTCCACTTAACGAAACCAATAATATTATTTCAAGCAGTTTTGCTAGTGTCTGTAATCAGATGAATCCAAATATAACCTTAATCGGTGTAAATGAGTACTTGTATTCATTTAAATTCAAAATTACTTACGTAAAGTACCGTCATCTTCTTTTCTTTAGTGATGATTAAATGATATTTTTTTATATTCAATATTCGTTTAAAATTATTTCAAGTTTTTAAATATTATTGTTTATTAAAATTTTTATTGTGAATAAATTTTATTTTTAAACTTGTAGATTTGATATCATAACTTTGGTCGATTGTTTTTACACTTTTTAATATGAATACAGAAAATTTTTAATTAAAACTAGTAATTTTGATTATACTAAAATTTAAGTATTGGTCTGTTAAAATTTTTGTTCTTTTTTGTGAATTTGAATTTGACGTAATTAAAAAAAGAATTGTGATTCATATGTTCAAATAATTTAAAACTAATCAATGGGTCAAAATGTTTTAGTTATTTAGTTAAATTATTAAATTTTAAATACTCATTCGTATCTACTTTTTTCGTATTTTTATTTGTTCTAAGTATTATTATATATAAATATAAATGTACTCGTTTAACTTGTGTTCAGTGAAAAAAAAATTATGAAAATAATTGCATTATATTGATATTGTAATATATCGATATTCTCAGACTAAAATTAAAAGAAAATCTAATTTATTTTATTACAATTACTAAAAATATAAGATGATTCGTAAAAAAAAGCTTTTCTTAAATGTAATTTTTAATATGTTGTGGAAAAAAATGAATTATTATTTTAATTTATAGTAAATTGTACTAGTTTTAATTAAATATAAATTTTAAAAGTACAAGTGACAACTATTTAGATATTATTTTAAACAATATAAAGTTTTATTATGTTAAACCAATTAAAATAATGCTAATTAAAAAAATAATGCTCATTTAATTATAATTTTTTATGTTTCACGTAATTTGTTATATTAGTTGTATAAAATAATCGTCTTAGCTGTACAATTGTACAAATGCAAGTAAGCGTAGGTAGAAAAAATGAATAATATTTAAATAAATATTTATTAAGTAAAAACAAGAAAATAGTAGTTAATATTAAAAATGCATAAGTTTGGAATGGAAAAATTCTGAACACCGCGTAATATCGCAATTTTGCAATGTTTCATCAAAAAAATTAATTACAAATATATTATTAAATTTTATAGATTTATATTAATTATTATTGTATTGAAGAAAAAATAGCAATCTTATGTTTATAAGATAATAACAATTTATAAGAGCAATAAAAGAAATTATGTTCTGCGATAAATTCACGGCATCAAAATAAAAATGGTCCTTGTATATAACTTATTGTTTCTATTAATATGTTTGTACTAATAAAGCTTTATAATAATAATTAAGATATTATTTCTAAAAAAATTTTAAATTTAATGGATGATAAAATCGTTAGTATGTAATAAAATAATCAAATCCCTCGTTTATAATTAAAACTTACTATCAAAGATACTAGATGTTCAAGCAGTATATACTTAGTGGGTATTCTATAGGGTATTTCTAATAACTATTCGCGTTAGCACCCGCGCAAGGCACTAGCATAGGCTATTAAATTCTGCAACACTTTGTGGCCACCGAAAAGTGTATGAACGATAAAATAGAGATCTAACGAGGACAACGATCGACTACGAGGGACAAAAGTTCATTCTTCAAAAGAGAAGTGTCGATTAAGTTTGTTCGCAAGACTGTAAAAGGCCAACCTTGTGTTGAGCGACTTTGATCGATCAATGTATTTAATAACACATTTTAAAACGCAATTGGCGCAATTCCCATTTGGCTCATCTACAGGGCTAAGCACTAATTGCTTTCATTGAGATAGATCCCTGCATCCCAATTGGCGCAATTCCCTTTTGGCGCATCTGCTAGGTGAAATACAGACTACGTTCATTTTAATCGATCCGTATATAAAACCCTGCGATGGATCCACTGAAGCTATTTTTTGTCTTGACAAGGAAGCAGCTACTCCCAGACCTCAACGTGTGCGTATTCACCGTCGAGACGTTCTGGACATGTAGCAGTTGACAGGAGCTTCCAAAACCTCTGACATCCTCGTTTCATTATTCATAAATTATAATTTCATATATATGTATATTTCTCAGTATGAATATTCTTATTATCTATTTATTTAATATACTTTATATCTCGTTTATATATAACATTTAATATTAAAGTATAAACTAAATGAATTTACAGTTAGAAGTTTTTTTCATTTCTCGGAAAAATGTTATAATTAAAGTAATTTGACTCTCGCGTATTTTCTTTTATTTGTTTTATAAATACACATCATTTAACTTATAATTTAATTATTTATTACAAATAAATAATCATACCCCAGAATAATTAAGACAATAATTAATTGTAAAATTAAGATGGATAATGTTAGAATCTTTTTATCAAATCTTATAAGATTTACTGTTAAATATAAATTTTATATATATTTAGTCTCGTTATCATGTTTTATGCACTATCATATCTATTTTATTAAAAATTATTACGTACGTTTTAAATATGTTATACTCATTTCCTAATCTGAGGTATTAACTTTCTTCATCTTTTTAAAGTTTTAGTAAGGATTAATACTTTAAAGACAAAATTTTATAAAGGTTTAAGTCGGTTTAAAGAATCATAAAATTAGAAGAGTTATAAATCTTGAAACATAGTGATAGCATTAAATTATTTGTTTTTGTTTATTACTTACAATTTTGTACATTAGCATAATTCGTATCGATAACTTATATCAAACCTAAAATCTGGAAAATTTTATTCACTTACATATTGGATAAAATATTCTTATGCAAATGCATACACAAGTAAAAATTTAATTCATTTTTTTTTACCTATTAAATCATTAATATTATTAATGCGAAATTTTAATTTCTAGTTTAATAATGTACCATACCTGGAAAAAAACTTTAATTGAAATTATATGATTAATTTAATTAACGAAAAAGTTTTAGCATTATAGTCTAAAATTTTTTAGTTATACAGATGATGTACTCCGAAAGAACAGCAAGTTTTCTTAGATTAAGTAGTAAGGAACGTATTTTTATTAAAGTAAAATATAGGTTTGGTATATAGGTTTAAATCAAAGAGAATATTTTTTGTAAATATGATATAAATTTATTGAAAATACATTTAAATATTTCCACAATGAAGTAACGAAAATTGAATTGTAAAGTTAATGAATTAGATATTGAATATATATCTTATATGACTATATATTTAAGTAGTATAAAAAGTCATTTATCGGTAAAATGTATTTAATAAATTGTATAAAATTATGCGAAAATAAAATTTTAAAATACATCGAAAAGTTTGATTGAAAATACATAGAAATACATGTTCTTCTGATTTCGTTATATAATATAAAATTTAATATAAAAACAATGCATTTAAAATTATTATTATCCAATCAAGATTAAAATTAAAATTAAAATAACAACAATTAATTTTTATCATGAATTATGAAATATGTTTATCAAGGCTAATATTTATTTAATTATATATTACAAATTACTAAAGCAATGACTTTAGAAAAATTAACTAAATATAAAAAATCAAGTTATGCAGAAAAACTTGCTCGATAATTTAAAAATCATGATTTACTCAATTAATATAAATGCCTTCTTAAAAATTAAAAAGTTACTCTTGTTTTTTGTAGTCATAAGTACAAAAGTATTGAATATCAGTCTTGATATTTTATTAGGCGGTACTAGAATGACTATTAGTGGTGCCACTAATAGCATTGAAGAGAGCGGCACTATTGCGTTTAAAACTTGTAATATGCTCATCGGGCCACACAGATTCTCCCAAAAGAGTAGCCAGATTTTGACAAAATTTCTGATAATTCTCTCGTAATGCTTCCTGATATTCAAACTGATCGCAAGTTATCAGTTTGCTATTAATTTGAAGGGCGGTATAACAAATTTTAACAAATTCCCTAAAATCATTTGTAATTGTTAATAAATATAGAATAAACAATACAATAAATTACGATTTATATTAAAAAATTTTACCTAAAAACATCTTTTAATTCTAAGACTAATTCGTCGGGATAACCAGAGGGTTGGTTAGGATTTAAAAATGCACAAGCATATGCTAATGGACCAGCATTGACTGTAACACAAACGCTTCCTTGAAGTTTTAACTGAAGTTTCTTAGCGTCTGCTGGACCTGTAGTCAATGAAACTTCTTGTAGTTCTTTCACTCTTTGCCTCATCTCATCCAAAGCCACTTGAATTGGATTCAACTCTATAATCCTTTTCTTAACTACTTGAATACGTTTTTTTACATATGGAAATGAACATTGTGCTAAAACGTAAAACTAGCAATTAGTATATATTTTTACTACGGATAATTTAAATTAATAATTTAATTTAAAAAGAGCAAATACTTGTAAGAATTGTCCTTCGCTTCCATTGGTCCTGCGGATCTCCTCTTGATTTACATCCTTGCTGAGTAAATGGAGTTTCGAACATGAAACAAGATATGTCATGATTTCGTTCAAATTCTGTTAATCGACTTTCAAGTTCAATTTCATCAAAATACGGCGTTACATAGGTTACTTGTATGTAAGCTATTTTAGGGTCCAATTCCGAAATCTGGTCTAATGCTGAGTCCATTACTATTTTTACATTTTCAGTTCCGAATTTTTCGGAATAAAGATTATGCAAACGTTCTGAGATTTCAGAAAGAGAAGTTACTTTTGGTTCTTTATAAATATATTCCATGCCATTGTCTTGTTCAAAATAAGACTGAATAATAAAAAATATATAATTACATCAGAAATAATATGGAAAATAAATAATTTTTTAATTCTGAAACACTCGATAGAAGATAATAAATTTAAATAATAAAACAAATTTTATCAAATTTATCATCGATTATTTCTAGAGTACTATTTATAAATTTAAGTCTGATGTTATAAACAAAAAAAAATGGCGAAATTAAATCTATTAAAAAAGTAATTTGAAATAATTTTACAATGTAACCGAACTTCTCGCTAATAAATTTAAGATATAACAATTTCCAGAAATTTGACTAAGAAAGAAAAGTACAGCTGAATACAAAATGAATTGTATTTTTTAAACATACTCAATTTCAATCATACTCATTAAATGGTAATTAAAATAATTATTAATTAATAAAAGTTGATAAAAATTTGAAAAAGTTAACTTGTTAATTTAAACGAGTAAGGTCAAAAAAATATAAAATTTTAATTACCTCTAAGTTTATGAGAAATAGATTCTAGAATTTAACCTAATGATTTTTTATATTGAAGAACATTAAACTATATTTTAAAAAAGCACTATCTCTTTATAATCTAAATTACGTTAATCAAAATATTTCAAAATTACGTTTTCATTGATCGTATAAATTAAAATAACATTGCTCTTACCGAACCAAAAAAGGCTACTTTATAAAATCGTCCGAGTAATCTCTTGCCACTTTTATTGACTTGTACTACTTTATTACAAGCTTGTGTCAAGTGTGCATAACAATTTGCTAAAGCTTGATAATTTCTCTTTTTCTCGTACATAGGTATTATTAAACGATACAAATGTCCGAGTAATTCGAATCGTTCTGCTTTATCCAACATTTCTGTGCACGTTTCTAATTGTTCTAGCAACACGTGTTCATTATAATGTATATCTTGAACGCCAGCATCAAGTTTAAGGCCCTTCTCGTCTCTTGATATATTTCTAGATATTTTATCAAAGGCTTCTGCACCCCAATCATTCAAGTTATTTAACTTTAAATATTCTGCCATCAGTGCGGAAATGTGTAATTGACAACAGGCAGCCTATATTTGCAATTAGGATTTATAGTTTTATACATGACACACACGCACACGCGTACACACCCACACACACACACACACACTATTAAATATTACATTATAATATAATATATATATATATACAACATAAATTTAAAGTAGTGAATGTAACGGCATAATATATTACACATATTAAGAGTAAATAAACTCACTTCGGAATAGTTTCCATCTCGGACGTGATTTCGAGCCATAGTTTCCAACCAAGTATGTCTCAATTCAGGCGTGCTAGCGTAAGAATTTGCTAAACTATGTTCAAGATCAAGCAGCATTTCAGGATCATTTTTATGTTCTCTCATTTGGGCTGTTGCCATTAATACAGTTCTTATTCTTTTATTTAAATCTTGAACTTCGAGTGGAAAATTAGTCCCTTTCATGACTTTATCCGAGCAAGCGTAACTATTTATCAATGACAAAGATTCTTGAAATCTGGAATTGTTTAGACTAATAACATTGCCCAGCATTTGCGAAACCGAAATTATCACCTAATCACAATTTAAAAGAGCAATTTTATTAAAAAAAAAGATCACATTTTTTATTTTATTTATTTCAGTTTATTATATGATTTATTATATTATAATAACAGTACTTGTAAATGCACTCTTGTCAACCCCTTTCTGCTTGTGAATTCAAAATTGCTACGCATAAGTAAGTAAAGCAAAGCGCAGGATTCTTGCCTTATAGAACTTAATTTACTGTTACAGCATCTTAACAGTTCATAGCATAATCTACCACATAATACTGCATTACCTGCAATATTACAACATTCTTAAGCATATACTATAGATAAAATTTATGTTTTATTTCTTTAGAAAGATGTAACAACACGCTATAATTTTTAAAAATAGAAAATTGTTGTTCTACTTTGATTTAACATAGTCCAATAGCCTGAATGCTACAATGAAATATTAATTTTAGGGAGAAATATATTTTTTAATCTCTTATCTTATACTTAAATGACCTGCAATTTTAGGCAATTTTTTTACAATGTTCCATTGTTTAAATTTGCCCAAAAATACCTTTGGTAAATCTTCAATGGTGAAATACTAAAATTTTTAACTATAGCTTCAAACTTATTACATAAAAAGATCTGTGAGTTTATTTCATCGTGACAATTTTATTTTTTAGCAATAATTCTAGCCTAATTTTCTAAACAAAAATATTATTCCTATTCTTAATGTTAAACATTTCTTAAAATATCAATGTAAATACTTTGATAATTTTGTTTCAGATGAGTAGTTTAATCGATTAAAAAGTGAAAAATGTTCAGATCTGAAGCTTTTCTGGAAGGGGTAGTAGTATTCCATTAACTCCAATCCTTATTGTATGGATATATGTGTATACAATATTTTTTTAGATACTTAAAAATGTTATTTAGCTTAAGTTATGGAATGCAAAATTATCATAAATAGCTATGTTAAAAAAATTAAATATATACTTTACTAGAAAGTGAGCAATATCCCCAAAAGGGTTCATAAGGTTTTAAAATATCAATTAAATTGATGTAATATAATCTGTAGATTTTATGCGATTTTAGTATATATTATTACCTTGAAATAATATTGTAGAATAATTATTTAATAAAGCTCGTAAACTAGCAAATACGTGACGAAATAAACTTTCTGACTGACCAATTTGAAGGAATGTTAAATAAACAGTAACCACTTGCTGCACAATCGGATTACTACTATCAGCTTCTAATAATAAATCCTAAAAAATTATTAAAATTATAATAAATTTAAGAACTATTTAAGTTTCGTAATGCATATTCATTAAATTTAAATCGAAAAGAATATTAGAAAAAATTATAAACCATTTGTTGAAAAAAATTTTTCTTTCAAGAAACGTTATAATATAAAGTAATACCAAAGTAATTAAATGTATTATAATAAGCATATTGTGATCTCAATTATTTGTATGATGAAGCGAAAAGTATTTAATATAATGATACGTGAAACTGTTTTTATAAATAATATAAACTATTTACCATAAAATGATAACAAAATGTTCCTAAGCAGTCTAATACGACAAGACCAATTTCTACAGCTAAATTAGCCTGCTTAGTAATATAATGCAGCTTTTCACAGTCATTTTCTAACAAATTTTCTCGAATGACCGTTGTATTTTGAGGTTGAAGTGTTCCAGTTGTAGGAGATGAATCGTTAGAAAAATCAGGAGGAGCCATCCTGGCAGGTAAAGTCATGGATTTTACAGCTTTTGGTTTATCAGTATCTTGTCCAATGTTTGAAGACGATTGTCTCTTACCGAGATATTTAAAATGATGTAAACATAATCTATAAATTAATATACATAAATTTTTGTTTAAAATTATTTAAACTGGATGAATGCAAGTATCAATGCTCAAAATTATATAAATGTGTAAATCTTATCGTTAAAAGAATATTTTAGGAATGTAATAAATACCTTGGCATATTTAAAAATATAAATTAAACTTCCAAAAGAAAGAGAGAGAAAGACAGAGAAGAGACAGACAAACAAATAGACACAGTGAAAAAATAAATACAAATTTACAATTTCTTTCGCAAAATAATTGTAAAGTATTGAAGTATTTTTCTTTATTTATTTTGAAAAATTTAGAGAAAGAATTTGTACATCACTTCTTTATTTTTTCTATAATAATGTTAAATTATGTTTAAATTTATATTATATACAGTTTTCTAAACATTTTTTTAAATAATATCTATTATGAAATTAAAATCTTCTGTTCAAATATTAAAAATTAAGCTTCATTTCTTTCATATATTATTTATTAAATTTTAATCAAGATAATTAATTCATTACACACAATAAAAATTAAAAAAGGCTAACTCATACTTAGATTTTGTAGATTTTTTAAGATTACGCATATCCGAGCATTTCTTTTAATAAGGTTTATGATAGTTCAAATTTAAAAATTTATTTGCACGTAGTATTTTATTATTTGCATTGAAACGTTCATGAACAGATAAAATTATGATTATTGTCGATTCTTATTGTCAAAAGACTTAAAGAAAACATTGATAGCATAAAATGAGTCACTTACTCTATGATCGTTAAAAATTTCTGAATCTCGATCTGATTGCATTGTTGCCACCAAGTCTGCATTTGATCTTCATTTACATATTTAATCACAAACAAAAAACAGAGTAATATATCTTGCACTTCTGAAGCTTGAAACTTATCGCACCTCGGTGAACTAATGGAAGTATGCGAAACACTAACGGAACGAGTATGTCCCTTTTGTTCCCTTACGTCATTATTCATATCCAAATGCTCGCAATTTAAAATAGTAGTTTCTTGAGAAATATTTGATTGAGTTGCATTAGACAATGTTGATAAATCAGATTCAATACTTGTGCAAGAAAAACCATTAACCATATTGTGTCCAGCAATAGCAGCTAAATATGTTGAATCTCTTATGTTTGCAGAGCTTTTGATCGGAGACGATTGAGATTCAATGTGTGGCAAACATCTACATATTTCAAATAATTTAATTTAAACGACTAGCAATTTACATAATTATTCATAAAGTATTTACCTGTGAGATAATCTTATAGGGGTACTAGTTGCGGTGCTGATATTATTAATAGTATTCGACGAAGCAGTTGTGTAGTTTGCATCTGGACGTGCGAAATAAGTTGAAGCGCGATTGTTAATATAAGGATTATTTTCGATGTTTTGCTGTGT
The DNA here is from genome assembly GCA_018907185.1 of Platyscapa corneri. Taxonomy (NCBI): domain Eukaryota; kingdom Metazoa; phylum Arthropoda; class Insecta; order Hymenoptera; family Agaonidae; genus Platyscapa; species Platyscapa corneri. The sequence goes on along the minus strand of JACCHW010000019.1, from coordinate 2,109,264 downwards.
TTCGTTCTCGGCATTGTTATTTACAGACTCCAAACGATCAAGATTTTCAAATACAATATCCAGCCAAGGTATATACAAAGACGCTATTCTACTCATTTTTCCCTTTATTAGTATTCAGCAAAAAAATTACAATTAGAAATTAGCGAAAACTTATTGTGCTTACTAGAAATAATAATTTTTTCTTTTTCATGCAAATTGCGATATCACATAATTTTAATATTTAAGTATTTAACAAGTTTTACTCTCTTAATTTGAAAACTCTATATCTGTAATTATGAAACGTTGATTCTTGTTTAATTTCGTGCTTTAATGTTGATTTAAATTAAATATTATAAAATCATAGTTAAAAATTAATGAAGCCAATAATTGCAGAAACTTATACTTTTAAAAATAACTAATCTAACGTTTTCTGTGTAAAATCTGTACGAAACATGTTCATGTATAAATATTATTTAAAATAATCTAGAAAATTTTTTCCACAGTCAATCAAACTAAAATTTTGCATTAAAAAACTTCATTTAATTGTATAATTATAAAATGGGATCATTTAAATTCATAATTTATGTGTCACGTTAACACTAAATAAAGAGATATTTATTAACTTATATTATATAGATATATAGATATAATAATATACTTTATTATATATAGATAAATAATAATACATCAATGTAAAAACTTTTCAACTGTCGTCAAGTAAAAAAACGTAATGTACTATAAACTGATTTATCCAAATTTTCTTTTAATCTAGTAGTATTTAAAATACCACATTCTCTATTTCTGTTTTTTAGTAGACATTTTTTTAAATTAACATGTAAATAAAAAACTTAAAATAATTTTGATAAAATAATATTACACATTAATTACGCAACTAATTATAAAAAGGATTTAAAGTTTCTATATTTTAAATCAGTTATAAAATTATTATAAGAAAGTTTGGATAGTTCCAATTGTTTCCTAATATAATATAGAAATTTAAAAATACTAATAGCTGGAGATACTTTAATTACTTAAATGCGATAAGAACTTGTATTTCAAATATTTAAATCTACTAAATTTTTTTATAATAATACTTAATATTTTATCTGCACATACCTTGTCTCGATATCTATCATCTACTTCGTGTTTAGCTAACAAATCTCTCAAAGTAGTAATAGCCATTTTTCGCATAACGTTAGTTTCATTTAAAGATAATTTAACTTGCTGCAATAAAAGTCCTACGAGAAAATGATACTTGCAAAAATCGTCCGTCAGGTAAAACTCATTACGTAAGGTATCTAAAAAATTAAAAAATAATTCGTACTTAATATTTAATAAATATATTTAATAAATGTATAAAAAATAAAATATAACATCGCTACCATGAAATTTGTTTAGCATCAGAATCTATATAACATTTATAAAATAAAAATGGGTTTAATTTCATATATTTAACATGCATTTGTATAAAATACTTCTGGCAAAAAATTTTACTGGTTAAGCTGTTATCAAAAACTGGCCACTGATTTGTTTTCTAAAAAGCATAAAATCCAAACGAAAATATTTCAAATAAAACACATTCTAAGAACAAGTAATGATTTTAGCATAATAAATTTAAACAGTTTACATTACATTATTGCGATAAATACAAACACAATTGAGTAAAATGTTTAATTATAATACAAAATAAAATAAAAATATTAAATATCAAAAGTGGTCGGTCTAGTCAAATCATAATTTCTGTATTACAGATCTTTTAAAATTTACTTTATAAAAATAACTAGCCAAATTATTTTTATTATGTTTCTTTCACAAATTAGCTTAATATTTAAATAGTTTAAATTACGGGGCATATTATCGTAAAAATACAATTTTTTTTTACTTTAAATACTTTAAATAATCTACATGGTTTGGTCATTTTTTCGAAGATCAGTAATTACATTTATATAAATAATAATATAAATAAATAATTATTATATGTACAATTTTTGTCAATATTCTGAATGCAACATTTATATAATTCATCTTTTAAAATATTGGAATTACGAAAATTTTCCAGTTTTTATAAATTACAAAATAAGTAATAGTCTGATTATTTTCAAAATCAATATTAATCATTAGAGTAGAACTTAAAAATTTCAAAAAATACGTGAACACTCTTTGGTAATAACATTGAACATTTCACAATATAAAAGAATACCCAAAGTGCTTCGTACAAAATTAAACAATTTTTTTGAAAAAAGTTTAATCTTTAATCATTAAATTAAATTAATACATATATATATAAAACCGTGATCTATGAAGAATAAATTATTTGCAAATAAAACAATCACAGAAAATCAACGTCTTTAAAATCAACGTAATATAAGATACATTAAATATTCAAAAATATTGCGAGCCTCGTGAAAAAGTATTTGTATCTTAAATGTAACAGTACCCGCGTAAAAAGCAGAAATCCAAATGAGGTAACATCGAAACCTTTTAGCGTGTGTACGTGAAAAAAAACTGTCACAAAGAAGCATTGAAATAAAAATGCTCGGATAGCAAGTTGGCAAGAAAGTGAAAATTGTTGGGTGCAATGAAGATAGCAACGATGAATAACGTCATCAACACATTCTTTCCAACATGTTTCTTAAGGAAAAAGGGCAATGAAGCATTCATGATGGCACTGATCACACTCATTATGAGAGCCCACACGAGTCAAAAGCTACACAAGCTATTTAAAAGGGCAAAAATCATCGGAATTCAAAGACATCCCCAAAAGCATATATATGACATTAAAAATCTTTTTTATATACGCTCTTGGAGGTATTGGAAAGAATCGAAAAGTTATTAGAAATTATTGTAAATTTATATTCTATTAGTTATACAGATAAATGAAGAAATACAGAACAATTATACGGTTTAATAAAGAACCAATTTAGGATTAATATAACGTAAAAGATTGTACATCATTGACATGGTAAACTTATACATATTGATTGATCCCTATACTACTTGTTATTATATAACCCAAGCTGGTCTAGAAGCTTCTTTTAATTAATCCAATAATTGAGAATGAAATAAAAAGAATGAAAAAGCTACATTTCTCTATACTATTTCTCCATTATGGTATAGAATCATGAATAAAAAATCGAAAAATCTGTTTTCTTTCAAAATTTTTATTATTTAATATAAATAAAATATTTAGTGAACTATTTGCAATTTGTTTAAGTAACATTAAATCTATTATAAAACAAGAATTCAGATCGTTTAATTAGTAAGCATGAGGTTTCTTTTTAATGTTTTATAAGATCAAATTATTTAATTTCATCTGACCCACACACACACACACCCACACATACACACACATACACACTCACTGCTAATAATAATAAAATATTTATCCATAAATAATAATCTTTATTAGTAAACTAATTTTATCGAAATTCAAATTCATTTGAAACCGTTTTTACTATTTTCTTTACTAGATTGTGAAAACTGATACAAATAATAGTAATTTACATAGATTACATTGATTATTGCAGTATTATTTACTTTTTATATATAAATAGAAATTGAAATTTATATTAAAACTGTAAGTATTATAATAAGTATTATTAATAATAAAAATATGAATGTCAAGAAAGAAGACAATTATCATCTTATTCTAAAGCAGTAGTGTTAAAGTTTTATACAAAATATTTTTTGTAAACATAATAATCATTTAAAAAATTATAATAAATTCTGATTCCAATATAACAATTACAATCATAAATTTTCAAATTATTTTTTCAACTCTGTACAAAGTGTAAATTTAAAAACATGCATGTATGTTTTTAATTTTTTGTGAAGTTAAAATGAAATCTTAAAATATATACAAATAAATCTTATCTATAAAAAGTTTGAAGTCATGAAATTTTACTTTAGTTAAAAGAATAACTGAAAATTAAATGTTGCGAGTAAATTTATTTGAAGAAAAAAATACAATAATGCAAACACTACTCTGAACATTTATTTTATTATTATCAACAATGGAAATAGTACTTTTATCACGAATAAAAAAATTCTTTGAAGTACAATACATTAAAAGATTTTATGTAACTCCAAACAAGACTAAATGTAAATAATTGCTGTTCAAAAAATCTTTCAGAAATTTTTTTAAAAAATATAATTGTTTTTTTCCATTTACATATCCATTAAATACGAAAATGGAGTTTAATATTTTGGAAAAATTATTTCAATTTATATTCAATAAAAATTACTATTAAATGTGCATAAAATTCATTAATAAGGCGAAAATGTTACACCTCTTTCATCTGACCAGTCCGACCTCATGACATAAATAAACTTAGCATATTTAAAATGTGTAATTATTAACAAAAACTAAAATATTTAATGACTATAGATGTTAACGTACCATTGTTTTCAGGCTTACTGTCACTTTCTTCTTTAAGATAGGGAAAAACATAATAATAATAATAATAATAATAATAATAATAATAATAATAATAATAGTAATAATAATAATATTATATTGTACAATATTCACATTAATAAAATATACATGATTGTATTATACCTTTTGTTGTGATCCAAGTATGCATCAATGGTAAATTAAAGGAAATGTAATGTTCGTGAGAACAAATAATTTGAAGAAAATTAAATTTAAACTCGTGCAATGTACGAGAAGTTCCCGGAGCAAATTTACCAACATACGAATTGATTAATCTAAATACTAAGCCTCGATCCATAAACGTAAGACAACGCTAAAAATCGTGTTTTAAATTAAACCAAAATCATCACATATTATCGAATTTGAATATAAATTACCTTTAAAAATTGAGCAAGACTTTTGTTAAGTGCATGAGTTTCGATCGGTAATTCTTTGTATTTATTCGTTAGCTGAGGTATGATTAATTGCACAAAAATTTCTACTTGTTCTTGGTATTCTTTTGGAAATCTTTCGTATCGATGCATCTTAAATGAATGCATTTTAAAAGATGTTAATTCGTGTAACTTGTAAAATTTAATTCAACAATTTTACCTTTATTCTTCCAGTAGTAAGAAGATGTTGCGCCATACTTTTAATCATTATATCAAAAAGCAATCCAGAATGGTGCATAAATTTATTTAGCAGCAATGAATCCGTATTACTTGGTAGTAATAACAGTGGCAAGTATTTTGCAAGTTGCTCGTGAACTGTTAGCACACCATTATGCTTACTCGTAGGTGGTACAAAAATAAACTAGAACACAACCAATTAAAGATAAACAAATCTTAACGATTTAACATTTATAAATATTTGAAAATTAGTGATTTCTTACTTTGACGTAGGCGAGCAAAATCTCTTGGCGCCCAGCTTCGTGTATCATATTAATAACATGAATCAATAATCTAACAATGTGTTGACCTACTTCGTCACTCACGTTGCACGTTAACAATGTAAATAATTGATTCAAAATTGTTGGTAAAAATGTTATGGCAGTTACTAATTGGATAGCATGAGCTGCTTTTAATATTTTGGAAGTCTCAGTATCTGATGGTACTGCTATGGGCATGGGTTCTATTATTTTTTCAGCATGCGCAAACAAATTATGCAAATGCATATCCCTTGTGAAAACTGTTGAATTTATTTGAAAAGAAACTGTGAATATTGGTTTTTGAGAATCGATCCATAATATTTCTGGTCCAGCATTCTAAGGATTAAATCTATCTATGTAATTACATACAAATAAAATAGTATTCTATGTTTATCGCTATTAAAATAATTTTAATGTAATTTCAGAATTATCAGTCTTCTAATGTGTAAGAAGTAAGTTTAAAATTAATGAAACTAAAGTATTTTGTCATTATTCTTTAATAAATAAAATAATGAATAAAAATAAAAATATAAATATAATTATTGAATAATACAAAATTTACGAAATGTATTAAAGAGAATTTAAACAATGATTATTAGTTTACAAATTATTAAATACAAATTTAGTTTTAATTCAATAAAATCAAGGTTCTTCGTTAAATTGAATAAAAAATGTTTATTTCAGCTTCATTTGGCTTTTCAAAATTTATATTAATAAAATAGTAATTGTATTTCATTGGAAAATTTACTACTTGATATTCATTGGGAGAAATTATATAATCTAATTGTATTAACAAAACATATAACTTAAATATAAATTTTAAAATAACATAATTAAACAATTCTAAATCGAAAGTAGAAAAATGAATTACTTGAAAAAACTTGGAGATTAATTAATCAAATTTACAATATAAACTCAAATCTTCATTAAAAAATAATCAAGTTATTTGCATGTTTGTAATTACTTTTAATTAATTACAATGAATTTTAATTATTTTATTTGTACGTGTTTTTATGTGCACGCGTGTGTGAAAGAATGTGTAAAAACAATTAATTAAAAACCAGCTGAATTAAAGAATAATTACTTTATATAAAAAAAAAATAAAAAAAATATAAATGAATTTAAATTGAAATAAAAAATTTTTAAGCTATCGTATTACAATTTGAAATTTGATAATTATTACAATACGCTTCGAATTAACAGCAATAGATTTTTTTCATTTCATTGTTTCGTGTAGATTTTAAAAATGTCATCTTTCCATTTTTACTAAAAATATTATTTATCTAAATTATTTTATATTATATAGAATGAAAAATAAATACATGAAAACATAGTATTCGTACAACGGATACTTTCATTTTACTTACACCTCTTCCGAGACCAAGAGGTTGAATCGATAAATATCCATCAGGCAAATGAGTCGCAACTGGTAAAATTTGTGAATTTTCTTCAATAAAGACAAGCCTATACAACATAAATTTTCTTATTCAATATGCGTCAATATCATATATAATGTTATCTTAATTTTAATTTAAAAATAGGAACAATAAACTTACCGGCCCTTAGCCAATAACGGTAGCCAAGCATAACCAAGACAATTTTCAACTGTGCTATCTTTTTTTTTATTTATATCACAACTTATATGATAAAATGAAAAAAGCAGATGATGTTTACAATGAAGTTTGAAAGGTAATCTAATTTTCACCTCTTCATACCAAGATGGAGTTGCATTATGGTGTAAAACTGGGCAAGAAATTCTTGAAACCAATAAGGCAGATCCAGGTCGACCATAAATACACTAAAATATGTACGTATAGAAATGAAATTTAATAATGATTTTAATAAATCAAAATAATTACTCTTTCAATTATACTTATAAAGACTGAGCTTAAAATAAATCACGTGATAACTTTTCTTAAAAGATTATACGAAAAACTAACTTATTAAAAATATCCTATATAAAATCTCATAATGTTATATTGAATTATTTATAAAAAGTTTATGATTAAAATTATTAGTTAAAACTTGAAATCGAGCCCCAAGATATATCTGAATTACCTTTTAAATTTATTTTGAATTTATATTATAAATTTATTATTATTTATTGTTAAAAATGAATATTGAATATTATTTGAATATTATTTTAAAAAATGTTTAAATTCTTATATTGTTTTAAATGTATTTCTAAATATATATTCTCTAGTTGTACATTAAAAACCAATATTAATTCCTATAATTATGAAAACTGATTTTATTTACGAAACAAATTATATATTTAAACAATTATAATAAGGTAAACATTTATTTCACGAAAAGAAAGATATATCGGTTATTATAATTAAAAAAGAATAACTACAATGTTGTTTTTATTTCAAAATATTTTAAATACATTTCTATATTTTCTATTGTCAATGCTTGTTACTAAATTTTGATAAAAATTTAAAGTTTCATAAATAAATTTGTGTTTATTTTTATTTTTTACCATTAAAAACAATTATTCTTATTTAAAATTATTATTTTTTAATTATTATTCTTTTTTCGTTATATTTTTTAAAAATTCATCAAGTTTTTATACGTAAATATTATTTTCATTCGAATTTAAAACCATTATTTTTTTTATTAAATCATAGTAAAATCCTTAAAAACTACTTGTTATTAATAAAAAAAAAATTCATAATACATCACAATTACTAATCTAAAATCATCTGAAGTGTTGTTATAAATGTAAATCTATAGTAATATAAATAGAGTAACTTTGTTCTATTAACAATTATTAAATTATCCAAATATTTGTTAGAAATTTTTACAAATCATATAAATATAAATGTACATTACTTTCATTAAAAAATTAATTTCTTTTGTAAATAAAAAATTTTTTTAAATTAATTTAAATCTAATGAAAAAAATTCTTCCCTGAAAATACGTTTACAAGGAAGCAGTATTATCTAATTAATTTCAAGAAATTCAATTGTATATTCAAAACATACATAATAAGCTAATAACAACAGATAAATCCTATGAAATTATAAAAAATATTTAATTGATAAGAAGTGATATAGCAAACTTTAATTTGACTAAAAATTGAATATTCACTTTGAAAATTTTTTTATTAACTTTATTCTTTCATTGAGTTAATGAAATTACATATAAATAAATAAAGTTATTAGCTTGATAAGATCTCACCACGCGTAAAAAATTGCTTCCGATTAACTATGTATTTTTGACTCTTCAAACAGGATTCTTTCAAAAACAATGATAGAAATTCCATTCGAGAAAATTCATGAGACCAAAACTAACTGTTATGCACCGATTCCATAATCAAATAAAAAATATCATCGAGAAAACCTGTCAGACATTTTTCGTGACGATCTAGTAAAATTACAGAGAATATATTTTATCAGTCCTTGCATGGCAAATAGAATAAATGCAATAAATCTTTGAAAGGTATAATTTACATACATCATGTTTATTTAAAGTGAAGTTATTAAATGTTAATTCGACAAATTTATCTAAATCTAAATTAAATAGTGTGCGCCTAGAGTTTACTACAAAATCCTCTTTTATATCATTAATAAATCTATAATAGATTTAGATATCTTTTAATCTAAACCGAATTTTTGTTTTCATTAATATAATAATGTGAAAATCAAAATGTTTAAAAAATGTTTAGTTTTACAACTTACTTTTAATGGTTGAACTTTGTCATTGTCATTATCTCTCATTTCAATAATACATGCGATATTTCTCGCTCTACTAAATACTTTTTGTGTATCAAACGAAAGACTTTGTGGATATATATAAAGATGATTTATGTAAGTTGTGTATGGATGAACATCTTTCAAGGATGAACTTTCAAATTCTGCAATTTCCAATGTTATTTCAGATGTTGAAGAAATAGAAAAAGGTTTTAATATTTCAAGAGACGTTGTCAAACAATCTGAAATAAGACGTTAATATGTAATATTATAATGAATAGTACCAAACAATAGTTAAATTAAAAAAGAACATTATTGAAATTACTTTCTGGAATATCTGTAATGGCTTCAATTTTCATTTTTATCCACCCAGGTATTATTGTTAATTTATTTAATTTATCAGGTCTTTAAAAAATAATAATGAATTATTAGAAAAGTATGAAAATAAAAATTTTTAATTCTATGATGTATATTATTATTCAAGTAAACTTACTTTCTATACTCCAAAAGCAATTTTAATAATTCTTCATCTTTTATTTTGTTTCCTTCTTGTCTGTAAATAACTGGAAAATCTGATGAGGTGTCTAATTCATTACTATATAATCTAAATAATGGTCTTGCTGACCAAGCAAAGGGCATTCTATAATTCCCTAATCTGTCACATAGTAATAATATAATGTATATAATATAATAATAATGATGATGATAATATTAATCATAATAATAATACTATAAATAATTATTTTATATTACAGTGCTAGTAATTTTACGGATATTATTATTATTATTATTCTATTAACAACAATAATAGAAGAAAAATTATAAATATATGGATCAACAAGAAATTAAATACCTTTGGCAATAAGTTTGAACTTGTTTATGTACTTTAGTTCCCAAGCGCGGATCTTTCGCAGCTCGAATATATGGCTCACAAGTTTGATAAATACTTCCTTGTAAAATTTTATCAATTCTTATTACAAGAAATATATCTGGATGCGGGTTACTTATACTGAATATCGCTTGTTTTACTTTACTAAACGAAATAGTTGAAATTAATTTTAAATCATCTTGTAATTCTAAACTATTTTCGGATGAAATACCGTCATAATTTTCATCTTTAATTAATTTTCGTACATTTTCATGATTAATATCAAAATAAAAGTTTTCACTTAATTTTCTATTATTTCTAGCATCAAAAATACTTAAGGTTGTAAAATATGGCTCTACTTGACATAAAGATTCTTGTTCATCTATTAATGCTTGCAATCTAAACTTGATGTTTTCACATTTAACAAATATTCTTTGGTTAAACTGTTCCTTATATGGCTCAATAGTATTTTCATTATTTAATGAAATTTTACTATTATGTTGTGTAAGATGCATTTGAAAAAGATTTCTTCTATTTTTCTTTCGAGCTGAGGAAATACTGATTTCTGTTTCTTGAGAATACTTAATTAATTGTGGATTCATACTCTGCTCCAAACCCTTCAAAGTTCCAAAAACCTACATATAATAAAAATTAATATTTTATTACTGTACTATACTAAAAATATAAATATCTATAAATTTAAAAAAAAAATATATATATATATATATATATATATATATATATACTTGATTTACTTGAGATGAAGGTGATAAAGTGTCACATGTTTTCTCTAACCAAGCTGCATGTTTCTCTTCTTGTTGTTTATAATGTTGAAGTACAGTATTAAGCTTTAATATCCAGTCTTGCAAGTCATTTTCATTATCAGCAGCTAACGTATAAGATTTATGTGGGCCACTCATTTTTAATTCAAAACAATATTTACCCCGTTTAGGATTTCGTACAATTTCTGTACAAAAATCTAAATTTGCAATTTTTACATCACTTTTTTTCTCATCTTTAAAAAATTCTAAAATATATGTGCCATCAACTTGTTGTCTTAAATGACAAAAACGTCTTTTAAATGATTTTGATCCAATATTAGAAAACATAATACGATCACTAACACCAATTTCTGGACCTTTCATGAGATAACCTTCCTTGGTAATACCATCGCCTTTCATTACATCCTAAACACAATAAGTATACATAATTTTTATCATTAAATATATAAAATAATATTTTTATAAAAAATATTTGTAAATAATTTACCTCATCAACTTGATTAACATCTACATCAATTTCATATATTTCATCTTTTAATTCATCTTCAATTTTCCCTCCATTAGAACTAAAATTAATAAAATATAAAAATTATGTTTGTATTCGTGAAATATAATAAATGACTTAAACATTATATAAATTTATTTTATTATTAATTTATTAAAAATATAATAATATTTATTTACATTTATTTATAAATAAAATATTAATGAATAATTATAAAAAATTATTTACGTACTAAAGATCAAGATAAGACCCACTATAAGCAGAATATTTGTAATGTATTAAATTCCAGTTTGAAGAGTAACTTTTTATGCATTCTTTTGTAAGTAAATTTACTTCTTCCAATCTAATTTGTGTTGCAGTTGCAACCACAGTACGATATTCTCTAGGCAGAACAACTTGCTATAAAAAAGCATAGTATCATAAACTTTATTAATTCATTATTGCTAAAAATATAGTTAATATACATAAATTTTCTGTCTTACAGAAACATCGTCTGAAGGATACAATAATATTTCCCTATGCCCATCATTGTGTATTAATGTTTTCTTTTTTAAAATAAAACTTTCATAATCTACTGGGTCGACCAAACGTAGTTTATTCTGAAAGTAAATCAAAATATATACATAAGTAATTAAATTATTAATTTCAATTAATATAGAAGAATATTTAAACCAAGAAATATATTTTTTATTAACTAATAGGTATTATTAAAAAGTAATATTCCATTTTAATAATGGAAAACTTATTATTATTTATCAAAAATAGTATAAAAATATTTATAAATACATGCATAAAATTTGTTAAAAATAATTTAAATTTACTACCTGTACAGTACTCTCTCGAACAACCTGAGATACGGTCTCGCGAAGTTGTGCAGCCATTCCAGGCTTTCCTAAAGCTCGTGTAAACTTTCTTTCACTCATGATTGTCACATAAACGTGTATCAATCCTGATTATTGTCTTAACCAACTAAAACTTAAAGAAATTATGCTTTCATTGTCTTTTTATATCTACATCGCACGAATCGTATGACACGAGCCATATGTACTAGCATTGAATTGACATGACGATCACAACATAGCATGTCAATTGTCAACAAAAGCTTTGAAAATCAACATTTGAAATTATTATTTATTATTTATTACATAATTTATCCAAAGTGCTTATATGCGCATCGTTTAATTAATCAATAATGTACTTTTATTTTATTTGCGCATTTAATATTTTTTGAAAAAAAAGCTGAAAAAAATTAACTTCTGAAATTGCTGCATCCAATTTTTAAGTATATTTTTAAACAAAAATATAAGTAATAAAACTTCTCTTAGTAATGATTTTTATATGTACAATGCGCATTTAATATTGATACTATAAAATTATTAAAAATATATATTCATAACACATTTTTTCTGTAAAATTATGAAAACGTCGAATTCTTAATACTTGTACTAACACATTATATCGAACGCTTTGAACTGGAAACATATGATTATGCTGTAATACTTTCAAATTTTAACAACTTAATATAATTCATTTTTTAATTTAAAAAATATTAGGCAAATAACATCTTTTTAAACAATGACAACTACAGTACGGATTCAGAAAGTACCTATTATAGAACACTACCGACTTAGTATATACATACTTTCTAATTAACTTGGTGTGACAAACACTTAAACGGCTAAATTAAACCTTCTACACAATGTATGTGACTTGTAAAGTTGTAAAATTTAAATTGTACGCATATTATTTAAATTACACCCTATAAGAAATTTATTAAAATATGAAATTATAAATTTTTAATCAAAAGCTCTTAACTTTATAAAATAATAATATATCATTATGTATAATAAACTATATATTAATTATTTATATTTTTTTATTTAATTAAAACATTGTTTTTAAACTGAATAATTTGTAAAATGGTTACACTAAAAACACATGTACAATCACCCTAGAGCAGTTAAAAAAAATTAAATTTATTGAATTGTGCTAACCTATTCAATTAGCAATTTTATAAATATGAATACTATAAAATTATTATTTAAGGAAATTTTAATTATGTCTAAACTTTTCATAGTTTATGTATAATTAAATCTATGAAAATAAAAATGTACATCAATATCTAATAATACCTTATTAAGATTTATCAAAATTATTTATGTATAGCATTATTATATTTTATAATAAATAAAAAGAATATATTCAATTATTAAATATTATTAACCTGATATCTTTACATCCACATTTATGCGATGTAAACTATATTAAATATTAAAAAATTCTTGTTAATATTTAATTTTATTGATAAATCAACAAACTTTAAAATTAAAAATAGTTTAATGCAACATTATATTTTTCATTTACACTGTACAACAAGTTCTACACAATTAACAAAAAAATTGAAATTAATAAAATTTAATAATGTAACTCATGTATAATAATCTGTAAAAGCATCTGTAACAATATTATTTATTATGAACATATTCTGGTAGTTACGCACATATTATTTATTCGTAACTTATTCTTTTTAATTAATATTTTCAGTTTTTTATTTCTTAATTTCATTATGAATATATTTTAAATAAGTAATTTTCTTTGTACTTCATATTTTAAAAAGCCTACAAAAAATTAGAACTATTTTTTTATACTAATTTGTTAATTACTACGTCACCGTTAAATTCATGTTTTATTTTAACCAATAAGGTTTTACTTTCGTCGACTCTCAGTCGTATATATAACTTCTTACCAAGAAGTAAATGTACTGTGGTTCAAATTACCTTACGCACAACAATCTTTTGTCATTTACAATATATATATATATTTCGCCATTTTGGAAATAATTTTTGTGAGAATAAAAGCCTATTAAAACAATTACATTTCAATTAATTATTAAAAATGGGTAAAGGTAAGAATTTATTTAAAATAATAAAATGAATAAATTAATAATAGTGTATTGCGTATTACATCATCTTATTTTTATTGATTTAAACAGGACATGTTAAATTAAAGATTACCATATTTTTTCTTGTATAATTGATAAAACAAACTGCAATTATTTGCCATACAGTTTAATAAGAATATATTGTACAAAAAATCCATTTTAGGTTATTTATCGTGGAAATTATATAAATATAAACATATAATTTATTATATAAAATCTCAATCAATTACATTATGTATGATGTAAATATACAAGAATAAGTTAAATTAAAATAAAAAAGTTATACATTTTAACTTGTTGAATTTTTAATAATGAAAGTTTAAAATAAGTAAAATAATAAAAAATACATTCTAAGAAATGTTTGTAAATAAAATATAACTTTAATTAAATAAAATTTAGTTATATTTTAGAACTTTAAAACATTAGTAATATCAATACAATAAAACTAATTATTTATAATAGAAATAAAAGTATATAAATATACTGTATATATGCAGGAAAACAAAAAAAGGGACAATCTAAAAATAATGAAACCTCTGAAGCATCATTATCACAACAAGAAAGGTCAGAATCTCAACAACAACAACAGAGGTCACAACCTCAACAACAGCAACAACAGAGGTCACAATCTCATCAGCAGCAACAACAGAGATCACAACCTCAACAGCAGCAACAACAGAGATCACAACCTCAACAACAGCAACAACAGAGATCGCAACCTCAACAACAGAGGTCACAACAGCAACAACAGAGATCACAACCTCAACAACAGCAACAACAGAGGTCACAACCTCAACAGCAGCAGCAACAGAGATCACAATCTCAACAACAGCAACAACAGAGATCACAACCTCAACAACAGCAACAACAGAGGTCACAACCTCAACAGCAGCAGCAACAGAGATCACAATCTCAACAACAGCAACAACAGAGATCACAACCTCAACAACAGCAACAACAGAGGTCACAACCTCAACAGCAGCAGCAACAGAGATCACAATCTCATGCACAACCACCACCTTCACTTTCAAAACCAGCATGGAATGTACAAAATCCAACAAATGAAAAATTTGAACAACCACCACCTCCACTTAATAAACCAGCCTGGAATTTACCAAAGCCAAAAACTGAACAACAAAAAGGACTACCACTGCAATCTCAACCTCAACAACAGCAACAACAGAGGTCACAACCTCAACAGCAGCAGCAACAGAGATCACAACCTCAGGAGCAGCAACAACAGAGATCACAATCTCATGCACAACCACCACCTTCACTTTCAAAACCAGCATGGAATGTACAAAATCCAACAAATGAAAAATTTGAACAACCACCACCTCCACTTAATAAACCAGCCTGGAATTTACCAAAGCCAAAAACTGAAGAACAAAAAGGACTACCACTGCAATCTCAACCACAAGTATCATCACAATCTCAACCACAAGTATCATCACAATCTCAACCAAGAGTATCATCACAATCTCAACCAGAACTACCATTGCAACCTGAACAAGTAGTACCGTCACAACATCAGCAACAGGTATGTAAAACCTAGAATTTTCGACAATAAACTATACATTAAAATTGCTTAAGCAATGTTTAAGTCAAATCAATGATTTTTAATTTTTACAAGATATTATACAGAAATATTTTATTTATTTTCAGAGCATAGGCGTACCACAAATAACTTCACAGTTATCCAATCTTCCTCTAAAAGTAATAAAAAATTTTATTTTTAATGTTTAAAAACTATAATTTAAATATAATTAACTACAAAATGAATTGAAATATTAAAAACTTTTATGATTTTTAATACAGTAACTGTTATAACATAAATAATAAATTTTTAATAACAATGCAAATTACAAAACTAGTATTAATCTAATTAAATTTCTATTATTTTATTCAGTGTAAAAATAGTTCTTAAAATTTATCGATATCCATTAAAAATCTTTAAAGGAATTATAATTTTAGTAAAAAATCATTGTATTTTTAAAATATTTAAGAATTGTTCGAAAATTAAAAATTCATGGCATAATTTTTTATTTTATAAAAATTAAAATTATATTTAATATCATATTTCTGAACTATATTTTATATTTATATTTTATATAAATAATAAATATTATATGTTAACTTAATTAATCTCAAATAATTATTAATTTTCAAAATATTTCAAGAAATCTCATAATTGTACTTGTATATTTCATAAATATTTTAATTTTCTTTTCATTTTTAAAGGACAGTACTTCTTCAAAAAAAGGATCTGCAGTGCTTCTAGCAAATGTGCCAAAACGCAAAAATCCACAAAAAGCTGGAACTTTAGGAAGATCTATTCAAGTATTTACTAATATGATGGAAATTAAATTTGGTTCAAAATTTTGCACTACAGCAGTTCATTATGATGTTGATATAGTACCTAATATTCCAAAATATTTGATGAGAGATGTATTCCGAGCAACAAAAAAAAAATTATTTCCAAACAGGAATCCAGCTTTTGATGGAAAGAAAAATGCCTTTAGTGCTGGACACTTACCAATTGCCAATCCAGTAATTATTCAATATTTCATTTTACATTATTACTTTTTTACAACACAAAATAATTGTATTATTTTATTTAGGCTACTACATCAGTAACAGTTTATAATGAGGATGGTAAAGGAAAAAATTTCCAAGTTACAATGAAGTTTGTAAATGAAGTCGATCTTGGATGGTTCAAAAATGCTAGAGCTGGTATAGCACTTGATGATGCTCATCAAATTAGCATACAAGCTCTTGACATTATATTACGTGATGCTCCAGCTTACAATGCAACAATAGTTAGTTTATTTGAAAAACATTAAATAAAGACTATTTAAGAATTTTATATTAAAGTTAATTATTGTAATAGGTTGGTCGTTCATTCTTTTCACCACCAAAAGGTCAAGTATTATCTTTGGGAGGAGGTATGGATTTATGGATAGGCCTTTTCCAATCAGCAGTTTGTGGTTGGAAACCTTACCTAAACGTTGATGGTAATTAAAACAAAAAGATAATAAGTTTGTTTTCTGGAATTGGTATTAATTGTATATTTTTATTTTATAATTGTTACAGTGGTACATAAAGGATTTCCAAAGGCAGAGAATGTAGTAAATACAATGAAAGAAATATGTATATCAAGTGAAACTAAAGGTAGAACAGGAACTCAGAAAAATTATAATGATATGGATGTACTTTCCACTGCAGTTGAAAGTAATAGAGAAACAATTAAAAAGTTTATGAAAAATTTAAAAGTAACAGTTGAGATTCCTGGACAGCCTACAACAAGAAGAACTCAGCGTGTTAATGATTTAGTAAAATCATCAAGAGAAAATATATTTGAATATAATGGTAAAAGAATAAGTGTAGAACAATATTACAGACTTGAAAAAAAGTATACTGTTAAATACCCATTTTTACCTTGCCTATGGGTTGGTCCTAGAGATAAAAATATACATGTTCCACCTGAAGTAAGATTAGCACTTAATGATATTATAAGAATAAAAATTTATTTGTATTAATGTATTTCATGATTTAGATTTGTTCAATTACGGCTGGTCAGGCGACACAAAAAACCCTATCAGATGCTCAAACTCAAAATATGGTTAGATATGCAGCAACTGGAACAAATACACGCAAGCAAAAAATAATGGACGCTGTAAATAAATAAATTAAAACAAATTAAAATTACAATCTATTAAAGAACTTATTAATTATATCTATATATAAATAAATTTTTTTTTAGTGTTTCAAAAAATGGAATATTCAAAAAATCCATGCATCAAAGAATTCGATATTTCTATTAGCGGTGAATTTGAAAAAGTTGCAGCTCGTGTTTTAGAACCACCGCAGCTACAATACATGAATAAAATCTCAACTATTACCAAGGGAGTGTGGCGTTCAGAAAAGTTTTTACATCCCAGTTCATTAATTTCTGCTGATGGATCTTGGACTATTTTAAATCTTAATAGACATACAAATGAAAGAGATCTATATGAACTGAGTAGTAAAATAACGACCGCAGGTATGTTTCTGATATATACTACATTTATTCATATTGTAAAGATACTGTTACGGAAAAAATAATATTGTCATTGAACAGGTACTATTGCTGGTATGAACATTGGTAAAAGCCGAACACCATTTAGTACAATCATATTAAAAGGACCTGATACTAGAGAACTTATTGCATATTTTAATAAACAAAAACAAAACGGCTTAAAATTAGTAATAGTAATTGTTCCAGATATGAAAGGACCATACAGTATGATATCTATTCCTTTAATTTATTTGTAAATAGAAAAATTTGCGTTTAAAGCAATAAATTTAATATATGTTACAGGTAAAGTTAAACAAGTAACAGAACTTAATGTTGGTGTTTTAACCCAATGTATAAAATCTAAAACTCTTTTCAAATTAAGTGATGCTACAATGGGAAATATTTTATTAAAAATTAATGCTAAATTAAATGGTGTCAATCACATGTTTGCAACTAGACAAAGGTAAGATTGTAATTTTCTAAAATGTTATAATTTTTATATAATTTTAATAGAATTGTTTTCTTCAGTCGACCAAGGTGCCTAGAAAAGCCATGCATGATTGTTGGTGCGGATGTCACCCACCCATCTCCCGATGCGACTGATATACCATCTATTGCAGCAGTATGCATTTCCAATGTTACATCTATATATGAATGTTGAAACAAACTATGACAATTTTTTTTAGGTTGCTGCGAGTCATGATCCAAATGCATTTATGTACAATATAGAAATCAGATTACAGCCTCCGAGACAAGAAGTTATAAGCAATCTTACAGAAATTATGATAATACAGTTGAAATATTTTAAACAAAAAACTGGACATGAACCAGGCAGAATAATTTTTTACAGGTATTATTATTATGCAAATTATTTTTTATAATAATGTATTAAATCAAATAAACTTTAATTAATAAGTACAGTTTACAAATTTTTTATAAAAATTATTTGTATCAAAATACAATTTAAATCAAATTGAGATTAAAATTGAATTATAACATTAATATTGTTATTATTTAAATATTATGAATTTAAATAAAAATAATTTTAAAAGTTTTCATTTGTTTATGTATTACTGTTTTTTTTTAATGCATATTTAAATATATTTATAATATTTCTTAATATTTTTATTACGATTTTGGCACACTAATATTTTATGTTTGAAAAAATAAAACCTCTTTATTTGAAGATAACTTCTTTAAATGTCACTACATCTTTTGCAGAGATGGTGTTAGTGAAGGACAATTTTATCAAATAATGAATGAAGAGCTTATGGCTATTAGACATGCTTGTTTAAAATTGAATGTAAATTATAAACCAGAAATTACATTTTTAGTTGTTCAGAAAAGACACCATATAAGATTATTTCCTGTTAGTCCTAAATTCTCAGATGATGCTCATAAAAATTACAATGTTCAAGCTGGTACTATCGTTGATACAGAAATAACACATCCTACTCAAATCGATTTTTACTTAGTTTCACACGCTAGTATTCAAGTATGTAAATCTTAAAAATTCATCATTACTTAACATGATCAATGTATGAAAACTGTACAGATTTAAAATTGGTATTAATATATTAGGGTACAGCAAGACCAACCAAATACAGGTGTTTGTGGGATGATGCTAACATGTCAGAAGATGAAATTGAGAATTTAACATATTTCCTTTGTCACATGTTTTCTCGGTGTACACGCTCTGTAAGCTATCCTACACCAACCTACTATGCTCATTTGGCTGCTTTTAGAGCAAGAGCTCTAACCCAAGAGTAAATTTTTAGAGTTTTTATTATTTATTTTTATTTTGTTTTATATTGTATTATAAAAACTTACTTAAATTGTTAATATTTTTTAGTGTTCCGATCAGCTTAACGAATCTACAACAAGAGCAACATAAAAAGTTAACGATCAATTCAGAAATACTAAAAGGAATGCCAATGTTTTTTGTATAAATTTATTCTTAAAACTTATTTTCATATTTGTTACATTTAATTACTACTTACAATTTTCATGCGGAATATTAAAAATATGTTTAAAATCTCATTTTATTATATTCTAATGTATACATATTAAATACTTATTAAAAAGGGTTTACTCATACTCAATAATTATTTATTTTTGAATGTATCCCCAAAAAGTTTATTCAATCTGTATAGTAATACAGTTAAAGTATTATATACTTGTACGAATCTTGTACTTGCATTGTAAATTAGATATAAATAAAATTCAATGTATGTTTATATTACACCTAATATAATTAAAACTTGTTGTTGCTGTTGTATACTTTATATGAAGACCCAATTTTCTAATTTTTCAATATCTTTACAATTTTAGTCAGTACATAGGAATATTTAATTTGTGAAATAAAAAGTATATTGTTTATACTCATAATAATCCTTTATTGTAGAGTTTAATCGGTACGGAAAATTAATAGACGAAAAATGAAATTCTATTTTGGATATTAATACTCTACTTATTTAATTTTGTTAAATTACAAAGAAAACTTCTTTTAAAATAACAATTGTAATGTTTCACATTTAAATAGATCAATTGCTAAAATTTGACGTCGTCACTTGTTCTTCAGTATCATAGTCAATCTCCTACCCCGATCTTAGTCCTGAATATTGATATATCGTCTAATTATCGCGCTAAAATCGTAATTATCAAAGATTCCAACTACCTTAAACAAATACATGAAAACTTACCTGCTGCAAATTGAATTAATTAATCGTACACGTTTAAGTAAAATTGGCTAGTAGTCTTTTAAGCTTTAATCAACATTTTAAAATACAATTAATTTTTTAACTAAATTTTATTAAAAAAAATACTATAAAAATTGTACTGTAAAAATTGTTATACAACGTTATTGCAATACGTAAAAAATTTAATCGTTACATTTTAAAGAATAATAAATTGGCGCCAAAATCGTCTACAACCAGAGCTAATAAAAATGTTGCAAGAAAGTGACGTCAATAAATGTAGAATCTACCAGTCTAGAAAATAACTTAAATTATCCCGGTTTCATCTTTCGAGGCAATCATTATAAGTTCGTGGTGTATACAATAGAAAGATGGCTTCCCCTAATTTGGGGGCAGTCGCGTTAAAGTTTAGCTATTGCTTTAATCTTACATTTATTTAAACAATGATTTAATGCGAAAAGATAATTACGCGAACATCACCAAGCGTTAGAACCATTAGTTGGTAAAAATAAGAATTAACAATAGTCAGGTTACGAGGGTCTTTAATTTTGTTTTTCCTTTCGCTCTCCCGTCGCTACAATATAGAGCTATTTACAGAAGAACAGTCCACTAGACCTACAGCATCTTATAAAGGCGTAAGTAGAACACAACTTTACAATGTGTCTCTGATCTTGTGCTCCATTTCGTCTCGCCAACACGCAACTACAAGGTAGCTAACCCAGTAATTTTAAAGATCTCGTTCAACATGTCAACACAATATGCTCCGGAGCCATCGTAATCTGAAGCTTATGTCGATGCACCTGCAAATAGTAGATGGTGCGAGTTGCGACGATTGCATCCAGTACTAATAAACATTTGATAATTTTATGATACATCTGCATGGATTCGACGTATACGTGCGAGTACTTACTTTATGAATGTAGCATCGAATGAAGTTATAGTATGCCGGTGTCTAAACCAACGTCAATTTAATGCAATAATAGTGCAATAATAGAAGTAGAACAACGACATTCCGTTTACGGAAACTAGGAGACTTTTTCTGAAAATACAGAGTTTGGTAGTTTCGTTTTAGCAGAATTAGTGATTACAATCAACGATTCTATGATTCTTGGTGCATCAATATCGACTAATACGAGAGGTGAAGAGTTAAAATACCTATGTTTATATGCATACACATGCACGTAATCATCTATAATGTGAAATATAAATCCCTTGGGGGTCGTTGCCCGCAAACGGTAGCATGCGCAATCTGTCTCTATCTGCGTGTCCATCTCTCTCTCTCTCTATCTCTCTTTCCTTCTCTCTCTCTCTCTGTATTTAAAAAAATAGATTTTAGATCTGTCAATTTAAGAACGTCATTAATAATATTCTATGGTTAACCAACAAACAGTCATTTTTAATAAATTAAATGTTGTATTTATCACTTTACAAAAGCTTTTAGATTTTTTTCAACAAAAAAAGTAAATTAATAATATTTACTTTAATATGTAAATAATAGAGAATTATAATACAGAAATAAATAATTAGATTTACATTAAAGACTATTTTTAATCAGATTCAATCATTCGCTTAGGAATCGCAAAATAGAATAATCGTCTAAATATTTTTTTTATGTCCCTTTAAATTACCAAACGCTGTTGTAATGTGATTGATATAGATATTACAAAAAATGTATGAAATTCTTATATACATTCTGATAATATCTATTATTATATTAGTTTCGTATAATTTATTAAGAGATTGCGTAAATTAGAATTTTTGGATTCCATTGTTTTTATTTTCTTTATTAATATTTTATATACCTAATAAATCGATTGTGTTTCAAATACACACACACACACACACACACATATATATGAATTCAGCACGCGCCTTTTGAGCTCAGATCTACAATACTAAAGTAAAAGCTATTAAACGAAAAATGTTTTAAATCTCTTTAATTGTTATCGTATATGTTGATACAGCTTTCAACTTCATCGAAAGTTATAATTATCTATTTTCTCAACGCAGTACTTGGAAATAATATAAAACTTGTATTCATTAAACAATCGTATAAATGGTATTATTATTTTAAATTCAGAATTTAAAAACCAATCACGGAATAGGAATAAAATTCATTTCCTGAGAATATAACTTTTTTATGAAACGGTGGTTCATGAATTCTGTATTTCCATTTCCGTCCTGAGTTTATATTATTTTTATGGTAGTTTTTAACGAGTGCTGAATTTCAAAAGAGCCTCCACGATTTTTTATGATCTAAATTAGCAATACTTGTGCACCTCGTATAGCTAAAATAAAGCGTGTCTTCGAAAGATCGCGAAATGTAGAAATAATTCGCAAAGTAATAGGGCGACACAAAAGCAACGTTAAGCTTCGGACAACAACGGCATAAAGAGGACGCAAGTCAGTCGCAAAGACGTAATAATCGCGACTCGACAAATTTAGCGCGCGGCTCGCGAGTCTTTGCAAACAAGAGAATCGGAAACTCGGAAGACGGCGGCACCGGATAAGTTTTGAATTTTGCAGTGGCGGAACGCATTGATCGATCATCCCTTACGGAATACCAGGCTTTTACAGGCCGCGCGACAGCGGCAAATACGAACCTCGGGGTGGGGGAGCGCCTAGCTAATTTCTAGCTGTAGTCATCGCTAGCTCCTCGCTTGTAAACAAAAGGGATGTGCGGGAGGAGGACTAAGGCCGGGGGAGGGGGAGGAACAAGTGGAGGAGAAGGAAATGAGAGGCGCGCGCGCCCGTATTGATTGAACGTCGTCGCGTGGGGCGCTCTCGGTTCGTCCGGGGGGTATATGCGCGTCGTCAGCGCGTACCTGTCGCTCGTATTGCGCCGCCGAGTCCGGAGCACCGATGACGTCTCACGGCAACTACGTAGCCGCCGCTCACCGACAGTATCCTACGCACTAGGTAAGCCGCGGAGGCATCGACGGACTCTCGGTACGTTTTGCCCGCGAGTACTGCCCTTTGGCTTCACTCTCGCTCCGGCTCGCGAAATCTGCTTAGAAATTTCGCGAACACGCGCGCGCGTGGCCACGAGTGCGCCCCGGGCTATTTTCGGCCAGCTTTAATGCCGGAGACGCGCGATGATTAGCTTTTG
Source organism: Platyscapa corneri (assembly GCA_018907185.1). Lineage (NCBI taxonomy): Eukaryota > Metazoa > Arthropoda > Insecta > Hymenoptera > Agaonidae > Platyscapa > Platyscapa corneri. The sequence continues at coordinate 2,085,290 of JACCHW010000019.1, read as the reverse complement.
CGACGCAGTACATATTGCGAGGTACGCGCGGTCGGTTAATGCACCGTGTCGACGTTAATTAAGTGAACCCAAGAGCCGTGTTTGCGAGAATCGCGACAAATACTGCAGCTACCGTTTCTCAGGAATAAATGAAATTGTTGAACTCTTAACCTCAACATCATCATTCCAGACTCTTCGGACTTGCAGATCGAACGAGCGTATCGCGTTTCCCGATAAGCGGATTCTCGGATTAAAATTAGACGGTTGTTAAAAAATACTTTTTCAAAATTTCATCCGAAAAACTTGGGCAATGTTTTCCGACGAGTAAATAAATGGTCCATGGTTAGCAGGTGAGATTCAGCTGTGTAGTCGCGCGAAAAGAAAACGTTACATTTGCTTCAATTTCGTTATTAGATGATACGTGTTTGAATCATTTGTGATGACAATAGCGTTTAAATGATAAAAAGTATGTTTTCATTGAAAAAACTTTGCTTGGTAAAATCTCTTGAGAAAATTAATAGAATCTTATTACAAAATATAAACCCGCTTAACCGTTCTCGTCTACGTAACTTTTAATACAAAATTGAATCTATTCGGAGATTCTCTTAAAAAGTTCTCTTCGTCTACAGTCAATATTTTCAAACTTTTTGATTTTAACTACATTATTCAGCTTTATTAAACTGTGGTCGGGTAAAGACTTTGAGGACTTCAATTTTAATGGAAAAACGCTCGTCAGAAATATAAAATTAACTCTTTACCCCTGAGTAATTATCATGCAAATCAAGTAAAAAAGAGCTAAAACAGTTTGACTTTCTGAAGAATATTTTCTGTTCATAATATTAAACCAGTTTATTATTCATTTTTTTATTATTATTTTTTTGCTTTTCATTCGACGCTTCTCGTTGGTTTTTACTTTTCAATGATTTAAAGGTGAGTAGAAGAAGCGATATTAGATTATTCATCAACACAGATCTTTATTACTAAATTAATTCGATATTTCATCGGTCAATAATTTAGGAATTGTAGATGTACCGATAAGATAATTACATTTAGTTCCATACGAATGCGAATAAGAAACTATGTTATTAAATGCATGTATTGATTTTTTATTTTCCGAGAAAATAGACGGCGATGCATAATTATTAATGCAAACAGTTCGACGATATCATTGTGAAAAGCAGCGATGCATTCTTCTCGTCTCTCAGTCTTTCTTTTTCATCGCGTATCACGTGCTCTCCGTCTATTCTCACTTTTGCTTCTGCAACGGAAAATCCTCGTCCAGTAAGCCAAGAAGGACTACTAACAAGGCTCGAGTCGGACAAACGAGTTTCGATAAAATGAAAAGAAATTTATCAAGCGCAAGAGTTACGAATTCGATCGAGGCGAAAGCGAGCAGCGATTGCAAACGAATGTCGCGAGAAAGGAGAAAAGCTCCTGGAGCAAAAGACAGTCTTATCCCTCCCCGAATGAAACGCAAGCTCACACTTTTTGTTTGGCCACTGTTACAGATCACGGGAGCCGATAAAGCATGCAAGTGTTAGGGTCGCAGAAGTGGTGACCTAAGGTGCGGGTGATTTAAGGCGCAGCCGCGTCTCCGGGGCGAGCGGGGCCCTCGATGCTTAAGCTACGATTGGTATCGACCCACTTTCTCAAGCAGCCATAGGCAGCTCCCGGCCACGTGCCATGTGTCGCGATCGGGACATGAACCCGTAAGGTATTAGAGCTCAGGACCGATCGCCCAATCGAGAGACATTAATCCCGATCGCCGATCCGCACAAGCCTGTTCCATCCCTTCCGTCCCCTCCTCCGGTACCCTGGGCGCCGCGACGATGGCGCCGAGGTACGAGTGAGCGGGCTACGCTCCTCGGAGACGAGCACTTGGAAGAGTGCGGTGCATCCCGACCGGAGCGCCCGAGGAGGCATCAACCTTAATTGCCCTTGGAATCGCCACACATCAACCTGTGGAGAGTCGCGAAAGAGTGTATTGTGAGTATCCGCGCTTATTTTCCTAGTTGGCGGTTAGAAGGGGGCGGCATCCGATTGTGACATCGAGAAAGTGTCGTAACCGCGCGTGCATCGACACCGAGTAGCGGTAGATGCACTCGGGTGTTGAGTAATCGTTACGCGCTCCGATCACCGCGACAATTATTTCCCTGATACTGTGCATTATTTTACTCGACAATTATCGGCAAGTCTCGCTAATGTAGTTATAATTTAGTCGATTGTGGAGATCGTCGCCCCGAGAGCAACTTCGTTAAATTGGTTTTGCGCCTGAACTTTTTCGCGATTTCATAGAAATTTGAGGCGCTTAAATGAGAAGTTTGGAACATTTTGAGAATGCTTTGTTAGAATTCGCGGAGTAATTTAATTACTCCGGGCACCTCTTCACACTTGCATTCGCACTTTGATACCGAATCGCGTCGGGTACGAAATATTTTATGTTGCAAATTTACTCGTACAAAGAGAAATTCCATCCGAGTAACGTTTACGTCACAATTTTTTTAAAATTTCGGGTTTAGGGTGAAAACCTATTTCACCACGTCCAGCGTCTGATCACGGTATTTAACCATTAAATTGTTGTGCAGATTTATGCGGAAGAGATATAATTTATGTAAAAACTTTAGTTATTTATTTTTCGCACTAAAAGCTCATAGTATCGGTGCTAATGTTAAAAAGGCATGTTTAAACTTACAAAATTTACAATAAATTTTTTAATAATTTCACAGTTGATTCAGAAAATTAATTAATCAATTGTGCACAACATAATTAATATTTACTAAAATCACTATTTCATTTATTTTTATTGAGTCGCAATTATTTTAATTGCTTAAAATTCTTACATAATCCATACTTTGTTATCGATTTTTATCATAATATGAAAATAATTTTAACTCGGGAATTTTAATATATGCAGAAGAAAATTGTAAATATTTTCATTTCAAACGTGAAACTGTATTATCAGAAATTATGTCTTTTATGTAAAAAGCGCATGTAATTTAGTGAATATAAATATTGAACTGCATTATCGTCGGTTACAAATCTAAAATATACACATTAATGAAAGTAATAATCAAGAAAATAGATTTCGCGATAAATCAAACGTCATCAAATATTGATTACATTTATTTTTAGGTTTTTGTTAATTATATTTCTATCGAACAGAATATTAAATTTACGTAAACGCGTATATATGAGTGTACGTATTTTTCTAACGGAAAACTATGTCTGACAATATTCAAGAAATCAGTTGATTTTGTTTCTTTTACGCGTAGATCGCATCGCTTAAATGGTTTCATTCTCTGCTTTTTTGTTATTTATATCTAAGTATTGAAAGTTTTATTGGAATCATTACGAATTTGCTTCATTTTTTCCATAAAAGTATGTTTTTTTATTAATACAATATCTTATTCTTATTTAAGCAAATAACAAATTTTTGTCATAAAACACATTGTCAACATTTCAATTGTTTCTTCGTGTTTATCTTTGAATATATTAATAGACAAATGAAATTTAATAAATATGAAAAAACACTATGTTGCTGTATATGGAATATTGCGTTTTTAGGCTCTTGCTGAATATTATTCTTTGACGCAAATTGTTATTAAAAATAGTTCTTAAAATCACACTACACATCCTTCGGTTACTTATCGAAGTAGATAGTAAGCAAATTAAAATTAAGTATCATTTTCTCAAAATTATGCTTATAAAAATTGAGTGCATCGATCGGGATACTTATTATATATGGTTAATACATCATATATACAGCAAAAATTATCGGCTAAGGAAAGGTTGGCTCGAGCTTAAACGTAAAAAGATTGTCGAATCAACGGCATTATTCCACTTCTCATTTCTCACTGTCTTCATCGCGTCGTTAACTCGAGTACAAAGTTTCTTCGACTGCACTTGTGCCATAAATCTCAATACTTAATCAAAGAAGGCGCGGGCGGCTCGTCGTCGGCTCGTCGTCGGCTCGTCGTCGGGTCGTCGTCGGGTCGTCGACGGGTCGTTCGCGTAAGCTACGCCAAAGGGGTAGAGGTTGAAACTGGTTCGAGACAAATGTTGCGATAAATAAACGAGCATCCGTCCATACGGTCGACAGTGCGGCAGTGGGTCGCGGTGCAAGCGGAGTGGGATGAGAGGCCCTCGACAAGAGACCCAGCAGCAGCGACGGCACCAGCAGCAAGGCGACGAGAACGAGGAGGAGGAGGATCAGCTCAAGCCCTGCAACGCGGAGCGCGAGCAGAAGGACGAGTCGCGCCTGGCGAAGGTGAAGCGCGCCCTTGGCGGCTCGCTCTTGGGCCGCGGCTCGTCCGGATGCCATGCGCCCTCGTGCTTCGGGGTCGAGCTCGAGCTCGTCGAGCGACACAACGAGAGCGGCGTTCCTTACGTCGTTCACCGGATCTGCGTCTACATCGAGGCACACGGCTTCCACAACCCGGCCCTGTTCCGCCTCGCGGGTGGCAGCTCCCGACTCGCGGACCGGCTCAAGCTCGGATTCGAGCGACGGGGCGACGTCGACCTCGAGGCCACGGCTTGTCCGGCGACCGCTGCCCTTATCCTCAGGCAGTACCTCAAGGAACTACCCAAGCCCATTGTCGGCTCCACCTGCGTCTCCAAGCTCCTTCAGCTGCACTCCCGTAAGTATCGTTCAGTCTGCGATTGTTTGGTTATTATTACGCTGCGCTCGCACCTGCCAATCGGATCCGACACTCCGGCGCGATCCGTCGCGAAAATTTTCCATTGACCGCAAAAAGTAAAAGTTGCCGCTTTTAAAAGGAGTCGCGCTACACCGGCTTAATAAACTTAATCGGAATAGCAATCGTCGCTGGTCGTACGTGTCTGCTTTAATGGATTCGTGACGAGTTGGTTAGTCAGCGCCGTCCTTGCTATATTTCTTGGGCGATTAAAAACACGTCGCATCTCGTGAATAAATAATCGACGGTTAATGGCACTGATCGATAACGCGTCTAGGAATGTATTTATAAAGCGCGCGGTCGCGCAGTTTGCGGATCGGCGAGCACAACTCGGGCGATTCGCGCGTCGATTCTCAGGTCTCGAATTCGATCGAGAGCGTTATCGGCGAGGATCGTCGGCCGGTGCCAAATATTTGCCCGCACTCCTGCAGGTCGGTTACGCGCAATCGAGCTACAGTATCTCGCGGAGTCACAACAGGCGGATCTGTTTGTTAAAACAGCCCGAGACAAACGCAAAAGCCGCGGTCGCCACCTAGGATTTGTCTGTCTCGTGTTAGGTGAACGAACTCGCGTCACTCGGCGCTCGCTGAGCTAGTAGTGGACTCGTTCGGCACCTGAACGCGTTCCGGTCAGATATCCGTCCCCAGGAAAGACTCGCGCCAATGAAACTGTTGGCTGTTCGCAGAGGAACGGCTCAGGAGTCGCGAATGCTGGATCGATAAGACGCGCGACCTTTTGGCGAACGAGTTGCCGGAGGCCCACGGCCGCCTCCTGGAGTACCTGCTGCTCTTCCTCGGACGATTCGAGGGACATCACAGCTGCGCCACCGGGGTATGCGGGATCTTCTCTCCCGTGCTCATGCCCCACGTGCCGCCCGCCACTATATTGATGCGCGACCTCCTCCTCGACGCTCCTCTCATTTTTCCAGACAGCATTAGGTAAGCGGGGCCGAGAGATCGTCCTTTGTTTTTCTTCGCTCTTGTTGATTTTTTGCATTTTTCATTGATTTTCAAGCCGATCGGCCGAATACCGTACGCGTGCATGTTATTGTAGTTGAATAGGAAGAAAAAACCTTTGTTTTCGGCTCGACTACATAAATATTTGCAATTTTTAAAAGAATTCTTCAATATTTCGAGCGAACAGCAAACACGGTCCACGTGATTCATCATATATTAAGTATGAATGTAATTGCTACTAGTCTGTTTGCATGAAAAATTACTCGAATTGTAAGATCTTTTCGTAAACACGATAAGAATTCTTTACTTAGAAGTTTAAGAAAATGTATATTCTTTTGTTTTTCATTTCCATCCTGATCTTTAACCTTTAAAAAACCGATTATTCTCGTGGCAGCAAATAGAAAAATTGATTTATTTTTATACGCATCAAACGGCATTTGAAAAATGTCAAGTGATTAATTAAAATATTTAAATATTTGTCTTTCGTTCTTTGCTCACGATTAATAAATTGCAAATCGCAAAAGGTTACAAATTTCCATCTCCAATTAGCTAACATTTCAGAATTAATTGTTATAAAAAATTGTTGCAAATTTACAATTATATTCAATAAATAAAGTATTTGGATATATCATAAACTAGTAAAGGGAACAAAATCCTTATCTATTTAAATGTATATCTATTTCAACTAAAAATAGTTAAATCTATGTACGCTCGTTTACTTACCACGAAAATCATTAATTATAGATAAAGAAACATTAATATTTCAAATAATCTATTAGGATCTGTATTGTCAGATATTTAATTCATATTTGAATTACTTGAATCAAGCTCGATATGAAAACGCTAAAAGTATATAAAATGTTCAAGCTGGAAATTTCCCCTTACAACTTTAAGTATTTTTATCGATCCGCGCGACTGCTTTTATTAGTACTTAAATATACACTATCGAAAAAAATTAATTTTTTCAACTCTACATACTCAGTAGTTGAGGAATTATTTATGAAATCTACTATTTAAAAAGTGGTTGCTCAATAACATTAATCAAACGTCCTTGTTTTAGTAAAGTAAATAAATAATAAAAATAATACATCGATCAGAATAATCATCACGTTGTACTGATAAAAGAAAAAAGTCTCCTTAATAATATTTGTACGTATCTTTTTAGCTGAAAGTGAAATCGATTTTGATCAATTGATGATCTCATGAAAAAACTGATTCTGATTACTGTCAGCGATAATATTTTATTATTTGTCAAACTATCGAGATTCAGTTTGTATAAAGAAAAATGAGTTAACAATTCAATGATACAGGATAGACACCGATAATATTCAATGCCCTGATATAGACAATTGACGCGTTACATAACATGTTAGCAGTTTCTGCTTTCTTTTCATTGTACCAGCAGTGTGGAACCAATGTAATGTAGAACTCTGCATAAAAGTTGATATTGTTATTTTTCAATGACAATTAAAACACATTAACGACAAATTATACGTCCATTTGATACAATAAATTCGATCTAAAATTTGAGAATTTCGTGTCTTCGACTTGACTCCATTTGAAATATTAAACTAATATCAATAAAAAACAAAGTTCCGAAAGAGTAAAGCTTTTACAATTTTTTATGATTTATCACACATTACCTGTCGATACAATTTTAAACGATAATAGAGAATACACCAAGTTTTATCACGTGCCTTAAAGTTGTGTCAATATTTTGGATTCTTGAGAATAAACGTTTTTGTATCAAAAATTTTTTGCTGCACTACGTTAGAACTTTTGTATATTACAAAATTAACAAGTTACAATCTAAGTCAATAATTTTCAATTTAAACGAATCATAATTATTATAGCAAAACTTTTCAAAGACACAACCATGATTTTTAAAGAATGAAATTAGTTTTTACAAACAGTACGTATTTTGTGTACTTTCATATTACATTTTCAATTTTTCCACTCAAATGCTGCACCAATTCAATTTACAAATTATCGCTCTTAATACTTAACTACATTTAAGATTTTTATTTAAATTTGTATTTCGAATTATCGAATGCTTAAACGAAAGTTCCTAATGCAAGATTTAAACAAATGCCTTTATCTCCTCTTTATGTAAATTTGTATTTATATGAATAAATGCCAATAAAACATTATAATATTAAATTTACCAATGATTCGTTTTAATATTGAAATACTCGAATAAGCGAAAAGCTCGGAGATATGCAAAGGTATGAAATCGCGTAGAACAAAATTATTCGAAGTTTTGTAGACGATACTGATCGTGCAATTAAGATAACACGAATAATCACACGGATATCAAATGTTTAGCCTTCGCGTATGATATTATTGGAAGTTTTAAATCGTCGTAATAAATTATTAAACATTAAAAAATGAAGAATCAAAAAATAATCTATACTTGGTTTTATTGTAGGAGTCGTTCACACGCGAAACCCTTATTAACCACAAATCCATTTCACCGGTCACGTCGATATTTCAAAACCCCCGCTTAGATTTTTTCGGTGTATCACGTTTCACGTTTTGCGCGAAGCTTTATGTAACATTATGATGCATTCGTTCGCGAAGCCAAAAAAGATCTCGTTGACAGTTACCGCGCGGTGGTACACATAGGAGTTTCGTCAGGGTCAGCCGCTAATACCCCGAGAATCGACTAAGGCGAACAAATTAAGGAGCTTCCTCGAACTTTACCGACAAACTTAAGGCTTCGCAAAGTGCAACGCTTTGCGGTACTACGCGAGTTACGCGTAATTCATTACACGATGTTACTCAACGCGATTTTCTTACTTCTGATGTTGCATAAAAAATTTGAAACCGATACTCGGCTTTAGCGACGCCAACCAATTCGTCCAAATTGTAAAACTTGCCCGAGCGAATCCCGCGCTCGGAGATCTGTATCGTAATTCGCGTTAATTTACTTATTTCATTCGACTCCCCGGCCTTTTGAAAGAATGTATTTGATCTTGCGCGATTTGAGAATTTGTATCAGGAAATAACGATTAACTTGATTGAGCTTAATAACTTGGAGAGGCAGAATTTTTACGCAGACGCGTTCAATTCGAAAATTTATACGTTTCATTTTATTGTTCAAATTGATATTAACCAAACAAACACTGCGTTCAACAACGTCATTCGGAGCTTAGAAAAAACGAGCCTCAATATAGATTTGTGCAACTACGTACCGTTGACTCAAAACTGTACAAATATTTTTTTTAATTTCGGCTTTCAAGACAGATAACTTATTACATACGCAGAAGCAATTATTAAGATGCTCAAAAAATAAATTATTTTATCAGTACTCGTTCTTTAAGTTAAATTTTCAAGCAAAATAACGAATAGTTGTTGCAGCGTGTTTCGCATAAACTTGGCGCTTCGCAATTAATTGGAAAAAATGTTTTAAAGCACGTTTCAAATATAATCTATTGGCTCCAGAAAGCTCAATCACATCGCGTAATTGTATTTAACACGTTTATAAGCTACTAGAGATAAACTCGATTATTATTACGGCTAATGTCCAGAATAAAAAGTCGATGGAAGCTTTGATTTATATTTTAAATCCGTTAAAAGTGCTCGAGTGGGATATCAATGTAAGCGAAAGTTTTTATTCCGAACCATAGAACGAAGTTTCGGTGCTAATGAATTTTCACGTCGAGAAATCAGTTCAGTCAAATCAAACGAATCCAATACGCGACTAGAGCTTCCGATTATCCTTTAAAAACTCACCCTAATCGTCTTTAAAAAATATCATAAGAGATAAATCCAAACACTTTTATTAAGCGCATTTCCTAATATAGAACGACCCGTGTAATTTATACTCGATGTCGTCCTAGATAATCTTTGCGCTTACGCAAAGTCAATACCAAAGTTATCCGAATTAGAAAACAAATAAATACCCGGAAGTCGAAAACTGCGTAAAGATTTTAATGTTATTATCCGCAATTAAATTGTATTCAGCTGAAAATGCGCCGAATAAGATGAACGAGCGAATACAAAACTAAAGTGGCGCGGCGTTGCAAAAAATCATTCTAATTCCATACACGCTTCTCCATTAAGGATCCCATTATGGATCTCTGCATAATAGATGGCCGTATTAACAACCGCATAAACAAATCTTAAAATCTGCATATAACATTTGCATAATCGAGAGAAAGAGAGAGAGAGAGAGAGAGAGAGACAGATGGGCTGCATAAGCAAATGCAACTTTAACGCTCGCCTAGAACCAAGAGCGAACAATCACTTTCAAGGAAGTCGTCCGCGTCATCGCGAGCGCGAAAGGTTCCGCCGTTTCCGTTCGGACGTGCGATTCAATTCCAATATTTTAAGCCGATGCTCAAGACCGAGAGTCGCGCTGACCTTGTCTTTCTCGTCTCTCTCTCTCTCTCAGCCGGTTAGAATCTCCTCAAGGATCCCCGTAGATCATTCGGGACTAGTCGCCGGCACAATTGCCCATGAATTCCCGATAGCACGCGCCGTCCTCGCGGCGACGATTAATTAATCGGCCATGATTGGCTCTAAAAAGCTTGCGCAACGCGAGAATTGAATTCGCGTGACTCGGGAGACCGGCAGATCTCCCCCCTCCCGGCGTTTGCAGCGGCCGGCTGGACCTGGACCGCAGCGCACTTGACATTGTCTCGGTCGGAGTCGCTGCTCCGCGGCCTCCCTTCTTCTCCACCAGCAGCTCGTCCTCGCGAGGTAACAATTGAACTGGACTGCAGACTCGCACTTTAACCCCAGGCCCTTCGCTCGCTCTCGCATAATCGAAATTTAAACCAATCGAAGTTTGCATTGCACTCGGCTTTTACTCGCGGGTGCGAGTTGCGCTCTCTTAAATTGGATGTCACGATCGTACCGACACTGTATGTGTGTTTGAGCAATGAGCGCGAGCTGTAGCTGAAATAAAAATCGATCGCTCCGAAATTTTCCATTATGTCGCAGCCGTACGCGCAGCTCCGGATTCTTTCGCCTCGCGACGATCGCTGACCGGCCAACTATTCGTCACAGACGGCCGACAACGAGACCAAACGGGCCTCGTTTTTTCTTTCAAAATTCATTTCCAACGAGTCCGGCCTTCTTTCTTTCTTTCTTACTTTCCTTCTTTCCTTCCTTCTCCCTCGTCGCGTAGAAGAGTGAAATTGCAGTTTCTATTTTCGCGCCTATATCGGGTCATGCAGGATTCAGCTCGCAGAAATGGCAAAATCCTCTGCGAGAACGAACTCCTCCGTCATTTTGCGGAATGCACGCGGTGATTTTCCGCGCTATCGTGTGACTGAAAATCGATGCCCTCGAAGCTTCTGTTGCCACAGCCGGTGTTGGGGCTCGAGTCGCCGGATGAAAAGCGACGGTGCCTAACCAAGATTTCTGTTTTCCGAGGGGGCGGAGGGAACCAGCGGCTGCTTTTCGCGAGCCTGCAGCAACGATAAATACCCTTGAAGGCGACGGAATGCGTCGGGCACGTACATCATCGACGGAGCGATTGCGCGCGGAAACCGGTCGGGCCGGGGCCCGCGAGAACCGGTTTTCAGCTTTCTTTCCCTCTCTTGCCATTTGTCCACGGATGCCCAGCCGGAGACGTACGCACGTGGCCGCCGGAATTGTACCAGTCCCCCGGCGTTCCCGACTGATAGTACGCGCAGGGCCTGACTCACGCGCGGTCGCAACCAACTTAACAAGAGCGCGCGCTGTTTTACGGGCTCGTTTTTCCGTGGTGATCAGTTGCATGTGTAGTCGGCGAATTCGAGTCTTCAAAAGTACGTTAATGTCGATCGTAAAAAGTTATCGAGCGTTTATCCTTGTTGACTTCTTTATTTGCGCGTTCGGAAAATTTTTAAAGTTAGCACTCGAAAACGAAGACGAAAATTCCGAAATAAATCTTTTTAACTATAGTTATGAGGTTAAGAGATTACACGTCAATTATTTCTGCATTGCTATAAAAAATTCCTGGCCGTATTCTGATGTGATGTCGGTCTGTTGCAATGGACATAGTAGTGCGTTTTATATGGCGCTACCTTCTCTATATTTTTTTTTGTTATTTCTAGTAACTTTCGTTGAAATAAGGTTGAATACAAATTTCTGAAATTTAATTTATTTATTTATATTTTGGAAATACGTAAAATATAATAGCGGGAAATTATAAAGTATTAAAGTAACAATAGTGTACTTGTAGTGTCTCGACGCGCGTTACATAAATTTATCTTCGATTCAAAGCGAATTTGCCTTTTTTTAATCGTAGCTTTGCATTTCTTCGTTATTACTATTTTTTATTTTGAAAGCATACGTTCTTGTACAAATGACATTCAGAAAGTATGAACTACAAAAATCGATTAATTTTTTCTTTTAAATAGAAACGATGACGTAACGTACGCTTAAAAAATTTAGAGTGCAGCATGATAATGGAAAATTTCGCGATCCCTTCTACAGCTGTGGTGCATATGTGTGTGTGCTAGAAATAGATTTTGGCAAGTTTCAATCTACGCACATTTGTGTATTCGCAATATTTATACTTTTGCATGCATCGCACGTAAAGATCGTGCAAAGAACCAGAAATCAACGTCCTTATTATACATCGACAGACGCATTTAGTGCAACCGGATGACAGATGCGAAATAGTGGACTGTACAGGCAAAATTTTGAAAAAATTTACGAAATGGCTCGTTAAGAGATTGCAAACATTTACATTATTAAGCGCATAGCCTCAGTTTTAAGATGAAACTTCGTTGGCCTGTCGAAACCTATTTAATCTATCGGCACACGTCAAAATCTTCACTTGCGTAGGTATTATTAAACGAGTGCACAAATAAGTTAAAAATTAATGGATACTTTGAATTGGTGAGCATTATTTCACGAGTATTAAATCATAAAAATAATAATTTATCGAACGACAGCTTAATTATTATTGCTTTTTAAGATATTCATAAGAGTTTTAAGACTCATACTTGGAAACTAGCAAATGGTTGTTCTCCTAATGTAGATGTTCCGAGAATATTTATTCGCGATATGATTTTAACTGGCAAATGCGCGAATTCTATTAGCTCGGTGCGGCTTAAAATTGCTAAGCAATGAGCGCGAAGCTTATCTTCAACCTGTGACTTATCGTACCATTAAACGCGAGGATATCACTCGATTGAAATAGTTTTCGACCTAAGAGAAATTAAAGTCCCAGCGCCTCCCTATTAGTCTCAAAGTTATGTCTTCGCAGTCACGGGACGCAGACTTACATAAACAGCATTGTTATTATATTTCTAAAGCGTTTTTACAACGTCGTTTCTTATTCGTCGACTCGCGACTGCGTACAATGTCAGATAGAACTTTCGCGAAGGGCAACGCGCAGCCTGAAATTCGCCGGAGCCGACGACGAGTCATTTTGATCGAACGCACCGCACCTATCGATGCGCGATTGGAACGGTATCCGTCGCGACGAAGGTCAGTTCGAGAGCCTCGAGGTCAATAAATTTGGAAAATAAGCCGAGTGCAAAATCACTAATAGCTCTCGAGCTCGGGTGCGGAATGTTCGCGTGGGCGCGGAACGGAGCCCGCGGCGAAAAAAGAGCTTGAGCGAAGACAAGAGTGAAAAGTCCGCAAAAAGGAGGTACACTGCGCCGGCAGAAAGGGTAAGTAAACAAGCCGTCCCGGCGCTAATACGGCTGCGCCCGGGCCACGGGTTCGCGTCTCTCGTACGGATATAGGCGCGTCGTATCTGTCGTTCCTTCTCTCGTGGCGGGCCGGCGGTGGCGGCGGCGGTGGCGGCGGCGGTGGCGGCGGTGGTCAAGGAGCGCCGCGGCGCGTCGTGACTCGGCAGTCGCCCGAGCGCAGCAAGAGGACGAGTTACCGCGGCGCGATCATCGTTGAGGAAAATCCTCGTGCAGCTGTTGGGGGAGGCTAAGCGCCACGTCGCGAGTGTCGAGTCGCAGCCAAACAACTATAAATGCCGCTACGTAGCCTCGAGAAGATCGTGTTCGCACAGTCGACCAGACACTGGAAAAGAAAGCTGGTCCTCGTTATCATATGAGTATCAGCGACGCCGCCGTCGCCGCCACCGCCGCTGCTTCCAAATGCGGTGAGTCATCGCCTCGCTACCAACACCCGGACCGCGCTTTTATTGCCCGTGCAAAATTACCGCGGGAGAACGGCAACGTTACCTGAGCTACGCTTGTATTTCAGTTCGAGTACTTTCGACGTGTTATCGAGTTTTTTCGCCGAACTCGTTGAATCACCCGCGTTTAATTATTCGCTTGTGGATGACCGACGATCCCTGGAGTCGTTATCTAACCGATACTATTCGATATTGCCAGTCGCAAGCGCACCCATTTACAAGCTCGGGTCCATTCGCGGAAAGCGAACGCATCTTCGCTGAATTATAGAACTTGGGAATTATGAATAGTTCAGCTACATCGTATAAAACTCAAATATATGGAACAATCTTATTTTGTAGAAAAGCAGAAACGATATGCGTCAATGTTTGACCTAAAACACGTACAAGTTAAAGTGAAGGAAATACGTTTTTTGCTTTCCTCTGGAAGACGTATATTGCGCTTACTTTCTCGATTGAAACGTTACGACTGTCAATCACACTCTAAACCCAAATTTAGCAAACGCGAGAAATGAAAAATTTGTTAATACGTGTGAAAATTGAACAACGATTAAACTTAGTTGAGTAAAATTAAAAAAGAAATAGAATGTCTAAGATAAAGAAAGTAAGTAAATTGAGGTAAAGAAAGTAAGGCAAAATGTGAAAAAAAACAAGTGAATTCATTTATAAACGTCGCTAGATTAATTTATTATTTTAATATTATTTAATTTTTTAATAAATAAAAGTACAACCTTTCAATATTAATTTTATACACTTCAACAAATATTTATTTATCTGACATATATTATTAAATATTCAATAAATTTTATTTTAAAGTTCAATAATTGATTAGTGTAAAAAGCTTAATTAATTATTAAAAAATTTGTATTCATCGTTCTTAACGTTACATATTTAATACATAATAAAATATAATTCATAGATCAACTTTTTCCATCAGCAATTTTCGAAATTGTAATTGATAAGAGAAAATAAATAAATTTTCCGAAATCCTTTAAAGTATTTCGTTCAATCATATTTTCGTTATTTAATAAACTAGTATCGTGAAAAGATCCCTATTTCTTCTCGCCACTTTTTTACGCAAATAAGCAAATACATTTTATGTACTCGTATAGACGTCATTACAAATCTTAACGCGCAAATTGAGTATGCATATTTTGTATTACACTACTGTAATTACAAAAAATCGAATTTTCTAAAAATTTCTCACTAGCGGTTATTATTTATTATCTATTTTAGGCTGCATTACTGATGCGATTCTAATGCGCTTACTCATCAATACACATTGAATCTTGTATGTTTGTTATGAATTACGTCTTTTAAATTCTTTTCTTTTTTTTTTGATATTTCGTTTATTATTTTTTTGGTATTCCGGTTTCGGTAGAGATAAAATGCAATGTAATTATTTTTTCCCCCGAGAGTGAAGTAATACTCTAAATAAGGAATAACTCGTCATTTCCATGTATAAAACGACTGGCTTGAAAATTATTCTTATTATTATTATGTATCTTTAATTACTTTATTGATGATTTTACTTTCTTTAATTTCATTATTCCATTCATATTCACTAGTGTTGAGCATTAATGTTAACATTTTGATAATTGGAGAAAAAAGTTATAATTTTATGTTTAAATTAGAGTAATCGCTAATAAATTCCATTTTTAACATATACTTCTGGTATGATTTCGGATAGATGCCACACACAATTTAACTGCACTCTTGTTACATAAAAAATAACTTTTATTAAAACTGTTACTATGCAGATTAATTTAATTAAAATGAAATTTAATAACTCAGCTTACCCGAAAAAAACATTTATAAAATTTATAACAGAAAAAATTCTTTTTCAATGATGCAGAAATTAAAATAAGTTCTGTCAGTCATCAAAAAAATGCTGAACGCGCAAATTAAATTCAGTATCAAGTAATTAATGTAAAAGAAATTGCTAATTTCTTTAAGTATGAGCGTTAATTTCGTAGTATTTATGAATAATTAATGTGATTAACTAAAATTTAATTAAATTAAATGAATTTAACCTTATTACACATTACATAAAATATATTTGCAGTTATTAAATAATGTTATCGCTGATTGATTTTATAATCATAATTGATACCAATAAAGTTCAATTAAGAAGTACGAAACATTATCTGATAACAAAACTTTTAACACCGAGAACGATGTTAATATAAGTACGTCAATATTCACATTTATAATGAAAACACTTTAGTTGGTATTGTGTATCATTTTTATTTATTTTGGCTTATTCAAATTGAATCAGATATATAAAAAAATCTATTCTCGTTCTAATAAGCTTGGTATTAATTTAATTTTTTTAATTTCTTTCAACATCATGCTTATGTATTTAATTAACGATATTCTACTCCATCTCGTGCAAATATTAACTAAACGATATAAAAATATTTATTTGCAAATTATACCATTCAATGGAGGCACTATTAATAGAAAAAAAAAAACATTAAACAAGCGAATCGATAAACATCAGATTGATTAGTTATCTACAGCGTACATTAATTTGAAAAAGCATGGACAATAAAAAGGAACCGTCAAACACACTGTACACTAATTAGTGATGTAAACATTACTGTGCAAACAGACTAAAAAAGTAGTTGCTAACGTTATCGAGGATGACATTTTAGCGTATTGTAAACACTTTAATTATCAAAACCCACGAATAAATTTTATTACCATTGTCTTCCCAGAAATAAGTATAATAATAGAAATTCTCGTATGTCTAGCTGTTATATATAGGTCGCTAATTCCAGTGATCAATCAAACAAATGAGTTTGTTAGTTCAGCATTACGTTACGTACTATTATCCAAACATATATTTATAATATATTCCAGAAGCCCCAAGATCAGGTGCTCGTGCAGGCAATTTCCTATTATTTATTTTTCATTCGGTGTATCAAAAATGCATAAATCAAACATTCACGAAAGTGGCTCGCTATCGTTCTATTAAGATATTCCCTTAAGTTAAAAGAATTTCTGAATACCATTGAAATAGAATACGACGTTAAGCTTTACTGTTTCATATAAAGGGAATACCTTCGAAAAAGTATTTTACAACAGGCATTTTACGTCATAGAAAGAAATAATAACAAGCTTCTAAAAAACATAAACAGATATTTAAATACCCAATTTAATGTTAAATTTGTTTGATATGATCATAATTTGACTATAATTAAGACCTCGTGAACTATAATAAATGCTTGAGTATTTTCTATAAGATCATGATGATAAATTATATTCTTTCTTCTGTTATTACTGTTTTTATTGTTTTGATTGCCACTACGATTATTATTATTATTTGGTTTGTGACGCCAGTCTTTAAAAGTACCACTTCAAACTGTTTTACGCCGATTCCATCAACGGTATGTGTTCATAACCTGCTTTCTATAAATTTTATCAGTTTCGTTTATTTTATTTAAATCTACTAAGGAATTATTAAAATTTATTCCTTTTTAAAATCCCCATGTGCTTTTTTTATTTATTTCCCATTCTAGTTAATTATATCTCAACCCTCAACCTAATTTACTTTACTTTGTTGACTGACCGTCAATCTAGTTTACCTAATTTAATAACTCTTATAATATTTAATAGTGCACATATACTAATAATTTCAAGGCTTATTATGCCTAAATATTTTTCTTAATAATTCATATTTAAACTCTAAATTTTTTTCGTGTTTTAACATAAGCTTCTTATACCTATATATATATATATATATATACACATATCGAACTTTCGATATAAATATTGTTTTACAAGCTACTGTTTAAAAGTTAACTTGTTCAATTTGGGATAATAAGTACGATTCTAAGTTTGTATGATTAATAAAGAAATCATTGAACAAATTTCAGATTTTCTTAATTTTATCTCCACCTGTAATATTCATTATTATATCTTAAAATAATAATATATACGTTTATGTATATCAATAATTATTTTTTTAATCAGTATTCTTATGATATAATCATAATTTGTCAAAGACTTCATTTTTTCTTGATGTGCAATGATTTTAGTCTCTCTTTTTAATAAAAATTTTACATATTTAACTGCAATTTTTAATGTCTCAATAAAACTTAATCATATATGTTCAATGTATATGAACTTATATCATTTAGATATAAAAGAATCATTCTTTTATATGGTTCTATTATATAAAATAACATACTTCAGAACTAAATTGAATAAGAGAGTTGATTGAATGTAGTTTTATTTTAATTAAGCATGAATCATAAATAATTCTGATGTATGAATCTTTTTTTTTGTAGCCGTTAAAATACATTTGCATTAATTTAAATAGTTTTTTGTGACGTTTAATTGAGCTTTAATTTAATATATTTCAATTGTTTCAATACAACAATATACTTTGTTAAATTATAAAAATAGTTTTTTAAAAAACTGGAGAAACTGCCTTACAGCTACTGTGTTTGTCTATTAATTATTTGATTATAAACTTATTTTATTACTTCCAATATATTTCTGTGTTTATCGATGTTCTCTAATTATATCTTCAACATAAAACGTGAAAAATAAAAAATCTATTCCTTTATACAAGATGAGAAATAAAATTGTAATAGATAAATTGTATTTATGATTTTTTATCTTTTAATTTTATCTTTTTTTTCTAAAATTACAAAAATGTAAAATTTTCTCCCTTTATTCCCAGTGTAAATTCGTTTATTATATGAGTTTCGTAAGCTTATAAATTTTTTAAATTAACAGAATCTATTTTTTCGAACAATTCATCTTTAATACTTATATAATTCAGATCAATAAACGAATATCAAAAATTTCTTTGTTTATTCTTTCTTTTAAATCGAACATTTATTATAAACACTGATTAGATATATCTCTACAACTAAGTTCTTTAATATAAAATGATATTAATCACTTTAATAAAGTGGGTTATGACACACTATACTCATATTAATCTGGTGCTTGTAAGTGTTTCATAGTGTACAAAAAGTCTGATATTAATAACTAAACCATATTTATCCCTTTTAAACTGTCGTTCTTGTTTCGAATAAATTAAATGCAATTTATTAATATTTTCTAATTGAGTTCATTCCTACTTACTTTTTTCGTTTTGTAATACCAAAAATTATCTATTTTTTCTTGTTTTTATTTCTAAGTTTAGAATTTTCTATTGTTTTCAACAAAATTTATTGCTTTTACATATTTTTCATCGTTAATATAATTCATGAAATAATTCTCTAAATTCTCTAATAATTAAATAAATTCTCGATTGCGCTATAAAAAATTTTACTTATTTTATTCTAATTGTGTTTCATAGGGCAATGTATGGTTACAAATACTTTTGTACATAATTGAGCCCCTATAATAATAAATGATAAATTATAATTGATTAATTTAACCTTTATCATCGTTGGCACTTCATTCCAATTCATTAACAAGCCTATTTCTGAACTATGTTCAGTAGATATGATGTACAAGAAGAAAGTACAGTTATTGGAAGCTATCTACTAATGTTCTTCTACATTGAGGAATCTTTTGCTTGCTCTTCTCTTAGATATTATAATTATCAGTTTTAGCTATAATTTATCGATAAGTATAAATTTTTATGATAATGCATGTTACGCGACTACTTTGAAATTTTTATTTCTATTTACTGATGGCATCCGTTAAGTAATGTTCTCTGAAACATTTAAATATAAAATCTATTCAATCTTCGAAATATACAATGTAAGATGATTACATATTCATAATTAAAAATTCGATTGAGATGCTTACAATTTAACATGTAGATAGTTTTTACCGAAAGTTGGTTCTTATTAACTATCTATTACCCATTATATATTCGTAACTTCCGTTTATACCTGAAAGTATTACTGTTGTCCATAACTTGAGAACGCCCTAAAAATTAGTAGTAAAAGGAGGTACTGTGTAAGACATGCGACTACATGTGCATATACAGTTCATTTAAAGAACAAATTTTGAGTATTTCTTTTGAAAAAAAAATTATAATTTTTAATATAAAAATCACGAATTTGTTAACTTTTACAACAAATTTTTTAAACAACTCAATAACTTTTATTTCTCTCAAACATAATATTCAAAATTATCTGTAAACAGAATATTGACGAATAATTAGAAAAATAAAGCTAAATAAAGAAATACGATAAATCTGATTAATCACAGGTTATTTTTGAATAATTTTATATAAAGTAAGTAGTTGCTTTCTTTTTGAGAAATTTAAAAACTTTAAATAAAATAACTAAAAATTAATGCAATAATTAGTGTTTTTCACAAGAATAATAATTATACAATGTTTCCTTGATATTTCGTTTAAAATTATTTTATAACTATGCAGACATTTTATGAAATGCAGTTAATATCAAGTATGCGTGCGATAATATAGATAGATTATGATAAAAGTAATTAATTTATCAATAGTTATAACTTATATAAATTGGTAATATAAAAATGTAATAAATCATAGTTTAGTTTTAATTATAATGCACAAGATATACTTTATAAAAACAACTAAAAAGATTTTAATAAGTAACGTATTTTTTTACTTATCCGTAATATAACATTGTAACGAGTAAATTAAATTAGGGTTAAAGGTAAAGCTTCTATCAACTACTTAATAAGATAATATGATATGGAGATTAAATAAAAAGTTCGTATAAATTTTATACAAATATATTTTATTTTTTATTAATTTATAGAATTTTATTAACCTTTATAAACTATTTCAAAAAGCAAACGTTGAATAGAATTTCAGTTCATTCAGACATATTTAGTAGTTTCCCACTTGACTATATTTCAATGAACATTTTATATTGCAATAAGACAATCTGCGACAGTCGTGTCCCCCGTATTTTGCATTAAAAACTTATCTTAAATACAGAAACTATCTTTGCTCAATTAACAGCATTAATCTTTTGTCGTACGTAGATAAATAAGCGATAGAAATTGTAAAAGAAATCATAGTACGCAAGTACATTGTGCAAGAAAATAATACGTGCACCGAGAACTAGTGAGATAAAAAGGCAAATGAAATTGTTGAGAAAAAAGTAGTACTGTACACCAAGCGGTCGACCTTGACCATGATTTTTTACTTCATTGTCTGCAGTGTCAAAGAGTCTACGGTGAACGGCGTTAAACCCAACACAGACGGCAAGGTTTGCAAAGAGTCGAAGGACGATTTTGGCCCTCCTTCCGATAATTCGCTGGTTATTGGTACAACAAAGCCACCGAAGCGGAAGGATCGGCGTGATTCCTGCGGGCAGGAAAGAAAACTGATAAGGTATTCAGCGCCTTATTTCTTTTTATTAGCTACGCTTACTTTTCTTAACGCAGATTTTTAAATACGCGGCTAGATGATTCAATTTTCATTGTGTACGCGCAAATACATATAAAGTTTCGATGAATTTCTCTTAAGTTAATATAACGAAATAAATTTTTAAAACGTACACGATTGATTAGGAGACAAAAAAAATTGAATAACATTTCGTCGTGTTTAGAAGCAACAGCGAAGAGAGAATTTGGGAGAACAGTAAGAGAATGGCCGGGGATAGTTCGACTACCGATTCTGCCGATACCATTAGGCGGGTTAGCAGTCACGAGGATTTTAACAGTGCAAAACATCATCACATTCTTTCAAAATTACAAAAAGACGTGGGTCACGGACTGGTAAATTTTTGCCTTATTTTTAACTAGCAACAGATCTTTAATATGTATATTTCTAAATGTTCTTTATATTTATTCGAACGTAAATAATTTCTTGATTTTTCAGTTCATAAATTACACCCGTTGCTTATATCCGATCTCCATTTTAAATAACCACTCGTCGTTACTCCCAACGAAAGTATTAATAGAAATATAATAAATTTACTTACAGCGACATGGTAATCTACCCCTTCACGAAAGGACCAACGTTTCTCCGGTATCATCTAAAACGTCACTTATCCATTCAACCAATGATGTTGTACTTGCGACCGAAAAATACGATTGCGATGCCGAGCGACTTAGGAACAGCGAACGATTCAGTAGAAGCCTAACTCCGAGGGGAAGAAGACAAGTAAGAAGAAGAAAATTGCAGAGAAGCTCTAATTTCGATCAGAGTGCAAGCAAGGTAATTAAATACGAAGCTATTAACATTGCGATAAAAGTGAAAATTAGTAAAACACGCGTTAAACATTCCGAATCAGTTGATTCATGGCAGTGCAGTACTTAAAAATATTAAGTTTACTTAAGACCATCCCAAAATAAGCATTTTATTTGATTGGTTTTACAGGAAAATGAAATAGGCGATTCCGAATCACACACACAAGGTCAAAGTTTCCTAGAAATGTTAAATAGCGGACCCAGTAGATCCCCATCTCCTGTTAGACCACCATCGCTTGAACACGACGATGCTAATAATCCAACTCTGGCCAACTGGAGTTTCCAAATTCGACAGAGAAACGTAAGCCTTTTTCTCGAACTCGATCGAGCACGTCGCGAAGTTTTCGACGCTCGGTGATAACGAAGCTTTTGTGCTTGATTTTACAGGATGAAGAAATGGACGAACGAGTCAAAGATATGGCTTCTCCTCGAAATTCGATACTATTGCCACGAAGATTTTACGGAGAAGACGAGAACGACGAGCAGGAAAACATCAGTAACGTAAAGGAGTACGGTTTGAAGAATTTGATGAAACAGATAAACAGCTTGAAAAAGAAAATTAAAAAGTACGAGTGTGAATTCGAAGGAAACTTCGGCTATCGTCCCAGCCATTCCGATAAGATGAGCAATCGCGACATCAAGAGAATCGTCTCTGAATTAAATAAAGTGCGGAAGGAGCATAAGATACTGAAGGAAGGTTTTGTTAGCACTTTATTGACTGGTCCGAAATTGCAATGTCGCGATGAGAGCATAAATAGCAATAACAACAATGGCGAAGAGAAGTACAGAGCGACGACAATGTCTGAAATGGTGAAAGAGGTTGAGCGGAAACTCGCTGACAAACGATTCAAGTACAACAGGTCTGAGAACATGGACGACCTCACGTACGAGCAACTGCTGGACGAGAAGACCGCCATGCAGAAATCACTGCTGCATATCGAGAATACTTTTGGAAGAGTCGTGTCGAAGGATGACAGAGCTACAGTTCGCCCCTTGTACGACAAATATCATTCGCTGAAGCGACTACTGATAAGAGCGGGCGCTGTAAGATTTTTTCAACGCGTCTTTCTCGATTATTGTTATTACTATTTCCGGCTAAGATAGCAATTTTCTCTGTTGTTTGTTTGCGCAGAATCGATTTAAGGATAGCATGTCTGAGCTTGCGACAATTTTGGAACACGAGGCCATGGATTTCACGTCCACGTCTGGGAATTCCATCGATTATGATCGTCGAGCTAGTGAACCCGATATGTCCAACCGAGGAATTTTGGATTGCATTGATTCGACAGAGCAACTACAAACGGACAGCGACAGTCAGCATAGCAGCAGCGATGGTAGTCGTGGAATCGGTGAAAGTCTTCATTCGCTTCCAAAGTTTGTTTAATTGCTTCTTGTAAACTTTTAATTTAAAAAGCACAATTTTTGCGAGATATTAATGTCGATTCGCTATTCCTTTAGAGATGAACTTTTGCAACAGCAGCGAATTACGAAAGAGGAGAAAAAACGGCTTCGAAGAGCACTGAAAGAACTGGAAATGCAATTCGAAGCACGTGCTGGGCGACGGATGCAACGCGAAGATCGGGGGGCGCAAGTCAACATTATTTATGACTCATATAAGCAGACGAAAGCCAAACTCAGATTAATTAGTGCTTTGCTAGCAAAAAGTACTTGAATGTGGGAGCTCTAAATGATGAATTGGAAATGTACTTAGTATTCTTGAGCCTCGGTTTAATTGCCAGACTATTGAGAAATTTTCATCTTTTAGACTGTTGAAATAAGAATACGCTTGAGTATCGTTCTTATAATTTTTCATTTTTATGATTTTTCGAGCTCGTTGATGACAGAAGTACCTGTACTTATTTAAATTATAATGGATTCATATTTGAAAATCTAGAATGTTGCATTTTAAGCTTTCAAACTATATATAGAATATGCGCACAGTCACTTGGACATTTTAAAAAGCTCTAATTAATTAGAAGATATAATTAATATACCTGTAACACACTTGTTGTTCAACAAAACGAGAGTAGTTTGAAAGTCATGCTTTTACAAACTAACATATTAACAGAGCTATACAATGTTGTATTTAATAATAGATCAAAACGTCGTGACGCTATGTTTGATAATTCAAGAATTAAGTCTAAATTTTTTAACAAATGTTAATATATTATATTGTACTTTTGTAAGATCTTTTGGATATACCTGTTTTAAAATAATTATTTAAAGCTGGTTTTTGTTTCTGGTAAACAATTTCTAAAAATCTTTTATATTTTCTGTATTTTCATTATTTACTAGAAATTACTTTTTAAAAGTGCTATAGTAATTGTAAATATACTCACGCATCTCGCATATTATAAAGCTAAAAAATATTGCATGTTACAATTGTCTAAGAGTATTATTGACTGTTAAACGATTTTTAAAAAATTGACTGTGCAGCACTAGTTACGTGTTTAAAAACTTTATGTTCTGTAACATATTATTTTATACATAAATATCAACAATTACTATATATACATACATATGTAGTATTGTTGAAAATCAGATAAAAAAAATTAATGATTTTGAGTTTATATACTTGATATTGCGAATGCGCCAAGAGAGTTAAGGTTTGATGCCCATCAGTATGTTTGAGAGAATTATTTTTTATCATTTTTTTTAACAACATGTTTCCTGAATTTTTAATTGAAAGTTTTGTAATTTGTACGCACTAAATGTATTTAGCAATAATGATTCATCTGAAAGCATTTTACTAGTTATTTCGTGAATGACAAAATTACGGTATGAAATGATTTTTGTAGACCAAAGCATTTTTTAGTCTGTGATATAATAAAAACGGTTACAGTTGGATTCCACTTAACAAAATTTTAATTGCTGAATCACTCCAATGCAGTGCAGTGTTTAAAAAGTTGGCGTTGGGCAATTTATTACGAATTTACAATAAAGAAGTTACATTGTATTACTTTCTTTAAATTGATTATCGAGTTTTAAATTTGTAATCTTGTTCAAACTTTTTCTCGAAATCGAGGATAAGTCTATTGCGTATAATAAGAAAGGCATTCGAAAAATAATTTTTAAAGTAAACGTTAGTTGTAATAAATTGATATATTTTCTACCAAATTATTTATTACTATTTACTGAATCCAACTGTACTAGATTAAAAAAGAGAGAAAGAATGTTTGTCTATGAATGACTGGTTTAAAGATATGATTGCCGGAAAAAGCTTTAAACGTAGGAATTGTATTCCTCGCAGAGATTACTTCTTATATTTTCTTTACATAAATACTTTTATCATTTATATTATAGTGTTGTAAGAAAGATTAAAAGGAATGTTTGAGTAAATAGATTTTTTAAATTTATTTTAAAATGTACTTAGATTTAAGATTGTGTTTTGTATTATACGTGCTTAAAATCATTTTATACCTGTTATACCAAACACAAAAAGAATTTTACAATGATTCAAATCAAATAATTAGAGGCAAACGTGTTTTTCTTTCTTTTTTTACGAAACTTACACGATAATCCGAGACAAATGAACTTTAATTTGAAAATGGAAAATTCTAGTATTTGATCACGAATTGAAAAGAAAACACAAAATCATGGTACTGTTACAACGACATATCTATACATTACACGTAGATTTTTATTAAGCGTTTTAAGCGATCAGTGTCTTCTGGTACGAATAAGGTGCCATAATCGGAAATTTAGTCAGTGTCGAAAAAACGTAATATCGCCAATAATCAAACAAAAGCCGGGAAAGTAGTTACCGGTCTCTGTTTAAGTATGTATTGCAGACAAACAGAAAAATATTCGAATAACAAAAAGACAAAAAAAAAAAAACACAGCAAAGCAAAAACATACAGAACTAAATACATTTGAGAAAACTATATCTTAAAAAAAAAAAACAAAAATAAAAGAGCAGGCAAACCTTGACGTTTTATGCGCTTATTGGCCATGTATATACATCCGATGTGAAACGACTCTGGCAAAAACAGTGTAAATTAATATAATAATTGAACCAATGAAATGTATCTATCTATCTATCTATCTATCTATCTATCTATCTATCTATCTATTTATCTATCTATCTATTTATCTATCTATCTTGATACCATACGGATAAAATTGTAATACCAATATTCATATTTTTATCAAATTCACTTCACGTCGGATATACATCCATATTGCAATACGTGTGCATGCGTAAAACATGTATTTGTAACGGCCTTAAAAAAAGTGAAGCATAGCGAATATAAATAGCTGCATATTTGCATTATACCAAGTAGCACGTCAGAACAAATATATAAATATATAAATAAAGTTATTATTGATCAGATAATACGAACGTTTTTTTCCCTCCAAATGTTGGATTGCCTACGACGCAAGAATAAAACTGCTCGGGCTTTCTTTTTAACGGTAAATTTATTCATTACATTGGTAATTTACTTCACGCGAAATGTAAGAAAAATGAGAATAAACGTGACGCACAAAAATGAAACAGACATTAGCTACATTGTCGAGAGAACAAACGAGGTAATAAGAGACGATGTCGGTCAGGCCAAAACGAGCTGCCGCTGAAAGGCTTGAATCTGCCTGAGGAGTCCAGTGAGACGTAGTGCGTAGGGCGCCTCGTGCGCGATGGAGCCCCTGCGGTTTGGGAAATATTTCAATTGGGACATGCTGTCGATATAACCGTCGGTTTGAGCCGGTCGCTGGAACTTCCCCGAGCGCGAAATGTTGTTGTACGCCGAGTCTTGCGTGGCGATGCAAACGAAGCTGTTACGCTCGTGATAGAGTTTCATCTGCTTCTTCAGCGACAGAACCTGAGGGGAAAATTTCCAGATCATTTTTCTAAGGCTCGATCGGAGCAGCTCTAGTATGGCAGAACAAGTCCCCTACGACATTGATCGAAGCAAACGATGCGCGTATTTCGCCGAGAAGTTCGGTCATTGTCGCAGACGTTCGCGATTAAGCTAATTCACTTTAACGAGGTTTAAAAGCTTCCGGTCTATCGGTTCATTTTTAAAGATCAAGCTGGAATATCGAGTAATAAATTCGCGCTGTGCTCGTTAAATACCTCTTTGTAGAGATTCACAACCGTTGTTATCTCTTGTTGTTTGGCCATTATTGCCTCTTCCATTTCGGACACTTCTTTGATCAAAGTCTTATCTTTTCGCTGCTCCAATTGCTCTTTCAATTTGTTTTGCTCCCTGGATGCAACAATCACCATTAATATCCCTATCGAATCGTTAAACACGCATGATTGCATTAAATAATTTTACGTGATCATCTTGTCAAATTGGTCGTAAAGCCTCGAGAAGACCTGCGCCGTCTCCTTATCAGTCCTCGGATTAAGCTGATTTCCGGCTAAGCTGTCTATCAAGGTAGATTTAGTGGACAGTGGCCCGAGCTGAAACAAAAGAGACTCGTGCGACAATCACATTCGCCTGTTAACTTTAGATAAGTTTAGATAAGGATTTTTTCTTAGAATTACTCTCGACTGCTTCTCGAAGCCACAAGGACTCTGTTGCTGATATTTGCTTGCACTGGGTTCCAAACGGGCCTCGCATACGAAAGGCTTCCTCTGTCCGATGTTACTTCTAGCATTCGAATACACCGAATGGGTCTCCTGCGAATCAGTGAAATGCGATTATGTTTCTCTCTGTCTCTGCAATTGTGCACTAAAGTTTTTTAATTGGATCATCTTTTAACAGGTGAAAGTTAATGAGAAACTATTCGACGCGTATCTGTAATCTTGTTGAAAAGTAAGTTCAGTTTGAAAAATGTTACGAATTTCATGAATTTAGATTTATTGTGTTATAATTTTTTCAACTTGTTGAATTATTCATAGTAAAATATTCTCGCTATTCTTCTTATCTAAATGACTTTAACTACTAAGGAAATATACGTAAAGTTTATTACAAATTCTCTTCGTATCAATTATAATTCTATATTTAATTTCTGTTATTTTACGCGTTTATAAATACGTCACTGCAAATTTTTTTCTCTTACGTACTTCTACATTCCTTTGTTTTCTACCAGAATTATAAATTATAATTGCATCAATAATTTCATTTTTAATTGAAATAAACGATGGACGTCTAAATTTCTATATTACTAGGTTTGCAATTATACATTTTCTAAAAGTATGTTAAGTATTAACTTCAATTTTAAAGACTTAATATTATCTCTGGTAAAAAATTAATTTCTTACAAAATGAACTTTAGAAAAACTGAAATTTTTCGTAATAATAATTTTGAAAAATAGTGTTACGTATAAATCATACGCATTATTTAATATTCCCCGCCTTTTCATACCATTAAATATATGCATTATTTATTATAGGGAATTATTTATTGATTAAAATATTTTGAAAATAAAAAGAAATAAAATACAAAATTAATAAATCATTGATATAAATAATTACATTGTGTTATCTATAGAATTTAAATAAACATTATGAGATGCAGTAATGTTATTATCACAATATACTACGATACATAAAAGTTAAAATTATTTTACTCTGTTACTTTCGAAACACAAAGTAAAATATTTTTACACCCGTAAATAACTTTTTCTCATTCTAAACAACTTACGAAGATTTTCATTTATGTAACTATGTTGCAATTTATTTTATTTTTATATAATCCAATCCCAATTTCGTAAAATAAATTTTTAAATTTATGATTTTATTAAAAATTGACTTAACATTTATCGTGAATTATTACTTTATTAATTTTTGTGCTTTCTTGACGAGCTAAAATATTTCTTTTTTCTTATACAAATCAAAACTTAAAATCCATGAAATTTTTCTTCGAATTTCATAATTTAAAGATAAGATGTTCCTAATGTTAGGATATATTTTACATTATTACAATAGAAACTGAATTTTGTAATTTCTAAATATATTAAGAAAAACGAATTTTAATTTGTAGATTTAAAATGTGCTGGTATAAGCAAAGGCGAAAATTTCTGTCACAAATTGATAAATGTTGTAAAAACTTATGAAGTTCTAACTCATATTTTTTAATTTGTAGATATAATTTGAAGCATTGGATTCTGAGAAACAAATATTAGACATTGAGTTTAGCTATTATTTTAATGAAATTAAAGAAATACCTCGTCCTCTTCATAAAGTGGTTCACAGGTAAAAGGTGGTTTAAACGGTACTTGACTCGTTATCGTCGACAAATTATTGGTACGAAATTGTTCGCACGATAAAGAGCTGATTCCTTGATTAATTCTTAAATTATTTCTGCTGATACGATTTGAATCATCAATATTTAGGGCCCTGCATGACTTGGCAAACTCTTCGTTTATTTGTTCAAAAAGAGAAGTGACTGGCCTAATGCCCTTGCTAACATTACGTATCAGCAAGGGACTTATTCCAGGTATCGACGGTTGTTTTGTTTTAATGATGCTTAAGACCTGCAAAGAAATAATTTTAATTTCAACCTAACTTTTCTAAACGGTTGATGAAAAATTTTCAAAAATATTTGCAAAATGTTCTTTACTTGCTTAAAGGCAAAGCAAATAATCAACAGATCACATTTCTTTTCAATTTATATTGTTTAAAAGCTTCTGGAAATTAAAAAGAAATCAAGAGTCATGTAAGATAACTGTAAGCTTTTAATAGGTAAAAAAGATTTGAGAATTGGCAAATTTTAATTAACCTGTTGAATATTCAGTCCAAGATTGTGACTGGGAGAAATCGAAGTTCCGACAACAAAAGGAATATGTCGAATATTATAGCGATGACAATACGATCTGTCAACTCTTTTCATTTTTGAAGCCATTGTGGGCATCTCGTAACTTCTTTGGTAGAGAGAATCGTAAAAACCTGGGTGATAATACGCGTCTTCTTGTATTTGCTCCTGATTTTTAATGAATTTTTCATCTTTTGATCTAAAATCATGTCAAGGTTTATCAATGACTGCAATTTGCATAGTGAAATCGAAACGCAAACGTATTATTCCATACTCTGTGTCCGTGTTCATCGTGTTCAATACTTTATCCACACTTTTCTCGTTACTCGAAAAGTCTTGTTTCGTTTCAGTATCACTGATTGGCTCGGAAATTTCTTCGTCGATTCGAGGACTTTGTGGGGCTCTTCCTTTCGACTGTCTACCGGAAACGACAGAGAAACTTCCACTTTTAAGAGCGTTATTGTGATAAATCTCGACGAAATCTTTGGAATTTGAATTTTGTAGTTCGCGCATTTTGGAAGTGCTCACACGCTTTCGATATTGCGGCGTTTGGAATACGGATAGTCTGTCGAAACCTAAAAATGGCAAACAAACATCCCTGATTCAGAATTGCCAAAATCATAAATTAGAGTATTTGATGATAATTAAATGATCGTATATTAGGAGAACATAGTGCACGTGTGCATAGGCCAATTCAAGAGAATTCATTTACGTTAAAAATAGGAATAGAAGTCACTAGTCTTGTATTTAGAAAATGAATATCCGAGGAGCGGTAAAAGAGATTACATAAGACTGGAAGTGGTTGGATAGGCGGGCAAATAAATTTATGATTTTTTTAAATATTTTCTCGTGTGAAATAGATTGTAACCGTAAAAATTGTAATGCTATTGTAACTTCCTTTACAATAGGAATTCCTTGCGTAACACTTATAATCTACGTCAACGCAATAGAAATTTGCTTAAACTTGTTTAAAACTTTATTATAAAAATTATTACTTTTTTGCTTCTTAAACTTTCTCCGGTCGTTCTTTTTGTCGGAAAGGGAGGTTTCCCTTGTAGTAACTGTACTTTTCGAATTGCAAGCCCTTAGTCGTCCGTGAAGTTTTTTCCTTTTCCTTTTGCTTGTATTCGACGACGTCTTTAACGGCTCTTGGATAATTCTACTACTGCTGAATTTCTTTTTTAATTTACAAACTTTTTTCACCTTTTTATTTAAGCTCACGTTTTCATGGCTTTTTTCTACTCGAATTTGAAGATTTGGTATATCATTTCGATTTTTCACGTTGCTTATTTGCGATCTCGGAGTTAAAACTATTTGAACCTGATTTACATTTTCCGTCTCGTCGTCGTTTGCATCGTAATAATTATGTTCTGCCTCTTCTCTCTGATATGAACGGTCGGATAACATTACCTTTTGATCGCTAAGCGATGAAAAAGATCTTTCTGGAAGAACACTTTCACTTTCATTATAAATGTCACCAGAACGTAAGGATTTTAAAAGATCCCATCTCATTTTAATGCTATCATGATTTGATTCAGCATTCTGAATATCTTCATCAAGCTCTACACACAAATATAAAACGATTAACGATACGATTACCATTTATAACTTCAAATGTCTGAAAAGACTGTATAAATAAACCTTAATACCTTGTAATTGACGTTTTGATGTAACTGCACATGTCAATGAATCACTATGTAACAACTGATTTTCAAGCAATTCATCTCCTAATCAATAACTCGTTTTAATAACATTCGTCGTAATTTTGATATTTTATGATATATTTTTTCAGCATATTCATAAAATTATTTTATACATACCGGATGAAGACTTTGTTTTTTGTCCGACATCGTTTGACTCCATATTGACATACTCAATAATTTATCATTTACAAAAATTCATAATTTTTAATCCAATACAAAAACTCTTAAAATATATTGGTTGATCATAAGAATAATTTTTCAAAGATAAACTAATGAATGACAACTGTAATAAATCAAAGAAACTGAAACACCTGAAATTATCTACAAACAAAAATTACTGATATTAACCGAATTCAATACTAATATTGTTTTGTTTTTATCGTGGAAATATGTATTTGATTCATATGCAATTTCTAATTTTTACAGAAGCAAATCAAATTAAAATTGAATTGAAAAATAGTTTTTATATTGTATTTATTAAAATTATAGAATAATTTATATTAAATTTTTCTTTACATAAATAGTTACGTAAGTTCGCTTTACAAAGTACCATCGCAATGAAATAAAATATATCGTAAAAACTAATTGTTATAACGTAAAAGAGATATTTTTCATGATACGAAGAGGATAATAGAAAGAAATATAGTATATGTCTGACAATATTGTAAGACTAATTAACGTATACGATAAAATATACATGTGATATATTTTTTATGTATTATAATAATTAAAAGCTTTATTTTCTAATCGAATAAATAAATAATTTAAATTACATAAACAAAAATATTTTTATATATTCAACATATTATAATTAAAATTATGCAGCTTATACATAAACAAACGACTCAAAGTTTATAGCAAAAATCATAATTAATAAATAAAATGACTGTTTACAGTTTGTCGATAAAGTGAGCACCAAATAGATAAAAACTACATTTAGTTTATTTAAATAGTTAGGTATTAGTAAGATTTCAGTTATTTAATTAATACTTCATATTATATTATAATAATTATAATATTATAAATACACAGAATTACACACACCATTAAAGTATTACTCTAAATATATTTATAATTTTATCGCGTTATAACAAACTTTATATTTTTTTCTTTAAATTTGAATGTAAAATCAAGTTAAATTAAAGCTTCCTAAACTATACACCAATCTCAATTATACATATTTTAAAAAATTCAGATTTCGAAAACATGTATCAATCAAGTTTATATTTTCCACTAATAACAATTAATACAACTACACTTTAAAAATTTTTTCCGAACCAAGATCACACGTTTTTATAATAATATTATATTTTATTTTATCGTCCGATAAGAATTGTCCTTTACAAGCAGTTTTGTATTGTTTTTATCAGAAATTTTACATTACTTCATTTATAAAAATTAGTAGCATTATTAATCGATATTAATTCATTTTAATATTTGCTTTTACCAGATTATCACTTTTTAATTCAATATGTTATTGTCCGCTATTAAAATTTAAATAGCATACATATCATTTACAAGATATTTATTACACATATTTTTATTTTAAAAAATTGAAGGGTTACTTATTGCTATATAAGATAAGCTTATTGAGATCAAATAATGCATTAAATTAGAGACAATAAGATTATTTTAAAAGAGTTTCGTTAAAAAAAGTTATATCTAAAAGCTCGATAAATAACTTCCGTTTCATATATTTACATACACGCACGCATTTTAAAAAAATCTCTTCGTCATAGAGTATTAACTCTGTGTATTAACTTAGTAAAAAATCAAGACTATATATTTTGCATTTGTGTAACTGATTTTTTCACATCAAAAAAATACTTTTAAACATTTTATTGGCGCATATTCATGCGAAAGTTTTTAAACATAAAAATATATCTGTGTAACAATATTTTTTTATACTTAATGGAAAAATAAATTATTTGATATAGTATTTAAAAGAATATTAAGATTTACTGTAGAACGATAAAAAATATAATAATAAGAGTCTTTAGACTTTTCAGTATTAAAAATAAAAAATATGAAAATACAGCGTTTGGTAAACCAACAATACATAATAAAATATTTTTTTAAAGTATTTCATAAATGTCTCATAAATTTGTTCGAAATTAATATAATAAATGTATTACTTATGTTTTAAAAGAATTTATTAATATTTTCCGAACTATTTTATAATCACAATACGTATTTATTACATATAAAATTTTTTTCAGAATATTTTAAAATACTTAAAACATTAATGTTTCTATGAAAGCTTTCATTCCTTATAGAAAGAATATTTTTTATTAAACTCTACATATTAAAAATACAAATATGATTTTTTAAAATCTTGAATTAATTATATTTAATAATTACATAATATAATATTTAATTATGGATATGACGTAACATTCATGGAATAAATAAAATAAGAAATCGTTGAAAAATTAATATCGCAGAATTAGTTTTTGATTATTGTTATTAGAGAACTAACGATTATCATTCAAATTTATATTCAACGTTAAGTACAAAGTTCCTGTATTAATTTTGCAAAGTTTTAAGATATCAATTAATTTTAACTGTTTCATTAGATAATTAAAATTATAAAACTTTATTAATGAATGCACTTGTATATTTACCAGATATTTTGAGAAAAAAATACTGAAGATGTTAAAAAATATTTTATCAAAACTTTTTTAGGCATTGGAATGTAATATGAAATATATAACGAATTTTCCAAAAAGAATTAAAATTAATCAACACCTATAAAAAATTATAAACAATTGAAATTCGCATAAAAATAAAATATTCGCGAATAGTTTTTAAATTATTTTTTGTAAAAAATATTTAATGATTCAATTTTTACACCCATGTAAAAAATGTATTTATACGCTCAATATATTATCTAAAAAATGATATTATTTACATTTTATTTATCTGTAAAACTCTTGCAATACCAAAAAATTTGTTAACGGTATTTTTATAAATTTAAAAAATATTTTGGAGGCAAAAACTGTAAAAATTTAAAAGCAAAAAACAGTAAAATGTAAAGAATAATAATTAGAAGAAAATCAAAAGTTGATAGTATAATCTATCACTATGCTTTAAATAGTTAAATAAAATATGTTATCTAACTGCAAAAAAAGTTTGAGAAAAATTATTCTAATTATTAAGGTTTTAAAAATAGAAGTGAAGAAGTTAAAATTGGTTTCGTCAACGGGTAAAATTAGTCTGCCCCAGTGATCGCTTTCTTCAATGACTTACATATCTTCGAAGTCTAATTGAATCATGAAAGTAATAAAGTTTTCTGTTTCATTAAGTAAAGAGTAAATAAACTTTATCATATTTTAGAAATTGAGTTATATATTCGTCACTGTTTTTTACTACATGTATAAAATATTTTTTAAGAGTTTATTAAAAAAAAAATGCAAAAAGAATACAGTATGTTGCATTTTTTCTTCAACACAGCAACCTTCTCGATCCTAATTCTGAATCTAATTACTTTTTATTTGCGATTTTAATTTAAAAAATTTTTTAATATCCCCTATTTTTTGATGTTTAAATAAGCTAACGCTCAACTTGTAAAGTGCAGATTTATAACAATCTATAAAAAGAAATCTATAGCAAAAATTGTGTAAAATCACAGATGTTTTATGCGTTACCGAAAAGGATATTATTTACTTTTACATTATTAGACATGGAACAGTTGCTATTACGCCCACGGCAATCACTGTACGTGCATAACACACATGGTAATAAAAGTGCATAAAATAAATATGTAGAGACTAGTCTACTTTGAACAATTTGAAACGTCCCGTCGTTGCAAAATATGCCATTTCCAATCATAAACGAACGTTAAAAAAAGAACTCAGCGTTTTTTACAGACTGAATCATCATCAAATTTATAATGCTTTGTCAAGAATACACTGTTCTCCTTAAATCTATGCCATAAAAGTTCACCACGAGACAAAAAATAATTGTTGTGCTTTCTTAAGAAAAAATATAAAGTATCTTAATCTATATAAAAAATATGTATATGTATATATACATTCATAGAACTTTTAGTTAACGTAAAAAAACATTATATTACGAAAAATTAGAGTATTTGTATTTAAAAAATTTTGTGTAAAAATTTATTTCATTTATTCACTTAGTTACTGATTTTATTCCCTAAGAGTCCGGAAACTAAGTTGTACGCGCGTATAAATGGTAAACTTGTTTTAACAATTATACCTTTTCTGGTGAGCACGTGAACAAATGGCGTTGGCGTTAACGAAACAATATAAAACTATTATTTTATTCAATTCACGAATTCGGAATTTTTTAAAAAATTTTCATTTACATCTATACAAATACTGCGGTATCTTATGTATACATCTATGTTTCATAGATTTTAATATTTTTCATAAATTTTCATTTTCTAGTAAATACTAAACAGAAATTTATACACGTGTATTTCATAAATATAAATAAATATATGTATGTATGAATGTATGTACTTTAGTCTATTAGACTTATTACTCAATTCAAATCCTAAACATAAGCTTAAGAATTAACTGAAATCTTAATCTTTAAAGATGCCTGTTGCAAAATCCCACGTTGCACTTTCTTAATAATTTAATCGATAGATACGCAACAGCCAATGCATAATGGTAATTACATGTCTCTCATGCTAGAACAAAAAATTGATTTCTTATTACACTTGGTAAGGTTTCATTTAAATGAACCTTTCAAAGTGAAGGTGCAGAGATAAAGTTAATAAAAATCTGTCAGACTACATAAAAAGTGACAAGCAAAAATTTTTAAATGGATAATTAGAAGTTTGATAAAATCTGCTTTATTTCTTAACAACTGTAATAAATTAAAGCGAGTTAATAAGGAAATTTTATAAGAATACAAATATTGTGGTTCATAAAATGTTGAAAGGTGATTAATATTTTGTAAAATAACACATGCATTTTGAATTTAATATTTATAAAGTAATGAATACTATTTCTTAAATTAGCCTTGATAATTAAATACAGTTGATTATCATTTTAAAAAGTTTTTGATATCTAATAAATATATAACTACGTGATTTTTTCTATACCGTTTACAAATTTACAACACACACATATGCTATTAATCTATATTTTCAACGGAGCATAAATCTTTTCATACTTAAAATACGATAAAGTTTTTAGAAATATAGCACAATATTAAAGAAAATTGATTTAGATATTTCAGTTGTATTAATATTAATGGCATTATAATTGATTTGTGAAAATCTTCATTCCAAGTAATATTTAGATTTTTTTTGTGTCAAATATTTATTTTTTAGATATAGAATTTCAATATAACGAAATGTTTTATTTTGAATAATTTGTATCGTTTGCTTATTTTAAGTAAATTTGTTGCATGTCAAACATTTATGCGTAAAATTTAGAGAAATCAATATACCAACTATAATCAAATATTGCTAATTAAGTAAATACTTATTTTTAAATAAAATTAACAAGTAATAAGCTGTCGAATACATTATAAATTTATATCTCGATGGAAGCTAATTTAAAAATAATAAAGAAATTCTTATTTGCATTAATAAGATAAAATATTTTCATTTACCATAGAATTAAATTGAATTACATTTACTGAAACTAAAATTTTTTATGACAATTCATAAAATCTAAACATATAAAAATATTAATAAATAGTACTTATTGAATATTTTTATCTTTTATGTATTAAATCGATAAGTTAGTGTAAGTATACTAATATTTGTCAAATTGAAATGAAAATAAAAATTTCTGAAATTTTAAAAATCATCAAATTATGACAAATTGTATATTGATGTTCAAATATTTTCCAATTTTCATCACTAAATTACGAAATAGAACTTGTCGTTGTAAATTCGTTTAATTAATCTGTGTTTTAAGATTAGCTTTATAAGTTTTTTATCGTGTACTTTATTGATTTTTACAACATTTTAATAATAGAAAATATAAATTTAATACTTAAATGTACTAATGTATGAATTGAAAAAAGTTACAAATATAAAAAGGCTTTTTTCGCATATTTATGTATGTTGAAATTCATTTAATATCATAATTCTTTAGTCAAAGAAATTTATTAATATTGAAAAATAATTATAATAATAATATTTATTTAGTATTGATATCTTGATGACTGTTTTTTTAAACTATTGTAAACAGAGTTATTTATCATTCTTTTACACTATGTTGAAAAAAATTTGTTTTCACATAAAAATTCACGGTATGTAAGTAATGCAAAATTATAATAATTAATGTTTACCGATTATCTATAACTATTGAATAGCTAACAGATTTCTACACGATAACCTTGAGCTTATTGTCTTCCACAATAAATGAAGCGAACTAACGTACGAGAAAGAATGGAGCAAATCTATAAGTTTGAAAGAGATTCTATTCAAAGCTTCAATTTTTACGTAGTTTTTTTTTAAACATTATGAAAATTTGAAAAATATATATATATATACCTTCTTACATAATAAATATTTTAATCTGCATTTTTTCTATCAAATTTTTTTTAAGAAAATAATATTTTTAAAATAAAAATAATTGAAATAAATTACAATATAATTTTAAAATAATAAGTATCACATTTACTTTTTAACTGTGGAATATTATCACTTGGATTCAATATTCACGATATTGCACGTAGTTAAATGAAAAAAAAATAATAATAGATTTACCAACAACTAAAATTAAAATTGCAAATATATGTAAAGTATATCACTGAAATAGAAATTCTCGAGAATAAACACTAAGAATTTTAAAGGCTCACACTCGATCCTGTTACTTATTAATCGTGTCAAAGTTAATAAAAAAAGAATAATTGTTGTAAGAGAAGACTAAGACCTAGATAAGATACTCTTATATAATTTTCTTTATTTCAAGTTCAAAAATCGTAAAAAACTGTTTCGTGTTTTCTTCTATCGATTGAGCATTGATATTTGTAAAATCTCGTCTCATGGTCATTCAGTTCAGCGACATTGCAAAATATTTGCTTATCAAGATGCAGATAACTTCGTAAATAATGTAACCTTCAATCGATCCAAAAAGTAATTTTAATATAGCAATCTTAAAATGGGTTAAAAAACGTATCTAGTACCTCACAATGGTAATAAGTTAATATGTGATGCAGTATTTTATCAGACAGCTCACTAAATCTAATCAGATCCAGTTTCTTCTTCTACTTCCGGCCTTCCATATACGTTCACTATTATTACTTTCCGTATTAGTATTGTCCAAATTTGATAATTATAAATATTATATTAATTTATTTTTTCATTCTAATGTTACTCTAATTTTTTAGTAACAAATATCGCTTACTTATGATATTTACGGAAATTAACTATTAAGATATAAATATTCATTAAATATTCGTTGAAAAAAAATTGAATTTCGTTATTTTTTATAAATAACCACTCAATTATTACAAATATATTTGCAATGTATTTTTAATAATAAAAAAATTATGATTTTTTTGTAAATATTGAAAATAATATAATAATAATGCATAATGTGGTACAGTTGTATTGTACATTATCAACAATTAATAAGAAATCTTGTAAACAATTATGAAAAATGATAGTTTTTATCTTCGATATGTTCATATTATATAAGAAAACATTGTTCTCTAACTTATGACTTTTTTACATTATCAATAATTTATCTGTTTTTTAATTTTGAAAGAAATAATCTTTTTTACTTCCTTTTTTATTTATGTTGGTGCAGACAAAATTGTATAGTAAATATAAAAAACAATTGCTTTTAACATTTGTTCTTTTAGTTTTATATAAATTTTTTTAACACATTGCATTTACAATCTTCATTAAAAAATTAAAAATAAATTATAAGACGTCGTAATAAAAAAATATTTACATCACACGTATTTATCAGTTATAACAAATTCTTCTTAATTAAATAAAATGTAGTACCTTTAATTTTTACGTACAATGTATTTAAAATATATTGTAAATTGATAAGCAGTATAAGAATAATAATAAATTATTATCGGTCGATAATATATTATAAAATCCTAATTGACGCACTAAATATATCATGTTTAATAAAAACAAATAGTTGAATTCATTATGCTGTGTTAAAGATTTTTTTTTTTGACTTACGTTAATGTTGAAAATTCATAAGTTATTTTAAGTAAAGCCTCAATCAGTGTATTCAAATTATAAAGAGATGCCTTACGTATGAAAAGTTAAAAAACAGTCTTTTATTTATAATTTCAGGTCAGTATAACATAAAGCAATAGAATTATTAATATTCATAAAAAAAATGTATTATTCTAATTTTATTAAAAATATTAAATATTAAATCGTTTAAAATAATTTGCAATTAATATTTAATAATTAAATGAAAATTATTTTTCGGAAAAAATGAACTACCAGCAGTAATTATATTATATATATTGAATTATATATTAAAAGTGAATATAAATTGTTAAAAAAATAATTTTTGTAAATGTTCATAATTTACATAATCACAAAGTGGATGTCCTATAAAAAATATTTTTTATACCTTAGATTAAATTTAAGATTGATATCGTTTTAATAAGATTTGAAAAAGTAATGTTAAAGAATAATGATATTAAAATATTTAAAAGTTCACAAAAAATGAACGACAATATTTAAATTAATGCAGCGGCTGTAGTTCTTTACATTTTTTATTACGTAAGCGCAGTGCGGTATACTTATTTTTAAATCTTTTCATTATTTTTTACAATAATGTATAATCACTAATACATACAAAAGAAATAAAATTACGTTGAATCATCTACCTATTTTTTTTCTACTTTTATCGTTCAAATTTTTTTCTTCTGTGTGGGTGTGAGTATGTATGTGTGTGTGTGTGCATATGTGTTCTTATGCATAAGCACATATGTTTAAGATAATTTTGAACCTGGCTTACAAATGTTAAATAAATTATTGAATCAATTATTTTTTCTAGTTCAAGGATATAATTATAAATAAACATTTTATCATTTCAGTGCGCGCTTTGAGCGTGAGCATCAATTCTAACAACAATGCTAATAGACAATCGTAACTACATTAAAAAATGATGTTCGAATACAATTCCTAAAAAATTATTGAATAAATGACATTGTCATTATTCGTAAGGTTAGCCACGTTTATCAGATTCATTGATAAACATATACCAAATATATAGGGTGAGCTGGGAAAGAAAGCACAAGGAAAAAAGAAAAGAGACGCTTATTGTGTGCGAATTAAATTTTCTTTTGCAATGCCTCGCAAGAGAACAAAAAATTGGTCAATAGTAAGTTTCGAGCGCCGGTCCGCGCCTGATTTTATAGCGCCTGCGACTTACTCCCACCGACTCTTTTGAAAGATCGCGCGTGCGCGGGAGCCAACGAGGGGCCAGATCCTACTGCGCAGAATCGAAACTCGGCGGCTCCTCATCGTACGTACGCACGACAGTGATCTAGCCACACTGCCGCTGACCGAGTCCGTGCTGTAAATGGTGCACGGCTTGTCATCATCCTTTCGGTAACATCAGCAGGTACGTCTTCTACAACGTCCCCGGGGCAGTTAAGTATGTACCCATGTCGCGCCTTGGGACAGCGAACGACCAAGCGACTGCTCGGGCTATGTCGACCCGGATTAACGTTTCGCGTTACGTAAAAATCGCTGCGAAGGTGATCGAAGAAGTACGGGAGTAGTGGTTGTCAATGTGAGCTCACCTCCTCGTTAGAGCACCTTATCGCGGTTTTCTGAAAGAATATCTCGGCTGGATGTGTGCGCGATCAGACTCCCGAGGGAAGAAGGGAGGATGAGGTGCGCGGGCCAACCTTGGACTCGCGAGTTCGAACGTCCCCCGAGCCAAGGGAGGCCCGACATTGATACGAGGAGTAACCTATTTTCGCCTATTGCGCCGGTCTTCTGCTGCTACGTTTACGGCTGTGCGTCGTCTCTCTCTTTCACCTATATAAAGAACGCTGTTGTGTAACGGCCTGCGCGTAAGGTATTTTCGATATAGCATATTTCGGTCGGTACGCATCGCGCGCTGGCGAGGACGACGTCCTCGTTCCATCTATATGAACGCGCGCCCGTGCATCTTGTACCCACGTGAGGATGAGCACACAGGCTCTAGATCCGTGATTCTATTGCCTTCCACCTTCGCGCGTCCGCCCTCACTGTAAACAAGCTCCTCGCGGATTGCGCACGCATTAGACTCACAGCCGCGTCGATATACGTGTGCATCTCGGGCTCGTCGCGTGAATCGTCGACCAGAACGTCGGCGGCAGCGGCGCGGCCGGCGGCGGCGGCGGCCTGCTTTTTTGGCTCGTCACTTCAACCGTGATCGTCACGAATATCTGGCATTTTGGCCTAGCAGTCTCCGTTCACTCGTCGTCCCGTTCCCTCTTTCGCTTTCCCTGACCCGCATGTCATATGACATTGACATTAACTATTAGCTGAAACTTTTATCTCCGGCAGAGTAAGTGTGTCACGGGACATTGAGGCCGATCGTATTATACCTACTATCCATTTTCCCTTTACCGCCTCTTTCTCGAGCAAAGTTTGCGAAGACGACTACCGCTACCTTTGCACTTTTGTCACTTGACGTTTTCCTTTTCGTGAATTACGACATGTCACTTGTCGTAATTAGTGTCAATTGATTTATTTTTCTACTTCTAATGGAGGGCCCTCTATTTGCACTCGAGCAAAATTAATCTCCGTAATTTACGGAAGTTACGACTTGTGTGCGTTTATGCATGCGTGTGTTTTGATGTATTTTCCCTTCCTACTGCTGCTAACTGGATTAGCTAATCCCTCTATTTTTTCAATAGTAACTCACTTCGATCGGTTTCGACATATCTTTATTTAAAAGGCTCGTTCGTTATACAACTTTTTACTCAATATTACAAGAAAATCGTAAAATGTAACTAATACTATTGATTGTCTAAAGCTCGCAACTGTAAATATCAAAGTATCAACTTATATTTATATTATTGCAACACATGGAAAATATTTATTATACAAATACTTTTTAAAATAATAATTGTCTTACATGTCAAGGATAGGGTGAATTGTATAAACTAATGATAATTAATCATTTAAAAACATGATTGGCAATTCTTTTTAAAATGTTGTATAATATTTCCATTTTTCTTAAAGAATATTGTCAACGTCATTAAAATAAAGTCTGACACCTAATTGGTTGTATAAGAATATTGATAAAAAATTGTCTACTATAGATAAATCTGAGTCATTCAATGGATTTATTGCCTTACATCTAACTGCTGAGTGTGAACAATACTTATTCTTTAAAGCATTAGCTTAGTTATCAAATATACAGTTATGCTTTGTTGATTTACTTTTATTTTTAATTAAAAATTTTTTTGTAAAATTTGTAAATAGATTTTTACCGTTTAAAAATTTTCTACAATAATAATTTAATATTGCAGGCCAAAATGTACAAAGTTCAGGTGGTCTTTAATTCCCTGACCCCATTGGCTCCAAGGGTTTGTGGAGCCAGGAAATTTGTATCATGGTTGGTACGAAACGATCCCTTGACTAGAAGCAGTCAAATTCTAGCTTCAGAACCTTCACGAAAATACACCAGTCGTGTTGCTACAGAACCTTTCCTCAATGGAAGTACCAGCTCCTATGTTGAAGAAATGTACAATGCATGGCTACAAGATCCACGAAGTGTTCACATTGTATGTATTTCTTGCAATTAATAGACTTACTTTTAATTAGCCGTATTGAATATAAAAATTTAGTACAACTTATAATTAAATAATATTGTGTCACTTTTGAAAACTAACAAAAAAGCTTTAATTTATATTTTGAATATAACTGAAATAGATATTTAATTTTAAATTAATGTCTTTTAATGATAATTGTTTGGCTAGTCCTGGGATACTTTCTTCCGTAACAGCACAGCTGGAGCTGCACCTGGTTCTGCCTATCAAGCTCCACCTTCTCTTGCTTCCAATTACAACCAAGTTCCATTGGGATCTCTTCTACCACTTGGCGGTGGATCACAAATTGGTCAAGCCCCGTTGAATGAAAAAATAATTGATGACCATCTCGCAGTACAAGCTATTATACGCTCCTATCAGGTAAAGCAATTGTGAGAAGTTTCACAAAGCCTAATGTATTATGGACTTCTATTTCATGGCTACTATCATAACTTTATTTGCTTACTGGAGAATTACTTATAAATTCAAACAAGGTCGATATTATAAGGCTACTACTGAATACTAAATCTGAAACCTCAATCATTTCAAAGCCAGACAATAATAATCAATTAGCAATTATAATTTAACAAATGCCAGACCAATTTCCAGAATTTTCCAATGATAAAGTAAGCTATTAACAGCATAACCACACTCAGCACCTCCCACTAATTTTAATTTTTTATATTTTTAATAATTTTTTTACATCTTCAAGTAGTAGTTAAATTGTAATTTTTTCATTTTTTTTCACAATTGAGGTAACAGATTTGATATTGTTTCACAAATTATTCATATAACAGGCACGTTGAAAAATATTTTGCTTTATTTAAAACAGGATTAAATGCTCATCGATATTGTATCTTCAAATATTGCCATCAAAGCAGCATGAATTTAATAATTATGCAAACATACATGTGTATTACTGTATAAGGAAATCTTACAATAAGCTGTTTTGCATGATATTATATATGGACATGTATATGTATCCTTCATTATTAAAGGGCTTTTATTATTTAATTTGAATAATTTTAAACTATGGTGAAATAATTTTGTAATCAGAACGAATGAAGAAAAAAATGGAATCATTTCCCAACAAGAATAATTTACAGTGATATTATTTATGTAATTTATTTATGTAACTGTTGTTAAAAACACAGAACGTGAAATCTTAAAAACACGTGTTCCAATTATAAAAAAAATATTCATACTTGCTTTCAATTATCCAAGTTTTATTTGAATATTAACTATTTAACAAAACTTTTAAACTGTTGGAGGGTATAATTGATTCAAACTATTGATGTGCCATGATTCAATTAAATTCTCTCATCTTCCTGTCACCCTTTCACCCTTGGTTTGAAAAGTACTTATTGATTTATGGGGTACCTTGTGGGTATTGTTCATTCGCATTTAGGCTCGAGGTCACTTAGTTGCCGAATTGGATCCATTGGGTATCATGCGAACTGACTTGGTGCACACGCATTACGCGGCTCGCAAGGGGTCTCCGGAACAAGTTCTACGACAATATATGCTTGGTAAGGTTTCGATCACGTTCATTTTCATAAGCAGGAACTTTTAATCCGAAGTCTCATAGGAGTGAAGGTGTTGAAATATACTTTCCCATAGTTTCATCCAATTATTCAGGACCATTATCATTTTTTTGGTAATGCGATCCGATAGCCAAAATCTCTGCATAAATTTTCTACGAGCCGCAAGGTTTTTTCACATTTCACACCTTCACTTGCGTTATTTAGACGTATTTCTTTTACTATTTTACAAACGAGAGGAAAAAGTTCTAGTGACTTTATCAATGCTTTATTGTTTAGTGCATCATACTACAATTTCGAGTCATTCATAAAATTGATTTTACTGATACTGAAAATTTCTTTGTAACTTTTAATTGAAATCATATTAGCATATATGTACTTTGAACTTTTTAATTGTGTTATGTTTATTTATGA
The DNA here is from genome assembly GCA_018907185.1 of Platyscapa corneri. Classification (NCBI taxonomy): domain Eukaryota; kingdom Metazoa; phylum Arthropoda; class Insecta; order Hymenoptera; family Agaonidae; genus Platyscapa; species Platyscapa corneri. The sequence goes on along the minus strand of JACCHW010000019.1, from coordinate 2,040,318 downwards.
CCCAAAATATAAGCATGAAGGTAAGATGCATATTTTGAATGTTTTTGATGATGCTTCTTTAATACTGTGTGCGTTTCGCATGTATTTATTTATTTATTTATTTATTTATTTATTCTTTTTTTAACGCTACTTTTGCATGGTTTAGCGACTGCATGAAAATAATCTGTCTATTTGATTTTGCTTTTTTATTGGCATCTATTTATTGTACGGGAGGTGTTAGGTGACCAATTGTATCTGCATACTCTTACTGAAATACTCAAACTGTCAAACTCAATATGACGATTGCATTTATTTATTAATTGATTTATTTATTTATTACTTGGGAGGTGTTAGGTGATCAATTATTTTATTTTATTTTTAAAAAAGCATATCGTCAAATCAAGTGTAACAGACAAAACGAAGGAAACCATTGGTATATTATAAAATTAATCTCATTAGCGAACATTTGACGGTGTATTTCCACATGTATTACATCGAAATTGCATACTACCACAACGTACTTGTTGAGAGTGTTAAACTGCAAATACATCATGATTAAAGTGGAGGACACACCGTTGATAGTCCGCTTGATAGATATTTAATTTATATAAGTATTTTTTAAAGTAATCGTAAGAGCTAAGCAATATTTATGGCCGGCAAATATGCGGCCTTCCAATTGACAGATCCGTGGTCATCATATCGCTAAATTGGACCCACTGGGCATCAACAGCGCCGATCTAGATGACAGGCATCCACAAGAGTTGCTCTATAATTATTACTCATTTGGTAAGCTGAACAATAGAGCGTAATTAATTTTTCTTTAAGAAAAGCAAACAAAAATAATAAAGAAATTCTTTCGGGGGCGCAGTTCCGTTCTTTTTACCGATTACAAAGGAAATGTTTTGGCATATTTATGATAGTCCGAATGCGGACAAATGGATACCTTTTATTATTCTAAAATAAGTGTTTTTACTCAAAATAATAACTTTCTAATCTTGCATTTTAATACATGTACTTATGAAAATTAATGCGTAGAATGGAATTCAAAAGCGACTGTAATCAATTCTTCATTAATTTTGTGGTAATACTAATTTTTTAAATATAATAATTGAATATTTAACGAAATAAGAATAGATAGTTGTAAGTACTTTAGTTATGACACTAATATTATTTTTATTATAATGAGCATGTAACTTACGTAAATCAAATCTTTATTTGAAGAGAACGAAAGACTGCCTTACTTTATCAAAGCATATTTATTTTATTTCTCTTTATCAAATAGCAGTCATAGTTTTATCACCTTCTGTTTATTACTTGCACTTCTTTATTTCTTGATTTTTCACTTTTTTAACCCTTTGCAGCACAGTACTGTAATGGTATAACACTTTCTCTCACACTTTCTTAAACTCTTTTTCTAAATATGTTTTAATTTTTTTTTTTTAACACTTTACTCTGAGAACATTCGATCATCAATTTTTAAGTTTTATAAGTTTTATTTTATTACAATATCATTTACAATAGCCATTTAGCCGCTATGCTTAGATTCTTTGAACATTTTAATTTATTTTTTATTTTATAATTTTTTAATAATTTTTGATAAACTTTTACAAGATAGATAACATTTTCTCGTTTTATTTGCTCTATTCAATCTCATAAAACTCGTAGAAACACGTAAAGCTATAAAAACAGAAGAACGTATGCTTCAAAGGGTTAAGCAGGTATAAGGTACTTAATGCAAAAATTACATAAATAAATTTATTAAAAGTTACATAAAAATCTGTTTATTAATGTCAGTGCAACACCAAAACTAAAATCTGTTGAAAACATCTATCTTATTTATATTACAAGCATCGGAGGTGCGAATGATATTTTTTAGCCTGAGTTTGGTTAATGTCCACAGGGATGAATCCTCGTACCACTTACTCTCAAGACCTTCGATATCGAGTAGCCGCTCTTACACAAAGTATGTAGCAATCAAATCCAAAATTTAACGAGTCATACAACAATCGTTTCGGTCTCATTAAAAATCTCAATAAATAAAACAGCAACGATTTGATGCTTCGTTTTTCAGACGAGCATTTATGGATTGTCTATTTTCGGTTTCAATTTTTTTTTTCTAGCCGATTAGCAGGTGCTTGGGTAATCTAAGATTATTTTGGTACTTGGATAAGAAATTTTTTCTCCAAGAATCTTCGTTGAAATTTGTAAGACTCTGTGTCGTGATATGTGAATTTAATACCTTTTAAGCTCAATACGTATATACATAAATATGCGCGTATATTTTTGTATCTATGCACATATGTATGTGTTTATATACATGTCTATTACCATATATGTGTGTATGTAAGTTGTGTAAATACAGAAAATGCATAGATTCGTTTTTTTTATACAACGATGCATTTTGCAGCGAGTTTTAACGAGTTTTTCCTATTTTCCTTTATTATCTTTTATTTTTTGTGTTAACACGCTTGAAGTAATTATTTGTGCCGCTTTTATTTAATATCAAAGAAACCGCGTTATTATTACACGCAAAATACCATTACATATTTAAATATCATAAATATACATTAATGTTCTGTTTTTAAGTTTTAATATGCTTCATTATTAAAGTAAAAGACCTGTCGTTCGCGTTCTTCGACACTCGGCGAAATAAATGTTAATTGAAAAAGAAAGCTCAATTTATGATATATTTATTTTAAATCGTAGATTTAATAATTTTGGTAATAAGTTAAATATTTATTTAAATGAACTGGTATTTGTAATAAATTTTCCGTAACAAATGAAGAGTAAATGAATCTTTGTACGCGAGATAAAAAAAAAATTTCGTTCAATAATTTGAATGAAAGTTTTCAATTTATCTTTATTAATTCAAATTTTTTATGAAGTTCCGATTTTATTCACTTTTTGAGTCACATTAAAACAACCTACTAGATATGTGCAGTTTGCATTATTTTCTCAATAGTGCATTTGTATATGGATATACTTTCGTTAATTGTAATAATAAAATGTTTTATTAGTTTACAACGAACTAATATTATTTTCTAAGGCTTATAAAATAAGCATCGATTATTCTCAGGTCTTTTATCTTATAGAAATTTCATATAGTTTCATTAATCCTTTTCTTTTTTATTCATATAAAGTGAGTGGAATGCTCTTTTAGGACTTACACTTATATAAAGTTGAATGCATGCGTTGAATATACATCGAAAAAGGGTCAAAGAAATAATAAATTTAATCTCGAATATATTTAAAAATATGTGTGTACATATATGTTTAACTCTTTAAGTACTATCATTAGTTTATCTTATGATAATAAAAATACAATACCTCGTATGAAACTTATTTTCATTTCACATTTGTAAATTATGTCGTATATGTGTACTATATGTGAAAGTTTTAAAACACGTGCCTACGAATTCTGTAAATAGTTTATATGGCTTATTTAACGAATCAGATTGTCTTATTAGGATTTTCAAAAGTTATTTAAGATAATTTTCTTCTCTGTGTTGTGTACAGATATTTTAAGAATTATCAATATTACGTTATTAAAAAAAGAAAGTTATTACTGAAAGAGTTAAATTATCTTTAATTTTGTTTAAGATTAAAAAACTAACTTTAGAATATATTGAAATATGTTTTATTTTTTTATCCATATCAATTTTGTTTTGGGATTGTAATTAACATAACATCATTTTCAGTATCAGTTCTAAATAAATCAATCACATAAATGATGATAAAGTAATTCTGCTCATGCGCTAATTAATTTATTACTAAACGATAAAAAACGGATATCGTTAAAGAATAAAGAGAGCAAACGTAAAATTATACGATACGCACTCAAGCTATGAGAGTGCGTATCGTCTTACTTTACGATTGTATTAAAATATATTTCCCATAATAACCAAAACAGAGGAATCGGATATGGATCGCGTATTCAAGTTACCATCGACCACCTTTATCGGAGGCAAAGAAAAGTCTCTGCCTCTGCGAGAAATCCTCAAGAGGCTGGAGACGACTTACTGTCGGCACATAGGCGTCGAGTTTATGTTCATCAACTCTCTGGAGCAGTGCAATTGGATACGACAGAAAATGGAGACACCCGAGATCATGGAGATCGATAATGACGAGAAACGCTTGATCCTCGCTCGATTGTCTCGTGCAACAATGTAATTATAGCATCTTGTTTAAATTTATGTTTGCCCGAGAGTATAAACGTTATAAACACCGCCTTAAATTAGTATTTTGTAGTCAATAAAAGATGATAAAAGATTTTTTAATTCTTCAAGAACTTTGTGCCTCGGTAAATTTGAAACTTATTTGCAATAAGTTGCGCGCATTTACATATTTTTTAAACAAATTTTCTACTTGCCAATTTACCTTACAGGTTTGAAGCATTTTTAGCTCGCAAGTGGTCGTCCGAAAAAAGGTTTGGTCTTGAAGGTTGTGAAATTCTAATTCCAGCGATGAAACAAATTATTGATAAATCTACGGAACTGGGCGTCGAATCAATCGTTATGGGTATGCCTCACAGAGGTCGTCTGAATGTCTTAGCCAACGTTTGCCGTAAACCCCTAAACCAAATATTTACGCAGTTCGCTGCTCTCGAAGCTGCAGACGACGTAAGTTTATAATTGTTCTTTTGGTTACTTTATATACTTCGTGATATTACGTATGTGTATACATATGTTTTTGTGTGTGTGTGTGCGCGTATACATATTATTATATATATATATATATATATATTAGGGATCTGGAGATGTGAAGTACCATCTGGGAACGTACATCGAACGGTTGAACCGCGTGACGAATAAGAACATACGCTTGGCTGTCGTTGCAAATCCATCCCACTTGGAAGCTGTAGATCCTGTAGTTCAAGGCAAAACTCGTGCAGAACAATTTTACCGCGGAGACGGAGAAGGCAAGAAGGTAATTAACTCGTTGATTTTGCCAGATTATACACGCGACTTAAGTCGTAGCCCTGAGAGCCATTAAGCAGTAATTGCACGAATCATTTCAAAACTTGATTGTAAGATAATCCTCAAAAAGTAAAATAGCTATAATTGCTGTCACTTGTCTAAAGGTCATGTCTATTCTTCTGCACGGTGATGCTGCTTTCTGCGGTCAAGGCGTTGTTTTCGAAACGATGCATTTATCGGATTTGCCAGATTACACGACCCACGGAACTATCCACATCGTAGTTAACAATCAGATTGGTTTCACGACAGACCCAAGACACTCTCGATCTTCTCCATACTGCACTGGTACGAATAGAATTTTAACGTCATTAAGTTTTAATAATTCAAATTAAATCAATAGTTGTTTTCACTACTGGTAATTCATGATTATATTTCAGACGTTGCTCGTGTAGTAAACGCCCCCATTTTCCACGTAAACTCCGATGATCCAGAAGCTGTCATGCACGTGTGCAAAGTCGCCGCTGAATGGAGATCAACGTTCCACAAGGACGTTGTTATCGATATCGTTTCCTACAGGCGGAATGGCCACAACGAGATCGATGAGCCAATGTTTACTCAGCCCCTCATGTACCGCAAGATTAAAAATACACCTCCTGCAATTGATCTATACGCTAAAAAACTTGTTGATGAAGGCGTCGTTTCACAAGAAGAAGTTAAGGTTTGTTTGTCGCGATTATATATAATAACTCTAAAGTGAAGGGAAAAAACAAATTCATGCTGTATTTAAATTTTAGAAAGTACATGAAAAATATGAAAAAATCTGCGAAGAAGCATATAACAACGCAAAGCAAGAAACCCACATCAAATACAAGGATTGGCTAGATTCCCCGTGGTCCGGATTCTTCGAAGGTAAGGACCCGCTTAAATCTTCGCCAACGGGTATTAAGGAGGACACCCTTGTTCATATTGGAAAGAAATTCTCGTCTCCTCCGCCCAACGCTGCTGAATTTGTGATTCACAAAGGTCAGTGTGTATATTTTGAGGATTCGCTATACCGCCAGCGGCACTTCCGCGTATAAATCTAACTTTGACAATGTAACGCGTTTAAGGTATCGAGCGTATTCTAAAAGCCCGAATGGAAATGGTCGAGTCAAGACAAATCGACTGGGCTCTCGGAGAGGCTATGGCATTCGGCTCGCTACTTAAGGAAGGGATCCACGTGAGACTGTCAGGTCAGGATGTCGAGAGGGGAACGTTCTCTCACAGACATCACGTTCTCCATCATCAAACTGTTGACAAAGCGACGTACCGACCACTTTGTTATCTGTATCCAGATCAGGCTCCCTACACAGTATGCAACAGTTCCTTATCAGAATATGGTGTACTTGGTAATTATTACAACACGGCTTCGGCTGGATAAACTTATCATTTTAAAAGAAACTTCGTCATACTTATATTTATTCGAATGTTTATTTAGGGTTCGAACTGGGTTACTCGATGACGAATCCCAATGCTTTAGTCATTTGGGAGGCACAGTTTGGAGACTTCAACAACACCGCCCAGTGTATTATCGATCAGTTCATCAGCAGTGGTCAAGCAAAGTGGGTGCGACAATCTGGCCTTGTTATGTTACAGCCACACGGTCTTGAGGGAATGGTATGCATTTACCGAAAAACGCTAATTTTATGTATATAGTTTAATTGTCAGGGTGAAGCAATTAAAGAGATAATTGTTAATTAGGGTCCTGAACACTCCAGCGCTCGTCTTGAAAGATTCTTACAAATGTCAGCCGACGATCCAGACTATTTCCCACCTGAAAGCGAAGAATTCGCGGTTCGACAACTTCACGATATCAACTGGATCGTCGCCAACTGCAGTACACCAGCCAATCTTTTCCACATCCTTCGTCGACAAATTGCACTGCCTTTCCGTAAACCCCTCATTATTATGACACCAAAGTCGTTACTTCGTCATCCAGAGGCTCGCTCGAGCTTTGACATGATGCTGGAAGGTACTGAATTCCTCAGAGTTATTCCAGAAGAAGGTGTTGCTTCGCAAAGCCCCAACAAAGTTAAGCGACTTCTGTTCTGCTCTGGCAAAATTTATTACGACTTGAAGAAGGCGCGAGCGGAAAGAAAATTGGATGACAGTGTTGGAATTGTTAGGGTGGAGCAGGTAAGCCTAAGTCACGAAAGATAATTCGGAAATTTATTATTTTCCATTTTTCTAAACAAAATTTGTATCTAATGCTTTTTATAGATTACCCCGTTCCCCTATGATCTTATAAAGAAGGAAGTAGCTAAATACCCGAACGCAGAATTAGTTTGGGCCCAGGAAGAACATAAAAATCAAGGAGCCTGGAATTACGTTCAACCCAGATTCCATACAGCTCTCAATGGGACAAAAGGCGTCTCGTAAGTGCCAGATTCTTTTCCTAAGCTGCATTAATATTTACGTTTCAAGTTAATTTTACGTAAATTTATTATTCTTAATTCATTTTTATTCACTCCACGAAACTATTACATGATAAGATGAAATATTAATTTAAAGTTCTTTTTAAATATTTGAATAAAATAATCAGTGGTTTGATTTATTTTATACAAACTGTGTATAGCTTGCACTCGTTTCAGAAATGAAATATTTAGTCTTATTGTTTACACATACCACGTAAAAATATAAATGGATTTGATTTATATTCTTATGTACTGTCATTATACTGTCTATATGGCCCGTATTTTTTACATATAAAATTGAGGGTAAAATTTGCTTATCTTAAAAAAATAATTTTAATTTATGTTATGCACATTTCACTAAAACATAAATTTATTATTTTTTCGGAAATTTATTAATAAAAATTATTGTTTTGAGTAAAAAATTTGGGCCATGTTACAGTATCACAAGTGCGAGTGTAAGCGATAATGGTGGAGGATGGTTCAGTAGCTGGTTCTCTTCGTCCAAATCGGCAGAAACAACTACTGCTCCTGAATCAAAGTTGACAGAACCATCTGAACCAAAGCCACGAAAGCTTAGGTAATCTTAAGACAATTCGAAAAATTAGCGTTAAATTAATAACTTAACTGTATAGGAATGAAATTGAGTCGGAGTGACAATACTAATGTAGTATTTGTTTGTTTGTTTGTAGGTACGCCGGCCGTCCCGTAGCAGCGTCACCAGCCACCGGTAGTAAAATGCAGCATCTCAAAGAATTAAAACAACTGTTTGACGACTCCTTTAATGTTTAACTCTACGTAGATTTGTATAAAACAGAATTTATTTATTTTCCTCCTACTCTACCCTAATGTTAACACGGTAATCGCCGCGCTATAAATATTTAAAAAATTTTAATCAAATTTCTTCTTTAAATAATTCTCATAGCGCCTTGAAATTAGCATTACAAGCAGTGCTAATGATGTTCAAACCTATGCAAAACTCAAATCGAAAGTGATTGCAATCAAATCTTTGATAATCGTTGTTAGTTTTATTACCAAGTAATTAATCAGTCGACGATATTTATAAAATAATTGTAATAAAAATGCTTGAGTTTCGCGGTGGTTTTAATAGCCAAAGGCACACGAAATTGTATTTTTCTGTTTGTCTTTAAAAGCAATTTCGTGTCATGTAATAAAACGACATACTAAAGTATTATTTTAAATTTAAACGCTGAGCTTGTAAGATGAATGCGCTTAAGCGTGCACACGATTCCGTTACACTAGGAGATTCTTCGTATAACATTGAACTCAATGTTGAAGAAATAATTTTCTATAAAATAGAAAAAAAGAACTGCCAATCGTTTTGATTTTTTATAATTGTTGAATTTTGTAAAAAGTTAAGCGGTTGGTTAATCGTTGAGTGCTATGGCATTACGCCTAAAAACGGTGGTTAACATACCTATATATATATATATATGTGTGTGTGTATACGCGTACGTATACGTATATATTTATATGCGAATGTGTATGAATATGTATAACGTGACGGAGTAGGCGATAAAAATTGCAATGTACGTTTTAATATTTATTTAATTTGAGAAAAGCTACTTCATATTGGATACCGAATAGTTTGCAAAGACAGTATTTCATTCACGAGTTCCTTATATTTATAAGGCTTTTCGTTTACGAATTTAATATATTATTCGAAGTAAAATTACACGAAATAAAGAATAGGAAGACTCGTTTACCGATTAATAAAAATAAATAAAAAATGTAAAATTGAAAAACTACGTGTAATGACGTTGCGGCAGAATTGTTTGTCATTTCTGGCGGGAACTAGATGTGATTTAACGATTAATGTCGAATTTTATTTTAAAAATTTTACATTCGGTAATAATTTAATTGAGATTTTCTATCCAATGTGTTATTGACGGTTCAATGCACGGTCAAAAAATTGTCAACCGTGTGCAATACATACTTAAGCATACTAGTATCGAAAGTAGCTCAAGATCAGATGGTGAACGTTAAATTAGATAATAAATTATATTTTATTGGTTAAGAAAATGAACAAATTTACATTGCACTTCTTTGTAGCAAATTAAATATGCAATTAAATTAAACTGTCCACCAAATTAATGCCTCGAAACGCTTTATCCTCCCAATCCTTGTTTACTTTGCAGTCGGATTTTGAGGTGAATGAAATTTAAAGGCTTCGTGTTAATTCATTTATTTATATAGAATCTTCTTATAACAATTTGATTTCAAATAGATTTATAACATATATACATAAGCATGCACGCGCACGAGTGTCGTTTTCTTCAACTTGATTTTATTCGTCATTGCTCGACTCGTTTTAAAAGCATTTTTAACATCGTCTTAAAAATTAACGTTTTTTCGTTCAATAAGTACAGGTTTCCATGAATACAAGAGCTAACGCAGAGTTGCAAACTACGTAGAAACGGAAGAAACTAAAAATTAGGCTTTCGTGGGAATAAAAAAATAAGTTTGATCTAGAGAAGTTTCGCGTGTAAAAATAAAATTTCTGATTTGCGTTCTTTTACAATCGATTCACGGCTGTACAATATAGTAAAAATTTCATGCTTTTTTTCACATACATAACATTGTTTTAGAATAACGTAAATCAGTTTGGTGAATTCGATAATCTTCGTTTTTTGTAACAAAATTAGATACGTATTCGTAATATCAATGTATCTTTATTCCAATTTTTCCTCTTCGTCTAATATTCGGTTTCTCCAAGAACACTATACATGACCCTTCTGAAGCTGTTACTCTGTTGAATTGGATCGCCATCGCTATCCACTACATTGATCTGCGCGAAAAATTTAAATATTTAAAATCAGTTCTCCAAGTAAGCTGATGGAGTGTAGTAATTAAGTAAAAAAGGAAGATACTTACGACAGGACTTTTGGGTCGAAATGGTGCAGGCTACGATCGACATAAAAATTTTCATTTTACAAATTATAGTTATAAATCAAGTACATCTTTTTCATATTGCAAATTTGATCTTGATATTTATGAACTTCTTTCATAAATTTCAACGCTTTAATAATATTCTTAAAAGTGAATTAATACTAATTTGATTATCTTTTCCTCTTTTTATACGAGGTATCTGTAAAAGTTAATGATACTTTCATACAATTTAATATTGTTTTATAATTACACTTATCGTTACAACAAATACTGCCCAAAACCTTATTCCAATTTCTAGTAACCGTAGTAGAGCGGCAGTCTAATTCTCTTACTGCGGACTTTTGGATATTATTTACCATTTATGAATGCAATTCCGTTGGATTTCGTTCGTTAAAAAAGCTGAAATTGATTAGATATATAAACAAGAATGTATCAAGACGATCTTTGATAAACAATGACAGTGCAGCAAGTGATAAAAAATTAGGCAATCTACGACGGAATCAACTCACCGCTGTTTGGTAAACCAAACAGTGCAATCATTTTTTAATACAATTGTTTGCTTTTTACACGTGATGTTATCAATGTCATTTAATGTATGAAAAAATCAAGTGGGCAAAGTAATTTTTAATTTTAACTATTCTTTATATAATTTTTATAATACAGCAGACTGTTTGTGTATTTTATTTTATACCTTAGAATGTTTTTTCATTTTAGTACGTTTAAGAAAGTCAGAATTTGTTATCAGAGTGTTGTGAATCGGATGATAATACGAAGTACTTATAGTGTCTTGCAGACCAACACCTAATAATGATAACTCTTTTTATTAGTTTTTTAAAATATTGCAGAAAAATGTTCTCGCAGGCATTTAAAATGATCGATAAATTTCAGTTTTTTTTATAACCCACATCTGCATCTTCTTTAGGTTTGACACAGAATTCCATTGCGCAATGCTGCTTGAAATTTTGTTTTTCCATTTTTCAAGTCAACGCCATGGCACACATTTAGAAAACTTAGTGACAAATCAGACACGTTGACGCTGTCGAGTTAAAATTGACACAGGACATTAAGTACACGTGTAATTCTCTGCTGCCGCTGGTGGACTTACTACATCCATAATCATTTTTTAAATCAGGCATTTAGTCTCATTAATTTTTAAACATACCTCGTACACTTTTAATAAATGACTCGACGATAATGCTACTCTTTGATATCTCACGATAGCACTTTAAAAGATAATCGATAAGACGTTAGAGTGATAAGGCGTGCAACGAACTAAATTAGAATTATTACAGATACTAGTAATTTGTCCAACACGAAATACATCCTGTACTTAAGTGCCGTTTGGTGTTAAAACAGAGGAAAAGTAACAAACACGATATTATTTTACTCTTTGAATCCCAGAGGTGATTGCGCATAAAATATGGCTTCTAATGACGTAGTCACTTACACGGTCCAATTTTCAGTTTGAATCTGTTCTTTGAATTTCTCTTTACCAAAAGATAATTTTGATGTTCGACGAAAGGTCGAATCGGTTCGACGCGATCGAGTTTCAGCGGAGCTCAATGAGTAAACAACTTGTTAGTGGAGCATTAAAGCTAATTCTAGAGGAATATGGTAAAATCTTACTCTGGCTAATTGACGAATCTTACTCTGTTTTGCCTGGCTCTGTTCTGCGGCGAGAAAAAGCCTTGACGTGTCGGCTGGCTGAAACGCTGCTGGTGGTCCTCGAAACCGTCCTCCTGGAGTGCCTTATAGGCCTCGCTGTGGTTCGGATCGAACTTGCCCGGCTTCTTACTGCATGGATTATTCGCATAATTTATATTTGGGTTTATATGTGCCACGATCTCGTTACAAAACGCGTGGATCTGCATGTCCTCTCGAGCTAATGCAACGCACCAAACTTTTTTCACGTGCATCTTACATGAAATTGTTAATTCGTTGATGAATGCCCGACACTTCAGCAATTATTTCACACAAGATCTCTCAAAGAGATGTTATACGTCTCGTTACTCAGGCACAAGTAATTGCATCCCGCGTCATACGTGTGTTTTTTCTTTGTTTCTGTTTGACGATGCTTGATGTTGCGACTAAGTAGCACACGTGTGGCAAAAAGTAGTAGTAAGCAAAAATTTGGTAGTAGAATGATGTGCGATATACAGTTACTTTCAAAAATCGGTAGAATTCTCATTATTTGCAATGATCAATGTAAATGTTCATCGCTGGTTAGTTCATAGTCTGTGTGTGAAAACCTACACGTGACGATTATTATCCATAGTAATGCTCGCGCTGCATGCAAAGTTACCTGTAAAGCGCAACACGTGCAACCCTTTCTCGTGTAATTTCTCTTTGATGCGTCTATTTTGTTAAATTGTCTACTTCGTTCAATGTATGCGTTTTGTGAAATTTCTGAAAATCATCTATTGTCGTTAACGCGTTTCGTGTCTTATTACGTACTGTTTTCGTTTTCGTGCTCAGAAAGTTGTGGTCGTTCAGGTGTTTCGATAAATATTAAAAGATTCGGATTTTGGTAAGTGTTGAAGTCAGCCGGGAGGAAGAGAAAGATAAAGAATAAAGTTTTTTACAGGAGAGCGAGCAAATTAAGGTTTAATTCGGCTTATTGAATTGCGGCCACACATTCTTCGCTGCAGCCGCTCGTGCCTGCTCTTTCATACGTCTCGCTTGCTCCTCAATTTCCTGTTTCTGTTTCACGAAGGAAAAGTCTATGAAAATGCTGGAATCATAAACAAAGAGCTCAGATCAATCGTTAACGGTTGCATCTTCCTCTTACCGCTAAATCCACAGCTGCAATAAATGTTTGCTTTTTATACATAAGTTATAAGTGTGACACCATCTTTCTTTTCCTCGGGTTTGTTGCTCTCGTTTTTCTCGCTACATCTCTCGATTGGCAAAATTTTATGAAAACGGAAAATAAAGAAGCGAAGAGAATAAAAAAACCGAACAGTGAAGATTTAATTAAACGATACACGTTCGTTTACGTATAGCCAGAAAAAAAGTATTAAGCACAGCTGTTTGATAGCATTTCTACGTTAATAATTCTTTAAAAAATCAAATTTTAATTGTATAAATTACAAATGAAATAGGGGTATAAACAAAATTTATAATATTGTACATCGGATGAGGTCGATCGCTTCACTTACGCAACGGAAAATTATTACGGAAAAATATTTAAGAACGATTGCAACGAATAGTTTGCTATTCTAAGAATAAGAATTTAGTTTCATATTTATTTAAAATTGATCTTAGACGAACGAATTCATAGGATGAAATTGTCTGAAAAAGTGATAAGAGTTTTTTAAAGTATACTAAAACTCAGCATTCGGCGACATTAGCTATAATATAATACGGTTCCCGCTTTTGCGACTCGTTCTAATTTCGGCAACTCATATTCACCGATTTGATATGACAAATAATAAACGGTTCGAGTCAAAGTCGCGCGATACTGCGTCCCCGAATAAAACGGGCAATTTATCCCATTATCAAGCGCTCGGTCGACGCGTAAAATCTGAATCTAAATTTGTTTACGCTTCGTTATTTATGAACAACAAAGCAGCAGCAAGTAAAGCCAACACATCGAGTGTTAAATTCTTTATTAGCTTTTATTACAATATCTAGTATAGTGGCAAGCTCAAAGACATAGCAGCTCCAGGTAAGCGTACGGCTATGTTAATTAATTAATGAATGGATTAATGCGAATAGTCACAAAAACCAATAAAAAATACGGCAAAACAAACTAAATAAATAATGATAGCGAAATGAGATTAAGAAAATATTTACTGGTAATGAAGACGGTCATTTGTGGTGACAAGAGTCGTTATTCACTTTGTCAGTGTAATGATTGATACGTAAAATTATGTAAGCTGATGAATATTTCATGAAGTATAAAATAAAAAAGCGAATGTAGAGTGAGTGTGAAGTTGATTTACTTACGGGATGGCCGAGGCCTGGCCTCTTAAAGTATCTGCTATATTTTGTTCAGAGTAGAGACCGACTGGCGAATTGAATTGCATAGGTACAACCTGTCGGAAAAAGAATATGACGGAGAAACATATGTAGAGATTACAGAGAGCAAACGGCTATTATAAGCTAGACCACAATAGAAAAACGTCATTTCACTCATTTTTTGTTCTTTATTGTTTATTTTTCATTCATTTTATTTTGCAATTAAACGGCTATGTTAAAAATTCACGCAACAAAAAACAGATTATTTCAGGCGACGCTTTCGTGCTACGGACGATGTTATATGTCAAGTTCGGTAAATTATATAATGATAAATGCCGTGACGTATTTTAGGTGCGAGCGATGAGTTGGCGACATCTCCCATGGTTTTCTCTGGAATGGACGGCAACTAAATCAAATCGCAATTAACGCAGCCATTACGTGTGTTATATATTAGTCGCTTTAGCTCCTTGTGTCGTGCACATAAGCGTCGGTGGCTGGATAAGAAAGAGCAAAGGTCAATAGGGGGCGGGGGAACAGCAATTGTACGCCAGGGATGCGACGAGGGAACGGCGCTGGATCCGCTGGTTGGCTGGACGGGGTCGTACAAGGCCAGCGCGCATCCCCGCGGGCTTCGATGGTCAAATTCGACAGCTCGCAGTCGCAAAGAATTAAAATACAGCATTGCGCGAAAATTCCGTTAAAGATCCAATTCTGAATAAGCAAAACAGTATAACTATATTTAGAGAGAGCGACGTTGGACGCTGGCAATTTGGCACCTGCGTGTTGAACGTAAGCTTTTCATTAATAGCCGTGTGGACAAATGCGTTCGCGCTTGGCTATATCTATTTTGTTATTAAGCGTGGCTCGACGCGTAATATAAAAGTATATACAGAAATCCGAATGAAATGCGGTTAAAAATAGCGGCGCAAAAGCAACGCTCGCGACGCGCGCGAAAAACGTGGCGTCGGAGCAAATCAAATGCTATAAGTGCAATGTTGGTGCAAACCTTGGGTAGATCTTGGGGGCTCAGAACTCGCTGAAGCACGGATTCTGCCACCTAGTGTATACGTTCATATGAGATAATATCAATAAAGACGGATCCACACACTTGTTACATAATCTTAGTCGGCTTAAAATATACGTAACGAACAAGAATACGAATCGAGCGAGAAAACGCGCAGAATGATCTCGATTTGCGTCGGGCAGCTCTACGCGTACAATCCAAATAGGCTTCGGATTTTATTTAAATCGTCGCCATTGGGAAGGGAAAGACAATTTCGATAAAACTCGAGATCGCCGATTATAATCTACTCTGCGTTTGCTCGACTCTCAGCTCCCGTACGACCGGCGTGATCTGATATTTGAATGTACGTACTTTCTGCTTCATCGCGACCTCGGGACTTAAGAACTCGTATTGACGCGGTGACGCCCTGACCATTGGGTTCGGATGATGACGTAGGTAGCACTCGTTGATGGGTGTATCCTTCTTGATCTTAGCACCTGGCAGGACGAGAGGCGTCGTACGGTATGGCTGAAAACGAATTCAGAGGATTTATCGTATTCTCCAGGGTTAACGCCAACTGCACTTGAGCTTTCGACCGTTGCTTCTTTTATCGAGCTTAAGCGTCTGTTCTATTTCCTTCCGCAGCTAAGGCAACTTCTGCTTAGTTTAGCTGGCATTGAAAGCAGACGAAAGCCCAGAGACGTTGCGTTTGATATCGAGCAATTTATCATCTAACATTATTGTTAGATGGACTTTCTTAGAAAACAAATAGAAATCAAAACACATCGCGTTAAATTTCAAATTCGTCATTTGCAGTTATTCCTTAGGCGCTCGATCGGTAATCGCAATTAATTACACTCTTAATGTAAATCGTATATTGAATCGTACACTGGAAATTCAATATAACCTGCATGCTTTTCCTTTTCACCGACTGTTTTATCGATATATTTTACTATCGCTACGTATAATTGAATGGATTAAATATTAAACGAACTTTCGCGCTTTTACACAAGTTTTAAACATCGTAATAATAAAAATAATTCGATAAATTTACGTATTTCCGCGATTTGCACGATACGACTTTGATTCTTGTAATCGTTATGTACTACGAGTCTTTTTTGCGAAAATTGATTCGATAAAAGAAAGCTTACCATCGAAAATTCAATATTTACGAAAGCAGTGGGACTTACAAATGAATATTCGTATTCGAGGTGAAAAAGAATGAAAAATAATATGCAACGTAAATTGGAAAGTAAAGTAGCAAAATCAAGATCTTTTTAGTTAAGTTCTTTAAATTATTGTATCCATGTCGAAGCGTTTGGGTAATTACGTATTGAATAACTAAAATTGCGTTAGAGGAGCTCTTGCTTGAGTCGAATGACGTTTCGTGCCCATATTCCGATTTCCCGGAATTTAATCAATCAGATCACTTCCTGTTCGATATCCCAGCCGCCGAGGACATAAATTTATGCAAGAAAAACGAAGACCCAATCTACGGGCATAATTCGCAATTCTGCGATACGCGAACACGTGCACGCAAAAAAGCACAATTATAGAATAAACGTATCTTTTATCGACGCGCCTAGCGGCAAGGGGGGCGGGGGAGCGTCGCTAAAGAATTTATTTGCCGGTTGGACGCGCGGGCGTTTGAAAGAGAGCCAAGAAAAATCGACGAGATTCTGTAATAAGAACGCGCGGACGAGCTTCGACAGGACGGGCCGCCACAAGCGGATGTTCCGCGCAAATTTTACACCCTGGCTTAAATAAAGCTTTTTAATTAGATGCGCCGCGTAGGGCCGATCGAGCGAGCGTCCGAGCGTCCCAATTAATTTTTCCGACGCTTAACCGAAAATAAACGCGGCCCAACGCCGTCTTTACCTCGTATCTAGAGGCGAGAGGCCCAGACGGCCATTTTACCACTTTCTTCCCCCCGAGCTAACGTCTTTCTTCCTCCCCCGGCGACAGCTCGCAAAATTTGGCATGAAGGCGCGCGCGGACGCGCGAATGAAAAGCGAGAAATATTTAAGCCAGTTGGCATGTGTGAGCTTTATACGACAATGTGATCATTTCTTAAGATTAACTATTTTTACTTGTAGTTATGGATTACTGTATTTTGTGGCCTGCATTTCTCGCGTAAGCGGCTCCTCTATCTTGTTTACCGCTCGGGATGTTACCTTTCATCCAGTTCGTTTAACGATCTCGAGTATTTTTGCGATTTTGAAGCATTTGACGCGCGATGCTTCGGCTCCCAACGGATTCTGTATGAAAAGAAATTATTGTCTCAAGTTTTAGGTCACCGATTATAAATTTGCAACGGGAGCATCAGATTTCGAAACGGCGAATATGCTTGTCTGAAATTTTCGAATTTCCACTTCGTTCCCGAAATCAGATAATATATTTCAAATCATTTATTTCTGCGCACATTTCACAGCTACAATGTATAGATTTTTTTTATAGATCCCCTCAACAAAAAAAACAACATTTTCTTATCTAATTATTTAACGATTGGTAACCATTAATCGTCTATTGAAGCTGAATTTATTCAGCTTGTTCAATTGCAGCAATAAACGTTTTAGTTACGATTCGCAAATAACTCGACGAATCTGTCAATTTAGTTAAAAAACTTTAACTAAGTCTTTGATAGAAAATGCTTGTCTCAAAAACCTAAAATCTGCAGTTTAATCTTGTCCATTCAAAATTGCTTGTATCACTTGATCATAATTCAAATTATGTTTTTATTATTGAGAAAATTAATTTTTTTCAAAAACTAATAAGCACATTCTACTTAAAAATTAAAAAATACGAAAAAGCACTGTTTTTCAAATTATTTTCAAGACGTATTTATTTGTTTACCGGAAATAACATTGAAATTTTTACGAAACTTGTGCAAAAATACAAGCAACCTTGTACGCCCATATATTACCGAGCGCTTGAAATATAGATTACGCTATTTTATTTTTTATTCGAAAATTATTATTATTAAGTGATTACAGACAGAATGAGTTTGAATAAAATTTTAATCCTTGTATACTTTGATACGGAATTTTACTATTTTTAACTTAATCGCTTAAAAGTAGTAGCGGGAGAAAAACTTATTCAAAATTATGCAAGATTATTTTTGCTTTAAATAATAATAAATTAAAAGCAGACTTTACGTTTTATTTCGCAGAGGAACAGTTTTTTTTTTATTAACTAATTCTCGCTCGTACATTTGTTACAATTAAAAGGAGAAAAGCGATTTCGTTATTTTTTCTCGCTGAATAAGAGAAAAGCAAGATTCCTTTGGTAAAGATACCGACTATTAGAAACATTTTGGCTATAAATAAAATATTGGAATTCTCAAATCTTTAGGAAGCACAAAAACGAGAATTTACCGTGTAATTTACCGAAAATTGCCTTGACGTAAAATTTCGTTGAAGCGAGTTGCGTTTTGACTGGCGTTTAATCGATTTACCATCAAAAGCACGAAGCAACTATCGAAAATTAAAGAGCGTTTGGCGAAAGCAAATATTTCGGGCAAACAAATGATCGTCGCCCGTAATTACTTAAGCGTTACTTTATCCGCAACGATTTAAATCGTTGGAAGAGGCCAACGTCGATAAACGCAAGACCTCGCCTGACACGTCGGATACTCATCGCCGAGATCGGCAGCCGCGGGCCCACGGAGCTTCAGCTGCGTTCCCGGTCGCGCAACCAAGGCCGGCAAGGGCAGGGCTAGGTGTCCCAGTCCAGCGGACGTCACGGAAATGGGTCAGGAACATCATATGCGCGTCGCGCGGAAAGGCGCTCCCCGAAATAGATCAAGGCCCCGCGTAGCACTGCCGAAAATAACCCCTCGACGACGACGCGGCTCTCGTTGGGAATTCCGGGGCAGGAGGCACTGCTCTGGACTCCCCGTCGCGAAGCTTCAAGGCCGCGTAAACACGAGCGGGCTGATAGGGTCGCGCGACCCAGGCAGATAAAATAAGGAGGGTGGGTGGGGGTGCTGAAAGCTTAAAGTGAGGCCCCGCCGTACCCAGTAGACGACTCCCTCCTTTACGTCGCTCTCCCTGTCGAAGGGGTTGGCGTAGTTGGTGGTGAAGGATCGACGGTAGGACGGCATCTTGGTCCTTGTTATTATTCTTCTACTACTTCTTCTTCTTCTTCTTCTTCTTCTCTCGGTGCACTTCGCGCAACTTTCGCGACTTTGGCGCGTGAAAGCTCGGAGCGTGGGGAAAAAAAGAAAGGCGAGGAACTTCGGCGGGCTCAGTTGGGCCACCGGTCGCTGTCTCTCAACTGACTCGATTGATGCACGGACGGCCACTAAACACCGCCACGTTCTCCAAGCGCCAAGGACCAGAGCGTGATATCTAGCGACTCTCCACTCCTACGTGTTTGTGCGCGCGCCCGTTTCGCCCCGCCCCCGCGAGCTTCCGAAGCTTCCTTGGAGTTTGCGCGCCCGAGGTGCGCCCCAGGTGCCGTCCTTTAGGTGTTGCGGGCGGACGCGCGCGTCATCCTCGTCGGGCTGCGCTTGCAAGTGGAGGTGGTTGCGAAAGAAAAGGAAGCGCGAGCTTAGCGGAGCTCGTAATTTACCGGATTAAACGTACGCACTTCTCGATTCGCTCCAAACTCTGTGCGAGTCTCGTAACTGCGGAAAAATATTGGGAATATTGGTAAACCAGAAAACAGTCAGGGATAATTTTGGAATGGATTGAGATATCGAATTACTTGGCCACGTGAATTGAAGCTTTTACTCGCGACGTTTATCATCCTCTTAAATAATTGTCAGACTTTTAGTTTCTCGCGTATCGCTACCATTACTACCTCACCGTTCCCAATGGATATGTCTATTTCCACGTTCCGCTGATCTTTAAGCGATGGGGTTAGTTCGCATTCACCGAAACGCCTGCAACCTAATTACATAACCGCTGATTACATTAAGTGCGAATACATCTCCGGTCATTTTATCAAAGTATTATGGACTTGCATAGCAATCGTTACACGCGCAGGCAGCTTTGCCGTTACTATTTTTAAATCGACGTATCTGCAAAGAGAAAAAATTATAACGCTGTTTCCTCTACTAGTTTTAAAGCTACTTTACTGAATCTATTATCCATCTCTGCCATTCAGCTCCTCGGCTTGACAACTCAGAGGCATTAAAATATGTGTCTCAGATTTAATTTGATTAAAAATTACAAAATGTTAAGAAACTGCTCGAGCGACTTTAAATTTGCATGAACCAAAAATTGAGGAAGTAGTTAAATATTTATACCTTTCAATTGCGCAATAGGTAAATATAATTTTTATTTATTTTGAGTTTAAATTTACAAAACGAAAAAATGGTTAGCGTCTACTTCCTAGGAAAAAGTTTTTAAAATAAAATCCGTTGGGATGCCCAGGGTAAATAAACATTGGTTGCTTGTGATGATTAAAGTATCATCTGCATTTGTAAGTATCGACACAATTGCGTATGTGATATGGAACTTTTGATATATGCAAAGCGGTATTTATAGCAGCGACCATCCAATCTCTTTCGCTCTCTTTCTTCCTTTCTACCGCTTGCTTCGTTTTATTTCGTTCTTTCCTCTCGCTCTTGGTCACACGCGACGCCTAGACTTTCCAGTATTTGCCGTCGTGCGCAAACGTCGCGACTTGACAAGCCAACAAAAATACGCACTTCACCCCCACCACGCGTTAACGCCGAACCGTATTTGAATGATTTAGAGACACGTTAATCAGTTCGTTATTGTTCTTCGAGTTTCTGAAAACTCGAATGCCTCGTTATCCGACGCTGCGCCCGCAATTTCACAGGGAATCTCTTCTTTCCTTGATACATAAATCTAAAGAAAACCGTTGCAGTTGTTCTCGTTCCGTTAATTTCACCTTTGCTAGCATTAAAAAGGAGTTTTTTCCACTTTTATGTAACTCGTCGATCGTCTTGAAATAAAGCAGAATGAACCCTAATAGAGCGAGAGGTTTTTAGCGCGAAACAAATAAAGTAAAATAATCTACTCTAATTTGAATGGCATAATTAATCGACATACTTCATTATGCATGTATACGTAAATGCACGTACATTAATGTGATTTATACAAAATGCTTTTTGAATAGCAACATCCAATATATCTCTGAAAATATAATTAATTTTGTAAACTGTCTTTGTTTCGTTCAACGTCTCTTGGCTAATAAATAAAACATCAATAAAAAATATTTATAAAATTAAGAAGCAACAATGTAAGCTTCAAACTGATAATAAATCTTAATGGAGTATTATTGTTTTAATTGACAATTCACAAATTGAAAAATGTATTGACAAGTATTGATGAATTAGTTTATAGATATGAAGTAATAATAAGCTTATGAAATAGAACTCGCGTGTCAATGTTAAAAAAACTCGAAAGTGAAGAAGGAAGTGTATTAAACTTCGTCACCTACCCACATTATATACGTATATACATTTTCTTCGTGTCTGTAACGATTGAAAAGTAATTAATATTGAAAACGTAACATTACAATTCAAAGCAATTCAAAGTAAATACACGATGCATTTTACACATTCGTCAAACACTACCATTAAGAACAAACTTGAATTTTTTATATTTTTTAGACACTCGAATCCACGTTTCAAAATGTAATGATAAATATTTGACTACAAAGCGGTACTTCAGAATACTTAGAGTTGTGGAGTGTATTATTTTAACCTTATTGAACAGATAGAAGTTCTAAATTCATTTATAATACGTGAAGCATAGCATAGAAATATTTGGTATAGAAAATTTTTTTAAATATAATTTTTAAACATCACTGTCACTTATTGCTGCTGAGTTACAAAAATAAGAATAATAATGTACATTTTATGACAATTATTTTATCGTGCTTGAAACACTTTGTTCTCGCTAAATATAGTTAATGCGATCTCGTGATATATTGGTTCTTTTATAGTATATAAGATGTACGGTTTTTATCACATTAATTTTTTTTAAATTTGTAATTGCAGCCAACATTCTTTGTGAAGAGCCATTAAAAATTTCTATCGAATGAAGATTAACTCGAAAGTCTCGAAAAGATTCAAAATTTTTATTGGTGCCCATAATGATTATTACGATCCAGTGTTTTTTTGATTAAATGAAAATGAAATACTAAAGTATCGTACAAATTTTAATTAAGTGACGCGAGTGAATACTTTAAATGACAGAAATTAGAATTCTAGCGAGCAATTAAAATTAAACTAACTGATTGATACGATTTAGTTATATAAACGAATATATAATGCAAAAATGCTTAATTCAAAACGATTTCTCTTCGCTGAAGCTATCGTTCATTTTTACGTACAAAAGGTGAATATTTTGATCGATCGCGGTATAAAATAAAAATTGATACGTTATATTACAAATTCAATTGTAAGCTCAAACGAAATATTTTGTTAAATTAGATTTTAATTTCAATTTTAATTTGAAATCTCATTCATTGCCAAATGCGTTTGAATTAAGGAAAAACATGCCACAAATATTATTTACGAACTTGCAAAGTGATTTTAAAATTATACGCTTATGTGATATCTATTGAAACTAAATGTTAAATGGACAACAATGTTTTTAATTTTTTAAATTAGAATAATAATTAATTCGTTACAAGATCAGAGTGTCTATAAACATTTAAACACACATATCCATAAAAATAAATAATAGCTACTTCCATCATTTACAATGAAGAAGCACTAATGTTGTTTATTGTCACGAGACGCAATATTCGCAATATTTGTGAATTAAACTTGGATTTTATGGATATTAAGTAACACTGTCTCGTTGAACTTAGGCGCGTTCAATAAATATATCACAATTAAGACAGGAGTTGAAAAAGGTGTGCGTTTAATTAGTTTTAAGTCACACCTCTTCAACCGATGACGTTGGCAAATAAATGATTGCTGTACCGAAATCAATAAAATTTTATTCAAGAGACAAGCTCCCATTCGGTTTAGCGATTTTAAAAAATAAGTAAACCAAAAAATAAATTGAGCCTAACACTCGTGTTCGTTTAGTAATCTCGTATCGATTGTCATAAACGCACACATTAGAATTCGATATCACAGCCGTTATAATTTTAAATCCAGGGAGTTTATATATGGCGCATCGCAATTAATCCGAATAAATTGAAACCAACTATTGTTAGTGTAGCCGAACAATGGACTGCTGCGGAAATTCCGCTGCATTCGGGTTAGTGAATTGAATCGGAACGTGGAACCGTAGGACGCCTCGAATAGAAGCGCGACTTGGCGGCTAAGTGCTTTTGTCATTTCATGCCTTACAGACCTCAGGGGCGGGGCTCAACATTTACAGGCCCAAAGCAAAGACAACAATCTAACCTGGGACAGGTAGAACCTCTCCTCGCGAAGGTCATCGTAGTGCTCGTGCGATGGTGCGAACTGCTGCGACGGCAATGTGCTCGTGTAATCCGTGCTGTCGAACGGAAGAGGAGGCGGAACCGGACTCTTTGGCAACACGGGTGGCATGTGCGCGCTGTTTGTCCTAAGTCGCGCCCAAAACACACACACACACAGCGTTAATTCAAAATCTGCTGCAGATATGCAAATCCAGGGCTAATGGGTATGCGTAGATTAGGCGCGCGCGCGCAAAAAAATACAACACAAGCCGGGCGTTTCCCGAGAAACTCGTTACGGCGGGGTTATGGGTTCGTGGAAGCCGCGAGTTTATTGCGAAACGCGTCTTTTATGGAAACAATGCGCCGCGCTTGGCCGGATGCGCGAATTGGCAAAGCTCGTGCGTTCCGCGCGGAAAAGCAATAGCTAAGGTTGTTTTGACCGGAGCCACGTGCGAGCGTTCGAGGCGGTTGCGATTAAAAATACCCGGTGGCCGATGCAAATCAGCAAGTCCGCCTGCTCCTTATCGGGAATACCTTTGATTTGATTTGACTCCGGATCGGTTGGCGAACAAGCGAATTATCAATCGAGCGCTAAAGGTTGCGCGAACACGTTTGACAAGTCAAAATAAATGCCGAGTCTGCCAAGTCTATAAAACGTTGGATTCGTCGATCCGAGCACGTTAAAGCTTTTCCGATTATTCTAATAAACGATGCTCGCGGACTTCGGAATTCGTTCGCCAACCCGCGCGAATATAATTCAGTCTATAAGCGAGCCTCGGCGATTTGTCGGACTCGCTGCTTCGCTCAGCTTTGCTCGGAGATAATTCTATATTTAAAAAAGTTGCAGAATAAGCTGCTCGGACAGGCGCGTGAAAACGTGTTTAAAGAGGTGCTGCAAGTATCCAGAAATGAGAGTGCGAGCGTGATACCATGGCCTGGTCTCCGGTAAACAAGTAATCGGGGAGATTTCGCTCCCGTCCGCGTAGCTCGGCACTATTACGAATTTCTGGATCATCCGCGGTGCATGATTGCGAATGGCTGATGCGTCTGATATCGGCGGAAATGCCGCGGACCTTTCTATGGCAAGTTTTACAAACTCGGAATTTTTCAGGAGATTTTGCGCGTCTACATGCCTCAGGTCGCGCACGTCGTACTCGTCGATTTTCTTGATGACGTCACCCTTCTGGAGATCTTCGTTCTCAGACTGGAAAAAAAATCACACGCAATTTTTCAATTCTCTTTCTTGTTTGTTACGTTGCAGCCTAACCTTAAAAGAACCAACTCTTAAATAAACGAGCAAACTGTATTTTACGGACACGCAAATGATTTTTGTGAACTTTAACCGAATATCTTACATTTCAAAATCTATAAAATATTTGACTTAATTGCAAACTGCTTACTGCTAACAGCTGTTTTCACCATATCTTTTCTTAAATTATCAAATTTATAAATGTTTTGTCGCGAAAAATTTTATTTCCTCTTAAAAGAGTTGGATTG
The DNA here is from genome assembly GCA_018907185.1 of Platyscapa corneri. Taxonomy (NCBI): domain Eukaryota; kingdom Metazoa; phylum Arthropoda; class Insecta; order Hymenoptera; family Agaonidae; genus Platyscapa; species Platyscapa corneri. The sequence goes on along the minus strand of JACCHW010000019.1, from coordinate 2,015,245 downwards.
AATTGCTATAAACATTTGTAAAAATTGAATATTTTGAACACTATTTACTGACATAAAAAGTAGTTTTTTCAATTGAATTTCCATAACAACATTTACATTAATCAAGCTAACATTAACGCAATTAAACGAAATATTTGACGTTTCGAGTATTCATAAATTTTATTCTCCGTGATCGATATGTGGTTCTAGTATTTCCCTCTAAATATAAATTTTAAAGAGACAACGTAAAATAATGCAATTATTATATTTCAAGAAAACTATTGTCGAACGCTAAGACAATAAATATCGGGTCAATGATACGATAAAAATATATTATCACCTTGTATCAATGAAATTTACCAAGTACTTTAGAACTCAGTTTTGTTGGCTAAGGCTATTTTTTAAGCAATGTAACGAAGATTATTATAAAAGATTAATCTTTATAAGAAGATAATTTTAGGTTCATTCTTGAAATTAATATAGAGTTGTTATATTTATTTCCGCAATTTTTTAATTGTTGATAAAGAATAATACTTAATCATTTAAAAGAATAATACTTTTATTATTTATATAGCTTTTTGTTACAATCCTTTTTACACGTGAAATAAAAATTTACGGATTAATTAAATTATTATTCTGAAATGCATAATGCGCATTTGTCTCTAACACTGCCTATAAAACAGATTAAAACAATTATAAAAAACTTTTTTGCAGATTTAACAAAAAAATTGATTGCGCTTTAAATAAGTAAATAAAACAAAACTTGTTAAAAAAACACAAGGAATCATATTTGGGTTCACAGTAATGACGATAAAAAAAGCCAAAAACTGAAATCAGCTAGCAGTATTTAATCTTACTTTGGACGAAATTGGTCATTTAATCTGTATAATACATTGAAGGGTCTTAATTTTTGCAAAAATTTCACAGCAGTGGCTCGAAAAATGTGCAACAGAGTGCAAGTGTCGTACAGTTTCGCATAATGTGTGCAAATTCGTCGATTACGGCCGTATTCTCTGGCTCATTCCTCGGTTAAATGGTTCAACGATTTTTTCGATTTCGCCCGAAATTTTTTTTGCTCGACCGCGCACGCGATAAAATTTCCACGAATTCTGCTCGTGCGATCGTCGCTTCTCGACAAGGAAACCGTGCACGAGTAACGCCCGAGCAACAGACAAAGAGGGCGGAAGTGGACTCACACGGGTGACGACCAAGGGGGTGCCGAGATCCGTGCCTCCGGCGATGCTAATGCCCCATGGCTCTTTGATGCACCTCCTCCTGAGCTTGACGGTCAGTGTGTACCGCTTCGTCATAATTCGCGATCCTCGTACGACTGGGGTCGCGAATATTCACAGTCAGGGTAGTCGGGCTGCCGCCACCTGGGAGCCTTTGAGACGAGAGCTTAACAATACGACGGTCCAGGGACCACTGGGCGAGCGATTGCTCGTGATCGCAGGGCTAAGCTGACTTTGACAGACCTTAGGTGGCAATCGCGCCGAGCCAACTCTCGTCTCTATCTTGCGCCTTGGGCTCGCGAGCCGTGCTTCAGTCTAAACGTCTTTACGTCGAGAGGGAGAGAGGGAGGTTGCCGGACCCTCTGCAATCTGGCCTCGTTTACTATTGGCATGCCTGTATTGGCTTCTGCTCCTTTCCTCTCTAGCCGGTCCACCTTTCTCTCTTGCTTTCCCCTCTTTCTCTCTATTCTCATCTTTACCGACTCTTCTCGAATTTTACTGAGTTCTGACGATGAGCTCAGAATCCCGCGAATCGTTAAATTTATGTTTTACCGCGAGCCTACGGAAATGGATTATTCCTCTTAGTGTCGAGCAATACACGGGAATAATTATTTACTCTCCATCTTTACACTACTCTTTAACGACTTTGAAATGCATTCTAACAATTAGAGAATCAAATTCGCTATCGATGACTCTTTTTAAAAAACTTGTAGATTTTTGCCTTTTGGATGTAATGAATCTAATGACCGAAAAATCATTGTGTAATAAATGTATGCGCGCGCGCGCGCGCGTGTGTGTGCTGAAAATGTGGCTGCAAATCTCTGTCACAAAGAGTACGATTTAAATAAATTTAGCCGAAAAATCATCGAAGCCTTATTTTGTCGATTGATTCGAGTAAAATTTATTTATGAATACTTTTTCTAAATCATTGAGACACATAATCGAAGCTCGATCTACAAATGAGCGAGAGCGTGGAATGAAAATTTGGCCAAATTTCCCACACGAAGAAACGATCTGGAGTTCTGCTCGAAATATCGTGAAATTCCAGTAACGTTGGGACCGTTCGAATTCCATTGCAGGATCATCGACGATCGAGCGGTGATCGATGACGCGCGTACGTACACGTCCAAGGTACCGATAAGATGAGACGCGAAACATTTCGTTACAGGATTGTGTGGCTCGTGAGGGTAAATATAGAGCGACGTGTTGAGAAAAAAATCAATTCAAGACATTGACTCGGCCTAGCTTACGGCCTTTCTCTCTTGCTCGCTCGCACACACACACCTACAGACCAGGTCTCGGGTTAATTTCGTTGCACGCACCTCGAAATAAAAGACCAAAGCAGGGAAGGCGGCTACGTTTGCGGTGACCATATAACCGCTTGATAGTGACAAACACGCGCGACTCTACTTACGTAGGACTCGTAATAGTTGCCGATCGAGAATCTGAGCGACATGTTGGCGTTATCGGACTTCGAGGGTCGTCGACCTTGTTGTTTTCCTCCTCTTCCCTTGAGATTTCCAGCGACGCGGACAGGAGGTTGTGGGCCGGGGCTGTTGGGAAGTTGCGATGGGCGCGGGTACAAGGAACAAAGATCCGATCCGATCGATCCGAAGACTTTTCCTCGTCTCTTGATCCAATTACCCTATAGCCGGGGAGCTAGTATCCATTAACGAGTGCATGTGAGTCCAGCGGTGAGTGTATGCGTGAGGCGAAAAGGGAGACGACAATTGACAGGCCTCGGCCTGGGGGTAAGACGCAGAGGACACAAGAGAAAAGCCCCGAGGAGTCGAGGCGCCGGAGAAGGACGGAGAAACGAGACGAGTGCGTGTGAGTGCGTGCACGCGCGTATCCAAGCCTCGAATTAGCAACCTATAAGCGATATACTCAGCCGGACTTCGATCTAGAGCCAATCTCTGCGGTTTTTCTTTTTTTGCACTCCTGCTTGCGCCCGAAAAACAATTCGATACGTGTGTATGCTGCCACGAACGAGAGCCTCGCGCTCGGCAACCGTCTGTTCTCCTCGAGGCCTAGACTTTTTAAAACCCAAAACCGAGATAATCGAATGCTGCGATCCGCGCCAAACCTCCGGAGCAAACGCTGATTCATCGCTTACGGAAGTTGTTTTCACTGGAAACGATTCCTCGATACGCCTTGGCTTTCGTTTCATACGACATCTTAATGATAACTGTCTGATACGTGGATTGCAGTTAAGTCAGTGACCCAGAAAATCCGACCAATATTTCACATTCCTGTCCAAGAATTAATTCTAAAGACAAGTGAAATTGACAATACAATCTGTCTCGATTCTTCAGCTACTAAATAATCAATACCTGCCCTTGAGCAGATCGATCAGTTTGAAAACTTTTCAAAAAGCGCATTTTGCTCTTCAATTTGATACTTTTTTGTAATTCATAAGTTGGATTACAACAATGCTGTTTATATAAATAGTTTTTTCACTTGGACACGGACGGTTACTTAAAAATAATAGCTGTTGTTAAGTAAGTGGCGATCGATCGTTGTAGTAATAATGTATTTGCAAGCCTCACATTCCCGAAGCGCGTATAAATAATTTCAAATAAAGATCAAGCACACGTTGAATTGCCTTTGAGGCGTTTTATTTTATAAAATTTTTCTCTACAGTAATTCAAGCACTCGAAGAGTATTTATGGAATAAATATTCCACGTTCGTGGAATATAAAAACTTTATTATCCTCAACGCACAAAACATCGAGTAGTTTAGACATACGTCGATTATTTTTCTAAGAGTATTCCTCGGCGATGGCTCGGCCAATAACCATCCTTCGAACTTCGCTTGTACCGGCGCCAATTTCGTACAATTTCGCATCCCTTAATAAGCGGCCTGTCGCATAGTCGTTGGTATATCCATTGCCACCTGAAAATAAATGTCAGCTCACAGCAGAGAAGCCTTACGAAACACCGGGTTTTTATTCAACTTCAAATATTACCGAGTATTTGCACAGCGTCCAGTGCGACTTGGGTAGCGTTTTCGGCGCTGAACAGAACAGCGGCTGCGCAGTCCCTTCCAGTCGTGTGACCTTTGTCGGCTAATTTCGCCAATGAGTAGACGATGCTTTTACTGGTGATCAGTTTAGTATACATGTCGGCAATTTTTCCCTGTGTTTTAACAAACGTTAAGTCACGGCTGATGATGATCGATAAACTAATAGGGATTAATTATAGTTAATAAGTACTTGTATCAATTGAAATTCAGCGATTTTTTTGCCAAATTGCTGCCTTGTATGAGCGTATTCGAAAACGACGTCACAGCAAGAATACATGATCCTGAAATTGCCAATAGATCAGAAAATATGTATTCGTTAATTCGGAAAATAATCTATAAGTTTATCACTGTTTACTATTATTTATCAACAATTTGATCGATCGAAGTATCTTTTAACGGATCTGCTTAAAAAAAACATCATTATACAGAAGCATTAATTTACGCCTACAACGATCGATACATAATTACTACATTTCACCGAAGGTCTTCTTACCCTAACGGTCCACCAGCTATAACGAGCCTCTCAAGATCCAAACCCTTAAAAAGGACATACACTCCTTTATTCTCTTCGCCAAGCACATTAGCAGCTGAAAAAAGCGAATCCATGGATTAATCTTGTTCGTAAAAAGTACGGTGCTTTTCTTACCGGGAACCTTGCAGTCTTGGAAAATGAGCTCACAAGTATTGGAGCCCCTCATGCCGAGCTTGTCGAGCTTCTGCGCGGTACTGAAGCCCTTCGTGCCCTTCTCGACGATGAAAGCTGTTATCCCGTGTTGCTTCTTCGCAGCTTGGGGATTAGTTTTCGCGTACACGACCAGCACATCCGCGTCCGGGCCGTTTGTTATCCAGAACTTGTTGCCGTTGAGAACGTAGTGATCGCCCTGCTTGTTGGCCCTCAACTTCATCGAGACCACGTCGGAGCCGCTTCCGGTCTCCGACATCGCCAGGGCACCCACGTGCTCGCCGCTGCACAGCTGGATATTGTAGCAAAATTCGTAACGATTTTTAAGAGTACGTGGAGAGGACCTCCATAGGATACATCAGAATAATAACACAATAGAGGAGAGCCCAATTTTTACTAACGAAATAAAAAGTAAAAAGTCTAATTAATACTGTAATGCGAACAATTTTTACGAATGCCAATGGCATAATCAACGTTTTAGTTGATAATTAAAACTTTTGATCTTAAAGTATAAAAAATAAGAATAGTAATGTTGCCGATGAGTTGTCGATAGAAAATCCACTGTCGGTCTGTGTCTCGTGTAAAAGTGTAAGTGTATAATATAATTTTCATAAGGATATTTACGAAGAAAATATAAGCTTTTAAATATAAAGTAGAAAATAAGTAGACACTTACTATTGGCTTTTTAGTAAATTTTAAATTGAAAAAAATTAAAAAATTTATCCTATAAGAATCAAGTTGTTTTCTTTTTATTTAGCTTTTTGCAAAGTTATTGTTAAAATAATGATGTTGATACGAACATAACATTAAATTTGTGGTAGATTGATTTTATTTTGCAGAAAAAGATTTTAAGGAATTTTGAGTTATTAAAGGCAAAATAGAAGCAAAGATTATAAAATCGTGTGGTTAATAATGCCAAAATTTATTGAAGTTATGTAACCGGTGAATATTGTACGTAAAATAAAACTTGTGAAGTCTCAACAAATCTCATATTACACTTATTAAAAAGAAATCAACTGTAACGGTCAACGGACACAATAATGTTACACACATATATAAAATAAACCATTTGTCATCAATGACCGTATAATCACTGACAATTATAGATTTGATTTTAACAATTTACAAATATTAGACAACAATGACAAATTAGAAATATGAATTCATTTTGAAAATAATAATCATTGATTTAGAGGAAATTACTCAAAGCGTGAGTGGCGCTTATGCTTTGGCATTTAATAAATTAAAGCTTAATTATTAAAAATATTAAGTACATTCTGTTTTTTAATTTAAACGATTCAACGTTCGAAACAGCGAACCATATTTAGGTACTGTAATTAGTTGTAACGCATTGTTCGTATCATAAATTATTTGTGAAATAGAAAAAAAGATTTTCTAAAATCTTTAAGCAACGAGACGTAATTTCTGTCATTATTTGTCATGCACGCATCTGTCATTAAAAGACTACAACACCAATATTATCAAACACTAGAGATCACTATCACACTCAGATCATTATTAAGAATAACATTACGTTTCAAAAATTTTAATCGTTATTATTACAGGTAAGTGCAAGAATAATAAAGTTAACTGAAAACTCTTAAAAAATATTATATTTGTCAAATTTTTGTTTTTTATTTAGATGTCACAACACGTATCTCGTTTCGCTGTTAGTTTTTATACAACAATAAACTCAGTGCAAGATTTGTTTTCAAAATACAGCGAAAATAAATGAAATGAGGACGTTGGACCAAACGCTCGAAAAAATTATCCTATGCTTTGAACCTCGTTATCGATCGATTAAATGATTCTTCTAAATGTGAAGCTAAAAATGATTCAACTAATGAGCATAAATTACAAAACATTGTCTAAATCTCATTGATTTAATCGTTATTATTTGAAATACGCACGAGTGGGACTCCACTCTATTATGTTACCTCTGTTATTTTCACTACAAAAGTCTGGCTTTAATTGTGTCCTTGAGATGTGACGGTACTTTTGGCAGGTATTTCTGTTTCTGCTCCTCGGTACCATTTAGATGGATTTGATTGACGCAGAGATTCGAGTGCGCAAAGTAACTCAGTCCTATAGATGCGGATGCTCTGCTTATTTCTTCGTTGATCAAAACGTGATCCAAGTATCCGCCTCCGGTTCCGCCATACTCTTCTTTCACGGTTATACCCAGCAGACCCAGTTTACCCAACTCCTTCCAAAATGACTAAAATACAAATTTTTTTAACCATTAAAGTTTTTTCCCCGAAAAATTGACGTTTGCAGGAAAATGTTTCTTATAAAAAACACAAGATGTTAAACTATTTTCAAGTAGATATTTCCTACTTCTAATTTGATTTACGTTAAATTACGCGTAAAAATAAATATTTTCATGGCAATCTAACAAATTTTCTTTGTTTCATTGATATAATTATCCTTTACTTAGAAAATCTTAATACATTGTATCTAAATGTAAGGTAGTAAATATATAGATTTTGAAAAACTTTGAAGAACCAAAAAAATTGTGATCGCGAAGCAATTCTAAGTAAATGTAAGTGCACTTATATTCCTCAAATTTTCTAAAAGAAGTTTTAGAAATTAATTTAATTTTAATGTGTGATAGCGCGTCTTCTATGGATATATCATTGCGTCTATTAGAAATTGATATTTTTTCTTAAACAATAAATAACTTTAATTGAAAAGGAAATCGATCCTTAAAACTTCTTAAAAAGCTAATCAAAAGCTAAATGTTCATTGATACTATTAATATGTTTATTTGAAAACAAAGCATTTCCAACTGAAGATGAATCGAGGTTTTGTTCTTGTGCGGGTCTGTTATTGTTTCTGTAGATTAATATTCGTTTCGTTAAAAATCATTAATAATCAGTCATTTCATAATTTCCGTACGTGACTGAAACTTCACGTATCGTACGTCTTAGGTATCGCCCTTAGCCGTTTTGCTTTTGTAACAAATAAATCTGTTTTTATCGTATGCGCAAATCTACCTATACTATGTACAATATCGGGCAACTCGTCAAAATTCCACTGTTGCTAAATGCAATTAAATACTCTTATTATGCTCAACTAATTTCAGCGTGAAACATAAAAATGGTTTGAAATTAATGGACCTTATCGTTCTACTGTTTTTCAAAATTGCTTACAAAAGATATTTTTAAATTACATTCACAGGCTATTTTTGCAGGTAAATAAGTTAAATATTTTGAATTAAAAATCAATTAAAAAATAAGTAATACGAGTCCAAATACTTCAATATTAAGAAGTTTACAAGAATAATGCAGTAAAAAGTCTAAGGATAAAGAAGCGTTTAACCTAAGGATAAAACAAGGCCAAATACTCGATGCTGTGTCAAGGAGCTAATAATTACACCTGTTTCAATATAATGTGTTTCTAAATTCTAATAAATCGTCTTATATTTTAAAACACAACTATTAGGAATAATTTTTGAAAATATTGTCTTTCATCCAATCGATATGTTTTTTTTCTAGTCTAAATTTGATTAACTTGTACACCTGCAGTCATCGATTATCTAAAATTGCAACTTTTTGAATTTTTAATGTAATAAATATTTTTTTACAAATATTTGCATATTGGATCAAGTCCAAGTATAAAAAATGTGACATGCGTATTCAGTGAATAGTAGCATATACGTATAGGTTATGAAAAAACGACACGTGTACAAATATAACACACACGCGCGTTCGATTTCTTTTATTACAAACATTTTTGACACATTTTTCTCTAAAAATTGTTTCTATTTTTTCCTATCTTGTACAAAAATTTAAATGGTTTTATACTTTTATATTATATATTCGATCTAGGCAATAAAAATTTAATGTAATAATTTATGATTTTTTAATTATCGTGTTAAACAAAGTTTAGGAGAAATTGATGTTAATGCCACTGAAATGAAGAAGCTGTTTATACATTATAAAAAACGTTTTTTAAAAGCACACATAAAATTCCGAAAAATACAAGATAACTTTTTAAAATTATAAATAAATTGTGAAAGTTTATTTTTGCCAAAATTTTTGCTAGATTTCAAAATTGTACAAGTTATAAAATCAGAACGTCTGCTGTAATATAACCATATCTCAATAAATAACTCAATTTTAAAAAATACTTTGATTTATGCAAAACTTGAATTCACTCCTCCACTGCAGAACAATATTTCTTTTTTAAAATGTTGAGTGAAATATTAATGGTATCATATTATTTACCAGAACTAATTATTTTATTTATAACCTTTAAAAGTGTATATACGTAAATTGGAGAATCTAAAGGCAATATTCTATGAAGCTTCAAATAGTCGTTCTTAAATTTAAATAAGTTTCAATAAACATTCTAATCTTTGTAGCGTCGTACGCGAGTACGCGCGCGCACATGTATGTGTGTTCCCCTGGACTTCTATAAGATCATGATGTACTCACTCGAAGATTATCAAAGTTATTATTCTTGTCGATTTCGGCAGCTTTCGGCGCAAGTTCCTTTTGTGTGAAATTAAAAACTAATTCCTTCAACTGCAAAGAGAAAGCATGAGAGCAAAATTAAGCATCGCACATAATCGAGTAACGAGAATTACTTTGGACTCGCGCGCACGTTATTCATGAATGAACATGCAATAGTCAGCCGCGGATAATCGAGCGAACGCTCGACAATAACCGCTGACCTCCTTCTGTTGATCCGACAGCCCAAAGATGTTCTCATCGACCGCGAAAAAGCGCGACAAGCTTCTGACGCATCGCGGATAAACGACTGCTGGTCTCGCGAGTATTTTCACGGCTCTGCAGATCTCCAAACTTCTCATGATAGCTTCTTCTGCCTAAGACTGAAATCCCTTGGTGATTGAGCCCGAGACCACGTGGACTGAGAAACTGTTTTCGAGTTAACAGGAACGATAAGATACCGCGTTCTCCCGAGGTTTATATATGCGCCAACACACCCGAACGTAAGTCACGACTAGTTCTAAACATTACCAAACCTTGCCTTATCATTATGACGTGGATACTAACTGAACAAACGTGGAAGGGGATTCGAATACGTTATCACGTTGGTATCGAATCTGCTTCGCTTTGTATTAAAATACCCTAAGTTTCTGATATTAATAGATAACCCGCTGTAACTAGAACTTTTTTTTTAATTATTATGTTCGTACTCTCAATATTTTCCATTACCTGTATTTAATAAAATCTTAATCCTGCGCAGTACACGTTTATCGTTGAATATATTAACAACAATTTCATAAGAAACTAGTTTTCATTCATTCGTTTATAATTAGATAACTAGTATAACGTTTACCATCCTCCTTCCATCTAAACTCAAAACATTCTTAGCGAAAATCAGTTCCATCCATCTTTACATTTGCTACATTGATTTTCATAACCGTAGGGTCGCAAATTTCATTCTACTTCAATTCATTAATAAAAATCAACGCTTGGTCTCGTGATTTCGACGTCTAAAATAATTTCTATCAAATAAGCTATAATATGCCGGAGTAGCTTAAATATGGCAACACGCCATCAACAAATCTACACGAGGCTTTCGCTTTTACTATAGATTTCATTTTGTTTAAGACAACTTTTTTGATGATCAACATTGGGACATTGTGCACCTATAATAGCTGTAATTAAAATGCACATAACGATACTTGAAAGAGAATCGTCTGATCACACTTTTATATTGAAATTTAGTTAATTAACAATTTTTTCATAATTACCTTGTTGTATAATAAAGTTTTTCTTTTGCATTTTATATAATTTTATAAAATTATCTGTAAATGTCAACATAGAATGAACGACATTTAACACATATTACGTATACCCAAAAAAGCATCTCTCATTTTATTCATCTAGATAGTAATATTGAAATATTAGTATAAGAGTCAATTTAGATCTTTCGAAAATAAGATGAATTTAAATATCGTAGTGAAATAGTTAACGATAACAATAATATTCAATCCACGATTATATTCAAATATGAATCATGAATTCATACAATAAATTAAGAAAACTCAAGAATTATACAAATAATAAAGTAATTAATAATATAATGAATAACAGTTTAATAAAAACATAAAAGATAATATTAAATTGACATTAAAAAAAGTTAAGTTAAATTAAAAGAATAAACAATTTATTGCATTTAAAAAACATTCGTTTCACGATATCATAATATATATGATAAATATAAAACATAATTAATTATTTGTATAAAATGAATTAAAAATCATTTATTTGTACATGAGATACTACACGACAAAAACATGTACGTTTAGTGTTCATATCGCATTATAAAAGAAAAATATATTTCCAATAGTACTCTCTTTTTAATATAAAGATTTGATACATCAAAATTAATGTATATAATTATTATTATAACATGTTTGAACATCATATAGATTTTTCTTCTTTTTTACAATCATATAATATTCTATATTGTACTTTCTAAATAACTAATTAATTATATAATTATATAATTATTACTTTTAATTTGGAATGTATATATATATATATATATATATAATATTATATATATATATAATCCAAATAATATATTAATATATATTTATGACTATACCATAATTTGTATAAAATATAAAAATTACAAATTATAATTATTAAATTGGTTTGAATAACATACAAATATAAGTTTAATTCTATTTTTAATTATATTATTATACTATTAATTTAATATTAAATAGAAGATGTAATGTACAATAGATGCAATATGATTTTAAAATGATTTTATCATAAAATTCAGAAAGTAATGAAAAACCATTTGATCAAACTGCAATAAAACAAATATATATGTATAACAAACCCACACAATTCTTTGATTCATTGTGAATATTTTAACAAATATTTAATGTAAAATAAAAATTGAATATAGAATTATGACAATAATTTATTCCATTTAAAAATAGCAATACCTTGTTTCAATATAGGAATTTAGAATGCACACCAGTATATTATTAAACAACGAAATGGAATTCCAATAAAGCTAAACTGAATTGTCATTTTAAATTTAAATTAGCATTTTTATAATATTACAATATAATTCCATTAATTTCATTCAATAAAAAAAATTAAAATCAGTCATATAATGTAAAATTATTTCTAAAATAAAAAATAAAATATGGGGATGTATACGCAAAATAGATAATTATTTATACTATAGAATAAGGGGGGTAGGTCACTAAAATCGGCTGCTCCGTAATTCCCACAAATCACATAGTAGCGTCATGTATCATGTAACTTAAACATGTGTTCACAAACTCCTTTTAAATTATCAATGAAACTTTTATAAAATATATATTTATACATATATTTTTTTAATAATTTATCAAAATGGGGTCACATAAAAATTTCGATAATATGTCTAGTTTTAAAGTAAATGGAAAAAAGCACAACAGAGTTGTACAATACATACAAGTAAGTTGAAGGTTATATTTTTTATTTTTTAAAATAACTTATCTTTTCTTCGGATTTATAAGAATTAATTATTAAATCTTATTTTTAGAATAAATGGAAATTAGTTCCAGCATTTTTAAAAGGAAAAGGTCTTGTAAAACAACATATTGACTCATTTAATTACTTTGTAAATGTAGAAATTAAAAAAATTGTAAAAGCCAACGAAAAGGTTCTCAGTGATGCTGATCCACTATTTTATGTTAAGTAAGAATTTATTTATATAAATAAAATATTTTTTATCCATTTTTTATATTATTAATATGTAATTTAGGTACTTAAATGTTTCTATTGGAACTCCTGATATTGAAGAAGGTTTTAGTGTATCTCGTCCTACTACTCCTCATGAATGTCGTTTAAGAGATTTAAATTATTCTGCTCCAATTACAGTTGATATTGAATATATGAGAGGGCATCAACCAATAATTAGAAATAACTTATTGATTGGAAGGTATATGATACAAATTTATACTTGTAATAAATTAATTTAAATAACATGATACAAAGTTAATTATATTGATATATTCTTTTAGAATGCCAATAATGTTAAGAAGCTCTAATTGTGTATTATCAGAAAAGTCTAATTTTGAATTAGCAAAAATGAATGAATGTCCTCATGATCCTGGTGGTTAATTTATAATTAACGGCCAAGAAAAAGTTATTTTAATACAAGAACAAATGCTTAGGAATAGAATCATATTAGAAGAAGATAGTAAAAATTGCATTGTTGCATCATGTAATAGTGCTACACAGGAAAGAAAAACAAAAACAAATGTCATTGGTAGAGCAAACAAATATTATTTACGTCATAATATTTTTCAAGATGTGAGTAATTACAAACTTTTTTACTTAATATCTTTACATTCATAAATATATTATAATATAATATATATTAAAAATTATGTAGGATATACCAGTTATTGTAATATTTAAAGCTATGGGTATTGTATGTGATCAAGAAATTGTACAACTTATTGGTACAGAAGAAGGTTTTATGAAAAAAATTGGATCTAGTCTTGAGGAATGTCATGCACTTAATATCTTTGCACAAAACCAAGCTCTAAAGTAAAAGAATTATACTCATTAAATCCCGATAATTTTATCAATTAACATTTTATTAATTATAAAACATTTATTGATTAAATTTCAGATATTTAGGAAATAAGAGAAAACAAAAACGTTTTACAGTAGTAAAATCTAGTATCACAGATGAAATGAAAGATGTTCTAGCTTCTAATATTTTAAATCATGTTCCTGTAAGTAATTTCGAAATATTATATTTGATGTAAAAAAATTCCAACATAAAATATTTATAAAAACTTAATTTTTATATAGGTAATAGATTTTAATTTTAAATTAAAAGCAACGTACCTTGCACTTATGATCCGAAAAGTAATGATAGCAGAAACAGATGGAAAATTACTTGACGATCGAGACTACTACGGGAATAAAAGATTAGAACTAGCTGGATCTTTATTATCATTAATGTTTGAAGATTTATTTAAACGTTTTAATTGGGAGGTAAGCGTATAATTTTTGCTAATTGTGAATAAATGAAATATTAAATAAACATTGAAATATTTCTGTAATAGTTAAAACAAATAGCAGACAAAAACATACCGAAGATTAAAGCTGCTCAGTTTGATATTGTTAAGCATATGAGACATGATTTAATTACAAATGGATTAGCATGTGCAATATCTTCTGTAAGTTACTTTGGTTTTTAAATGTATCAAAATTTTATTTTTTATTATAATAGTACTTTTTTAAATAGGGAAATTGGACTATTAAAAGATTTAAAATGGAAAGACACGGAGTAACTCAAGTCCTTTCTCGTTTATCGTATATTTCTGCTTTGGGAATGATGACAAGAGTAAATTCACAGTTTGAAAAGACGAGAAAAGTATCAGGACCGCGATCTTTGCAACCCTCCCAGTGGGGAATGTTGTGTCCTAGTGATACTCCAGAAGGAGAAGTAAAATATTATTTTTATTTATTTATTTAAATAAAAAGCATTTTAATTATAGTATTTAAAATTTTAATAGGGATGTGGTTTAGTAAAAAATTTAGCTTTAATGACTCACATTACAACAGAAATAGATGAAGAGCCAATAATGCGATTAGCTTTTAATCTTGGGGTAGAAAATGTAAATATTTTAGGTGGTGAAGAAATTAATAATAAAAATGTTTATATGGTCTTTTTAAATGGTAATATATTAGGTATTGTAAAAAATTACTATAGATTAGTAACTGTTTTTCGACTGTTAAGGAGAAAAGGCTTAGTTAATCAATTTGTATCCATATATCCTCAACACCAACATAGGTATTTTATTAAATATTTAATTTTTTTTCTCATTTACTTTATATTCAAAAGCTTATTTATATTATATTTTAGATGTGTACAAATTAGTTCTGATGGAGGTAGATTATGCAGGCCATATATCATTGTTGAACTCTGTCAACCTTTAGTTAAAGCAGAGCATATAAAACTGTTAGAGCAAGGAGTTAGAAGTTTTGAGGATTTCTTACACGATGGTATTAATAAAATACTATTTAAAAATTATATTTTAAATATATAAAAATTTTGTTTTATATAAAGTTTATTTATTGTACGTTTTTTTTTTATTTATATGTTCTTTATGCAGGTTTAATAGAATATTTAGATGTTAATGAAGAAAATGATAGTTTTATTGCCTTTAATGAATCTCATATTAAAGAAGGTATAACTCATTTAGAAATCGAACCGTTTACTTTACTCGGTGTTTGTGCAGGCCTTGTACCTTACCCCCATCATAATCAAAGTCCTAGAAATACTTATCAATGTGCTATGGGTAAACAAGCAATGGGTACCATTGCCTATAATCAACGAAATCGAATCGATACTTTAATGTATAATTTAGTTTATCCTCATGCTCCAATGGTAAAAACGAAAACGATCGAATTAATCAATTTCGATAAATTGCCAGCTGGTCAAAATGGAATTGTAGCTGTAATGTCTTACAGTGGCTATGATATCGAAGATGCTTTAATTATAAATAAAGCTTCGATTGATAGAGGATATGGAAGATGTTTAGTGTACAGAAATGCAAAGTGTACACTAAAAAAATACGCGAATCAAACTAGTGATAAAATTATGGGTCCATTGATAGATGCTGTAACTAAGAAACCAATTTGGAAGCATGACATAATAGATAATGATGGCATTGCAGCACCTGGTGAGATGGTTGAAAATAGAAAAGTTATGGTTAATAAGTCCACTCCATCTGCAAACACGGGTCCTGTTAATTCAGGAAGCCAAGGACAAACAGAATACAGAGAAGTTCCAGTAGCATATAAAAATTCAGTTCCTGCCTATATAGAAAAAGTTATGATTTCTAGCAATGCCGAAGATGCATATTTAATAAAACTTCTGTTGCGTCAAACCAGACGACCGGAAATTGGTGATAAATTTAGTAGTCGTCATGGACAAAAGGGAGTTACAGGTAACCTTTAATATATTATAATAATTTTAATTTATTTAAAATAACACTAATATTGTTAAAATTTAGGTTTGATTGTTGAACAAGAAGATATGCCATTTAATGATTTTGGAATTTGTCCAGATATGATTATGAATCCTCATGGATTTCCATCTCGTATGACTGTTGGTAAATTAATTGAATTACTTGCAGGAAAAGCTGGTATACTAAAAGGGAAATTTCATTATGGAACTGGTATGTTTATGTATTTAATTTGTACTATTATTAAATTTAAAAAATATAAATAACAAGACCATTAATTAAATAAATATATTTAATTGAAAAGCTTTTGGAGGATCAAAAGTAAAAGATGTTTGTGATGAATTAGTAAGTCAAGGATATAATTATTTAGGAAAGGATATATTTTATTCTGGTTTGACAGGAGAACCACTGCAAGCTTATATTTATTCTGGACCTGTAAGTATTCAAAATAAAATTAAAAATAGCTATACATCAATTAAGTTATTGTGTCGTTTTTTAATATTTGCATAGGTTTACTATCAAAAACTGAAACACATGGTTCAAGATAAAATGCATGCTCGTGCACGTGGGCCAAGAGCGGTTTTAACAAGGCAACCTACTGAAGGTAGATCAAAAGATGGTGGCTTAAGATTAGGAGAGATGGAAAGAGATTGTCTAATTGGATATGGAGCCAGTATGATGCTTATTGAAAGACTAATGTTATCAAGTGATGCATTTGATGTTGATATTTGTAACAAGTGTGGCCTAATGGCTTATAGTGGCTATTGCCACAGTTGTCGATCTAGTGCGTGTGTTTCTACGATCACCATGCCATATGCTTGTAAACTTCTGTTTCAAGAATTACAATCAATGAACATTGTCCCAAGGTTAACTCTTAAGAATTACTGTGACTGAGTAATAAATAATTTTTTATACAAATATTTCCTCAAAATTTAAATAAATGTAAAATTAGTTAATTATTTTCCGAATTCAATACTTCCAAATATTTAAATAAGAGGAATTTATTTTTAATCCAGTTAATCTGTTAATATTGTACTGTGAATTAAATTTTTTTAATATTTTTTAATTCAAGATGTTTAATTTAAAATAATTTAATTAGCATATAATAAAATTAATTTTTTAATCCAAATATTATACTAGTAATTTTTTTACCATTATTTCAATATAAAAAATAAATCGAAGGTCCATTTTTAAATTTCGATAAATCGTATGTTCGAGTTCTAATTTTGAAAACAGTTAATGAGACGAAGGGAATCAGGAAATGAACTGCGATACCGCAACCACTGCACCCGGGAAACGTATGGAATAGCTTCCGGATGGAGTTTGGGAGTCGACAAAGTCGCGTCCTCTCCGGTCCGTTTAAATGTTAATTTTAGCAAATCATGTAAAAGGTTGATTAATTGTATTTTTTGCGCAAAAAAGTTCCTTCGGAGTTTTGTTGAGGTTATCGGAGTGACTAAGCTTCATCGATAAATCGTGCGGAGAAATTACAGCGTAATTTACTTTGCGTCGGTTCCTCGGTCGATTCCAAATTCACGGTACAAGCGATCATCGCTCGGCTGTGTTTTTCCAAAATTCCGGGGACGCGAGTGCTAACATAGAAGAACCAGACTTTCAATGATGAATTCCAACAACTCTCAGCCGCTTTTTGCGTGTTCCAGATGCTTTTCGAGGCATCCTTTCGAAGAGCTATCGTCTGGACAACAATTGTGCAAGGTTAGAAATTCAGCAGTTTCACTTTCGCCGAGACATTAACCTATTTTCAAGGTTACAACAATAGCGAACACATATATTATATATATTTAATTTAACCTTCCCAAGGAGAAATAATGATAAAACGAATTCGAAAATTTGTTTTATTAATAAATTAATGATTACAGTGATATTTTAGTTTATTTGATAGAAAGCAATCGTTTCATTAGACTTTAAAAATAATCGCCCACAACAACATATTTATTGTTCAATCACGAAACTTTAAGATTGAATATATTTATATTTACCTATATATGAAAAATATATTTTTGTATTATTTATTACTTTTACTGAATATTATAAGTTATTTGTAATTGTGTAATTGTTTATTATAGTTGTTAAGTCAATATAGATTTGACATAAAAAGCTGTATGATTTTTTAAGCATAAATTCGAAACTTCCTCAAAAAATTAAATTATTTATTCAGGAATGCAGAGGAACTTTTCCTGTGGTCAAGTGTACATACTGTAGGTCTGAATTTCAACAAACAATGTAAGTACTGATATATGTGTGAAAATTTGTATTCAATAATTTGTAGAAACTGAAGATTTTGAAGTTCTGTATTATTGCAGGAAAGGTAATACGAGTACAATATGCAAGAAATGTGAACAAAATGTTAAAGCATATGGAAAACCATCAGCTTGTGAATACTGCAATACCATTGCTGCTTTTATTGGAAGCAAATGCCAGAGATGTACAAATTCTGAAAAGCGTTATGGCCCACCGGTTACGTGTGAACAGTGCAAGCAAAAATGTGCCTTTGACAGACATGATGAAGATAAAAAAGTAATTTATTTTTATTCCTAAGATAAAGTAAAAAGTTTTTTCATTTTGAAATTAGTTGATTTTTATTCTTTTCAATTCTAAGGTCGATGGAAAACTTTTATGTTGGCTATGTACATTATCGTATAAAAGAGCTCTTGCAAGAACGAAACAGTCAGATGCAGACCGAAAAGCTCACTTAAAAATGGTTCAACAGAGAGCAGCAAAACACAAAGAACAAAAGTAAATTAAAAATTCTAAATGTATTCATGTAGCTTAATAGTATGTGATCCATTAATTTCAATATATTAAAGGTTAAAAGGCCACAACAAAAGGCCACATAGAGTAGATGTAACAAAACTTCCACCTCAATCAGAATCAGTTGACAGTAATGGCCCAACACCTAAAGCAGCAAGAATGGCAGGAGTACACGATCCTCATGATCCTAACATATCTGACCATGTAGTTGCTGTGACATCATTGAAAGAAAAAATTTCAAATCTACAGAAACAAATTTCTCAAAAAGATGGTCAACTTCTTGCTAAAGAAAAACAGGTAATCATTTATAAATTAAAGTATATTTTAATCCAAATTGAGGTTTAACTTATTATAAAAAATTTTTTGCAGATAACAGAGTTAAAAGCAAAAAATTTTACTTCAGAGACTGAATTACGTACCAAAATGAAAACATCAGAAAAAGAATATGAAAATAAAATATCGAGTATGCAGCACAAAATATCTACTTTGTTAAAAGAAGTGGCGTCATTGTCAAAAAGTACAAAACGAGATAGATTATCTGTTACGAAGAGTGAAGCAGGAACCAATAGTGGAAGTGGAACCGACAGCCCTGTACCCTGATAAGGTAATTTGTTGATACTTAGTTAATCTTATTCTTTGCGTCTTTAGTTTTCTTTTACAAAATTTTGATGTCTATTTGAAATCTTCAAGTTTTTGAGATGGAACTATTTTTATATTTATAGTTTTTCAGCATTTTTCATTGTATAAATTTTTTGTACGAAAATATCAACAAAATTTTCCAATATTTATTACAGGGTATTGATAAGCTGCATCAACTTTACATACTCAATATCCAATTCCACTTGAAATATGTGGTCATTACATAGCAAATTGTTTCCAACCAGGAAAAGAAAAAAATTGTATTATTTTTCTAATTAATATACATACGAGCCATTCATCTCGCTATGCTAATAGACAAATTATTTCTTGCCTCAGTATAGGCAAGAGATAAATTGAAATAATGTCATTGCTAAACATTTTAGCGTTTGTTTTTATTATTTTTTTTTTTCATTTCTATGTATACACGTTGTTTTCGATATCTAAAAAATCATTCAGTATATTATATTAGGTCACGATCGAAAGATTTTTTGTATTTGTGTAAAGAAATGCGAGCTATTATAATTCCATGATGAAGTTGAATAAGTCTTTCCATGAAGAAAATGAATTTTACACTAAAAAGCCGACGCTCCAAATGAAGCAGGAATTCAGTTCAGCGTATTAATTATTTATAACAATGTGTTGTAATGAATAAAGAGCGGCTGCTACGATATTTTATTATTTATAATTATTTGTAAACGACGATACACCAAAATCATTGGTGATTGTAGACAAATTTGCAATAAAACTATAAAAAATATTTGACAAATTTTAAATGAGAACCAAAATTAATGAACCAATATGTCATTTTCTGTGACTGATCCAAAAGCATATATGCATTTATATATATGTAAATATGCGCGTGCGTATATATGTATGTATATTGAGGATGTCTTTTGAAACGATTGCTATTCTTATAAAACAACAAAATTAAACTGAAACATGAAGGCGATTGAAGGTGACATAATTAACAACTGATATAAATATCCAACAGCCATATATTTATTCTGTATTTTAAGAAACAAATGCTAATTGAGCATTACCTAGTTCATAATTATAATGATAATAAATGCGTAACAATTTATTATTTACGAAGTATAAGGATAATTAACATTTAATTTATAGTCGTTTAAATACGAACGTGCGCGTGCACGCGATGTACAGTACAGCGGTAGTTTTTTTTTATCATGTTTATTGTTTTATCATCGACTCGAGAGACAATAAAAACTAAATATTGCTTGTCCGTTGCCGAGGCGATTAATAATTCGCTTCCTCATTTTTCGATTGATGACTACTTTCAGTATTATCATTAATATTTTATATTTACAATGAAAATCACCCGTCTCGCTGTTTCGTGCACTACACTCCCCTTCCCGTGACCCATTTTGTCTCTTTTTTTATTTTAATCGTTATCGCTCCAAAGATTCACCTCTTATTTCGAATTCCATTTATAGATTACACATTTTCCTTTTCTTTTTCTTTTTCTGGTGCGTCGGTTGTGCAGCCAAGGCCAGATATCGGAGGCAATTTACAGAATGACAATCTTTGTTTATCTCCTCGAAATTAAAAACGCAATATTGTTGGGAATGTAACGAAAATAATCGCAGTGCATTCGATTGGGAATTCGAAAATGTTGAGCACGAAATTTAGTACCTGCCTGCTACAACTGCTACAGTCTTTCGCGAAGAATTGGCTTGAAAATAAGTTGGGTAAGCGACACGCGACTGTAATTCTTCGTTGAATGCAAAGGAGCCGCGCAAGGCGATTTTCCATTAGGATGTAACAAGCTGGAAAATTGCATTACCACGCGAATCGCGAAGAAAAAGTTCCGCCTCCCATCGACATTTTACACGAAAGGTCATGCATCGGCATCTCCTTAATTCGTTAGACTTTAATACGTATTTATAAGCATCTAGTACCTTTTCCGTTTTTGATTCGTCGCAATTATACGTTTTCCCCTGTGACTTTTGTTCGAAACCACTACTACTACTGCAGCTGCTGTCGTTGCTGCTGCTGGTGCTGCCGCCGCCGCCGCCGCCTCAAAAACTCCGCTAACCCTTTCAAAATTTGATGCAAAAAAGAGGATCGAAAAAAGTCCTTACTATATATTGGGTACATCGTATTAAGTGGGTATTGCTTGGCCTTGACATTCCGTGGAACGCCCGAAACGTCCACGCTGCCTGTTATTTCACACATTGTGAGCAACTCGTTACAGAATCTTCGCCGTGATTTGTTCTTTCCTTTAAACTCGGACCCATCCCTTTCGAGCTCGCGCTCGATTACATAAGCTACGTAGTCTTTAAGTTGCCCTCTTGTGTAATAGGAGTCCTCCTCTACGAGTGCGTACGAATTAAAGAATTAAAAAATTAGAAAAAGAAATAAAGAAAGCACGGAGAGGCCAAGCTCGGTGCATACGTCGGTTCAACAAGTACTTTCATTCTCAAACGATCGTTCTTACTTTCAAGTTGAAACGTCAAGAGTGTACAATCGGCCAAGTTTTTGCAGTTCCCCTCGTGATTGCTTTTTTGTTTGTTTCTTTCGTTTGTTGCTTGTTCTGATCCAGCTAATCCGATTGGTAGACGAGATTTCTAACGAAATGTTCGTTTTCTATTGAAAACCAAGTGTTGTGGCGTTCAGTATCTTTTTTTCACGACTCGTCAGAATCTTCAAATTCCCGTGTATCCTTAATTTTCAATGCAAAGAAACACTTGGACAACTTCGTGGCGAAGTTTCAGTACAGTATTTTTCAATACAAAATAAAAAATCAGTATTAAAAGCTAATTACATTTTTTCACTCGGACCGTCTTTAGAAACTATAATATATTCTCTGAGTATTAACGCATAAACTAAAAAATTTTTACGAATCACGGTTTCTATAAATCCGTTTATCATGTATATGTACATGGATGTTTAGCTGATTGTTGTGTGTGTGTGTGTGTGTGTGTGTGTGACTGCGTGGGTGGATTGTGATTGTGTACTTGCGTAGGTGTACGTGTACAAACTGGAAAAGTAATATCGAGTTTCTCGGTGTGTTTCTTACAAAAATATATATAACCGGTTTCAGCAAAAACAAAATCAGTCGCCCTGTAACGAGCTACATTCCACCATTTTTTTCGAACATTTTCACGCGCAGTTGCGAGGACTCGCCTTTTCCGACTTTCGGAGAGCCCTCGTTGACTCCGCGAGACGATAAATGTTCCGCTATTTTCTTTTGTTTTCCGTCACTACGAAAGTTATGTTCTCCGCACGGTGGGCTACGTTCGAAGCGATCTCGTCCTTGAGACACAGTCTGATTTACATATACACTTACAAAATTATTAGGCTACGCAGGAAAATGGAAGTACGATTTCGTAGAGTCCGGTTATTATCTTTTTTTTATTTTTTTCGTTTTTTGCATTAGTTTTATTTTTCAATATCTTTGTTTCTCTAAAAAACTCGGCGCTTTTTTACACGACGTTTCGGAGCAAGAGTCGAGTTTCTGAAATCTCTACGGTCGCGTGTAGAAACATTATTAAAAAAGTGGAATGAAGAGACGATTTAACAGTAATAACATTAATAATAATCATAATAATAATAATAATTAATGATAATAATAATAATAATAATAATAATAGTAATAATAATAAAAATAATAATAAGTGATTACGATAGACATTTGATTAGTTGCCGATGAAGGTCAATGAGTCGAAAAAGGTGTTTAATGATCGAGCGTCGCTCCGAAACGTGACGAAATAAGTAAACGCCAGGCGCGAATGGCAGAATTTTTCAAAAAACTTAAAATTCACAATAGTAAGGAATGTCTTTTACTTTCAAATACTGGCTAAATATTGCACAATTTATCCATCGCGTAGAATTTGTGCAATGCAACTCAATTTTCCAAAGATATACGTTTACCATGCATTCTTACTTTCGCACAAAATTTCGAGAGAAAAATCTTTCGTGTAGATCTATAAAACCAACCGAATAGTCAGTCACCTTTACTCCTATAATTCGAACGAATATAAAGTAATTTAATCGACTTGAATTTAAATTCAAATTTAAATTTAAAGTAGTCCTTGCATGAGGTTTATCTTTGAATAACCCTTGTAGTGGTTCGCTAAAAATTAAACGAAACTTCGTTCGATTTCGCCTATCGATAAAAAAGTAAACAAACCGAAATTTTAGAAGAGCTGATTAGAACATTAAAAAAAATCTGAAATCCAGCACGTTGGAAACAGAACAGAAAAAAAAACTAAAAACAAAAAGAAACCAAAATAAGAATTGATTTATTTTGACTAGTTTCGACGCAAGGACTACCTTAACTGTACAATAAATATTAAATTGGTTCCAATTGCGCTTCCCTTTACGGTCGTGAATCGTGCGGATGCGTGCGCATCGTTATCGTCCACACGCGATTCGCGATAGATTAAAAAACTATGTCCTAACCGCACGCGCGCGCGCGCGCGCGAGGATTTTCGCTTCAAAGGTACCGAGCGCGAGGGACGCAGCCTACCGTTCGCTCTTATCTCTCTCTCTCTCTCACGTCTACACACGCACATTCACTCTCTCTCTCTCTCTGTCTCACTCTTTTTTTCCTCTTTTTCTTCATTTTCTTATAATTTTATTTTTCACCCCCCTACTAAACTCCTCCACTAGCACTGCAGTCGACAAAATACGCGTTTCTGCGCCGCGTACATGTATACTTTTCTTTTTATAAATTAGAGCATTAAGTTACGCTTTGAGTTATCGATTAATTAATAGTAATGTTAGTATTTACAGGTACAGGTCTCGCATAGTTGCAGTCGTGTCGTCACTGATTACTCGTTTGAAAATCGCCCTTCGTTCGTCTTTTACTCGGCGGACGCCGACAAAATCCGCCCTGTCCGTTACTTTCTCTCTCTCTCTCTCTCTCTCTCTCTCTCTCTCTCTCTCTCTCTCTCTCTCTCTCTAGCTATCTTTCTTACTTCGTCTCTGTTCTTTTCACTGTTCGCCGAGCGATGCCTTTCTTCCGGGCGACACGTGCACCCAAGACGCGCCGGAGGAAGAGGAAGATAGATCGTCGTCTCCCGAGCCTCTTGCGTCCATGCAACCACGGAAAAATGCCTTGTCGTGTCTTCTCAGCTTCTCTTTCCTCTCCCTTAACACTTCCTTTCTCTCGACTCTTCGGAGGAGCGGCAGCGTTTCGTCGAGTCGCGCGAACCCCGATAGCCTCGCATAAAATAGGTCACGCGAGCTTATCGTTTCTCCACTCGTTCTCCTTCCCTTCTTCCACTTGTGCGACTTGGCGGCTGGCTATACATACTGCGTTTAAATTTTTCAGACTTGAGGGGTATAGGAAGAATTTTCGCGGGGCAAGAAGTCTTAAGTACATTCGATAATGTGCGGCTGCGAAGTCTCTATGACACTCGGTCTGCCGACCGAGTTTTCCAAGTTGTGCAGAGAGGTGGGCATGTTGCCTGTAACAGAAAGCAATTCTTCTTATAATTAATTCGCTTCCGGTTGGCGCCGGTTTAACTGATAAAAACTGCACGTCTGAAAGCAGCGCATTATCACGCGATAGAGCTTTCGACTACAAAACAAACACGAGTATGCACACCATGGTAAAAGTTAGGAGCACCACCCAATATCATAAATACTTCACGGATGATAAATTACCATGACAATCGCCGAAGAATTAGAACCAAGGTCGATATTTGCCGATGGGATGGTGCTTCGCTTAAATTATCGCGCGTCGAAGCTCAGCAATTGCATTGGTGCTGCTCCGACAGTGTGAATCCGCCCGCGTCGAGGTTAAAAATTCGTTGGACTCACCGACGTTCATGTCAGGCGCGTATTCGTAGTAAGTGGGCGAGCCAACAGCGGTCGCGAGTGCAAGCTCGTCTTCGATGTTGTTCGGCCTGCAACTCGTCGTCTTCCAGTGCGTCCTCAGCCCGCTCGCACTTATGTATTTCTTGTCACAGACTTGGCACGTGTACGGCCTCTCGTTAGTGTGCAGCCTCTTGTGGAGCTTTAGGTGCACGAACTGCGTAAACTTGGCCGTACAGAGGTCGCAGGCGTACGGTTTTTGCCCCGAGTGCAGCCGCAGATGCGTCTTCAGATTCGACGTCGAGCTAAACCTCTTCTTGCAGATCTCGCATTGATGCGGCTTCTCGCCTGGAATCGATCGAGCAATCGAGTTATTTACCGCGAGATCGGGGCAACGATTGGGACTGACGTTATCGTTGGGAGGAAAGTGAGAAAACTTACCAGTATGTACGAGATGGTGCTTTTGCAGGTGTGCCAGTTGAGTGAAGCTCTTGGTACAGACATTGCACTTGAATGGCCGTTCACCCGAATGCGTTCTTAGATGGACCTTGAGATTTGAGAGTTGGCCGAAGGTTTTGCAGCAGACGTTGCACTCGTAATGCATTTTACCATCCTTTTTTTTAAGGGGGTAAGGTAGCGACCTGTAACCCCTCGAACCGCCCTGGGAATTAGGGCTGAGGGAGCCACTCTGAGAGCAGGCGTGCTCGTCGGGAGAAAGCGAACCCACGGGCGAGTAGCCGTGAAGCGACGACGACGACGAGCTCGCGCTCGTGTGAATGGTCAAGCCAGAGTGATGGCCGAGATGCAGGTTATGAGTGCCAGTCACCAGCGCCTGGTTTCCGTCTATCTGCAGGGTCGACGAACTTGGAAGTTGATGTTGACCGCCGTTGCCACTACTGCTGCTAGGCTCTGCGCGTCTTCGATCTTCGCTAGAAGCTCTTTCCTGATACGAAAGACCCCCGAGCGCTGGACCCGGTGAATAGCCCGAACAACTTATCGACAGCGGTGATACGACGTTGTGCTGCTGCTGCTGCTGCTGCTGTTGCTGCTGTTGTTGCTGCTGCTGATGCTGCTGCTGCTGCTGTTGCTGTTGCTGTTGATGCTGCTGCTGCTGCTGCTGATGCTGTTGCTGCTGTTGCTGTTGCTGCTGCTGGTACAGACCATAGCCGTAGGAGGAGCCCGGCTGATGCACAGGCGAGTGCAACGAGGCCGAAGAAGCCGGATACATAGGGCTGGGTTCAGCACCCGGACCGCCACCAGAGTAAAGAATCGTTGTCGTCGGCTGCATGCCATTCGTCGAACTGGCTGGCATGGGCGAGGGACTCTTGATATTGCGCCTAGTCGGTGTAGGTGAGGCTTGGCTGCTTGAACTTGGCTTGGCATGACTTGTCGTGGAGGCGATGTTACTACAATGACTCGCGCTGGTAAGCCCAATCGGAGTACTACTGCTACTCGTGGGACTGGCCAGCAGCAGGGAGCTCGAGCTCGAACTCGCGTGACCTGGGACGCTACTCGAGGGCGAATGCGCACTCGTGCTGCTCGGGGGCTCGGTTTGCATCGGCAGATTCGAGCTCGAGTCCGGACTACAGGGAAGGATGTTACTATACCGATGCGACTTCTTGTACGAGTAGGCCATCTCCGTTGGGCTGGATGGTGAGGGAGTAACCGAGTCAGCGTGTTGAGTAACCGGTTGGGAACTACCGACAGCCGAGTGACTGCTATGAATAACGTTGCTCACTGACTGATGTGGCTGCTGTTGAGAGTTGCTGGTGTTGTTGTTACTATCAATATGATTTGAACTGCTGTTGTTGCTACTTCGCAATAGAATGTTTTCAAGTATAGAAGAACTGCCGTTCGAACCCATGCCACTACCGGGGCTTATGTACGGCCTAGGATTCGTTGTTGAAATAGGACTGTGACTGCCCAGGGACTTGGCTTCGGATTCATAGAAAGGCTTTGGCTGGGGTTTCTCAACAACGACGATATCCTCGGGCCCGGGGGTTGTCGACGATGACAAAAGTAGCACCACTGGAGTTTTCTGCAGCTGAATTTCTGGAGTAAGAGCTCGTTGCTCGCGACTCGTAAGGTTATCCTTGTCCTTGGACGACACAACGTCTAAACTGCATTTGCTGCTGGCAACGTTGTTGTTGCTGCTGCTGATGTTATTATTATTAGCGTTGATGTTGTTGTTGTTAGCGTTAGCATTGTTATTGTTATTGTTGGCGTTGGCATTGTTATTGTTGTTGTTATTTGATTGGAAGTTGCCGTAGGTCCTCAGCATTTTTATCTTAACCTTGCGATAGTCGTTGCGTGCGACATTTTCGTGTTTGAGCAGACCTATAGCCGGATGGTTGGGTACGACGCTGCTCGCGCTCTTTGAGTTTTTAGAAAAGTCGAGGACGTAGTTGCTCTCGGAGTCAGACTCGCTACTCTCCTCTGGAGGTGTGAGAATCTCGTCGTGGTAACCGTTCGAGTGATAGCCTTCGTCGGACCTCACGCTTCCATCTGTCGGCGTCATCTGCGAGCGCCTCTCGTATATCACAGAGTCCTTCAGCGTCGACACCACCTCGATAGCCGGCGGTATGTCAACGGGGTGCACGGACTGTTGCACTTGTTGCCCTGAGATTATGCAAAAATTAAAGATTAGACGATTGTCCGAAAACTCGATCGAATTAAATTCCAAAAAAAAATTGTAACTGGAAATTGTTCGCGATCTGGATACTTTAAGAATATAGGTCATGTTAATGCGTGTTCATTTATTATTCTACGATATTCTCATAAATATTTTAATAAACCCTGTGATTAAGTTAATTTAATGCATTTAAAAATCAATTAATTTTAAATTAAGAGGTTTTAATAGAATATATTATATGATAGTAATGGAATATGTTTTTTGTATTTTTCAGAAATAATACTAACGGATTTTTTGAAGCATCTGCTCGCCTGTAACTGGATGATTTAACCTTTCGGCGAATTCACGGCAGTACCAGACTAAGAGCTCCTGATTAGCATCAATTTCCTTAACGGTGTAAAAATAAATATTCATCTAGAGGATAAGAAGAAGAAGAAGAAGAAGAAGAATTAATTTTTTTATTTAAAAAACTTGCTAATCATGAATAATCATATAAAATGCATATATGTTGGAAATATTATTTACCTCATACTGGCAAGCAATTAGATTTTGGGATTCGGATGAGTATGCCGGATTAACATATCTCATCCAGTTTGCTTTTTGTACATCGAAACCATCGATGTAGTAGAACAGTTCGTTGTTCTTGTAAACCTATAAGCAACATCAATCGCTTTGAATTATTTTACGTCCAATGTACACACATGTAATATAAGTAGTTTAATAATTTATTAAAAAAATTATTTTAAAAAATCTTTACCGAATTACATAATCAAGTTTGTGAAATAAACACAGGTAAGTGTAAATGTCCATAATGTGTTATTAGGCCACACAGTGAATTTTAAAATATTTTTTACACGTAAGACACGAGAATGTACATTAAAAATGTTCATAAAATGAAGATAATAAAATTACTTTTATTATAAAATAACCAGAAAAGTAATTAAAATTGCGTCTCTTACCCGCCAAAAGTACTTCCTATCAGTATCTGGTGGGACCGAATCTTTCGTGTAAATCTGTCCAACCAACGGTCCGAAACGAGTTCCTTTCGGAATGCGATCCGTACTCCAAACCCCGAAGACCTACATAAGAATGTTCAATTAAAATTATAATCAGCGCCTGATTCGCCCTACGTAATACTTATTGTTCGTTATGGCACTCACGTTGTTGCATTCCTGGGAAGGTTTGAGGACCAAATTCCTCGGAAGCGAAGCCTCCGCGCGATTCGGCTCATTGGGAGAAGTCGGTGTGTCCGGTGCTATGTAATTAACCTTTTGCTGAAATTCCTCCTCCCGCAGAGTCATATAATCCCAATCGCCTGTCTTCATTTTTTACTGAAACAGAATTACAAAATTGTTACTCAATCTTCCATTTTATTTCGGGAATCGATAATTTTACGATTACGATTAAAAGTTTGAGTATAAGCCGAAATAAAGCGAAGCTCTGAATGAAAACTGGAAATCGTCCTATTGAATTTAATACTCGCAATTTGTAATCGTGATTTTTGCTTTTACGAGGAAGAAATTAATGGTTTGTGCGAAAACAATAGTTCGTCATATTTTATACCAAAAGGGAATGCCTCGGTACACGAAAGCTTTCAGTTCAGATGGAACATTGTGAACATTATGAAAATTGTGAGTATTGTGAAAATTGTGAACATTGTTCCATTCTCCGAGTCTGAAAGAAGCTTCGAGTCGCATTTCGTTGTCGACATCCCTGGCGAAGAGGGCAAATGCGCGCTGTCAAAGTTTAAGTAGAATAGCTCGATGTACGATAAGACGCATATACAACGCTTGTTTTGCCAAATCCTCCCACTTTCTCTGACTCGTGTAAACATTGCAAGTTCAATATTTCCAAAATCCTACGTTTTCCCCTCCGCTGTCCCTCTCCCACTCCCTCTTCTTGCTCGGGAGCAGCGACGCAACTCGAGTGTACTTTTTATTGTTTTCCTCCTGTTACGGGGTCAGCAACTCTAAATTCCAAGGACAGTCTTGGTCGCGTTACGCATATTCATGCAAGGAACGTAAAGCTTTCGGCGGCGGTCGCTCCACATACGTGAGTGCAGGAAAGTCGAGTGACGCAAGCGAGTCGCGCACACACGCATCGCAGCGCGGGCACCGCGCGCTAAGCCTTAAGGGGCGCCCGCGCTCTATTTTTACTTTCAAGATCATCCGATCGCGGCGGACCGAGGGGGTGGCCGAAAAAAGGCAATTAGGACAAGTGGAGGAACGGCCGCGAAAGCACGCGAGTCATCGATACGGGGGGTGGCCTTCCGAAAAGCGACGGGAGCAACGCACTCTAACGAACGCGGGCAAAGAAGAAAGTGCAATAGTGGTGGTGGTGGTGGCGGTGGCGGTGATGGCGGGGGCGAGGAGCCAATCGGTAGAGCTTGCGGGAAGAGCGCGAGCTTGCGTGTCACGGCGGCCGTCGAGAGGTGGAAGACGGGAGACACGCGAGGGAGTGAGAGTGCGGCAGGCGCACGACGGGGAGGAACGAGAGAGGGCGAGAGTAAAAGAGAAAGAGGGAGTGCAGCGGCGACGGTGCACGCTTCGGCACTGCGAAAGTGAAACCCGGCCTGTGCATTGATCGACTGCAGGGGGCGAGTGAGGCCAAAAGGGGGCATAAACTCCCGAGCGGTCCATCCTCCCCCTCGCTCTCACTCGCACTCCTCTCGCTCGCTCTCGACTGTTCTTTACCCTTTATTCTCGACTGGCCTTTTCGCAGCATTCCTTTATTATTCTACCAAGGCGCTCGTCGAGTCTCTGTTCTCTCTTTTATCGCGCGCCCTTCGTCTCGCGAGCTCGCACTCGGATCGCCCTGGTCGCTAACATAAATACACGCGGCCGCACTCGGTGGATTTAGGACACACGCGAGGACTTTCGCCTTGATTGGCCCCAACTGTTTTCGGGAGCAGCTCCTGCTCGCACTTCACCGTTGCACTTTGCTGGGTTGCGGGCGTGCACTACGCGGGGAAGATCGGAGGCGCGCGAACGAGAACCAGTTGCGAGGAAACGGCCCCGAGCAGTGGAGAGTGCAAGACTCACGGTTGCTGGCATCAGTGCTGATGCATCGGCTTGGAAGGGAGTCGCCCGGCGCTGCTCTCTGCTGCTCGATACTTTGTTTACGTGTGCCCCGAGCGTTTCACTTTCCACAGTTGGTCTCCACCACCTCCTCCTCCTCTCCTCCCTCCACTTCCTCCTCTTCCTCCTCTTCCTCCTACGCCTCCTCTTGCTCTCGCGCACTCGCGCGCGCTCCGCGGCGAGCGCCCGCACCTCCCGCGGCGGGGGCTACCGAAGTTACGTAATTCGGTGGTTTTCGAGGGAGACCGGGTCAAGCTGCATCTCGGGTGCGCGCCGCGGGTCATCCCCTGCGGACGATCAGTGGAAGAGCCGAGGGTCCGGTCAGGCGACGTCGCCGTGGCCGCGCGCGGAACTGCTGTGGCACAGTGCGGCACTCGGGTAGACCTGACCTAGCTCAACGCGGACTTGCTTGGGTGCCTGTCGGGGCGTCGCGCGCGTTCTGGTGGGGTCGACGCCGCCGGTGCAGTGCCGTGCTGCGCTTTCGATCGACCCGCCGCCAGCTACCCCTTCCGAGGTTCCCCTACCGCCGCGCGCAAGCCTCCTACTCCTACTGGCGCCCGTCGACGTCGATGCGCGTGCTGCACGCAGACCCGAGCTCCGCACCACCCCCGCTCCTGCATTCGAGCTTCCCTCCTCTCCTCACCCTCGCTCGCGACTTTTTTTGGCTTCCAACTACTCCTCCTCGGGAGCGTCCATAATTCCTAAACCCGTCCGGGGTGCGGGTCATTAGTCCCCGGTGCGGGGTCAGTCGCGGTCCCGGGGAGGCGGAAGCACGCCTCGGCCGCCTCGATTTCACAAAGTCACGCTCTGGACCGGCGTAGGCTGCTAATAGTTTACGAGTGAAAGAGCGAGAGAGTCGGGGCGTCTTTCGGAAAAGGGAAGGAGGTGGCGGCTCTCGGCTCGTTAGAGAAGAATTTCCGCGAGCGAGCGCGAATCTGTGAATCGGCGCCGGCGACGCGACTACTAACCCAGATACGCGCGGCCCGGGGTCGTTGATCTCTTCCCTTCGCGCGGAGCCGATGCGCGCGAACCGATTTTCCCCGCGGAAGAAGGCAAGACTCGTCTCGATCGAGAACCCTGGTGTCGACGACCTCGCGCACCTCCACGCATGCGCGTCCGATGAAAATGAGAGTGCTTTTTCGGGGGGGCCTGTGACGCCGCCACTGCCGCCGCCTCCGAATCCTACTCGCTCTCGTTTTTCGCCAGCCTCGTCTATTTGCTTGAGCGAAAACTCGGCATACGGCGCTGCGAGTGTTCTTCTCCACATTCCAAGTGCCCTCTTACCAAACACAACTCTTTACGTCGCCGAGACGACGAGCGTTTTGACCATTGATCCGGATCCTCGTCTCGTTTAGTGCTTCTGCTCGTATCGACGAAGGTCAGCGACCTTGTCTTGCAGCCAGAAAAAATTTCGTCTTTCTAAATCTTGCACGGCGCGCGTTACGAAACTACTTTTCTTTTATTGTGTGTCAGCATTTTTCCAGATTATTCTTCATTCTTACTGATGTACCAGCGGTTCGTTGCACTTTGCTTTTATCGAATGAACTTCAATGTCTGCAGTCCTCAGATTTCAAGTTCAAGTTTATCTTACGTGGCTGTTGCATAAACAGAGAACTCTGATTCGTGATAAAATCAAGTAATAATGCGCTGGCGCGATAAAACGAAAAACACTGAGTACAATCTATTCGTGAGTATGGAGATACGGTGGTAACGTGGAAAAATCGGATTAAGCAAGATAAAGTACAAATTCACAGGCTTGTTCTCGCAGGATCTTTTTATTTCAGATTAATTACGTGCTTTGTTAATTTTGAAGTATTGCTCGAGCATTCGTAAATTGGGTTAAATTTTGCATTTACAAAAATTGAATAATTGGCGTAACTTTTGATTAAAAAACGGGAGTTATTCTACGCACCTGCAACCGACTTTTCTCACACTCGCACATATTGGAATTGTCATTTCATTATCTATTTATTTATTCGTTTAATAAGGTGTCGCTGAATTATGCAATAAACTTTAAATAACCGACCAATTATCTTTATAATCAATTCGTTCGTGCAAATTTCATTGAGACTAATCGAATCTAGTACTTGGTAAGTGAGAATGTGAACAATTAACTTATCTCGGCGCTTATAATATAGTTATCTGATTATTAGAAAGTAGTTTTTATTTATAAAGTATTTTAGGTTGGACTGGAACTCAGGGAAGTATCACTCGATTACGATACCCGAGTCCAACTGCATACGTTCAGGAATAAAAAGCTGATACGTAGTTGATCTAAGCATCGGGCGTAAAGCGATAAACGGCGCCTAAGAAATAAATCGAGCGCGGCGAAGAATCTTTATTCGCGGCGTAAATGACGTGTTTCTACGTTGCTCGGTGAAAAAGAACGTTCTCGAATTTCGGCGCTTTTCTAGAACGCGAAAGACTTTTCCACAGAGCGGCGAACTAGCCAAGTTCCACTTTTCAGCAATTATCAGGAATACCATGCTCAGCCAGTGCTCGGATGGCTGACCGAGGAGGGGGTAAGCATCGCGTTAAAATTTCGCACAAGGAGAAAAAAGCCGCGTGCATCGCTCGACCTCGTAGTGCGCGACTCTTCCTGGCGCGCCTCTCCTTCTCTTTCGCTAGCGCACCAACTGCGAAGACACGCGTCTAGAGTTCTCTCTCTCTCTCTCTCTCTCTCAGTTTGTACCAATCTGTCATAGAGCTGCCCCCGTTTTTCGTGTACGCACGTACAAATACGCAGGTAGGCGCGCGTGTAATAGTGCAACTAACGGTTCGGTGCAAGGAAGCGCCTAATGCTTTTCTAGCGCGCGCATTCGCCTGCGTAGGAAAAGGCGCGCGGAGGACCGGCAGAAGGGGCCAGGCCAGAGGGAGAGGGAGAAAGACTCGAATGCAAGTGAATCGTGATGAAGAGGACGAGGAGAACGAGCGGAGATATAGCGCAAGGAAGAGGAAAAAGAAGAAAGCTCGCGCGCGCCCGAGAGATCGAAAGAAGGTCTCCGGCGGTCATTGTCCCACTTCGTCTTCGCGGCCGACGTCGTCGCTGGTGCTGCTGCTACCGCGGCTGCTTCGGGCGCTCGGACTTGGCACTTCGCGAAGACTCGAAGGAGGTTACCGCCGCGTCGTAACCCCGCGAGTCAAGGACCCCGTTTTCTTCCGCCCATTCTTACGCACCGCCTAACTGTACAGAGCCGTGGTCGTTCGGGTTCGCGGGGATGCCAGAGGCCCAGGGTTGATCGTCCGAGCACCGGCTGCCGGGGCGGAGTTGTTGCCCCCCAGTCCCTGGGCTTCTGGCCTCTGTTTACCTCGGCGCGACTCCGCTGTCCACGATCGGCGGCGAATTTCTCGCGGAGAAACGTCGAGGAGCCTCGCGTCTGTCTTGCGAGTGCACTTTACGAGCTCTCATTTTTTAAACACGAACACTTTCACGGCCAATGTTTTACTTTTGGACGAAGATGCGTTTGGTCGCGGCGCGGAATCGGTGCCGGTCCGCCGACAAACTTTTGACCGAGTCGCTCGGACTTTGTTGACTCCAAGTTGAGGCGAGTTCAGGCTCGGGCCGGCGGCCAACGCACTTTTCAATAACGCAAGATCTGAATTTTAATGAGGAAGAGTGCCACTTTAAATGATAATTACGTTAAAAGAATAAAATTCTTGCTCGAGAGCTTATTTTTTTGTTGGTCTATGATAATTTTTAAAATTCTCCTCGGTTTTTTCCTCTAATTATGTCGAAAATTGCACTGCTCGCTCGGCGAGCGCTTTTTTCCTGCCAGCTACATTCGGAATTTAAATAACTATTTTTAAAATCCTTGAGAGCGATGAGCTATTAATAAGACGAGTTAGTCTCATTTGGAGGTCTAGAATTGATCTCGGACACGACTTTTCTTAAGAGCGAGTTCCGAGCGATTGCCATTTGAGAGACGCCTCGGGCGTACAGGCGTCAGGCCATTCCGAATTCCGAATTCTCTCTCCCTCCCCTCCCCCCTCTCTCTCTCTCTATGCGCGTTCGGCAGATTAGCAGCGGCCAATGAACTCATCTTCCGTGGCCTATTAGTCTCCGGTTCGCCAAAACCACAAACTCGCGGGAGCCATGCACGAAAAGAAGCTTTGGAATTCTCCGTTAGAAAAAAATTGTATGCGGGACTTGTTGATTGCTTGCTTTTATGGAAACTAATTTAAACACTGCCGTGGAGCACACGAATTGTCAATCCCATTGGACTCATTTTTATCGCTAATGGGCATTAAGAGTTGCTGGCTGAAATAAAGCAACCTTTGAATAATTAACGAACATGTCTCTAATGGAAATTAATCGAGTTTCACCTTTAGATATACTTGCGCGCTTGCAGATTCGACGAAACGATGGACGGAACAGGTAAAAACTTTGCTATCATTGCTGATCTGCCAGCGTTTTCTCGCGTTCGCTCGCTAGTCATTTAATTACAGCTGGAACGAGAAGACGAGGACCGACTCGGGGATTCGTTGTTGTGTGAAACGGGACCGGGGGGACGGCTTTGCTCGATGGCGTTTTAAAGGGGGAGTCGCGTTATCCGGTAAAACCGAAAATCATGTCGCGAGCATCGGTATACGAAAAAGGCATCGATCTCACTGAAAACGTCCGTAACATTCGGACGTTTGATTTCTCCAGCAAGAAATCAAATCGCGGCCTCATTTTTCAAAGTCGACCGCAAGGAAAGTATTTCACGGAGTCGGCGATAACGTAATGTATTTCGCGAGGCGGCCCGGGAAGAGCGTCGCTCGTCAGCGTCGACGTCGCCGTCGACAAGTGATCGGTCTCAGCGACACGTCGTACGGTGCGCGCGCGCGCGCGCGAGTAGTGGGGACGCGCATATTGTCGGCCGCGTCATTTCGCTCGCGCACGCCGTTCGCCACGAGCCCCGGGGTCGACGAACCCGTGGCTCTCTTGCGCTGCATAACCCATTTTGTAATAGCACACTTTATTTAACCGGCACGCGGCATCCTTTCCTATTAGTGACGTGCGCGTCGCTTTTCACTCCCTCTCCCTGTCTCTCGTTCGGGCGGCCGCGCGCGCTCACACACGCGCGTTCTTCCCGTCTCTCTTTCTCTGCTTTTCAGGTTCACGCGATTTTGCGTATGCGCGTCCTGGCGACACTCGTGTACTGACCTATTGATGATCCGAGCGTACTTTCGTTTAATTTCAATGCGCGCCGAGAGAAAATAAAGGAGCCAAGTCCCGTATGTAGAGCGAGAACTTTTCTAGATGGTTAGTGGAAGTAGCGAACTTGTGCACGGGCTCTTTCGCGCTGTCGTGAATGATGTGAGATTTTTCATCTCGAACGCGTTTGACGGTGCGCGCGCGCTCGACTTATTTGTTGTGCGCGTCGATTGTGTGCGCTAGTTTAGCTGCCGCGAGGTGAATAAACTTTAAATGCCAAGGGTAAATATTTGCACGGAAGCCTTGCGGATTTTAATAAGATGCTCCTAATTTGCGCGCGAAGAAACAATAGTGGAATTTCGCTTGGTCTACGTTGTCTTAGTTTCTCGAGTTATTTATCGACGCGTATCCCCGCGGATTCAGCTAACTATATTAACGCAGCAGCTTTAAATAATTTAACATTTGCTTCGGTCTGTGTGCGTGTATTATCGAGCACATAATTAGCTCGAGTAATGAAATTTAAATTCAACTCCGACAAGCTCCTGTAACGCCGCATTTTACAGGCCCATAATTATTTTAATTTCATCATTTTGATAATAAGCATTAAAAGCGAATCATTGTTATGTGCAGTTACATTTTCAGCTCTACTAGTTCGAATTAAAATTATTTCCCGTTTACTTTCTCACCTACTTCAAACGTGAACGCACACACACACACACACACATACATTTTCTCGTTCTGGATAATTTACTCGCAAATCTTGGCTTCGGAGAATAACATCCGTAAACGTCCTCGAAATACCCTATTAACACGAAGGTTCAAACGCAGAGCTCTGCAATTTTCAGAATCGTTTCATTTTCATAACGGGCGAGAGCAGTGCAATGATAAAACCGTAGCCATACGGTTTGGAAGTATCGACAAAATTTGCGTGTCCCATTTTACAATGGAGTCTGCACACGCGATCCCACGGTCGCGTCTTTCGCAGTCACGAACGCGAGAGGGTTCCGGAAGTCAATTTTTCCCTCCGCGTATCCTCCCTACCTCGCGAAACTGAGCCAAAGCAGCATCGGAATAAAAGGCGAATATATCAAGGTGAACGGTAGCCCAGTCGGTCAACGAACGATACCAAAAAGAAACGCCTCGATCCCCGGCCGCGTGTGCGTGCCCCTGTACGTGTGTTGGCGCGCGCTCGCCGATCTATAGATGTTGCGAAAGAGATGAAATAAGCGCTTGCGCGCTCGTAGATCGCTTCCGCATTGAGTCGGGTAGGAGCTGTGGCGGCGAAGGCAGTCGCGGCCAATGTCAATGCCAGAGTCAGCCTTTCACCTTATATAATGCGCGCGCGTTGAACTCGCGCGAGCTTGAACTCGATCGGCACGATTATGGCGTGCGATCACGCGCGAGCGGGCGAATTATGCCGGACGCGAGCCCCGAACGAGCGGCGATTCGCGAAACTGTGCATCGACCGATGGCATCACAGGTTAGGCGCGAGTCGCTGAAAACGCGAGTAGCCCCGCGGGACGATCGACGGAAATCGGCCGATCGGATCTTGGAGAGGACGGCGACAAATCGGAATCCGCGCCGATCTCCAGCAGTCGCATCCGCAGGACGAGCGTTGCATAACGTCGAGCAAATGACCAACGATTAATAAAACGGGCGCGAACTGTGTCGCGCGAGTCTGGAGTGGCGGCGGATTTGCTCGAAACGCGCGGGTAAACTATGCCGATCGGGGCAGCCGCATCTCTGGGTCGTGCACGCGAGGGGACGCGAACGAGATGCGCGTCTCGAAATTAGCGCTCGTGACGTAAGCCGTGGGCCAGGGCCAGGGCCAGGAGCCAGTGCGCGCGGCTCTCAAAGTCCGGCGAAAACAAAGCGGCGACACGCGAGGAGCCTCACGGCTGGCCGTGACTTGGGCTCGCATGCACGTGCGGAGAGGAGCGGGGCCGCGCGTCAATGTAGAACGGTCGTTGACTCCTGGCGCTCGTTCACCTCCCGCTCTCGTCGTCGGCCGCTCGTCTCCCCTCCCGGGCCCATTGTCGACTCGGCGCTGCTCCCCCTCTCCCCGCGACTGCTGGCGCGAACGAGCCGACGCAGGGCCTTATCATGTTCGAGGAGGGCCCGATGGAGGCTGCGGCATTCACACGGAGCTGTCATTATTACGGTATCGGCATTCTCGAATTAGCGATTTCGCGCAAACCGCGCACTGGGGGAGTCGCGCGCGATTGACCCGTTAACGGCTGCCGGCTGCTAAGCGCTGCCGATGGCGACAGGGCTGGGGTTACGTAAAGGGTGTCGCGGGGTGAAAACGAGGAACTCCCGAGCCCGCGAACGCAACGCTTGGGAGCGCGCGCAAATGAAAGAGAGAATTCGCTCTCTTCGGGGACCTCTCCTTCTCCTTTCTCGCGATGTGCGTTTTCTAGCTCAGGCCAAGGAACGGGAGAGACACTCTCGCGATCTCGCGGAGGTGCAACGACCGCTCCAATAAATCGGCCTCCCCCGTTCTCTCTCTCTCTCTCTCCGTCTGTCTCTGTCGGACGCGTGCGTCCCACCGTCCCCGTCTCCCTCCCCGCGAGCGTTCGAGCGCGAGCTCACGAGAGTGCCACGATACCGTTATGTCACATTTGTACACACCTGCGCGGCCCATTCCTATCGCGAGCGCTGCTGCTCTCCGGGTGTCGACGGCCAACGGGCGACGCACTCAGGAATTCCGTGTACGTGTGAGCGCGCGTGCGCCTGTGTGGACACACGACGAGCCGCGACTCAAATTTAAATGTCTTGTTCTTATCGGGCCGTACTTACTGGTGGGCCTCCCTCCTGCCTCTTTGTGCTGCCCACCGAGCCGCTCGTGCCGGCAAGAGTGATTCTTTAAAGTCGCGCCTTATATTTCCAAGCGAGATATCAACGCTCTTTCGAGACTTTTGAGTCATCGCACTCATAATGAACTTACGTTTTCATTTATTCTCATTTTTATCCGTCAGGTCCGCTCTTTTATTGTTTTTCTCATTTTCATTTTTACGAACGACTTGCCGACGAAAAGTCACGAGTTAATGCCTGCGCTCTTACTTCTGGTTCCTCTTCTCGTAACTCTTTGTTGTCCAATTCCAAATAAAACTTTTCGAGAAGCATTTTTACCATTTCCACTTTACGCGCGGTAAATATTTATTTCTCTCGCCGTTTTCAAAACTGCTACTTTTTTTTTAAAAAAAACTTTAGGAAAGCTTGTCGTTTCATTTATGCGCTTCCAAGAATATCATTCTATTTCTTACGTTTTCTTAAAACTGTAAACTGCGACGGGCCTTCTATTCCAATTGCTATTTGTGTATCGACAGCATTGATCATATTTATAAAATTGTTTAATAGTTAACTAACACGTATGCGTGTTAGGATCAGTCTTTCTGTTTTTCATAGTATGCGATTGTGCGTATGGTGGTCACGATTAATTATCTTATTCGAACCAACGTTTTAATTCGAGCTGCAAATACTTGCAACGGCAACGAGATCTCATCATTTGCGGTGCCCTTAATCTTAATAATCTTATTTTAGATGTACAAATAATTCTTTTTCGGTAGAACACGGCAACGGCCAATTAGAAATTTCAAAACTTGGAACTACGCATTGTCGAGGGTAGAAAACGAAAATTTGAACAAACTCCCTTTCCGAAAACCGTTATTTACACCGTCTAAAAAAGCCTTTCTAATGAATCAAACTATGTTTTTTCCAATAACTGTACACTGCGAGAAGAATTGTCCGCATCGATTCAGCCACCATCTGCTGAAACCGAGCGTCCGTCTTCCACAATGGTCTTCCAATAAAAAGGATCTTATTTCAGTAAAAACAGAACTCGTGTCATTCGTCTTTTGATCCCGCTTTCTATCTTTCGGATACGCGTGCGGAAGTACGAAAAAAGAGAGGAAAAAACGGTACTGCCCATGAAGATCGGCCCCGTTCAAGGTCGTTCTACCTGCGCGCATCGCCGCCTCCCCGAGATACGTCTTTCGCGAGGGCATCTCAAAGGGTTTGCGAGAGCCACACGGCCCGAGATGAATGAAATGTGCGGACGCTCATTCGCTAGCAAGTAACACGAAGAGAAAGACACTGTGGCGGAGGAGGAGGAAGAAAAGCGGGAGATATGTATATATGTGTATAGCGAGAGAGAGAGAGAGAGAGACGAAGCCCGGGGCAGCGCTTGCGAATAACGGCATTTTTCGCTTCTCTTTCGTTCCTTCTTCGCTTTCCTTAACTCCGTTTTCACTAATATCTCCCCGGTCTGCAGTCGATCAGCAGAGCGAACCCCTTGTTCCTCCCAACTGCACTGCTGTGCTCTGTTCTTCCGCGACTGTCCCTGGCGCTTCCGCCGACGTCTCCGTAAACGAGAACGAGAGGCGACAGACCAGTGCCACCTTGATACAACCAACAACCAGAGAAGTTTCATGCCCGATTATCGGGCTCTCGAATGGCCTCGGGATATAATCGGATGATGATTAGAAAAGTTCTTATCGACGTAATGAAAGCCTTGGACGATTTAGCAAATTACGACGTGGCTGCTAACAGTAATCGCATACTATTATCCTCGCAATAAGGATCGAAACGCGTTTTCGTAGCCTCGCAGCCGATAATTTTTCCCCGGATATTTCAATTTTATTCAGATTTGTCAGGGTACTGGCGTTTTCGTAAAACGCCTGCCTTTGCGCGAAAAATCGTAAACGTACGAATTTAATTTACGTCGCTTTATCACGTTTAACGAAATGCTTCTTAAACGTAATAAAAACAGCATTTAGGGTGATTATTACGTGTGCACGTGTGCGCGCGCGGGCGTTGTTCCTCTCTGGGTGTTTAACGACAAAATAATTTATTTTTCAGTTTGGCTCTTTCGATAATGGCACGGCTGTCGATCGTTTTAGCCATTGGATCTATAAATTATCTCCCTGTCCTCGGAGCAGTAAATATGATTGCTTTGAGCGCAGGGAACAATAATGACAAAGTATCGGCGCACCGATGCGTTTCGATTCGTCGTTTCGCCTCGATTTAAATGCTTTTCGTTTAAAAGGAAAAATCGTAACGTGTGCGCTCACGTCTCGTAAAGGCTTCCCGGCTACGGAAGTCCAGCGATACGTGCGAAAAAAGCTGATTGCGTCCTCGAGTGCGTAGACACGCGTACTCGCACTAATTTTCAGCGCACGAAATTCTCCGTTTCGCAGGCAGAGAAGAGAACGAGTCAAATATAGAAAGGAGGCGAAGTGCATTCGGTTAGAAACAGAGAGGAAGAGCGCGCAACAGCTTGAACAACGGAAGCACCGTTATGTCATATTAGGAAATACGTGCATTTAACGGTGTTCCCCTCTGTTCGCACCGCGGAACAATCCGATGCAGATGAAAGGGTGATGTCGGCGATGACGGTGGGAAAGGGAACGAGCGATCCATAAGGAGTTGGCGAATGGATCTCGGCGCGTAGGACGATGTCTTCGAGAGGAAAGGGAAAAAATACCCTCCTCGACTTTCAGGCGCTTGTCCGACGTCAGGATGAGCAACGCGTTTACGTGGACGTAATAATGGAGGTCCGCTCGGGCGCAGGTCCTCAGCGAGTCCAGCCAATGTCAGGCCAATGCACTTGTATGACTGCGACGCGGACCTGAGAAAAATTATTCTGGTGTCGCCGCCGTCGACCCGGTCTGCGGGGATGAAGTTCTCGCCCGGACACCGGCGCCTGACACTCGCGCTGAGCAGGAGGACGCGATACCGGTCGGAGGGCGCGGGTGGAATGGAGGCTTTGAGAAGAAGCCCGTGATAAGAGAAGCCCCGAGGCTAAGAGTTGCCGCGATAAGAGGCGTCGCCCGAGGCCGCGTCGGCAGCGCCTCACGGCGCGCACTCCCAAGGTCAATGTCCTTTTTCGACCTTAGCGTGCGCGCTCCCCTCCAGTGCAGCGAGTGCCGCCACCCGGGGCGCTCCTTTAATCGCGCGCTCCCGTGGCATTACGTCACAGCGATCGACGAGGAAGTTCCGAATCAAGGTCATCGATCGGGGTGACAACCGCCCGCGAAATAGCGCGTAAACATTGCCCGTTTCAATCGCTCACTCACCTTCTTCGGGGACGCACTCCAGGGCGGCCAGGGTGTAGCTCCCGTGGCTGTGCCGCTCAAAGGTCCTCGATCGCTCGTAGGGTCATCCTCTTCCGCTTCGTCCTCGGCCTCGTCCTCGTACCGGGGCTTGTCGGTGCGTAATCTCGGTTGCCCGCCACACACAAGAACAACGGTAACAAGGTGCACAGGAGGGCGCGCGTTCGCGGATGCACAGGCAGCTAGTGGCCCGAGGTCAGTAGCATCTCCTGGTCTTCGTCCTCGGCGTCTTGGTGCGCGTGTTTACGTAGGAGCAGTCGGTCATTCGGTGAGCCAGTCGGACGTGCGGACGCGGCCGGCTGTTTTCGTGGGGACCGCGTGGTTCGTACTGAGGAGCATCGGCAGGCGCTCGACGCCGAGGCCCTCCTCGGTCCTCCTCTCGTCCCCACCGCCCTCCGCTGCCACCGCAGCGCTCGCCGGGCAGGTAGAGAGAGAGAGAGAGAGAGAGAGAGAGAGAGAGAGAGAGAGGGAGTAGGAGAGAGCAATGGCCAGGCACATGCAGCACCAGTGCGAGCTCGGCCTTCTCCTTGGCGCTCCTCCGCCTCCCTTCGTTCGCTTTCCTGCCTCCTCCCTCTCTCCCTCTCTCTCTCTCTCTCTCTCTCCCATTTGCCTCGATACGCACAAGCGACGCTGCAAGAGCGACCGAGAGAGAGAGAGAGAGAGAGAGAGAGAGGGAGAGCTTCGACTCGACATTCCCCATCGAAGGAAAGCCTGCACAACGGTACTTCGCATCCTTCGTCTCTCTCCCTCCGCCACGGAGACGACGTCGACGAGGAACGCGGCCCTCGCTGGTTACTGATCTCCGAAAATGGAGAGCCGTCCCCGGGGGTTGGAGCCGAGGGTTCGTCGGCCCTGCGCCCCAGCCCTCTTCTGGGCTCCGTCTAGCCGACCAAATGCAGGAGAAGGCTCGGGCTCTCTCGGCTCTCTTTCGATTTCTCAGCAGACTCGTCGCTCACTCGTTCACTCCCTCTTTTTCCTCTTCTTCTTCTTCTTTTGCTTCTTCTTCTTCTTCCTCCTCCTCCTCCTCCTCCTCGGCCTCTTCCATTTTCTCTACTTCTCCGCACGTCCTTCTAGGTGATTGCTCTCTCGACCGCTCGCTCGAGTCTTCTCTTTCCGTTTCCCTTTCCCTTTCTCTTTCTCCTACGTTTTCTGATTTTCTGCGCCAGAGCGGACGCATCGGCCGATCCTCAGCGTCGACGGAGTGCTTTCGAAAGTCTCCTCGTAGCGGTACAGTCGCTGCTTTTTTTGGACGGTTCATCATTACGAAATTCACTTTTGAATTACCGCGCGCCTCGCCCTTTTTCCTCTTCGCTTTTCATCCGCGCGAACTTTTGCTTTAATCATCGGATGATTCGGCTAGATGGAGAAATGAATCGATTTCTTGCCTCGGTCCCCGATGATATCATCGATTGAGCAAACGCCGGCCAAAACGACTTCTACAAAGTCGCCTTGACCCCCGAAACTGAAATCGACTCGGTGCCCGGATCGGATCGATTGGTCTCTCGGACCAATACACTTATCTTGATCTTGTACATACGTCTCGAT
Source organism: Platyscapa corneri (assembly GCA_018907185.1). Lineage (NCBI taxonomy): Eukaryota > Metazoa > Arthropoda > Insecta > Hymenoptera > Agaonidae > Platyscapa > Platyscapa corneri. The sequence continues at coordinate 1,971,656 of JACCHW010000019.1, read as the reverse complement.
CGCTTTACAAGCTGCACCGCAAAAGCGCTCGTGCTGCGCTGTACCTTGAAATATCGGCACGTTCCGCACGTCGCTTATCACACGGTAATTAACGCGCGCGCAAAAATAACGACTATTGCCATTTTATCAATTTCATATGCGTATTTTGACTCGCACGCCAATTCCGATTACGCGTGATGTGAAAGTTTAACGAACACGGACACGTCGTCGCCGCCGTTTTATAAACACTGTAGCTTAAAATAATGTACAAGCTTTAAAACGAACATCAAAACTCTAATTAAATTATACAAGCTCTTTGCGGAGTCATCCCCGTTCTGCGCAATCTCACGCGTTCGTAACTGAATTGCAAATTTTCATATCTGATGATTTACATTATAACAGAAGCAATAATACCAGAACGAGAAATAATGGAAGTCTAGACATGCGCAAGAGTGTAAATTAGACTATTCATCCAAATAGGTTAATTGTTATTTACACAGTAAATAGTAAGCAAAGAGCAAGAGAAATAGCATCTCCCCATCTCGGGCGAAGTCATGCAATACCGCCATTCCCCGGCGAATGCCTGCAAATAATTATAACCATCGTCCAATTCTCGAGTGCGCCGAGCGACTTATTTTATCAATTTTGTTTTATTCCGCGTTAATAATAAAATACATTACGTAAGAGCGGAGTTAACAATTACGGGCGCACGATCGTCGGCGTTTTTCATGTCTCGCGAAGGCTCCGCGAGCGCCTCGATAAGTATACTTCTGCAGGAGATAAAGCTTCGGCGGCGCGCTGTAATTGCGCAAAAAGAAGGAGAGTTGGTTCGATAAGGGCGGGAAAATAGCCGAGGAAGGCTGGGCCGCTTCCATCAGCGACGCTGGAGGAGCGCGAGCTCGCGTGCGTGCGATTACGGGACGACGTAACCCATTTGCACGTGCGCACAATGCGATCCCTCGGCCAGTGCCAAAATGGATTTAAGGTCAGCGCGCACGAAAGCAGGTCAGCGATAGAGCCGCGAGCCATCGCTGCAGCCGAGAGCCTAATTCGCGGCTTCGACCGGAGCGTTTTACGGCCGCCGACTCCTCGCTGCGGGAGCCATGATTACGCGTAATGGCACCGAGAGCGACTCAGTCGCCCTTGACTCCCGCGCCGAGTTCAGGGACTGGCTGCGGAAGGAGGAGGATGCCGGGGGAGGCTCCGTCCGGCTCTATCCGAGTGAATTTGGCGCTTTCTCGCAATGATTTTCGAGCTTTATTTGCCCATTGCGATTAACGCGTTTGTTTCGATTGTTCCCCGCTTTCGGCGAGACGCTCGTGCCGGATCTTTTTTCTCCGGCTTGACGGAGCAAATTAGTCGGCACGCGTCCCACGCACTCTTTAAATGAAATATATTGCGTCGCTCAGCTTTCAGCGGCGACGGAAATTCTGAAATGAGAAATCGATCGACGCGTACCTAGACGTCGCGCTCCTAAGAAGACTACGGCAGCTCGCTCGCCTTTAATGTCACAACTGCAGTTTCCGGCGCCAATGAACTTGGCTTTTTTCCCTCTTTTTTTTTGTCCGGAATTTCACAATTTCAAGCAGCGATACGTCCTTTAATACTTCACTGACTGCTGACTGCTATCAACGAGCGTCACAGTTTTATGGGAGATTGTTGATTTCCCGTGGATCGTTCCAACAACCTTTCGTCTTCGGACTCGGAGATGAAAACGCGACTTTTGCCTTCGGCGCCGGCGCACGAGCAGCGTTGGGCATCGCGAGACCGAATAGACGATAAACGCCAGCGTCATAATTGGCCAAATGGCTGATTCGCCAGCTGATGCGCGCGGACGACGCGGACCGGCACTCGGACCCTCCGAGGACGGCTGCCTGCGTCTCGTCGAGTGCGGTGGCAAACTATTGACGTGTCGTTGCGTGCACACGCACACGCGTGCGCTCGCGTCTCGTCCGCAGGCGTCGAAGTCTCCGCGACGCGCGAGCAAATCTTGTTCTTCGCGTCTTTGTTCCTGTTAATCGTCGTTCCTTTTAGCTCGTTATTGCATTTATCGATATTATTTTCCCTCTTCTGCCGTAAATTGAATATTTATGGAGATAAAGAAAAAGTTCAATAAGATACTTAGGCTCCGTAGACTTGTTTTTACCGTCCGTATAAACTCTGCGAGTACTCGCGACGCTCGATTGCATAAATGCGGATTTCGCTCGGCGGCGATTCCTAATCCGCGTAATTCCAAATCGGTCGTCGCGGTAATTATTTTAAAGAAATTTTAGAAGCGTATTTTTAAGCAGCGCAGGTGGAAAAATCTATTTTTAAAAAGACCCCCCCCCCGCCCCCGTGTGGGTGCACATGCACAGACCCGCATGTGTATAGAACCGCTTTCAGATATAAGCGCGCGACTAGTCAGCTTTTATTTTGTTTTTTAACGAGGAGGAAGTGTCTAAGCGGTAACCCTTGTATCGGTCAACTTATTTCTGTTTAGCCGTCGTTCCAACTGCAGCTCTTTCAACCAACAATCCAAATTTATAATTTATCACGGCTTTTGCTTTGGCCTCTCGTCCCGCGCTCGCGAGCTGTTTATTTTCTATTATTAATGAATCCAGCCATTTTTATTTTTACTTAATATTCTCGCCGTAGTTTCTTATTACATTCATGAATCAATAAACGCGCGGTAATACCTGTTTTAATCGCACGCAGCTTCAGATCTACGGAGCTGAATTATAAAATAAAACTCATAAATAATAGTCGTAAGGCCTGCAAAAAATCGCCTTACACGTGAAACTACGTGTTTTTATTTTCCGTCGAATAAAATTTGATTTATGCCGCTGCTCCGAGCGTGGAGAGTCACTGGTGCTGCTAATTTTTAAAGGCCGCGTCGATGAATCAAGTGCTCGGGGCAACAATAATATTCTCCAAATGTAGTCGCTAAATAAAATCATTACAGCATTACAACGGTACGACATTACGACATTACAACGCGCCATTTTTCACGAAGGATAGCTTACTTTCAGGAAATACAATGCTTACAGCGGCCCTTTTTTGCAACCATCTATTCTTCCGAGTACAGCTATATTAAATAGCTTCTCGGAATATAAGTTGTTGCTTTTTTCTTCACGACGCTCTTCATCGTCTATTCTCTCCCTAGCGCAGATGCTATCGTTCCCCTTATAGTTGCGAGAAGAAGGTGCATTGCCGAGAAAAACCTCATTAGTCGAGGCAGTAGCTCTATGAAGCACGTATTACGAGAAAAGCACCCGGAACCCGCCACGCACATGCATGATATTCGCGCAAAAGCGGTCTCGCGGAGGACTGATCGTCCTCCAAGTGTGCCGCCGCCGCCACCGCCATTCTTTCTCTCCTGTCGAATAAAAGTCCCTAGGCGAGAAAAATAATTTCTCGTTTTCTCGAAGCGCGACTAGAAGCAGGTCCTGGCGCTCGGCTCACCTTCCCGATGCGAATCGCTTTGTCGGGCATTTCCATAAGCCTTCGTGACTCCGCGTCGTTTACTCGGATATTGGCTTTTATACATCGCGTTAGGGCAAATTGGCTTTAATAACCGAAATTGGCTTTAATAACTTTCACGAGCGGCCGATCCTCCCTTGCGCAAAGGCGCCAAGTGGATGATAATCGCGACAGGTCGCCTCGATGTCCGATTACTCAAAATTCCCCCACCCAGCCACTGCGAGAACCACGCGTTCTCGTTATTGTCTTTCTGGGCATTTACTTGTTATTGCATTTCAGGCATCGCTGCTATTTCGGCCTTCCAGGTATTATCCTTGCCCTCGTATTACATTCTCATTACGAGTGGGGCTACCTGCGATTTTAATTACGATCGTAAAGTTTTGCACAAGCGCGATGTGCATTGACATGCGTCGTCTGCTACTGGGCTTGGACATTAACTTCCTCGACACAGAGAGTTAAGCTTCGGTAATTAGCAATCGGGCCTGCAACTGCTTAGAAAATTGTCGCCGACCTGTAATTGGTCCAAATCTTAGGAGCAGTTCGTCAATGCGTGTGTCTGCGCGCGTGCGCAACTGCAACGAACCTTTGCGATTTCTCAATGCAGCCGCCATTAAAGTTGTGCAGCTTGTCATCGGCACTTTTATGCGTGGACACTCGACTTTTTATTGCCTTTCGTCGTCAATCTCGAGGGATAATGCAAAGCAAAGCCTCGACATCGCGAATCAAATAATAGCGACGAGCCGAAGATTACGCGCGTGACGTTTCGCAAACCTAAGCGTGCAGAAATCGAATCCATTTACTTTGCAGATCCTCATCCTCCGATCGGTTTCCAGCCAAGACCCGTATCACGCATCATGCGAGATCACGTCCAATAAAATATAATAGCTATCCGAGCACGAGAGATCGCGAGTATCGGTCGGCGTATTTTCCTTTTCTACGCAACGAGCGTCCAGACGTCGCTCGTTACTTCATCCGATATTATCGGTATTATCGAGGCCCGGGTCCACGTTTCCTTTCGAAAAGGTGAATCTCTTTTTCGGATTACAATGGGGATCGATTGCCGGCGAGAAACTCATTTCCGGCAGCTGCCGGCAAACTCCCGCCCCATCCCTGGTCGCGTGACACGCAGCGCGCGACGGACACCCATTTTCCCCGATACGGAAGCGCATCTCGCACGCGGGAGGCAAAAGCCCGTCCCGGGCTCGGGCGAATCGGCGAAAGCTCTTGGCCGATCGCGAGGCGCGAGTCGGCGGTAACGGCATATCAGTGGAAGCGTTACTTTTACATAATAATGCGAGGAGCCTCAGGAGCCGACGACTCTCGGACTCTCGGGGAGAGGTGGTGTCCCGATTGGCCGTCGCGGAGGCGCGCGGCTAACCGGAACGGAACGGAACGCGCGAGCGAACGAACCGAGTGGTTACTGACCTCTCGAAGCACTCTCTTACGCTTGCACTACTTACTAAGTCGCCGAGTGCGCGCATGACGGCTACGGGGGAGGGGGGGGGCAGATGCGCGATTTTATCTTTACCTTCACCTTGCGCGAGCGAGCGAGCGACGACTCTCCCGAGCGCGCGCCAACTGCATAATCCAGGAAATAAGTACATTGCCCTTTCGCGAGAGGCCTAAATAGCATCTAGACTCTAGGCTACGGCGAGCGGCGGCGGCGGCGGCGGCGGCGGTCGCGACGCTCATTGTTTTTCTTTTTTTCCTCGCCTCTCCTTCCTGTCGCGAGACGCGCGCGCTCTTACCTCTTTTTGCGAGATATCGCGATGTACCTGCTGTGCTGAATGACTCGAGCCTTTCCTAACGACCGTTTCGTTTATTTCGCTCTTACGTTACACGGGAGTTACGCGGGAGAGGCCCCGCCGAGATATCGTTATCGCGTAAGAGCCTCCGATTCGCGTTTGCTCGCGCCGACGCTTTATCACACTCTCCTTCTTTCCCTTTTCTCGTCGGCCGCTGGAGCCGCCGTTCGGCGTTTCTCACGATGATCTCGGCGACCGCGAGAGGAGGGAAAAGCATTTTCCACGTACGAGCGCCCGATGCCCGATAAGATCGGATCGAGTTGCTCCCGGTCGCTGTGCTTCGTGAGCACCGGAGCCACCGATGCCGAAAATCCGAATTCCCGGCTCAGTGCAGCCGTGAGAAATTATGTCAATAAAAAACCTGTTTCCCTTTCCAGCGCGTCGACGCTACTCCCCGGGCATTCTTCGTTTCTATTACCCTTCGATCTCTGAAATCTCGTGCGCCGCGTACTGGCCGAGGGGAGCGGAGAAAACGTGAGATAAAAACGGTAGGAAGCCGGGATGACGCAATGGGATCGGGGCGATAAAAACATTAATAACGCAATCGTCCGTCGTAAAACGCATTGTCGGCAGGAGGATCGCGTAAAAAATCGGGCGGCCTCGCGCTCGTTATTCAACGCTCCTCCTAGAATTATACAACGGCGCGCGGTTACCAACGGTCAACGACATATTTACGGTCCGGTACCAACGCCAACCTCCGCACCCGGAGTAGTGGCCCGCGGAAAATGAGCGAATTTCCCGACAGAAGGCGAGGAAGCCGAGCCGCGGTCGGGGCACTCGGTGCGAAGATGGCCGCGTCCTCTCGGGTTCGTTCACCTCTGAAACTGCTCCTCGCGTCGAGGGACTCGGGCTTCCTCCCCCGCGTGGCCTCGCCGTGTCCTGGTAGCCGCGCCGGGCCCAAAAGGAAACCAGAGCACCCTCGCGGGCTGGTGTGCCGATCGTCGCGCTCGCTATTGTCGTCGCTATTGTCGTCGCCGTCCTCGTCGCCGTCGCCGCCTCCAAAGTAGGCGTCGGAGCGGGGAAAATCGGGGGCGTCGGAGGAAATGCCGGGCCTCGTCGTCCCCCGGCGCTTTTATCGGACGATCGGCGACCGTTATACACACCTCTCCGGGTTTCTCGCTTTGTCCGTCTATTCGCTGCTCGGGCGCCTTTTTCTCTTTCTCTTTCTCTTTCTCTTTCCGCCGCCGCCTACGAATTCTCGCTCGCTCGGTTCGCGGTCAGCGAGCTGCTGCTGTCGGCCCCGTGTCTCTTCCCCCGCCGCCCCCTCCCCCCGCGACCACGGACGCGCGCTCGCACGCAGCGGAGAAGTGAAGTGGCACACACAATGCGTAAGAGTATTTTGTCAGGGAAGGGGTCGACGACCGCTCTGCTTCTGGCCTGCGAGCCGTGCCGAGCCGATCGCTCTTCTGCGGATTCCCCGGACGCCTCTTTCTTCTTTTGTCTCCTCCTGCCTTCCTTTTTTTATCGTCCTTTTCTTTTGCGTTAACGCGTACCTCTCCTTCGTTCTTTCTCTGCCCTCGGACGGGTTCGCGGGGCATAAGTATCGAGCCTCGAAGAAGGAGCTCAGGATGCAAAGCCTGCGCCGGGTCTTTGACCGTCATTGACACTCGGGTTCTTTGAACTTGATTTTTCGAGCCCGCGGTTCGCGCATTTTCACTTGCGCCACTGCCGAGGCTCGAGGCCTTCCTTTGCCGCTCGCCGGCTCTTCTTCCTCCGCCCCCTTCTCGGACAGCTCGTGCGCATTGTTCGAGCCCTATTGTTTGCGCTAATGTACTTTCGGCCTGGCGATGTTACGCGCGCGCGCACGCCCGAGACACGTAAGAACCTCCTGACTCTCGATTGTCCCAAACTCCCGAGTCATTTAATCGACGCCCGAGCGTGGAAGCGGCGCGCTAGGGAAGCTGCAACAACCAGGCGGAGGAGATTCCCTTTTCTTTCCCCAGGGAAGGAGCCAGTGCGGATAGCGAGGCTAAGTGCAAGTGGGCAGACGAGAAAAGGGCCCGGCCGGTTTGAGAAGCGAGGGAAAACGGGCGTAGGTTCACGAAAATAGCCTAGGGAGCGGCGCGAGGCTCGGTGAAAAGGGAAAATCCGGGCCGGGGGAGAGGAGAGCAGCCGCGGTTCGTTAACGGTACCGCGTGCCTCGGCTCTCTGAAAAGCCGAGTTAACTGACCGCGCGCAGCCGAAACTCGCGCTCCGACACTAGACACTCTTACTTTTTGGGCGAGTGGGCCCACCGTAGGACCCGCGCAGCTCCGGTCCTCGACCGCTCGGCTGGATTCCTAGTCAACAGCTGCGCTCGTTTATTCCCCGCTTAATTACCGACGATCGCCGAGAGAACGCGACGATCTTACTTTTTTTCGTGAAAGTTACACGCACACGCGCGCACACACGAAGATGTTTGAAAAGACGGGGGATAGTTAATAAGTAGTTTGCTTTTAATACTTATCCGTTACACTTTTCACTTTAAAGTATTGATTTATGAAGTTGCGATGCCTCGAAATTTGCAGATAAGTACGCGCGAGTTAACGCGTGCGCTTCTCGCTTGCGGTACTTTGCAGTCGGCTTCGCCGCAATTTTGCCACTCGCTTATTTTTATTTCCACTTGCGACGGGATTATTGAAATGTTTCGTAAACAGCGACGAGTCATTTAATAAGGCGCGGAGTTGCTTCGGTTTATTAATGCCTCGCGTAATGCCATAACAGCTGCTCGATTCATCGTTAATCGCCTCGGAAATAGATTTCTGCGAAACAAAAATCGAGAACCTCCAGGATCCGCTGCTCGGTGTATTTTTAGTCGACTAAAGCTCTCAAAAAGCTACGGGAGAAAAAAAATTTTCTTCCTCCAAAGGTTATTGAAACGTGATTTACATTTATCAAGATATCAGGGATATGCATTATTCATTTTGTATTTCACCGCGGCGCTCGACATTACGAATGCGCGCTGTAAACGGTTTGCATCAATTTTATGAATTTAGATATTTTTAGTAATAACTCGTTATCGACTTCTGGTTTGCATGAGTTTGCGCTGTGCCCAACGAGTATTTCCAACGTAACTCTGACGTGTGCAAGCTAACCAAACGAGCCTACGCACCTTTCGATGCAGCTAACTGCCCAAATGAAAAACTATGACTTTCAATTTTTAATTTCTGGAATCCAAATGTTGCACGCTCGCATGCATAGCGTGTAGAATAAGGCGACGCACAAATTTTCGTCGGATCTCGCCTCGTCGTCCTCGAACATTTTGCAATGCCTTATAAATTGCGTTAATTTGCGTTGTTTCAACGGCTGCGGAAAAAGTGGCTCGTGCAAGCTGAGCAAGCCACTTGCAATACTGCAATTGTACTTTTCGACTCACAATTGACGATAATCATCACTTTCAAATTCTCCTCGACGTACCATTAATCTCGAAAAACTTGATAATTTCCGTCCTAATTATTTGTTGCGGGAAAATCAATAAAAGGCTCATTCGTAAAATGCTTTCTGCAAATTTCCGTACGATCCGTAAAGAAGATTCGTCCGAGCTGCGTCCATTAAAGTCACTGGGACTCGTTCGGGTTCCACGAGTCGCGGGGGTCTTTTTTAAAACGCGGAAAGCTCGATTGGCTTTAGCAAATTGAAGCGACGGAGAAGTCGAAAGATCTTTGGAACAATGTATAAACTATCTAAGAGGCAAAGGCCCAAGAAAGGCTGGTAAATCAATCAAGTGTTGATAATACAGTTACAAAAGAACGAGTAGCGGCTTTAAATTGCAATACAATATAACTCATTCCATAAATAAACGTACAGTTGATTTCTCCTATCTCGAGTGAAGACTAAACTACATCGGCATTACAATTAACGTGTAAATTAGGATAAGAGCAGGTAAGAGAAACGTCCGGGCACTCGAGTTTGCTCACACGATTAAAGGCGCGAGGGCGACGAGTGAGTGATTCGGGAAATGTGGGAGCTTTTCCGGGCGGTAATGACTTACCGATCCGAAGGAAAGAGAGAATTTCGGCGGGAAAAGACGAGCGGAGAAAAGGCTCGCACAAGAGTGCACCGCTCGAAAAGGAAACTCACGTGACGCATTTGTTTTTGCGCTCGGGGCTGCGTTGGTGCTCCGCATAGGAGGCGTTGACCCCGCGCGCGCGCACGAAATTCGCGCGCGGCACCGCGGCCAATGAGGTTGCGCGCGGATACCCGCGCACTTACGCGCGCGCAAACGAATCCGCTTCTAACGGTAATCGACGGCAGCGGCGGCGGCGGCGACGGCGCAATTGACGAATGTGGGCCGCCGAGCGGGCGACGGCGACCTTTTGCGCTGCTTACCGCATACTCCCGTCGGCCTTTTCTAGAGCGCGAAAATTTCTTGGATTCGCTGGACCCCGGGATCATCGTACCTGGCCACGGGGACGAGACGATGTCGCTTTCGCCTCTCGGGTCGCGATCCCCCGCCCGAATCCAAGTTCCTCGACTGGAGCGCAAAAGTGTCTCGTTGCGCTCGCACATAATGGAGTAACTGTAACAAAGCCGTTTATACGATTCGCATCTTCGATGGCGTCCGATTTAACGAGCGAACATCGTGTGCTCCGAGACGGTTCGATGTCACGGCCGATATCGGCTCGATCGCGAACAAAAGCAATCCTCGGCCGGGAATCACGTATCGAGAGCCGAGCAGTCGCGGGCGTCCGATTGAAAAACGGGTACAAGGAGTCGAGGGCTCAATTTTCCTCGACTAGTAGTAACGGCAAAAACGCCAAGGCAGAAAAGAATCGATGGCGATTGGGCGGCCTTTTTCTCAGCTACGCCACGGGGAAAAAACGCGCAGGTAGAACGCGCCGGCGCAACAGCACTAGGTCACGCATCGCAGTTCCTGAACGGAGCGCAACAGCATGCACTGCACGCATACGGAACGCGAAACTACCTCCCTCCCGCCTCGGAGAATCGCGATCGTCGCTAGAAATCGCAAGGAGAGAGAGAGAGAGAGAGAGAGAGAGAGATAACCCGGATCGACTCGATGCCATCGCTCCTCGGCGATCCTCCACCACTTTCGTTTCGGCCGTCGGAGCGTTGACTCCGGCAAGGGCTACCGCTCTTCCTCCTCCTCCTCCTCCTCGAGGAGGAGCGGATGCGTCGGCTCGGAGAGTTAGAAGTATGCCTCGGCCGACGACGAATTAACGAGCTCTTCGTCATTCGGTACTTTCAATCGGCGCAACCTTTCGAAATCGTCCGCAGGATCGCGCGCACCTCCAAATAAGATCCGCGTCTTTTCGAGGCGCAAGATCGAGCGGCGCGTCCGGGCGTTGCCGTAACGGGAGCTTATCGTGAATGACGATGAAAGGAAGTTTGAAACAACGGGGGGCGAATTCGGGAATCGAGATGCCGGCCTAGTCGCGAAATCCAGGAGGGCGCGCGTCGGCCGGTCCTCGATTTTTCCGGATCGGAAAATTGAATCCGAGCGACGTTACGTCAGACGTAGGAACGACGTATCGAATTGAGCACGAGCGTGTACACCAGGCAGCTAATTAACGACCAGCGAATGCAGGAGAGCTACTTTTGTTTTCCCGAACCTTTCTCTCGCAATTTTCATCGCCGGCCGAAAGAACGAGCGCGCGATACTTTCGAGTTCGCGGGGCCGTTGACGTCCCTCTCTCTCTCTCTCTCGCTCGCTCGCTCGCTTCCCCTGTCGATCCTCGGGCTCAGCGATGGGCCCGCAATAAAAGTCCCTCGAACGCCCAAAACTCGCTGACGTAACGACCGCATCCCCCGTGAATCCTCGAGCGTTTTGTTTTGGGATCGTGCGCGAGGCCATTGGCCGAGACCTTGATACTCGCCGACTTCGTTCCGGGAGAAACTAAAGGAAAAAGAAAGAATTCGCGCCGCGCGAGTAAGAGTGCAAAAATCTAAGAAGAGCGTGCTCACACTACTCCCGAGGCAGTGGTAAAAGGTAAAAGGGATCCTACTTCTCGACGTAACGGTTGTCCTAGGCGAACGGGTCCGATCGCCGGATTCAACCTCCGGGCCCGGCTTTTCCATTCTATCTCAGAGGGCCGTTTGCGCGCCAACCGCTCGATGCTCGTTACTTAATATTACGCACGCGCCAAATCGTATTTATCAAGGATTTCCAGCCTCGCCCGTCTTACATTTTAAAGTTCCAACGAGACGAGACGCGTCCGTCCGACAACCTATTCACTTTTTATTCGTCGTATTCTTGCTGCTGTGTGGCCTTCCTTTTTTCGCCTCGAATATTGCATATTCATCGAGTTGGATATTATTTTAAGTTATCGACATTGACGCTCGGCTGCGGATCCTACATTGATATTCAATCCAAATATTCGAGCGTTCCAAACGAACCGAATCAATTGCTCATTTTGCATTTATAATTTCCGAATGCTTCGACTTGCCCGGTGTGCATACGCACTTGGTTTAACGATCTCCAAGCTCGGAAGCGATATTTCGTCGAGAGAACGCCCGAGGACTTGGCTCGAAATTGTCGAGCCGAGCTTAGAAACGTTTATTGCGTCAGCGAACGAGCGATTTTTCGACTCGTGAGGACGTTGCTTGGGTAAAAGTACAAAAGAATCGGATCTGCCTTCGCCCGTCGTTCTGGAACGTTCTTCGCCGGCAGTTTGCAGAAATCGAAAGGTCACGTTGCATACGTCAACGTTTGCGAACGTTTGGTTTCGTAATCCGAGCTAATTATTAATATCTCGATGACATAACGAGTCGCGCGAGCTCCATCAAAATATTACGCGATCTCGCTGAAATCACGTTGCATCCGAGGCGAGCGCGTGCAAATGCAAATGCACATGCAAATGCGCTTTGATACGCATTATCCGCGCTTAGAGGGACTCGCGAGGTCCGTTCCTCTTTTATCCATCTGTTTACATTTCTCATTTTGTGAAAGTCCGCGTTATCTAGTTTGCTAAAACGGCCCGACGTATGCGCGTCACATACGCGCGGCCATCCATCCTCGAGTCGTTGGCTCGAGAACGTAACTTATTTTTTCCTCGCCGCCTCCTCCATCAAAGCGCATAACGCAATAACCCGAATCGGGAAGATTTCATACCCGACGCACGTAATAAAGACCTCTTGGAATATTCGCGAGTCGGCGAGCGATCGGAGCGACGTTACGAAAACGTTGCTTCCTTCGATCGGCGCCCACGCAACCGGCGAATAATCGCAGCTTATCGCAGGAAGCGGCCCTCGACGACAAAACTTCGATCGGAAGCTCGAACGAGAGAGTCATCGTCGAGCCGTAAAGCGGAAAGGTAAGGCGCGGACGGCGCGACGTTGATTACTTTGACTTTCGCGAAGCCCTCGAAGAGCTCCTCGTCTACTTCCCTCATAAGCAGGTTGAAAGGCTGCGGGTTTGAGGTTGCGCGCAACAAGCCTAGAGCGCGGACTATAACGGGCCCGATATTACGACGGCGGCGGCGGCGGCGGAGGTACGAAAACGAGCACTCGACTCCGGGGCAAACTGCGCCGCGATAACGGTATCGCGCACCGCCGCTCCGTTTGCTCGTCATCGGACTCACGGCTTTGCATACGAGTGCCTCTTCCCTTTCGACGGCCGACCGAGCGAACGGCTTTGTTTTCTTTAACGGATTTCCCCTCCCGGCCGACCTGGACGCGGACTTTGGAATAATCGCTCTCATCTCGGCTGCGAGTCCTCGAAATCGAACCGAGCGCGTTGACCTTCGCGGACGGCGCGGGCCCCGACTACCGAGAAACGCTTTTGCGTTACTTTCGGAGATCGGCTTATTTCGTGCCCCGATGGCGATTGCGCGTCCGCTTGTCAAAGCTTCTCCTCTCGGGCTCCGGCTTGGCTGTATTTTTCCAGCGGACGCGCTCGGGCCCCGATCGATCCGACGGCTTTAGTGAAAGGCATACGATTTTTTACGCGCGCCCAAAGCGTAATTCCATGTTGCGAATTTATGACTGGACTAAGAGTATCGGGCATCCGCTTCTCGTTTGAATCTCGCGCGTAACGGTTCATCACGAATTACAACTCCGTTTCGTCAATGTTGTTCAATACGTTATTTCATCATCCTCTCGGTATTCCCGAATCTTTTCACGTCCGTGTGGCCGTTCCTCTGTGTTCTAGAAAACATCCTGGGTGGGGTCGCGCGCTCGCCCGTCCACGGCAAAACAAATCCGACACCGAAAGTGACAAGGGGCCGATGCCCCTTATTATCTCCTTTTACGGGCCTTCGTGCCTCCATCCTCGATCCCGATAGCGATAATAAGTGGGCCCGAAAACGCGGCGAGATTAGGCCTCTTTCCGCGCTCGAGACCCACAAATCGGACCGATATTTACGGGCGGAATGCGTGACTCGCGCCGAAGAGTGCAAGTGCGCGCGAATCTCGGTGCACAATGCGAGGTCGACGCCCTCGACAGACCTAGACCCAAAAAGCGACTCGCCGCCGCCGCCGCCGAGAGCTCGTTTCGTTTCACGGACGCTGCCATGCATTACTGGGTTAATTCTCTTTCTCTCTCGCTGGTTTCGCACGCGTTTTCCACTCGCTGGGGCTAACGCACCTTGGGGGCCTCCGCGCTCGGGGCTGTGCGATTAGAGTCCCCAAAACTGAAGGTGGGCCGCGCTTTTCGCGGGCCGGCGTTTTCATTTTCTTTGTTTTCCGTTTCTCTCCTCTGCTTCGAGTGCAACTGCTGCTGCTGCTGCTGCTGTCGCTGCTGCTGCCGCTGCTTCTTTTCTTTTCCAAATACGTAATCGAGCGATTCGCAAAAGTGGGTCAGCCGATCGTAAGTAAACCTCCGAGTCTCGAAAGCTACGCGTGATAAATGCAGCCTCTCACCGAGATCCATCGATCAAACGCAAAAGCGTGACACGCAATTGTTGGAAGGATGATCCGAATGCGCCGTGTCCCGAGCTGCCGAATGACTCTCGATCGCGCTCGGGTGAATCACCCGCAGGGCCTCGCCCGGGCCGTCTGCGTCACTTTCTTCCTCGGGCCCCAACGCGCGTAATAGGCACTCGGGAATTCGGCAGGCGAGAGGTCGATGCCTCGCCGGTGTCATTGTACTCCGCCCCCACGCGCACCTCTTTGCTCCGGTCCCCCCGTTCCCTCTTTTCCGCCGTCGTCCCGCTCTAGCCTTGCTGCGCTCCTTTGCATTAATCGCCTTCGTTTTGTTCTTTTATCTTCCATCTTTTTTCTTTTTTATTTTTTCCTTTTTCTCTTTTGCTCTCCTCCTCGTCCCTATACTCTCGGGCGGGAGTTTCACTCGGAGCGGTCGCGCGAATCACGCGCCTCGTCTTCCTCGTTACGCGAGGCCAGAGCCTAATTGTGCTCCTCCGCGGCGATTTTCGACAAAAAGAAACGACCCGATCGCGTTCAGGAAATCGAGCAAGGAAATGTGTCTCCGCGGTGGGGCTTAATTGCTCGTTATCGCGAGGCGTTCCCGCGCGATCGAGGGATTCTGCAAAATGGCCACACCGCTGCTGCTGCTGCTGCTGCTGCTCTGAAAAGCCTGAACATTGAGCTCGATTTTACTGGCGATTGAATTTCCTCGAAGAATTGCGTGACTCGGTTCGATGGAAAACACGTTGATTGACTCGGACGGAGCAGACGCTGACGTTTCAAAATGAGATCACTCTTATTCTTTCCTTTCTCGAACCAAATTTGCCTCGGCGCGATAAGGAGAACGTCCGACGTCGTGTTTACCCAACGAATCCGGCTTACAACTTCGCAAACACACTCTTCTATGTATTATCTATAATTATACAGTTAGTTGTAAAGTGTCGCCGGGCTCGTCGTTATGTAGGTACTCACGCGTCTTGCCTCACCAGTGACGTTGTTCAGTGGACATTTTTTTGTCACGTATCGATTCGGCTTCGATGTTTCTTTTACAATGCTTTTAGACATACAAAAACCGTAACTGCAATTTTATCTTTTGACACTGAGAAAGTGTTTCTGTAATCGTGAGCTTTTTAACGTTTTTTCAATGAATAAGAAGCATCTTTTGCAGTCTTTTTGGCACGAAATCGGTTTTGTTCTTGCATTTTCAGTCGGGGCAATGAAAAAACGCCGAGATTATGATGTATAAATACAAATGACTTATATTGCTCTCAGCGAAAATTCCATTAACTCTACTTTGCACGTTAATGCAAAATATTTGAAATAATTTAAGATAAAGTCCTCGTGATTTCAGCGGTAAATAGGTTTTGGTTAATAGGTTATAAAAAAACTTTTTACGCAACGCGAGATGATTAAAAATTTCAATGGTGAATGATAAGCGGTTACGAATAGTACGAGTGATTCCTATTAAAAATTGCCTGTTCGTAACCCGATATTCGTGATACGGAATATGATTACTAACAGTCGATCGAAAGATCTGTTAATTGAATAACCATATTGAATGATTCAATTATTAAAAAGTATTAAATTTTTCTAAAAACGCTTAACCTAAATCGACTCGAATACATTTTCCGCGTTCGAGAATCAACTTTTAAATTTAGATTATTAAAGGAATAAAATACATTGAAAGAGGTAAAGGCTCGAAACAAATTTATTGAAAATCGTTTTAAAAAATTTGTAATCTTTTAATAATGTTACGGGTTTATTGGAATACTGTTAACTCTGAATGGGAGCAAATACGTACTAAAATACTTTTTAAAAAACCAACTTTCTTTTTCATTATTGTTGAGAATTTGAAAGTTGATTATTTCATCGATGCGGGAGCATCATTTTCTTCTATTTTAATAAACCTATGCATTATATTTTTATTGCGTGCCTAAATAAATATCGTATAATTAAACAGTAAAAATATAATAATAGGAAGACCAATGCAACGAATGTGCACAATGAACAAATACGTTATATGTATAAATAAAAAAATTATGCTGTAAGCTTTGTAACAGTAATAACCATTGGAAAACCCCAAAGATAATTTCGACCCATAAAGGAACTACCAGAACCGGTAGGATAGAATATAGAACAATCTATGACTGAGCGACGAAAGAGATCTCACTTATTGCTCTGTATTGTACAACAAAGTCTGATTACGTGTATCCTTCTGTTTATTAATAAAAACGCCCTAAATGCAATCGAATCAAAATGTGTATTACTGATAATGGTAATTTTCCTACAAAGCGTTTATGCAATATAAATAATTTATCACAACAATTCAAGGGTAATTCGTAAAAAATTCGCCTCGTCGAATAAAAATTTAATAAAGTTATACGATAAATAGATTTTGAAAATGTCGAGTATTTTTTATTTTTTATTGTTCAACCGATCGTTGTATCGCTGCGCGTAACTTCGCCTGATGCCATTCTCTTCAAGTCCACGATGACTGGCTTAATTTTTTATTATAATCCGTAAAAACTTTAAATCAGAGCTTCTAAACAATCAATTTTTTATTACATTCTTCTAAAGTATGAAGAAAGAATATTTTAGTTTTTTACGTTATCGATTCACTTAAAAAGCTTCCAAATCTTGAAATTAAATTTTACACGTAGGATATTTTTATTATATTTGATTTATTCTGATATTTTCTACGCTCTATTAAGAAATATAAAAAGTAAAATCACTTCAAAACTGTTTTATAATCAGGTCTTCTTATCTTAAAAGAGATTTATATCGATAGATATAATGTAAAGAATCGTGGAAGGTTGTGAAAATTTTATTATTAACGTATATATATATTTTAAATAATCATTATATTAATTAAAGATTTTATTTGCTATTGGTATTTTAGCATAAAATCTGTTATATTTCTTAAATTAACAATTTAATAATAAGTTTGCTGTATTCCCATAATTATGCGAATAAAATTAATCGTGTATATAGATAGCTCTTAACATAATAGACAATTATAGATACTTATCGTGTTTTGCTCAAAAACGATTGGATTTCTGGATAACTTCAAATTGTTGAAAATATATTAGTTGAAAAAAATGACTATCACTATGTGGATTATTGTTATCCACTAGATATAAATATCAAGTAGTAAAGAGTCTTATGTACATACACTTGATGTTGTTTCATAATAGCAACTGATAAAGAAAAAAGAATCTTATCTTTAGTTTTTATATTACGCATATATAAATATAGTAAAATTTTATAAATACATTTTTCCATCTGTGTATGAATTATTAAGTTTAAGGAAAAGTCTTGTCAGAAAAATCAAACTTAACGTGTAATTGACTCGTTTAAAAAGTTTTGAATTGAAATGAAAAAAATAATTGAAAAAAGAATGTATTATTTTACTAAAATAAAGCGATTAGTGCATATGTTGTAATAGTTACAGTTAGGACAATGATGTAAATAAATGAAATATATTAATTAATTAGGTTACTTTATATATTCTGATTTTATCGATTATTTTAAAGTGATTTATTATATTTACGAGGATACGCAAAAAACATAAACGAGCTTCATTAAATGCTATGAATTAACTTTTTCACACGTATTTCACAACAAAATAAGCAAAACGTACGCTGCTTTTATAGGTTGCGTTGAATGAAATTAATTAAGATTGTTTTGATTATGAAAGCAAAGAGCCGGATATTATTTCAAAAGTATTTATTATTATTTTTAAATGCTGTAATTATATACATTTGATGACCATGTGTATATCGTACAAATAATGCTTTATAACTTTATAATTAAAATTTTTTAATTTTCTCGCGGCATTCCGAGACAGGAGGTAAAAATATAAGATACAGACCTACAGCCGCTGATTTCATTGATAGTAATTTTTTTACAACCAAACCCCAGGAATGTAACTAGAAATAATTTATATCGGGTAGACAAACGTATCGAACTAAAGTTGTAACGTACATTGGCCTGTGTACACTGATTAAACGTTGTTTTTTCAAACTCTTAATTTTCATCGGACTTTAAAAAAGTTGGCAATAAATTAATTTTCATGCAATATTTCCCTCTAGACTTTAATGCATTGAATATTTTTAAATATCTTGTGCACCGGTTATCGATATACCAGCTTCTGGAATCTATTCCTACACGACTGTTTTTAGCGCAAAATCTGTATTAACTCAAAAACTAGTGCGTGAAATTTGTTGAAAATTTGTACGGCTAGTACCTTTTTACGTTATGACTATGCAGCAAAAATGTAAATTTGATTAAATCAAACAAAACCTGTAATCAACTTGTTTAAAAAAAAATCCCCAGAATTTTAATCCAAAGAAAAGGATAGTATTTTTTTCAAATCTAGTATATACGAACAATAATAAAAAGAAGAACTCTTATGTAATATTAATTAAAAATGACATATATGATAGTTCTCTTATTTCCCGAATAGATATTCCATCTTGTTACACAGCAGGATTTATTGTATAAAATAATGCACATTTATAATGAATCGGCGATTTTTTTTCTTTCATCTTCTGCCACGTACCTATGTTATTCAATAGCTGCTTCGCATCTGAAAATAAATTTTTCGCGTATTTAAAACGCTTGTACTTTTTAAAAAGAAATTACATTTAAACGAGTTTCTAAAAGTGAGGCCCGATGCGCTAACATTTATATTTTCGACTCTTTTTTTGGATTTCGTAGCTTTTTATTGGCTTTCAGTTAAAGAGATAAAATCGGCACTCAATTAAGGCTTATTAATCACGATCTTTATTATAAAAATAAAAGTGTTGGAGTTTAACGCCTGGCTAACTTCTTCATTCCAACTCCGAGGAACTGGCAGAGCCGCGACGAAGGACTCGCCGCGGCGACAATGGGAGTTTGCCTTTTTATCTAGGAGTGCGAAGGACTTGTGCAGTCCGGAATATCAGGACGAAATTCGCCGGATGGGCGCTACTCCCAACCTCCCATCCATCACTCGCCCCGAAGGACCGACTCGAACAGCGATAATCGCGGTCGATAACAATGGTGTCGGTCGCATCCTCGGTCGCTCCATCAATCCCCAATTCGACGTACGTGGAAAGTCCCGAGCTCCGTGTCGACTGCTCCGATCCTCGACTGCTCGCTCGGGCATTACATATCGCATCTCTCGCGGTTCATCCACCTTTTGCGAACTCGTCGTCGCCCGTTTCGAAACGCGGCTCTCGGCCGCTGTCTTCTCTCTTACCTTGGCTTCCGACCTTGAAATCCGCCGCGAGAGCGAGAGATTCTCCTCTCTCGTATTCCCGTATATATTCTTGCCTGGGCATCGACCCCGCGTCATTGCGCTCTCAAGAGAGACGGAGAGAGAGAGAGAGAGAGAGAGAGAGAGGGACCCGTGCGAGTGCTCTTGTACCCTCTCTCACCTTCTCTTCTCTCCATCCCTCTCGGCCCCCTCCCTTCCGCTCCTCTCTCTCTCTCTCTCGACCCGATCGTATTTATCTCCGGCTTTATTCACGGGAATTAAGAACCTGCGCGCTGGCTCCATTAGAGGAAGAGGAAAAAACGCGTCAGCCGGGCGTCTTGAACTTCGCTGAATTCTCGGCGCCTCGTTCTATTCCTCGTCTGAAAACAATCAGCCTAGTGGAAGTCGCGACGACGGGCTGCAGCGCAACTATAAATTCGCCCCGAGAAAAAAGTAGGTTGGATCCAGAGGAAGGCTCGGCAGCGTTAGAGGCTCTCGTCGCGCGCTGTAACGTGACATCATTTTCCAGGGATGCGTCTCCTGCGAACACGAGTCCTGTGACAAATGGCGAAAACCGAGCGACGTAAACAAAATCAGCGGCGACTGCCTCGTATTATGTAGTATTATTATACGGTCGCCACGGTGACGCGCAAGACCTTCCTTCCATCCTCGCCCGTATGATGCAGCAGCAACTAACAGCGGCAGCTCCGAACGCGCGCACCTTCCCAATGGAGGTTACTCGAGGCCATCGTTCCACATCCTCCCAGCGTCCCTCTAACGCTCGCTCGCTCCTTGCCGGGGCCGAGCAAGACTCGCGCTCTCGCTCCTTCACGGTCACCGCAACGGAAAGTCAACGAGCAAGGTATTCGCCCGTGTGCGCGGGGATGGCCACCACTTGACATCCACCGAACGAATACGTGTGCAAGGGCAGCTTTTATCGTCTATCCTAAATCTCGCGCGCGACTCTTCTTCTTCTTCTTCTTCCTCTTCTTCCTCTTCTTCTTCTTCTTCAGCTCCAGGATTATTTCCATTTTTGAATAACGAATGCCGCTCCGCCTGGACTCTTTGGCTCTTTTATTAGCTCCGATGACTTTGCACGCTTTTTTCGTTCGATTTTTAATTCTCCGTCGCGCGGAGAGACACGTGATGCTGGCCTTTTAAATAGGTAGGCAAGGTACCTGTCACAGGCGCTTTTCGGGATCTTAATCTTTATTCACGGTGAATAATAGAAATATGAGGAAAAGTACCTGGGTTATATAAGAGCGTATTGTAGGTGTGTAAAAATACGCGCTCGAACTTGAACGTGCACAACAATTGCGCCCCGGATCAATTTCATCACTCGAGATTTATTTAACCGCGCAAAATTTCTGCGGAGATAAATTTGGACCCTCGGCCTGCGATATTAAAGTCGTTTCACTCGTTTTTCGGGTAAGGATGCTGCTACCGAACGAATTATGCTCGTCCGTCAAATCAATGATGGATGAACAGCATCGGGCTCTTTAAATTGGTAAAGCCGAATCCACACCGTCTACCCGATTATTTAAGAGTTTAGCGAGCGAAACTTTTCATAGAAAGTGGTGGCATCCGACGTGACCCACTACAAGGCGGTTTTTGCGAAACACCCACCGACTCGCTTTTTTCAAGGCGGGACGTTCGCGGAAATGCCAGGTATAGCCGAAAATACTATACTGACTTTCGTCTATGTTATGTTTTGAAATAAAGGCAAAATAAATATTGCGATAAGCGATGCGAGCAGGACTGCGAGTCGAAATGCAGGAGGAGGCATATTCTTGAAATTCTGAGCGAAAGAGATAATTTTTTCAAGTGAAGCGAATAATCCGGGCGACTCGGTTTTTCAAAAAAGCTTCCGCCTTGGCAGCAGGTGGCCAGCAACCGCTGCTCCCGTTGAATGAGTAACCGGGCCCTCGGGGTCAAGGCACTCGGCGCTTCTCTTCTTTTTCTCGTTCTTGAGGAGACACTCGAGTTCGCAGCCCCGAATCGCGAGCCGCACGGGGGATACATTGAGCGCCGAGCAGCCGAAGGCATTGTTGTCGAAGGTCATTCGGGAGCGGAGCGGACGCACGGGTTGAACGAACGTTACAGGACGCGCGCACGCGCCTCCACTCCCGTATACCTGTTGCTATCTTATACGTAAAGCGCGTGTGGCCTAAGGGCACTCTTACTCTCGCGACGGGCCGGACGTCCCTTTCGGGGGCCTGCGAAAAAAGAGGTTAGGCGGCTCTCGCGTGGGCGAGGAGTTACCGAGGAAGGAAGAAAACAAGCCGCGCGTCGCGAAAGGGTGCGAGGCTCATTACGTAAGTGAGCTAAAAGCAAAGGATCTCCTCTGCTCTTCTTGGTCGATCCAGATTTGCGATTATTCCACTTTCCATCGACCTCGCTTTATCTTTGTCGTGTGCGTGTGCAAAGCTAGATGTATCATCTTTGCACACGCGCGTCTCTTTTCCGCCTCATCCTTGCGTTTCCGCTCATCCCCACCCCCTCTTTTCCGATTTTGAATCTCTGTGTGCACGGCCTGTGGATGTACGCGTGTACACCTGCGCACCGTCGACTGTTAGAAATTCTCTCCCAGTCCCATTCGTGCGTGTGTGATGACCGAGACTGTGTAGCTTTTTTTGGGACACTTTTTCTTTTATTACGTCAGGCCTATAAAAGACCACTATGATTTTGGATGCTTTTTTATTTTATGCGTGTGTCTTGGTTGCGGTCTCTTCGTTTAATAGTTTTGAATACGTGAGAGAATTACAATGGAATTATGATTTAACGCTTTAAGAGGTCAGGAAATGGAAATTAATTAACGCTCCATGTGCAATATTTCAACGATTTTTTTAACGATGTTTGATTGTACATTGATAATATCATTTACAATAAATTATCATATAAATTATGTACAGTTTCATTATACATACCTATTCGCGAATTATTTACATATACTATTGGCAATTAAATTATCTGGAAGACATTAAATTGGTCAGAGCTATATTTAATATTTTCATAAAATAAATTTCAATTAGAAGTAACGCGACTCTTATATTGAAATATAAAAGGCGTATTGTTAATTTTTTTACACTGATTTGACATCAAAATAATGCAAAAATGATTATATAGTGTAAATTAGCATCAAATTTTTGTTGTTGATATTCAACAATTGATATTTATCGATAACTGTATAGTACTATAAAAGGCATATTTCGATTTTTAGTTCTAAAAAATAGTAATAATTTGCTTTAAAAAAGACTAATTCATAACAGTTACGTTTTTAGTCGTTTTACAATAATAAAAGATAAACAAAAGGTATAAAACTGTAAATTATAAACTTCTACTTTGTAGTAGAAAAATACTTGCTTTATCCTTTATAATACACATTGCTCATTAACATGAACTTTGTTTTTAACAATAACTTCACGAGTTGACATTCAACATTTTTTAATTGTATATTTTTTCTATAATAGTACGCATTTGATTCCTTGACTTTTTCATGATATTACAATAAACTTTAATCCATATTTCTTGTATAAAAATAAAATACTAATAAATTCTGCTAATATTTTTAAAAATATGAAACACTTCAAAGAATAGAGATTTTTATACGCTATAAATTAATTAATTTTGCTATACATTTGTTCTATATATACTTACAACATTGATGAAATCAGATCATTATATCTTAGATTTAGAAGTTTCTCGCCTTCCATTCCATCTTAACAGTAAAATGATATTAAACGTCATACTTTTAAACTCGAGATTAAAAGTAACAAAGTTTTTTAGTATATTCACAAGTTCTAGATAATAATCAAGTACTACCAATTGAAAAATATAAAATAACTCTTTAAATGACACTTGGGTCCTGTTAATAGCTGATAACGACGGTGCGCCACATTATCTCACGAGAATACAATAAACTTCGTACACCTACATTTTTGACTATATCGATTATTATTACAGCGCAAGCACTGCAACTTTCAGTGGCATAATATAAGACCGTGAAATATGGCTCAAGGTTTTTCTACCAACACGTACGAAATTATGACCACGTCGGAAGTGTACGAGGATTTTAATATCGATAAGGCAGATATTGATATTTATTATTCTGGTAATATTTCTTTTTCATCTTCTCTTTCTTCTTTTCCTTTTTTTTCTTCTTCTAATAAGTACTTTACAAACTTAAGATAATGTAGTTCGATGTAGATAGCCGTTCTTGCCAACAAGTAAATTATATATAAAATATTGATTTCATTCAAATATAAAAATTTCATCCAACATCACTTCATCTGCACATTTCATCTTGATTTTCAACGTTTGTCATTTCTCTATGTTGTAAATAAAGTTAGATTTTACAACTAACATCAACTATTAATAATGTTTATATTAGTTTAGTAACCGGAAAGCAAAAATATATTTAGCTATAACTGTATTTATGTTATTAAATAACTTCATTATTTAGAGTATATTTAAATTACTTCAGCTTGTAACTTGTTTGAAGGATTTTCAATAATATTTTTGCTTTGAATCAAACAAAGCTCAATTTTTCTTGATTTTTGTATATTCTTATTTTGGAAACCTAAAATGTTAAGAATTAAGAATATGAATATGTTTTCTTCAATAATTGCATGATTACTATAATCGATTTATAAATTATTATATTACTCGACCTTGAGAATATTCATAAGTTTTAAGAAGAACATCATGAAGTGAATTTATTGTATTTTCAAGTGCCAATTTAATATTACTTTGTAAATAACAATGAGCTAAAAATAAGGCAGCATATAAATCCCCTGAGCCTGTGTATATTGCTGGTATTTGTGGTATCTCAATTTTTATTATATTATCTGAGTGAAGTAAATCATTTGAACAAATTTTACTTAAATATGCATGGATAAAATTTATTTACGTTTAAAAATTTCATACCTGTCATTGAGCTGACAATAGACATAAATTTTTTATCAATATTTGTAGATGATACTGCTATTGTTTTTATACCCAATTTATGTAATTTTTTAACACTGTCTTTTAATTCAGGTAGCGTATTAATTTTCTCCCCAAGCAAAAGTCTTCAATGGATGATTTAATTTTAAAATCAGTGTTATTTTAAGTACAGATTTTAAACAAATTCTTAATACTTACTCTAATTCAAAATGATTTGGAGTTATAATATCCGCTAATGGAATAATTTCTGTTTGATAAATATCTTTTAGCTCTTCAGGTACATACATTTTGCCATTGTCACC
This sequence comes from Platyscapa corneri, assembly GCA_018907185.1. Taxonomy (NCBI): domain Eukaryota; kingdom Metazoa; phylum Arthropoda; class Insecta; order Hymenoptera; family Agaonidae; genus Platyscapa; species Platyscapa corneri. Next base: position 1,947,126 of record JACCHW010000019.1, on the reverse strand, counting down.
CATAACAGGATCACAAACTATTACAAAACAACTACCATGTCATTTTCTTCACAAGAATTTTTAATTTTTGTACATTAGAATCTATAACTTACCATATAACAATTTTGGATTTTTTTGTTTTAAATTTTGAACTACTTGAGCTATTTGTCTTAAAAATGAAGCAGAACCAACATATCCGGTCAACAGGTGAGTATAATTGTCTAAATTGTTTTGTATTAATCCATCCATTAATTCATCTACAAAATATTAATTAATAATTAGAAACATTTTCTTTAAAAAATCTGTAAACTTAGTAACAACTTTTATTTAACATTTGAAAAATAAATAAATTGTTAGCTATAAATAGTAATAATAATAATAATAATAATAATAATAATAATAATATAATAAATAATAATAATAATAATAATAATATAATACCAATAATAATATATAATAATAATAATAATAATAATAATAATAATAATAATAATATAATATATTACTTAGATCTTCATTATTTAAAACTTGACCCTTTATAACTTTATAGCCTGTATGATTAGATAGTTGAACTGAATTAATCGCATCGACTTCAAATCCCAAGAGCTACATAAAATAATATAAAAATAAATCACAAAATATAAATATTTTATGAATTTGTATAGCTTATATATGAATAAAATTATAAATTTAAAAACATTTTTATTTTATATAAATTATTAAAGCCTTGATTAATGATTTATAATTTACTTCTTTAACAATACAAAGTAACCATTAAAACTTTATCTAAATACACTTAGTATTATATTTTAGAAATTCTTTATTAAAAAGTTTATTATTAATTTTGTTATTACATCTAATATCGTTTTATAAAAAAATACTGAATTCGTAATGTTCCAAATACTTCAGTTATGGTTTCATAACACAACAATTAAAAAAATATTCTTTGAATATGAAAGTTGTTTATCTTAAAAATTAATGAGAGATCATAAATTTTAGTTCGTAATTAAAGCGAAAATTTATTATTTAATAAATTATTATATATATTAAATATATACCTGAAGTGGAAAAGTGGCACTCTTGTTACCAACATACCCCGAGACAACGTGACTTTGGATGGATAGAATTCGAGGTGTGTTGATTTCGCTCATGATTAGGCCTTTAAAAAAAATATGTCATCTTGCGAGTGACGCAGTTTCTCATAAGCCTTGCTCCGTGTATTCATAGACACAACTCGAGCTCAAACTCAATAAGATATCTTTAATCACAAAACAGTAAAAAATTATATTTGAGTTACGAGTTGCCACTATGAATCCAGATATATATTTAAATTCTTGATGAGTTTCTCACGTAATAATAAAGAAGATTTAATACGTATTCGTTGGTTGCTTTTAATTCAAAGATAACAATATGTAATGACACAGTATCTATACTATACTGAGGTTTACAGCGCGCATGACCTTCTATTACAACTCAAAAAGGAATCGTTTCTGGAGGAAAATTTCAAGTTAACTATTATATACAAGAGAAGAAAAAGATAACGTAAGATAGTGTTCTTGTATTTATACATTTGTATACGTGCACACATTGTTTCGAGGTTATGTTTGCACTTTGTACTGTAGGTACTATGATAAAATGAACCGAACTAACGAACTGAACCAGTTAACTTATTCGTCAACTAAAACTGCTTAAGTGGCAAAAATTGTAACTATACATCAATGGAAAGATAATAATAATACCATTATTATTTAGAAATTTGTTAGAAAAATTGTAATAAATAATAAAATTGTATATAATAAATAATAAGTTACTGTTAAAAAAATAAATTATAAATATAAAATAAAATAGAAATATTCTGAATAAATAAATTCCTAAACAAAAAATTCCTATGTTATTAATTGATTGATTTATTTTTACACATTATTAACAATGTGCTTAACTCCTAACAGCTTACTAGTTATTAATTTTAGTTTTTAAAAAGGGAGGAATAATTAAGCGTCTAAGATATTAATCTTTAACTCACGTTTTTAACACCTATCTTCAAAAAATATTTATCAATATTAGGTACAATATTTTATTGGATATTTCATAGAAATTGAAAAAATCTCATTTTACAGATATACAGTGTAAAATCATTCCTAATATATAGTAATTTGTAATGATAATTGTTAGTAAAGCTATTGCTCAGTTAAAAAACAATATATAATATTAAATATTAATTTTATAATTAATTTAAAAAATAAATATAAACACTAAGTATTAAAAAAAACATTTTTATATGACAAACATTGAACATTTTTGATATGCAATTAATAAATGAAATATTACCTAGAAATTTATTAAGCCGTGAATAAATGAAATATGTAGCATGCGTACCAGTAATTAATTATTTATTAATTATTATTTATTGTTTACTTAATCGTTAATATTTACAATAGCCATTAACAATATGTTGATAATAAAAATTACCTGAAAATTATTTCAAAACAAGAACTTTGTTACTTTGATTTTAATAGTTACTATACACGTAATTCTTAAATATAATAATATTTTAATTAATATTAATAATAATGCACTAATATACTATTACAATATTCTGGAAAATAAAAAAATATTAATTCTAACTACAGATGATATATTATCGAACAGTAGATCTGTAATAAAATAACATGCAATAAATAGAAACAGTTATTTTTTAATAAAATTTAGCAATGTTATTTATTGAACAAATTATTAAATGATATTTTTAATATAATCGTCCAATTGTTAGATTTACTTTAAAAATGGAATTTATAAATAAGTTCATTTTTTAACGTTCTATTATTAATGTTTATAAATTATTTTACTAAAATTCAAGTAATGTTTTATGTATCCTTTAAAAAGAAATTTGAAATACAATTATTAATTAAAAATTTAGTTAATTTTATTCAATTGAATATATTTATAATTTTAAAATAATAAATTAATTTTATCTAAAATAATTATAACATCATATTCATGTTACACTTGATATATTAAATTCACCAATAAGTAAAATATTTAAATAAAATAAAAAAATATATAGCATAATTAATTCTTTAAATAGAGTTGTTTCTTATTTATTAAACATGTATGATTCAATAAAAATAATTAAAATTTTTTATTAAGTATGAAACTCACGCAACTTATTAAAATATTTGTATAATTTAATCTATTTCACTTTATTATTCTTAATAATTATTAAATGTAACTTAATTACTCATTTTGTGTTTCAAATTATTCATTTAAAATATATTGCATAATTTTTGAAAAATATTGTTGGAATGAAGAATTAATATAACAATATCAAATATTTTAGGTCATGTATTATATTTATAAATTGTGCATCAGTGCAAATTATCTGTTCTAAATTGATATTTTACTTTCTATTCTACTTTTTTCCATATACAACGATGACTTGTATCTCCGGTATTTTATCTATAATCACTAGTATTTCACGTCTAAAATAATCAATATGCGACTTATACGTACATAACATTGTGACACATTGTTGACACATAATAACCATATAATAAAAATGGATATGAAATTAATTTGTAACAAATTTATAACTAAATAATTATATTTTTAATAAATAATATAAACAATTTATATAAAATTTATAGCCTATCGCCCTAAAACATAATGATTATATATAGTGAAAAGTTGCACAAAGTATCAAATAGTCTTATAAAATTTCAAATAAAAGAGAAAATTATATAGTTAATTAATATTTTTTTGATGTTTTGAGTTTGATATTATTACAATACATAAAGAGAGAGAGAGAGAGAAAGAAAGTGAGAGAGACACTTTAATAATAAGATGTATAAATCCTTTAAAGAGTATAATAATAAATTAGTAATCATTTATAATTAATTTATTATGAAATTATCTTTGTAGGTACTTTGTAATTTCCAATTCAATAATCATTACTGATATTCGTTCAACGACTCTAAATCAGGTGTAAATCTTTAAGCTGTAAAAGGTAGGATTTTTCAGAAATGTAAATTCAGTCACGAGAAAACAAACTTAATGTCCTGAATTCCGCATCGTAAAAATTCCTGTTCAAACCTGTTTAATGCTAATTCAAATATTCCGCATCTTGATACTTCTATTAAGACTACAGTAATTGTTTCAGTATAATATAGATAATATAAAATAAATTCAAGCTTATAACAATTAGGTAAAAATAAAAATATTGATTTATTTTATCTTGTATCTTTCAAGCTTTTTTACAACTTGAAAATTTACTTTTCAATAAAAACTGATTTTTAGAGTATAGATTGATTATGTTTAATTATATTCATCAGTGGCGAAAGTCAGATTAAAAAAATAATTTAAAAGTAGCAAGTCATAAAATTCTATTTTTTTATGTGAAATTTAACAATTGCTTTATTATTTCTACAACGATAATAAGTTTTTCTCGAAAATACAAATAAGAATATTGCATTTTTTGAGGCAAGTTGTTTGCACAGTAAACTTTTTATGTATAAATAGTGTAAAAAAATAAATTAAAAGTAAGTGAAACAAAAACTAACTAATTATAATATTTTTAATGTAAACGTTAGACGTTTTCTATTATGCTTTATTATTGACTTAAATTTATCAAAAATTCCAAAAATTGAAAATAAATTCCGAAGTCAAAATTTTATAGTATTCAATGTGGTAATTACTTCATTTTTTTAGAATAGAAATATTTTTTCTGATGCTAATCATCCCGCAATAGTATACGAATTATTCATTATTTCATATTTTGTTTAAAGTTTTTTAGTTTCTTTTAGTTTAGTACTTTTATTTATACACCACAGTTTTATTTTATTTTATATACAGAAAGTTAATTTGAATTATATGGAAATAATATTATTAATATTAATATGTAAGAAAACAGGAATTTATGAAAATTCTTGAATGAACAGAATAAACAAATTAAAACAAGTATTGTTTTAAGAAGACAATTGATTAAAAAAAAGATTCATAAGAATTAAAAAATGCACTAAATACGAACAACGAAGTCATGTTTTTTATTAGTCATGTGTAACTTGACTTAAACATTTCTAATTTTAAATACATTTCATTTAATATGAAGTTATGATAGTTTAATAAAGTTATTTATATAACTATAATTTAAGATTCCTTATATTTTTTATTGTTCGATTTTAATTAGTTTTAAAAGTAGACACAGTGTAGTTGTTGGCGCGTCCGTAGTTTTACCGGCGCAATGTTTTAAGATTTCGGCTATACGACGGACAGCCGCGTTTTTGTGGAAAAATGGCGGATGAGAATGAGGATCAATGGTTGTATGGCGATTCTGGAGACGGAAAAGACAGTTTTCCAGAGAATTCAGATAGTCAGCCAGCTGAGAATGATGCATCTTACAACAATCAAGATGAGTCATATCAACACAATGATGATACTCAAGGAGAAATCGAAAATGAACCATCCGAAATGGAAGAGGTAGCATAACCTATGAAATTCTGTTTATATTTTTTCACGTTCACGTTTGTGATTATAAAATATACATAGTTTGTATAGAATTTGATACAAAGGTTATACAAATTATAAACTTCTATTTAATATAATACTTTAGAAATTTTTATCATCATTTTTCATGAATTTGTTTTGTCTTGTTTCAGTTGATGCATGATACAAGAGATGCAATACCCAGAGAAAATTTTGATGGAGTAAATGAACACCAAGAACAAAATCAGGATGAAGATTCTATGTCTAATGAAACAAAAGAAAATGGTACAAATGATGGTCAAAATCAGGAAGATGTAGATGGGGCTACAGATTCAGAATCTGACGATGATGTACATGTAGTAATTGGTGATATAAAGTCAACTCCAGCCCAATACAGTAGTTTAAATCTTAAAAGAGGTGGTTTATTAACCTCATCCAGTGCTGGCCCAGATAAGTTAAAGCAGCAGCCAGGCAAATTTAGTATAGATGAATTTGAAACAATTGGAGTCATTAATGGTATACCTGCGCACGAATATAATTTAGACCAATTAGAGGATAAACCATGGAGACAACCTGGAGCTGACATAACCGACTACTTTAATTATGGATTTAATGAAGAAACCTGGAGAGCGTACTGCGAACGACAGAAACGAATGAGAAGTGAATCTGGTGTAGGATTAATATTAAATGCCGGCACCGGTGCACCTGGAAGTGTGGCGAATCCAGGATCGAGAGTACCACAAGTGACGATTACCAATTATAATAGCAAATATTCAGGTATTGTTGGACCAAAAAGAGCAGGACCTCCGCCAGGTCGTAAAATGGCAGGAACTATAGACGTTATCGGTAGTACAGGTTTAGCTTCTAGAAGAAACTTGGACAAATCACCACCAAAGGAAAATGTAATCCAAGTGATGACTGCAGACAGGCGGGAATATTCTCGAAAACCACCAGGTGGCTTTCCGGACATGAGTGTACCACCACCAGGTCCTACAATACCACCTTCATTCGATATGCCACCTCCTGGTTATCAAGAACCAGTAGTACCATATTTCATGCCAGAGCCTGATCCATATTATCACAGTTATGAACCAACACAAGATAGGCAGTGGGGTAACGATCCTGTAAGAAAATCTTTTCTTTATCATAATTATTTTATACCTTTATCTTATAGTACGCGATAAAAATTTAGGATAGAATAATACAAGTAAAATTTTTTTTTTATATCCAACGTTTAATTACACTTTCATTTATAAAAGGTTGTCCTTTAAAATGTAAATTATATTTTATTGTACATAAAGACAAATTTTCTTAGGATCCATGTCATTTCCAGTTTCTCCACTAAATATGGAGGGTCTGAAATGCAGAAATTTTAAGTATACTCTGGTAGAGTAGAATTTTATTTAAAATATTTAAAAATATCAAATTTACATTTATTGTTTACAAGCATTTTTCAGGGAGTTATAAATATTCTAGTGCTATTATATTTATTTGTCAATTAATTTCTTTTAGATTTATATTTGTTTATGATTTGATGGAGGCACTTATGAGTTTAAGCATTCAGTAAAAGTGTTAAAAACGAAGATCGTTATTCTGTAAAAAAAATTGTCTTTTATTTTCAGACCTGGCAGCCAACGAATATAACTATACCATTAACAGGCGATGACTTGAAGGATCAAGGGCCGAAATCGATGCCTATGATGGTGCCGCCAACAATGCCATCGATGGGACCAAGAGACACAAGAGATAGGGAAAGAGATAGAGATAGAGAGCGAGGTCGTGAGCGCGATAGGGAATACGATGAAGCGATGGTACGCGAACGAGATAGGGATAGGGACAGAGACCGGGGGGAGCGTGAAAGAGAAAAGGAGACAAGGCGAGAGGAAAGAGAAGTTGAGTCCTCAACGAGGGAAGATGAACGCGAACGCGACAGATCGCGGTTGCAATATAGACACAAAGAAAGGTACAACTCAATGTTTTGGGTTTTTTATTTATCCGCGTGCAAAATGAAAAATGTATTATTAACTTTCAGCCGACATCGACATCTTTCCAGGTCCCGATCCAGGCGTCACAAATCACGGTCAAGGAGTCCAAGCCGCCGCAAAAAGAAATCCCGGCGTTCGGAGAGGGAACGATCCAAAGAGGAGAGCGAATGAAATTAACTTACTATTTTCCATATGTTTACTGTCATTAATACGGATAGAAGTACGAAGAAACCAAGCATTTCTTCCCGAAGAATTTTAATTTTATTTAATAAATGTTGAATGCTAATGATTTATGTCAATAATACACACGAATAGATCCAGTTTCATATGTTTATACAATTCTTTTTAATTATTAGTTGAATAATAAATTTAATTTGCATGAGCATTGTTCAAGCAATAACCACATTCTGTAAATATAAAGAAATTGTAAAATTTACTCTAAGGTCCAATAAAATCTGTTGGGCACTAATTGCTTAAATATTATTTGCACCTTTCATCTTTATCTTTGTTTCCATTTCAATTCAATTCAATTGAGAGGACTTGCGTTAAGGATTTGATGCAAGGAACAATTGGTTTGAAGTAATCAGGTTAAAAAACAGTCGTAATGCCATTCAATGTATGGTTTTATATCATAATGTTATTACAGAAATGGTATTTTATAATAATGAAAAGTAACAGTAATTTATTGGTAAATCACTCTTTCGTGATATAATCAATCGATGATGGACTTTGCCAGTGCACAAACTCGTACCAAGGCCTCGACGGTCCTGGTGCTCGTGCACTTTGTATTTCATTTTAGCTCTGTTATTCCTTTTTACTTTTGCCTCTTAATTTCTTCCTTTTTTTTAGTAATCGTCATCCATACATAATGGAAAAAAATGTTACATTTGTACAACCATCATATACATTGTTACATTTAGATTATCGTTAAATCATTACCAAATATTTTTAAGTGTTGGTGCGTGCGTGCGTGCGTGCGAGCGCGCGCGCGTGTATCCTGTTCAGAAGTCGTGTAAGTGTCGCGAAGTGTGTAATTGCGTAAATTTGAAGTAAGAAATGCTGTTTTCAAACTGAGAAAGGAAAAGAACTATGAACTAGCACGACTATCTGCGTGAAATCTACTTTTCCCGAGGCGTCTTCTCTCCGACGCGACGACGAATCGATCGCGCAAACGTATCGCAATTTGCTTTTAATCGAAAACCGAAGATAAAAACGCAGTGCTGAGGTGATTATTTTAATGTCCGAACGAAAGATTTTGAGACGAGTCTGCCAAAGAAGACTCGCGAGATGGTCATTAACGAAGTTTCAACGAGTCGCCGAGTAGAAATAAACTTTAAATTCGAAGTAGAATTCGCCTGGACACATTTTCGACGTAGATTGCCCTGTGCGTGCATATGAATGTTTATACACGCACACGCATACGAAGTCGGCTCCTAATTTAGAAAACTCGATAGGGAAATTAGCAGAAGATAAGCCGTTGCATGATGGGGAGAAGCAAATTGTACGTACGTACATGTAATTTTACACCGACAACGATTGATGAGGGTAAACTCGATCTACGCCGTTACGATGCGCCGCTCATCTCCAGCGGCGCCAACGAATCTTATTTTTCTTTATAACTATACCGAAATATGTAGAACTTGATTAATTGATTATTTATAAATGTTTATTTAGATAGTTAGTCGAGCGATAGATTTTCACGCGGCTCGAGCCAAACGGAGCCTCTCCTAATATTTAAAATGATTCTACGAGATTAAACGGGTATTGAAGACATTCGTTCGTTTCTGCTCTCTTTCCTTTTAGTCCTTCGACGGCTAGACGTTCACTTTTGCTCAATTTTCTTGCTGAGGTACACCCACGTCTAAAAGCTGGGATATTCTCGAGATACGCGAAGGAATAAGCAGAAAACAAGGTAATTAGTGCGGAAAATGACATTTAGTTGAGAGCACATCTTTCAAGAATCGATTATTGGAATTATTGAAATTATCGTTATTAGATGAGATAAAAAGGGTGGCGATACATAGATAAATATGTGAATAGATAGCTAGATATAGATTGTTTTTATAGTGTAAGAGGGAAAGAGATAAAGATTGAAAAATCAACAGATTAGTTTAGTTAGTCGTATCAGTTATCGGTTTTTAAGAGCTTTTTATCGATTCGAGTGGATTCGCGACTCCGCGCCGACTTTCGCGCAGTGTTGACTCCAACGGCGAATACAATGAAATCGATAAAAAACATACTTGGTAATGAATTTCTTAAAGGCCTATTAATAGAAATGTAAATATTGAAAGATCGAGTGAGGAGTGTAATAATGGATAATAAGTACTTTTTTCTTGAAAAGTTCCTTTTTTTGTATCAAGACGATCAAAACTTTTAATAGGCGATTGCAATGCACCAATGAAAGGAAAGTTAACGTTAACGCAACGAAAAAGAAAAACTTTACAAGAATATACAGTTTGTTCGGCATCAGAATAATTTCAATGATCAAGCGGATGTAAAATAAGGTTTACCAATTTCTTGTTGCGGATTATTTCTGTCTTTCGAAAATAATGAAACGATTAAGCTGCTGACTTTATTATGGAAAATCAGTCGTTCTTTAAATCTAAAGTATGAAATGGTGTGTCTCTGGGCTTGAAAAAAGTGTATATTGTTAACTAGTGACTTTCATCATTTCGTATGAAAACTGTTCTCGGGAATACTTTACTCGCAGTATTTGTTTCTCAGATCGTTTTTTTATGCTTTTCTTTGTTTTTACTTTTATATCAGCGCTACATACTCATGAATTTATGATGACAATGTGCTAATGGCTCAGTACTGACTGTAGTAAAAAACATTGTCGAAAATGATCCTTTTTGTGACTATTTCATCGTTTCTACATTCTATACACTAATATACAAATTACATAATTTATATTTTCATCGCTCGTCCATCCCACTTATCTATATTATATCTGTTTATAGTATATGGAATACGATTTTTAACTCTTTTCCCGTTTTAAGCATTCTCTCTCTCTCTCTCTCTCTCTCTCTCTTGATGCCGGCTCGCACAGCATTGCCGACGATAATCTTCTCGAAAGTCAAGGCTCCGCGGATCGAGCGTGAGAAAAATCCGCAGCTCGTTTCGCTACACTTGTTCTCCAGCTGCTGAAAACCGGAGTCGAATGGAAGGACCGTTCAGTTGAATTCGAATGAGCTTTCCCAGTTCAAGCACAGGAGCTCGCGCTTCGCGAAGTTTAACTGCCGCCAAATGCTGCTGACAAATGCAAACGAGAAGAAGGGAAGAGCGAAATCGAGTGTGAATCAGGGCTTGTTTCATGTAAAACTTCAATAAGGTATAATATTTTTGTAGCTTTATTATTTCTTTTCGGAACTTTTTCGTGAGATACAGTGAAAAAAAGCAACTCACGCTCGCGCTACCTGGCGGAGTCATCTATAGCTTTATGCATATATACACACGTTTATTAAGAACGATCTTACGAGCAAAGGTTATTTTAAATGTATGTATTATTTTCTTGCGAAAAAGTGAAATCTTGAAACTTTTTCCTCACTATCAATTTTCAGCCGGATGTCGTTCGTCCTTGTTCGAGAATCAAATCGTTGGCTCGTGTGTTGGTCGCGCGCAGCGGGGATGCGAGCCGGCGTACGACGCACACGCGTTTTATAAGATTTTTGCGCGTCGCTTCGGTTTTATCGTGGGACTCGCCGCTCGATTTCGATACATTAACGTGTGCGTTAACGTGTCGACCAACAAGATTGCGACGTTGCACATTTTTTTCTCCTCGCAATCTTACGCACCGGCGGACCTCGGGAACGACGAAAGCTACACGACTCCGACCGACACACACCTCTTCTCGTACGGTTTTGTTCTCTTTTATCATCGATCCTTCGTAGGTCTTTCGTTTCTACAACAATTTAGCGCCGGCAGTTTGAAAATTAGTGTTTCGCGTTGACTCGTGCGAGTCGGTGAAAGATTTGAAAAAGCAATTCGCGCAAACGAATCGCTCGATTGTAGTTTCGTCGTATCGCGATCTCGCCTTTGCGCATCGATGTACATGTGGTGGTCGCACGTTCGATCGGCTCTGGAAATCGGTATTAAGATAAAAACAGTTTCAGTGTCATACCTGTGTGTTGGTGCGTTAGCGTGTGCGTGCGTGTCAAGATGGGTGGGTGAGCTTGTGTCGGTGTGGCTGCACTTGTTTGCAATTGTGGCTGTGCCTACTCGCGCGAGTAGTCGGTGCTTGAAGAAGCGTGAGTTGAAAGGAGAGAACAGCGCGCTACTGTACATCAGTCTTTAATATCAGGGCGCACCATTCCCGAATAAATATCGGTGAATTTCATTAAGAATTATATGTATACATAAAGGTACATACACATACATATACTTGCTCGGTTCGAGTACACAAAGTTTTATCCGTTTCCCAATCTACAATTTGCTCTCCGCGGTGCCCGTTATTTCATCAAAACATTAAGCAAGGATTCGAACCCTTTTTACTTTGAATTGTACAATTGTGTTCCGTTTCATTGGCACCAGCGTCGCGACGCGTCGGTCGAAGTCCAGTCTGTCTATTTATCTCTTGTTACTATTTTACTTAGCAAGTGCACGAGAAAGTTCGTGTAACATGGGTGTGGAGTGCAGATGCAGCAATCGTGTCTGTTGCGTTCGTTTACGTGTTTCGCGTGTTAGTGTGGCTGTGGGTGCATGAGTGAGTGACATCCTGTATTTTCATTAATTACTTAGTACATTCTACAAGTGGGAGGTCGCAGATCTTTCAAATATATAATACAATCAGCGTGTAGTAATAAAATCATATACAATTGTTACAATATTTAAATATTACTTATTACATACATATCGTCATACCGATTAGGTGTAAGATTTAGGTATACATATACAGGTATATATATTTATATATATTTTTTTATATATATATGTGTGTGTTTTTGTGTGTGTGTGTGGGTGGGTGGGTGTGGGCGTGTGTGTGATTATATATATATATATATATATTTATATATACATATACATATATATATAGAGATATAGATATACACATATATATACATATACATATACATATACATTTAATCATTATTTATAGGGTTACTTATTCGTTTCTTTCATTATGTTGTAAGAGCCTTTTTCTCATTTTAAACTTCTAAAGACTCGCAAGATCGATGTGCCTAATGTAAGATTTAGAGAGATTAAAAACGCTACTGCTACTCTTTTGGTATGAAAACAGAATCTTGTGAGCAGAGTTAATTCACCGCGCACGTCTCGCCAATGTTAATAATACGATTACTTGGCAATGTTAGGAAAAAGCAGGAGGAACTTGTCAGACTCCAAATTTTTTTTTATGAATTTCGAACCGTTTATTAATCAAAGGAGCAGCGTTCGAATGAGCTTTATTGTTTAAACACCATAAATACGCTTTGTGCAAATCAATATTACTTTATTAGGGGCGCTAAATGCTTGACACCTTTTCCTTTCGTACCGTTACCACATACTTTTGTTCTCAATCAACACATGACATTTCAAATTAAAATAATTAATACACAATGGCGGTTGCGCGGAGAAGCCAACGTTCTGCCAATTAAAAAACGATAATATTAAGAAACATAAAACGAGAATAAAAACATTACTAGTTTTATAATCAAAGGAATAGAAAAAAGCACGAAGTAACGAGACGAAAATTTTCACGATGAAAATTTCGCGGCACATTCAAACTCGCAGCATTTTCAATTATAAAAATTTCCCGAAGCGCAATCAGGCCAGTAAAACAATGGAAAACTAAACATAAGATCTTCGTTTGGAAATATCGAAAGACGATGGATCTAAAACTGTTTTTCAAACTTCTCTTTTCTTTATTTTTATACACAGCTTCGTACTACGTCGTTCTTACGACATTCTACGCCGACAATAATATAATCTCACGTGCTATATAAAAAATGTACACTATGTATAATTAAAAATGGACAAGAATTTATCTTCCTCGTGAATCTTTCTTTCGTTCAATAGGTGACGTAGACATTAGATAGTTGCACTAAAATTGGAATATTTAGATCCTTTAAAAAGAGAAAATAAGTTCTGATTGTTATATTTGCTTTCCTGTTAAAGAGAGTTCTATACCATATTTATAAAGTTCTTTCCCTTTTATATACTGGCTTGTTTACGTGTATATATATTTTATATATATGTATAATATAATATGCTTAGCGATTAGTATTAGCGATAATGAATAATAAAAAGGGAGGCATTAATCAAACAATATGTATAAGTAATTATAATATATAGCGATAAGAATAATAGCAATAATATAATAATATTAATAATAATATAATAATAATAATAATTAATAATTTTATAATTAATAATTAATAATAATTAATAGCAATAATGATAATTAGAAGAATGAAATATTAATAATGATATTGATAGTAATAAATTTATAAATTCTAGTAGATAAGACATGAGAGAGATTTTGCATTCGATTAATTTTCGTACAGCTTTTTCTTCTCTGATTTAATTAACGCTCCTTCGCTTTGTTTGTTTAAACTCGTTCGTTTTTGCTCTGTCGCAAATCCGTCAACGAGTATGAGATGATTTCTATTACAAATGATGCGTGGTTGCTCTGCTCTTTAATTTACAAATGACGCGCGATTTACACAGATGAAGGAACTTTTATCGTCATTCCTTAAACATTATTCGTAATATGTTCACAAAGCCGTTATTTATAGAAATAAATTGCCTTCCTCTATTAAATACCCTGGCAACTGAAAATCAATTAATTCACTTTTATTTCATGTATTCTCTTTAGAGTTGGAATGTCTGTCTGTTCGGCAGTCGGTGCAACGTTAATTAGGTTTTTAATCTTTCCCCTTTTGGGCGCGAACGCCTTTACTTTATGCTCGTTATGTTCGCAAAGTGCAGCCTTCTTTGAGATTTTCCGCGAACTTAGGTTAAGTTTTTTCTTTAAAATCAAAATAAGACTCGCCATCGGAAGATCATACGCGTAAGTACGTATTGGTTGCAAAACTTATTGCTTTCCGCGTCCGTTCGTTTAACCGCGCTATTTATTTATCGCCTTACAAATAAGTAATTCTCGTGCGAAGAAAGAGTAAGAGAGAGAAAAGGTACCTAGGAATTTGTCAATTTGTTTAATAAATCGTTATTTACAATATCTTACAAAGAAAGCTGCTACATTCCTCTTCTTCGTTCTTTTCTTTCCTCTTTTTTTATCTCGTTTATTTTGTACAGAATCACAACGGACATTTTTTGCTCGAGTTACTTGACACCGTATTAACTTTTGTTTACATAACACCTACATCAACAAAATATTATACATTGTACAAGGGGGTGCAACTCGATATAACTTTCGGTCTCTTCCGACGGCCGGCTCTCCCCCCCCCCTTTTTTCTCATTTCCGTATTTCCTTATTATTCCCTTAAGAATTGCACTGAATCGCTCCAATTCATTCGATGATTTTGAAAATGAAATTCAACTCGGGTTACCCGCGGCTGGATAAGAATGTTGCTAAGATAAAGCGAGCGGACCGTAAAACGTCCGGAAAACGTCAGAGAAGGTGCAACTTTTGCGTGTGCGCGTGTACGTGTTCACGTGTGTATGTGTGTATGAACAAATATATATATATATATAAATATATATTTGTGTGTGATTGCGTGTACGTATGGTTGGGCGTGTTTTTATTTTTTTCCTTTATCTGTCAGTAGTCGTCGATTATAATACAACGAAAACGGCCTTGCAATTTGAGAGTGAATATGGTAGGACGAGAGGGGCGTTTTATGCACGGAAGGGGCTAATTTACACGCGCATTGTGCGGGCTTGATTTGCTGATTTAAAAAAAAAACTTTTTACCATTTGTACAATATACAATTGAGTTCAAACACGTTCGAACATGCCACGAACGGTGGCTGTGTATTATTCTGGAAGTTTGTAAAAATCGGTTACCGAGTCTATTATTTGCATATTTTCCGAAAGTTCGTATTTTACAATTCTCAAGTGAGATGAGTACCAAATGGACAAATTAAATGGATACATGTAAGAATTAGGTTCGGGCAGCTGTATCGAAACGTAACTCATATTTTATAAATTTAAGTAATTAGTAATTATTATAATACACAATATTCACAGAGTCCGTTAAAAAAGAAGGTAGGGATTTTTAATAATTTTTTTCGTGGAAAATAAAATAACCGTTGAATTTGCGGCTCCTCGCGATTGCTGTGAGGGGGTCACGTCGTTTCTATACACATTTTATTATTTATATCACAATTTACAAAATTCGAGGGCTTTTTTTTAATAGGATAAAATTAACTGAAATTGGCAGGGACTTGCGCATGTAAAAAATGCTTTCTTGCGGTTCTCACTCGAGCACGTATAAAATCAAGGAGAACTTTTACTGAATATCGTTGTCCCGCCTACTTGTTGGGTTTTCTCATCATTTTCACCGAGGAGTTACCGTTTATTATTTTCAGGTCGACCTGTCTGTTAAGCACAGTCAAAGCGTACCAAATCTACAAAATACTACAATTTGCATTATATGCAGATATTGGGAAGTACGAACAAGTCTTGTCAACAAACAAAAAAATGCCTTCACTTCCAGATTTGTGTACATCACTTACGTAACATTTCCTTACTTGAAAACGAATGAAAATCGATTCGTACAAACTGTTTCAACGCAATGTGTCTTAGGGTAAATTTCCAGTCGGATTGGGGCTCTTCTCGACTTTGCTCCCATGTCAAACACTATACTTAAACTTTCAAGATACTAAATACCATTAACTTTTTATCGTTGGCAATGAAAATTAAATATAATGTTATTATCTTTAAAACAAAACCTTTGAAATTAATGTTTATAATTAAAAGAATTCCAAACCTGCTGCATCAATTTCAAATCGACTTAATTATGAAAGCAATTAAAACAAATCATTTGTACAATTGTTAATAGTATTCAGTACTTTTAATCGGTACCAAATTTGTTCTATTTGCGGAAACTGTACGCAAAAATTCTGCTACTCTCATGCAGAAGCAGGACATTTCACATACGAAACGTACATCACATGTCGATCATCATACAACGATAAATGCATGCAGCACTAAGATCTATTCTAGCTGTTAGTTATCTTTTAATCGAGGCAATGGATCGTGTTGAGTGCCATCGGTATTTCTTCTCGACACTATTTACTTTTTTTTTAAATCATCGTGACCTATTCCGAGAAATTAAAATAATTCATTTCAGTTGATGTTTTTTCGGTACATTAATATGCAATTTCTTTTGAACTTTTGACGGCGTATTGGTGAGTCGTCGGAATTTGTATAGTTTAAAACTTAAAATCTTGCTTAGATACAAACGTACCGTAGATTTTAACATCTTATACAATAAACAACGAACATTTTGATCACGTACGTGTCGCCTGATTCAAAACTACACATCTGAAAAGAATCACAAGCTACTTGTTTTTTTTTTTTGTTTTTTTCTTTATAATAACATCAAGGTTTCTTTGTGCATAATGCCTACGAGTACCTTGACCCATGATCCTATAAAATACTACGCCCTCCAACCTAACGCTGACACCTTTTAACATGAAATCTAAAATATCTCTCCCTAAGGAAAAGTCATTAAAAAAAGCTCTGCCAAACTCGCTTGCGACTTCTACCTTTCACGTGTCTCTGCTTGCTATTTAAGTTCTCGCACATAAAAATTTGTAAATGAAGGTGCCAGCAACAGGTTACTTCCTCTGGATAGTTGTCTTAATCATAGATCTTGAAGTCTCGCAGTTGGAGCGATCGACTTTACAGTCGCTTAATGCCTTTTTTTATAAAACCTGTGTTGATTGTTGGGATGAGGTTGTAACGGATCCTGCAGCAGAGGCAGGCGGCCCGATCGGGCCGAGATCGCTCGCGCCAGTAGATCCACCGGTGGGTGCTGCCCCCACTCCCATTGCGTTGGCAGTCTTCATGAAAAACTTCTCAAGCTTGACGATGATGTGTTTACCGTAAGTGTACTTGCGAAGACTGGCTAAATACGGTCGAATCTTGTGCATCAGGATTTTGCGCTGCGCTGGTTCTGCCACATCGATCATCTTCTGTACGACGTAATTGGCGTACTGGTCTTTCATCATAATATTTAATGCACTGTCGACGGAAAAGAATAATTGGTTTTATCACGATGTCAACAATGGATCATTATTACAAATTACAATACGCGTTGCGGGCGTTTAATTATTAGTGGAAAAAAACGTGCGATTCATTTCTTTTGAGTGGTGGTGCCCGCATCTGCCTCTGTCACGAGGCAAAATTTAATTTTGCCCGGCGTGAAAGCGTAAACGAAATTCATTAAAAAAAATGAAAAATTACCTGTCATTAAAACCGCAGACTTCCTCGATTAGCACAGCTCTTTCCTGTCTAGTGGCATGAGTTACACATTTTTCAACAACGTTGCTGGCGAATTTGTGTTGGGAGAGAGTTAGAACTTTTCCTCGAACACTGTTTATGAGTTGGGCCTTGTCCTCTGGCTTGCCATGTTCTATAAAAGCCATCAAAGTAAAGCTCGCGTAGTGAATCACGAATCGCGAATGGAAAATAGCCGAATGAAAAATCAATCCCCGAATACTTACCAAGCACGTGCTGGATGACGTAGTTCCCGTATTGATCTTGTATCAGCTGATCGGTGGCCGCGTGCAGCTCCTGCAGGATACCTTGGGTCTGTTCAGGTGTGCAGTGCTCCAAGATGCGCTGAATCACTCTGCATCCGTACGGATGGGTGCTCAGAGAGTGCACCTGACCTGCAAATGCTCCGATGACGAATTGTAGAGCTCGCGGTTCTACGCACTCGATGTACTTCTGCACGACGTGGTTCCCGTTCTGATCCTTGACGCACTTTAGCACGTGACCATCCAGTTCGCGCACGATCTCTTGCTGTTGCTCCGGCCCAATGGACTCGAGGGCCTTCTGAATCACTCGGCAGCCGTACACCATTTGCAAAGCCAATGGCAGTACATGTCCGCGCACCTGCAATTATGAGATTCGTGCATTAACGAGTGCAGCTCCGACCGCCGAATCGCCGATCACGACTCCAACTCTTTAGTTTTCAGTAAGAATTCAACCTAATCAATTTTAATCACTACTTTGGTCATATGACACGCTCTTATCATCACGAGTATTCGCTCTTCAAAATCGAGCAGTTGCATTCGAGATTACGGAGTAAAATAGCAGAAGCACCGAGGGTTCGATTTGGACGTCACATTATCCGATTATCATCGTCATCATCATCGTCACCAACACCATTATCATCATTATCGCTAATAACGTACCTTTTGGGCGAGGGTTGATTTTTGTTCAGGTGTGCCGAATTCAAAGAACTTCTGGATGACGTAATTTCCAAAAACGTCAGTCATGAGTGAGTAAGCGGAGGCAAGAATCTCCTGGAATACAAGCTGTTTTTCATTAGCCGAGGCTCGTTCCAGTTTTTGCTGAATGAAACGAGATCCGTGTTGATCCTGACTAAACTCCACTATGTGATTAGCTAAGTCACGGAGCTGAAGGCTTGGGAATCTGCATTAAATAGATTTTAATTAGCGCTCGGCATAAGCGAAATCCTTTTATTATTTATAAAACACACGAATTAAGTCGGCCATAATTTCCAGCCTTAAAAGAGCATTTAAATTAATTATTTTAATTCTTATCAGTCAAAAGTCAGGCTTTAGTTATTTGAGCGACGCGACGTGGTACGAGATATTAGCATTAGCTTAAAAAGGGAAGGTAAGGACCTGTTGTTTCTGAAGTCCTCCAGCAGTCGAGATCTACCTCCGGTGCTCTTATCGCCGCCAACTCCCGCGGCACCACCTCTTCCTGGCTTGCCTACCAAGTTGGGGAAGAGCGAACTGCTCGATCCGAAAACGCCGTTGGTTGTAAGCGCCGGCACGGCACTGGTGCGGAACTTGGCTTCGGCTCCGGGCGCGGCGGAGACGCGGTTCGCGCCTCCGACGAGTCCACCTAAGGAACCGCCGATGGATGGCGGTGGCGTCAGCGACAAGTCCAGGGGACTTGGTGACGCGGTCACTGTACCTACGTTTACATATGTCCATTTTGAGTTGGTGCTCTCCTTTGAATCAGTGACTCGCGCGACAGGGAAAACAAAAGGGGGGGGGGAAACAAGCTATTGAGTTTAAAAAAGGGACCCCGACCAAAAGAAAAGCAGCTGCGGGATTTTTCCAATTACGTTAAAAAGGAAATCCTTTTAGCTACTTTGAAACGTAATTGTGTCGGGGCGCACTTTTTGTCGGTGTCCATTGTATATCGGCGGCATAAAAGCGTAATGAGTTACCGTTGCCGACTGATACTGAATTAGTAAATAATGTTTTTATGATTTTAGGGTCGTGATAAGGATTGCTATTGATAGTGAGAGCGTTGGGCTCTCATCGGAACATTTAACAACAAAACGTGGAACAAGGTACGATAAAATATTTTTTGTTTCGATTTGCAATCGAAATTAAAAACGGGCAATATCTAATTTTTAGTAACAAGGTTTCAAAAATGTTTTTCATAAATAGGAAGTCTACAAATTATGTACCACAGAAAATAAATTAATTTTAAACAATTTTAGTGGCTATTGCGCTATTATTTTTATAGTGTCACATTAATTATAATTAGAAATGGTAAATAAATGGATTTTTCGTGCATTATCATTTTCACGTTTTCCTCTCTCTAGAATCAAAGTTAAATAGTTCTATATTAGCTGAAAGTAATTAGTTGGCTTTAAAATTCAGTGCAATTGAGATCGTAAAATAGTAGGAATAAAGTTCAATTTGTTATTTAGCGTATTTTTCGTTCACGAAGACTTGTGATACAATAGGATAACTCTCAGGTCTATATATATATATATATATACACATTTATTTATTTATTCGAGTTGATATAAAAATTTTACGGTCAATTTAAGGAAGATTAAAAATGTTTATACAATGAACAAATCTGGAATGAACTTATACCCTAGTGCATCATTGCGTGTATCTAGCGTGAAATGAATAAACTTTTTATATATATAATACAAAAAACAAAAACAATATTCATGACTATTAGATTACCATCTTATATAAGATTATATATTATTAATACAGATTAATAGGGTGTCTAGTTACCTTGAAACTTTGTATTTCACGTTTAAAACTGAACTTAATTAGCAATAATTAGCAATGAATAAGTAACTTGACTGCAATCTTTAATCGATAAAACTAGAGTTTAAACATAAAAGAACACTAATTTCTTTATTTTTGAATCGGTAAGTAACGACGTGCAGAGGCTTAATCCGTGAAAGAATGGCTTTTTATTTTTCTTTAGAAGCTCTTAAAATTAAATTTTATTCCGAATGTCTGAAAAAGCCTGGGACACATAATTTGTCTTTTTCATTTTAATCTACTTTTCTAGGCACAGACACCCCCGTCTTAACGTACGCATGTACAAGATTCGTATTAAGAAGGTATTAGTTAATTATATATACAAGAGTAAAGCATGAATATTTTGAATTATAAAGAAAATTTGATTTTAGTAATAGGTATTATAAAATATGGTATATTGCATTATTAAGTCGCCTATTGTATTAATTACCGAAACTTAAAAACTAAGTTCACTGCAGCAATATTATTATTATTTATTTTACAAGCCATACAACGGTAATGCAACTAATGCATTAGCTCGGTGTATATAAAAATATCGCATGTAATAAAAACAAGAGCACTTGTGTATGAATAATAAAAAATAAGAATCAGCGTTATACAGTAATGTGCTTCAGTAATTCCTAGAGTAGTATGAAAATTAAATATTAAATATTAAATCCATTTGTTTAACATTGCGAAAGTTATATCGGAATAGATAAAGAAAAAGGAAGATGCCCTCACCAAGAGCGCCGTAGCTCTGCGGCCATTTTCCTCGGTTGTATTCTAAGCTGGGACTAAATGCAGAAGTGTTTCTATCGAAGGAATCCCTCCTACCAGTGGACGATGCTCCAAGACCCAAACCTATTGCATGATGTTACAATAATGTTTCGTTTTATAGGCTTTCAGGATTTTTGCAACGTATAACGATTATTGAATAAAATGAAAAAATGCACTAAGATAGCGGATTGTTTCGTTTTTTTCTTCTTCTTTTTTAGTATACACATTAGACATTATAACTATGTATGATAGCGAAAAAGAGTGACATAAACAGAATGAACATAAATTACATATATACACGAAGGCCCACTTTTATATTTCTGTTTAATCGTAGAAACATTAACTGGTTGGTTAGGTAAAATAAAAAAGTTTGTGAGGCAAACGGGAAGGGAAAATACAGAGATACGGATGCGTAGATAAAGAAAAAGAGAGCGAGAGAGAGAGAGAGAGGGAGCGATAGATAGAGATCGAAACAGAAAATGTATTTCGAATTTTTGGAATGAAAAGAGTACTTTCCTATTTATAAAATATATCGTTCTATCTTGTCACTTTGGTGTCCAAATTTCAAACAGAAAATTAAGCTCACATATACATTAAAAAAAGAAATAAAAGCACGTTTTCGTAGCGGCACCCTTTTGTGTACTTTAATAAATTCAAAGCAAGCGGTCGTCGAAATCGACATACTCTTGACCGATGGACAAAGTCCATCTGCGAAGCTAAAAAAATCTTAAATAAAAATTAATTAATATTCTGCTTTAGGAACTCAGATCGCGCGAGTTTCTTTATTCTAACCAAATGCATAGGTTCGTTTAATTTTCTGAAAGATTGAATGGACGAGTTGCGCAGTCGTGGTTCGCCCAATTCTCCATATGCGTCTTGAAATTTTAATGGCGAACTTTTAATTTAAAACGTTCCTCTACGTTGCAAAGATTTGAATCGTTGAATAAGAATCGGCAGCCGCGGATAGGAACGAAAAAAATTACTTGCTATGGGCCGATTGTCGAATAGCTTCGCTATACCCTTGAGAAATTCAATAAAAAGTTTTTAAAAGAATAAAAAAATGAAATAAAATGAAGATAAAAAAGCGAGCACGAGTAGTAAGAGAATATTGTAAAGCACACGCACAGAAAAATATAGATGGTGGAGAGTGAGGGGAAATGACTCGGAGTAATCGAGAGAGAGAGAGAGAGAGAGAGAGAGTGAAAGTAGGGTGAAGGGTCATTGCAGAGAGAAACAAAGACGGAGAGAGAGAGAGAGAGAGAGGGGGGGGGTGGAATCTCGGATGTATACCTGTGCTCTGCAGTTGGGCCGGCGAGCCGAGAGCTCCGAGGGGGGAGCCGCCGTAGCCCAGGGCCGCTAAGCCAGCGGCCAGTCCTGAGCCCTGCTGCTGGGCCTGCTGCACAGCAACCGCCTGGGCTTGGGCAACCACGGCAGCTGCACTGCACGCCGCCAGACCTGCACCACAAAAGCCCGCAACCACCACGCAACGCGCGCTCTTAGTTATCAATTGGATTGCCAGCGATTACGAATGCGCGCGCGCGCGGCTAACCGACTCGCCTGTCCTTTTCGTGTGTGTGCGCGGGGAACGTCTACGCGAGCTTTTTGTCTTTTGTCTCTTTAGCATTTGCATTTTTGCATGTATGTGCCAATAATTACTGTACACATCGGGGGGACGTTCCTCGTCCTGTTGTGGCTTTAGCTTAGATGACAAGTAATTTCGTTGCAAAGCACGCACATAAGAATAACAGAGAGAGAGAGAGAGAGAGAGGGGGGAGAGAGAGAGAGATAAAGAGAGAGAGAGAGAGAGAGAGAGAGAGAGGAGGAGGACAGAGAGGAGAGAGAAGAGAGAAATATTGAAAAATAGAATTTATACAGCGTTTACAGAATATGCCGGATGAGGTAGAAAACAGGTTTCTGAAGCTGAATAATGAATGGGCTTCTCCGAAGGGAGTCGCCGCTGTGATTAATAAACGTGTTACTTAAAAAAAAGTCGAACGGTTTTAATAATTGGCCAGGAACGCTCGCAGCGCTAAATCAGTCTATTAGAGTAGAATTCGCGAGTAAGTGCAGGCGAGGGGATCATGGCCAGTGATTAAAACAGCATTGTTACACACACACACATCGTGTGTTAATGATTAGAGTGGTGCGCGAGGAGAAGAGAAAGCTGAAATGCCTCGGTGTCCTGGGGAACGGTAGATGAGAGGACGATTTGATAGTGACTAGGACGAGAGTGAGTTTCAATGGTTTCCGTGAGCCTCGCATACATACCCAAGCACTCGCCAGGCGTGGCGTTGCTGTGCGACGTCGGGGTAGCCTGGCTGTAGAGGCTCGGCGGGGGTGGCGCCTGTGGCCCCGGTGGCGGCTGCGAGGGCGCCCGGTTCACCAGGACCTGGGCAGGACTCACGAGCCGCATCGGTGTGGCCGCGGAGCCGAGGCCCCGCACGCCGCCCATCACGATCGAGCCATTCTGGTCGTAGTACGCCGGTATCACCTGGTACTGGCCTTGAACCTGGACAGAAAGATCGGAAGCGACGGCCCGTGTGCGATTAACTGCGTTTGCGTTTTACGCGAGCTCACCGAGGCGTGGCTTAATCGTATCGAACGCCGCCGACACGCACGCGGATTCCCCTTCTGTTTATTAATTTTGTTGCATCGACAGATCAATACTTAGCCTCCAACCTGGAGGGTATTTAGAGTTTATTATTTCGGGGGTGCATATTACGTTGGGTCCTCCGATTTCGTCGCGCTCAAAACACCGCGTGTCCTTTTCCAAAGCGACGGCGCCGCTGGCTGTTTTAGAATATCAAATAATTATCAACCGCGCGCTCCGACTCCCCCCGCTTTAAATACTAATTTGATTTAACGCGTTTGACGAGTAAAAACAATAGTTTAGGCTCGTAATCGAATTCGCGTTACGGTGGGAGCATTTTTTACTCCTTATGATCGCCGCTGACGCTTTTTACTTGTGTATTATGTTCGTTTTAAATTGCGTTAATTGAATTTATAATCGCTAATTAGATAAGCGATAGGTGCATTTAAACTAGTACGTCGAAAGCTGGAAACGCTATTGTTAGTAGGGCAATTAGAGAAATCGGGAAAAGATACATTCGAGATGTGAGATACGCGATGAAAGATAAAAATCTTTTTAATTCGTATAAATTTTAATATTTTAATATTTTAAATAAATTTTTAATCCGAATAGGCACCGATAAATCGTGGGAGATTAATCCAACGACCGAATCCGACGACAAAAACCGAGAACGGCACTAATATATTTTGCATTATTAAAATGCGCATACGAATTTGTTTGGGTTTTATATTTGCTAATGGATAACCGATACTGAAAAAAACCTCCGTTACGAAAATAATAGCAGCCGCGATTCGACAAATTTTTAGGGGAACCGGGAGGACGAAGAAAGTTATTCCTAGCGCGGAAAAAGTTGTAAATATTGTGCGGTCCTGTAAAGTGACGCGCAAAAATGACTCTATAGATTAGAAACGTAAACATAAAAGCAAAACCGTCTGCTCGGAGCTCACGAGTCTACTTATCTCTAATCCAACATAATGAGCCAATTTGAATTCAGCTCGAAAAGTTAGATACAAAGTAGGTTTGATTCCCAAGATAGGCTTTGAGCGCCGAGCGCCGACCGCCGGCGCAATAATTGATTCTGAATTCAGTTAGGAATATTCTTGCGATGAACAACAGTTAATAAAGTTCGAGTGTGTTGGAGAGAAGATCGTACGGGGGTATGCGCAATTTAAGTCCAGTCCGAGCGCCTCCCCGGCCGAATCGCGATAATTAGCAGGAGTGGCGGGGGACACGTCGATAAGGACCACCCGACGAAAGCAGCTCCGCGAGGACAAAAGCCAGCTCCGAAGAAAAACAGGCTTTACATATCGAGCGCGAGGAGATGCCCGCAACTCGCGCCAAGGTCATTAACTCCGGTTAAATGGGAAGGAAGCCCCGCACTTACCGTTTGCGCGAGATTGTTGGCGGTGTCTTGCGCGACGGCCGCAGCCGCTGCTGAGGATGGCGTGAGCGGTCGTCGTGGCGGTGGCGGTGCCGCGGCCTGGGGCGGCGCCTGGGGCAAGAGCCCGGCCGGGTAGACCCAGGGCCCGTAATAGGGCGGCACGACGGGCGGCGCGCCAGTTATCAGGCTGACGTAGGGCTCCTGGCCGCCAATTACCGTGTACGGCGTCGCCGGGAAGTTCTGCTGCTGCTGGGCCGCCTGCTGCTGCTGTTGCTGAGCCTGGGAGGCAGCCAAGTACTGCTGCTGCTGCTGCTGCTGCTGCTGCTGCTGCTGGAGGAGCTGGAGCTGCTGGGGTGTCGCGCCTTGAGCCTGACTCCGGAACAGTTGCTGAAATCAGAGACACGAGACTTTTATTCCTTCGTCGTTTTTTTCTCTCTCTTTCATTTAAATTATCGACGAGTTTCCTCCCCCCGTTCGTTTCGCCTTCATTTTTTCCTTTCCTCCTCATCGCCTCCTCGTCGCCGTCGTAGTCGTCGCCGCAGCCGCTCTCCCGGGATTTTCGGCGAGCGGGGGCCGGGGAAGAGCTCGGGGCGAAGTCTTACGATGTAACGGAAACGAAGAGGAGGCGGACTGAGGGGGAATCGCGCGAAATGCGACGACGGCGTCTAATTGCTGTCGAGCGGCTTTCTCCTTTTTCCCTCCTTTTTTCCGTAGCAACTCTTTCTCGGCGAAGACGCGACAATCTCGACACGACCGCCAGCATTAGCGCGCCGTTCGCGGAACACTGGCTATGTGGAGCACGCGGCCTTTCCTCGATAGCATCGACGCCAGATTAGCGGCGATCCGTCGTCCATGGGATGCGATGCGATACGATACGCCGCCGCCGCGCGATTCAATAGCAGAGATAACGAAGGAAATTCGCCACACTTTTTCCCGACTCTCGGACGGTTTATTAAGGCTGGCTGCCACTTCGCGAGCGCTTAAAAACCGCTCCTGGCGCTCGATCTCGCCTGTCAATTGGCAATTGGCAAGAATGCCGTGACTAATACTAGTCGAGTTCCTGTTTGGGCACAACTTTTATTGGTCCAATTGCTTTACTCGATTACCGGCAGGCTGATAAGCGCCGGCCCGGGCAACTTTTTTAACGATTCTTAATTGGCAATATATCGGGCTGCTCCGTCTTTGCATATAGATCGCGTTGCTTCACGATTCAGAAGTAAAAACTAGAGCAGGCAATCGCAGCCGAGTCAGTCAGGGTTACGGCATGACATAATCCGCGCGTAGGCGAATTATGCGAGCCCGAAGATCTGGAGCTCGGAAGATTCGAATAAAGCGCCTCCGTCTCTATCGCCGGTTCCCTCGCTCGCTGTCTCTAGAGAAAGAGGGAATGTGATCGAGCAATGCCCAGAGTTAAAGTCGAGGTTAAGCGTCCCGCGCGGCTCGGACTGGGGTCAACGAACCCAAAGCGGACGTTCACCGGCAGGCGCTCGGTGTACACAAGCGCAAGAGAAGCGAGAGCCGCCTCTCGTACTCGCGCTCGGCCAGGAGGAACGACGACGTCGGCGGCGTCCGCGTGTGTAGCACGCGTACGTGCCAGCAGGCGGAGCCGACGAGTCTGCGCCTCTTCGAGTCGTTCCCTCTCCCCCGCGCTCCGCTCATTTCTCTCTCCGTCTTTATCTTGCGTGCGTGCGTGCGCGCGCGCGCGCAAAGGTGAGTTTCGACGGCCCTGTCGCGAGGACATTAATCTAAGGGGACGAGTTCCTTCCTCGCGTTCACCTCGAGAAATGCGGATGGGAATGTGTGCCTCGGGATTATTGTGCAATAGCTGGATTGAAGTCGCAAAGGGAGGTCACAATGGACTCGCTGCTGTTGCGCCTTCGACCCGAGCTCGCTAATCCTTGCTAAGAGCGTCTTTGACTTCGTAATGATTTTTAACCGTTAGCCGGTGTTTGCGCGATAAGCGTTAAAAACCAATGCTGCCTGTTTCCGGGTGCTCACGAGAGGATCGCACTTTCTGCGGGTGAGGAAGGCGTGCATTTATTCGGATCACTGGTAAAAATCGATTGGAAAAAGCAGTGAAACTATTGGTAGCTACTAAGACGAGATTAATATTCGGATTTCGTCCGTTACGTAAGAACGGTGGGCTGTCGGTGTGTGTGTGTGTGTGTGCGCGCGCGCGCGCGCGGGGGGGAAAGCCTTAGGCGCTGAGGATAAAAGCCGTTGACTGGCTTGGCTTGCGAGAGCGCGAGATAGATATAGAGACCGAGAGCGCTGACCTTGAATCCGCTCGAGGCTTGAGAAATTGTGTAACGTCCCTCCTATTACGTTTTTTATTTTCTCTGTAGGCCTTCGCTACGTAATATTTCCAGGTATGCAGAAAATTACATTAATGACGCATAAATCAAAATGTTTTCTCCAGCTCATTACTTTTCATGATCAAGTAAGAGTGCATCAAGAGTGCATATAGAAGAAAAAGTGAAGAATCCCGCGGCGAAATTAATTCCGACGCTGCATTGTATTAGCGTCGTGCGATTAGGTTCGTTTCGTTTATTAATTGTTTCAAGAATTATTATATAACGTAGCGCAATGTATACAATGTAACGTGTACATAGGCAATAAAGGACTCGCTGGCAATATGTAAATCAATGTGTAATCTAAGAAGCGCAGTCGCTTTCATGTAGTTGTAATTGAATAATGAAAGGATCGTTTTACATAGAACGAGAATTGAAAGCTGCATTCATAAATACCGATTTTAAGACTTTTTTTCATGAATAAAACAACATTGTGCGTTTGATTATTAACGCGAAACTGGACAAAGATAACTCTACGAAAATAAATTTTCATAATTATTTTGCTTAATTACATTTCGTTTGCACTTTCTCGCGCGCATCGAGTCAAGCTATCTGTAAAAAAGAGTCATCAACGCGAAAAATGCGAACAAAGCTTATTTTGACACTTGTTTTCATTGATAATGGAATAATTTCAAGTAGTTGCAACTCTTGAATGTAATTTTTAGCGGGTAAAGCCGTTCGATTTCAAATCTACGTTTTCGGGGAAAAATTACTTCGGATTCGTAAAAACGCCTACAAAAGTCACAACCGCGTACAGTTGTTACCAACTTGTACTATACGTACTGAAAAGTATTTCGAGCATTTTTTGATAATTATCGGTTGAAAAGCTAAAGCATTGCAATTAGTTACGCTGTGAAAATGCATAGCAATTGGGAGGTGCGCCTACCTGGGTTTACCTAATTTTCAAAGTGCGTTCGAGAAAGGTGCAACTGCCCCGATCTCGGCACGTACGGAAACAGGTAAAAAGTATTGGGAATACATAAAAGAGAGGCAAGGCTGTATAAGGAAAAAAGTACAAATGGAAGGAAAACAAGGAAGGAGGAGAGTGAGCGAGAGAAGCCAACGAAGCAGCCAGACACGCTCTCAAGCCCTCCGGGGCAACCATGCGTTTCGGTTATCAACCTCTTGACTCGCACGCTGCTTCTGAGACTCGGAGAGAGAGAGAGAGAGAAAACCTCTGACATCTGCGGGTCGGAGTGTCGCGATTGAAAGAGTGCTTGTGCGGTCGGATGACTTTCTTGAATCCAGTGTTTCGAACGCGACGTGGCCGAGTACTTTCCGGAACTTTGTTTTTCCTCGCCTTTTTGGCAGCTGCCCGGGCAGCCGCCGACGAGGATTCCTCTGATTTCGCGACGCCAACGGCCGGTCGGCGACTGGTCCCACGAAGCCGAGCGCACGTGGCCGAAGCGTGGGTAGCCGATCGCCGCTCTCGCACACGCGTGTTTGCCGGGACGGGCGTTTATTCCGTAGCGGAACAGGATCGATGCGACTGTTGCTGAAATCCGATCGTTCTTTACGCGCGTTCCCGGAAACAAATCCATTTTTTCGCATATTATCGGCGCCGCTGCTTTTTACGTTCTTCTATGGGCGTAGGAATGCGGGGAATGCGCTCGCGCTGCGTTAACTGAATTGCCACGTTCGTCGTGTTTGCGTTCCTCATTTCAGAGGCGACGCCTCGACCGGAGGACTCTTTCAAGAGCTCGGAGGCGCCTACGGGGAAACTATTACTATCCAATCGCAGCCGAATTCGCGCGTCAATAAAGCCAATTCGTGCATTCGAGGTGTTTGCGCAAAGTCAGGTACGAGTCTTTGCACGAGCGCCTCCTTGTCTCGCGCACACGGCCACGTTTCGCCTTTCGGAAAATACGAAGAGCCGACCGATACCGTAGAGGCGCGTGAAAAACTAGGCGAAGCTGCAATCAAAAATAGTCAATCCACCGTGAGCAGGAGTCCCGCGATACTTTCGATCGGCACTTTGCCTTCCTTTAATCCATCGATCCCTCGCCCCTTTGCCCTCGTGCGCAATCGGCATTTGCCAATAATAAGCACGGCGAGGCGGGGGAGGGAGTTAGGTTTTCTTGCGCGGTTGGACGAGGGGACGCGATCGATGGCCTTTCGTGGAAAAATGAATTATTCATGGGCAGCGCGTGCAAAGAGGCACTACTCTTGGAGCGCGCGTTATCGGGCGCGGCTGTGCGGGACTTTTTTTGCCAAATACCCGAGGGGCCCAAGAGCGCGTCAAGTGCGCGGTACCGTTAAAAATGGCCGCTCGTCTCGCTAACTGGACTCAAGTTTGCACGTATGGCGCGCGCTTACATGGACATGCACGACGAGTGTCGACGCGTATCAGCGCATTGACGCGCCGGACGTATCCCCCGTCACCCCCCCCCCGCGTCGCTAGATGTTCGCTGACCGCGCATTTCGTGCGAGATTAAATGGCGCGCGGGTGACTCGGGAAGTTTAGAGAGCGGCATTTCTCTTTCTCTCGCTCACTCGCTCTCTTTTTGTTATCTTTTCACGTCCGCAAACTGAGCCGACGTCATTGTCCTCCGCGATAATTCAGAGACGCCACAAATAGAAAGTAGGCGAAGCTTGGAGGGACTTTTATCGCTGTGCGGCGACGATCCGTTTATTTCTCTCTCCTGTTCTTTCAATTTCCAGGTCCATCATCCATCCCGTTTGCGTTGCTTTTTCAATACATGATGGATGCGCACACCCTTGCACATCCAGGCTACCGGCCTCAGCGCCGAGCCGTGATTGCATTAATTCAAAGACGCATTGGAATTGATGGGAGACGACGAACTAGGACGAGCAGGAACTTTATCCGATAATGTTTTCTCTCTCGATGAAATAACTTTTTCGCGCGCCTCTCGGCCAGATGCTGCTGCTGCTGCTGCTGCGTCTCGAGCGAGAGTAAAGGGCGAGAGGGGGGCCGGTTGTCCCGGGTCGAGGGGAAAGGGGGGGGGGGCAATCGAGTTGGAGTTGAATTATGAAATTCGCGTAATCAACGAGAGCCACTGCTCGGTCGCCCATAGAACGGCTGAATAGTTATTTGTCGTGCACGCGATGCATCGACGAGGGCGACCCGGCAACTGGAGGGGGCAGAGGAAAGACGAACGCATCCTGATAGTCAGCCCGTTACTTAACCGCGGACCCGAGCGGTGCACCGTTATCTCACCTGGGCGCCTCAAGTAGCACTCGAGCCAGGCTCAGGCACACGGAGCAGCTTACACACACGGAGGCCTGAAAAATGACTCCAGGCCGATGTTTCGTCTATCCCCGGTCGTTCCTCGCCGCGTTTTTCTCTCTCTTCCGCTTAAGCCGACCCCTTTTTTTCTCTTTGGCCGTGCGACGCGTCTCTTTTTTCTCTCCTCTTTCTGAAAATTCCGAGAACGTGTGTCGGGTTCTCGGCAGCTGCCGATGAGCGAGGAGAGGAGAGACGCGGGGGAGGCAGCACCCGAGCCGAGCCGCTGCTCGTTTTGCGCGAGTGTCAAAGTCGCGCGCGGTGTTACGTTTCCGCGATGCACAATGGAAAACTGGCGCAAGATGAAAAGCGCGCATTGTTCTAGCGCGGTGGGCGCAATAATTAGCGTCGCGAAACGTCGCGGCGTTCGGCTGCTGCTCGCTATCGTCTCCGCAGCCGCGATAAGAGGCACGACGACGGCAAAAGGTCGCGGCAGGCTCACGCAGAAGCAGGCTATTAAATTAGTTAGAAAGCGAATGGAGCCGGCGAATTGTTTTTTACGAGAAAAGGAGAAACGCGATGATGCAAATGGCCCACGTACGGAATACGTGTCTCGTTGTAACGCCACTAGATAAATGGGGATACGAGAGAGACTCGATCTCGGTAGATTATACTTTATCAAAATTTGCATAGAAATAATGTTCAAAGCGTGCCAGCGGTGCGACGAGCGGACGACGAGGGGACGACGAAAGCACACCGAGAGGCGATATTGAAATCTTACTTTTTCCCGTCTGGCGCAAGCGAGAACTTTCTACTCTCGGCTGGCGAACAAAGAAACGACGAAGCGCCGCTCCAGGAGCGACAGGAGCTTGCCGCGGAACACCGAACTTGGCCAACGCACTCGTGTGAACACGCACAGCGACTCATAATTGAATCCGGCGTAAAATCGCCGGCTGCTTCCCGTTAATGCGCGGCTCTCGCGAGCGGTCAGCCGAGTGCGCCTGCAGGTCGTTCTTTTAATTAGGCGCGACGAGATCGCGAGCCGATTGCCGACATCAATAGGATCAGTGTGAGCGCGGGGGGCGCGCGCATCCTCCTTCCCCTGCTGGTCTCCCCCCGCGCGATTGTGCTCGCCAGCGGAGAGCCGCGGCCGCGCGTGTCAACCTCGTCGGGAAAAAGAGGGACGACGGCGGTGCAAGAGGTGCGAGGCGCGATCAACAATAGGCATTGTGCAGGTGCAGCGCGCGCGCCTCTGCACACATACGCGCGCGGATGTGCTTTCCCGTTATGTGTTAACCTACTTGCGGCGTTCAATTGAACGAACACATCGCATCGCCCCGCCGTCGCCGCCGCCGCGCCGTCCTTCGTAAGGGGGTGGCTTTACGGTACGTGTGTCTCGTGATGGGCGTCGGCGTCGCGTGATAAGACCGCACCTTGATTAGGCGGCAATAGTCGACGCTGGCGCCGATGGTACACACCCTGCCAAGGGAGAGCCGCGCTGCTCCGTCTTGACCCCGAGGAGTTAGTTTTGCGTGTCGGACGAGGGCCGGTCGTCCCTGTCTGCTCTGCCCTGCCCTGTCCCCACCCCCACCAATACCACCACCTTCACCACCACCACTTCTACCAACGAGGACGGCGACGACGACGACGACGACGACGGCTTTTAGCCAAATGACGCGGATTTTATTATCGGATGGGCTGACTCGGGGCGCAGCCGCTCGCGTGGGGCCCAGGGGGTCGCTGGCCGGCCTGGCCTCGCCTTCCATTTGCGCGAAGCCGCACACTAGCGAGACGCCATTGACGGGCTTAGGGGTGCAGCGGCAGCTACTCGGTGACAGCCGAAATCAAGGCCTGATATTCGAATTAAGCGCGACGCGCCGCTTCCCGCACTCTTATCTGCTTTCTTTCGCTCGCCTTTTACTTTTACGAACGCCATCTGGTCTGCTATGAAGTCGTTAAGGTTAAAAAAGAACGAGCGTTCCTTCGGTTTTCTATTTCTGTAAGGTCGCCTTGCCTCGGGTATGCGATGGAGATAAGCCGCGCTGCTCTACTTTTTAGCGAATTCATTATTTTCAAAGGCGAAAAACTTGCGTAACACGCAGCCTGTAATTCGGCCGAGTGCGTGCGCTCTTTGCGCATGATCGAGATAGACCTCTAATTTATGATTTTTATCATCTCCGTTTCGCATACTTAAGACCGTGAGATTAATGTTTTCTTTAATCACTGGCTCACCTTCTTTGGCTGCGTCCTACCCTTATTACGCTACTCGAGGGCTTGCAAAGAGATGTTGTAAAGGTATTTAACAAAAAGTACTTTAAAAAAACATTTCCTCCGACAAAATAAATAAGTTTCTCGAGTGGCGCAGAAAGATGTGACGTTGAGCGCATAATGATGCTCGAGCTTTTTGTTATTTAACACTTTTTTCGTGCACGCGATAAAAGATATTTTTAATATTAATCAAACATTTTCGTGTGCTGTTAAATTTTGCTATTTATCGGTTCGTACTCGAATCTTCGTACATTGCGAGTTTAAAATCAAATATTAATTATTGAATTATAGTATCCAATTAAATGCGCATTAGTAAAATTTTATGCAATTATTGTGGATAATAAAACCTGTGTCCCTTTATATTTACATTTAATAATATGAATTAAAAGGAATTAACTGCTATAAAACGACATTGTTACGAGATCGTGAATCGCCACTAGTAGTCATAATATTTGACTAAAATTATGCTTCGCTAATACGTTGGACTTAAAATATTAAAGGCTGCACACGTATTAAACGAATTTTTTTTAAACAAGCGACATTATTTTAAAATTATTCATGAGTTTCGTTTGAAATTTGCCACAATATTAGATTTATACGTATACGATATTTGCAGAAAGCTCGAGGAAATTTCGCCTTGTGTTTTTCATTTTAATTAATCCGCGTGTATTTCGCAAATTCATATTTCAAACCGAATTTCGTATTTAAATCGTGGAAGAAATTTGACGTACGAATTTGGCGAAATAATAATTGTTAAGTTTAAAATATTTGTGAGGTCTTCCTAGCGGCCATTTCCTTTTCTTTTACATACGTATTCGTGTAAAAAAACACGACATTTGCAAGTATACGTATTTCTACGTTAGTTGTAAACTTGCTATTACTATTTCTTAAGCTATATAATAAATTATGCCCTACAAATTATTACGTTTATATGAAAACTAAAAGTTAGAGAAGTAGAGTCGTTAGGTTGGTAAGTGTTTTCTAAGCCTTGCGAGGTTTGTCACGTACAACATTTCGCAGTTGTTTAATTGTGACGTATCATTACTCAGGAAGGAGTTCAGTTGATCAAGTATCATAATTTCAAGCACAGGCTCTCAAGTTTGAAAAAAATAATTTTTAATAAACTAATCTCGGCCGAGCACTAACTCGCGCTTCGAGCGATTTCATTTTTATTTCAGTTTTTTAATTTTCGCAAGAGCATCGGCTAGCTTGGGCGGCTTTAACCAGCTCGAATAGGCGAAATGCAATTGCGTTCCTCGAAAGAAAGCGCGAGTCCGCAAGAGAATATCAGCGTAATTCGACATGCGCGATTCCGAGAGATTGCCATTGCGACTGGGATCGTGCGTCAGGTTCAAGTGCCTGGGGTTAGAAAGGGCGAGTTTCAAAAGTTCGATCAGCTCGCGAAGAAGCTGCAGAGCCTGAACTTGCGCGAGCGACGGCCAAAGTCCACCTGCAGCTACACCCTTATTTTCTTCACCTGCCCTGCTCTCTCTCTTCCAGTCCACTTCTAGCGCCTCATTATTCTTACTTAGGCATTATTACACGCGAGTCCGAAATAGGCCGAATCTGCGGGCGTCGAACGGGGAGAGGCCCGAGGCTTGATTAAAGACGAACCCTCGGCGTGGCTTCCCGTTGAAAAATGGCCGCGATCCGAGCTCTTACCTCTAATTATAATCTAGAGAAATTACCAAAGCAAAGAGCAAGACGATCGCCGCCCCGACACTTTCCCGGTCGGCATTCAATCGAGGCGAAAAGGGGAACGGAACCACTCGGCCGCGTAAATGGTGCCCGACACGAGCATTGGACGGAAAATTCATTACAGTAATGAGATTGGCTCGATGCACCGAAACTGCTTGACCGTTTATACTCGCCAACTATTGAAGCCCAGATATTACCGAGAGAACCGTAAAAACGCTTGTAAATCTAAATATACGAGTCAGCTGAACTTAATAACGAGCGCTCATCCAATTTGCCAGACACAATAATAATTACAAATTGTGCGCAATTGCAAGCAGTTTTGTTCAATTTAGCGCGCGGACTACCGCCGACAAGCATCGCTTGAACTTACGTCCCGGCGAAACAGGCAAAACAATCTTGATAATCTCTACGCGTCGCCTAATTAATTTAAACACGCGTGTCCTGGAACTCAGGTATCCCCGAGTTCGAAGAAAGTCCTCGACTTTATTAAGCGAATCACGAGCAGCAGCAGCAGCAGCAGCTTTCGTTTTCGTACCTCCTCCTATCCTCCTATTTAAAAGTTTTCGCTCACCCCTCAAAAACTGACATCAGCCAGCGACGATTATTCAGAACGGACAGCCGGCGAGTTAATTAATTTGAAATTTCTAATACGACAAGCGCCGAGGTTTTCCGCGCGAGTCGAGGCGTCGATTTACCAGCTTCGACGCCAACTTATCGGAGTAGTAATGAAAACAATTAGTCACTGGCATCGATACGAGACGACGCGCTTCCGCTATGGGCATAACACAATGGCAGCGAGTAGCCCGGAAAATATTATCGAGACGAAATCATGCAAATATGCGGTTTGAAGCGCAGCGCTAGCGACGCGACAGAAATACACGGCCATGTGCAATCTGCACTCGGCCCCCCCCCTTCTCCTTCTCCTTTCTTCTCTTCTTCTTCTTCGAACGGTCGAGCCTCGCGCACGGGGGCCCGATGTAGGTCGAGAATCCTTATTATTTGGAGCTGATTCCTTTGTTGGCGCGGTGACGCGTGGCGCGAGGCACCGGGCAACAACTTTCGCGCCCCTGCGTCTCTTTCGGGAGGGGCGGGGAGGCGAGGGGCCGCCGCAGCCGTATCGACGGGACATCGAACTTAACGAACTCCAAATCGGGCTAAAGGAGCGGAAAATTTTCCAAGAGAAGCCGAGGGTTCGCTCGTCGTCGCTCCTGACGCTCGCTCGGCCAATTTCGTCTGATTAAAGTGGGCGCGTGGGCGTCGGCACATACACACCTCCTCCTCCTCCTCCTCATTCTCGGTCGAGCATTTTATTAGACTATCATCGGCGACTCCGTTCGCCTCTGCTACGACGTGCCCTTTGCGCGTCCCCAGGGGGACGGAGCGAGGGTCGCGATCGGATTCGCTCCCTCTTGCTCCAAACCTGTAGTTTCAGGATCGCCGAGTTCTACGGTAGCGCCGCCAGGGCCTCTACCAACAAGTTGCGCTCATTAGCGCGAGTATAATAAAGGCCGCCTCCTCCCTCTCCCCGCGTCACGGAACCTATTATACCTCGCAGCACATTTTTTAAAACGAGGATGCCTTATCGACTCTGTCGCGAGCAGCAGGTCGGCCAGCGCGCTGTCCTTTTTAATTTAGTTAAAACGGAAGGGCCGGGACGGCGTCGGGGAGAAAGTTTCGCGCGAGTGCGAACGGTAGAACGAAATTTTATTCCGGAAGTGGATCGTGAACGGGCGACAGCCGCCAAAGTTGGCGCTAAGTGAACGATACAGTCGCATCGGAGTCCCGTCGGGGCTGACACTAATCCAGCGGAGGAGCGCGATTACCTTTTCGCCGGAAGGCTCGTCGTTCGGCGCGTCCTCGCTCTTAATAACAAGATAAACTCGTTAGCAGACCGTGCAATAAGAAAAAAATGCGCGAATCGGCGAAACGGCGGAGGCCCGCGATAATTCATCGTTTGGCGCGTGATGAGTGGGCAAAAAACCGCCGACAAATTTTGCCAACGATGCCTACGTACGGAATGCAACAACGAAGGAGGGCGTGCGATCGTGCGCGAGCAAAACGTAAATTATTCTTGGGTGGGGCGGGAGGGGGGGCATGTTTAAGCCTCGTGAAAAAGCGAGAAAAAGCCGAGCATCGCCGAAGCAACTCGCGTATGAAATTCCGTATGGGTAGCCGCGTGCATCGGCCAATTTATTCCGCGCGAGGATCAACTTGACGCCCTCGCGTTAATGCCACGGTTATAGTACCTCTTATTTATATACTCGGTACATACTACCCCTACATCCTAGCGCCTTTTTTCTCCTCCTGCATTACGTGACGTCTGTCTTTCGATATTCCGGTCTTACTTTTTATACACAAATGAGCGCCGCGTTCGACATCGATCCAGGTAATACGCGGAAGAGGCAGCGGCTTCTTGGAGATCGAAGGCCGAGCGAGATCTTATTTATTCGTGTTTCATAAGTTTAATTCAATACTTCCGAATGTCGTATCGAACTTTTAAAGATTCATTATCTGCCGGTGCAGGGCTACTCTTCAGGGGCCGGGGCTTAAGCCGATTGAAAAATATAAAGTACTTTAGAGTTAAAAAGATCGAATGTTGCCTTTAGTGATTACACTTTATAAGTTCGTGAAGCATAACACCGAATAAGTGCTTTGTAGAATGCAGAAAAGTCCTTTCTTTTAGCACTCAAAGTGAATTCATTAAACAACCGTCGTTGCTTAATCAGGGTTGGGGGTTGGGGGTGGAGGCGGAGCCTGTACAATCGAACTAATGCGATCGTAATAAGCCAATCGAACCGAAATCACGCGTTAGCATTCGATCAAAAGCAATTACAGCGTTCGTCAAAAAACATCCCAATTAAAAATAAAATACATCTCTTGCTCTAGTTGCCTGAGAAAGGACTTCTTCTCATCACCGGAGCAGCCCTATTTCATTAACCGCGACGCAGTCGCGCTCGCCCGCGCTCGAGATTGTTTTATCGCTGCACGTAACGCGCCGCTGCACTTAAGAGCTCTTAACTGCACCGCCTAGGTTAAGTTGCAGTCGCTCGCGTGCGCCCACAGCTCGTCAGGCATTTTCGTATATATAATAATGTCGCGACAAAGGAGTGAGAGAGAGAGAGGAGAGAGAGCTCGCATTATGGCACAAGACGCCTCAGGGACGCGAGGGCCGACGCTCTATTTTTATCCTTCTTCGACGTCTGCTCGCGCCCCCCCCCCCGAAACACACACAAACACACACCGGAATTCGTCTTCCTTCCCTTCGAAGGTTCGCGCGAGCAAGTGCGCACCCCCTTTGATTAGACTGAATTCCGAGTCGATGCACTTTGAATAGTTAGCCGGCGAATGAAAGGGAGAGGAGGAGGAAGCGATTGCGGGTGCCAGGGAAACCCTCGAGCCCGGTTGTAACTGACAGCTCCCCAGAACTTATGAATTCGTCATTGCGACTGCCGGTGTCGACGTTTGCATCCATCGTTTGCAGCTAATGAAAATCGTCTCAGCGTCTTGAGCAATACGCGCGCAAATGCACAAATGCATAAATGGCGAGTCTGAGTTCGCATGCGCTGCTCCGGCATCGGGAACCGATCCGTTACTTTCCTTGTTCCAAGTATCGCGGCGAGATTAACATACGGAAGGCTCGCGCATAAATTAGGTAAATATTATCGGTATTATTCATAATCCAATTAGGGAGTGTTGAGTAAAGCGTCGGCGAGTCGTTAGCACTTTTTCTGCATTCCAAATGCATTACACGATGTGCTTATAAAAAAATAAGTCGAGACACGAGGGAATGAACGAATACGAATACGAGGTTCGAGGTTGAAAGGGCACCGTCGCGTCGGGACGTCGAGGCACGTACTTTGCTTCGATTTGCGAAAATTCGCGTCGAGGCTTTTGAGAGCCGCAGAGTGCGGATTGCGGGTTGTAGCGAAAGACGGATAGGGAGAACGAGGGCGGAAGAGAGGGTTTCCGGCGCGCGGAATACCAGCGGAAACTGCGTTCTCTCCGCGATAAGATAAGAGCGATTGAAACGTCCCGAGAAGCAGATTTTTTGCTTTTTCACGGCGCGACGAAAGTGCGAAACGCCTCGAGGTCCGCTCGGAATATTGCATTATTATTTCTCTTGGAGGCGCATTATTTTTGTTCCCTCGGCTCATTGTTGGGCGCGCGGCGCGTTGTGAAAAAGACAGGCGCGAAAAAGACTCTTTCGCTTCGTTTTGTCAACGTCCGGCAATTTGGCAGCGACCTAAGACGTTGCCACGGCTTCCCACGTGCAGGCACCATCGACCTCCCGCCGCCGTCGCCGCACGTCCCTGGAACGCGATAATAAATGAGCGCGAGCGTCAGCGCTTGGTCAACCTGCATTTTTCTAGAGCGAAGCGCACACCTCGACACCCGAGACACGTACCACCTTCTTCACCTCCTCCCCCGGCCCCGGCTGCGCTCGTTTCGTTTACCTAAGCGTAATAATGCCTATGCGCTCGTTGCGCCGCCTCCGCGTGTGCAAGCGAGTCGCGCTTTTGTTTTAGAAAGCGAGCAGCGAGCGTTCGGCGAGTGCATCGGGCGAAAAGTCGAGGAATGACGGCACCGGAAAAGTTGGGAGTCGAGCGCTCGCTCTGCTCCTCCTCGTGCTGCTTATTCCGGGACGTCGCGGAGGGGCGGCGCCGAGTTTTTGGCGTTCGCGGACGAGGATTTATTTTTATTTTGCAGAGCCGTTCGAGGCCGAGCCGCTGGCGTTTAGTTTTTCGCGTGGCTCGCAGTCAGTCACCTACCAACTCAGCAGTAATGCGAGTGCGTCGCAGTAACGAGAAGCGCACCGGCAATTTAATGAATCCCCGACAAACTGCGGACATACGAGCGAACATTTTTTCGTCGCAGTAACATCTTTCTTAGTTCGACGACGCGACGAATTGCCGGTTGCCGGCTTAATTTATTGCCATCATAATGAGAGGATAATTAGTTTGGGAAGCAATTTTCACGAAATACAAGGAGATTTATTTCGCCCTCGATGCCCGGAGATATTTTTATAATTAAAGGGGGCAACTGAGAGATAATTTTGATATCGGGGCAGAGGGGCGTGTCGTTGCAGTCTTTGTTTAAGGCTCGATGATTGAAACCGTGCAAAGACGTCGACGCAGCCTTGCGACGCGCGGATTTTCGATTTTTCTAAATGACCCACCGAGTCGCCATGTTTCCGATCAATGCAAAACAAAATCTCGAGTTATTCGGGCAAAAACTATTCCAATATTACGCCCCGCGGCGCTTCACCGACGGTTAAACCGAAATGAGTTGAACGAGTGCGGAAAATATTTTAAAATAACACTTATTACAAATATAACAGTAAAATTACTATGTGTACAAAGGAATGCTGCTGCTGCTGCTGCTGCTGCTGCATTATGACATTAAACGTGAATTGCGCTATTACACGGTGCATATTAACTCGGGCTGGTTACTGCTCGACCTAACGTCGAGTGGAACGGTAACGCGTAACCCCGTTAACGTATCGTTGCTAAAGTACAAAGGTTGATTCTTCAATCGACAACAATTCAGAATCTTGCTTATTTCGACTTGAAAAATAATGAAAGCCGAGTTAAGAAAAAGTAGCCTAATTTAGATGTCAAGTGCGAGTTCTGCGCATGTACAAGTACCCAGTATCGAGGCTTTATTAAACGCCGAACGCTGATCTTGATTATTTATCCAACAATTGATGCAAGTGCGGAGCTGCATTTGCAAGCGTCGGAATTTCCACGTCCCTTTGCGTCTAAAATGTTATAGAATTCGAGAATTTAGGTTAATACACCGAGAATTAATTTAAACGAGAAAAATCGAAGCGAAAACACGGTTAAAAGAAGTTAATTTGCTCAACACCTTGACCTCCTACCAATATACTCTAGCGCTTAGACTGAAAATTCAATCGAGCAGAGTAATGCAAATGGTAATACACTCGAATAAATCAGAGGCTTAAGGAATGACTATAGATGCTGGCGCAAAACGGAGGCGCGAGAAGGAAAAAATTTCGAAAAAAATATATTGTTCACGAGGCCCGCGATTGTAGTGGTCGTTAATAATATCGCAATATGTCAGCTATTGGCTAGAAAGTGTTAAAAAAGATATTTCAAATTTGTTTATTGCGCAGCGCAACCTATTTCCTTGATTTCATTATCGCTAATTTGCTTCCTTTCCTTTTCCACCGGCAAACGATGCAGGAATTGTATCGGAAAAGTGGGTAATTTTTGCCAAACGGCCTCCGTTTGACCCGATAAAAACTTATCTTGGCCAATCATCAGCGAGCAATAAAATATCAGAGCGCTCGGGTTTTACAATTCGGCCGGCGATTTCGAGCGCGAGCACGCGGATGATAATCCGCCGACGGAAAAAATTCCCTGAATTCCATTTGAAATCGAAGATAAGTACACCACGACTAAGCCTGCGATCGATGCAGTTCTCGCTGCCTTACGTTTTACGACCAGTAAGCGCCACACACCCACACACGCAGAGCCGCGCGCAGAGACGCAGCGTGCGTCTCCGCGTCAATTATCGAAATGAGATCGTCGTCCTCCTCCCGAGTGACGCGTATAAAAATCTTATATTCTCACGAGGGCGGCGTTCGCTCCGGGAAAGCAATTAATTCGCGCCTGATCAAAAGGGACGCAGCAGACCTGCAGCCCCAGCAGATTAATCCCGCGAGTGCATTGATCGTAAGCGTCGCAAAAAGTATCCGCGGGGGTCCTTAACCTCCGGGGAGACCGCGAGCTTATGCGCGCTCATTCGTTTCGTGGCGTCGCGTCTCGCGTCCGTCACGAGTCGCGCGCGGACGACGACGGCGACGACGCTTGCAACGCCGGGCCCTTGGACTCGAGTCGCGTCGCCAGTGCGCGGCTTCGTCGGCTGATACGCGCGTCCCGCACAATGCCGCTGCGATGCGCCCAAAGCGATTCGCGAGGATGCAGCAGAGAACTAGGCGATTGTTCCGTGCGTCCGGGTAATTACCGAACGAACAGACTCACGACTCGGTCTGCCCTTTTCTCTTCCCCCCGGCCACCCTCTGCTCCCGCTGGTTATATCATTTCAGGATGGAGTCGCTCTTAATCCGACTCGCTAAAGTACGACGTCTGGACTCTAATAAGGGCCGAGATGCGTCGGTCGGGACATTCTTCTCGAGCCATGCGAGCGCGAACGAAGATTGCGACCTTTCGGTTTGCGAAAATTAAAAGTAGATCGCAAGCGCTCGTCGAGCCGCGGCTGCTGGCGCTTTTCCGCTGACAAGAACAGAAGTGCTTTATTCTTCCACGTTCCAAAAAAGCAAATTCTTCCGGATGGAGAAAGATAATCCACGAGATATTCGACTGCTCCCATGGTGTCTAAGTCTGCGAAAATCAAGATTCACTCGAGATCAGGGCTGCGCTTGAGCGAACACACGGTACACGGTAAGTTAATTAGTCGAGTGACGACATTACAGGATTTACCGGTGCTCGGATTCGGTTACGTAAAAATTATTGGGTTTTTCGGACGAAGGGGCCGCGCTTTGTCGCGTTGCTGCGACTTACGTGCGACCAATTTTTAAAGCTTTCGAGGATTAAAAAGCTGCGTGCTCAACACGCAAATGAGTATCAGTCCGAAAGGATCAGCTGGGGCTAATGTGAACAAATTGACGAGCAGCAGCAGTAGCACGTGCACCAATGGGGTTCGCGAGTGAAAAGGAAGGGGCGGCCTGAGGCGGGGGCGGGCCGGGGGTAAAAATGTCAAACTCGCGACGACGATACGCGGCTAAGGCCTTTCAACGGTGGGAAAGCTGGGGTGCGCGGCATCGGCTCCGAGACAAGTAGGCATTATGTCGCAAGCCATCGGAATCGGAAACTGAAAAGTTTCAGAGCCTCGCCTATCTCGCGCGCTGCGGTCGAGAGAGACGGAGAATTGAGAGAAATATACGGCGAGAGGACGAGTTTTCCAGAGTGATCAATGGCGCATCAGACAATGGCCCTAGGCGGCTCTATTCTCCGGGCAGCAGCGAGGCAAAGAGAGGCTGCTGCTGCCACTTGGCTGAGGGGGCGAGAGGGCGCGGACGAATAGACTCGTCACGTCTCGAGGTGATGCGCGCGAGGCTGCTCTCCTTATTCTTAACACCTTCCATTCGTAACTTCCCGTTCCTCCAGCAGCAGTAGCTCGACTCGCTGATTTTATTTTCTGTCACACGCTCGCCATCTTGGGAGGAAAAGCGCGCGCGCCTCTTCAATTACGGGGCTGCGAGGCTCAATTGACACTCGGTATCGGCGGCGCCTCCTCCTCGAGAGCGACTTTCTGATTAGGCGACTTGTTCGCGATCCGGACGTAAAAATGTAGCCACGTGCCTCGGCAATTCGTCATCGCGACGCGCACGTACAAACTATAAGTGCCACCACTCGCTCGACACCATTACAATCCTCCCCCCCCCCATTGTCGATGCTCTACGATCAGTCTATTTCCAGAATCTACCGCAGTTACAACTATTACGCATTGTCTCGGAAGAGGGTAACGTCGATCGTCGCGCTCGCTTATGTCGGCTTGTTGCTGCACGACGGCGCGTATTGATTACCGCCTCTCAAAATGCAAGCCCTTAAATCAAGCTATTAATTTCCAGCGTTTTCTTCCACGGCGAACGCAACGATTATAATTATGAAGGGCGAAAAAGAATCGAAAGAGGCGATGTTTGCGGATGAGAGCGCAAGCGAAGATGAATCTCTCGGCATTGCATTTCGCCTTAGAAAAATGAAGGCCAAAAAGCGCGGCATTAAACACAGTAATTAAAAGAGAGGTGGAGGACGGAGGGGAGGGAGGGGGGACCTTGAGAGAGTTTTGAAAAAGGCCCCGCTGGTAAACATCGCTAAAATGAAGAAAAAGTATCACTTGCCGAAGATTCATGCGTTATCCCCCCGGTTATCAAGCTCGTTCGATCTATGAAATTATCGATCCGACAAAATAATCGGCCGGCGTTCGAAAAGTTGCCGCGCCGAGGGCAGCGCAAATACATCAGAGAGAGCGCGAGTCGAAGCGCCAGGGCTGACTTTCGAGCCTCGCTGCGGAATTCGTGAAAAAATGAGGAGCGCGAGAGTGTGCGTGAAGGCGAGAGGAAGACGAGTCCTGAGAAACTCTGCTCGGGAAGGGGAGAGAGGGGAGGACTACTCAGCGGCGGCGTCGTCGACGCGACCGGGGGTACTTTAGAGCCGAGAAACTTGCTCGGGCAACGGTACATCCGC
The DNA here is from genome assembly GCA_018907185.1 of Platyscapa corneri. Lineage (NCBI taxonomy): Eukaryota > Metazoa > Arthropoda > Insecta > Hymenoptera > Agaonidae > Platyscapa > Platyscapa corneri. The sequence continues at coordinate 1,903,039 of JACCHW010000019.1, read as the reverse complement.
GCTCGCGCACACACACACACAGAGAGGAGGCCGGGAAACAGCTTTTCTGCCTCCCCGCCGCTCGGGCCGCGACGTAAGTAAAGCTCGAGAGCTACAAACACCGACGCGCATTCCAGACTCGCGGATCATCGAGGGACCCGTGCGATACGCGTGTGCACGCGTGCACGCACGCCCGACCCCCTTTCTGTCGAATCGAATGCTCGCAAACTTCTTTCTGTCAATTATCGTCCTCGTTTCGTTCGGGGCTGAAATCGCATTGTCGACGTTGATTACGGTTGCGCAACGGACCAAATGCGCCGGCAAAAGAGGCGGATTTACGTAAGAGGCGCAACGATCCGCTTATTACGAACGCGCGTTAATTAATCACTCCGAGTTGTGTTAATGAGTGCTCCTCAAGAAGGGAGAGGGGGGCTCCTGAGTGGGTCCCCCGCGACTCGCGTCGGTTCGCGCACTGTTTTTAAAAAGCGCTCGCTACTCTCGCGTGGATCGCCGAGCGATTTGTATTGTGTCGGCGGCGCGAGGCTGGATGAGAGTCGTTATTAACGAACGAGCGAACGAGCGAACGAGCGAACGAGCGAACCAAGGCTCTCGGGCTCGCGCGATCGCTCGTACCGTTAGGAGCGCGCGCGCGACGCCAATCGATCGATAAAATGAAAATGTGTAACATCGCTGAATCAAATTGACGTGTGCGCACGGCCCTGATGGCACTGCGTGGGCGACGCTAATGCGCTGACGTCGCGATATCGGACGCTTCGCGAGATTTTCGCAATGCGCTTCTGCTTCGTTATTGCGCGCGAATTGTGATTTATGGACATTGGTAGGCTCCTCCTATTGTGGAATAAGTAGCCGGTGCTTTCCCACGTGCATAAACGCAAAAGTCGCCTGGCGGCGTCGAGCCCAAGTGTTGCACGTGATTTTTGGAAAGCGCGGAAATCGACGACGTGTTCGAGCCTTTATATCTGGGCTGCGAGACCGTAAATACCTACCCTAACTTGCGAATTGGCTTGTGCGAAACAACAGTGTATTGTCGCGCGTGCCTTTGCCGATGCAAGCCTCGTTTTAAAAGTTAATAAATTTTTCATCGAGACCAGCGCGTGTGTGTACGTTGCTTGGCAAACGGGAAGCATATTTGTGTCAACCGTAGATACGATAAGACAGTACGTATACCTACGTAGTCTTTTTATTTTCGTAATTTTTTCCTTCGGGTCAGCTTAACGCCGCTTCTTAAAGCGACTGCCATAAAGTACCGTTCCTCTCTCTCTGTCCGGCTTCCGTTACGCAACAAATACAAAATTCGTGTATAGATTGCTGAAATATGTATTTAAAACTCGTTAATTTATTCAAATATAATTTATTTTACGAATCTACGCGTTGTTGAAAAATGTACTGTTATGGCATTATAGGTGTATTCGTTCTAAAATAACATTTCGGTAAATACGCTGAATAATAAAATTTTGTTTAAATAGATTTTTCGATAACATTATCAAATTAATTTGAACAATAGCCCGTTTCCCCGAGAGCGTCACGTCGTAATTTTTGCATTTGCAGCCTCCTTTTTACGTCTTTTTTCCTTGGAGCATTACTTTTTTAAACTAGAAAAAACCTTTTACCTTCTTCTGCCATCTTTAAACAATTTTTCTTATTTTTTAACGTTTTCGCCGAGAAAAATTTCACTTTTAAAAAACACTCGGTATATTAAGACGAGATGACGGCAAAAAGTTTCAGAAAAACTTCTGACTTGCGATAAATGCAAGAACATTCTTACCTAAAACGTGCGTTAAAAATAGATGACTGTTTTTAACGATAATATTTAGTTGCGACGGGGAATAAATTTTTAAACGTCTAAGGAGGACAGTTTTTTTACTCGCTCGAATGTTTTCTCTTCCATTAATTGCAACTCGCTGGATTCGTTAGCACTGATAAGATATTATGTTTCCTGGCAAAAAGATTATAAACTCTGTCGATTATTGCTTGTCAATCTTGCGAAAAGTAGACGCTCGATATTTTTCGAAGGTGCACACCATTTCCAAGTTGTAAACAGATTAGACCAAGTCACGATTCGTTAATTTTTAATATTCGCTTAGCTCGACTGTCCTCTTTGCATCCACCAATGGGGAAAAAAAATTACAGATTCGTCAAAAAGCAAATCTACTCGTGCATATTTTATTCACTTTTGCGATAAATCTCATCGCGCGCGCACACATACATCATCAACAGGTAGATCTTATTTTTACCGAGATTCTAGCGGCTCGAGTTATTTTCCGATTCAAAACATGAATTCAAACTCATTTTGCGTCTTTGCTTTTACCAAGAGTAAACGCGTATAAGACACGAGACGTAAGACGCAAGAGAGCAATAATTCTTCGACTCAGGATTACTTCCAGGTATTTATTTTGATTATCGTATACGAAGTCTCTTCACGAAATTTTGAAATTAATCGTATATATGTATTACCCATTAAAAAAGGCCGAAAAAAGAATCGAGTTTCGGTTCGGCCTCTATCAACGGTATCAACATTTTTAAGGCGCTTACCGAACGACAGACATAAATCCAGCGATCGGGTGGCGGGGAGGGGGGGGGAAAGGAGGAGGGCTGGGCTAGGCTAGTTAAAAACGACACGGCGCGGTCCTACGAAAATAGCTTCGTACGAAGCGTAATAAACCGGTATACCGATAAATAACTAATGGCGAAGTCGCTTTTCCCCCGTTCCCCTCCACTCGGCGCCGAGCCGATCGAATCGAAGAGCTGCCCCTCACCCGTGTCACCGAACCGACCCGAGTCCGAGGCGCGGCGCAATTTCGTTAACTTCGTACCTACGACGTACCACCCGACACGATGACCCCAATAACGAGAAGTGGTCCAGCTATCTGGAAAACTCCCAAGGATGCCCAACGAGCGAGCGAACGAGCCGCTGGCCGGTAGCGAAACTACAACTGGCACTCGATTTTAAGGGGTTCGGGGACTGGGGCTACTCGGAATCACGATAAGGGCGGCGCAAAGGGGAAAAGTTCGGCGTCGCTCGTCGCCGGCTTTTAACAAGTGTGGCCGCGCTCGGGTAAGTGCGCGTTCTGCCGGAATAAAACCGAGGCTCCCCTCGAGTACGTCTGCGTGCCTCGCGATCGCCGGGGGAAGCCATGCGATAATTAAATCTACAGCGGCGAAGGCAACGCGCCGACTAAAAGCGCGAGACCGCAACCTTTTTCTCCTTATTCCGTCGTGCGAAGAGACTGCGAAAGGAGGAGGAGGAGGAGGCAGAACCGTTGCGCGACCCTCCTTATTTACGCTAATTAACAAAGAATTTTTGTCATTTTCAAAGGTTACGCGTCCCTCGCGCCTCTGCGGTTCGCTCGCGACGATTCCTTAGCTCTTAGAATGTGGCTCCAGTGTGGTTTCCGACCTTTTTCAACTCTTTGCGTTTAGTGCTCGCGCTAATAAACTCGAAGCAAATAGAGCTTGAATTTCCGCCAAGATGGTGCGGAACGAGGATAATATGCAAGAGACAAAGGCCCGAGAAACATGATCTCTTCAAATTTAATTCGTGCTTCTCAATGAAAATGAACATTATCCGCTATCTGACTTTGCAGGACCTCCCCGCTCCTCCTTCTCCTCCGCTCGCCGGGGAAAAAGGAAAATCTTTTTTTACGATTGTCGCACTCTAATCAAATAATATCGTGCACTGAATTTATTATTTTCGAATGGCTCGAGTGACAAGGCCTGCAGTCATTGACAGTAAAACGACACTCATAAATATTGAGTCAGAGGCGTCCGTTGGCATATAAATCGAGAACGATATCTCTGCAGCTCTTTTAAAAAGAAGCGCGTTTCCATAAAAAAGGAGACAACGAGAAAAGCGAGAAAAGGAAAGATGGACGAAAATAAGGAGGAGCGTCGGTCGGTGCTGCTCGTGTAGCATTACATATGGTGGCCGCCCAACGAGAGAGGAGATTCGAACAAACGAGACCACAACGAGCCGAGTTTGGCAAAATTGAAGGTGCGCTGGTGGTGGTGTAGCGGCGCAAAAACTTTTTGACGCCGCTACACAAATCGACGAAAATTCTAATTTTCTCTCGCGTCCCTCGCGCGCATCTTCGTGCTGCACAGGTTCGTTCGTGCCCACCACCTTTCTTGATTCGTCTTCGTTGGAGGCGCAGCCAACACACGTACGAACGACGAAGGCGCACCGAGTGATCGATTTTAAGTGGGTTGTTGCTACTTAGACCTACATAGCATGTAACAACCTGCGGAAAGCCACACACGCGCTTCGCTGGCTATGCGCGTTTTATCCCACCCACACAATGATACGGCCGCCCGCTTTTTCGCGTTTCTTTGTTTTTGACTGCGCGCGCTGCCTCAGGTTAGATGGGCGCTTTTGTCGTTGCTCCGCTTCTCTATTTGTTGGGGCGGCAAGCGGGCACCCACACTTGCGAATCACAACAACAAATTGTCCACGATAAGGGACGGCCCGGGGGATTTTTCCGGCTGCGAAAAGCCGCCGGTTTGCCTCTGAATAATACAGCTGACATTTGCATGTGCTCGATTGCGGAATAAATTTTGCTCCGACACGCAAAAGTTTGCACAAGATACGGCAAAACATTGCTGCGTTTAAGCGCGGCGAAGAACGGGGCTACGAGTCGAACTCGCTAAATTTCCGAGTGTCGAGTGTCGCTCCTGCCTTATTTTGACACACAAGCAAATTTGAAATTATGATAAATTAATATTGACTGCAAAAACGAGTGCTGATATAATTCAGCAGTTATGGTTACGGCCCCGGCGCAACAAGAGCTACTCCGCGACTCTGTACATATTTATCTAGTTCTCGAAAACAAACTCGACTCGACTCGACTCTAAGCTCCTCTTCGACTAAAAACTGATCCAACTCCGAGTCAACGATGAAATTTCCCCGTCAACCGTGAGACTTTCTACAAGTTTGAATTCAGCTTAGCGCGACGGAGATTGAAAATCGGAGATAAAAAAAATCCATAACTGCGGCGAAGCCTTTTGCATAGTAAATCAAATCGGAATCTATATTCAATGACTGGCTATCAGGGAGGAAAAAACCGAAGCTAAAAAGACACGGCGGCGGCGGCGGCGGCGGCGGCGGCGAATACCGTGCACGCGGACACTAGCGCCACGATTATAATTCCTTTTGGGCTTAACGCCGAGCACGAGTTTCCGATTCCCTTACATTTCGATCGATTATTCCGCGCTACGTACGGAGCGTTTTTTCAATGTAAAAGCGTGTAAACACATGCAAAGTGAAACGACGACGCGTAATCCTCATTAGAATAACAAAGATGTTGCCGTGCGCGTTTTACCTGCGCACCGCATCAGCAACAGCAACAGCAGCGATTTCTTTATCTATAGCCTAAACGTGCCCCCGCACCGCGTACGGAAAACCTCGCGGTGAAATCGAGGGTCACAAAGAACGAGAGATCGAGCTTTCACGGCATCACGGCATGAAAAAAATAAAAGCGGCAGCGGAAAAAGCCTAGGCACGAGAGAGCAAAGTACCGTCGAATGAAAGCCCTCCGCCCGGCATATCCTATCTCTAGTTTGCATCTACCCTGGATGCGGCGGAATGGGACGGCGCCGTCGAAAGCCCCTGAAAAATAGGTGCACGTGCGCGAGGAGGAGAGTTCGCACAAAGACGCTAGAATGCGCGCACCGAGCGGCCGCCGGCTTCCTCTTCGTTTATTTTTCTTTTCTCTCTCTCGGGGCTCTCCCGTCGAGTTTAGTGGCCCGAGCTGCACTCGGTGGCGCCTGCATGGAACGCGGGCAGCCACACGGAGGTGCCACGAAATTCAAAACGGAATAAGTTTACTTCGCCAAAGTTTGGGGGCTGCTGCCGCTCCGCGTTTCACAGCCGCGACAATGAGTTTCGGCGCTTATTGTGCGCGGATTCGGAATCGCGCGATTTTATTGCGCGGAGATAGTTTATCGCGATTGTCAATTTGGAGCTGCGCTGCTGCCGCTCGAGGCTCGGATGCAGCTTTATATCGATTAGTATTAACGGAATGCCGCAGCTCAACATTAACGGGATTTCCGCAGCAGCCTTTTCTCATTAGGGACTCGCTCGCAATGAGATGGAATTTCGGTGGAAACTAAATGAAAATTGGGCGAAGGCTCGATACGCGCGTGAGAAAGGAGAAGGAAGACGGCATAAATGAATAATTAGTTTCTAAGGTATGTGACGGATCGCCGAGGTCAGCAGTCACGCAATTTTTTTTCCTTGCGCAACAATGACAAACTTAAACGCACGCGCCTTTAAAATATATACCTCACGCATAATTTTTTTACGTTGCAGAATATTTTACAGCTCCTTGTGTCAATATTAAAGCAGAAATAAAAGGCGAAGGCCAGAACCACACACAAGGTACCAACGTACAATGACTGAAACACCGAGGCTATTGCGGTTGGTTGGAAGAGCCGAAGCCCCAAGCCCCGAGGCCCGAAGCCCCTTTCAGTTTAACGGAATTTAAAATCGCACGCGCGAAATCAGTTTCATTTTCTACTATTTAAGCGCTGCCCCTCAAGATTTTATAGCTGCTTTGGTATTTCGGTGGCGATAAAATCGTGCCATCCGAACGTTGATAACGCAGGACTCGACCGTTTTGCCACCGCATTGCCCCGGTAATTATATATCGATGAATAATATGCATTGATCTCGCGCTAAGCTGTGCTTCGCGGGCACTGACTTTTAAAGCGTCGCTGCAATTTTATACATCAAAACAGCTCGAAACAGCTTTTGTTGCGTCTATCCTCCAATAAAGCCTTTTATTGCGCACTTCAATAATTACAGGAGAATTATGGAAAAATCATTACGGCAAAGATAGACGGGAGGAGCGGGAGGTTGATTTATAGTGATGGATGAGCAAAGGGACGACGAGGACGATTCCGATACATCATGGGATTACTTTCGGATTGCTCAGGACTTCGGGGGCGTAAAATTGTTTCGGAGCTTAAAATTTTAAGAGTCGAGGAGAAGCTTCGACTGTAATTCTCGATGTAAATTTAAATTGGCAAAGGCTAAAAAGTGTTGCGCATTATTAATGGCAGGAATATTCATGCCAGCCTCACGTTCTGAAAAAAGCGTGTATTTGAAAAGCCGAACCCGTGATTACACGAACCGCTTTTATCGCCAAACGTTATTACCCGTAAAACGTGCGTTACGTCTTTAGGAAAAACGTAAAAGGCGAAAAGGCGAAAAGGCGAAAAAGCGAAAAAGGCGAACGAGCAAAAGGCAAAGAAACGCAAGTACCAAATACCAGAGCAACCGCGGTGGTATCGCGGTTATCGGACTCTCGGTGCCGTTTCTCGCTTATACCTTATCAGCGGCAAGCCTGGCGACGAGGGCCTCCTTGAGGGGCCCCAGCCAGTTGTGGGCCCCGACGAAGCGCTTATTCAGCAGCTTCGTGTGCGGCGCGACCTGAGCGTAAACAGTCTCCAGCTCGAGCACGACCATCGCGTCCCGGTCGCTCGTCTCGACCTCCAGGTGTTCGGCCGACAGCCGAGGGCTGCGCCACGTATCCTCTTCGGCGGCTCCTCGTAGCCGAGCGCTACGTCGACGCCCGCTGAGGGGACTCCATCAACGTGGCTACGGATCGTGGCTCGACAACACGCGCGTGCGAGAGATTCGTCAATCACTCGGCGTCGTCCTCATCCTCCCCCAGCCGGTGCGCGTCGCTACCTCAGCTCTCTCGTTTTTGCGTGGATGGCGCGCCTCCAAGGCTCCCGGTCTCTAGCGCGAATAACCACTGCTTCCTCGTGCCAGCCGAGGGACTCGTTACTGCGCGATCGGCGATTGTAGCTCGCAGGAGCCGCACGTCCGGGTCGCGAGCACTCCGCTAGCCGGTTGCATCGCACGGGGGCTTTTGTTATCACACGCGGCCGGCGCACACTCGAGGGGACGAGGCTGTAGGAGCTGCGAGTGCAAGTGCGAGTGCGAGTACTGCGAGCTGTCGCGTTCGGCAAGGACTGCCGTGTGGAGTGTCGGCTGAGAACTGACTGCTCGGGCGGCGGCGAGGCAAAGGCGGCGGTAGTGGCGGGGGCGGGCGGCGGCGGCGGCGGCGGCGGCAGCAGCAGCAGCGAGCGGCCTCCTCTCTCACCTCCGCCATGGTCCAGCGCGCTTGGGTTTGCTTTGAGTGACGCGTACACCTTCCTTTCTCTCTCACTCCCCTTCTCGCTCCGCGTCGCCGTCGTCGTCGTCGTCGTCGTCGTCTGCTACACTCTTGCGCGATTACGCTCGCTTCTCTTCCCTCCTTCTCTCTCTCCTCCGCGACTGCACACGTATATCCTTGCGACCGAGCTCTCGGAAGAGGATGAGAGAAAAGCGAGTTACCCGTGTGCGCGCAAATCTTTCATCCGTCTCTATCTTTTCGCTCGTTGCGCTCCCCTCGGCTGCTTCCCTTTCGCTCCTTCTTTCGCACACGCGCATACGGTAACGCCGACACGCGGTGTTGAGTCGCTCCCTCCGCCGAGTTATTTTTAATAACGAACTAAAACGATAAGAAACATAACGCCGGCGAGCTGCTTTTTTCCCGCTGGCTCCTTGCGAGTGAGCGAGTGAGCGAGCGCCGGCAGAATTAAGCAGTGCGTGCACGGGGAAGCTTTGTATTCGCTCCTAGTTAAAGTGCTCGTTTCACGAGAGCCGCTGGCTCGAGACTTTCAAGGAGTATCTCTTGTTGCCAGCACGAGTATCGGTGTGCTTTACTTTGTGCCATGTGTTTTAGTAATTTCAACGACCTTTATCGACGAAATAACGGTTTATTGCGAGTACACACTCCTCGAGAGCAGCGATTAAGTAATTCGCAGGAGCGAATGCTCGTTAAAAGGAGCTTCTGGCCCCGATGCGCGTGTGTGTACGTGCATGCGCAATGCGAATCCGGAATATCGCATGGAAATTTTGCTCGCCGATGACAGTCGGAGATTAAAGGCCTAGAGCTGGAAACTGCGTACGTCACAAGTGCTCCTAATCGGTGAAAAGTTTTAATATTAACAAACGGCAGACAAACGCGAGTAACGCCGCCCCGAGTCGAGCTTTGCGCTTCGCGCGATGGACGAAATTAAAAAATTTTTTAAATTGGAAAAAATTGAAAAAAATTAAAAATAGGGACGATAAACTTAAAGCTATCAACTGTTAATGCCCGGCGTAAATTATGCTGAAAGGAGCTTTTGAAAAACACAGCCTCTTTTCTTTTCTTTACTTTTCCTTACTCTTCTTTCCTTTTCTTATCCTTACTCAAGACAACGCTAATTAGATATACTTTTGCGAATGCTCGAGCGAGAAGAGACGCTTCCAGCGAGATTTTTATATACCAGTTGCATTTTTTCATCAAACATTTTAGCTGTTCGAGTAATATTTTATTCCGTGAAAGTAAAAACATCGAGGAGCATTCCATTGCATTAAATGCTCGGCAATGCTTTTTACTCGGGAGAATCCTCTGGAATTAATCTTAATACTGAATTCCCGGCAAAGCGGCGCAAGCATTCGTCCGGCATTCCTCGATACCTATGAATAATTTACTTTCGATCAACGACCAAATCCCAGTCGCTCGCTCAATTTCATCGGCAACCTGTTCTTTCGACTCTAGCCCTTTAAATGCGGGCGCGGGGCGGCGGGAGGGTCCCTCACGAAGAAACCCGGCCCCGGCCCTTGTTACACACACACACACCGCGCGCGCGCGATTAATAGGACACAGTTCCGTGATGTCCTTTTTTCAGCGGCACTACCTTTGCCGGAGAGCGGGAGGAGAACCCGAGGCACTGCCGCTGGGAAGGGTCTCGACTCTTGGCAGACGCCGGCGAATCCTACCGTCGTCTGTTTCGGTCGTTCCTTATCGGGGTTGGTGGAAGCGAGCCGAGAGAAAAGCGGCAGCGGATTTTTTCCCTCGCAACGCCGCCGCTGGTGCTCGGAGGTAAGCCACGGAGAAGAGGGGAGAGAGAGAGAGAGAGAGAGAGAGAGAGAGAACAGCCCACTCGTGCTCCTGTCGCCTCAAGCCGGCAGCACTTTGGCAAGGGCGACACAAAGGCGGGAATTTCTTGAGATTCAAAGAGAGCCAGGCGAACGAGAGAAGGAAACAGTTCTGCTGCTGTTCCTCGTTTCTCCCTCCCCCTCAGCCCCTTTAGTTCTTTCTCTTGCTCTTTCTTCTTGTCCAAGTCCGAGAGCATTATTCGCGGGTGTCTTGTTTCCTCCGTACATTTTTTGAAATATCCTCGCCATGTTTTTCCTTTTTTTCCACAAATTTTCCTGCGCTGCTCCGCTCTCAGGAACTGGCGTGGAAACTATTTAGCTCGGCTCGTGATTTTATTTCACCTCAAAGGTTCTTTGATTTCAAGTAGTACATGAAACACGTTTCAAACTGCGGCCGCTTGTGTCAATATTTAATTGCGAAGGAATAAGAGACGACATAATTCCGGGAAACAAACTGGTAATTTTCAGCGACGCACTAGAATGTTGACTTGTAATTTGGCTAATGATTGTTTATAACATTTTTTCGGCCGAGCCACTGGCCGATTATTATTTTGTTATAGCCTGTGGTGTTTAAGATGCCATTGCACAAAGTGCTCTGCTAAAGACGACCGCAATTTACGACAAAAATCTCTCTCTCTGGAGGAGCATTTTTTAAAACCGAGTAAAAGAAAGCGAAAGACACTTCCCTAAATTCTTAATTCTTCCGCCCCCCCCCCCAAGCAACATCCAGCCGCGGTATTCAGACTCTTGTGCTCAAAACACACATCCAGGGCGCTCCATCCGCACCCTCGCACACGCCACCGACGTTCTAATCCCGCTAAAGGACTTGGCTGGAAATTCTTAAGCTCCCCTCGCCGTCGCCGTCGCCCTCGATGCACACCCACATAAACACACGTGGCCACGCGCTTTTTACCTCGTTCCCTCGTCTTCTTTTATCATCGAGCTATGACTGCTCGCAACCGCACACCATCCCTGCTCCTTGCCCTTGCCCCCCGCAACAGTCGCCCTCGTCTCTCATTTCGCGTGATGTATTATTCCGAGGCGGGCGTCGCGCGGCTTTAATTGACCCTGCCTTGATTTTTAGTCGAGAGCTCTCGACGGAGAAAGAGCGAGCGAGCGAGATGGAGAGCCAGGGGGGCGAATGAGACAAGGAGAAAGAGGCGCGAGTCGCGTCTCGCAGGGAGGCTGATGACACGCACACGGGCATGCGCGACGCGAGCGAAAAGGGGTGGACACCCCGTCCGTCTGTTTTTGTTTTTCTTTTCGGCCAAAGAAAGCACGCATTATGAGATGAAACCGAGCCCCATCCGCGATCGGCGGCAGTGGCAGCGTCGCCATCGGCTGGGTGCGATGGAAGCGCAAGTGCCAATACGTCGCGCGACTGCCGGCGATGAGCAGGAAATCGGAAGGCGCAGGAGTCGCGCGGGACCTTGTGCGACAGCCGATGGTGACATTCGACAAGCCGCCCGATTGTGATGGCAAAGCCAAGATCAGGCCGACGAGGAGTTACGAAGTCATTATACGCGCGAATGCGCGAGCCGTCCACGCGAAAGAAGAGACAACTCGAGTTTCAATGTCCGTTGCCGTGAAAAAGGGGATACAGCCGGAGAGAGACCGAAGAGCCAACACTCACCCCGATAATTTAATGAAAATGGAGATAGGTAGCTTTTACGTCCTTCCTTGTGATTCGGCTTATTCTTTTTGTTTTCGCGGCCTGGAGCTCCAACTTTGGATTACCACCGAATCACACATTCCAAACTTGAAGGAGCCAATCGATATTTTGTTACCAGCCAATATTTGGAAACCGTGCTGTGCCATTATCCCGGCAATTATTTTCTTTCAACAACCCACCAACAGTTATTACCGAAGTGCACCACCTATCGAGCACTAGTTCAACTGCAACGGATTAACGCAGTGACGTCCGCAGTCTGCAATAGGTGTGCAAAGGCAGAGAAGAGAGCAGAGGCACGATGATTTATGAAAACTTATAAACCGGCACTGCAATGGCAACTTTTGCTAGCAGATGTAAAACGCATTTCTGCAGTAACGTTAAATTATTAAAATTTTAATTTTAAACTAATGCAGCTACTATAGTGGGAGAAATGAAAAAAGCGCCGCGCTGTACATATTAAGTTAGAGCCGTGTCGAAATTATACCTCATCGTGGATTCAGTCCCGAGTATCACGACAGGGGCGTATAAAGTTTGACGAAAATGACTGTTTTTCTGAATATACGTGTGTATATGTGTATAATCCAAATGTGCATTGCCGCGTTAATACCGTGGCTCTTGCCGTGCATAGGAATGAGGAAGAAGGAATTCAGCTTTGCGGAACAAAAAATAAACACGGCAGCGGGTAATATTTGCTCTGGTCTACATATGTACGATTCTACCTTGTAACGCGATGAAACTTTACGTGCGTGCGGGATAATAAATTGTAGAGACCAGCGCTAAGTATCAGGTTAAAGGGGATGCTACGCTTCGTTATACTAAAACCAAATCGAGTTACTTTCCGTTAATTTGTTGCGTATTAGTTGAAGAGCCCGGAAATGGGGTTCGCCATTAGTAAATTAATTTTCGCAAGATTCAGCGACGTAAGATAATACGCGTTATTAAGAGTCGTTAAAAAGAGAACGTAAAAATCCCAATAGCTCTTAGCGCTCGTGGAAGAAACGAGTGTTGTAAATTACCGAGGGCGCAGATTCCACGCGCGCCCGTGTGTGTACGGCCGCGAATGCATGTATTCATGTGGAGGCAGGCAACGCCGCGGCGAGGATTCCCGATGAGCAGAATAAGGCGAGAACAATGAGCAGAATTGTGCCGTACATTGATACGTTATCAGGCGTGTGCCGATCGGAAGTTGAGAACCCTAGCGAATCCAAGGGATGGACGAACACGCAAGTTGGCGTGTTACGGATTCAGCGCCACACTTTCTTTTCCTCTCCTCCCGGTCTTTTTCGTTCGCACTCGCTTTGCCGCAACACATTAGCCAGGCAGTATCTCTCTCCCTCGCTCTCGCTTCCCACCCCCCCCGCCACCCCCCGTCGGAATTGCAATCGTGCGACCTTTGCCATCCCTCTTTTATTAAAGTAAGTTCTCGCCCCGTCGAGATGTTCAACAAAAGAAAACCCAAACACGAAATAAAAAACAAGCGGAAGGGAGACAGAAAAGTGCAGGTGAGATCAGTCATGGAGAAAATAGCTGCACACAGACACATAAATCTTTCACGTTGGCTAGTGTCGGCAGGGTACTTAGCGAAATCCTTTTTTACTCGCGTTTTACGCTCTTTTTTATTTAACGAGCTGCTGGACACCTTTTTACTTTACGGATGACTTAAAGAGCTCGAGAGCACGATAGATTTAAAAAACTGAACCCATTGTTTCTCGGTGTAAGTATTCGTTAAGAAATGGGTCAAATTAATTTTCAGAGGCGGAAAAATTATTTAGATTTCCGGCCTCTTCTTCTTCTTCTTCTTCTTCTTTATCCTGGCGCGCATTGTTTTAAGTTGAATCGGAAGTGTATGCGTCAAATTGAACGCGGGCCAGCGTAATTAATCATTTCGGAAATATGCGCGATTATGAATAAATACAGACGAATTTATTTCGCCGCGCATCCACTTATATTCCTTAATACATTTTTCATAACATTCTTCGCAGCTACATTCAAGCGTTATTAAAATAATTACCCCCGGGCTGGGCTTTACAAATAATTGAGCGGAATTATGTATTTGTATAAATTTATGGTAAATCCCGGGCTTCGGAATCAGCACCATGCAAGAGCGCCGGTATTTTAAGGTCAATCGATAAAGCTTCCAAAAGATTACCGCGGTATGCAAACAAAATCCTCATTACTCACGGGAGAATATTAATTATGCGTAAATACGGGGTCGCGAGTGTCGGGGAGCGGACGCCAAGCGCGAAAGGGCGCGCAAAGTTCAAGGAGAGCAGCAGCAGCAGCAGCAGCAGTTTGGCACAATGAAGTAATTTCGCGCGTTCTCTTTTCGTCGCCGCCGCCGTTTTCTTCTTTTTCTCCTCCTCCTCCTCCACCTTGCATTTCCGCGAAATCGGTTTTTCCTATTCCCGGACTCGCGCACACTTGGTCACGACTGCCGCGGTGTCTTGCCGCCCGCAGGCCTTTCTTTGTGCTCGCACCGGCTGGGAATCGAGCGACCCGATGATGGACTTTGCGAGATATTGCTGCGCGTTATTGTTCCCGCGTACGCCGCCGATGACGAGAAGAAACGCGACGGGAGCTTTGCTCTATTTTACGTTCGATCCGCGGTAAGAGCGTCAGATGTAAAGCAATGTAACACAAAAGTGGAGGAGAATACGTGGGCGTAGGAGCGCGCGATTGTCTGCCCGAGAGGGGGAGGGAGCGAAAAAGGGATGAGCACGAGCGAAGGGAGGTTTATATAAAGGCTTGTAAATAAAAAGGCCGAGGGATAGGCCGTAAATAACGCATTAAAGTTATTCTCATTTGATTTACGAATGGGGGTGTATTTAATTTACTCCCATCTCTTTTGCATGAAAAGGACGCGCGAGAAGAAAGGGAGTGGTGCAGGATAAAGAGAAAACTACTGAGAATCAACGAATACGCGCGTACATATATACAAAATTCATTTGCGCCGCCTCAATTGAATATTCGCGCTATTACATAAATTTGCATTTTCGAATGACGCTGCGGAGATAAAAATCGGGCTCCTTCTTGGCTTCTTCCTTCGCTCGTTTATTTCATTCGTTTACGACTATTTATAATATATCGGTGTACAAGGCAATTAGGTTTCATTGGCGCGCTGCTAAATAAAACTTTTATTAAAAATGACTATCCTCCAAATGCCTCGACGCGAGTAAAAAAGTAATATTCACCACAGCGGTAAATGATTTTTACTTAAAAACAATCCATTCCCTGTTATCTGCAAAATGTTTAGTGCGCGCAACTGATTTCTAATGTAAACATAATGTAGCTGCTACGGCTCTTTTGGAAATGAAATTTTTAATAGAATCGTGCGACTGCAATTATTTTAGAATGCTCGAGTTAATTGTTTCTAATTATTCGATCGACTGACTTACTCGCCTACACATGAACACGAAACGTCGAATCGGGCAGATAAATATCATCGTGCCGTTTGACAAGTTGCTGTCTCCTTTTAATTAATATAATCAACGAATGTAACAATTTCCACCGATCCAAATCTGTTTTCCAATTTTATCGCCGCACGCGCGGATTTTGCGTCGCCAATTCGTGCGATCGTCAACGATTAATATGGAGCGTTAATTTGAATATTTCGAAGCAACGAAAAGAGGAGCTCGTGCGCGGAAAAGTATGTATGCAGGTTAATAAAAAATTTGCATGAATGTACGAAAAAACTTTTTGTTGTTATCGCGTATAAAATTGAATTAATTAAGATTCAACGTGTACGGTCGAATTTAAATTTACAACATTTTTTTTAACGTATTCCCGGCATTTATTCTAAATATTCGAATAATGTTTATGCCATTCGGTATTGAATAATAACTACTTTTTTATGCTTTAGCAGGTATGCGGCGGCCAGGTTCGACTAAAAACGAATAATGTAATCGTGTTCGCTGCAATTACGATATAATGAAATTAATATTTATTTTCATTTAGCTTATTAAGCCGCGCGTTTTTTCACGAACATCGGAAGTAATTCGCTGCCTTTTTTATCATCGGATTTTAATACTTTGTTAAGGGGCACATCGAAAGATATCACCAAAGGCATCCATCACCGAGGATTTATGTAATCGTTGGGCGCGTTTATTTGGTCGACGTTTTCCTCGAAGCCCCGATATAATTTTATCACGTTGATTAGCTATTTATGCAACAACCCTGCGAGTACTTATCCCCGAGCACCATAAACTGCATTCATTTGCAATTACAAAACACGCTACGTGCAAATGCAGAACAAAAACATAACGACGGATCCAGTTATTACTTCTTATTTGCACGAATTTTTAATTCCCGACTTTTTCCAACCCAGCTGTCCAAATAAATTTTCCGTTCGTTTCATTACTCGGTGAGCTAACAATGCGCAACTCTGCCGCGTGCATTCGGCAAAACAAATTACAACGTCGAATATT
The DNA here is from genome assembly GCA_018907185.1 of Platyscapa corneri. NCBI lineage: Eukaryota > Metazoa > Arthropoda > Insecta > Hymenoptera > Agaonidae > Platyscapa > Platyscapa corneri. The sequence goes on along the minus strand of JACCHW010000019.1, from coordinate 1,886,973 downwards.
ATTAGGCCATTAAAGCGGCGCTCGGTATAAATCTTTATCGGGGAAAATTACCATTAACAGACGTATTCGCGAGGCAAAACAACACTTTCTAATTCCATCGGATGAAACCACCGATGCTTAACCAGTGCCCCTTTTTATTTGCCCCCGACTCTTCGCACGTTGATTCGAGCGAGCGCCGCCGTTAATTGTGCAAGCCATTGAAAACGAATCGTCACTGGTAAAAAGATAGCTGTGATAATGATTTTTTGCGCGAAAACGTAGGGTAAAAAATTAATGACGCTCTAGGCGGCCAGTGGAAAAAATTGTATCAAAGCGTTCCTGAAGAGATCGGCGAGGATAGATTGGCGCATAAAGTGCGAGCTCGAGCTGGAGTACGTGGCAAATCGAATACGGAAGAATAATCCGACGTCAGAGGTGAATTCCAGCGTCGGCAATCGCACAAGTGACTCTGCGGACGATCCCGGCGTTTTTAATTAAAAGTCCCGTGTCGTCTGGGGCAAACGCTTAGTATCGTAGCTTCAGCCTCTACCTCGCCGGTGTTGTGATCTTTCCCGATTTCTCGGTGGCAGTCCGAGTGCTGGCGTCGCTTCCTCGTCGCTCCAGGAAGTTCCGAGAGAACAAACGCAACTATGCGAAGTCGTTGACTCCGGCGGCCCGGGGAGCATCGACTGCATAAAACATTAATTGAGAAGTTCTCTCTCTAATCCCGTCGCAAGTTCCCTAGGCGAGGGGCAAGAAGAAATTGAATCTCACGCTGGCTAAAAGAGGCGAGACTGGCGAGCGACGACCAGCGACGACCAGCGGCCTTCGTTTATCGATTCCCGACTCTTATACTTGATTACGCTTTCGAGGGCCTCACGGCAGGACTCGCGAAACAAAGAGCTTTGATCAAGCGCAGCAATAAACAACGCGTCAACTTTTTGTCCATTTCCTCGTCGAATACTTTTCCTTTTACCTCCCTTTTTCCTTCTCTGTGTGTGCGTGTTCGACGACGCTAATAAGTAGTCGAGAATCCATGGCTTAAGCAGCGAGTAACTCTACACTCTAACGAGTTCCTCCGGACAATGGCGGCATATTTCCGGATACTTTTTTTTAGACACATAAATGGCTTTTAATTAAGCTAACTTTTAAATTGGAACTGGCGCCTTTTCGTGTATTTGCGGTGTACGGCGCGCGTTCGAGCCACTTTAGAATGTTTATCAAAAATTTCACGCGGAGGGTAATTTTCTTACTAATTCAAAGCTAAGATAAACTTGAATCCAACTAAAATATAACTCATCCTCCCGTGTATTCATTTAAATTGCACATGAACGCGAGTCGAAGTTACAAGCGGAAGATTAAAAAAAAGATTTATTTGTGGATTTTCAGCTCGAGTTCTAAATGGTCGCGCGCCATCCCGAAAATTGAATAATGACCGATGCAAAATGATACTTGGACTCGTTTCTTTAACAACGATTCGGCTGTTGCGAAAGTTCACCAAACCTTCGAATGTAAATTGTGCCTCGGTAAAATTAATTAGATGCCCTCGTCCGCGGGTTGAAAATCATGACGCGCTAAAAACGCGAGGGCTCGAAATATAAAAAAGTCATTTGAAATTATTCATTTGCAGCAAAAAAAATACGCTCGAGTGCCAGTTTCGTATTAAAAAATCTACATGCTCGAATATATTTGGGGATTAAGATCGCAAAGCGCCGCGTAATTTTTGAAAATCTAATTGAGAAAAAAAACACACAGCCGTTTAATCGAGCAGAGCATCAAAGTCGAGAGCAGCAATTTCTCCTGCTCGTGTATTAAAATACGATGAAAATTCGTGTCCCAAAGCAGCCGTAATTCTAACGTTTTAAACGCAAAGAGGCTCTCTTCCGCAGACGTGAACGAGCGTATTTAAATGACGGACAATTTCGCAGCCGTGACCTCATATTCGTTAAAGCATGCGGGAGTCGCGCGCGTCGAAATGCGAGTCCACCGGAGTAGAACAGAAAAAAGCCAGCAGCAGCCGAGGAAAAAGCATAGTCTTTTGCGTTTTTTGCGCGTTCCCCGGGGAAATTCGGGGCGCGCGTTATCGGCGAGGAGGGGGAACGGGAAATAAGTCCAGGATCCGCGGAGCCGCCCGAAAGCTGTCGGAAGCTCGATTAGGCATTCAAAGCGATTATGCGAGTGGCGGTTGCGAGCGGAGCGCGAGGGCCCGGCAAATTGGTTAGCGGTGGCGGTGTCAGTTGTGGCGCAGCGCTCGGCCACCATAAATCACAAGTGCGCATACATACGCGTGCATCGGCAATTGACCGCCTTGAATGTAACCTAAATTGTGAGCCGAGCGCACGCGAGCGAGAGAGAGGAGAAAGCAAGCGAGTCACGGTTATTATGCCGAGAATTGTACTTTGCAGTAATTCGATGATGGATTAGGGTTAGCGCAAAATTATTTTCTAATTTACATGGAAATTCGTACGGCCGCGTTAATATACCTTTTGTCTCTTGCATTCGAAGCTTAAACGCGCGAATTCGCACAAATTAACGGCCAACTTCAGCAGACGGCGAATGCGTTCTCGTTCGCACTTTTTCCCAAACTGAAAATCATTGCTCGCGCAATTTAATTGCAATGTTCTGCGAAGGAGTCGAGTTTCGTTCGCGCTAATTCCGCCCCGATATTCCAAGACCGTAAAAACGTACACGGGCGAGATATTTAAATAGTTTTGGCCTTTTAAAATTCAGACCGTGAAAAGTCGCCGCCGACCCAAGTGATCTAACGCTCCGACGACTGTGTATCGCTTTGAGAACACACTTTTCAGCCACACCACAAATCGACTCGAAATAATGCGACTGCGACGGAAAACGGCGTTGCGCAAAATCAATATTTTCGACGTGCGATTTCGTCTCTTTGCCTCCGCGTATGCTTTTGTCGCGAGAAAAAGCCGCGCGCGCGTCGACGAAAAAAGCGACGGAACAGAGATAAACGTTCGAGAAGGCATCCGTCTGAATCGGTGAACTTTTCCGAACGACGTCGAGGCGTGGAATGTTGCGTAACTCTGGTACACCGAAAATACGCGCCGAGAGTGACAGGCGGAGGGGAGAGGCGCTCGGCTCTCGGGCTTCCGCAGCCGCGAGGCCTTTTCAAAGACTCCCTTCTTGCCTGCCTCCGTTGCTCGCACCCCCGATGCACACAGGCGTAGCGTCGGTGGACATGCGAAGCTAATTACCGTTGGGCACTGGTTCAAGGAGGTCGAGCCAATCGACTGTCGTCGTGTTGTCGTCGGTGGGAAGCCCTTCTTCTGCAAGACGGGCGATTTCGTAGATTCGAGAGGACGACGTCGCGAGGTGCCGACGCGCCAAGTGCTTACGCGTGATTGATTAGACTGCGCGGACGAGTTAACGAATAACGCTGCTAATTAATTTGTCCACCTACACCTGATAATAAGCGCAAGAGACTGACTCTTTCACCGGCAGCCGCACATTATTCCTCTTCCGGGAAATGAACTCTTGCGCACTGCGTACATTTGTCGCGATTGCAAATTTCGGCTTCTGGGCAATCGATTATTTCTTATGCACTTGAATTGATTCAAGTTCAGTCCTAATGACATTAAAGAACCGCCGCCGTGCGCGACGAATTCGGTTTGGCGTCCTTGCAATGTAATGCAGTAGTCGCAACATTACGTGTAGGATGTCGTGGATAATGCAAAAGTATTGCCCGAGTACATAATAATACGTCGTGGCATAGTTTTTAATTTGCAGTTAAGTAAGAAAGGCGTAAGCGGAATGAACCGTTGCTTCGTTGACTGTATTTTTAAAACGAGACGGCAAATGATAGTTTTCTTCTTTCTTCTTTTACATAATGCACAGCTATATTCCGTTACTCGTTTCGACTAATACATAATATTTTAGTAGTTATAAATAAAAATTGCGTCACCCCGAATTGAAGAGAGCAAAGGAACGTGTAGTATGCGCGTGCGTGTGTGCGTGAAAAATTCATTTTGCTAACCGCAAGCGTGGCTCTGATAAATAAATGGATTTCGAAAGGCGTTAGTCTGTACTTTAACGGTAGTTTTTGCGAATAAAAAATACATCTCTAAAAGATTTTATTGCAATTTTTTAGTTTTTTGGTTCGTTTCAACAAATTTAATTTAAAAGTTTTTCTGGCTCGAGTACTTGCCGAATGCTTTAAAAACGAATACTAATTATCTGCCTTAATTATATTTACTATTACAGAAAAATTCTTTTCTAAACTGGTCGAATGGAAAATTATTAACGATTCCAGCAAATAAAATATTTTCTTTTGATCTTAATAATGTAACTAATTCGAAAGTAGGTAATAGCGATAAATGTAAACGTAAAATTTTTGAGATTATTATCGCGATTACGTGGCACTTACTTTAATCGTAAAATACAAGCAACGAACATAATTTTAAATCGCTTGTTGGAGCTATCCCATGTATTTTTCCCATGTTGAATTGTTATTATTTAAAATCCTTGCAGTTAAAAAAGATTTTAATAATACATAAACGCGGAATTAAAAATCCGCATTTAATTCAAGATTGTTTAAAGAAAAAGTCATAATCAACAGTTCAATTATATAAAGGGACATTAATTTCCAGGAGAAACTTTTTGCATGCCTAGTTTTGAAATAAAGCGTCATTAAATTTTGCATATAATTGAAATTATAAGAGTCTGGCAATAAAACTATTTACGATTATTTTATTTTTTAAGCAATCGCGTGCAAGTATTTTCAATAGTTTTAATGGATTGTTTGTTAGATAATTTATATTACTGAATTTGCAGGAAACAAAGCATTTTTTGAAGTAAGAAAAAATGGCTCGCAAATCTAAACTTTGTTCGCAACTTAATTAAAAAATGCTGCACTTTGTAATCGAAAAAGTATCGCTGAAAGTAATGAAATAATACTTAGTCTACCGAAAGTAGAAGTAATTGTACCGGCTAATTAACAGATATCCTATACTTCCTCTTACTTGATTCACCTAAAAACTGAGAGTCGAGAATAACCTCGTCCTTCTCAGACTTTCCGGCAAGTACTTTCCTAAAATGCTTTAACCTTCCAACTTACCCTTTAATAATCGAAACGAGACCAATGAACTACACAAAGGGAGAAAGAGCGCGTGGGTGAGAGTAAAGTTACACGCAGAGGATCGGGAGACTCGTCGACGGAAAAAACTCCCGCGAAGAGTAAGAACGAGAAAAACACACTGGCAAGAGATTTAGAAGAGCGCGAGAAAGAGAGAGAGAGAGAGAGGGGGGGAGGGAGGGAAGGAGGCGCTTCATGCACCGCCGAGCACGAACAGGCGAACCATTCGCGTAATAATACGATCATGGTCTCTACGCTTCTGCGCCGTCTCTTTTCACTTCGCTTCTTTCCTTGCCGGATCAACTACAAATCTCCTTCTGTCTCTCTTGCACTCTTCCGTGTCGTACATTGTAGAACACGCACATAAGCGGAGTAAAGAGGGTGTTGCATTAAACCGACGCGCTCTCGTTTGCTCGGGCTTGAGTCTGTTACGCTACCACTCGCTTCTCTTTTTTGCCTCGCTTTAACCCCTTTTCCATTTCTCGGTCTCTCTTTTCATTCATTCCGTCGAATGGGAAAACGGAACGGAAAATATAATGACGAAAACCACGCCGCAGCTCGGCTCGGCTCGGCTCCAAAGGGCTAAATGATGGAAACCCTGTTTAACTCAAATATTAAAAGGAAAATGTTCTAATTTTAAAATGGTGTCTACGTGCGTGCAAGCGAGTACATTGTGATACTTCAACAGGCGTGCGGCGTACGAGAAAACGACATACGTGACGCAACCAGCGTATGCGCGAATAAATCGATGGAAGCGCAGACGACGGCTACGTAGTTTTATCACTCGCGCACCGCATAAGTAATAATATTATCTTCTCGATTTCTCGAGTTAATTGAAACCGCGCAAAGCTTTTCGCTCATTTTCAACGACCTCCATTTTGCTCGACAAATTGTTTTTCTAACTCGCGCTTTATAAAACTTTAACCAAGACAGGCCAAGCCGACCAGCTGCAGGGACGTCTAAAAATGAACGATATTCCGACTAAGAACGCCTTAGCCGTGAACTTGGCCGACGTGTCATGTTCTAAATAATACAAAAAGACAATGGCATAAAGGCAAGAAAATAATATTCGACGGGAGGCGCGATACGCGCGGAGAAATGTAGTGAGAACGTGAAAAATGAATAGTCGTGGCCGAGTGCGGGGAAACGAAGCGTGGGACAGAGTCGTGTTTCGCGATGTAGGGAAATACGCGGGTGCGCACACCGAGAACCGGATAGGGTTTTTTTTTTTTGTATGGTTATTAAGCACCGAGAATGGAAGCGCAACAGCGTCGTAGCGATGTGACCTTGAAGAAAATCCTTTGCGAGCTCCGTTGCCTCGACGTCGGCGCTTGTCTACCGAGACGCGCAGTAGTAACGTGCGAGTTTTGTCAGACGTTCGCACGGAAATATGTCACAGCGTGAAATCTGGAGCAGCATTCAGATTTAAAAATACATTCGCGAGTAATTCGAAAGAATGCGCCTCAATTATAAAGATAAGATATTAGCGCGACAATTTCTGCGGAAAAATGGAAGTGCCGGAAGGAGCTCTCGCGTTTTCTGGATTTACCCGCAGAATTCGGTAAAAGCATCCTTGGGTCGAAGTTATTTATTAAATGTATTAATGTCGCGAGATGCATAATTTCCTCTGCTACTATGAAGTATGTAGGGCACGTTCGTACTTAAACATAACCTGATATGTTTCGCACATTATATTATTGAGCGATGCGGCGATACAAAATAAAATAATCGCTGTAATTTTAATTTAAATACATTTCGGTAAATATTTAAGTAAATGTTTTGGCAAATATCTACTTAGCTTTTACGGGACATGGTTCTGCTTAAGTCTCATTAAAAATTTATTAAAACGTACGTACTCGTATGCATACGCGTATTTTTTTATATTTTTTTTCTTATTTAAAAGTACTGACAACTCGGCATTGCATAAAAAAGCCTTAATTTTTTACTCAAGATGGAGTTAGCAATTGATGATGTTTATTTGAAAACTTATTAAGTATTCCACCAGTTGGTTTTACGTATAACGTACACAATGTCTATGAAACTATTTATAGGCAGTCCTTTGTAAACTTTTCACGATAATGAACGTCTATATGTAGGTTCAGATAAGACTGCATTTATACCCGTAATATACGAGACGAAACAAGGTGAGGTAAATAAAATTAAAATGAAATTTTTACACACACACACACACACACACGCACACACGTACATATAATATGCATCTTCCTGATTAGAAACTACTTTTAAAGTCGTGTAACTCGCGCTGCTCTATTTCGATGTATTTAATACGAACTAAAATCAATTTTTCTTCGTCCATTAATAATAACGCGATTAATCTTGCATCGACGTTCATTAATCAGTATGCCTGGGTGTACCTAATCGTTACAATATAATAATGCACTTGTAATAATTCCTGAATTATTCATTGCGAATGAAACGTTCGTGTATTTGATTGCTGACAAAAAATTCGCCCGGTGAGCGCTCGGAATTTAAAAATTGATTTATACACTGGTACTTTGAATTTGACGCTCTAATTTTTCTTTATTTCGACGTTTATTTTGGAAGTATCTACTCGAGTATTCTGAAAATGCGGTGAAGTGGATTTTAGGTGGATACCACACCACTGGCTACCTCGATAGCTAGACTTTCTCATTAGCAGTATTTCTTAGTTTTCCGCCTATTTTTCTTTTTTATTTTGTGAATACGATGCATCAATTAGAGCGAAATATTTGTCATATCAACTACCGCCACGTCGTTAAGATTTTACGATAACTTTTTAATGCGCTTTTAGAACTTTTCAATAATTTTTATCAAGCATTTTCGAGAGTTTGCGTGCAATTTTCTGAATATATCGAATTCTTTGTGAAGGTATAAAAGGTAAACGAATAAAAAAGCGACACGAAAATACTTTGATTTAATTTTCTCACGGACCTAATTTTACGATTCGGTTTCCTAACTCGATGTAGTGGTGGTGCATTTTTGCCGGAATATTAGAACCGAACGTTAAAAAGCACCGTTAGAAGTCTACTTTTATTTTACAGTTCGAACAAGGTCACATTTTATGGACTACCATAATTTTCATAATTTTCATAATAACTCAATCCATAAAGTGCAAGGGAAAGCAATATTTGTAGTTGATAAAATGCTCATTACCATACGAATGAATTTGAAACGAAATTTTAATCTCACTTAATATTAATTTTGTGCAAGAGCGTTAATCCCGGCTTTATAACGTTGCGCGAAGCTCGGGAAAATGGAAGATTGCGCGAAGAAGAGAGCGAGGATTGATCCCGTTTAAAAAAAATTGATCCTTAAAAATTTCGCGACAACGATATTTCAGCGAAAGGTGCACTTCAAACTCTGGTGGCATCAATCACGTCCGTAAATTCCTCGCAAATTCCCCGCAACTCAGCCGCGTTCTCGTGAGAAGTGTGCCGGGTCGGTTATCGCGGGCCGGGTATCCTAGCGCCGATCGAGCTTTTCCACGCGTCACGTGAAAAGCTATCGCGCGAGGCGGAGAAGCGTGGGCGTGTGCTCGGGAGCACGTGCGAGTCGCTCTTTGAAGCACGCGTGCAGAGCCGAGGCAGTGCATCGGGCAGCACTTCAGAAAGCCACGGCCGGCTCCGTTTTTCGGGATACGAGAGACGGCGTCGTTCGAAATAGGTGACTGTCCGTCACATGACCGACCGGCCATGATTTATATCGCAAACTGCCGAGGATCGAGGACGAAAAAGAGAAAGACCGTTGGCTCCTGTTACTAAACAACGATGACTGCTTTTATTGTCTACGGCTCGCTTTTATCTTCCTTTCTATTCTGCATTTCGCCGGCTTATGCGCCGGCCCGCTTGGTTTTATTACTCTTTCCATTTTTCTTATTATCACCGAGCTGTCGATTTCCTTTAATTAATGGAAGAGAATACAACGTGTGTATTTTCTTTTTTCCAATTACGCGCGTTACATCACGCTTACCCCATTTTCTTAAAATAAGCAGAAACATTTCGTTATTAAATCCAGCGCTGCTCGGGCTCGTTCTGATTTGATAGGCTTTGTCGCCCAATAGATTAGAAACTTTTTTGCATCCAGCCAACGGTATATTCCTCCAATATCATTTGTTTTTTTGGCATTGCAGAACTGCTGGCATTTATAATGAAAATCCGCTAACCCCTCGAAAATGTCGAACACAAAAGTATTGCCCGGGTGATGTATTTCCAAAATATTTTATTTGCTTTTATGCGTTATTTATTAAAACTTTTACATTCGGCACTCAATTATTCGCGCACCTTTTGTTTTCATAATTTTCCGCACAATGTAGAAAACGAAGGAAGGGGCCACCAGATTTCAGCAACCATCAAGACCGAGTCCGTAAAAGCGGCTTGTTAAAACGAACGTTAAAAACGAAAATTGTTAGTAAGCCTTTCGCTAAAATTAAATACCTCCCTTTAAATTCACAGCACAACTGTGCACACATTGTCACTTGTATTAGCGAAGAATAAGTTTCTTTCGCGGCTGTTGGTCGAGCAAGACCCTTTTACGGGGACTTGAAATTTCACAACAAATTATTCCAAGGCTCAGGGGCGTTGTTATTACACACAATCAACTGCTCAGCCAAGGGCTTTTCGCCCGTCTATATTTCCTTCCGGAAATGAGGAAATCGAAGCCGCATCGATCGATCCTGGGGCACAAAAATATCCAACCGAGGCGTACGCGCCGCGTCCGAAGTTTCGCCCCTCGCTTGCACGTAGCGGCGCGCCCCAAGACAGTCCAAGAGTCCTAATAAGCTGAAGGGGTGAGAGCCCGGATCGAAATTAAATGGGAAATTGTGCCGGGGAGGCGCCGCGTAATAGGAAAAGAAGTACGTGCGCGGACGGCGGCCAAGAGCCACGTGGAGAGGTGCTTGCCCGATGACTCGCTCGCGGATGGCCGGGGTCTCGTTAGCGCTGCCTCCGGGGCCACTTCGCCGGACTAAAAAAACAGTCCATCGTCAAATTAACGCTCGCGACGCCGGACTCGGGAATCTTTTTCTGCGTCATTCTTGGTGCGCCTTCTGTTCTCCTACGCTAAATTCAACCACTTGAATTCAAAATTTATTCTGGGACGAGGAAGGTGGGCTTTTTATAGCACACATCGACATTGAGCAAATGCACGGATAAGAACCCTCCGTCGGGTGTTTTGCAAATATATTGTTGACTACGCACGCGATAATAATATTGACTCGGGTGTAAAAATACCTTTGATTTGTCCTTTTATGTTTTCGGCTGAAACGGTTTTTCGAGTAACGAAACATTTAATTGTCAATTCTGCCGTTGTTGATAAAAATAATTTCGTCATTGTTTCCAAGTCTATTCTTAGGTGCGCGAAGAAGTTTTCTCGTCGAGAAAGGAGACATCAATTATAAATTTGTAAATTTGTGCGCTAAAAATTGCGAGCGTAGCAGCTTCCGCCATTATATTATGTTATCTAACCGTGAAATCTTCGAGGTAATTTTAGATATTTGGTGAATAATTTGTCGAGTATCTGTTCGACTCGACATTTTTTATTGCCTTATGAGTTACGTGTCGAGCGTTAACGTCTAAGGCGGAACAATGACTAATAAATAAACAATATTAAAATCAACTTGTAGAATTGAATACAAATACACCATTCGGTGTATTATAGAACAGTATAGAACAGTACATACCGATATCATTAGTATACATCATTGCATTTTTCTGTATCTCAGAAAATATGATAATTTAATAATAAAAAGTAAACAAAGTTTATCTCCATCAAATACATACATATATATATATATATATATAAAAAGTGTATTCGGTGTTTCGGTTTATTTATACTTTGAGTAACTAAAATAGAAAGTTTCATTTATGTACACTGGCATTAAGCATCTAAAAAGCTTTATTTGTTAAGAAAAAATTCAACTATGGGTGTCACGCTCGTTTTTATCTAATCAATAATAAAAATCTATGTAGCAAAGAGTATATAATACGTAAATTTGGAAAATAGTGTTATAATTGTAGTTTACAGTCTAGGATTATAAGTTTAACCTCTCCTCCGGTCGATGGAATCGCGATGTGTTATTCCCCTCACCGAGCGTCTTGGAAATTTGTTGTCCAACTCTTCAAAAACTAATTTCAAGGTAACAACTTTTGTGACGCACGCTAAAAACATATTTATTCTTACTTAACTCCTCGGTAAACGTATTGTGTTATCTATAAAGTTATCGTAGCGCTAATCTATCTATCGACGCCAGTAATTTTTCAAATTGAACGTAAAAATCGGAGCGTCTATTATTGGCTTGGCTGCAATTTAAAGTTCCTTATTAGCAGGCCTTTTTGCACGTATTAATTAACCTGGTAATTTAGCATTTTCTCGCATTCCTCGGAGAGGTGATCGATAAATTTTAAATTGTAAATTAAAAATGATTTATTACTGTGCTAGTTTCCACCCGATCTTTTGAATTTCTTCCAAAAGGCGCTCTAGTCTAGCCAGCCTTGGCATCGATACGGGAGGAGGGCGCGACCACGGGGGGAAAAAGAAAGCGAACGATCAAAAGACGCTCACCTGTACGTCAAAGTGGCCAGTCGTGTCTTGCGGCTGAGGCGGGCCTTGCTGTTGCTGCTGTTGCTGCTGCTGGGACGGTGGTGGGCCCTGCGGCGGCCCTTGGGCGCCGAACAGCTGGGCGGCGTGAGAGTGCGGATGCTGTAAGTGATGAGTAGGTGGGGCTTGGTGATGCTGAAGGTGGTGCGGAGGCGCCGGGGCGAAGGCAGTCATGAAGTGTTCCTCGCCGCCGCCCATCACGTCAACGCCGGGCTTCAGGAGGACAACGCCTCCGGCACCGGTGCTCACGGCTAAGGTCGCATTCTTCTGGAATTCCTCCTCGCCCGGCGATGGCTGCCTGCTACCCGGTGTGCGACTGGAAGCGAAATCAGAAATTAGATACTGTTTTCACAACGTCCGGGGAATCCTGGCCCCTTTTTCGATAAAAACTTGGTGTATAATTTATCGGAGCGGTTTATCAAAGCTACTTTTTCCAAGATGCCTGCGACTGCGCGTAAATACTGTGCTCGCCTAAAGCTTCGGAACTGGATACTCTAAGTCTATATAGTTACAGACGCTTTGACAATTTAACACCTACGTAACTGCTGATTTATATCCACTATGTTATTACCTCCGACACTTAGTTTTATAATTGTCGGTTACTTCTGTTTGCTCTGATTTCGAAATTACTACCACTCCGAAAAAGTTGGCTTCGATGATGAAATGAGTATAATTACTATAATGAGGCGCTTTCAACTGTAAATACATTATTTACACTTATCGACAGGCCTTTCAACGTGCTCTCGCGTTATACGCCATAAAATCAAATATATTAGTCGTAAAAGGACACATCTTTAATGTATCGATAATAAATATTGTCGCATGAAATTCGCTTACTTTTGCAACTAGGCAACGATGCGAATTCTAAAAATCCTGTATTAATCTTTTTACTCGTCGCTTTAGAAACACATCTGCGTCTCATTCTTATCAAAGAAGCCAGAATTTTCTCGAAGCTAGTAGATCTATCGATACATACAATTTTCATTGTGGAAAGATTTGAATGGGGAAAAAGCAATTCAAGCGGATGTCTAATTTGGTCGAGTCATTCTTTATGATCAAACGATTCTCAGTAGCGATCGATGCGAGACGTTGGCTCCTGCCTACCATGACTCTTCCGATGTTTACGAATACTAACTTGGAGAAACCGACACATTTCCCGACGAAAAAACCGATTATTTACGCAATTCTGACAAATTAAAATCCCTGCGGGTCATGCGTCACACATCTCTAGATTTAAATTACGCAAATAAAGTTTCCTACCCCTTGCTGATACCAAATATGCTAAGAGCCGAGCTTGTGTAACTGACGGTACAATCTTAGCTTTTCAATGATTTCTTCATTCGCTCAGCGATAATAATACGCGGCGTACATTGAGAAATTAATTTTACAGTACAAGTCGTTTAAAGACAAATTACGGGACTCTCGTGTTAATCAACGTTTTCAATAACGTTTAAAAGTACTCGAAATGAATGGCGGAATAATGCTTTGATTAAATAGTATTAATATCTGTGCAAATAACCGCTGCTGCCAAATTAAAGGTCACACGTACGTGTTTTGACGTCGAGGCTCAATCATAATACGGGTTAAGCATTCTGTCAGATAATCAAACATGAATTTCTGAAACGCTACCGGAGAAAAATAGAGCGTCTCCAATCAACGTATTTAAATGTGTAATCGGGCAATTCTTTTGAAATTAAAAAAACTTAAACGACGGATTAGAAACTTTCGAGATCTATTTTAGAATTTCGTAGAAAGTGCCCTGGGCGTTAGAGACCGAGCGTGCAAGCTGCATCATCTCGGCGTGAAAACACGATTCAGCAATTAAAGAACGGATTCGCAGTGACGACGACGACGACGACGGCGGCGGCGGCGGCGGCGGCGGCGGCAAAAACCAAAAAAGCAAAGGAAAAATTATACTCGGTTTTGTGTATCGTAATAACGGTGAGACTGTGCCGTACAAAAAGAGCCCCGTCTCCAGTTGGCGTAATAACGATGCGAAGGAGAGCACAGTTACGAGAGTCGCCGACGCAACCTCTAGCGAGTAATATTTCTTCCCGGCCATAACTAGCATTTGCGGCGAACGAACGGGCGACCACCTTTCTAGTGCGACACTTGCCGCTTTCCTGACTCTTCCCCCAGACCCTTCCTTGGAGCTGCGATATTTTCTAATTTCTTCTAGTGGGGTATTACAAAAAGGAGGCGAAACACCAAGTTAATTGGATCAACTGCTGATTCGCCGCGGAGGCAAATGAGAGTGCGAGAGATTGGAAAATTCAATTTGCGACAATCGTCGGAGTTGATAACATTACACGCCTGCGCCACACGAGCGCCGTTTTATTAACAATAATGGCCCTTGCGAATTCGTAACTCTTACATCTTAAAAGTGGCAAACTCCAGATTTAGAAAGTTAAAAAAAGAGCGAGAAAAAGTCGCCGCGCATTTTTAGACGATGAGGCGATCAAATATTAATGCGCTTGGCTTTTTATCAATGTGTCGTCCGGTTGATACAAGTTGGCCCTGGATACTTGCTTCGAGACAGCACGTCGAAAGAGACAACGATTACACTTGAATGAACTTTAAAAAAGTTTAACATACGACCAGCTGACTTCCATAACAACAAAATCTCCGCTTATTACAAAAACAACGTGGCAAAAGAAAGGAAAGGAAAAATGTGCGATACGATAACACATTTTCTCCGACGAGTTCACTCGATGCAATCTTTAATCTCGCTTGGATACATTCTCTTTCGCATTCGGCTTACAAAACAAACTTTACTCTTCGTCGCTAGTAATAAATTAAAGACGGCGTATCTATCGGGGTAAAAAAGGCGAACGGCGCGCCTAGCATTACATCGGTAAGCGCTGTCGTCTTCGAGTGTCGCAAGCGCCACGGGCAAGCGCCCACGCATCGTTGGTCGGTAAGGCAGCGCGCGTGCTTCTCGACTCCGACTCACGTCAGAGGTCGCGTCGATGCCGAGAAAGGAGGATCGCGACCGCATCCGTGGCTCGCAAGCCCGATTATTCTTATAAAGAAGTCCCCAGCGACGACCGCTGCAGCCGCCGTCGTTCTCGGGGCTGCCCGTGCGAAATAATACATTCTCCTCGGCGGCCTCCGACGCGCTGTCATTGGCCGCGTGCAGTGCGTGGAAGCGTGTGTGTGCACGCGCGCCCTTGACAGCCATCATCCTGCTTTTACGCAGCGCCTCGACGGCTCTCTTCGACTGCGAGTCTTCTCTCACTCTCGTTTGTAAATCTCTTTCGCTCGAACTTTATCTCCGGTGTACGCGAGAGTTGAATATAAAGGAGGCGGGCGGCATTGGGCGCTGCTCCGGTGTCGAGCGAAAGTGAAAAACCTCATTTTCTTCGACGAAATTTCCACGATGCCTTTCCTTCGCTTCGTTCGCTCGGCCTCGCGCGGACGCTGCTTATGGGCACTGCTTTCGAGGACGGCGGCGAATTTTCCAAAAAAAAAAAAAAAAACACGAGCCCCTCCTCGGTGGCTTTGCGTAAAGCCGTATTACGTAAAATGGCGTTTTGCCCCGAACAAGAGCTTGAGGAGGAGACCGATCGAACGACTTTGCAATTGTCCTTTTGGTGATTATCATTGAAAATCTAATGAATTCGTTAGATAGAGTATCTCTCGAAGCGCACACGTGTACATTAATAATTCAACGCGAGATTTTTGTAGCAAAGCATTGCGAGTTTGCGTTACCTGCAATTAAGAGAATACGAGCGAGCGCAGAACCGTAACATAGAGAAGAAAAGTGAGTTTTTCATGAAATTATTCGAACTTCGATTATTCAAATCTTGAACGACGTATTTATGTCAGCGATGACTCAAGCAAGACTCGACCATTTACAAGACCATAGCTCGAAGGAATAAAAATTTTGAAATATCGATGCGCGTCCTTGATAGCAGTCCATCGTAGTTTCTAAGCATTTGCTTGCTCTGCAGGTGAGACAATATTTTTCCTCTTAATATACTCACTTGAATCCTTTGTCATCGTCGAGACCATTTTGAGAAGACAGACCGTTTCCTTGGGGACCAGAGTCGTCCTTTGAGTTATCAAAGGGGCTCGCTGTACCTTTATCTTTGTCCTTCTTGTCTGTGTCATTCTGCAAAACGTAATAATGAAATGAAAATTCGTTCTCGACTTCAGGAAGCGGCGGAAAGTGGATTAGTTTATTAACTAAATGCAGAGCAGACGTACCAATCTGAGAGACACCATTCGTGGTTCCAACTCCTTTGGCGTCGTAGGACTCGACCCCAGCACGTATTCGACCATTTTAACACCGAGACCTCCAGTTTCGCTAAAAAAATTATTAGTCGTATAAGCATCCAGTTGTAAATAAAAAGAAGAGATAGAATCTTCAAAATCAGTTAGGCAATGTCTAAAACTTTAAATAATATCTGTGCTCAAAAATATTTAATTTACAATATTTACGAAAACAATAACAATAACTTACATTATTTATAATTCGATTAACTTCGAGCTTTAACGAATATCTTCAATGCAAAACGTTTTCGTTTTTTCCATCGATCTTACAATTCTTATGATTATTATTGGTTTTATCTGAATTAGCTTTTTGCGTATCATTATCAATGCGTTAAATTTATCACATTTGAAACGAGCGATGTTTTTGCAATTTACAAAAATTAGTCAAATCAGACACTGATTATGAACTTTGGAGTTGGCTTAAAAAAACTTCTAAGAAATTACTTTGTTTATAAAAAAATTAATGTTTACTATTCACTTTTTTACAAGATATTTAATAATGACGTTCTCGAGCGAGAAGTAATTAAAATTTTTTTTTGCACATTTCAATTACTTGCATCGTAAATATACCTTTTCCTAATTATTTGAGTTAATAATTGCAGTTGTGAATTTGAAGATAACGCCAACATCTTTAAGTTTTAGTTCAGGAAACGTACAACTAATGTATTTGCTTGCACTGGTAGGGAGTTTTTAAAAAATTATTCAAAAATGAATTTAAGGCTGCGCAAAATGTCGTGTTTATCAACGCTTAATTTTAATGTTCATATTTTAATTCACAGTTCCGTGCTTGAATTAAAAAATATCTTTATAAAACATTATTACAAAATCAGTTACAGAGTAAATAATTTTTTGCTGCGAAATAATTAAATCTTAAATGAAAAAAAATATTCAAACTGCAGCATTTAGATCATCGATTCGTTAAGAGACAAATACGAAAGCGAAAACTACGCGCAGACACTTTTTTCTCAAATGAAATTTGTACTAATGAATATATACTTATTATTACTTATAAACTGGTAATATTTTCCCTATTTTGCGTAATGCATAGAGTAATTATCAAATAAACGTTAGTATCGAAATGCAGATAATCGTGGCAGACCAAGAATTTTCAGGAGCTTTAATATTCATTTTATTAGTATTTTTAATAATTCCATGTGATAAATAGTCTAATTATTTGCAAACGTGCAACAATTTTTTCTCAAGATATTACACGAATTTACATTGAAGTTAGCTCGTAATTTTTGCTGAAATCGATATAATATAATTACTGATAATTGTTTATTTTGTTAGTAAAGAGAAATGTATTTATGGAAAAATTGTTATTCGCCGAACAGGTAGAAACCATTAATTAGAATTTATTATAATGAAAATTTTCTTTCAATCGATGCTCGTCATTTCGCTATTCGGTAAGTTTTGTGCTAACAAATAAATAAATTCAAATAGATTTTTACAAGCAAAAATTAGCTTCTCTTAATTTAGATTCGAAATCGTAATTAAAAACTCAAATAAACGACTTTATTTTAAGCAACCATCAAGAGCTTAAACGATAATAATAAAAAGGCCATGAATATCTTATACAAGATAAAAACCTGTATAAAATATGTGTTGATGTGGAATACTACTCTTAACTTATCTCACTACATAAAAAGCAAATGAAAACATTTAAAAAGGTATAGTTTTTAATTGACGTAAGCGTGTAATTCGACTATTAAAAATACGCCAATTGCTTAAATAATTTTCTAATATTGAAGCTCTAAAAATTTAAATGATAAAGAAAGCAGGAAATGATAAGTGGCGTGTATGAGCAAGATATAAGAATATTTTTAACTGGATTTATGCGAAGGAACTTTTATTAATGAAAAATTCTTTTGAAAACCTTGCACGTTTTATGAATTTCTGAACACGAAACTAAATGTATGCAATTTTTGCGTTAACCTTAATTTACAAACCCACCGAGCATACATGTGTACCTACGTCGTGCAAACTATATCTTACACAACATATTTTAGTCAAACGAAAGAAACACATGAAAAATGCTGTCTGACCACTTAAAACTTTTATGCGCATCATGGTGAAGTTTACCGCATTGCTAATAATATTTCTTAAAATCATTTCAAGCCGATACTCGAGTAGACAAAAATGTATCTTTATTGCGGTTCTCAATTTGTTCGTTTGGGTAAAGTGCGCAATTAAATGCCACTTGGCGTCGCTTTATTTTCCGAAGGAGGAAAGATTAAGGAAGTAAAGCAACAAAGAACCAACCTGCTTCTGGGACTGAGGACAGCTCCAACTTCTGATGTCTGATGATGAAATCCACTACCGACACCGACTCGCCTTCCAGTGCCCATTGAAATCGGTTGTGAAACTGCATGATCTGCAACAACCCAATGATATCGGTATATTTAACAATCTTGATAATTGAGTAAAGTCGGATCGGCAATTTCGGTTTGATACTGTAAAATTTGCGAGTTACTATATAATCCGACTTGCATTAGAATGTCGTGTTAAGCGAGAGACGATATAAGGGCCTCGCAAGACTCGCGAATCGATTTCAATTTGCTAAATTAAAATTTGATTTAAAGTCCATTTTACTACCAATCAACGCAGCGGTTGTTTTCAATTTTTACGCGCGTCAAAATATTGCATTAGTTGTAATAGATATCCAGCAAAAATCAAGCGTAAAACGCACTCGTGTGACGCTACAGACATTTCAATTAAAAATATCAGGCGACGCTTGATTTACATTTATCAAATAATGGGAGTTAAAAGAATGGCTAAAGGAATTTCTCGACAAATATAATTATAAGCTGGTCTATATCAAATTTTTAATTAAGATATCATCGGCTGAATTGACTAAATATTTAATAAGCAGTCTACTGTTAAAATTTACATTCTGTCGCAAAATGCATTACACAGAAAACTCGTTACATTTTCAGACAAAAGCACGTAATTTCCTACCGGAAAGGAGGAGAGGAGCCCGTCTCTTTTGCTCTCCAAATGACAGAGACTATCGCACGTTCTCAATCAATAGTTACGAACGGCACGATATTGAAAACCGTATCCGATCTTCGGCGTCGCTGTGCGTGTGTACGTGCGTGCGAGCGTCCGCCCGCCCGTCCGTGCGTGCGTGCGTGCGTGCGTGCGTGCGTAGGAAAGAAGGAGTTTTTGGCATAGAGTTCTAGATTTCCGAGTACGCCATTTCCGTAAAGGTGACAGGTGTACCCTCCAACTGTTATCGGGCGTCAGGCCGCGTGCAGGTGAAGTCACAGTTACATCGTAAGCGAGGGAACCGCGGCTTGCATAAAGGGAAGAGAGACCGAGGAGCGGACGAGCAAATTGCCAACGCGAAAAGAAGTTCAGGTGGATAAATAGACGCGCTGAGGTCGCGCGCGAGCCAATTTTTTGCGACGAGTTATTATTTCGCGAAAAGTTGTACGAGCGTTTTTGTTCGAACTCGACACTCGTTCGATTTTCACCGAAAGGCAGCCGATTGTTTTAAATGCTGCCACTATAATTTTAAACTTAAATTACATTTTTGGAATCGGCAGACTTGGCATGCCGAACGCAAGAAAATAGTAAAATAGTATCATAAACGTGTACGAATCTCGAATGTTACGGTCGCTGTATTCAAATTTGCGTCTTTCAATAAAAAAAAGGAATCTTGTTTACTTCAAATCCATAATTAAATAATCTTGATATATGTCACTCTAAATTTCAAACAATGGACCTTTTATTAATTTATTGTACGTGCGAGTGCGCGCACGCGTACACTGAACCAAAATTATATAACTATAGCTTAAGTACAACATGATTGAATAAATATTGATAGAAGTTACCATTGTTTGAGAGGCTGCTATCTTATTTAATAAAGATAAGAGCTGTTTTTATAGATATTTCGCATGATTTATAAAATAATTCCAATACGCTTTAAATTTTTTTGACTAAGTATTCACTTTTAATCTTAGGAACGAATACTTGTGAAATGGCGTCGTGATACATCGAAAGCCTACGCGTTCGATATCAGAGACCATTTTATTTCTTCAATACTGAACGAAGCCTCGAACGAGTGATTATGTGCATAATTGTATTTTTCTATTATCATCTAACAAAACCGCTGCAAATACATCGGTGACAATTTATCCATTGACTCAACTATCTTTAACTGAATTATTTAATCTCGCGCAGTTATTCTTATTGCGGCTTGTTCCCAACGTCGTTTCAACAATAGCGCGACCATTGCTAATTGATATTTCACTAAAATAATATTCTCATTAAAGGAACGAGCTTTTCAAAATACTTAATTTCTTAACTGTTCCTAAGTGAATGCGCGAAGCATAAACAACACGCATACCATGCGATGCTTTAAAAACTTACTAAGAGTTTCGAATGAAACTTTTCACAAAACTAAATACTCTGCCGAGTTTCAACATCTAGCCGAATGTTTGCGAGTAACAATAAATTGAAAGAAAAAATTACACGGAATGAGCGATGCATTTTAAAAAGTTTGTATTAAATTAGCCTCGAACTTTAAATATTACGCGATTTCAAGATCCATTCATCGTTTCAGTTTTCAAAATAAATTTTTAACCAAACGCCTCGATGGTTCTCGAGGAATAATTAATTTTAATAATCAGCTGGCCTTAAAAATCTTTCACGAGGATTACCATCGAATAAATTTTTCACCAACTTGAGAAATTCATTTATACGCCGCCTTTTTCAGTAACACCGATTCACCTTAATAACGTCGATTATTAGCATTATTAGTTATTCTTGGTGAGTTCACATGATTTTTTTTTGTTCACTGTTAAACTAAGCGATTCGAAAGTGCCTACTGTGCAGAAAATGCGCAAGAAACTTAAGTCTTAGTAAATCAAAATACCTTCAGTCGTCAACTAATTATACTTACATAAATATGTACATCTACGCGTGCATACATAAAAGAGAAAAAGTATTTGTGATATTCAGGAATATTCATTAACTATTAAGAAATGTAGACTTCAATATGTCGTAATGAATGTGTCTTAATACCAAATGAATCATTTATTTAAATAATTGACGTATCAAAAGCATAAAGCAAAAAAAAAAAAAAAAAGAAAAAGAAAAAAGAAAGGCCGAAGAACAAAATACAATATTGTGTGATTACAATATAAAATATAAACACTCGGTCGTAACTTTCTCATTTATTGACATGGATTAATAAAAACATTTGAGCAATTAAATTTATTCTCTTCAAAAGTTGCACTACTTTTTCTCCGTCTGTTATTATAATCCAACAAGCCAATATTTCTATTTATTACTCAAACATTGTTACGTATGTTTTCAAGGTTTTTTCTCTGAAAGTAAAAAGGTAATTGCACTCTGCATTCGATATTGAAATCTTCTATATCGGCATTAACGCGTATCCGAGCAAACACGAAATGAATTCAGCCGTAGTTTCGATTTGCCGTGCATCTTTAGGCTTGCATTGAAAGTTATGGCAGAACTCGTATTTCGCTTTCGGTCACGGGTTTTATTTTTCAATACCCATTTCCCGTAATTTCGCAAAACATAGAATAATCCTATCGAAAATATGCTCAGTACGAGCAAAATACACCTATCTTATTTCGCGTGGCTATTTTTATTTATTTTGCCATTTTGACGTTGTTGAAAGAAGATCGCGATACTCTTCGATATTTTAAACAACGGACCCAAAACGTAACGCAGTCGTCCATTACGCTGCTCGTCTGTTTAGTAGGAAATCAATTATCCGTACTGCAAATGTAGTCTCTAATAATTTCATAGTTGCCATTTTAAGTTAAATCGATATAACATATCAAGTTCCTCTTGCGACGGTATATAAATGCTATTTTGCATATTGAATTATTCTATGTATTATGAAATTGAAGTTAAAAAACTGAAAAAAATTAAGTAGATAGTGTAGTAATTGGAATTTTGATATCCAATCTCCCCCAACTTTACATTAACTAATAATTAACATTTAATGTTTTATTTAAATCTAGTGGAAACAGCACCAAACCTTCTTCTATAGTATAATATTTAAAATGGCAAAATCTGGTTGCTTACAAAAGTAATTTCTGATGCCCCTGTACTGGAATTTTTTGACAAAAGCGTTATTACACACCGAACAATGGTTTTTTAAATTAAAATTTTAATTAAAATCTCATGTGTAAATTTTCGAATTCGGTTATTGTTATTTTTTTTATGCTGCAAATACTACCAATGTTTTTGCGAGGAACTTGATTTACCGTTAATTAGAATGTATTTTTTAAATTATAAAATTTCAATAAATAACGCTTTTTGGGTCGATTTGCAAAATTTAAAACAACGTGTGCAGTTTATTTACCTTTTTTCAAATATATATATATATATATATATAAATAAAAGTTCGAAAAGATTTATTAGTTTTAGAGAAAAAGTGCGGGGTACTGGAAGGAGAGAAGAAGATAGTTGATTCAGAAGTATCGGTCAGAGTAAGGCAAAAAGAGTTAAAGAGACAATCTTTGAGAGAAGAAAAAAAGAAAAAATAATAACTAGAGTAAGAGAACAAGTCGGTTGAGATGAGCTAGAGATTGGATTGCGTGTGTGGGTGCCGGGCGTCGGCGACGGGGTGGCGACGGATATACCGGGACGAATTTTCTTTTTCTCTCTCGTGTGCATTTGCTCACACAGACAGTTGCGCTTTCTCTCTTTCTCTCTCTCTCTCTCCGTCCCTCCCTCGCTCATTCCGGGGTTGACGAGCGGTGTAGGTACGAGCCTGGGCGACGGTGGGACGTTGCCCCCACCCCCACCGCCGAGCGTCTGTCGCCATGGCAACAGCCGCGATGCAGCCATCGCCACATTACCCACACAGATGTATGCACACAAATGCACGATCATATATTTCCTTTAACACACACACGCGCACGCACAAGCATACGCACACAAGCACACTCAGCGAACAGCCGTGCAGGTACTGTCTCTCTCTCTCTCTCTCTCTCTCTCTCTCTCTCTCTCTCTGTCCATTCTTTTTCTTCATCTCCCTCTCGGGTGCACGTACAGCAGCAAACACGCAGTATTAGCTTCCAGGCAGCCTCGGCGATTTCGTCCTCGTCGTCGGCGAGGCTCGCAGGAAGCTAAGGGCCGAGCTCATCCGAGACACCCGTTGTGTCCTTTTCCTCTCGGCCCCACCTTCGCTGTTGCGGTATCGACGAGTCCGCGGCACCGCGTGCCGAGCCAGAGCCCGAGTGCGAGAGAGCGAGAGCGCCAGAGCAGAAAAGAGCTGGAAGCGCGAGCTTTCCCGACTCGCGCAGATTAGCTTAGGGCTTTTCAGCGGGGAGTTCTACAGGAGAGCACTTAAAGGCTTCCCCGCCACTCCGACTCGGAGCGCCGGGGCATCGGATCCCGCTAATGAGATTGATAAACAGAAGGGAGGGCCGTCGCGAGCCAAAAGATCGGCTCGATTGATCTCGAGAATCCTAGATAAAAGGTCAGATTGCTCGTTGGAAATATTCATGACGTCGCGGCGCCTAGTCTTTTCGGCGCTCGGGCACGAGTCGCGTATTAACGCGTTACCGCGCATCATTTCACTGCTGAAGGCATCTGCTCTCCCTAAGCCCTGTTGTGCGCGCCTAATACATTTAGTTCGTAAGCACAAAGGTCTTAGCTTAAGGATACGACTTCGCCGCTGCGGATCGCCTATTTTCACTTCACGCCTCGAGTCGCGGCTAATAGTCTGCCGAATTCCGCGTAATCTCACCCGGACGGATATTGTAAGGATTTCGTTTGGGCGCGCGGCCACAATTTAACGCACCGTAATTTTAGAACACTCTGCTGGGTATTTTAAATTACCGGCGCGTTCTATAACTAATACCAAGTACGCATAATGCGAAGTAGCCAATTTACCGGCATCTATTGACATTAATTAATTGCCCTACTAATTTATTCAAATTTCGACAATGACGACGACGACGACGGCCGCCGCCGCCACTTTAAATAAAACCCGACTGCAGCTCGGAAAATCAGCTGATTTTACAGGCGTTTTAAGGTAGTTTTGCCAAGACTCTTATCGATCGCGTTTTATTATTCCGCGTTTGCAATTAACCCATCACCCGTCCCTAAAACGCAATGTAATCCTCCTTCATCTTCTGGATCGCCATTCGGATTTTCGTACAATTCTGCAGGGATTTAAAAGTTGTCAGGACGAGACCAAACGATAGAAAGACACCGAGGCGAGCCTACGGGTGATGAAATTTATCAATTGGCAACGCGGGGGGCGATAAACTGTTCGAGACGTTACAACCATGCCCTCAATTAACAGCGACGACTGAAACGCCGAGGCTTCACTGGGTAATCGACCAATGATTTTCATCTCATACAAATACTGCGATTGGCAATGTTGTTCTCTCCTTCGCGCTTAAACGGCACTTTCTTCATCGGGCCAATTAAAAGTCTCTTGGTGCCTGGTATAATTCGATAATTCGCTCTTGATGGACAGAATAGACTTTTGTGGGTTTTATGGTAAAGCGTAATAACAGCGCGATGGGTGGGTGGCGACTAAGGAGGAATCGATGAATTGCGAGGGCGAAGTAAAAGATTGTACAAAGCAAACATTTGTAAGTTTATTAAAAGAGATTTTCGTTTCTTATGTACTGTGCGCTTCGGGCGTTGCTCGAATTCGTAAAAACGTTGATCGTTGGTTTTCCAATTTTCATTTATTCGATGATGATAAATGTTTATAAGAATAACAGTTTTCTCGGAAATAATTCTGATCTCAAATTCTTTGGCCTCTATTGTTAAATCAAACCTCGATTTTTCCTCAAATGCAATCGATTGTACTTTTTACCAAAACTTTTTCCCTGCAATAGTTTTGCCGATAAACTTACAAAAAGTCAAACTATTGCTTTACTGTTTTAGCCTTTGTTCGGCTATTATTCACCTGCGTCCGCAAGTAAACAACGATAATTGTTAAAAAAAAAAAAAAAAAAAAAAGAAAAAAAATGAAAACATTTTACTTTTAAATAAAACATGTTCGGATATTGGATTTAAATTTAAATTTACTGTCATGGAAAGCTTTGGGCATAAGAGATGGCCGTTTTAGCGGGGAAAACACATGCTCTTGAAAGAACGATGAATAGCTTGATTTTTCAATGCAAATAATAGCCCCGCGTTCGTATTGAAATATTTATTTCCTCCTCGCAACTAATATAAAATTTGCAGGCCATTTGGCGGTTGGGTAAAACAATGTTTTATTTTTGGATATTCGCTCGTTATTTCCTACCAATTTTTATCACGGCATTACCTGCATCGTATTTACAAATAATTTCACGCGCATTTCCGTACCTACCCGCGTTAAAATAACAGTAATGCTTGATTTAAACAAATTGGATTTATGACGCCATATCGTTGCGCAAGAACGCATATTTCCCCGCCCCATCAGTTTCTCGTTATTATGCCGGTTGGCGTAGTTAAAACGAAATAAAACCGACGAAATGAAACCACCATTTTTTCAAATCGAAAAAGCTCAACTGCTTTATCTAAATTGCGCGCGCACAGTGTAAGATTACGGAAAATCGGAAATCAGAAGAAATTGTACTTGCCAATAGACCAGCAGCAGCTCGACAACACCATTGCAAATCCACAACATAGTCGGTAAAAGCGGTGGGAAAGACCGCGAGCTCTCAATAATAACAATAGTAAAATCGTAGGCGCAGTAAACATTAGTATTAAAAGTTTTCTTAATAAGCCTACGTGAGTGCACGCATCGAGACGGAGTGAGACCGTAAGTAAACGCTGCGTATTAAAAGCCAGACAAGGATAATAAGGCTGGATTGTAAAACGAAGGAAAAACTTACCAGAGGTGCTCCAGGTTGAGTCGCGCCACATCTGGTCACCCAGGTGAAGTATCCCACCGCCTTTTACACCTCCTTCGTCTTTGGAGCCGCCCTCGTCGACGCCCCATAGCTTTTTTGCCGAGGGAGCGATCTGAAACAATGAGAAAAGGGGTCGTTTACGTTCACGAGGTCAATATACGTTTACAAAGAATACTGGGAATATTTAAGAGTCGTAACGAAAACAAGAGGCGCGCGCTCGCGCATTCGGAGTTGAAAAATGAGTTTACGTCAAGTACGTATGGTTGCTTCTCTATTAATCCACGCAAGATTTCTGTCGTCGCTTCAGTACCATTTTTCAAGGGCTCTTCTGTCTCCTTCTCTGCGTCTTTTTTTCGACTCCCTGTATTTCATTTTCTCCTTTTTGCTTTTTAGTTTCTTTCGCGAGCGCGCGCACATACACACAAGTGTAAAGCAACTGCTACGTATGTGTTGGCAGTTTATTCATGTTCCGGTGCCATGCTTATGATTAAAAGTCGCCGGAAGAGAAGAAAACGAGTAAACATCATAATGAACCATGTACTTTAAGACTAATTTCATTGTTAAATTAGTCGTGTTTGTCGAAAAGCAGATATTAATTCCGAGGCTGTTTGCACAAATCACAAGTTTTGTTTAATGAAAGTACCTAAATTTATAAATTCAATGCGCAAACATGAAATCGAGTCATACTCCTTTAGAGCACTCGCGAACCTTTTTAACTTTCATTTTTACGTAATAATTAACGATTAATAATAATACAACTCATTTCACTTGAAGTAGAAATTGTTGTTTCGCCGCTTCAATTAATACATGCATTAATTTAAGTTTGCATAATTTAAATCATAATAATCAATGTTTTTATTTAAAAAATAGATGCTCAACTAATGCGGCGATTAATTCATCTTGGAATAAAAGTATTTGCATCCGCCGTAATTATTAAAAGATAACGAGCTTTAGTGTGGATAATAAAATTGTTACTGTTTACAAATCATTCGAAAACATTATGTAAACATCTTTTTCTGATGCTGAATTAAATGAAATAAAAGTACGGAGTGTCAATGACTTCTCGAGGAAAACAAAATAAAACAAAAAATTTACTTTGCTTTAATTGTATACTTTCTATTACAATTTTTGTTTAGATACCCATTAGGAGAATTTCAGCTGCAGTGCGACTGCGCAAGAGGAGATTTTATTTATAGTGCGAATATTTATCCACGGAACTTTCAGAGAAATAAATATTTCTTTACATTATTTTTTTAATCGCGCCTGCTCCAGATTCACTCGTAAATTCATTTTTCGTTTGCTTTAAGGAATATAAAAAGATAAAAATAATTTCATAAATACACAAATATATTTCTCGGCGTTTAAGACCTTACTTTATTTGATTTAATCCCCGCATATTAACAAATATAAATTAATCTCACTGGCACGGCATCATTGTATTTTCTGATTTGGAACTTCCACGGGTTTTAAAGCGTGACTATATATTTTTTTAAGATTATAAAAAATAACAATGGAGTGCATTTGAATAATACCAAAAGATTGCATCGAGACTTCAAATTGGATTTACACGTAAAATATTCAAGCTAAGACTAAATGTTTCATCGCAATGAAAGTAGGCCGCTTAAAATCTTGATCATATGCAGAAATACACTTTATCAGAGTAAAAATAAAAACAAGACCTTCGAAAAGATGAACTTTGTGCAAATATAACAGCAAGCCCTTTCCGTATCATCATTGTATTAAATCAGTTAAAATATCGTTTCTAATGAAGCATGAAAAATCCTTCTTATTGAAAGCGCTTTTCGTTTTTTCTTTTTTTTTTTTCTATTTCGAATCTCAGAATATCATTTTAATTAAGATAATGAAAATACCGATAAGTTTACCGTGACCATTAAATACTAGAGTCTGCCAGGACTGACCTGGGAACTACTTCACTTAAATATAGTGAATTTGAATAGTAAGTGCTCGCTTTAAAACCCATATCGTGCAAAAATATTGCTCGGCGAAAACATCCGGTCCACTCCAGTAATAGAGCCAATAACAATTTTCCCATCACCCTTGGAAAATGCCCCTCCCCGGTCTCTGCTTGCAGGTACAATACAAACTCTGCCCCGCAACAAGGGACTAGTCCTAAATCACACAAGCGCACTCCCGGAATTTCTCCAAGGAGAGAATGAAGAATGACCTTGGCCAGGAAGCTGCAGCAGCGCGCACGTCAATTCGAGGTCAACGAGTGGGGCAACCCTGCCCAGGTGAAGGCCCCTGCAGGACTCGCGAAGCATGCGTCATTTCCCTCAACTCCGGGTGCGAGAATCGACAATTTGTCATTCGCAAATGTCGCGAGTTCGGTGTTTTCGTCAACCGCCCGCAGCACTGCCAACGCTTAGCGAAAAAACTCGCAAACACTTGTCTATGAATGGCACGAATGTGTCGTAACGGGTGCGCGATTCTTTTCGAGGATTTTTTTTTTTGGTAACGGTATTGTGCGCGCGAAGCATTCGACTCGAGATATTTCGAGTTATAAATTTACTCTGCCGCGACGAGAGTCGAGCTGTTGAACAAAGTTTGAACGTGGCAAAACTTATGATCAGTTTCGTGACGCGATTCGTGTATTTATGTTCGGTCTTAAATAACGCGATAGATAAATTTTAGGAGCCGAATGACGGATTTTCAAAATAATTGGAAAATTTTCAAGGGATTACTCGAGTTGATTGATATCGACGGACTTTTAATTACGTCGTCTCGGCGACATTGGAATTTATTTATCACTTGCGCGAGAGCTAATTAAGCGACACAAAACTAATTAATGCAAGCGAAAATGATTTTATTTTATTGGCCGAATGAAAATAATAGTTCAGCATGACATCATATTCCAGCATTTATGCTCGCTTAAATATTTACGATTGCCTGGCACGCCGATAAGAGCGGGGAAAAAATTCATTCAATTTTAATCACTAGTTATTATAATAAACTTATGCTTTTTCCCAATGTACAAATAAAGCAACCGATATTAAAAAAGGAAGAGCAGAGCCATTTTGACGGCCATATGCAAAAGTGTAAATTTAAATTGGCGCTTTCAAAATTAACTGCCTTAAGGTCGAGTAAATGTTTCCCTTGAATAACTCGTATGATAAATAAAATTTCAAAATTTACTTAAAATTCAATAGTAGTCGAGTGACATACTGCTACTAATAACTAAAAAAGTAAAGCAAATACGACTAATTACTCGGTTAAAAATAAAGAGAAGAATATGTAAGATTACGCACTCTTACGAATGCAATGTCAAGGATTCTTATCAATGTCACTACAAATTAAAAAAAAAAGAAACGCACGTAATCTAGCATTACAGATGTACAGTTTTGAATTAAGTGTTGAATTAAGAATGTTTGCTAAACCAGTCCTACTTTTAAATAATTATTCAGAAGCCAGTTCATTTATTAATTTATATTTAATAAATGTTTCGTGAAAAGTACGATTGAGCCAAGACACGAGCAAGCGAACTTCCAACGAGTGTTTGTCAACGCTAGAAACTATGTTTGTTATCAAATCTAAAAAACTTTGTCTTTTGTTTGATTGCTTTGTAACGACGATGCTAACGTTCGATACATTTCGTCCTTATAGCACAACGCATACATATAAATTATGATAGATGCAACATTTTCAGGAATACCCGCCGAGCTTTGACTGTAAGTAGGTGGGTAAATTTTAATCGTCATTTGCTGCAAATAAGCAAGCAAATTTAATTATATTTTGCAATAAATGTACGAGTAAATTTTAATTATGCCTCGTAGGAAATTATTCAATTGTCTTCTTTTATGTCATGTAAAATTACCGGCTATGATCGTTAATGTCGTAACGCGTAATCGTGATGCAAGGTAGAAAAAAATTTCACCGTTGTGTGCGCATCAATTAGAAAAAAAGCCGCAATTGGCGCTTAACAGATGTGTAAACGGTGTATGGAATCTTAGCAACGAATGCAGAGTTTCCTCTCCAACTATTACAAAGTAAATGTTCCAACCGATTAGTTTATCTTAAAGCCGCAGAAAATTAATTTCGTATAAATTCAATTCGAAAGAAAGTGAGTGTTTTGCAGGTGTCAAATATTTTCGATCCAGTAGCCACGAGAGATAACGATGTGAAAAGTTTGGGCCATATTTGCTCGCTTCGAAGCTCGACCTTAATTGTTGTAAAGAGAAGCCTGAACCCGACAAACGAATATTTTTCGTTCAAATTCATTGGGCAGTTGGTTTATCCAAAACACCGAAACACATAAAACTCGGCGAAATAATTAACGCGATAATAGTCTGAAGAAATATTAACTTTTCCAAATCCGCAGCAGCAGAATGTTGTTTGCAAGCGAAGAATAAATAGAAGCGATTGCCACGGTTCGTTTTCCAACGTCATTTTCGGTCAATTAATAGATAAAAAAGGCAACACAGCGCCGTTGGGCGCATGCGTAACGTCTCAGTATAGCCCAGCATGACCTCCTCGGTGTCTCGCGTTTGTAAGCATGTAACGTTCACGTTCATACGTCGCCGTCGCCGTCGGCGGCGTATTTTGAAGATTATGAACATAACACGTCAAATGCGTTGTTCGCTATCGCCGCGTGCACAAGTGCTCCATTTTGTGGCGTTCCGCAAGCGTGTGTGCGTAGCTTGGCCTGATCGTGGTGTCAGCGTGACAAAACTGAATGACGGGGTCCGCCGAGACGTTGTGCTTTCGTTTCGTCGGCGTGCACGTCTGCACGTTTTCTCGTCGCGACGGCGAGGCTTGGGGGAGCGGGGGAGGGCGTCGTCTCCGTCCCCGTACTCGACGCCGCTTATTTTCCGTCAAGAGACACAGTTGCTAGCGACCGGCGTTCGTGTTCTCGTTTGCAGCGCGCGGGTCACGGACGTTTGTTTCCATCCACTCCGGACTTGGAGTTCTTTTCTTAATCGCCGCCTCTGATCGTATCTTTTGTCGCGGCTCTGATCGCGCATCCAACACTCATCTTCGACGATCAAAAGCTCGTTCAGCATTTGCGATCTCTTGCGCTTGAAGAAGCTTTGCGCTATCGGCTTTTCGCATTCTAGCCTTTTTTTTAAAAGCTGCGGATACTGTCGATATCTGTACTTATTTTACGGCAAATGAGATATTGATATAGTAGCGCTTCATTTTAATTAATTTTCTGTCCAATTTTCGAACTTATTAAAAGTCAATGTGAAAAATGGTTGAACCAATTTCGCGCGAGTTTTACCAAGGAATAAAAGAGAAATTAAATTTCCGTACTTTTACGGTTTAAAAAATATATTATCACCAAGCTATTTCGAGCTATTTCAATAGATATGGATGGTTTCAAAATATACTTCAGTATCGAGAGATACCGAATAAAAAGTGACTGCCACTTTCTAACCAACGTAATAGTAAAATAAATTTCTTTTTCTATCGAGGAGAGTTCATTTTTTTATTTAGAAAAATACATTGTGAAATAAATTTGTTCGCATTGCGTTATTTCTCTCGTAAATTCAGAATTTCAAAAAATAATTTTAAGGCGTATGCTGTTATTAAAAACAGTTACCAAGAAAGTTCATCAATTTAGTTAAAATTATATAACTAAATGGCATCAGGTCTTTTATATTTATTCTGTTTAATAATGGAAATCAAATTATCGTGGAAAATGAGATATGAAAAATCTTATTCATAAGTGAACCGTATATGCAAGCAAAATAATTAATTTCTTACACTTCACTGTAGGGTAATATATCAAATGAAAAATGTATAAGAAATGCAATTATATTTAAATCAACCCTTAATTCTAAATGTATAAGCTTCTTAATATAAATAAATTGTTTTTAATGCAAGGGTAAAAATATTTATAGGTGAAATCAATGGTAAAAGAATATTCGACAAAAAATGAACGTCACCGTCTATCAACAATTTATAATAAAATGTAAAATGAGCTTGAAGTACCTAATTAATACCGCGTAAAATCTTATAAAAACATACTCTTTTATATACGTACAATGCATAATAGAATACTCGTTGTACTGAACTTATAGAGGAGCACTTTTTAATCATTAATATTAAATATCAAAGAATGTTTCTTTAATTTTTTTTCTCGGAAAGTAACAATGTACATTATTAATATTTTATTAAATAAACTTTTAGCTTTATTTTACAGATTAAAACAGTTCAGGTTTCAAATAGAAATATTTGAATTTTTTTAATTTCACACTGTACTTTACATGCTCTTATAAAAAATTTACGATTATTTTAATTTGAAATGTAGTATTTACATTTTAATATATATTTTTTATTTTTATTATTATTCAAAATCTGCTAGACCTGAAAAAGTTCTGACAAAGTTTTTTTAATTAAAAAACTTGCAAATGTACTACAGCACTTTTTTAAAAATAATAAATAAAATCGATCAACTTTTTTGTCGAGCTTTTAAATCGTATTTAAAATAAATTGTGCTTATTTTCTCAATTAAACGGACATTTGACACAACGCAATTCATTTTCACTAGAAAAATATAATTCTCAATTATTTCCTAAACGTGCAACCCTGGATGCTTAGTGGTAAGCTATGCATTACCGTATTTCCCAAGCGTGATAAAATATATTTTTAAGGTGTTTCTGCAATACTTGGAAAACCAAAAGCGAAAAGGCAGAAAAAAAGCGGGACATGAAAAGTGATGCTCGCGAAAGCAATCGCCTTCCACAAGAGCACAAAGGTTCAGTACTTTTCCGCAGTTTTCTGAATCCAAAGCAACATGGAAGTGGAAGGAAAAAGAGAAAAGTAGCAAGGACTTACGCGCGTTCAAGAGTATACCTCGACGTTTAAAGCGCTTTAAAGACATAAGAAATTTCCCGTGATATAAGACACACGTGCACACGTGTGTGCCCTCGTATACAAGCTGGGCAAGGATTTGGTGCACGCGCGTGTCGTCCTCCGATAGCGTTAGATTAGTTCTCGTTTTCTAGTTCTATGAGCCGAAACTCACCCGTTTGAGCGCTCAAACACACGCGCGCGCGCAGCCTGAGTTAACTTTTAATTGTATTTAAGTAAATTCCCACGAATGGTCGCGAATACAACTAATAATTATATTTTGCCCTAATAGTCTGCTCACTCCAGTGGATTAGACTGGTTAATGAGATGCGCAAACATATTAGAAATCGCGGCAGCTTATTGGCGTCGATTTCAATCATCACTGGAGAATCATCCGCATTGAAGTTAAAAATATGAGATTACAGCAGACCTCGGAGTTCGCGTTATTAGATACACACGTGTGCACGAATAATGTAGCACATCGAGAGTAAAGTTGGGAAAATTAATTTCAGTCATAATTGCATTAGCTCCGTAAAAGTATTTAATTCAATCGATACATCGCATATACAAACTGTAAGATTGAGCATCTAACACAAGCAACATTACTATTATATGCATATTTAGTGCCGTTTTTGAACGCGCTAACATGGTTTTCCTAAGTAATCGTTAAGGACCTTGACGATATAATAATTAATACACTTTGGCTAAAGTATAACGCATTAAATATGCATTGTATGTAAAGCAGAAAGTATTAAAAAAGAATTAAGAAAAAGAACGGCAATATCATTTTCTTGGCTGAACATGTTCATGCATCGCTGCAGCAACGCAGTAGCCGCCTGTAGATGCGATCTTTGACAAGCTTCTGCTCTACACAGATACGCGCGCGCGCGTACGGGCCGAGTATTATAAGCTTTCATTGATGTAACTAAATTTATTAATTTCAACAACGAAAGTAATAAACTCTAGACTTGGTTCTACGATTAATCTTGTTTAAAAATAAAACGTTTTATTCAGCGTGAAATATGATCAAATGCTCGCGAATCAAATTGCAACCCAACATTTTGTTTAGAATTGTATACCATTTTGCCTCAAGGTATGAAAAACCAACGTTTAGATTTCCTCCCAACTTATTTAAAAATAATGTCATATTAAAAGTTAACGGAAATGAATTTGAAATTTAAAAAAAATTTATTAATAAATTCCCTGGGGGTCACTGAACTCGTTATGCAAACTTTCCTTGACCTTAGCTAATTCCGACGCAATATCGCACACATACTTTACGTAAGTTTACGCGTTCGGATAATTTCCAACAGGGTGAGCTTGACTTAGCAACGCAGCCATTCCAATCCATTATCAATTTTTCTCGGATTCGGAAACAATAGATACATCAGGCACAGTTTCGTACTTCAAGAGACTTATGTAATTAGTCGTCGGTAATCAGAGCAAAGCGAGAGGCGCGCGGCCTGAGTATAATGCAGACGGCGAAGCTGAGAGCGAAGCAAACTACAAGTATATCGAGGAGAGAAGAAGGCGCCAGGAAGAAGATGAGTTGACTAAAGATAAATCGTAAAAATGTACGCATACGAAGAAATAGACGCACAATTGCGGAGAATCTCCGGATACACGCGACTTTAATCACATGCAATTGTGATACGATGCGTCATTGTGTGTATAAAAACAGTGCACATATGTATAAGTGCGTTTGAAAATAAGCGCTTTTAGCATTGCGCTTAAGCGTAAGGAAATTACGTACAAATGCTTGCGGTGAGCGGCGCCAATGCTACTCTTTTCACTTGCGGTATCACTATTCTTTTTATAAACTAAACGAAATTAGTATTTCCAGGTCTTTGTACTCTTTCCATTATATATTTCATAATTTCAGTTCTTAATACCCGGCCATGACTAAAGCGCTACTGTGCACTTCGATTCGATTAACCGAAGCTAATACTAGCGAACGGAAAAAGAAAATTTTTATTTTCTGCAGCTAACCTCGCCGTTTCGCACGATTTTACACAATTAAAAGATAAATCAAAATATTGCATTTCGGATAAATACAGTATTTTAGCGGCATTTGTGTATTAATCCTCGCGACTCCATCTGCCCTTACGGCTGACGAAATATCGCATTTATAGATTTTCGTACGAAAGCAAACACACACACACACACACACACACGATCAAAGTTTCTTTATTAATCGAATAAATCATCGAGAGGAGTATAATAAAGCGAACCTTCGCAGCAATCCCACACGCGGCGAATTTCAGAAAATTACGAAAAAATTTAGGAATAAAAGCTTGTATTCTCTCGATACTGGACTCGAAGTATCAAGTTTTGCCCAATTGCTGGAAGTGGTCAGTTTAATTTTCTTACCGAGACCCCAAACTGCCTCGCGCCGTTCCGTAAAAGTACTCCTCCTCTCGCAGCTGGTCGCTCATCTCTGTCGCACGCGCGCGTCAGCAGGGCGACACCACCTCCTCGGCTCTGTTAGGGCGAAGGTTCGACAAGGTAAAGGGAAAAGCTCGATAGCGGCGACCGGGAGTTATCGACCGCGTCGGCTGTTCCACGCGAGGCCAAATATACCCGGAGAAGGACGCCGGAGGAGAGAAAGGAACGCGCGATTAAATGGGGAGTCCCCGACCGAGGGCGAGTGGGACGCGCGAGCGGAAAATGAAAGAGACAAGGGGTCCGGAGCGGCGGCGACTGGTGGCCGTTGTGCGAAAAAACAAACGGGGGAGCCCCAAGGAAGGCCGAGGGAGAATTAGAAGGGAACAAGAACAAGAGCACGAGCTGTATGTTGTTCTTGTTGTATGCTGAGCAAGCTAGAGCAAGCCACAACAAGCTGCAACAAGCTATAACAGGCTAAAGCAACACACGAGCGATGAACGAGAAGCAGTTCTTAATGCATGCGAAATTGATTTCACACCTTCCCGGATTATCGTAATCAGCAATTCCTTACACGGCAACTTACACTTCGTTACTCCGTGTTTTTTTGTTATGAGGCAACCTCGCTAATTCAGCACATTTGTCTTTGCAGTATCCATTTCAAAAGATGCGCGAGTTCCAGAACGCGGTCTGTGTCACATCGCAACTGTCTGCATTTGAATAAAATAAAAAATTTCGCAATCGCAATATCACGAGGCGCGGCTTTTCGCTACTTCCGCTAAGTTTTATTATTTATCTTTAGCGAATTCTCCCTGCGTGACGTGAAATTGCTAATCCACTAACGACATTGGAGCGAAGACATTTTAGAAAATAAATAATGTCTATAAATACACAGAGTCCGCGCGTGGAAAAAAATAAATAGGTTGCCTGATCCGACGCGGATCGCGATTAACTCTTAGCATCTTATGTAGAAAAAACTCCAAAATGGCGTGCAGCATGAACACACACAAGGGCGAAAACGATCGGAAAATTGATTTATTGGCGGATCCTGCAGACGGCGCAAATTTAAGTTGTAATTATTCAAGTCGTGCGACGTTTTGGTAAGCTATCGATCCGCAGGCTCGCGTTGAGCCGCAAATGAATCACGATTCACCGGGGGCTTAAGACTGTTGAATTAATGAAGCCACTCATGGATATCCACGGATAAAGAAGAGAGCGCGCGCGCGGTTTATCGCTGACATAGAGATGTGAGACAAGTGATTCAGTGCGAGACTCGAGGAAAAAGGGAAAAAGGCACGTCCTCGCGTCAGGGCATCGAGGAGTCGAGGGCGTAAGTCCTGCTGCCGGTCGCGAGTGTCTCGAGACCGGGGCCAGCGACCCCTTCTCCGGGGGCCGAGCGCCACTTACCTGTTGCTCGACGGACCGGAGGAGACTCGGGTCACGGCCACTGTCCCCTCCCCCCTTTCCTTCCGCTCCTCTCCTCGTCGTGGTGTACGGCGAGGCGCGCACCCACGACCGGCGAGAAATAAGAGGACGAGCGACGTCCGTGGCGCGATTCCATCAGGTGCACTCACGACAGCCAGGGGAAACGGCAGTGGAACGAGAATTGCCATTGTCGGGGCGTAGGCTATTTTCGAATAGTGGAGCAAAGTAGCATTCGCCATCGATCCTGCGTGCAAATTTGCACAATTTGCACTTGGCCGGTCACGGGAGGAAAGGCGCGCTTTTAAAGTCGATGCGGTCGGGGAAATTTCATCGCGAGCTCGTAACGGCGCGCTGACTTTAAATCGTTAACATCGCCAATTTTCCCATTTTCGCACATAGGCGCGATATCGGTGCAATTGAAGATCGAAGGCTGCTGCTGCTGCTGCTGCTGCTCTCCGTCTTGCGACTGAAATGCGTCTGTGTGAATGAGAGAGCGTGACGTCACACGACACAGAGAGACAGAGGCTTGTGCGTTTTGAAAGTTCATCTTCTCGCGTGGGAATCGTAATAATCCGAGTACTCACAAGGAAACCCGTACGAGTGTGCCGGCGGTCTATCGTTTAAAAAATACGAAAACTGTGCGTGCTATTGTTATTTCCTCGTGTTGTGATAAATCAAGCGGTCGCATGCTTTAGCGATTTTTAAAAATTGCGCGATACAAGGTGATTCATTGTGTTATCAAATTTAATAAAGAAATTTCCGATAGTAGGATCTTAAATGAGTACGTTAAATCGGGATAATGCCGCCGTCCGTGTATTGTAATGTCATGAAAGAGTGAATGGTC
The DNA here is from genome assembly GCA_018907185.1 of Platyscapa corneri. Taxonomy (NCBI): domain Eukaryota; kingdom Metazoa; phylum Arthropoda; class Insecta; order Hymenoptera; family Agaonidae; genus Platyscapa; species Platyscapa corneri. The sequence continues at coordinate 1,849,724 of JACCHW010000019.1, read as the reverse complement.
AGATTTTTTCCCGACCGCAATAATGAGCACGAAAAAGAGTTTGCTGTCGAAAAACGGCACTCGAAGCAGTAATCATCAATCAACGATCAGCACGAGGAATCGCCCTCGCATCGCGTTTATTGACGATGACAGCATTGAATGAGCGGATGGCTAAGACACGTCTTTGCTCGAATGACACACGCACGCACGCACACCGACTTTTTCAGTATCTACACACTTGACTTACAACAAAATGACGATGGCGCCACCGTCACAGGGCGTGTGCGTCATTGAAAATAAGGTTAGAGAATAGCCAGCCAAAAGATACCGTTCGCTCGTTAATTTCAGAACAATACTATTCGAATACAGTTCTCAAAGATTGAAACCGTACGAGTGACGAGTACAGGCTCGCGCTATAATTATGCGTCATTCGTAATAACTCCAAGAAACTTTAATAATCGGCGCTGTCTCTTGGCAGCGACGCTTAATACTTGCGATATCGAAAGATTTTTTATTTCTTACATGGCGGACGTCATTCGCGCATACATGGTTCGACGGAGAGGTTAAAAACGATTTAAACCAAGTTGTACGTTTTTGCGTTTGAGCGGACAACTATCTTAAATTGAATAAACAATCAACGTTTAAACCAAACAATAAAACCGCTTTTGCAGATGAATTTTTATAAGTTAAGAGCAAAATCGAACCGAGCCAACTTGGGTAAAACTTCTTCAAAAACACGAAGATGTATTGCTTTTTGCTACACACACGTCTCTTTACGTTTTCTGCAAAATGCAGTTCTGTAAGCCTCTGCGTTTGCCCGAAATACGGAACGTATTATTTAGAAAGATACTTATCGAACGGCGGTAGGTAAACTTTGCAAAATACGGACGGCACATTTGGGGCCGAACCTTTCTACTACGAATACACAGAGGAAGAAATAAAGAGATAAATATACACCACTCGATTGCGTAGTCTCGAATAAAGTTTTTAAGTCACTTTTCTTGGCGACTTTATCTAATATTTATCACCGGAAGTTAACCGAAAAAATTGTATATCAAACACTGTAATAAATTTTAACGATCCCTTATGAAATCCCGCGGTCAATTAGACTAATATTCATTGCAAAAAACAGGTGATTCGCTTGTTCGACAAATATCAAATAATACTTTGCGACTGCTATGGAAACATTTCGAGTAGAATAATTTTAATCTAAAGCGTCGTCCTTGCATCTACGCACGGGCATACATACGTTCTTAAAATTAATCAACCGCGTGTATTGTAAATTGCACGGATAGGTAATTACCTATAATTCATAACATAAGTGTCGTAATCCGTTAGTTGTTCAGTTTTTGATTCCTAGAATCATAATTTTTGTGCATTTCTTACATTCACGTGCGACTTATTTTTTTACTTGTATAATTACTCCAAAGAAATCAATAAGCATATCCAAGATTATAAGGTTAAATATAAGTTACGGTAGAGGTTGCGATGTCTCGTAATATTTAACATTAGTCGACTTTCCTTTACTATTAAAAAATACCGTAAAATCGCGGATTACAAAATGCTGGACCCAAGATTACAAGCGTTCAAATTTTAACGAATATTGAAATTTAAAACAAATTAAAATCTCATTAAAAATGTAATAAACATCGAAGTGGCTTATAATATCGTATGATAAAAATTCTCCTAAAAGTGCCCTTAAAGAGGATTGAAAAATTCTATTTTCTACCAAACTTTCAAGCACATAAATTAATTTAAAAAGTAATCCTTAGGAAAGATGTTAAGCCACTTTTTTAGCTTATTATGATAAAATAAATACGCGATAAAACAAATTTTTGTATGCACTTTCAGAGTGGATGAGCTAAAAAATATTAGCAGAACGCCTTTTCCAAGTTCTGTAATTAATAATTATAATGCACCGTATACTTAAATATATATATAACTACATAAAAAAAATATTTCAATTCAATTATTTATACAAATTTTTATTCGCATAATATTACACCAAAAGTAATTGTAATAATATTTATAAATCTAAAAAAAATGAAACTGAAATTTAAAAAACGTCTCTAACGTTTTCTCTGTTGATACTTTCGAAACGAAGCCATTTGTTGTATTACTTTTATAAACTTAAATAATTCTTGTAATTTTTTCATAAAATTTTTGCGCTTAAAAAATTTCAATTTTCGTTCAAACTTGATATTTATAACTGCAGACTGATTTAGCCAACGACGATATCTCCCTTAATACAGAAATTATTAAAATACTGCTGCGCAAAACATAAGCATAATATTTTTAACGATTGTACCTCTCGATTTTTCCATTTGCGACACACAAATGCATTAATAGCTCAATATTAACAAGTTTGTGTAAACAAAGAATAATAACAGAACGAAACAGTAGGCAATGATTCATCAGCAATTAATGAAGTATGGAAATTGCTCGATACGAAAATTGAAATCACATTGAAAAAATAATACAGTTTCGCTGCTTTAAGTACAGTAATGAGCAAGACGCAGCCGAGTGGATGCAATGATAGGATACAAATAGTTAGACGAAGGGGAGGGAGCGCCATAATCATTCAGCCGGTTAACATAAGCAGTTGCCAGGGTTACCAGTTCAGCAGTACCATAAGCATTGCTATCGACGTGCAAATACTGGCACGAGTACGGGAGGAGCACGAAAAGAGAAATCACTCTAGGAGCATAGAAAAACGTGTGTAAGGAGGCTTAAAGAAGGGAAGTATGCACGACAGCCATGACAACTAAAGAACGGTCGAGGCCGTACTGCGCATACGCAAACTAAATAATCTGTCGACGTGCGTTGAAAACGTTGTTCAGCCAACGCCAACTTGAGGAAATTAGACTTTTTGTCTAACGAGTAGGAGCTTTGCCTGTACGAACCTCTGGCGAAGGCGGTTGACCGTCATTTTGTTCATAATCGTGCGCGCGCCTTGAGTGATAAGTCGAAATCCAACCTTACTATTGATTATCAAGGATGACTCCGCTCGAGATCGGCTGTAACTCGGGGAGGCATTTTTACGTACTGCGGATTCGAGGCTCCTAGCGTAAACTTGGGATTGTAATTCTACTTTACCAGCACGTATACCGAAAACGCGTTCTCGACGCCCGGAAAGGAAGGAATAATTCGAAAGCGTGATGAAAAATAATAAAGTTGCAGATGCACTTTCGAGTATGAAAAATGTATGAAAAATGCAGGCACCTCCTGGGCAAAGAAGAATATAAGAAGAGAAGCTAGAAAAGTAGCGCAAGAGCCATCTGAAAAAAGTTGGCGATTCGAGGTGTTGAATTTTGAAAAAGAACGTGCCCGATCGATCGACTACTGCGTTACCAATAAAAAAGCTTGGGCGTAAGCGAGGCCACGAGGCTAATTGATTATGCAGCGCGAAGACGCACGAAAGTGGTCGAGTCCGATGAAGAAGCCGGTGAAAGAGAAAACGAGAGAGTCACGTATACGATTACGTTTTCCAGTTCGGAAGCGCGACTCGATTCGGCAAGTCCCATCGCTCCCATCTTTCGTAACAACTCCTCCCGCCGCTCCCCAGCTCTCGAACGCAACACCACAGTCTCGCTCCACGCAATCGCCGTCAGCAGACTTTAGCGCTCTTCCGAGCTCACCTGGCTCGGCAAACCACTAATTCTGGCTCTATTTTCCAGCGCGTTGACTCTCGGCCGCAACGAGGCGCTCGGCGAAAGAAACGCAGCCGCGACGCTCGCGCGAGAAAAGGCAACCCGGCGCGGCGCAGTTTCCTGGCCGCGGGCGCAATCTTCGATGCAAGCCGACTGGCTCTCTTGACCGCGACCACGCTTTCGCGCTTTCGTTATATAAAAAGAGCGAGTCGCCGCCGACGAGGCCATCCACCCACTCGGTGCACGCTTCCTTCCTTTCTCCCTCGACGTCCATTGTGCGCTCGTGCTGCACCCGACCGAAATGCTCGGGGATTCGTGTAACGCGGAGAGTCTGCGGTGTCGAGTCGGGAATTATTGTGTAATGGGACGAAGACGGTGAACGGGGCCGGTAATTACGTCTGCAACGGCCGTTCAATCCGAAATTGAGTTTGCGATAAATTTCACGGGACCGAGTTGTTGCACGAGTGTGGATGTTGTATCGATCCTCGCCGCCGATATTCGTGTGATTCTTGGTAATGTTGCGGGGGGAGTATAAGTTTTACATTATTAAAATTGTACCTGCGGCTGCGTGCTATAATAACCAGAGCGCTGAACGGATGCTCGCTTTTAAAGGATGAAAGGAGAGGAGAGAAAGAAGAGAAGGAAAAATTAGAAGGTTGCGTATTTTATTAGTTGCACGTGCAAACTGTTATTATTTTCGAAAAATTTCTACAAAATATAAACGCCAAGGTGAGCGCAAATGCGATAAACCTGTTTTGAGTAAATTTCTAACTCATTAAGCTAAACTTTATGTTTAACTATAATTTATTAACCACTGTGAGAAAATGTCTGGTGGGTGTTTCATTGCCAGAGGTAGAGTATTTCTGTTTTACTCAATAGCAAAATGGAAACATTGTGCGATCTCGCGAAATTTTAATTATTATCTACGACTGTAATACTTTTCGCGGGTCGTATACATAACTTCAACGCGTTCGCACTCGAGGAAGAAAAAAGTATCATTTTACGTCCTTAAATATGTGATCATTCGATCAGCCGCAACGAGCAGCGATAAAAAAACGACGCGGTTAGTTTATTTGGAAACAGTTGCCGAGTGCTCGATTTGACAAATTGAAATTGAAAATTGATTTCTTTAGAGGCGGAATTTGTATAAGAATGCTCGACTGTTTGAAGGTGTTAAAGTACTTAAAGCACTGGAAGTATATACATACATATATACGTATACTCGGTCATGAGCTCTAAAGCACCTTCCTGACCTTTAAGCTTGGCACATTTTTTTTTTTTTTTTTTTTTTTTTGTTGAAGAATCGTACTCCATATAAAAGGATAAAGTGCCTCGAGAAGAGCAGAAAGTGCTATTTACCGAGTTCCGTGATATAATCTGTTAAATTGTAATACAATATACCAACACTAATACTTCGTTTCGATCCCTTATATCATACATACGATATACGTGTATGTTTCATTTGTGTCAGATTCAATACAAAATCGATTCGAGCTTAATTAATTTGCGGTAATCATTTTCTTTATCCGAGTGAACTATAATCGCTAAATCGCTCAGTGTTCGATAAATTTTTTACCAAATAGCAATAAAAGTAAAATTTTTGCTTTAAACTTCCTGCGATAAAGTTCTTTTTCTTTCTAAAACTGCAGTTTCATTGATTTTAATTTAGCGCGAATGTGAAAACAATGATAATGTATTTAAAAGAAAACAATCTTCCGCGTAAAACACATGATTTTAAACCAAACTCACTTACGAAAGAAAATTTGTGGACAGAATCCTCTTCGATTAAATAATGAGCATCGAAACACTTTCTTTTTTCGCTTAAAACACTATATAAGCTTGTCGAGTGATTACGTCGCTTTTCAATTCTGTCCTCCTTTATTAAAAAAATGGCAATGTGCGGTTTCGGGCAAAAATCAGATTAAGTAATACTCCGCTAGAGAGTAATCGTAAAGCAGCGATAAACAGACCATAAACGTGCCCATCCGCGATCTTTATCAGACGATTATCCGCCAAAGTTGCTTGAAAATTTCGCACTCGCAGAGAGCCAGGGAGTGCGCAGGCGCACTCGCGGGTGGGTGGATTGTATCGAAAAAGAATAAACGCGCGTGGTGTAGAAAAGCACGTAACGAATAAGCAGCATTGCCAGAATGAATCAGAGAGGGAGAAAGCTGGAAAGGGGGTCGGGAGGGAAGGAAAGGGAACGCGGAGGAGAGCACAGAAGTACGATGATTCGGTCTGACGGAGTGCCACAAAAACGAATCAATACGAGATAGGCTGCTGGACAGCAGCAGCCAGTAGGCGCCTCGGACTCCCTGTACTCCGGGAGAGAAGGCACGAAAACAACTTCCGGTTGTCCTTACAGTTCGGTGACTTTCTCGCCCTCGTGATTCTCGACCTCCGGCACGAGTCCTTGTGAATGAGGAGCGATCGAACGATTACGCCCAAAGACTCGTGTACCTTGAGCAAACTTCTTCTTACACACACGACTTTAACTTTTTTTCGGCTTTTGATTTGAATCGATAATGAGCTAATTACATATTTTTTATTCCCGATATTAAGCGGCGCAACGAAGCAACTCCGAGCAGCTAAAGGCTTTCTTAATTTAATTCGGTTGGGCAAAGCTTAATTTATTTTATACGAGTGTCGCGATTTTTCACAATACAGATGTATTTTTCGACGATTTCTCTCAGAAATATCTAAAGGAGCGAGGAGTTGTAACGTAGCCTTAGTAAGCTCAGTTTCACTGTTTAAAACGGAAATATTCCTCGACTTGTCGAAACGATGTTGATTGGCTTAACAAAAAACAATCAATCTTTTAAATTTTCCTTTTTAAAAGGAAAGTCTCGTTAGCTTGATCAAGGCGAAAAATGGAAAGCATTAATATAACATTTCTGACTCGCCGAAACTGCCAAAAATTTAACTGAAAATTTTTCGTTGAAGTCCCATCCGTTCAAGGTTTTGTGTGTGTATGTGCATGTGCATGCGCGCACATGATATATTTCCTCGTCAAAATAAAAATAAACGTCAAACATCTTGTGTAAATATCAATACACACATTTTAGAAATATATCGTACAATAAATATTTGTCCGAATTCGTATTGGTGTGCAGAAAATTCATCTATCAAAATAACAAAGTTTATTTCCAAAGTTAATAATTTTAATAGCTCGAAATAAACGTCACTCCTATTAACCAACTTGATTTTGATGTAATAAAAAATTTTGATGGTTACGTACATAATCAAATGTGCATTTACGGCTTCGACGTGCACTTATTTTTTATTAAATACCGTTATTTATAAATAATCTTGACGAAATGACTATGTATTAATGTTATAAGTAAAACAACGTTTACAACAATTGGCGAATACTAAGAACACAAAGAGTTTAACAATTATTTCGGTTAAGTATTCGAGCCATGCTGAACATTCAAATTAACCAACCAACATTTCTGAAACATATTTCCAGCGGATTTTACTTTAAAATGAGAATTCTTGGCGACTTTATTCGACTACGGAAGTTAATTCTTGTAAATAGTGAAAGCTTACTATTACAAGAAAATTAATCGCTCGTTCGCGAAAAAATGCTGGAAATATTTCTAAATTTTAATTATCATCTCGCTTACGTGAAAAAGACAATTTATGGAAAAAATTACAGTGTAAAGATTGTAAACAACGGGAGCCCTAATAAAGTTACGAATGCTGCCGACATGTCTTAATATTCATAAGAGGCATAATATTAACATTAGGCTAACCTATTTTTTACTTTTGAGGTTTTTCTTGGCATACACTGAAAACAATTGTGTTATTACTAGTTGAGTCATAAAATGAAAAATAGAGAGCTGAGCTAATTTGAAGTTATGCGTAACTCATGCCTCTTCTATTTTTCACTTGACTCCGCTACTAAAGGTATTTGCTTTAAATTTTAAAGTGGCGATAAAAATTGAAGCCGTCAATGCGTGTGTAATGAAATATTGTAAAAACCTATTACGTTATTAATTTTAATACGAACAGTAGCAGGACAGGAGTTTGCAGCGGTACACGACATCCTTTCGAGTCAATAAACGCAACCCGTTTTACTTCGCACACAAGGACAAGGAACCATATATTCATTCCGCTCGCTACATCAATACCAATAGATTATTGTTTCACTCGAGGTGCAATCTTTGACGATGCATAAAAAGCCTCGCGACAGCAATGACATCGCACGTTACAATACTCAAACCTTCAAACGTTCAAAAAAACGCCGCCGTCGCAAAAGAAAGCAAACGAAAATTAAGCCAAGAAATAACATCCAGACGGGGGATTAGCGATAATCGCCCGATCGCATCCGCACCAGCATTTACACCGCTATTTTTATATTTGGACAATATCGGCCTGCGCCGACCGCAACTCTGACAAACAAGTATGTTTTTACTCATAGTTTACTCTCGCGAGCTCGACAACTTTATAACGCAAATTGAAATTGAAATGAAAGCACTAGATTTTTGCCGAATGTGGCGCTTTAATAATTTCACCTTAACAAATACGAGCGAAAAAAAGCGAACGAAAGTGCTTGAATATCGGTGTAACCATAAAAGCAGTAATACAGGAAACGGACTGCGATATACTTCGAGGCAAAGAAAATCGATATGCAGTGCACGCGTTCCGACTAATGAGGATATTATTGTTGGCCCTAGAGCGGCGCGACCGACCAGACGCGTCTCTCTGCGCTCTAAACTCTTTTAAATGGAGGACCAGCATTTGGGGACAAATTTGCGCGGCTTCGTTCGAGTGTCGGTTCGCGTCAGCCGGAAGAGGCATTCTTTTCAACGTGATGACAATTTGCTTTAGGCTATCAACCCCGCTGATTTTTATGAAAAACCAAGTCGATTGGTTAACGCTCGTGCACGTGTACACGCTTAACACGTACGTCTCGCATTCAGAAAGGTAGAACAATAAATAACTCGCTTAAATAAATTATTGACGGGTCTCTCGTCGACAATACTTTGTTGCGATTAAAAAATAGCGCGAAGGGATTATAAATTTTCTCAGACTGTAGTTTTACAACTCGAGTGCGATGGTGGGACGATTTTGGCCCAAGTATCGATAAAAATAAAGAGTTAAAAAAAGTCGCAGGCTTGACAGTGAAATTTGGTTGCCACCATTGCCAACACTACTCCTTGAAATTTCGCAGCAAAATTGCTAGTCGTGAGGCAGAATTATTAATCGCTATTAATCCTGCGGATGCTCGCGCTTTTTTATCAGAAATTAGAATATTAACTAGCGGGGAATAATTGCATCGAGATATTATATTATTCAGACGATAGCGGCTGCCAAGTTGAAACAAGTTAAGGCGGTGAGTAAATTTGCCGAGATCTGGGTTATGGTAGCACGATAGAAATAAAAGACGATTCGCAGCGAGGAACTAGCCATTGTGCGCCTTGAAATAAATAAAAGCGCTCCCGTTTTTATCTTCATTCTCGGCCGTTTTCAACTCCAACCGCCTCGATCGGATCTAGCGTAAAACATGCCGCGCGTTCAGCAATCGAAGGTGATCGTCGTCGCTGGAAAGGCTGCGAAAACCGAGGCTGCGTTCGCGTACCCTTGAAATAAGCGAGCCCGAGCGTCGAGAATCCAGCATATAGCGAGGCGCGCGCGAGACAGCGGATCAGTCGCTAATCGATAGATTTCCGCCCGAAACGCGCCTTTGCTCTCGCTTTTCCTCCTTCATTTCCATTTCGCCCCGAGCTGCGCGCGGCGGCGGCGGCTCGGCGTCTAGCCCGAGAATGTAATAAAATGCTCGCGACTTGTGTCAACACGATGGGGGTTTGCTTATCGCGGAAGCGAATGAATATAATAACGCAGAAACCGAAAAGGAAGGAGTAGAAAGTAAAAAAGGAAATACAAGTTTGCGAGGAGTTGGCAAGCAAGCGCCTCGCGTGACAGGTGCCTCTCGCTTTCGTTCCTTTCCCCCTTCTTCTTCGCCGCTGCCGAGCGTCCGCCCGGACTCCTTGTGGCAATATCGGGCCGCGGTTATACCCGAGTCTTCTCTATACACCGCCGCCGGCTCGCGAATGCTCGTGTTGTTCATGATTTTAAATCATTCATACCCAAGGAACTATTAACCGCTAAAAATAAAACAAACGGCTCGCGGGGATTTACGACTTTATAGGGATTGCCTTGCATTTACCTTTGCCGAGCGCTATTTTTCACATCCGAGACGTTTCTTTAAATTGCCTTCCGCCCGCAATTCGGCCTAATCCTAGGGGTGCGATCAATTTAGGCGAATAAAAAGGCGCGCGAGAGTCGGCCGACTACGCGGGACATTTTTCCGGCTGCTCGCGGCGTCCGACCGAGGAGGCGCAGAAATTTCATTTTCACGAATAACATTTACAAATCAGCAATTTAACGGCGGCGGCGGCGGCGGCGGCGGCCATCGTGCGACTCGAGAGCCGCTCGGAGAATTTTCGGTAAAGCGATCCCTCCACGCGCGATTACCAATATCTACGGGCCGAGCAACCCGAAGACGTAATTCAAAGCGCAAAGGGAAATAAAACCTATTGGTGCTCTGCCTCTCGTTCCCTCCAACTGCCTAGTAAGGCCAGCCGGCGGAAGATAGAATGACTCACGTAGAGACATATGCGAATCGATATCTGTCCCTCTCTCTCTCCTGCGCATACATGCGTAGGTATTATTATCGCGTAGATATTTTACACGAGAGCGCTCGGGCCGTTTCGACACGCGCACACGCACGTAAGCGCCCGAGCGGACGGCGACTTTGTTTCAGTCATCGGTGAGCTGCTCTCGCCTCTCTCTATTCCATTCTGGCTCGGCTATTTCGCGCTCTGCCTTCCGTCGTCCCGCCTTTGACTGATCGATTAGTTAATGGAGTCGAAGGCACGACCGCCGAGTTTTATTAGATCACCGCGTAGCTGCAGGGAAACGTTATTGGCTGCTTATTAGCTTTAATTATGTCATGAAAATGATGCTTTTCTTCTTTGGCGCCCAACAATGACTTGCTTTTAACATCCAACAGCTACCGCTGCTCCCGATTCGCAGATTCAGCGCCAAGCGAGGAAAGCAACTAAAGCTCTTTTGCCGGCGATACGGGCAAAGGCATTTCCGGCCGTGAAAACTCGGATAAATTACCGGGTAATTATTTATCAGGAAAATGTTGATCGACCGCAATAATTCATACGAAATACGAGACACACCTGTTGGCGACGCGATAGCTGAAAATTCATCGCCTCCTTGCGTTGCGCCGCTCGCACATTACTCGCAGATTTGTTAATTGCGCGATGGATAATATGTTAATAACCATTGCCGAGCAATTATTTTATAATTAGCGTAAAGATAAAGATTATCTCGAGGAAATAACGAGCCAAAGTCTCGAATTAACTATTCCCATTGCGAGTTGTAATCAATTTGGTTACGGCAATAAAACTTGGCCAGTGCAATAAAAATCCACGGGAACGTCAATGACTCGCTGCCGGCGTATTTATTCGCGTATCAATTACGAGGTATTACCAGTACTCCTTACGGCGATCCATGCTCATGACGTGACGTGCGACACGAATATCGACTCGTGCAAAGTTCGTGCACACCGATATAAATTTCTCACGGGTGGTGGCTCGGTGATCATGAGTTGTTTAGCGGTTGTTTGCTGAAATCTATTACAATGTACGTAACGTCCATACGTCTATACCGCGCAATGAGCTTCTGTTCTGTCGGGCAGACGCACGAAGTTCATTGCATACGATCGATTGCATTGCGGCCAACTTCATAAATACGCGAGAACTTTTTCGATCCTAATATCGAAGCCCTTTATCCCATTGCCATTTACATTTTGCGCGTGGCAAAATTGTGCGCAGAGTGATTTGCAAATTTTGATTCATTCGATTAAAACTTTTTATACCTTCGGCGAGTTAAACGCCTCGTTAATCGCAATTTCGATACGTTAAAAAATGCAATCGAATAAGTTCTCTTAATTTTCCAAGACTAGCAATGCCTCAGTAATGCAAGTAAATGTTATTAAACATTTTATGGGCGAAAGGAATTCAGTGCAGCGCGATAAGTGTAGAAAGTGGACGAAATTGAAAAACAGCGTTGTTTATAAATGTATAAGCCTCAAAGAGCGCCGTGCAAAATAAAACTAATGAAGCTTTTGTAACGATTGATCGGACCTGCCAAAGACCGCTTTCACTGAACTTAACAATTGATTTGTGCAGCCTTGGTTACAGTTGCGATTGTCCTTTGTGCAAAATCTATATTTTTAATTGAGAACAATTTTCACCTTCGAATAAAATCGAATATTAGAAACCTCACGCCATAATAATAAATTGCAATTATTGGTAATACCGTTTCTTCGAGATGAAAATTAAAAACGTTTAAAACTAAATATTGTACACCAAACACGAATAATATCATTCTGTTTGAGGAATATATTGATGACTTTTTTAATCATCGTGTTAAGTGGAGTTGTAAGAAATTGTTGATTTTCAAATAAATTAAAAGTAATATATTCTCTCTCCTATGCCTCGTCAAGTTTTTCTCATATCCAACACAGGCTCGTTAAAATAATTTAAAAGTTATTACATTGCAGCATTTATTTACTTACAGATTACAAATCATTTAAGACTAACGTTCAAAAAAATCTGTTACAATACAAGTTCGTACAATTTTTCAGGGAAATAATAGTTCTATATTCACGGAAGAGAATGAGCTGAGGCTAACGTGACTATTCTATAAATACTGTTACGAAGGCTATCAAAATTTAGAATGGGATATTCATAAAAACGAGATATTCATCTTCAAATTTTCAATATCTACCGTAAGTCAATAATATAATGATAAATATTGATTTAAAATGTCTATTTGAAAATGCAGCCGATGCAAGCATGTGCTCAATGCTGTTAGTATATCGATGTCACGCTTATTGAAGCTATATACTGCACTGTAGAGGCTAAGTACAACGAATTACGATAGTTTTTCTAAAAAAATATTCTATTTCATAATATAAATGTGACATGTCAAGCATGATACCTTCCTACGTTAGCTGCAACTTGTAAGAAAATTGAAGGAATCTCCATGGAAGGAAAGAGTATTTAGATTTTTAATTGAAATTATATTACAGAGACTCTCCGTGTACACGAGGGAACGCACTTTAAAAATTGCTATCATCTATTAATACTAATTCACAAATAAGAAGATAATCTGTAATTTGCTTTCGATTGAAGCTTTCGATAATTCTATTATCGTGCAACGTACAATGACTACAGATTTTAAAAGGATAGCGAAAAGAATATATAAATACAAGGCAGTGAAAAACAATGAAAGAAGTGTAATATTAAATAATATCTTTAAGCTTCAAAAAAACAATCAAGCGTAAAAAAATAATAAAGGTGGTTCAATTGTAGAGTTTAAACATACTTGAAGAAGTAAAAACGCAACAGATTTAGCATGTTGTTATTAGAATATTATGGAGCTACCAAAGTCCATTTTACAGCACTTTTTAACCACTTCACTATAATAAATAAAAGTCACGCAGAATTTTAAGTGGTATGATTTATATAAAATTTTTCTAATAGTGACAGCATTACTCTTATCCACATCACAATATCCTGACGATAAATTTCGAATCCATTGAAAATGTTTCACAATTTACTATTTTACATTATAATTTATCTGCTTTAGGATAAAATCAATTAAAAAATAATCATAAATAATTTTTAATTTTTACATTAAATACATCGAAAAGAAATATTCGTTCAAATTACTACGTGATTTTTGAACGAATAAAATAAAATTAGTGCCCTGTTAAATAAAAAATGACACGTGATGTATATGTATTACGCACATGTAATATATAATATATTTTAAATGCCATTTTTAAATATCTTTTTTACTACTCATGTGTTAACTTGGCTTATTATAATCAATAAGCTTTTAAGTATTTTATTTAATATAATTGTAAAAAAATTGTGATATAATTATTTTATTTTGCTTTTATACATTATAAATACATAAGACAAATTTTATCAAAAGTGATTTAATTAAAGATATTAACTATTATCTACGAAAATAAATCATAACCTTTAAAACTCTTTAAATGCACGAATATAATTTTTGTGTTACTTTTAACATGATTTTACTGTTTTTATTATAGGAAACAACAGTATTTGTAAATAAATTACCAATTTATCTAATAAACACTACGACTACCTTCGGTTTATTGCAATTAACTCCTATTACAAGTAAATACATAATATTAATAATAAAAACAATTATATTATTATATATAACAAGATTTATATTACAAAAGAGAAAAAATATGTTTTTCCGAAAACATTGAGAAGATAATTAATTAAAAAAAAAAAAATATATAAATTGATTGAATTTGTTGATGAATATAACAAAGAAAAAAAACGAGGCACAAATCAACAATCGCTCTATTTGAACTCGATAACGATATTTAACCCTTTTTTGTGTTACTAATGAAGAAGAGTGTATCTACGTGAGATAGCAGGAAATCTGACACTACGGAGAAAGAAATTCAAGATCTTTACGTCACTTTTTGTATTTTTTACTCTTCCTTTTACTTAGTCGAATGACGACAAAGAGAATAGAAAAGAAAATAGAAGCTTTGATACCAAATGATATACACGTATCATTTATTCGCCTGAGTGACTACACATCGAACCCTTCAATTAAATAAGAAAAATGAACTACAAAAGATTTACGAACTACTGCATGTGATACGGCACAAAGTATTTTTTAAGTACGTCCCATAATTTCATATTTTTATTCAATATTACTTATCCTAAAATATAATACCAAGTGTTTGGTTGAGTAAGCAGATAATTTATCAACTGTGGAAGTTGCGTTTGATTTACAAAAAATTTACCAAGCAATAGATCTATTTATTGATATTTGGTTTAAACTTGCAAGCAATAGAAGTAATTACTAAATACAGCCGTTAATATCACACCAATATTCGTAGTCATTCATTATATCGCAGCAATATAAAAAAGTCTAGATAAAGACAATTTCGAATATCTGATTAGATATTCACTAATAATGTTCAAATTTGAATCGAGGCTCAAAAATTATATCGAAATCGCGCATACGTAATTAATCGGGGAACGCAACGTTTTAAGTAAAATCTTTTTTTACACTCACGCACGGATAAACTCTTGCGTAGATTATTATTCGATACCAGTACACGTTGTTTATCGGATAATTTTAAGTGACACAAGTGTACTGTTACGCCGTAAATAGCATGACTGATCGAGACAAAGATGTTAACAAGCGTAAAAAACAAACACTCGCGAATAAAATGAGATAAGCATCTGGTATGTCCATGCTTGTATCGAAAATCCGATACTCGATCATTCGAGAATGTGTTTACAAAAGCTTAACTTTCGTCATCTCCGGAGTCGCATCGGGAGCAATACAGTCTCCTCCAACACACGCGCACTCTGCACTCACTTTTTCACGCGTGCAGCCCTCCCTTATACTCTCGCGCGCAGTCTGACTACTTACGATTAACCGAGCTCGGAAAATGCAGAGTCTCGCCTAGAGAAGTAAACAAACCATCGGGCCGAATTACACCAGGGCTCGCGTTTTCAGGAAGCGCGTGCGCGTGCGCGTGGGTGCCACTGCCGACTTTTCGCTTGACAATCAGCCAGTACAAACACGGCTGAGACCGGGTCGCGGTCGCATTCTTGCATGCTCCCGACCGCTTCAACGGATGACGAATCGACTCCGTCCAATGTCGGAGGGATCGGTTAAAATTTAAAAACGAGCTCCCCCGCACTACCGGAGCCTCTTTTAATTAATAACAGCTCGAATTACACGAAACACGCGTCGGGCCTTGAGCGCGTTGGTGATTCAAGGACGAAAAGGGCGGAGAATCGAAGGCCAAGGTTTTCAAGATACTCCGCGAAGACTCGGTGCACACGTAATCGAGCTGCGAGGGTGAGCGCGAACCTCGGATGTACGAGTCCACGATTGGCATGAAACGAATGAGGGAATTAAAGATACAACTGGCGCAAAACCAACTGGGCGATTGAACGCTACTAATTACTTTCTTAAATTGGGGTCTCTATCTAGCGTGGCGTGATTGATACTCGCTTCCTTTTTTTAATCTTGACGGCCTTCCCAAGAAGAAGTCTCGCTTATCTTTTGACGTCTCTTTTGATTGTTGTAAATATTAGAGAAGAAAGCTGGCGTTTTTTTATCCGCTACAGCAATGGTAAAAGTTCAATATAAATAAAAAAACTTACGAGTGCCGTTTTCATTCGCGCTGAAAAGGTATTGTTTTGAAAATCACAACTGATTTTATAAAAATAAATTACAATGGCACCGAGACAATATCACGTATGTCGCTCTCGACGTCCGTTTAATTAAATATTTCTTAAATTTATTTCATTTTCCCACTTTTCAACTCACGCGACACTCGACTTTTTTCCAATTCGATTCTTAGGTTTGAGTTCGCAGTAATAGATTTCACTCTTCACTTAATATCACGCTTTTATTATTTTTGTTTTGATACTGCATCTTAACGAGGCGCAAACGCATAAATCGTCGTTCTTTTCGTTAATCTTCGCGCAACCTTTATTAAGAATTTCATAAAGGTTTATATTTCAAAATTTATTAAAGTAAAGCCATTAGTTGACGCATAAATAGTACGATATATACATAAAATGAATTATTTATAAACTCACAGTTAACGTCGTTAAAATCTATTAAAATTTAATTTTAAACAACTTGGAACGTTCAGAATTAATATTTACTCTTTTATCATATATCGAATTAATATCGAATAAACTTAAAACTTCGTTAAACATATTGCGTGTAATTAAAAGTTTAAAGAATAGTTGTAATCTTTCGGTGCAAAACCTTTGACTCAGTGAGCTTTATGAAGCATAAATAGAATGATTTTTAACGAGCGAAAAATCTAGCGGTAAAAATTCTTTTTAATGCGTAAGTATAGATCAATCGGTTAAATACAATCCTACAAAATGAAATCTATGACAGAATCTATTTATAAGAGAAACCCTAATGATGTATTTTGAGATCGGATGATTCCAACCTTCTTCCCTCCCTAACCAACCACCTATCTTTGTGGACGATGCCGAAAGCGATTAATTTCGAAAAGAAGCATAAATGAAGAGATGAAAAATATCGTATTTGGCAAATATATAACTGCCGTTGAAATTATTTAGAGAAATTACAAAAACTGTGACATGGGATATGCTTTTTCAATATCAAACGTAAAAACTTTTACGATCTTTTTCAACCAACAAATAGAAAGATTGCAAACATTATAGATATGTATACATATATAAATTTAAAAATTCAAATCAATAACTTGGAGTATGAAATTCGTTCACGTAACACGAACAACCGGATAATCCTATTAAAGCTATACTCAAAAACCACTATTCATTACATTACATAAATAAAATTTTCATAGAATTCGTAAAAGGGTTTTAAGCTACGAAGTCACGCGTATCAAGCGATAAGTATTTATTCAATTAAAAGGTACAAGTTTTTTTCCAAAAATAAAATTTTCCATTAAAATAACCGAATATAGTTATAAAGTAGTGCCCACAACAGTATTTTGATCTATATGGAAATTGATTATTAAGAGATAGCTTTTTCGATAACACAAACACTTAAGAAATATTAGATTGGAAAATCCATAAAAATTAACACAACTTCACGATTAAAAAACTCGATACATTCTTCTTTCTTAGAAAATATAATCTTTAAATTTTAACAAAAACAAAATAAGTATGAAATGAATATTTCGGGAAAATAATTATACAAAGGAAATTAAATAACTTAAATAATTACAGATTGTCATTGTAATAGATATATATATTATATATATAGATATATGCAGAGAACAAAAATCGATGGAAAAAATATTCAATCCATGGTAACAAAAAAGCCTTGAGTACTACTCAAATAAAAATAAAAATAAATCGATCACTTCTTATGTAAAGTAAATAATTAATTATTTAACAAAATCATTATAAGATAAGTTTTAAAAACAATTACTATGATTAACTGTTTTGAAATGTAGACGTAAGTTTGAAGAAAATACATTAATAAAATGAAGATAGAACTCCTGTCAAAAATATTGATTAAACTAGAATAAATAAAATAAAATAAAATAAATATGAAAGAATTTTTTGAATATTTAAAAATTATAAAATCGAATCTGACTATATTAATCATATTTTCACATCAGTTATTTAATGTATTACAAACGATATTTTTTATCCAAAGGGAATTATTTTTATTCTAATTTAGAAAATAGAGAAAAGTCTAAAATCGTCTTTCGAATTTCGAATCCATAGCTTTATAATACGAATTTATTATTTTTATAAATTGTTAGAGAAAATTGTTAATGAAATACTGAAATAATCTAGCAAATAATAATCTTTCATGCCGATAAAAATTGTGTTAGATATAATCTCTTTACAAACCACTGCTTCACATTCCTCGAAAGCAACATACGTGAAGCATTTATAACTAAAGAGCATTTAAAGAAAAGCTACTTAAATTAAAACGCTACTCATCTTGGGTGGAAAAATTAATTTTATAAAAAGTTATCTAAATAATTATTAATATTTTGATAAATGTTACTTTATTACATAAGCTTAAAATAATAATTAAAAACATAAATGTTCTATGCTAATTGATACATTTTATGCAAAGAATGATATCATAAATCTATCTTGATAACCATATTACAATACGAATCTCAAAAAAATATGTGCAGTTTCTAAGAATGTTTTCTTAAAGCGTTTATTGAATAAAAAAAAAAATACGCGAACGCATTAGATTATTTTAAACAAAACATTAAATTATATTTAGCAAGAAGGGTACAAAATACACATTTTAAATTAATTTAAATAAAGTGACAGAGGTAAACTTTTTATTATAAAAAAATGCAAAGAGCAAATTTATATGAAAATCGAAAAAATTAATATACATGAAGTTTATTCAGTTTTAAAATATAAAGTAACATTTTCAGACAAACAGATATGTATAAGTTAAAAAATTTAGTTACGTAAAGAAAAAATATAGGCAACTATTTTTAAAGTTTAATTTACAAGTAGTAAGAAAATAAGACAAAGGGAGGAAAAGGGAAAATCGAAGGGAGTAACGTAAGGGTGATATTAGGTAAAAAGAAAAGCAACAACGCGTTGCAGGAGAACTAATGCTATGCTCCCCCTCGGTCTGAGGTAACTGATTAACGTGTTTAATCAGTACTGATAGAATAACAATCAAAAAATGTCATTTTTTGGTATTTTATAAACTAGTTGTTTATCAAAATAAAAAGAATCATGAATATAATTATAAAAAATAATAATAATAAATGAAAATTCTCTTTTATGTCGCATTATTGAAAATATCTAATAGCACATCATCGCATTTTTTATATTGGTTTTTAAAATCAAATTCAATTCTCTTTATAAAAGATAATTAAACTACGGATTGTATTTCCTTCCGATATTGACGTCACGCCGAGCTAAAACTATTTAAATTACATTGCATGAGAATTACCGTAAGTTAATGTGTTTCCAAGAATAGCAACAACCCTGGATAAAAAATATAAGGTTATTGTGTATTATCATTACTAGTAAAATAGTAATGGCTTCAGCTGAATGTACCACTAATTTTCTTCAAAATTAATTTAAGTAGCCGTACATTTTTACCAAATGAAGCCAAAACAAAACGTCGAGTAAGTTTATGTAAAATTGTAAACTGCATCATCAATCTATAAAAAGCAGCGGTTAAATGTGTTTAAATGTTACGGAAAACCATCGAATAGTGGAGTCCCTAAACTTAACTATAAATTATTACTAAACGCCTCTCCCGAGTGTAATCAAAATTTTGGGATGACATAAGATTTATGTGATGTAACATTTGCAAATTCTCGGCCAACGTAAAACACAATACTGCGAATCTTACCACAAGTGCACACACTTACAAACGTACAGCGTCTATGATAAACGCATTCAAATTGGATACTTACAACCTTTCGTGAATATATTTTCATTAATTAGAAAAAAATCCAGTTCTATTGCGTTTCGACATTATTGGAACGACGGGTTTTGGTATCCCAATATGGAGTTGAGACGTCTACACAAAATAATCAAACGCATACACAAGCCCAGAAAAGGATTAGGAAACTGCTACGAATCTGAGTGAGAATCAAAAAGAAAAGCGCGTGCTCGGCGGTAGAGAGCTTGGATAGTCTTTGACAACCTTCGGGCGTGTATTCGTGTTTGTGTTACACGCGCAGGCACCCATTGGTGCATGTGAATTCACGGCGCAGAGCTTTCGAGCCAATGTCTCGTGACGTCATCCTATTTCCTGAGACGATTCAGCAGACTTCAAAGAGCAAGAAAAATTAGCACGAGAGAAACAACGAAAAAACATAAATTTTCAACTGTGACACGAACGCGAAATGGTCGATCGACGTTTAATGCACAAAACAAAACCGTTAGCTTTTTCCACTTCCGTTCAAAGTTTCTAGAAAATTAATTCACCAACTGTCTACCAACATTTTTAATTTTAAAATAAATACAATTCCATAAAATATTAAAAATCGCTTGCTTGAAATGCAAACAAAGACTTTCAGAAACTGAAAGAGAAATAATGTAAAAATTTTTTAAATGACAAGAAAGTCGATAAGAAATAATATTTAATTATTTAATTCTCGGCATCTTTATAACCGACAAAATACTTTAATAAAAAATTTATAAATACCGCGTCAAAGATATTTGCCTTTTTATTAACCAAACCGAATAACCCGAAAGTCAATAGTGCCTGACTAAATAAGATATTTATTCATAATTCCTCGTTGTTAAATTTATTCACAATTACAAATATAGAGTAAAATATAAACATAGTAACAGCTATTTTTGACGTTGTGTACGTAAAACGGAATTTCATTGTTTCCTCGTAATTATATCCCTTCAAATGTTTGTCTGTATCGTATAATTTTTGCATCTATTCGGAATAAAAGCAATCACTTTAAAACGAGACTTGATTTTAATTTTTTTTTGCCCTGGAAAAGCCAATGAACCCTTGTATTATTGATTTTGGAAAAATGCTTTTCGCGCTTGAAAAAGAAAATTTTTGCGAGCCGATACTCGTTATTATCTCAAGAATTGAAAATCACTCGGGATCTAAAAATTTACATTTTTAGAATCGAGTTCTATTCTTTCATTTTTTTTTCATCGAAAAACTGCTGTTTTAAAACGCTTCTCTCATTATTTTTTGATTTATAAAAATATCTGATTTCATGCTTTGAAAGAATGTTCTTCGTGACTCGCGCACACGAATGTTTATTAAAATCGATTAAATTAAAACGAGGGACTCTTAGAAATTTTAATTAACACAATATCTACACAAGGATTAAAGTTTAATGATTTAAGTCTAATGTTTAACAATATAATTCACATATATTTTTGGTATTGGTGCATTAATCAGAGGCTGATTCTTATATTTTTAAAATTTTTTAATTTTTTGATCGTTTACTTCAGTAGCCGGCAGCCAATAGTGGAAAAAAGACGGCAATAAATTTGAATTGTTTTTGCCTAATTAATCAGCTTTGATACGATTGTACGCGTTAATATAAAGATTTGTTCGAGCTTTTTATCTACCGATAATTTACATTAAGATAGATTGAGTAGACTTTATGAAAAGAAGAATTTACAACTTGGATAATGTGCACGATAAAGGTGAAGTGTCAGAACAGACATTTTTGACAAACATTAGCTCAAAAACAATTGTCGAACCGACGTAATTCGTCCTTACGTCGGCCGCGAGATACGCGACGCGATTCATGAAACCGTGCAATTCACTTGGAAACGAAGAAAAGAAAGAGGAAGGAAAAAATTGCTGGCGCTAAAAGAAAACAATGTGCAAATAATACACAGAGCGTAATACTTGTGTGACGCGAAACTACTAACAATTTTTATGCAATCTCGGCGTATGAACGTCAGTGCAACGTTAAGTACAGGCATGATCTGAAACAGAGATAAAACGCGTTGCTTTTCAAATCGTTTACATTGCTTTTCGTACATACGACGCCAATTTTACACGCGCACACGCGCGCCAGCTTTTACTCGGAAAAACGATGTGTACGTAGAGTTCGGTGTGTTTGAGATTTCCTAATAAAGGCATTGAATTGCAAATGGACAAGGTGAGAGACGATTACGGGGGGACACGAGACAACGTCCGTGTAGGCGTAAAAAAATCCCTCGCCTAGACCGAAAAAACTTGCGACAGCCGCTCGTATTAGGTTAAAATATTCGTGAGAGAAAGAAAAAACCTAAAAACGAAAGAACGAGAGAAGAAAAGCAGAAGCGAGTGGACTCAGGTGTGCGCCTCGGCGGAGGATCGCGACCGGTTTTAAGCGGGCACTACTCTAATGTTTACACCTCCACCTCCCACATCGGGACGGAGGAGCGACAACGACGTAATGCTTATCGTAAATAAAAGTGATGAGTAAGTACCATGTCAGCTCCCAGGTCTTTCATGTCGCAATAGAGAAAAAGGTCCCCCGGCGGCTTCATCCAGCCGCCTGTGTAACTCTCCACCGTCTCCAATGCTCTCTCCAGTCGCGTCACCTCCTCGAAATTCACCCTTGGACCGCCCTGGGTCGTCGCGACTGCTCACAGTCGGGACGACACCACGATTCACGGGAAAATCCTCCTGCCTTCCTCGGCTCGGGGCCCGCCGCCGAATCTCGTAACAACAATCACTGGCCGAGCGACGGCGGCGACTCTTCCGCCCGTCGACTCTTCCTTTCCACGGCGGTTCCTTCACTAACAACCGACACACTCTTTGAGCACTGCAGCACTCCCGAGGACGATTCTCCTTACACTTCTCTCCTACGGCACGGTGATAGGCGGCAAAACATGCGAGGAGAACGGCGACGGCGTCGAGAAGATACACACACTCTCCGGCCGCGGAAAAATCGTTATCGCAAATGACAGAGCGAGAGCGAGAGAGGGAGAGAGAGATGGCGAAAAAACAGAGGGAGATAAAGCAGGGGCGCGCTAGTTGTAGCAGCCGGCCCTGGTTCTCCGCACTGCCCACTCCCGGTCGTCTCTCCGCACGTACGTTGTTTCCTTCTCGGCTCTTCTCGCTCCAGCCGGCGAGGCTCGGCTTCACACGAATTATCCAATCTCTCTCCTCCTCTGGCTCGTCCGCTCGACGTTTCCGGACACTTTTTGCCTTATTCGTTCCAGCGACACTCCTCCGAGCCGCTGTTGCTGTTGCTCTCTCCCTCTCTTCACTGTTGTCGCAGCATGCGCGAAAAACTCCAGCAGCACCACCGCCGACGCCGCTGTAAACTCTTAGCTTCACGAGCTCGCGCGCGCAGATTTTCGAGGTTATTTCCGAGCCTTAACCTCCCCTCTTACTTTATTTCACCTCGGCGAGCGTCTCTCCTTGACGTTCGCACAAGCGCAATTTTACGTTAAGCAGCGAATGTATTGCCTCGAATTTGAGCGACCCAACTGCTGCTGCTGCTTTCGGTCCTTGGACTGCTCGGTGCGACTCCGGCGCCGATGTCGTCTACAGAGACAAACGAAACAAATACACGGGGACGCGCGCGCACGCTCTCTGACTCTTCCGAGCTCTGCTGCTGCTGCTGCTGCTGCTACTGCTGCTACTGATGCTGATTCTTCTCGTTCTTCTTCTTCTTTTTCTTCGACACACGCACTCACACGCGCACACGAGGCTTTTCCACTCCGTCCGCCTCTCCCGCTTATCACTCCCTCTCGTTCGTGTGCCCACAATTTCGTACTTTTCTCGAAGACGTGGACGTCGGCGTCGGCGGCGGCGACAAGCTTCCCACTTCGGTAGCGCCCCGTGTGTTGGCAAGTTGTTCAGAGCTCGACAACTGCGTGTCGCGTGCTGCTGCTGCTGCTGCTGGCGGTGCTATTGGTGCTGACTTCACCGCACCCGATACTTCTGGACATCCTCGTCTGATCGAAAGGGCGCGCGGTGCACGCTCGTGTTAGAGGCGCGACGATGTAGGAGAGGCGACGTCCAGAATAAAAAGTCGAATGGGTGCCCGCGCACTTACTAGTGTACGTTAGTAGCTGCGCGCACGTACGGGTGCTAATGGACGTGTGTGCGAGGCGCACCGCTGGTATATATACAAAGTTTACGAGTTTGTCACGCTTTATCCCGTACTACTCTCGTTTTATTGCGGCTCGCGCGTTTCCTGGGCTACGCGCACGACTAGATGATTAGAGCTCCGTAGGTGGTCCACATGCACGCAATGCATAGACACACATCCGTCACCGTTAATTTCGTTAGCCGGCCTGGGCCTCTGCTGCTTTGCTCTGTCTGCAAAACGCGATGGAGACTGCTCTCACGCCGAAACAAAGAACGACGCTCGACGGTGGCGCCACCCCGCGCCGCTTTTCCTATCTCGCTCGCTCGCTCGCCCCGGAGAACCGGACGCCGGAGCACAGCCGTGGACGGCGGATTCTAGCAGCAAGAGCAGCAGCGTGCGCGGCGGCCAACAGTGTATGCGTGAGCTGTATATATTTTATTCGAGAACGAGACACTTAGTTTTACCTTTGCCGTTGGAATAGCTGCGAGCGCCCCGCGATTCTGATTTCTGCCGAATGACGGCCGGTTTTTCTGCCGGGGATTCTCACGTTTTCTGCTTTTTTATTTTCTTCTCCTCTTCTTTTTCCTCTTTCTTTCAACTCACTTTATGTAATCGCTTAACTTACTTTACTTCTGCGAAACTAGACGTCCGAACTTTTAAAACGCCTCGTTTCATAATACAAATTTTTTCTACTTTTTTACATACCAATTTGTCTTTTTTAAATTATTTAAATTGCAGGTTCAAAGCATTTTCGAAAAAGCTGGAATGAATTATAACTTTAAAGTCCTGTGCCACTTTTGGTGTTTTATGTGTACATAAATTGATCCATATAAGTCTGCAAGCAGAGTATATACGAATGGATCTCTCAAAGCCTTTTAGAATGTTAAGATTATGTGTTTTTGGTATATCAATAACACTTATGTGTTTAATATTTTCATCTCAATATTAAGATTGATTGTACACATATTTAATAGAAATATGTTACGTAAAGTAATAAAAAAATTACATCCACTTTTTATAGTGAATTAATAATATATATATAAACTTATTGTTATATAATTGGAAAGGATCTCATTTATTATAAGTTACAATTTAAATTGTTTTACTATTCTCTCTCACAATTACTTCTTAAAATTTATAACTATATGATTATCTTCACAGTAGTGTCTTATAAAAACAGGTCACTGAATTATTTTATAAAGTATTAATATTTTGATCCAACTGCTTTCTAAATATTTCAAAAATATTTAAAAAAATCAGATCTTGGTAATAAAACGTGATACTTAATCTAATTATTTACTTTTCTTATTTTAATTAAATCAGTATTAATCATTAGAAATTTTTATAAAATCAAAAAACAGTTTGTTGGAATTCAAATTTTTTAATGCAAAAAATTCAATTTTTTTAAACATAAATGAGCTCAAACCAGTAATAAATTTAAAATGTAAAAAAAATATTTTAAACTAAATTTATGGCTTTCAGTAACCATCATTTGTTAGAACATCTTTTAACCTTGTGTACAATTGAATAAAAGACAATAATTTTATATAAAAAAATTTGTTTCTGTAAAATGATAAATAATACAATAAATGATAAAAATTTGTTTTATATAAATTACAATACAACTAACAAATATTTCCAATAATAGCATTTTCAAAATACAAATTTCCAATACATTGAATCTACATTATTATCACTTTATTTATTTAAAATAAATTAGTTCCCATTTTATTTTATGTATTCGTTAATATTTTTTTTATATAAAAATTAATGAAATAAAATGTATATGCGCATTCTATGTATTAATTTCATCACTTATAACCTATTACACAAAACAAAAAGAATATTTTATTATCAATTTATCAATAAGTACACAATTGAGTTTAACGTAAATTATCATTTCAAAAATGTATAATTTTTAAATAAGAATTTATTTATTAACATCATTTTTAAAATAAATATAATAAATTTACTTTATGTACATTTATTAATCAAAAAATAATTGTTTTTTACTTAAAATCTGTTATTTAATGTCCAGTGAAAGAATTTGAACTCTTACTTATTATATTAATATAATATACATTACAAAATTTATTTAAGAAATTTTAATTTAACATTACTTTTATATGAATAATATTCGATACTATTACTCTTAAATTATTTGTAATTATTCTATTTAAATTTTAAAAAATGTATTTGAAAAATAAATAAAAAAAAATATTAGAACTCTAATTATTTTTTTTTTAAAGTGGTAAATAAGTGATATTTTAAAATGTATATAAAATAGTTTCTCAATTTAACAACTATAATACTTAAATTTTAAATATATTAATTTTAATAAGCATTTTAATGAACAGTTATACTTCTAAATTTTTTAAAATATTTTAAGTACTGGATTAAATTTATTGCTTTTAGTTTTTTATAAATAAATCAAAATTTTTTTATTTAGTCAAACACATAAAAATATATTAATAAAACTAAATCAAGAAGTATGCATAAATGTTAAACATGTGTTAAGATCACGAATTATTTTTTTAATTTACATATAAAAATATTTTTCAAATAAAAATAAAGCAATAATTTGTATAAAATGGATTACTAAATAATTAATTATGCAAACAGCTGTAATTATCTAGAAATTCAAAGAATAAACTTAAAATAAATTTTCTTTTTTTAAATAATTTTTGCTCTATGAATAATTAATTTGTATAATATTTAATTAATATTTTTGTTTTACAAGCATTATCTTAAAATTTATTAAAATACTTTAGAATCAAGAAAAGTGGAAGTATTCTACGAATACATATTAGTCTCTATCCTTAACAATACTTTACTCTGTTTTCATTCTTATGCTACTAAATTTCACAGATTATATGGCAGAATGTAGATAAACCACTAATTCAGAATATATATTATATTCAATTTTTATTGATTCGAAAAATTTAGGCAATGCAGAAAATAACTTTTATAGTCGTAGAAAATTTACAAAATCTTTTAAATTATAAATTGAAACACTAATTCTGCAAACTTAATTAAACATTATTATTATTTAAGAAATTTTTTACTGTTTATTTTCTTTTCACTATAAATATTATCTTTCATCCTGAGAATTATTACTAATAAATATATATATATATATAATATATATAATTATTTTATTTTATAATATAGTATACTTTATGTAATTTTGAAAAATTAATTATTCTTAGTTAGTGATTACTTTTATTTACATTTTATATTATTTTTCATAATAAATAATAATATTACATTTAATTAAAATTATTACTAACCTGTCCATTTCTAAATTGTTGCTGCTGTTGTTGTTGTTGCTGCTGCTGTTGTTGTTGATGATGAAACAATGCTACTTGTTGCTGAGCTGTCATTTGATTATTAAGATAAACCAAATGTTCAGTACCTGATGTACCACTCTAAAATGTTCAATTTATTAGCCATTACTTTTTAATTTTCAATTTTTTTATCATTATAAATTTTTAATATTGAATCACCATTACTTTTAATTGCATTGGATGTATTTCATAGGGCATATGTACATTATTTATCGCTTGAAGACCAAGTTGTTGAGGTTGGCTTTGTTGTGGTATTCCAAGTTTATTCATAGGATACTTCCATTTTTCTTGATTCTAAATTATGTCAATAAAGTAATTGCAATAATATTTATTTTATTTGCTTTAATTTTAATTAGTTTTATGATACTTAATTATTAAAATATAAAAATTTTTCCAAATTACTAACGTTATCAATTATTCCATCATCTGCTAAAGCCCAAGCTCGTGGTGTTTGTTTTGTTTGAAAAGCAGATGTTTGAACACCAAAATCTTGATCTGTAGGACGCTGAAATACATAACCCACCATGGGTTCATCCTGTACACGATTCACTCCAATCGGATGTGTCTGTCCCGGTGGCAAACGTACAGCGTCACCACCTGCCATAACCTGACCACAAGTTTCTGTGTCCTAAAAATTAATGTTCATTAATTTTCTGATATAATTAAGTTTAAAAGTATAATTGAGACATATTAATACTTAACAACGTTCCCAGTTTATACATAAAACTTACTTAGTGGAACATTGTAATATTAAAAATTTAATTTCTACAAAGTTGTTTTTAAGTAACTTTTATTGTGCAACGAAGCATTACAAGAGTTGCGTGTTATAAAAGATTTGATCGATCCCTTTTAATAGTAAAACGAACCAAGCAAGTAAAAATTATACAATCGATATTTATAAAAACAGCTCAACTCTTAAGATGCATTTATTTTTTGTAAAACTATATATTTTGACATTGATCAGACAAAAATTGATAGAGTGCTCAATATTATTAGAAGAAGAAATAGCTTTTGACAGTTTCATGATACATCTGTAATATTCGAATTTCTTTACTCTATTAAATCTATACTTAAACTCAAATTTAATATCAAAAGTCATAATGAGCTCAAAAAGAACATCAGCAATAAGAGAGAAAGAGATCCCATCGCGTCGATCAAGGATGAAGTGCAGGATAAAGACGCTCGACTTACCGAGGCTAGATGTCCATTAGCGGATGGATGGTGGAGTTGCATGGGGGGCGCCGGTTCGCCTCCAGCTCCGGCACTACTCGCACCTAACCACTTCATCCTGTCTGCTCGACCCGGGCTGGTGCTCCGGGCGACGGCGGGCCAGGGCGAAATATCAGTGGTGATGGCTGCGCAACTGCGATCGGTGCGACAGATTCTCGCACGAGCAAAAAATCAAGAAAGCACCTCGAGGACACGATTCACTTGGCCCTCGTATCGTAGTCTTTAACTCCAGGCTGTAGGGATAACACGCGCGCCGGATTTATAGGGACACGTAGAGTCCACTTCTCAGTTAGGTTACCTCTCCTCGGAGAGAGCGAAACCGGCTGCGGATCGTAGATCTAATACACGCACACGCACGCCACACACACGGCCAGGCTGCGCTCTCTACTCTCTCGTAGCTCGCTAGTTCACCGCAGTAGCTGCTCGACTACGCATGACGCCTTTTCGTTCACTCACTCACTCTCTCTCTCTCTTTCTCTCTTTCTCTTACACTCTGTAAAGGCTACTGATGCTTATATTAGAGCTAACTCTCTCACTCCTACGAGTTCGGTCATGTTTCGACGGCGGCAGCCGCTGCATACGCGTGCACACTTCTTCACACGCTGTACACCGATACGTGTGCCTGCGAGTGGAGCCGCGAAAAAACGCCGACTAGCGTCGACAGATATACTTGAGATGATCCGAAAAATACGGTTTTGACTTCGTTTCACCTGATATCACTCGTAGGTTAAAAGTTCCCGGACTGGAGGCAGAGAGGTCAGAGGAGATTTATCGAAATCGAGATTAAGAAAGAGAGACGTACGCAATACCTATTTTATGCCAGCGGAATCGTTTAACGGTTTTCTTTCACGTTTTCGGGATGAGAGATTATTTGTCCTATACAAAGAAAAGAAACACGCTCAAACTGGAGTTATCGGTTAAATTTAAAGGGCTATTCCAGTAAGAAAGTCGATCGCGGTACCTAGTAATGCAAATATAACAAAATAATTGCTAGAAGTTTGAGGACGACGCGTGCGCGCAAAACAAAAGTAGGGTTAGATTCGCAAGAGACTTGTTCCGTCATTAACGTTTTTTTGTTTTTCGCTAGCGTACGTTTTTCGTTTTTTTTCTCTTGCTTTGCTTAAGCGCGCGCGCGCATGTACACTGCTTAACCCTTATTCGCGACGTAAGCTTACAAATGATGCTTTAATCTCTAATATAAAACAGTCCCATAAAGCCAAAAAAATACTCTGTCGAATATTCTTTTGATCAACGATGCACGCACTCTGTTTCTTTCACTTCGCTTTTGCACACTCGTAAACACATTTTCTTACTGCTTTACTCGCACGGGGGGCAGTCGCTTCCAAGTTATTCGCAATGTTTTTTTTTATCTCCATTACTCTATTTATGACTCACACTTTCTCTCGGGCTTAGTTTTTATTTTTATTAATTTAATTTAGAACATTGATATTTTCCTTATTTTGTCCGGATTATTCATTTTATTACATCGATTTTTAATTAACTTCGCAATAATAATAAAAAAAAAAACAAGTAATTGCTTACCTGCTTTTATATTTAAGTAAAAAGGTAAATTTTCAATAAGTACATTTGTTGTTTGTTTTAAATAGTAAAACGATTTATTAAAAATTTTTATTCTAAAAAATTAAACTAATTATTGGTTTGGAAGTGTCAACGTAATGGATTTATGTAATTATATTTTTTTCGTTACACTTTAAATGGTTCTTAAAAATACGTTGAATTAAAAACAGTTCGTTAAAACAATAGTTTAAAAATTGTCGATTTTAAAGGTTCCATTAACCAATAAAAATAAAATCGGTTATTTTTTATTTATTAGCGAATAAAATGATTATGTAGATAAAAATAAAATAGATAAGTGTAAATAAAATACTTAAAATAATTATTAAATTAAAACTTTTTAATTTCCATGCAATTAAAATGAAAAATTCACATTAATAAATTTGACATTTGTAATTCGAATGCAACAAATTATAAAGGTATCTATTATTATTCGAACTAATTGACAATTGATCGTAAATTTTTTTTGCATTCCTGATTATGCTTATTCCCTGTCTTTCCGCAACCGGTATGTGTTATTAATCAATATTTTAATAATAATAATAATAATAATAATAATAATAATAATAATAATGTTGATAAACAATAAAACAATCAAATGCGTAATTAAAAAAAAGCTATTTTATACTTTTTTATACATCGAATCAGTATTTTCTAATGCTTATATTTAGTATAACTGAGCAGTTAACTTAAATTAATCATCATACAATATATTTTTTATAAGCAAAATAAAGTTAACAAAAACTGATTTTGATTCCCGATATCATTTATTATCGAAAAGATTATTGAAGTAAAGTAATAAGTACACAATTTTTTCGGGCCTGCAAATTAACAGATTTAAAAAAGCGTTAACTGAGCAATCTCTGATTGTGAATTATGTTGTTTCGGGAAATATGATTTCGAAGAAAAAATGATAAAGCTGTTTTCATCCCGTTACACAAGATTATATTTCATAATAATTCTCATACTCTGTCATTCTCTTACTTTTTCTTTTCTTTTCATTTACAGAAACCTGCACGAGTCTATTGTGTCATTGCAAAAGCTTTTGACGTTCATGGAACATTCAGAGTTACGATTCTCGCGAGTTCTGAAAATCGAGTACATTGAATCGGGAGAAGATGCGCGCGATAAACAGAAAAAGAATGTCTTCCCACCAAACGTTCACTTTTTTCAAAAATTCAACAAATATTATTCGCCAATTTTTTGATTCTTACATAGTTTACATTAATCGTTCGCTCGTTTTGCAGCTAGTTTCGCTACAAGAAATTTCGTTTAAATTACAATTTTCGCAAGGAAAAATTTACAATTCAAAAAGAAGAATAAAGTATTAAAAAAAATAAAATAAGTGACGTTCAATTATAAATGTGGGGCATGGGCGGAGGGTATTTGCCTTGTATTCGCAGCGCTGGCAAAATTTCGAATCTCAATGATTTCTGCAGCGAAACTAGCCATGATTCTTGTAGAATAAAAAAGGATCTATAAAAAAACAGTGTTGGACGGAAACGTCGCTGTCCGTCCAGATACTTTGCATTGCCGACTATCGGCATACTGTTAAAAACAATTGTAGGACATATCGGCTTTTTTTCTTTTCGCTTGTTAAATAAAATAATGAGTTATGCGTCGATAGCGCAATTATGTAATGTCGATTAGAAAATATACAAGTTCTCACTATAATTCAACAAAAATGTATTAATGCGCGCTTACATTTTAATTTATTAAAAAAAAGGAAGTAAAAGAACAGAATTACATATATATATATATTAAGTATATATATATAATTCTACTTTTCGCTAACAACGTCCATCTCTTGAATGTGTAGTCTGTGTGCAAATTAACGAAACTAGTTTCGGTAAAATATAACTTTTGATTTAATGCTCAAACTTAACTATATCTTCTTTTGAACATTACTTAAAATTAATTATGAAAATTTAACAACTCTTTCAATATTTGCCTGCAAAATTTTAAATACATAAAAAATGTAAGTTTTGTTTATTTGCACAAGATCCTACTTTATTAGTAAATAGGTGTATAATTTGTTGGAACTTTGATCTACATTCTTTAATGAGAACTTTTTTCAACAGGAATTATTTACTTTTTTATTTTGAACACATAAATCTTTACTTAAAGAACTTTGTCGAAGCAGCGTTGGATGATCAAAAATGAAGATCTTCTCTTCAAGTGAATAGATATTATAAGTAACTACATAAACTAACATTCTCTCGTTTAATGATTTAATAATAATCATCAATATTAATAATAATAATAATGATAATATAATAATAATTATAATATTCATAGCAATAATAAGGTTGAGAATTAAAAATAACTAATAATTTGATACAGTTCATATTAAACTTACTGAATTAACAGTAATAGCTTTCTTGTCCGTTGGTACCGTTACGTCCTTACAATTATACATACGTAGGTATACAAAGTATTTACAATTGCAGAAAAGTGTGATCATTATAATATAGGCACTATGGCTTTGGACGTACACTAATTTGTACATTAGAGTACATCCTCAAGGGGTTTCTAAAGAAAATGCGTAAGAATAATAGTATCATACAATCGAAAAATGTAGAAATTAGATTAATACACATTATAATCATTGACGCCAATAATATAATATTACAATGAAATTTAAGAATAATTTTTTTTTATAAAATAATCATTAGCCACTTTAATTTAACATAGTATTAAATTATTATGATTACAATTATTAAAATAGATTAAAATGACCATTTCCGTTAAATGTTATCAAGACTTTAGTAGAGATTGATGTGTTAAGATTTAATGGAATAATAATTTCCTTGTGGAAACCCCTTTATCAGGTTTAGAATGAGATTGTGTCCTGAATAAATCTTAGACAATCGTTATAATATTGAATATGCGTTTATACTTGACGATATATTTCAAGGGTCTTTGTTTCTTTCAATTTATTTCCGGTTTCAACGCTCGAATTTGCCTTTAAACATATGATAAGTTTGAACATTAATGCTGGACAATAGTCAGTCAATGTAATTAAGGTACTTTTATGTATTATTATGAGATGTGTATGCTAAACAAGGTACATAGGTACAAAACGAACCACGAAAAATAATTATACAAAAATCTAGTAAAGGCTAATTCAATACGATTGACTTATTATTATTATTTTCAATTATTTATTCATGTATACATACAAACACTTCATGTGTACACGCTCTCATCCTTAAACACGCACAATTACACTCAATTATACATACACACCTTTTACATGCATGCACATTAAGAAAAGGAAACTGGAGACCATTAATAATTAAGAGCATAGTTTTTTCGTACGATTGCGCAAGGTTTGATTCGCATTACAAAGTCTTAGATCCAGTGAGTTCATACTATGAACTTAGGCGCGAACATTAAACAAAATAATATATTACAAATTCAGATCTAAGATGCTTTGCAAATTCTCGATCCAGGCAAAAAAAAGGTATAGTATATAATCTAGAATAGTATATTCTAACAGTCTCGCTTCCTGCATTCCCTCATGCTGGTACTGTTTCGGACACACGAGCAACTTTCAATCGCACTATTATACACAAATCTAAATTGCACGGAAATAGCCCTTGGCATCGTTCGCTGCATTACGAAGGGTTGCAATTAGTCCCACAATTATTTAATAACTTAATTCCCGTTACGGTGAACTAAATCGATCCAAAACTTGTACATTGTACTACCAACGTGTGATATGTGTACTTTCGACATTTTTACTGCTTTTTTTTTAATGTAACTTAAGAGAAGTGAGTTGAATAGTCTTTAGTGTCTTCCTTGATGTCCGATGAAATTGAGGAGAAATCGAATTAATGACAATGACTCTGTCGAGTCTTGAACAGGTACAACTAAGTACAAAGTTACGTTCCACAACGAGTAAAATCAACTGCCATGGAGACGAACCCAACTTAATAAAAATTCGATGCGAATATTATCTTAGCAATACCAATGAATTAAAATCGTAAATCAAAGAGATCTGAGAGGCCTTCTTCTGTGCCCAGTGAAAACGAGTAGTCGCTTTCTGAAAGAGGTGGCTCAAGCGAAAGTAGCGACTCTCCGAAGTCGAGAATACCCAAGTCTGAAACAAAGTAACAAACAAATGCTTATTATCCTCTTCATTGTAAAACAATAAATTCGTTTGTTTATTGAAAACCGAGCTTTATACAAGACGCACAACAACGTTAGAGATTTATCGAAGATAAACAAAACTTCTTTAACGCTTTGTCTTCCATTAAACGGCGTACCTTTTATATTCGATGCACATTGTTGCTATAAACCATTACCTAACTAGAACTCTGCCTGTGATGTGATTAATAATGACTACACAAGTCACAGTCAGAGCTCCGTGCCAGGGAGTGGCTAATCCGAGTCCATAAAATGCATCAGTTATTGTTGTTAGAAGAATAACTGATTGTCGCACGACTAATCGTGTTTCGTACTACTTCAATTTTCAAAGACAATGGAAATACTTTTTACGACATGCGCAATGCTCAGAATTGCTTAATTTTTTACTAATATTAGACGCGATAATAATTTTAACAAAATATTAAGTGACTAGTGAATGTAGTGACGAACAGTTGTGTGTCGAATTTAAGATGGAGTAAAGATAAAAGAAAGCGTTATTACCTGCAGGCATGTGTTGATCTTCGGTCTGCAACTGAAGTCTGCCTCCACCCATAAGACCGAAATCATCCGATTCGCAAAGTAGTGCGTCCCGCATTCCCGCCGAGGACAGCGCCGAAAGCATAGTTTGCTCGGATAAGCAGTTTTCTGTTGTAGGTACTGGTTCCACCTTCACGTCACCGGTGTTTTGTATTAAGAATTCCGAGGGTATTGACGATGCGATCGTGGGCTTCGATTCTGGCGATTGCGTTGTCGTCGGCTTCGTAGTTGTCGTCGTTGTGTATCCCGAAGACAAAGGCGCTTTCGTTCCTGGGTCGTCCGGACACAGGAATACTTCTATTTCACCGTGCGTTGACCTCATGTGTATTTGAAGCTAAAATAATAATATCACGATAAAAAAGGGATGAAAATTTTAATTATTAAATGCCACTACCTGTTCTGGTGCGTTCAGTATTTTTGCAGCCGTAAATTGCATTGAAAGTATCGTTTGGTTAATTTTTTAAAAGTTAAAGTATGATCGAAAAACAAAAGAGAAACACGCATTAAAATAGATTTGTATTTAAAATAAAGCTTCTTATTCAACTCGACTCCATTCGATAATATATTTGAAATATTCGCGACCACTTTAATACACATTATTAAAATTGATTCGGGCTAATTATTTAGCAGACGTGCTAATTATTTGGTCGATCTATCTCGTAGATTCGTATCACATTAAATACTAAGCGCGATCGTTTAAAGTTTGAATAGAAAACGGGCGAATAAAACGAACGAACAAACAAACAAACCTTAGGTTGGCCGAAATTATTAATTGGTTGAGGAACGTGGAGAGTGGCTTCGGGTGGTGCTTTAACTGCCATTATGGACTGGTCTTTGTAAGATGCCACAGAACGTAAATCGTGATACGTCACATAAGCGTACGTTCTATCGGTTGTGAACTCGTTAAGCTCCTTTTGCGCTCCATGAATCAGCCTATCCAAAGCATTTTCTTTCGCTTCTAAATCTGCCACTTCCCTCCGCAAATCGATAATATCACTTTGATTGCTAGGAAGGCAACCACCCCTAATCCACCAAGACAAGTTGTTAAATATTTTGTAAAAATTGTACATAAAATCAAGGGCGAAAAATTAAACTCACTTCCACTGAATATTATTTTTACTCTTTTTCTCAAGAATGCCAATTCCTTCTAGGACGTTCGTTATATCGTAAATTCGACGTTTCTGAACCTCCAACCTTTCTGATGCCACATTTAAGTCTACTACGCCATCGTTACTGTCCTCCACCAGATTTATAAATTTTTTGGTAAGTAAACTTAGAGAAGTGTCGTATCGCGTCCTTTCCAAAGATTTACCTAAATTTAAAAAATATTAATTACATATTGTTAGAAAAAAGTTTTAAAAAGCTGACACTTATATTATATGTAAGCTTCTTATTAATTTACCTTTTAATATAAAATTATTCGTGAAAAAAATAATGAAATATAAGTAAATAGTTGCAATACTTCAATATTGCATGCATAATTGAGAATGAATCACTTCATAATTTTTAGTTTAATAACCCAACAAAGTGAGGTATCGTAAAATATAATAGAGTATTAAATTGATTATTCGCAGAAAACGTCGTTGTAAGCGCTCACTTTAATTGACATTGTTAAATTATGTCGAAATGAAGCTATAAAATTAATAAAAAAGATTTGTTCTCAACCAGTTAAAAAGATTTCTGTTCGAGCGAAAAAGTTAAAGATTTCAAATGTGTATTTAAAAGAACGTTAAGCAAAATTCTTAAGAAATCAGTGTGTAATGCGAACAAAGTAAATTTTGAAGTATTCACACGTTACCTAGATTATAGAATTGCCTACATGAAATTTTCCCAATATTCTCTTTAATTATTTCGAGAATACTTATCCAGATACGCGGAAATATAGCAATTTATCATTTTATTGTCATTTAAGTTAAGAACATTGATTTGAATCGTTATTACGGTATCTTATTACGGACTTGAGTCAATGCAATAAAATATGCATTTTAAAAAACTTTTACCCAAATGAAAATCGCAAATCAAAGATTAAAGAAAAAATTGGCTCTCGTTTAACCGCCTTCCAAGCGACTTTTACAACTTTTTTCCCTGTTCTATACTTACTTTTTGTGGGAGTGTGACCTGTAAGTGAATTTGAACCTGATCTTCGACGTTTGCCTTTTGGAGTTTTAAAGGTGGATTGACTCGGTCCTACTTCCAAGTTTAGTCTTCTTTTGACTGCCTGAACCGATATCTACGAACAAAGTATGTGACATTACTCCTTTCTTATTTAAAATAACGGAGCTAAGTGAAATCTTGTAATTAAAAATGATTCGAACTTTTTATAAATTTGCATTCAACTCGGATATAGATAAGCATTTTTTTTAACGTAATGTAATTTTTTTTACTCTTAGCAGAACGATTAATCGTATTGATTCGTTAAAACTTGGCGATAAAATTGGAAAATTTTGCAGTGTTCCTTAAGCTTTAAAACGAAAGTTAAACGCGATCGCAAACAACCTCGTGACTAGTTTAAACCTAAAAATAATAGAGGAAAACTTATGAATGTTTACCTCGGCTCTAGGAGGTGGTTGCATAGGTCTCCTCGTTACTTGGTAACAAGGAGTCTGGCCATACTGATGGTCCTGTAGATGCGGACTCGGCGTTTCCTCTGCGATTTTCTGGGATTGCAATTCATCGTACGATAAATCGTCGACGTCGATGAATTCTGGTTTTACTGCAGAAAGCAACATTGATTAGTTAATCTATTTGTACACACAAGAGTCGCTTAAATTTATAAAAGAAGTTGATTCATCAGTTGCCAAGATTTCTCGTGAAACATTTCTTTTCCTATCAGGCAGTTTATCTTCTTTTAAAAATACCGCAAAGAGCGCTTGGCTCGAGCGCAAATAATTAACATGCAGGCTTATTGATCTCAAAAATAAAACGAAGAATAATATTAAATAGAGATGTTCGATGTACCTAATTTGGTCTCCACCATGTCAGGCGTGACAGGCCTAGCCAGATCCTCCAGCATCACTTGTCTCTTCACACGTGGCATCGTACTGGATGTGCGAGCGTCTGTAAATCAAAGTATAAAACCCTTTATTAAGCCCCAGTCACATTTCGATAGAGCAAATCGTGTAACATGATTTTGTAAGAATGTAGCGCCGCGAGAGTTCGTCAAGAAGTTGGGAGGAAAACAAACAATCGAAAGCATAATAATAAAACAGGAAATAAAATACCGAAAACATTAAGTTTCATAGCAAGAGCATTCTGTGCCCGAGCTTTCTCTGCGTAGAACCAAAATTGCGGCCTAATCATAAATCTCGCATAGGGTAAAAGGAAGAGAGAGAGAGAGAGAGAGAGAAGAGAGAGAGGAGCCGCCATGGCGTTCTGTCGAAGGGCGTGAGCCTGTCGGGTCTCTTGCTCTCTCGCACAGGACTTTCGGGCGCATTCCGAGGGAAGAAAGAAGATCAGGGTTCTTCTGCGGAAGGAATCTTTCGCATAATCGCTCTCCGGCTCCCTCTTGTCCTATCGCTCGCTCTCTCTCGCTCACGACACACACGCACACACACCCACACCCGCACCCAGAATCGTTCGCGCTCGCACGCCAGTGTAACACACGTACTCGCTCTCCGTCTCCCTCGCTCACTCGTTCATCTCTCCTCTCTCTGGTTTGCGCGCGCGCGCGCATTCTCTCGTTTCTTCCTTCTCTAAAGTTACCGGTTTTCAAAAGATCTTTTTTCTTTCTGCCGATGGCGCACACGGGGGGTATACGAAAAAGAGAGAAGCCAAGAGGACGAGAACTCGTGTGTACTGCATCAAATGTTAAAGAGAGAGGAAACAGTGAGAGAGAGAGAGAGAGAGAGAAAGAGAAGGGCGGAGGGCGGGAGGGAGCGCGAGAAGAGAGAGAGAGAGAGCGAGAGGGAAAAAACACGCGCAGTATAGCAACGTCGTCGTCGCCGGGCGTCCAAGAAACGGAAGTCGATATCTGTGCGGCGTTTTTTGTTTATCTATATGGAACGATACTCTATGCGCGACTCTATTCTCGCCTCGTTTGCGCCAACTTGGCGCGACTTTTCTCCTCTCCACCCCGGCTAAAGTTCTTTCACGCGTATTTTAAAGGCCTGTGCCCGCGGCAGCTCGGCCACGCAACTTTTCTCGGCGCGCAAATCTGGTGCACGCCGCGAGCGCTGCGAGCCCGGGTGCCCCTCACCCTTTATCAGAGACGGCGGCGAGGAAGCCAACTCCGCGAGCACGCCGGTGACAAGGGAGCAAGAAGCAGAAGCTGCCGAAAGAGCAAACCACTCACCTACGAGCCTCGACGCTCTCTCGCTCGAGAATCATTGACCGATCGCAGCCGGGCTCTGGCGCATCGCCGTGTCAAGAAAAAAAATTTACGATAAGATAGATACTTTCAAGCGAGCGGCTAAAACAAAATTTTAATCTTCGCGATTACTTTCTACGCGAGATACCGAGAGAGCCACGGAATATCTGGTCTGACTCTTTGGATCTCGAGCCCCGAATATCACCGCGTTCGTTAAAATGCAAAGAATTTCGTTGCGTTGCGAGAGAGAGAGAGAGAGAGAGACTTTCCCCATTCGTTTTCCTGCTTCCGCAAGGAGTTCCCCGTTAACGGCCACGATCGCGCACTACGAGGGCAACGGCAGACGGCGATGCTAACCGGGAAAAGAGCGGCAGCTTCGTCCGCAGCTCGAATAAAGCCGAATACAGCCCGACCAACACTGCCCTGGAAGTGAGCCGTTTCACGTGCAGTCGCGCGTATGTTAATCGCGAGGGCGCTTTTGAAATGCCAGCGCAGGAAGCTCCGGCGGCTCTCCCTCTCACATCTCCGGCTGTTTCCTTGAGGCAGGGCAGCGCCAGGATTCGCGTGCAGATACGGCGAACGTTAGCGGGGGAATCCTTCCAATCGACAATCGGCGATTGTCGATTGTCGCACCGTAGTGACATCTGCCCCGGAGGAGCAATTTAAAAAGAAGGTCGCCTCATCAGCTGCTACTGCCTGGCCACTGCCGTTGTCCCAGTCCCATCCCCCCTCCGCGGTTACCTCGTCGCGCGGAGTTGCCGCGTAGTCCGAAAAATCGCCCATTATAGCGCGAGCGCTCGGCGCCTCTCTTTCCGTCCTTCCCCTTCCTCTTCGGCCACCCTTGCGTCCGCTCGTCCAACTCCGGCGCCCCGGAAAATCCGCGGTGGCGCGCAGCATGGGAAATAAGACGCGGGGGCCGGCGCCGACGTCCTTCCTAGTTTCCCGTGCGTTTCGCGAAGGGAATCGATCACGGGCCACGCGCCGCTCGCTCGCTCGCTCCCTTCCCTCTCTCTCTCTCTCTCTCTCTCTCTCGCAACACGCCTCCGGCAACGAGCGACGCGGTGACGTGGCAGCCGGCGCTCGGCGTCGCACTTGGCCCTCACCTCGCTTCATCCCCCGGCGCGCGCCCGCCACGATCGAGCCCCCGTAATTTCGTTGCGCGCGGCGCGCGGATTGCAAAACGTCGTTACGCGCGCACCCTGACATGCGGAGTGGCGCTTGCTACCCCCGGGGATGCCGGGACACGCGGCTCTCGGCCCGTTTTACCCGGGGATGCACGAGATACGCCCCGCGTGCGATTCCCGGCGTTTGCCGTTTTACGATCGCACTCCCGAGAGGGGGTCTCGCGTTTACTGTCGCTCCCGCCACGACGACGTCGCCTCGCGATTTTCAAGGCGGTTGCGAAATCTGAAGAGCGGGCAACGAAACTAGGCTATCTCGTGTTAAAACGGGAAATAATCGGATGCTCCTTTCTTATCCGCGCGCGCCGTGATGGAAAGCGAGCGCTGCGCAACGGTCATTTTTGCACAATCGAGGCCGAGACGCGAGACGTGGGGAGAAGACGAGGGCGAAAATGTACTTATTACATTGTATACGCGTATGTCGCTCGTACGCGACGCTCGCCTCGTTTCCACGAGTCTTTTGATTATTGCTCGTCTGATTTCTCGTTCCTCCTCGTATCTCCGGCTCCGAGTTTTATTAGCAGCAGGGGTGAGCCGCGACGTCATATGAAATTATAAGTGATAGATGCAACTAGCGATAAATAAACTAGCGGTAAAATTTATCGTTGCATTGTACACTGATAAAAGCATTTGACTAATCGTTCATAATATTTATTTCAATGCTCCTTCTCCAATCGTCAATTTTACTCCGATACCGTTCGCTTGATTAGGAATCTTTTTTTAATTCCAATAAAATTTATTGGATTGATTCGCTTAAAGTGAGTCATCGCGGAGCACGAAATAAATATTCTGTCAAATTTAGAAAATCGAGCTGTCCGCAAATGTATTTGTTTTAAAATAACATTAAAAACAAAGCTCGAGCAAGAGGAGGAGGACGTCGCCAACCGGTTTCTCCGTTACTAATTTATATGCAATTGAAAAAGCATATCTAAAGAATAATTAACACAAGTATTTCGCTGCTGTGCACGTAACGTGCGCGATCTCCTACTTAAAACTACTCGGCAAAAATACGAAACAAGCTTATCGATACGAGCAGGGATTGTTGCAAAATTTGCAGACGCTTTAAGTTAACAAACGCGCAATTTTCAAGCGATCGAATCGCTTCAAGGCACCAACAAATAATTATGCATTTTGTTGATAAATCATATAGTCAAACGTTTTCTCGAGAATAAGCGATTAAAAATACGACGAGGCGGCACTAAGCGAGGACGAGC
This sequence comes from Platyscapa corneri, assembly GCA_018907185.1. NCBI lineage: Eukaryota > Metazoa > Arthropoda > Insecta > Hymenoptera > Agaonidae > Platyscapa > Platyscapa corneri. Next base: position 1,808,410 of record JACCHW010000019.1, on the reverse strand, counting down.
CTCTTGCACGTGGGAGGAAGTTGGTAAGAGTTGGCAAGCCGAAAAACAGACTAAGGAAAAAGTCTATTTTTCCGTAAAGGTCCGGCATTATGAAGAGTAAAGAGATGTACGTCTCTAGCAGCGAGACGAAGGCAAAAGAAGCAAAGAATAGCTCGAGCGCAGTCTGGTTCGACAAAAACGCTTCAACTCTATGCGATTCCGCTCGAGAAAGGATAAAAAAAAATTGAAAGCCCTGCGCAGCTGGGCGAAAATTTCTCACGACCTGGGACACGCTGAAAGGTATTTTCGGAATCGTTGAAAGGTCCACCACCCCAAGTGAGTGCACACAGGTAGCGTTAAGGGCTCGCTTTTTGAAAATATCGATCTTCGTCTCGAGCGAGCGATGGGGAGGGAAAGAGAAGAGAAGTGAACTACTGCAGCAGCAGCAGCAGCAGCAGCAGCATCGGGCGGCTCCGAGAGACTCGCCAGCCGGGTCGTAAGAGCACCGAAAGCTTTCACGTGCAGCGGCGCAGGGGAAGGCTCGAAGAGGGTGGGCACCACGCCGAGAAGGGGTGAAGAAGAAGAGCTCAAGCCGCCGTGGGGAATGGCGCGTCCTGGCGCGAAAACTGGCGTTACAACCATTTTGCAAATCGCAGTGCCCTGAAACTCCGAGCTCTGCCTCGACAGCACTGGGGACCGGCCCTCGCTTGTGCATGTGCGCCCAAGCGCTAGTCGTCACTCCGGCTTAAGGTTGAGGACACGCGGGAGGTGACGCGCATGTGAGGGAGACGAGAAATGAAACTGAGTTTAGCACGAATTTGTCTCCGTGTCCCTTTTCTTTCATTCTCTCATTCTCTCTCTCTCTCTCTCTCTCTCTCTCTCTCTCCTCCTTAACGAATTCTTTCGAGCCCGAGTTCTGGCGAGTCGCCGCCGTCCTCGTCTCCTAGCCAACGCCTGCACACAGACCGATGTCGTCCCCGCGAAGTGCTAACCACGCTTTTCGTCCCACCAGCGAATATCGAGAAAAGAAAAGGGAAAAAACGGGAGGAGAAAAAAGGACGTCGGAGATCGTGGCGAGCGCCCGCGCGCATCTATGCGTGTGCGAGAGCGCGCTAGTGACTTCCGTCGGAATTAATGTCGTGACCTGTACAATACAATACACATGGATGCGCGCTAGAGCTCACTCTCGAGGAGAATCGGGAACTCCAAAGAGAGATAGAGACGGAGATAAGGAGAGAGGGGAGAGAGAGAGAGAGAGAGAGAGAGAGAGGAGAGTGAGAGAGCTTTTAAAGAGCTGCTGCTGTTCGAACGAGCTGTTGGGACTGTACACACGAGGCTGGGAGAGAAAACGAAAGCAAGCCAGATCGTTAACACGTTGAAAATTCCTCTACGCCTGTACGCGGGCCTCGTGTACGTACACACTCCTACGTGTGAGAATTTCGCCGGTTCGAGAATTTCGTTCCCTCTCCGTTTCAATCTATCCTACGAGAAAACAATTCTAACACCGTATTTTTGTGCCACGGGGAGAGAGAGAGAGAGAGAGAGAGAGAGAGAGAGAGAGAGAGAGAACGAACGAGAGAGCGAACAAGAGAGAGGGAAGGAAGATAGAGTAAGTCAGAGAGAGAGAGAGAGAGAGCACGGAAGGGCGGCGAGGGGAAGGGGTAGCAAGACTTCAGTTTCATATTCAAAAAAGTAAACTGAATTTTTGCATAGGTGATCGATAGGCACGATGCACCGCGTGTCACTTTCCACCTTTTCCCGCTAGCGTGACACTGCGAGCGCGCGACGCGAACCGGGCATACCACAACGTGTGTGTGTACGCGCACCGGCGAAAAAAAGAGAGAGCAGGTCGAGGCAGAAGGCCCGAAGGTAAACTCGACGGTTTTTCGCAAGCTTAAACGCATCGAGCCAAGAGAGCGAGCGAGAGAGCTCGTGGACAAGTGAGACAGACGTAAGCCAAGCGGCTGTTGCGTCGGCGCAACCGAGGAAGGCCCTCAGCGACTTCCCCGGCGGTTCGATGTGTCTTTGACGTGCCGCGCGCGCGTTCCGCGACTTCTGACACGACGTCGTGCGAGGTGAGGACCCTGCCCTCGCCAGAGGGACACACGCAGGAAGACGGAATGCGGGCTCCCCAGAGCGGACACACACGCACACGCGCACACACGGCCAAAGGAAAACAAAGGCTGGGGGGATACTCGCGATCAACAGTCGTAGCACGCTTGCACCTCCAAACTAGACACTTACTTTTGTTCTCGTAGCCGATGCGGAGCTGCACTTCCTTCTCTACTGCTCGCCTCCTGGTTGCCGGAGCAGCTGCTCTCGTCCGTTTCCCGGTAGGGAATCCGCTGTGGATTCGCGTGTCAGTCTCGTCGGGGCATCGCTTGTACCGGCTGTGTTGGCTCTCGGCCGTCCACGTTCGCGTGGCCCTCCTCGACTCCTCGGACGTCGTCGTGCCTTTTCTTCGCTGGCCGCCCTCGTGCGCGCGCGCCGGACGCATACGATTTAAAGGGGGCCCCACGGCAAGGGAGAGCGCAAGCGAGACGGAGCACAACGGCTCGTCGTACTCTCTCTCGTTACGAGCGCTGGGCCGCGGTCTCCATTTTTTGCGCTCGCGAGCACCGCGAGGATGGCCACGAGGACGGACTGCGCTTGGGCTTCCCGAAGAGAGAGAGAGAGGACTCAGCCTCGACGAGGAAGTCCAGAATAAGTCGCGGCCTGCACACGGCCCCTTTTTCCCCTCTCTCTCTCTCCTCCTCTCTTTCCTCGGTGCTCTCCAGTCTCACTCGCCTCTTCCCCTCGATGAGCGAGATCGTGTCGACTCGTGCCACCTCCGCGGCCCCTTACAGCAACGTAGTCGAGGTCGCTGAATCCGGGTGCCCGGGCCTCGGCAACATGTTCCTTCTTCAGCCCGAGACTCGGGAACCGCTGCTATCGTTGTCGGCCCGCTGCTGCTGCTACTACTACTTTGGAGTACTACTCCTCACTTGCGTCCGAGGGACGGAGTGCGTGAGACAGAGACAGGGAGAGAGAGAGAGAGAGAGAGAGAGATAGAGACTGGGAGAGAGAGAAAGAAAACGCGTGAGCGCGTGTGCGTGCGTGTGTAAAGGGAAAGAGAGAGAGACAGGAGAGGGAGAGTAAAAATCGCAACAGCAGTTTTGCGTTCTGTCTGCAGGAGCGCAAGGCTTGGAACGATCAGTAGTAGCGCCACGAGGTCGGGCTTACACGAGTTGCAGCCAAAATTCGTTGTCCCCCAGATTATCCGGCCGTGGTTCGTCTTCTCTCTCGATCACTCGCTACGCTTCCTGTAGCTGCTGTCGCTGTTACTGGCGCTCGTGCACTCGCCTCTCGTTTTGCGCTGTCGTCCTCGTCGCCGTCGGCGGCGCGCCGGCATTGGCCATCTGCCGGCTAAGAATCGAAGCGCCCCTGCGCGCCAAAACCTGTGCTCGTATTTCCCGCTCTTCGCGCTGGCACGAGCTGATCGCGAGTGCTGCCAACTGCTGGCTGCGCGACTGCGTTCGTCCCTCTCTCGCGCTCGGCTTTTTCCCACGGGCTATGCGGACGACTGTCGTCTGGACGCCCTAGCGACCTCCTGGGAAGCTTCTTCGAGAACCCAGCCGTGGACACGACTAGACAACGCGATCCTCCTTCAAGCCCGTTCCCGCATGGGCTCCCAGGCAAAGATCAGCGGACCTTTAACGATGTCGACAACCCGTGGCGCGAGACTTTTTCCGTAGAGACGCGGCCTTCTTATAAGTTTAATCGTGGATCTGCTCGTCCTTGCTCCGCCACCCGCGCACATATGCACACCCGCTTACGTCCGGATGCTCTCTCTTGTCCTTAGCACGATGTCGTCGTCATCTTAATTGTTATTGTCGTTGCCAACGCAGTCGTGACTATCCTCGTCGTCGTCGTCGTCGCCGCCGAGTAAATTGCCACTAGCGTAGCCGTCGTAGTCGTGATCGTCCTCGTCGACGTCGTCGCCACCGCTGCGTGTCTCTTCTCGGGCTCTCACGGGATGCGCGCGCGAACTCACGAGCGAGGGGGGCGCCGGAGGAAGGTGCAACGCACACGGACAAGCCCCCGCTTTCTCTCTCCTACTGCGGTGCTACGGAACACTCGACGACTCGCTCGTGCGCTACGACTGCTTTCTTTGCCCGAAAGCGCTCGCTCCCAAACTAAACAGCCGCTCTCGACGCCTCGGCCGCCGTTCGCGCGCGCCTCCGTCTCGAGTCGCTCCGTCTCTCTCGTACCCGACCGCCGTCCCTCCAAAGGGACGCAGCGCTGGCTCTGTCTCGCTCTTACTACGGGGACGGGAACCGCAGATTGCACACGACTGGTCTGCGCAAGTAAGACGGACTACGAGCGGCGGCTACTGCTGCACAGGGCCGTAGCGCGCGGGGGCGCTGGCCAGCCGTAATTGGACAATTTTCGTTGCTTGTTGGACGCATGCATAGGAAGGGAGAGGGCTCGGTTTTTTACACGTTTTGTCCTGTTTCTTTCGTTCTTTATTTTCGGAGTGCTGATATTTCACTGGGGGTTTTGGGTGGTCTTTATTTTTGACGACTTTTGCTTTCTTTTTATTTGGGTTTACAAAATCGTGATTTTCGCTGAGTTGCCGAGGCGCAAGTGAGTTTTTACGCCCCGGCCACCGGCAATTCTACAGACCCGCATGTAAACTGCACCGCGATGCGTTTACTCGACATTCAATGGGCGATCGCTAATTACATAAGTGTACGCACATATTTTACATTTATCTTTATATTCCCTCCGTTACATTAAAATAATGTCCACTCGAGCCTGCACCGCTCGTTGCTAAGATCCTTCAACTTGCTTCCTTCTCGTGTACGCAGATCTCCCTCTGAAATTCACACGGACGTTGCCGTAGAAAGGCAATGGCATCGGTGAAAGCAAACAAAAGTGCGAGCGACGTAGCGACGAAACAAAAAAGTCGCGAACGGCTCTAGGGTACAAATAGGCGCATGTGACTTTGGGCCCCCGAGAGAACATAACAAGGGGTGGGGGTACAATCGGGCCCGGTGCGTTTCTTTCCTAACGTATTTATTCGAAGCGTACACAAGTACAAAAGGACTGCAGCCTACTTTGTAGGGGCTGCATTTTACCCTCCCCCTCTCGCAGACTCGCACTCTCTCCTTCTCCCTCTCAGGGCGCAATGCCCCTACGACCCATCGCTAATCCCCTCCATGGACATTTAAAGCGTATCGGCGGGCCTCCGTCGTCGTCTCGTACGGTATGTATGCTAGCGGGGCCTTTGGACTCCTTTTTCGAGGGCTGAACGAGAGAGGGAGGGGCTCTGATGGCGAGAAAGACGAGATCATATGTCGACGATGACGAAGAGCTCTGGCCGTGCGACTTCCGGCCTGTCGTGAATCTGCATTGCCGAATATGTGATGGCCTTCACCTCGGCGCCTTGCGTGTGCTTCCCGATCATGAACTCTTCCCCTGACGTCCTCGCCTTTATCTTGAAGTTCTCTCGGTCAAACTCCGTGATCTTGATTCGCTGCTCGCAACCCCGGAGACAAAAATAATGCAGAATATTAATTGAGAGCTTCCACTATCGTCTCCATGCGTAATGAGATACACGGGACAGTTTGAGAGCTCTAATCGATGTGTGCCGAGTGCGTGCACACGATCCAGGATTAAACTGTACGCTTCTTTTGCAATGTTTCAGAGCTGAGATTTATTGCGATGCAAAGTATGTTATTTATCGTTAGGCAAGAAAATAGACATTACGCAAGTTTTTGCCAAACGTGTGTGCGCCTAAAACACATCGGCTCTTTTCATATTATTCATTGAGTAATCCGTCGAGTTAGAAATTGTACTTGAAAAAATGCTTTCGCGATGAAGACAATTGCTAATTGAACGGAACTCTACAATTATCGATTTCTTTCACGCTAATTTTTAGTCGAACCTAAAAATCCCTAAATCTGTTAGCTTTTATTGCATACGAATTCGAATTTAACGTTAACCAAACCAACACATGGCTGAAACATATTTAAAAACCTTCTACAATAAAGGCACTGCGTTCTAATTAATTTATTGATGCATAAAAATACGCGAATGTTTAAATACAAACTGCTCACGATTAAATATCAATGATTGAAATCGCGCAATAATGAAGGATAAGAAAACGTTATATTTCTTTAAAATTTGATAAGCTAATTTAATCTCTAATGATTAAGTTAATTTTAAAATTTTCTTACTAAATTAAATGTTGTTTTGTCTGCGAAATGAAGAGCCTTATCAATCGCACAGCTTGGTTAAATTCATAGTTGCGTTCGTTTCGAAAATGATCGTTACTAATATTTAACCGTTAAAAATAACGTTGCCCTTGACCAAAGGAATACGAAAATTGACAAGCGTGTTTAGTAAAATTAGATTCGAAGGAAAGGTGTATACCTTGGGTACGAGAAAGGGTTCTGCGCAGAACATATAAAGTAACTCATCCAGGAAGTGAAAAAGAAGACTTTGCATATCGTGCCCCTCAGCCTCCACGTGGTACACTTGTTTCACTTCTACACGTTCCAACTCAGTCATGTAGTTGAACATGGCGATGCCGCATTGCTCGAAAGCTTCCTCCATCGTATCACCCCATGCATGCAACCTGATAATCAGAATGAACATAAGTTTACAAGTTTGTGTTAATGAATTCAATCCCGGAGCTGTATTGACAATGGAAAATCGTTCCATTGACTTTGTAGGTTAAGTCCGATCCATAACCTCAATCCCGGGTTTATACCCATAACGCGCTTCCTGTTATAGCGATACGTTTCCCCGTTCCTAAAAACTGTCCTCAAAAAGAGCTTTTCTCGATCATCTCGCCCTCCCCGGGGCCAAGTTCCAATGAGATTTACGCTCGCACTTGCGCCTACCCACGTTTTCATTCCAACCTCAAAAGTAAGCTACGACATAATAAAGTACAGATTCCAGCACTTACTGCACATCCGCCGTGTGATCAAGATCTATAAATAAAACAAAAAATGCAGTTGCAATACCTAGATACCACGCCGGGATGCCCAAAAGACGGCCTCAGTGACACGCGGTTGGGCATCCCGGCAGGCAAGCGCGCGCGCGCGCGCGTCCTGCAACTTTTCCTCCGCAGCATCTCAAATTCAATACTCACACTCGTATTTGCAGTCCTCAACGATAAAATCGTCCTCCGTAAGTTCCATCTCAGCACCACGTTCGCCCTCGTCGTCTCCCATTATCGCGGCGCCTTGTCGCAAGCTCCTCTGCTGATCTCGCCACGCCGTCACAGCTGATCGCCTCCCACGTGAATCGCGCGGATCAGCTGATCCCGTATGACAGCTCGGGCGATCAATGGGCGCATTACAGATGGCAGCACCGGCTCGCCAGCAGATACGCGCGCTTTTTTCCCGACCTGTTACTAGCCTGTCGGTCTACCGACACGCGACGCACCACATGATCGACCGCGCTAAACCAGATCCTCGCTCCAGCGCCTCGCAAGCAGCCCGTGAGCGATAGTGACGGTAAAGGCGTGCGCATTCATCCTGCTGCTTAACTGCAATGCTTTCCTTTCATCCCATCTTTATCTACCTCTGCTCGCGCTGGCTTTCAACTTTTACTCTTTTCCTTTCTCTTCTAAGGGCTTTGCTATTGTTCTCGAGGAAGCGTCGTTCTTTGTCCTTTGCATTTCGAAGACAACAGCGCTTTGCGACGATCTTCAGAGGCATTTTTCTTGCGCGATGTTTTATCATACTTGGACATGTCAGCAAAGCAGTTTGGGTAGTTTCCGTTTTAGATACGTGACAATTGCAGCGAACTCGTATTTACATGGATCGAATCAAGTTTTGTCCGTTTGAGGATTTTTGGCACTAGTTTTGGTCGTCGTCACTTCTGTGGCGCACTCGTCGCTGCGCGTTTATTTATTGAACGAAGCATCAAATTGATTTTCAGTGGCACTCTTTTATGAGTTGGAAGTTTTATTAATAGCTCGATAAAATTTACAATTCATACTCGAAGGATTATTAAATATTAAATATTATAAAACATAATCTAATTGAGTTATTCAGCAATGAATGGAAACCGTATGCAGATTTAACGCTAAATTGCCGTGGAACCTTGAACTATTCAATTTTAATACAATGAATGCATTATTAATATTTGCCTTTAAGTCAATGAATTGTTCATCAGTTAAATACGAAAACTATTATCTTTGATGTTCGATAATTTGAAAAATTTATAATAATTTTATACGCAATAAAGATTTTTAAGTGAGCATTAAAATTTCTTTTATGAGCCCTTTGAATATAAAACGCGCTCGTTTACTTCAGAATAGAAGATAAAAATATTCATTTCAGTAATTAATTCTACACACTTTAAATTTTATGCTTGTTAAACAACTTAGAATACAAGGTGTGTATCACAGATAAAACCCTTGTATCCGATAAAAAAGTTGTAGTTGATCCTAAAAAACTGCGACTGAGAATAATTTCACGAACGGCCTTGTGGTTTAATTCGAATAAAAATAATGACTTTTATGGCCTGAAGGAAATGGCTTCAAGCACATCCAATAAAGCGAATAAAAAGTAATTATTCAAATCAGTTGAAACATTTGTTTATAAAAAAAGAATAAGATACATTTATGATAAATCAGCGCAATATAGCTTGATTATTCTTGCTTATATCTTCGAGGTCTCGGAGGAGAAACGTTTTCATTTTATCCTCAGAGGCGTAGAGTCGGAGAGCGAACGCGGAAAACGGCGAAACACCTGTCCTGGCGAAAATTCAAATTGAATTACAGAATCGCGTCGAACCCACACTAACGCACGGTGTGAAATTCGCGAGTGCGTTTCTGTCTCTACATCCGCAACAGATCTCCCAGCCGTGCCGTATACACCCAACCAACGGCTCGTTATTACGTTTATTATGGAATTGGCACGAATGCATAAACATAGAGGCGCAGCGTCAGATAAAGGACTTCGCCTCCTCTGACGGAGATCGTCGCACTTGTGCGCCGCGCGCGCGCGCATTCGTCTCGATCCGTCTCAGCCGCGGCGAGCGGAGGTCGCATTATACGCAGAAACAAGACCTACATAAGTTCTTCGGCTTTGGCCAACGCACTGACTCCTTTTTCTCTTCTCTCTCTCTCTCTCTCGCTCTCTCGCTCTCCGGTGAGCGTTCGCGGACGGACAAAAGGAGCGAAACCGAACATCGCGCACCTAGAAAAAGTAGGAGAAACACTCGACACGCGTCGAAATTCGAAAGAACCATCTCGTTGTCCTTAGAATTAAAGTGTGTCAGCGTACTTGCTAGGCGATTTTTTTTGCTTCGCTCTCGGCTCGAAGCGACAAGAGCATCGATTTTCCGCCAGAGACAATTTGCGAATCAGCCAGTGTGATGTGATTAACGACAATTTTTTTTTTACTCTTGCGCGAATCTCCATTAACGCTCTTCGATTTACTGCCGAAGGAATGACTGTCGGAAATTGTATTCCTTCGGAGTATCAGAATCTATTACATTCGAAAATTTAGACGCAATTGTAATTTTCATTCGTTTCTCTTTCGGAATCGATTTCGATGCTTTTTCTTTACGTCGATTCAGGCAAAAAAGCTTTACCGCCTCTTTTTTTTACAAGGCTCTTGCTTTTACTTTTATTGTTTTGTGGAAAATGTAGATTCACGCATTACACATTCGCGTTTAATTTTGAGTCGATACACTGAAAATTGCAAAGCAACGAACGTTCTCATTGTTTTTCAATGAATTGTTTCTTTAAGAAAAGTCATTGAAGACTATTCATGTTTTTTATGGCAATAAAGTACACGCAATCGACTTTTTTCAGTTGCAAAATTCGTTTACCAAAAAAGAAATAAAGAAAATAAAGCGATAATTCGTTTCTTTTCGCGTTGATCGCGCGCACACTTCTTAAGAATTTAACAAGAAGCATTACTTACGAATCTGCTTCTTCCAGTATTCGAGCGGGCGATTATTTATTGCTTCGATTAAACATGTGTCATTTGAGTAAATAAATTATCTCTGTGGAATTATTTGTTTGTCAAGGGCGAATCTAGGAGTCGCGCGTTGTTTGATAAGATATTAATACACACAACAGTTAGGTTTTCAAAATTTATAAATTCATACTTTGTAAACGCGTTTCTTTAATTGTCCTTGCATGTTTTGCACTATTCTTATTTCGCTTCTAATGATAAGTTAAATATCATTAAAGAGAGATCGCAAAGATCCTTCCGTTAATTTTTTTCATCATTAAAGCCATCGTAAAAATCAAATTAAAAAACACTTCTTTGAGAAAAAGCCTGTTTTTAAATTATTCGCTTTAATATCTGCAATGGGCCGTACTAAAATATAACAACGAGAAATCGTAAAATATACAATAAAAATAAAAACTGCAATGATTCTATAAATACCGGTATTCTTCGGTATTTAAAAAATTAAAATATTACTGGATAGTTATCAAGACAATATTTCGCTCTGGAGCATTTTTTTTTTTTTTAATTTAATGTTTTTCATTAAGTTACGATTCTTAGACAAGAGATTTTACTAAATTGACTCGTTTTAAAGCCTAAACGCTTTTAATTGCTTGTGCTATTTAAATAGAGGAATATTTTTACATAGTTTTTCTATATTTCAACCTAATCATTATCGCTGAACCGACACGCAGATTGATTACTAAACTATAAAACTATAAGCCTGTACTCGGGAAAACGAAGAATCCTTTTAAAATCTACGGCGATAAATAAAAAAGACAGTGGGATTTTGAGAGCAGTTTTAATCCATAAGCTAATTAAAATAGACACTTTTCTGGCTTTCGTCTGATTTTCATCGATGACCATATTAAGCAATTCGCGCATCGAACATTACAGCGCATCGTCGTTAATCCTCGTTTCCTTCGATTTCCGTTTTTGGCAAGATGAGTCCAATTATCTCAATGTCGGCTCCAAACCTTCCGTCTCATCTGCCGAGCGTAAATTAAAATTTGTGCCCGTTTAATCGTCGCTATTCGTCAGTCGCGCGATTCCAACGCGTGCATTAATTCGCCCGCAGATCGCCTCTTGGCACTCACTCTATGACGTCACCGCGATGCACCCTTTCCTTGAGAAAATGACTACGGACAGCCGCGCTATCACGTTGATCGCTATTAAGAAATGACGAGCCGACGAGAAATAAGGCGATAAATAAATATTATCACGGAGATTAGACATCCCCGTAACAATCTGGACGCACCTTCGCTCGCGCTTACAAGCTCATTCTCATTCGCGGGAGATTATTCGATTCAAGGGCAGCGGCTTCAGACACAATGAGATTCTTCGCTCTTTACATAATAAACGCGCTTAGATACCGACTGATTTTTTTGCTTTTCCACACATCCTCGACATCGAGTACTCGAACTGCACATTAGCGTAAGCACGCGACATTCTGGTTTGCTTTTCCCGCTGGCGCGCGGCGAAGAAAGTCCTTCGATTTTCGCACTTAGCGGCGACTTCGCCGGCACCGTATTTAGCCCGAGCAATTGGCAGAGAGAGAGAGAGAGAGATGCTGCGTAGAACAATGATACGCACAATAGATGCGCTCGCGCACCTTTTCCAGGCGTGTCGCGCTTACGAGGCGGCCTTTTTCATTCAGCGCGCTTCTCTTGTTTACCCGACTTTTCATTATGAGATCATTCTCGTGTTCGCGGCACCTCGTTAAGAAGAAATTTCGCTTCATAATCACGGACACGCTTCTGCACCCGAACTTGGGGCTTAAGAAACGGCCCGTCGTGATTTTTACTTTTAATAAACTCGAATTATTCTTATCAGTCGCTTATTTCGCTTGACGTCGTTATGCTCTTGTATAATTAACGGGAGCTCTTGGAAAGTAAGACAAAAACGGAAGACTAACGAGCAACGAGTGGGAGCCAGTAATCGTGCGGACTTTTGCGAAAAAGCCTCTCCTCCAGATGAAAAAAGCATATTTTCCAGACACTTGAGATTCAAATCGAGTTGAGTTAATCTTGACATTAATCATGGGAGTCGTACAGAATTTTTAAAATATGCACGCAAGTTCTCAGCAGGTATTAAACGCATTGTCCGCGGCCGCGACAAGAGTTTCTCCTATAGCAATACTGCGATCAAACGCACACATCAAAAGCCTCGTGTGCAGTAGCTGTAATTTTTTACGATGACACTTTGGGTAGACTCGAGTAGAAGGTCGCATTTTAATTATTCGTAATCGCGTACTTTCAAAAGTAGCCCAGGGCAGCTAAGGGCAACGTAAACTGCCTGGACAACTGAAGGGAGCGAGTGCCACGTAAATTGAGGGTACGTGGATAAGTTCGTTGTTCGTTGCGGAGGCGGAAAAAGGGGGAAAAGTGTGGCCCAGTAGAGCAGCCCTTCTGCCATCAGTCCAACCAAATTAGAGCCGATAAAAGGCCAAGAGGTGCCGCGTGCCTGCGTGTGCATTAATTACATGCAATTTTGCAACGCGGTGGCGTCGGTAGGATCGCGCTGCTGTTGCCGCTGCTACTGCTGCTGCTGCTGCTGCTGCTGCTGCTGCTGCTGCTCCCGCTGCTGCTGCTGCCGTTGATACTCGTGCTACTGCTGCTGCTACAAGTCCTTGGGACGGGAAACTATATAAAGAGAACGTTTAATTGGCCGGCTGAGCATAGCATTTTTGAGCGGTGTCTTGTGCGTAACCACAATGTCGACGACGACGCTGCTCTGCGCGCTTATCTGCGCGTTCCTCGTAGCTCAAGCATCCTGCGCCCAGGAAGTGACGCTGCGTGAGTTTCTTAAGTATCCTTATTCTTAAGCACCGTTTGGGCCCTTTCGCTGGGCTTCCGTTCGATATTATCGACGAGATTGGGTTTGCGTTTTCTGTGCTCTTTGCCAAGCGATTCGCGTCGATCGATCTTTACGATTTAGCAGTACAAATTTCTGCCGGAAAATCTGCAATTGCTGTCGTTTATCTTATTTTTATTTTTTTCGTCAAAAGACTTTTTTACTGATTTGCGCATACTATTGAAGGTATTTGCTTCGGGTTTTGAATGCCAACACAGGCGCCAAATTTCAAAAGCACACAACTTAAAAATTATTCATTAATTGAGTTTAAGAGAAGTTTAAGATTGTTAATCGGATTACAGAAGCAATTGTTTTTATTCACCGCATTATCTGCAACAAATATTTGCGCTTTATCACTGTTATAATTTGTTTCAAATATAGACGACATTAGTCTAAATAATTCAAAATAGAATTGTAGCATTTATCGATTGCTCATAGCGTATGCATGTTTACAAGAAAAGAATCAATAATCTCGATTATTGACTTGCTATTCACGATATTTATTTAAAAATTTTTTTAAATCATTTCTAAACTTTACTTCTTTTTACAGTTATTTCATTTTTAATGTCATTAGCAATTATTAGTCAATAGCAAGTAAATGGATTTTTTAATTTTTAATTTGAATTCTTAATTATCCGAACAAAAGAAAATGTTAATGTATTATTAAAATGCAGTTATTTGTAAAATTAATTTATTTATTAAAAGAAATGTATAATGCATAAAGAGGCCTTATATCTCGTGATATTTTTAAATTTATTTTAAAGAATTTAAAAAAAAATTTAAAACTTGTTAAATAGATTGTTGTTGCATTACGTATCATTTTGCAAATTGCTCGTGTGTAAATTTTACACCGATCATTGCATTTTATTTCAATAATAAAATAGATTTAATTTTGAGATAATCGACGTAATTTATTATGCATTATTATCTAGTAATTTTATTACAAGTGATTCAATGGAGTGTTTTTATTGCACAATTAAAAAGCACATAATTTCGAATGCATTAAAAGTAGAAAGATGTGATATAAAAATTAATTTGATACATAATGTTTCAATGCAAGAAAATGTAATGTCGGAAAAGACGAAGAGAATGAACGAATTGCAGGTTGTCATCTTATACAGCATATCATTAAGTCAAGCATTATTTTGCACTTAAACAAAATATGATCCACAAATCACTTGTCATACTAGTAACGAATCTATTATTTCGATTACGTATAGTCGCGTGGGATTTTCGTGAAACCACAAAATCATGTTTACTTCCTTTTCGAACCATCATTAGCTTTTTTTATTCTTTGACATGCAATTTATCTCTTTAAATTACGAGTTGAAAGGCCTTGAATTTATTTAAACGTTATTCTGGGATGAATTTTTCAAACGAGACACAGAGTGATAATCCATCGAAACAATGCGACCGGTCGAGCGAATTTCGTAAAGTAATGCCATTGCATAGACATTTGTAGCAGGACTTATAATAATACGACTACTAGCGCAGCTATCAAACTTCCTTTCGAGTGCTCGCCCCAACAGCGCTTAAATCCTTCCCAGAAATCCTTAAAAGGCAAGGCGTTGTTAAATCATATTGTCCCTCTCATGAATAGACTGCTAATACTCGTGATTAAATCGATCTCTATCGGTGACCAAGCCCCACAAGTTGGTACCCCTGCATACTTACCGCAGTCTAATGATTTTACAGCGAGGAGCGTGAAAGCATGCAATCGCCAGAGCTCGGATTATTCGTCCTGTTTAAGGTTGGCCATTCAGGAGTCATGGATGACGTTCGTCAGAGGTGAGACTCCCTCCAGGTTTAAGTCCCGACCCTAGCCATCCGATTATTTATTATTAAAACGATATTGATCCGGCCAGGTATCCCGAGCCTAGGACTGCCTATACTCGACCCGATGGAAGTGGACGTGATGGAGACTAATTACGAAGCAGGCGAAGTCGTCGGCAGGTTCGTCCTTCGCGACGTCAAAAGCTATGGTCTTGCCAAGACCCATTTCCTCGCGGTCCGTCCGTATTTCAGCGGCAACAGCATGAACATGGAAATCGACATCGAAATCCCCAAGTCTTTCATTGAGGGCAACTACAAGGCTGAGGGCTCGATCGGGTCATACAAGGTCGGCGGAAAAGGTACGTAATCAATTGCATATTTATCTCGCGCGCTTTCACGATATTTTTTATTAGATTTTTAATTGTCGATTGAGCAGGCGATCGCGCAACGCCCGCGTACTTTTTGAAATTGTAATGAAAATTATGCGGATCGAACGAAAGATAAGAAATTACTGCGCGACTCGCTGAATATACTTTAAACGATAGCTTCTTTAATGGAATCCTTAAAAAATTATGAATCAGAAATGCGCGCTCAAGGGAATGCCTAAATACGTTCTTAAGATGCAATATTGCACGGGACTACTGCTCGATTCAAGTTTTTCGTCGTTGCTACAGTTACTCAACACGTCGATCTGTGTTTTAAATAAAATTTATTTAAAAATATGCGAAAGAACTCCTTGTAACGTATTCCAACTGAAGACAAGACACCGAAGCACTTTTATGTAAAATGAAGAACTTTAAAAACATTCGTTTTGCTTTTTATCCTTGAAAAACTAGTGAACTACAGCGAGTCGAACAACACAGGTACAGAGAATAACAAAGAAAGTCCATAAACTTTTGCAGTTTCTTATTGGTTATCTTCCGATAAGTCGTGGAAAATATAAAATTATTAACTGCTGTGCTTTCGACATAATGGCGGAAATATTTAGGTCGTTATAGGCGTTAAGACTATTGGAGTATGACTGCTTTATGTATAATATAATATTTGTTACGTTCGCATTTCTACAGGATATTTCAACACTAGCATGGAGAATATTAGCGCTACGTGGGGCTTGGAAGGCCACGTCGAGAACGATAGATGGATCATCGATCACTTCCATTTCTACCCTGATGTCGAGAATATGAGGGTGTATTTTTCCGATCTTTTCAACGGCAACGAGGATCTTAGTGAGTTTCATTTATCGATTCGCGGATATTTATTTTTCTGTTCTTTGTCTTTTTTTTTTTTTTTTTTAACAACGAGTTTAATGTTGACACCTAAAATAATCAGTTCTGGAGCCAATGAAAAAGGCCTTCAAATGGAATCAAATAATTTTCTCGTCGTTTCCAATTGTTAAATGTCAAACTTTTTTGACAACAACTTTGCCCTGATAATAATTTACGTGTAAAAAGTTATAAAAAAAAATTTACACGTATATTCTCTATAACGTGTGAACAATTAAACAATATAGTTGTTTAACTGGAGCATATTAAAGTACTTCATTTTCATAAGTAAAAATACTAATAATATGTTAATTTAATTAATTTAAAACTTTATTCTAATCGAATGACAACAATTTTTTTTCCCGTTTGATATAATATACTTGCAGTATAAACGAAGCTAAGGCTACATATTTGTACTCTACATCAAGCTCTTGAATTTCATAGTAAAAAAAAAGACATTTTTTGTTAAATAAATAGAATCATTTTCAAGTCGGAAGAAACCTGTTTAATAATATGTAATGCTGTCGCGTGCTTGCTACATAATAATACGCAATTAATACTTTTTTATCTCTTTGCCTTTTAAGTATAAAAAGATGAACGAATAAAAAGTTTTATAGAGTATCAATATTGCAAGTTTTTCAAATGAAAAAACTATAATTTGAATATTAACGACATCGGTGCAGAAAATTGTAATCAAATTATTCAAATACTTGATAAAATAATGGCAATGCGTTAGCAAAATTTATCAAAAAGAGATCGTTAAAGTTTTTAGAGAGTCAATTTTAGTTAAACAAAATTTAATCGATTCCTTTTAATATACTTGAAAATTTATTGATTTCGCTTCAAACTCATTTAAAATTTTAAATTGTCAGAAAACATAAATTAAAAAAAATGATAAACAAATTTCATTTTTTTAAATAAGGAGTTAACAAATAAGCAGAAAATTTTAATTCTTTTAAAAGATTAACATTTTAAGCAAACAAAATTATATAAATATATCTTGAAAAACTGCAACATAAACATGCAATTACGGGGAAAATGTCTAAAGAAAAATTACTAATATAGCATTAATTTAACAAACAGAATTATATAGGTATTCCTAATACATAAATTATAGAGTTTTTCTATTTTTATTTAAAAGTCAACGACTTGTAATAGAAAATACTATTGCTATATTAGATTTTTTATATTTAATATTATTATTACGAATCGTAACAATGCAGTTTTGATTAATTTTTTGTTTTTTAGTTTTCTTAAGAAAGTCACATAAATTTCGAATCTAATATGCCGTTGCATATTATCTATTTATATATTATATTGCATGTATCGTTATATTCATACATACATATATTATGTAATATTAGTGAAATAATTAAATTTTTTTAAACAGTTTTATTACTGCATAGTACATAAAAATAATTACGAAATAAAATGAGTTCGGTTTTATCTTGGGTAATTTCTATTTTCTGTGCATCACAAAACACACTCTAATAGTATTAAATTTTTCTTTATGCGAGTGTATCATTAATTAATTATTCGTAAATTGATTTTAATATATTGACGATAATGAAAACTCAATTTTATTACGTTTAAAAACTTGGTAAGCAATTTATGTAAATAGCAACACCCAAATCCACTATAAAATCATTTCGTTTTAACAATTTAGTAATTTATTGCAATAATTTCTCTTTCAGACAAAGCAGCCTTAAGCTTCGCCAATCAGTATTGGCAAGTACTTTACAAGGGAATGCTGCCATCGGTGGAGAAACACTGGGACACTCACCTCACTGATTTCGTCAATCGTTATATTTTCTCGAAAATCTCCGTTTCCAAAGTATTTCCTTAAGTAATTAAAAAAGTTAAGTTTAAATCGAATACGAATAGTGGGAAGTGGTTATACGTATTTTTAAAGTACAGAAATAGTTCAACAAGCGGCGTAAGTGTACTTGAATTTCTAAAAAATGTTCTTCACTTTAAGTACAGCAATGCCAGCACTTTGTGTAAATATAGAAATAAAAAAATATTTTACCGATAAATTACTCCTCGTACTGTTTTGAATTTTAAGGTTTGCTAAAACACGTGAACTGCGGTAATTCTCAAAATGGATTATATATGTACATGCACGTGTATCTAACTATCTTACATACGTAGAAAGTTTTCTCGTACTAAACTTTCCTTCACTTTTAGTTAGTGAACTTGCTTTCTGGAAAGTCGTCTCTAATGAATTCTCTGAGACTTTCGCCAAACCTTTCATACTGCAACACATTGTTTAAATACACATATAAAAGCATGCATTTACGCATTCTTATGTATAAATATGTACACGCATATGTATATAAACGTGGGCTTCCCGATTATGTTTTTTGCGCACGTGTTTCACGTGACAACGGGTGCGCGTGATTTGGGAATATTGGAATAACGGATTGCGTTTTCTAAACACTAACACCCTGTTTATTTTTTCATCACTTTCAACTGACATTTACAATATACATATATATTTAATATGAATTAAGGTAAAAACAATTATCTACATAAAACGATTTAACAATTGCACCAATTATCACTGTAGCTGTAGCCATATAAAAACCAACACGCTTAGAACTAGTCAAAATGTTAACAATCTAATTTTTAAAATCCTGACGTAGCCAATGCTAACCTTCAGTTTATCACGCTATAGAATCTATAACTTTTAACTGAACGTAGAAAATATATACTTATGCAAATAAAAAAAAAAGCTTAGTTACTTTCAAAAATATCTTAAATCACTAATCCTCTGTAATGGTAATTAAAAATAGGAATAATTGGAATTTATTATTGCGGAGACTTTGCTCGTCCGCAAAATTTATGGTCGTAAAAATGTTTCAATGGGTACGTTGCGGAGAAGTTGGTTGACGATGCCGGCGAAAAGCGTAGACAGTTTCCTTTTCAGTTGAGGTTCCATTATCTTCAGAACTTCTTGGCCATTTTCGCGGAGGAACAGGTTTGTCGCTTCGGCTGAAAGTAATAAACGCAAAATTATTCCAGATAATAATACTTACAACTATAAAAACGTAAATATTCAAATTATCCGAGTCAAATTTACGTACTGCTAATTACGAATGGCATCAGAAAACTTAAACATAGTTATTTAGGACGGAGACTAAGACAGCTCTTAAACAATTTTCAATGTAAACTATCGATATTTAAAATAATTATAAATTAAGATCTAATTGCCGAGATGTCTCGAAGATTGTAACTAGTAGTTGATTCAAACTCAATACTCAAAGGTAAGTTCCTTCGCTAAAAGATAAAGTTTATCTACGATTGACTAAACAGTATGTAAATTAACAATCGATTGCTTATCAATTATTTTACAAATGATTATGTAAACGAATCAATTTCAGATAAATTTCGAAAACATATTTAATCGATTCTTCGCAAGACTACGTTCTAGAATATAATTTGCTTCAAGTTCAATGCTTTCAAGAGTAAAAGTATAAATATTTTAATTCAGATCAAACAAAATTCTTTATAGTCAATTACATTTTTTTGTATGCCAATTTTGTTTCGCGAGCTCTCGTTTGCTGCACATTGCCAGTGCATATCATCAGACTTATTCAAAATGCATACTAGAAAGTTAATTTAATTTGCAAAAGTTAATTTGCAAATCACTTTAAATGTAAAGGATATTCATGTACAAATTACGGATCAATTTCGTTTCCTCGAGAAATAAATAAAGGACTTCCTGTCGACCGCACCGATCGATCTGCTTTTCCGCACGACAGCACGAATAAAAAGGAAAATAATATCTAGATTGCGTACAATCGGGCGACTGGGCCGGCATAATTCTATGCAACGCGATTTTAACGATGCGACTCGAGGCACTTGGTTATTTTAATGCGCAGAATCGTCGCTCGAGCGACAGTCGAACCGCATCCGCTTGACCAAAAAGAACCCGCGCGACTCTCAGAATTAGCCTGGAAAAAGGTCGCGCGCAATATCGTCGCTCGCGTGGATTCCGATTCTGCAACATCTTAGCTGCGAGCGCCTCCAAGGTTCAACAAACTCGGAGGAGCGAGGCGCGTCGCGCGTGTGATCGCCGGGGATTGGTCGCGGTCGCGGTCGCGGTGCGCCGCCTCGCTCGCGTCCAGAGAGTCGCTTAATGCCCTGCGTCAACTTACTCAATATCCGATTGTTGTTGAAGATTTTGCGCACGTGCATGCTGGCGTCCTTCACGCCGAGCTGCACGTCGAGATTGTCGACGTTCAGGTAGGTCTTGCCGTCCCTCGGGTGCGTCGAGACCAGGCCCCGCACGAGGGCCCGGGGCCCGCCGAATCTCGCGTGGAACGTGCCGTTGCCACTCGCCGGAAGGATGATCAGCACGCCGGAACTGCAATGACGCACCAAGTGAGTAATCGTGGCTTGGCTCGCTCGAGCCCTCGGCTTATCGGCAGCTCATTATCTGGCACCCCCTCAATTACCGACGGGCAACGGGGAGTCGTTAGCTATCGTTATTGCACAGAAGCTCAAGAAAGTAACAAATTGTAGCCGATGCCATTACATCTGTAGGCGGCGGCGGTCGACGTACTTGGGCCGCTGCCGCCTTCGTCGTGTGGCCTGCATATGCTCCTAAGGAGAATGCACTCGAGCGTTACACCCTCTTTCTTTAGAGAAACACTTTAGCCCTCTTAATAGTTCACTTACTTATTTGTTGTTAATAAGACCGAGTCACTTTTATTTCATATGTTTAGCATTTTTTTATTTTCGGTAAATTCAGGCAGCTGTGACGGTTTGACTCGGCACGCGACGTGTTTGTGTAGCACCAGCCGGACACACAAGCGATTTCTCGAAGATTTTTAATCGTCAAATATGTACGTTCGAATAATTCACTTCCGAGAACAGCTAGATTCATATTTTCAGCAAGATGATCGAGTTGAAATTGTTAATTCGCGACTAACGTGTCAACGGCTGCGCCTTACCGCCGCTTTTGCACAACGAATAATTTTACGATTTAGGATGTACGTCTTGTAAATTCAAACAAGAGGACAATTAAATTTCTCCTTTTTACTCGCAGTTGTAAATATTTTAGATCAAACAGATGGGCGTGCATTTTACGCGCGCAGGGTAATAAATCAATAGTGTAATTTTTAAAACGCGAAATTGATATCGATTTTTTGACAAATGGATTTCATACTCGATTCATTTTCACTTATTTTATTGCTGAAACGTAGACTGGGTTGCGCACAATTATAACTTCCGAGGAGAGTTTGCGAGTGTAAAGTCTTCAAGAGCTCACTTTTCCACGATAAAATAAGTGAAACTGATTGTGTTATTCGGAGGCTATTTTCGTTAATATTCTTAAAGGATTTGCTCGTTAAATCATGTCTTTTCTGGTAATATATCATTTTACGTCCAAATCAATTAGTTACCGTACATAATTTAAAAACAGCATTTGTCAAATCGTTAAATCTTTGATTACTATTTATTTCCAGGATCCAATCGATAGGCGGCGCATTTCTAAATTTTATTCAAATCAAACGTACGCTATTATTTGCGAAAACAGTATTAATCATTAATCATTGGCGACTTTTTTTTTTTTTTTTGCCAAAGTAGAACAGCCCGATACACTCCTCGGTCTCCGTTGTTCGTTCGATCATTGAATTATCGAGACCGAAAACAGAAAGTTGTCTAAAGTACCGAGTAAGTTCAACTGTCATCGATTTAAAGCGTCGCGTAAGACATTTTAAAGCATCCACGCGTGCAAGTGGAGGAGCCTCTTGAAAGCGACAGACAACGAATCACCGAATTTAACAAATGCACCTATAAATCCCGGCAGAAGGCATGGAAATCAGTATTGCATTCGTAATGGGCTGTTGCCGTTCACAACGCCGCAGCCTATTTATAAAAAGAAAAAAAAGGAACAATAAAATTAATTTCCCGACCCCTGGGCCCGGGCCCGGTCTCATTGATATTGTGTTCTTGCGAGGCGAAGAAAACGAGGGCTCGTCGGTAGGAGAGGAAGGTGCCGGGATGACGGTCATACGAATATTAAAGACATAGTCGCACCTGGTGTACTGGGCGTCAAGGATGAGGGCCGGCATTCTGATGATCGCCTCGAAGGGCGAGCCAAGTTTGATGTCGTCCACCGTGTAGTTGCTCGCTCCCCTTACAAGGAGTTCGCGCAGCCGCACCGTGTAACCGTTCGTGCCACCTGTCAGCGACAGCTTCAGCTCGTCCATCTGTTGGTAAATGCGGTTACGGCGCTACGTTACACTGCTCTCCATTATAGACGTGTGCGTACGAGCCGTGATCTAACAAATTGCTTGGTCCAGCGTGATTCTATCCGGCGCACTTCCCTCTTTCCGCCTCTTACCTAATCGCACGCTAATAAGCTTATGTTCTTTAACTCTCGCCGGCGACGGGAGGATTTGCAGGTCACGCGCAACGATCTTATCTCTCTGGGCTCCGACGCTCTGCCCTTTTACCTGACTGAAAGTGCAAATGGGAGCGTTGGACTGGCAGGACTGGAAGGTTGGGAAGCTAAATCAGGAGGCTGACGCCGACTGCAATCAGTGACACTCGGCTCCGTTCGCACCAGCTCTAATACGCCCTCTTTCTGACACCTTCTCCTTCGTTCGTGGAGCTTCCTAGATGGTAAAGGCCCATCCCCAGGTAGCAAACGCGTCGGCCTTGGATTTCTTCCGGCAAATTGGGGCTGCGGGCTTCCTTTTTCACCAATACTCACCATCGTTTTTCCAAAGAATTTCATTTGCCTCGTTATTTTTACAAGTATTAGCAAACAGTTTGTTCGATGCGATAACCACTGCAACATTTTCCGCACGTGCCGTTTTGATGCTCAGCGCGAAGTCGGGAAAACAGACTCGCGCTAATTATTTACACTAATTACGCAAGGATTATGGAGAATTATGGAGAAGATAATTGGCCTTTTTACTCTATTCAACGTCGATCCGAACAGTTTTTTCTTGAATTAATAAAAAAAAATGGCCACCGACAGCTTTTAGGTTCCTTGTAATATCAAGTCAATGTATGCTACGGGAAATACAGTTATGAAAGCAAGTAGATAGTCATCATTAATGAACCTCTTTCTCGTGGCAGGTGTCAAGGAAAGAGTGCGTCTGCGCCCTCGCGGGCCCCAAACACAACTGCCGACAGTTTCGGGATCCCGGGCGATGTAGAGAGAAAGACGAAATAAGAGGCAGGGCACGGGGATTCGCACTATTGTACGCGGTCCCCTTGACTAAACAGTATGTGTTCCAAGGGTAATTTAGGAGAAGCTGTGCGCGCACAAGCTGTCGTCTTCTGGTTTGCTTACGGAAAGGTCCGCAAGAGCAGCGACAGGTCGATACGCAATTTCTGTCTTTCGATAACTCGTGCACGTGTCTTTATTTACGCCGCGAGTCTCGCTACGCCTGGCTTCTTCATAAATAAATATTGCGCTCGTCTCGGGAAAATACTCGTGTTTTTTATCACCGATTCAGGTTAAATCTGGACTTTCTTCCTTCTCTCGCGCATAAATGTCATAATGCACGATTCGATGCTTCCGAATTTGCAATTGAATATTGGAAGAGCGACGCGAGTAGTTGAAAAAAGCGTCCATTGTGCTTTTTTACAATGCGTGCGAAGTATAGGAAAGGGGCTACTTTTAAACGTATTCAACTATGCTAATGAATTTTCAAACGCCAGGATGACGCGCAGTAGCTTCGCTCGATGCAAATGCAACGATTTAAAGTTAAGCCCTTAATAACGCCGATTGCTCCGACTCTATTTTTATCATCGTTTCGAAAAGGTTTAGACGAAGTTCAGACGCGACGCTATTGCTCGCGTGCTACAACGTCATCCCTGTTATTAATGTACAATTTATTTCGATGTGCCATCTACTAATGTCGTGAAATTCAGTCAGGTTGCTTTATGCAGAGCGCGAACAACACAATTTTGGAGATTACCTTAGAATTTAAATGACACGTGTTAATGTAAGCTTTTAACACATTGTCTTATGACAGAGACTGTCTGGCGCGCATTACTCGCCATTATAATTTTCTACTGGAGCGAGTTGGAAGTTACGTTTAATATCACGTTTAACGTTTAATAGCATCTGCGAAATTACGAGCTAGAGTTTATTTTTAGTCGTGTTCTAAGAAATTTCTCCATAAATTCCATTAAAAAGCTGAAGAGCATCAGGGGTTATTAAGAAAACAATTAGTGTTAGTATCGTCGGAGTAGTTTTTGCCGATCCATCGGCTGGCAGGCGTTGCGTTGTATCGAGCAGTCGAGCTTCGCCCGGGAAAATCATTATCCAAAAGCCGTGCATAATGGCTCCGCAAAAGCCGAGACGAGCAGCAGCAGCAGCAGCAGCAGCAGCAGTAGCAGCAGCAGCAGCAGCAATGCCGCCGCGTCTCCTCCACGGGACAACTTTCTTTTCTGAAGCAACGCGCTGCCCGCAAGACAATAATGAAGTTGACTTACGCGAAACGGCTCAACTGCCGGCAGCTCGATTTCCGGGATGCCAGATTTGAGATACGGTCGGAGATGGTGGAGCGCCTCGATCAGACACGTCTTCAGCTTCGGATCGCTTCTGGAGCATTGCTTTATGTACTCGGCTGAAAAATAACTGTCGTCATCATCGGGAGGATCTCGCTCGGGTCCAGCTGCTGGACAATTTGTGCACACTTTTTCCGACGAGCTGCTGCAGCGATTACATTTTTATATTTTTCAAGAAGCTGTTAATTTGACACAGTTATCCCAACGCTTCGGATGAACGTGTACGCAACGCATTTCTGATCTATCGAGAGTCCGTGAAAAATGCATCAATGCTTTTTACGATTGACCGTCTTCGAATACTAATTAAGCCTGCTTTTACAGCTGGATGAACACCTTTAATTTTGCGCATAAAACGTGCTATTAGACGATCGCTTATGCCGTGTTGCCGCAACAGATGTATTTCATTTGTTCCGCTTGTATCGAGTTGTTTAATCTCCTCGTTGCTTTTTTTTAACGATCGGAGATGATCGAAAATCCTAACGACGAAGGCCTCAACTAATGCCTACATGTTCGATGAAACAGTGCATCACTCTTGCGTTCGCGCGTGCGTACAACTGGTAACTAATAATTTAGGAAAACTCATAATTTCTAATAAAGCAAAGATTTTCGACGATTTTCACTATCGCATTTGTTCGAATCGCAGCGCGTAATAAAATTAGCGATTTGAGCTAATCTTAACTTCTAACAAACATTGTAATTTAGCTCTTAAACAACGCACTCTTCAAGGCAATTACAGCAAATTGATTTATTTTTTGTGTCGGAAGGTCGTTTGTGTGTGCGCGCGCGCGTGTGTTTAAAGAGTACGTTCGAAATGAGTCTTTAATTTTGATTTTTGCGAGGAATTTAATCTTTTCACGTATCAAAGTCAGACTAGTGCTAGTTACGAAGCAGTTATAAAACAGATATCGATCAGTGAAGCGAATTTAAGGTTTTAGCGTAAAAGCAATTTTGAAGATTTGGCGAAAAGTGGGCCTCGTTCGCGAATCGCGAGCGGCTTTCTAAAATCATTGGAGAGTGCGAATATTTCGCTTTAATCGAGTGCGGCGACAGTAGCGATTAGCGTTCACTGTGCGAGAAATACGTTGGCTCTGACGGGAAAATGAAAACCGTTTTAATCATAAGTTCTGATTCGCCTTTACCGTAAAAACGCGTTGAAGTTAGCGAGAGCAACAAGTGTCGGAGTGCTTAGGCAACATTTATAAGCAAGAACAGTCGGTCTATTAAATGCCGTTAATTTCCACGGAGCCTCGAGGAATGCGTCGGCGCCTCTGCGCGTATCAGCGGCGGTTTACGACCGCGGCAACTGCTCGCACGTTTATTAGCGCGCCTCTTTCAATTTGGTTGCGCAGGAGTTGCGAGACGAAGAAAGCAGCTTCTGTCGCCACGGAGATGCTTCGCGCTTGCACGGGAGGGAGGAGCGCTCCGACCTTAAAGGCTTACTCACGGGTCGGTCCTGCGCCGATGTCGAGGGCCTCGGCCAGGGCGAGCAGCAGCGCCAGCACCAGAGTCGCGTGGAGCATTGCGAGCGAGGAGCCGCGGATGCCGTCGTCAGAGCTGGACTGAAGTACAAGTGCAGCGAGGGCACGTCGGCAGATGCAGTTCTGCGCTGCACTTTCACTGCGCGGCGCCTCTATTCCCCGTCGGGGACCCGTCTGCAAAGCTGACCTCGTTCCGGCGGCCAAGGGACTATGGGGAGGCCTCCCACCCCCTACCGCCGTTTCGGTACGCGTTGGGGGATCGGGAAGACGTCCTCGCGCGCCGGGGCCCCCACCTCCGACCGGATGTGCTCGAGGATACGATGCTGGGTTCGATCGCTTCTCGCCTGTGACGGTGCGGCCTTTTTCCTTTCGTTCGCGGAGAGAATCTCGGGTCTAATGGATTTATCGACGAAATGTTCGGGGAAAAGCTGACGCCGTTTCACCATCTGTCGCTGGAAAGTACAATGTGGAGTCCGGGACCGAGAAGCGCTACTCTTTGTTACAGCGCGGGCTTATCAATTTTCCTTTGTGGTGTTTTTAAGTTACAACTCACACGTTGTGCTCGGAATAACTCGGCACAAATGGTTCGCTCGAAATTGTTTGTCGATGATGCAGTTTTATTTTGCTCCAAATTATCGCGCCGTATCTGTACGTAAATTGCTCGCACCGAATAATACCGGAGAAAAGGCTCATTCGCGTCGTTGTGTAAAAAATACACGGTAATTCGCGCCCAATTTCAAGGCTAATTATGTTAGGTCAACAGGTTCAAATTTGTCATAAATAATTGGCGAATTTGCCGAAATATTGCACGGAGCCGAAAGGTTGATCTGCACCTGTACGATACGAAGTCTTGAATTAATTTGAAAAAATTAATTACGGTTTTGTTGCTTTTCTAATTCAAGCGTTAAGATAATTAAACGTATTGACTTGCGAGATAAATGACTGATTGCAAACACTCGTGTCGTTGATCGAGTGTATTTTTGTAATTTCATATTTAATTGTACGGAGAGAGAATCTCGAGCCGATGGAAAAAATGATCTAGACGAAGTCGTATAAGCATATTGTTAAGTCTTACGAAACGAAATAAGTTAGATATAAGAAAAATTCTTAAGCAGATATTTACGTGCAAGTTTATACTGGCCGGTTTGCGTGTGTATACGCAATAGTACATGTAGAATACTAATACACCTCCCTTCTCAATGGCATGGTTGATTGTGATTCAACGAGTCTCATTTTCCCATTTGCATTGTTCGAGCGAAAAAAGTTCTTTATACTCGCTTACACTATCTGAAAATGTAAATAAAAAAGTTTTTGCTTATTTTTATTTTTGTGCAAGGTTTTTGAACTTTGTGATTCTTAGTTTCTAATAAGATTGCTCGTAATTGTTTTCAAGTGTAAGATATATATATATATATATATATATATATATATATGCACGGTGTGTATAATCTTGGAGTTATTATGGTCGGTAGTTTCGCAGAAAAAATTATTTTAGAAAATTGAATTTAATGTAAAAGATAATTGGAGTAAAGTTGTAAAATCCATCGCTTTCACACATAATATTTTGCAGTGTGTATATTGAATTTATTGTGCGATAGATTTATTTTCTAAACTTAGGAGATACTTTAATTTACACGTTAAAAGATTTTTATGCGTTTCCACCGAAGAAAATAAGTTAATTAACGAGAGTATACTGAAGCGCATATTTCTTATTTAATGAATTAATTAAGAAATAAAATAATAATAAACGTAACATAGGAATTAAAAATTATTACTGTAGCTGGATGAAAGCAACTATTGAGAATACGTTTGATTTTTTTATATTTATACAGTAACGAAAATAAATTTGATGTGGGATTTCAGTTGTAGTGTTTAACAAAGATACGTGAAGAGAAATTTAAAACGTTTGCTGATTCTCGATTTTTATCAAATGAGTTTTGATGCAATTTAAATTCCGAATGAGATTTCAAATAATCTATGTACTTTTGTTTTTTAATCATTACAGTGACGCAATATCTCTAATCGAATAATTTATAATTAAAAAAGTAAGAATATCAGTTTTGTCTGTTCATTTTAAATTTTCTGCAATTTTTAGTATAAAGAAAATGGTTTTTCAATGAAAGAAAACTTACATTATTATTTAAGAATACGTAGAAAATCTCTTATGTAATTATCTATATAATGATCATGAATTTGAATGACAAAAGTATTCAATAATAATTAAAAAAATTTAATTTTAATGTAGTTGATAAAATATTGATAACTCTTTTTAGGTAAGCAAAAATTTTTTGAGAAAATTTAATAGACCTTTATTATTAATATCACACAAGAGCAAATATATATTGTCACATAGTTATCCTAATGTTTTCAGAATATCGATTAAATGAAATAATAAAGATAAATTTTTATACTTGTCACATGGATTTTTTACATTAGCTGTTTAATTAAACTTTTATCCTGTTTTCAATTATATAAAATATTACATGGTAGTAAGAAGTCTAGAGTAATTTCATCGACATCATTAATTTTTTCTTATCACAATTAATGATTGTAAATATTTTGTACGTATGTTATTACTATATATATAAATAATTGCATAATTTATATAATTGAAAATGGTGGATTTATTATTGTTCAGATCGAAGCGACAATTTTAATTGCTTCTACTAATTTTAAAATAAATTTCTATAGAAAAAAGCTTAGTTACGAAAAACGAGTTTGTCGGTGATAATTCTCTTTGTCTTCCACAGATCATTTATATTTCGAAAAATAAAAAAATATTATTCGTGCAAACACAGTTGAAATTACATTTTGATTAAAGAAAAGTAATTTCCGCAACGTTACAATGAAAAATATTATTACACTATAAAAATGAAGTTTTGTTAACATTTTAACAAAAATATGCAAAGATGTGAAGATTTTATATCGAAAGAGATCATTTTTTAAAATAATTTTGTGAATTAGAGAATTTTAGCCCATCAATTATTTTTATGTATGCAAAATAATATTTAATATTATTTAATAAATTTAAAATAATGTTATAAAATAAATAAAATTACGACAATTTTTATCAACGTATATTTATTTAAAAAAATAAACTTTCATGTAATAGCGTTTTCGATTATTGAATAATTTTCTTTGATAACTCTTCTTTATTTCAATATTATCATAGATCACTACACAAATTATTATAATATGAAAAAATTATTTATAATTTTGTCAATAATAGCTTGTTATTATCTCTGTCGATAATATTTGTAAGGAAATCATTTTTTAAAACTATATTTAATTATCAAAAGTATTCTTTTTTATTTTTATTTGAGTATTTAATTAAGCACGTTAATGAAAGTCATGCGTGATTAATAATTTGGTTGATTAAATTATTATATTATATAGATTTTCTAAAATAAAAATTAATGAAATACGGAAACCAACTAAATATATATTTTTAATAAATTGAACAATTTTTCTATTATTTATTTTTTTATTCTCAGTTGGTAATATACATTCGAGATAAAATATGCCTTACATAAGTAATGAAAGCGTTTTACGCAATCTCATGTGTATGTTCAACTCAATTGTTTAAGAAGCATATACAAATAAAATATTTATTTTTATGTAAATAAAATTTTTTTTTACCAAATCATACTAGATTTCATGCAAAAATCAAAATATTTTTAGAAATAATAATTTTTGTAAATAAAAAATTTGTATGGGGATAGTAAATTAATATCACATAATTTCTATTTTAATAAAATTATTAGTAATTTAAAAAAAATTATACAGTACGAAAATATATTATCTTTTGATTATGAAAAGATGGTATAAAAATAAAAAGTTAAGTAAAGTTATCAGGATATCATGAAGTTGAAATTATAGTTTATAGCTTTATTCTAACCTTCATTGTATATTGTATTTTAATATTTTTAATTATATATTAGATTTATTACTGTATGGTAATTATATGATTAAAGATTTAATAAATCTATCTTTTTATTTTATATTTTCAAGATACATATTTGAAAGAAGATATTATATTATTTTCATTACTAAGTATAAGTTAAAGAAATATATTATTACAAAAAAATTAAGTAAATTAATTTTCGATTTTTTAATTATTTCATTGAAAAATAAAAAATAAAATAAAATGTAAATTCATTAAAAAATTTCTCAGGTATATTTTTTACGAGAAAATTTTTTTGAACGTAACGAAGCTAAATTTCATACCAGACTTCACTTTTTATTGCGCATATGAATGATCAAAAAGTTTAGTTGAGAAATAAATTAATAAAATTATAATTTTATCATTTAAATAAAAATGAAAGTATTCAAAATCGTAAATATTAAGAAAGTGTATTTAAATAAAAGATCTGCGTTAATGATAAGCACTATTTTTAGATTTTTAAACCATCTTACGAGTTTTTGTATTATTATTAAAAATTGCCAAATATACAAAATTTTTTTCTTATTTTATTATTAATAATTTCTCTTCAGTTGACGGCATTTTAATCACGCAATTTGTCTTTAAAAAACTCTTATAAGCAAAGTATACTGGTTATATAAGTTATTATAAATATTATGATTACATATAGCTATTTTTAAATGATAATTCAAGTTGAGGACAAATTATATTGAAAAAACTATACTCGGAATATTTGTAAATAACAACTTTTATTGTAAATCATAAATAATAAATTTTGATTACTAATTTTATTCTACTTTTTATTGCATTATTATAAAAAAATGAATAAATGGTATGATATTTATAAAATATTTTTATATATAATACAGAAAAATCAGGAAATGAAACTAATAACATAAAATTGAGCAAAGCAAGTTTACAATTTTTATAGAAGTAGATATAATATTCACTCATAAGAACATGTTTAATTATTTCGAGTGCTTAATGCGACTTTTACAGATACGTATCCCCATTATTTTCAGAGTTTTTAATTATGAAAAGTGTAAAAATTTTGAAAAAATAACGTACCACATGAAACCATTTAACAACTCCTTGTTTCATTATATTTATAAGAAAGTAATTTCAAATTCAGCGGTATTCATTAGCATAAATGTAATATACATATATATTTTGTGTCTATCTAATTATATCAAGTATATATGTTTTTAAAATTTTTAATACTTTATAAATTTTAATTTCTTTGCTTTTGCATTATGTATTCACAAGGAAAAATTTACGTATCAATAACAAATTTTTATTTTGTAAACGAAATATTCTTTTTCAAATGATAACTGAAAATAAATTATCGAATATCCATAAGTCGTTTATAAACTGTTCACTAAGTATCATGTAGTATTATACGATTAACATCAAATAAAATGTGGAAAGTAGAATAAATAAAAAATAGTTAAAGATTTTATTTTTAAATTTTATTGTAATGCAGAATAAAATACATAATATCATTAATAATACACGATTATTTATATTTGACTAAACAATATCCGCACACGCAAAATGCATTCAAAATATTTTAGTTTATTTTTATCACATATTTCAAAGAACTGGGCAAATCTTATTCAAAGAATTAACGCAATATTTTTTGTATAAAAAATCTTTCAATTACTCGAATAGGAATGTATGCGATTATAGATTACAGTTATAACTCGATACTTTCATTAATAATTTTTTATAAAAATAACATATTTGCTATTTTTATTCATATAAATCTTGTTAAATACTTTCATACGCTTATAGAAAATTCAATAATAGGGAATGATAAAATTTACATGTTCCAATTATTGAATTATAAGTTAAGTTTAATAATATGATTTACATAAATGTATATAATATAAAGTAACGCCGTAAATAATATATATATATATAACATAATATGCATAGATAGATAAATATACATAATAATATAACCTCTAAAAAAGCTTTTTAATTATTATGTATTTTTTATACGTTATTATTATAATTGTGCTACAAAGAAACGGACAATAATATATCATTAAATTCGTGTTTTATGTTGTTGTAATTTATGAAAGAAATTGTTGTTATTATTGTTATTTTTATATATTATTCATACCATATTAATTTAACTATTATTCGTTAAATTTTTTATTTTTTCAGTCAATATAAGCAGTATACATAGTATTTTGAAATTTTGGAAATTGGTTAAAAAATTTATGATAATAGATATAATTGTTCAAGAAAGATGCTAAAGTACTATTTGTGAATTGCGCTTAAACATATAATTTATTTAGCACTTTTATGTATTCCTATTTTATTGGATTATTTCGAAAGTGAAAACTTGCATTAATTAATTTATTCAAACATTTCTATAAGTTAGATTTTTATTCCTTGACAATGATAAAGTTCCAATTAGAAAATCCGTTCCTTATGTACCGTTTATTCGCGCAATAAATTTGGACACACTAATTAATAAAATTGGACACACATCTTTTTTGTTTACTATTTTGTTAATTAAAAAATTTCATTTAAAATAAAACCATTATAGGACATACATCACATAAATTTATTATTATTCAAGATTTTTAGATATTTTGATAAATTTTTTCAAAACATGCTCATGCACCAGAGTTGCATCACGACAAAAGACAAATTTTATAATTTTTAAGACGAACCTGATTTTATATGAATATTTAGAATAAGAATCTAAAATTCTTTAAAATTTAACTGAAATGCTTAAAAGAAGCTTAGGATTAGCGGCTATGAATAGTTAATTATTAACTTTTGGAAAAGATTTTAAAAAAAAGCCAGAAATCGGAATTCGCAAAACAAATTTCAAACGTCGAATGAAAAATTGAAATTTACACTTTTAACGGATGAAATGTTTGAGAGTCTGAAACTGTGAAAGCCATAGAGGTTTTAGTGGTTTGGCAATTTCTTAAGAAGTACCCTCCAACCCAGTTTAAGTTCATCACCAATTTTTCAACTCAATCGGTCGAGTCGAGAACTTTCAAATGTCAAAATACCGATCTGTCAAAATTTTTCCATCCACAGCGTTAAACATTCCAAATTTCATTATTGGTCGCTCGGACTTTCTTCGCGCTTTCTATTCCTACAATAAAACTTAAATATTTGATCCGCAATTGGACCGACTCCTCCAAGTGCCAAGAGTAAGCCGCGGTTACACCACAGGCAGGCCTCAAACCTCCTCATCCACACATGCATCCATACATGCTCGCTCACCTCAACTTCCCGTTGTGCCCCCAATGTCAGAGGTGGAAGCGTCCGAGTCAAAATAATCGCAGCTCTCTCTTTTTGTCATAACGAAGTAGTGAAAGTGAAAACGCTCCTGGGAAGCATCTAAGCGATGCCCCTAGCGGAGGCGAAAGAGCGACTCCTGCGTTGCACCAAGTCATCTTGGCGCTCGAGAGAAACGCGGCCCGGCCGAAAATCTTGTTTGTCCACCCGCCGAATCCTTAATCCTTCCCTTTCGCTAAAAAATCAAACTGGTTCCGGACGGTTAAAAAGCGCGGCCCGCGAGCGCGAGCCAGTCCACACGATTCCGCGGCATCGAGCCACGAGGTTCACCCGACGAGGTTTACCTGCCCCCAGGTGCTGCAGGTCATTGCGCAACAGTCGAAAGATCGCGCGTTCTGATGTGTCGTGGAGAGTGAAAGCGCGCGCGTGGAAGGCCCGAAACGCGAGCGCAAAAGTTGCATGTGCTAGTGGTGCTCAAGCGCAACTACGCTGCACTCGTTACGCGCCAACTCGGTGGGAGAGGAAGAAGAGAAAAGAGATAAGCTGCGAAAATGTGGTCTTGGACGTCTCGGGTGCTCTTCCCGGGGATGCTGCTGGTGCTCTTCCTGGGCTCTGCTGCGGCCCGCGCCACCGACGCTGATTTCGGCAAGTACTTGCGCAACCGCGCGACCACTGCTTCCCGACGTACGAGATTGCAATTTTTGCTATTTTTGCAATTATGCCGGCGGAGATGTTCTGGTCGGCCGCAAATCGCTTTGTTAACTTTTGTCGCGTGCTCGATTCGTCTTGGAGCTGTAGTTGCGGTTTTCCGAAAAGTGTTCGATATCAACAACAAAGAGTACGGAAATTGGACTGTTCTTACGACAGAACATATTTATCCGTCGAGTGTTTCAAAGCTGTTCGATGTTGAGAAATTTCCTTCTTTTAATAAGAGACGGCCGATGTATTATTACGAAAAATAGCTCAGGTTTTATTGCGAAAACCTGCAGACATTTCTTTAAAAAGGGTTATAACTGCCGTTTTATTGTTTGCACTGTAATATCTCAATCCGAATGCATCCAATTGTTGTTACGAATCGTATGAAATTTCTCAAAATCAGCGAGCACCTCGACTTTTTTAGTCTACAACCATAGCATCTGGCTTCTTTATTGGGAAATGTTATTCGGAACTGTTTTTTTTTTTTTTTTACGAACGTTGACACTTATGATGCAATTTATTTCTGTTATGTGGGCAAGCAAATGTGGATAAAATTATGTGAATTTGCATAGTGTTTGCTTAAAGATTAAATAGCAATATTAAGTAATAGTTTGCAATAATTTACAACCACGAAAAATGCACTCCAAACATTTCCTTAGAAATGGTTCGTCGTACTCTACCGCATTACAGTGTTTTACAGCTGCGGTATGCGTTTTATTTACACTTGCGTCATTGTCTCATCCGCGTGAAGAACTTATCGCGAGCGAGCGAATCTATCGAGATCTACATTGTTGCAGTGCGATATTTAAACAATAATGTTTGCAAACCTCATAAGCGACTACTTTTCGTAGGCATCGGCAATTATTTATTTTCTTCTTGGTGTGCGCAGGCTATAAAATTATTTAGAAAATACTGGATCTACGTGCGCGGTGAACGCCGTTTTCCAGGACCCGATGTCCTTCAACGGCGCAAGATTTACAAATGCAATGTCAACATATTTAATTGAAGCGAAACGAGACGGTCATTTGCGCAATTACATTGCATTTACTACCCCCCGCGCGAGGCGCGTGGTGGACCTTTCGAAAGAAAGTTCGGCCAACTAGGCTTCCAAACATTCGCGTTTCTGGATTTATTTTCCTTTTTGCAGTGCCCACTTACGTGTAATTTGCGCGACCGATGAAAACCAGAGGAGCGACGACTTTCACCCAAAACTCATTTCGAAGATGTCAATAAAAGATAGCCGCGCTGAGATATGCGCGATCGTTAGTCACTTTAAAGATTGAAGGAATGCGCCAGTAGTGAGAGTAGGAATGCGTCCAGGTATTGTCGATCGAAATTGCGAATTCGGTCATTCGATTCGCTTATACGAATTGTAACATACAAAGATCGGCGCTACATAGCTAAAAGCATTTTCGTTTTATTGGTCAATCATTTTTGTCAAACCGTTCCTTGGCAAACTGGATTTCCATTGAGTTACGCGTCACTATTCGTTGCGCAAATTACATAAAATAATTCTTAATCCGTGTCGAAAGTAATTCCTTATTATATTTGTTTATACCTGCACGGGGTTCCTTTGGTTATATAATATGGCATAGTTCAATTTTTTTTCTTTCATATTTTCATGCAAAGTAAGTCATGCAATTGTGAATTTTACGTTTAATTACGCAACTTATAATTCAGGAGTAAAGAATATTTCAAATTTATTGCAAAAAGAATATAAATCATACAAGTTAAATAGTCGAATGGTAATCAGTGATTTAAACAGAGTTCAATATGATTCGTGTTTTTGTAAGAAGCAATTCAGAATTACTTTGTGGTTAATATCTTTTCTTTTTTGTATCAGAATAATGCGAAGACGTACAATAATAAAACGTAATCACTTTTTTTTGGAGAATATTTATATTTTAATAATTCCGCGCATTTAAAATATACCTGCATTTTAGAATACAATAAATCAGTCATTTGGCGGAACCTCCAACTGTATCCTACTTTACTGGGAAATTATTAATTCTAAAGTATAAATTAAAATTCGTCGTTTGTTGCGCCACAATTCATGGTAGAAAAAATAGGTGGCACGTGCTAAACTGTAACCGAAGACTTTTTAATACAAGTCTAATAGTTCGATAAAATTGCCGTTGTATATTATCGTATCTGCACATATATTGTACTTATTATAAATATTTATCAAAGAAATAATTTTTCAGCTTTTCGAGCTTTTCATTTATTACATTTTTGTGCTCTACACTTTCTTTGAGAAGAATTTGATCTGTCCAGTTAGAAATGTTTTATGCTGTTGCTTGCTGTTTTTGTTACTTTGCTTTCAACTGCTCTAATAAAAATTCCTCGTTCATTTTACTCAGACACAGGCTTCACTTGAATAAAATTATTCGGCAATCGCTATAGTTAATGTTTCAGAAAAAAAGTATCAAAAAAATTAGAGTTAAACTTACTAAAAAAAAATTTGATGCTCTTATTGATGCTGTCACGTTTGAATTAAAAAAAATTAAAGGTGATGGTAAGTAAAAGGAATAATCTGTCAAACAATTATGCATAAGGTTTATAATTACACGATTACGAATTAATTTAGTTTTAAATCCCCTGTTAATTTCATCATCGTAATATGTTTCTTATTTACTGGATAGAACTTTCTGCAATGGAATTTATTTACATCAACGGCCATTCGAATCTGAATAATAATTTTCCCATTTGTCAATGTCAAGTATATGACCATATCTACCTGACTTTTGTACAAATAATGATTTTTCAAGCCAACGTCCATAGTATTATTGATCCCGATCATCAATACATTTAAAAACATCCATTAAAACGTATTTATATTTCTGCACAATTTTACCGTTGTCTGGTATAGAATATACTTGCTCTTGGGTGTAAATAGTGTTACTAATCTTTATACTATTCTCGATGGTATTTACTCGTTCGTTTAGTTTTAAATCTCCTTATACCGGATTGCGCATACGAAAAATATTCTTTCAATGTGGTTTAATCGGTGTCTTAATAGTATTCGAAGCGATACTCTTTATTCGTCGGTTTTATGAACTTATTTTCATATTTTGCACGTGATCATTTTGCATACTGCTATTAATTAATCTAATTAACACGAGAGTGTTGCAATCAATATTCTACGCGATATACTTGTTTTTTGGTATGTAAAAACATTTCTTATGCAATCAATGATGTTTCAAAAGTTTCCAAAAATTTGACAACTTTGCGATTAATCATTCGATCATGTATCGTTAAATCTAATTTCCAATCAGACCATTACCTCCTAAACAGTAATTATTTAATATCCGAATATTAAGTAATAAATACTGCTGATGCAAATGTTCACTTTACTAACATTTTTATGTCGAATTCAGTAATCAATACTATAACCACCTGAACCACAATCTTAGAAAGCGTTATAAGATATATTTAAGGCGTCTTTTTACAATGATCGAGTTACCTTTTTGTTATAATTACTATTTCAGTTATTACAGGTGCTTCTCAGTGTTATGAGCGTAGAAAATTTTTTTAATTTCCATTTCTCTTTTATCGTCATTTTCAATTCTTGTAATACAGCTTTTTTGAGATTCTCGACTTATTTATTTTGAAATATTTCATAATATTAAATAAACTGCTTTTATATGGTTTTCTTCTTCTATTTTTTTAATGAAAATTATTTATTTCTTCATTAATAATAATTGCTAGTTCTCGAGTGTTTTATTACAATTAACTCTTGGTGTAAACGAAATATTTAAGTACGCGTGTTCTTAAATTATATATTAATACTGCTGTATAAAATTATAATCAAAAAGATCGTAAAAGAAAAAATATAAAGAATTTTTTATTATTTCACAGCGTTTCTTTCGTGTAGTTAAAATTCGATTTTAACTTCTAATAGAGTAAACTTTATTCGAAACCTTTCAATTAAATTTCTTAAAATTATTATAAAAATCAATTTTATTTCTTCTGTTGTCATAATTTAAAAAGTGTTTTAATTACATTAACGATGATTGCTTCGCGCGATTGCATGCAAATAAATTATTTAAAATCAATTATCTGACAAAAGGTAGATCATTAATTAAATACGTTCATTTATTTATTTATTTTTTATTTTAATTAATTATAGATTAGAATGATAATTGATGCTCATTAAATTTACATGGAATTTTAGTGGCAGGATTGATTAAGTATTGGAATATATTAATTTGAAAATTTCAAATTTAAGATAAAATATTTTTGTGGTTTATATTTGTTATTATGAAATAATTTTCTATTATTATTAATCAGGCGTTTTAATTTAATTTTATAATTTATTTATATTCGATATTTTTGGTGACAGAGAGCGAATGAATTTTTAGTGAATTTTTTTAGTAAACTTCTACATCAAATTGACTTAAAGACATTATTATTTTTCGAAGATAAATATATCAATTGTATGTAAAATTTTAAGCAAATATTTTACCGACTAAGTAAAGAACATATTTTACATGAAATAAGAAAACACACAGAAAGTAAGAAAATAAAATTTGCGAAGCATCACAGAAAATCATTTCGCAATACTGCATTGATAATTATTGACGGATGTACGTCCATTAGGGGAATCTTCATTCAAGTTGTAATTTGTTTTCTGATGTTACAGCATAAAAAAGACAGCCTTGTGTCTCCATATGCGAATGATTTTTTTAAGATGGCGACCATGTATTTAACCGTATTTGCTTTTATAAAGTCATGCAAGTACTCAAGATTTCATCTAATCTTGGCTGCGTGTAATTCACGAGTGAAAGTGACTATGGAAGGATTAGAGACTGACAGTATCTAACAATTTTTCATTTTGTCAATTCATAAAAGAAAATTGAGAAAGTAAATACATTGAAATATAAATGATCCTTTATACTCTTAGTAACGTGCAATAAAAATTAAATTATCGTTTCTGTGATTCTGTAAGTGAAACATTTTAATTTAAAACGCATAATTAATTAAAACATTGTAAATGTAAATGTGCGCAAAAAGCTTTTATAATAATTTTATGAACAAAATAAATTTTTTAAATTATTAACTTATTTTTCATTAACATCACTTTATTTAAAATATTAGTATATTTTAAAAGTTTAAAAGTTTTAGTTTATTATTCACTTCTGTATACAAAAGTATAAAACCTTCGTGTCATAATTAAGTACATTATACTATTACTATACGCTATTAAAGTTAATTTATAAAAATTTGTATTTAATCTGCATGTAGATAAAATCTCAATGATTAAAGCTAAAATTATAGTTTAACCAGTGATTGATGAAATTCTATTTATATTTTTATCTTGTGCACAGTAATAAAAAAATTTTATTTACCCCATGATTTCAAAAGCAATATTTTATATGTATTTAGTAAAGGTAACATTTATTATAAAAATATGATTTATTCATAGTTTAAGAATTATTCTTGTAAAGGCGGTACCAAATTTTTTATCGAAGTAGTTGTATTATTCTTTGCTTTTTTCACTAATTTTGATTAAGTATGCAGATAAATAAATATACATATTTACATTTTTTAATTATTTTTACTTTTACTGGAATTTCAACAGAATTTCAAAATCATGGAAAATTCATTTTTGTTAATGTTAAAAATTATTTTCCTTCGAAAGATAATCAATTAAAAGGAAAGTTTATATTTTCATACTAAAGTTATAAAGCATAATAGAAGTCGGATAATAAAAAATGATTTTATTATAATCAATAATGAAGTTTAATAATTCAGGTGATAATAAAAATGATTCCACTTTTAAGAGATTAATTAATCCTATTAATTATAAAATTGCATTTATTTATACTTAAAAATTTACGCTTGGAGATGTTTAATTTTACAAATACATTTTATCATTGTAAGTAAATAATTACCTCAATATTTAAAGATTTTAAAATCTTCGAAATATTCAACAGTTCACTAAATGAGAAAATTAGCGTATGCAGGATAAATGATACTTTAGTACGAATGATATTATTTTTTACGTCTAACTGATTATATAAATATTCGATATAAAAATTTTATAAATGTATCACTTGGCATCATCAATATTGTATTTGAAGTAACACTTAATATATCATAAAAACACTTAAATAAGGAATGTTTGATCTTAAAGTAATCGTGAAGGAATATTTCTTTACATTGAAACCTTGAGAGGATAATTTTATATACATCAGCAAATCATCGAACAGGTAAAAGATTAAATTTTAACTAAACAATTTTCCTAAATAATTAAAAACTATTTAATTGCGAGCCATTATTATTGTTTCTCTATAATTCGGCTAATTTTTATTATGTAAAAATGAATTATTTCCTATAATAATGAAATTTTATTTTTCGTCAGAAATATTTTAACTATTATAAATAATATTTTCTATTTCGACATATTATCATTAATATTTAAAATCTTAGTAGGTTTTATTTGTACAATAGAATAATATACACAATAACACCATATATTTTAAATACGAATTATTTATTCTCATTGATTTTAACATCTGATAATTTTTAGAAAAAAAAGGATAATTTTATCATATTAGATGAGTATTATTATAAAATAATTGATTGATTAATGGATATTATTTATACGAATCTACA
Source organism: Platyscapa corneri (assembly GCA_018907185.1). Taxonomy (NCBI): domain Eukaryota; kingdom Metazoa; phylum Arthropoda; class Insecta; order Hymenoptera; family Agaonidae; genus Platyscapa; species Platyscapa corneri. The sequence goes on along the minus strand of JACCHW010000019.1, from coordinate 1,768,059 downwards.
CTATAATAATAATAGTACAAATTGTAATACACTATAAGGAGATAGAGATATTTTCTTTATTGTATCATCTTTTTTCTTGTCGCTTACGTAGCCAACATTTTTATTTAATATTATTTTTTACATCGAATGAATTATTTTGCATAATTGTTTATCAAAAGAATTACAAATATTCAAACTCAATATTAGAAATTATAAAGTATAACCCATAAACTACAGTCTTGTTCGAATTAATGGATGGTACAATCAGTGATTGATGTTTTTTTCTGAACAGATTTGTTTAACGAAGTTATTAAGAAGGTCAGTTAGAAAAGTCATTTCTTTCGCCTTTGAAATAAAAATACCGTATTATTTAAAAGGATTGCGTAAAAAATAATTTTACCTAAATAAATCTAAGAAGTTAATAAGCATCCGTGAGTTGAAAATGCATTTTTTTACCGTTTGTGCAACATTTAAAACGTGTCGATAAAATTTTTTTATTTGAAAAAGATTCGACTTAATATTGTAATTTATACATTGTGAATTCGCAAAAATGAAATGTTGCAGAGAAAACTTTTGGGGAACGCGCAAAGATATTAAAACGCGTAATTAGCTGTGCGCCAGATCTTATAAAGTCGCAGACTTAAAATAGCCGAAATTTTTAATGAAAACGAAATTTAGAAAGAGAAAAGTCCTGAGCACAGGCGCGAACGAATTGAGGGTTTGAAGCAATGGAACAAGTACTCACGAGGTTGATGTTATTGTAGATGATCATTTCAAGAACTGCCGATTAGACGCGCCGGGTTTCGATGCTTGTGTTCGTGAGGCGTTGAACGCCATCCGTCCGTACTTCAAAACTGGCCTGCCCAAATACAACGTGGCCCCTTTTGACCCGTTCTTCGCCAAGGAAATCAGCGCCAAGCGCGGTTTGACGAATCTTGGATTCACGATCACCTTGAGGAACGTCACGGAGAGTGGATGGTCTGCCAGCAAAGTGACCAAGTTCGTCAGTGATTTGAAGAATTACAAGGTTGGCGACTGAACAACACACACACGCGCACACACACGCACGCACACACACAATCTGCATAAATTAACTTTCAGTCTTTATCATTCGCTTAAAAGGTTATTAGTTTGGCTTACGTGGTGCTGTCATCTTTACACAGTGTTATGCGATGTTTGCTTGCAGGTGGTGTACACGCAAAGCTTCCCAGAAAAGTACCTGTCGGGCGACTACGAGTTTAATGGTGTCGTTTTGGGGTCAAAAATGAACAACAAAGGAAAATTCACCTTGGGACTGTGTAAGTAATCCTGCACGTGCATTATTATCGAAGCTCTTTTATTCCTCAATCAAGTCGGTAATTTGATTTTAGAAAATTCTCTCTTCGTTACACGTGCTTAACGAGTTACGAGACGTACAATCCTTCGGCTTACGTAATGCGAACGCGCATTTGTTCAATATGAATCACGGGCATTAAAATTGACAAGCGCAGACGAGTATTTGACAAAATAATAATTCGCGTAAAGATTTTCGGTCGGATAACGAGACGCAAATAATTGCTTTTAAAATATTTCTCATTCGGGCATTTGTTTACACTTACTACTTATCCCTATAATGTCACTGCAATCACGCGTGACCTACTTGGTAAATTAAAACAAAGTTCTAGAAAAGGATTTTCACGTTTCTTTTACTCGTTACGCGAGTGTACGGGTATAAGAGTCTTGCATCGAAGCTGAATAAAAAAATAAGGGCGATACAGTTTTTGTCTTCCTCTTTAAAATCCCAAAATTTCCCATAGATTTGTAACCAAACTTTGACCTGCAATTCACAATCAGGCCGCGTGTCTCAAACGAGCTACAATTGATGGAGTAATCAGTTTCCGTAACGTTGTGCTCATTTTTCAGTCGATCTCGTTCAGACGACAACGATTACAAAGGAACCAGGAATGAAGCTGAAGGTGAGGGTCGAGGTGGAGACGATCCGTGACCTCAAACTCCACATATCGAATCTGCTTCACGGTCGTGGGGTCCTCGAGGGTATTCTCGACAGAATCATAAATGGCGTCTGGCAACCGGGATTCACGTTTACGAAGCCACTCATCAACGAACTTGTGTCGACCGCCTTCACGGAAATCTTCGGCAAAGCCTTCCAAGATTTCCCCTTCGAGCGGATCATTAGGTCCAAGTCCAGCAACAACCTTTAAAGGGTCCCGCGGGAGAGAGGAAGAGGAGCCTCTTGAATAGACTACAAACTGCATTGAAGCACTTCATCGTTCAAAGGAAGCCTGCCGCTCTTATTCTATTTGCTCTTCACCAGGACTCGCACTTTAATCTCATTTTAACGTGTCTTTAGAGCTTTTTTGTACGGGCATGCAAATGTCCAAAGACGCGCTGTGTCCTTTGCACTGATTCGCCGTTACAATTGTTGCGGTGAGCCGTTCTGGAAGCGAAAACTGTAACGTAGATTTCATGCAAATGTCGAAAACCTTATCTTCAAACTTTAAACTTTATACTTAACCGCTAAGTCCATACATGAATTACGCGCAAAACATTATTTTTCTATATGTAGGCTAAGAACATTTTCTTTAATATTAATGCCCATTCGCCATATTTTAGCATAAGTGTGACTCGGATTATGTAAAATAGTTTTCTTGTAATACTTTTTTCATCTGTATATATTGTTTTAATAATAAAAATAAAAAATATTTTTTTATGAAACAATAATTATTCTTTATATTTAGTGTAATTTGCACTTCGAGGAATTTGACCTTGGGGGGGAAGAAATAAAATCTTACCGGCAATCATTCTAACCAATTTAATCTATACTTAATGCTCGATTAGAATTATTCGCGCTTGCCGCAGCTTACACTAATTGCATTTAATATTTTTTTACATTTAATTTGCAGTTGCAAGGATGAAACGCGGATTCTTCACTCTAGTTTTCTAAATTACGTTGCATACACGAATGTTACGACTATTAACTTGAAAATCATTTCAAAATGAAAAAAAATCCATTACTTTTAGTTGAGTAATTGCAGAAGAACGACCTCTGCAGCGCATTAATTTTTTAACAAAAAGTAAATTTTTCCCGCTCAATTAGTCGAAGCACCGATTAGTTCTTGCCACTCGATGACAAACGCATAAAATCCAAGATCGAAGAGAACGTCTATTTTAAAGTCAGCGACACAGAAGCCTGGCAATAAGTAAAATTCAAGACGAATTCGTAGTTTTTCCGCTTTTGAGATAAAAATTTAAGTTGCAAGTCATGTTAATGTGACGGCATCCATTAATCTTCATTGAAATAAGTCAGACACCTGGGTATTTCCCGTTTAAGCTTGTCAACACATAAATCGAGTAAAATGAAAACGATCCTTCAGGGCATCGCGCACTTGAGCGCAGCATCCGAAATATTCGAGTGCGCGGCTGCTCGAGTTGATCCAACGATTTCTCTCATCGGATTAATAGAAACGTCGAAATCGAAATCTAGACACGCAGGTGCGCTTTTAGCAGTACAGGAGTTAGTGGCAAGTAAGAAAAGTCAATAAATACACGTAGGCGCACACCTTATACTTACGCTCTCGACTCTCTTGCTTACGAGGGAATTTCTCGTTAATAAACGCCTGCTTTTCAATCCAGCGGCTCTCGAGCGCGAAGCAACAATCTCACTCTCTCTCTCTCTCTCTCTCTCTCTCTCTCTCTCCCTCTGTCGCACCGAACACCAGCCAATTTCAACGAGCATCTCTCTTCCTCGAGATAGACACAATACGGTATTCAAATAATCATCGAGAGGCGATTCCCGAGTCAATCCTTGGTCCGGCGTCTCGCAGACGAGGGGCTCGTGACTTGCGGCTTCTTCTCTCTGTGGTTTTTTCGAGTCAGTCTCGGTACTGCGCAGGTGGTAATGAACGCGCTCGAGAAAGAGACCGTCCATCTCTCGGGTCGAGAGCTGCTTACCTTGAAGAGCCTTCCGGACTTTGACCTCGCGCATCTCTCATTCCTCGAGGGAGTCCGAGACGACGTTGTACATGGAATGAGTATTTTTGTTGCCGCTCATTTATCAACCCCGCGACGATTGCGGATGGCGAGCTTATTCGGGGATTTCTAGGAAGGTGTTATTGTTTTAGACCTGGCGTTCTAGCGAGCGTCGACGATGATCCAGTCATCGTGGAATGTAAGGGAATTCCTTCTCTTTCGTTCAACCGGGCCAAACTTACTTTTGTACCCGACTCTTTTCCCGATGAATCTACCAGTGTACTAGTGCCCCCCCCCCTCCTCGATTGCGTAAGCTCCCGTGCCAGGAACATGTTATTTGGCTCTTTATTCGTAAGTAACGATTGAAGAAAAGCTGCACTATCCGATATTAATTTTAGGAATTCTCTCGTCAACGTAAATAATTTCGTCACCAACAAGAGTTTGTTCTTCGTGCACGTCCGTATCGTTATACGATTTTTAGTCATCATTATTCTTACGGAATACGTGTAATCAGCAGTCGTACAGAAGTACTTTCCTGGAACGGCGAGCGTAGATAATTTTTTCAGCGCTGTTACGTTGGAACTGAATTCGAGTCATCGGACGACATTTAAATTTGTCAGCGCCTATTCAAGACCCGAGTGCTCGGAAAATTTGTTCCACTTCCTCCTCGTCCGTCCTACGCTTTTACGACTCCGATTAATACGCTTGGACGTCGGAGGGCCTCCTCCTCCCCTCTTTTCGCAAATTTCCTTTTTCACAAACAACTAAAAAACGCCCAACGAGAGCGGAGAATTTAAGTGCCGCGTTTTGCGCGTATCCTATACGTGGAAGCTACTGTTTCCCCGAAGTCCCTTTTGCTCACTTCTCGGATCGGCTCTCATTAGAAAATCGTACGTCGTCCGGTCATCGGCGACATCGGCCGCAGGGATCGCGCATGTCATTGTCGGGCATGTCACGGTGTGCCGAGCCATTAACGGTTCTCAAAATTACAAAATAAGTCAGGTACGGAATTATTGCGTGACCCGCGCGCATCGACGTGCCGAGAGAGACTCTCGCAGTTACTCGATCTACATTTCCTGTGAGCGTCCCCCTTGTAGAACGGAGACGCTGCTGCCGCCGAGCTTTTGCGGTGCCCGAGACAGAGGAAAAAGCTTCGCGCAAAAAATCCGCGGCCACGGGCGCCGATGCACACACCCCTGGGCGACGGTGCGATGCCCCAAGGCCGGAGCGCCTCCGCGACCGAGTCCCGCCTCTTCTTCCAGTGTGGCCAGCGTCGGGGAGGGGAACGCCATTGTCGTTTTTGAAGAAAGTCCCATCGACGTGCGCGAGCGGCCCCACTCTCCGGGCCCGACGTCCCTGCCACAGCGGGGGCAATGTCAAGGTGCTATAAGTCTGGGCGCGTCTCTAGATGCTGGCCATTCGTCGCGAGAGGGTCCGTACGGCTTGACAGACGCTGCGAGTCGCCTCCGTTTCCTCGTCCACGACTACCCGATAACCCACAACAATGAAGACCGCGACGCTCGCCGTCTTCGCTTGTGCCGCCTTGGCCTTGAGCGCAGCCCAGGCTCTGGGCAAATACAAGGGCCTCGAGTTTCTCAGCCCTTGTTCGAAAGCCGATCCGGAGCTGGAGGCTTGTCTAGCGCGGTCAGCCAATTCGCTGGCCCAGAACTTCCGTTACGGTGAGTACGCGGCTGCGGATGCTCGTCGTTCTCAAGCCTCGGGGACGTCTTTCGCCGACTTTCCTCTGGGACTCGGTGTAGTTGCAACGCGAGCTTGGCTCGGGAGCACCTCTTGTCACTTCGAGCCAATTTTAATTCGATTTTCGTCGGTACGTACGCACGTAAATGTAAATATAAATACGGTTACGCGCGCGCACGCAGTTCATATTTATATTTAGTCGGGTATGTACATTAATTCAGTCAATTTCACAGCAATTGTATTTAACTTCTTATTAAATACGAACGCGGATAGTAATGGCTTTTCGTTTCAAGTTCAATTATCGCATGTACAAGGTAACTCATTTCCACCTTCGAATATGCGCGTCGAGGTGCTCGAGATCATAATCATTATTGTAATCTTCGCGTTTGCGTACAAGAGCGAGTACAGATGAATAATTAGTTAGCTGTTTAATTAATTCAATTAACTTAATTAGTGAAACTATTAATTTCACTTCTTATTCTTTACTTTCTTTGGCGTTTTTTGTTGGATTCACCGATAGTAGCGTATCGTAGTGAGGTAGTAAAGTGTACGCACTTTGATATCGAAAAGGAAGGTAAAAACTTTTTTTTAGCGTCCTGCTGAAATAGCGAATAGAAAAAGTATTGACTAGAGCTGAAAGCGTGTAAAACAATATGCGTTAATGAATAAGTTTTCTTCAAACAGACAAGTTCGTAAAAGATGCTCTTTAAAAAATTGCTAAATAAAATCTCAATTGCGTATTCATTCGTGCAAAAAATGTCGTTTGAAATTTTGCAGCTTCGAATACGTTTCAAAATCGTATCCGTCACCTCTTAACGTCGAAAAGAACTTTCGGCTCGGAGAAAATCCCAATTAAAAAAATTAGAATACTGCAATTAGATGCGTGTAAATTGCATCGATCGTCTGCAAAGCCGTTTATTCGGTTTCTGCAAAATGTAACTTTTCTAAATCGTATCGGCTTTGAGTTTGTCGTCTAACGTAAGACTCAATTTCTCGATATTTCAATGTTTTTCCGTCATCCAACGTCAACTTCTGATCGACATTCACAGATAAGCTTTCGCCGGACAAAGTCATTACGACCGAGGCTCCAACGCTCGCTAACAGTTCCGTGAACTTTTACGAATTATATTTAAACGAAATAGCGGTGGGATTCGATCGCAGCACCGAAGCCGATGCAAAAGCTCGTTAAAGCTATTTTAGTACAAAGCACACAGGTGGGACATTGAACATGACCTAAGAGTACGAGAAAAACGAGGCGCGAGTTAAAAAAGCAGGTTATAACGGTGTATTTGAATCGTCGTTATCCAATGTCCTACATTCGGAATACAGCGCCACATGAGATACTGGCGTCGCTACATCGCGAGGCGAATAATTTTCTTTCGGTTCGATATTGACTCTATTGTGTTTTGACGAATTACTCGCGAGCCTTCCAAAGTGGATGCGCTCTTTCGCCTTTAATTTCGTTCTTTAATTTGAAAGGTGGTAACTGTAAAGCGAGGAGATGATTTCGTGAAACCCTTTGTAAAAGTTCGAATGAATAATGCATTAAGGAACGCACCGCAACGCGAGTGGAGGAGTTTAAACGACTGGAAAATGGTCGCGTTATAAGCAAAGAGCAATCATTCTCTCCGAATAAAGTAAATATTCAACGATTCTTCGAGTTGAGAATAAAACATCTTTTCGGATGGATAAATATTCGGCTCGTTTTGGCTATAAACCGATTTTGATCGCTACAGTACTACAGTCGAATTTATTTAATCGCGGACCCATTTTTGCAAGCAGTGCAATTTATGTTGAAATAAAAAGAAGCCGAAAGTTCCTCAGAATTATCTTTTATTAATTAACGACACTTTTGGTAATTTGCCGAGTGTCCTTGATTTTTTAAACGCGAATGCAGTGTAATAAATCAGAATGACTGGATGTATTCTAATCGTTATGATATAAACTTTATCGCCGTGCCTCGAAAGTAAATACTTTACAGAATTTGATTTTTCATCGAGTGCTTTCTTTTAGAAAATTACGTATAAGCCTAGTAGAGGAAATAATTGATATGTGCACGATACTTTTTGCAGGAATAAGAGCTCAATTTAGTGTAAATGGCATAATTAACTACTTTTACGAACGATGCGTCGACTCTTAATTAATCAGCGACTCAAAGGTTGAGGAGACCATGTGTGTTTCTTGACATACATTATGGTCTGCTTGAAACTATGAGATGATAATTTATAAAAAATGTATAGCTATTTTTATCGATACGGATAATTGGCATAAATTCATCTGATGTACTGGAATCGAGATTAGAAAAGAGTTAAATTGTTACAATCTGTATTGAAGTATGACATTGAGATACGAGGGGCACGCGTGTAAGTGAAATCGTACACTTTAAAAATTCTATTTTATACTATTTTTCATGCTGCATCTAATTCTGAAACTAGTGAAAATCACTTTTAAATTTGCAATGAATTATCAAATAAACGAATAAAATAATTTTGTGATTATAAATTAAAAAATTAAAACATTTTGTAATTATAGGTTGTTAATGTAATTAATGCATTCACTTTTCGAAAATAGAAATCCTATAATTATAAATGAATTTTTTGTGTTATCAAAAAACGTTTATTCTTTTTGGAAAATATTAATTAAAATACTTAATTACGTTTGATTCAGTTTTTATCGATTGATCGCAATAAATTATTATCAATTTGATTAATGTTTTTGTAAACAGTGATAAAAAGTTAACTATAGAAGACAGAAAGTTAATTATAACAAATTAAAGTATAAGGGTGATATTTAGCTGTTTTATTTAAATAATTAAATTATACAGATTATGCAATTTGTGTGTATAGTAAAAAATAAAATAAGAAAAACAATGTCTCAAACGAAAAAGTAAGAAAATAATACATTTAAACATTTAATAATACATTAAAAAAAAATACATTTAATTAAGTCATAGATTATAAAAGAGAAATATCAAAATAGAATTTATAAGCGACAAATTTAGACATTTAACAGATTACGTCACGGTATTTTTCTAACACATTTCTGTACATTTAAAATACTTTGAAAATAATAATGATTTTATGTCAATAATGATACTATCTTATTCGTTCATAAAAACTTATTTTTCGATCATTTACACTTGAAAATGTTTTACAGTACGATTATACGTGTGTGAATAAAACAAACGCTCGATTTTTTTAAATTTATGTATCCAATGCTTCCTAAGAATAAATTCTACTTATTCTTCTTTAAATTAATATGCTCACCTACTTTTATCATTGAATCTTCACGACGTTGATCAAAACTATGAACGTATTTGACTTAACATTTATAAATCAAATGATAACAGAAAAAAAATCTTTTTAATAAATTACAGTATAGATAAATATGTGTTAACAAAAGTTGAATTATGTAAAATAAAACAATGTTGCGGCGATAAGATAATAAAAAATTACTTACATTCCAGTATTTATATTCAATACATAAGAAAGAATTTAATACATTTATCAAAACGTTTTCTAAACATACAAATTTTATTTAAAATTTTAATTTTTATCCTTAGAGTTTTATAATCTTTATTTATCAATGCAAATTCAAAATTAAATTTTATGTTAAAATAAATGACACACGGGAAAGTTTTTGGAGCCAACAATTCACTTTATTAGTACCGCAGTTTTTTCGTGGTGTTGCTTTTAAAATTGCAAATTATATGAATAAAAATTAATTAAGAAAATATAAAAAAATTCTTATAAATAAATAAATTTATTATTAGTTTAATTAAGGGAAAATTGAAAAAATCCCAACTTATTAAAAAGTTTATTCAGCTATGAAAATTTAATTAAAAATTAAATAATAACAAGATATCGAAGTGCACGCGAATGTTTCTATGTGATTAATATTTTTAGCTTCACTATTTATATAATTTTATACGCTACATACAGTCATTATATTCTATTAAAAATATATAATAATATTATATTTTCATAGGACTAAATGTTATATTTTGCATGACTACCATTAATTTATACTGATTCATCCAAATATTCTAAACGTTAAATTCTTTTTTTTAACGTTAGAATAGAACCGTTTCTTTGGTGCACTTAATATTTATCTCGTGTTGCCGAACTTGCGTTTCTTTACAAACCTTTAACTGTCTAAATTTACCATAGGGAGTAAAAAACTGCTCGAAGAATATTTAAATTATATTTTAAATCATTGTCTTCCATCACTGTAATGAGGTGCTGAAATTCTCGTTAGCTGAATCTCATTTAAGGTCAACGTTCCATTGTTTTCGTGTGTCCCAATGACGTACAGGTAAGTGCTCGTAACTTTTTGTGTTATCTTCAAAGTCTCTAACACGGCATCAGCAATATAACTTGGGAAAGATTATTTCGATGCCATGGTTTTCACCAATAGTAATTCTATGATAGAAAATAGTCATTATAAACTTGTGGATTTTCTAGATAATTTCTAGGTTTCTTTTTACAGTTGGTCTTTAATGTTATGTTGTTTTCTTCGATTTAAAGGATTTTTCAGGTTTCACAGATTTTTACAAAATCTATTCCGTCTAAAGATGTAAAAGTTGAAAAATCATCAAAAACTCGTGGAACGCGCTTGTGAAATGAACAAAGGAAAATGAAAACTACACCCCTACAATTTTTCAAAGAGTTTTATGATCACAGAAAATTTTTTATAAAGCATTTTTAATTATTTTTAAATATACATTTTTACACAATGTAGTCATAACTTTTAAGTAAAATTTATAGTTGATAATAATGTATGAAATAAAGACGAATTTAAAGAGATTTATTATACGAACCAATATATAACAGTATAATTTCACGATTATAACAGTTGAATTAGATACTAATAAAAGTTATTCCAATAATTTATTTTCACAATAATTATTTTATAATATTACGGTATTATAAATAATTATTTACAAGTAAGACAGTTTTTTCTGCCTAATTTTATAAAAAAGTTACTACTGCTTATCAAAGCAATGAACTTGGAATATAATTGCTTTGAAGAAATATCACATTCCACTTCTTACACGAAATCATTATTAGTTGGATAGTTTCACCTATTACATCTAATAATCTATGTTGACACGATAGCACGTACATATATCTTGAATGACTACTAAATTACGGTTATATTAAAAAATATTATAATGTTTAAATATCTAGACTTAAGTTTCGCGGTATTATATTTATTTTAAAAAAGATTTAAATTTTTTTACTCAATATTTTCTCCGAAACAGCATTGTTTTTATTTTTTTCAGTAATCATTTTTCTTTTTATTACAACGATGAATTGATGATAATTGTGATGACACCGTAATTATCGTTATCGTCTTGTTTTTTTTTAGAATAATTTTTTTTTGTCATTGAAAAATGATAAATTAATATAGTAGATTAATATTTATAATTAAGGCGTAAAGAAATTTTACTATTCGAGGATAATTATATATTTTAAAAAGTAACGCGTATTAACTCGCGTAAACAAACACACAGAAGAAACAGCCAATTTTTCAAACATTGTCCTTTTAAATCGCGCTGAATTTCATATACAGAAATCTGTTTAAATATAACGTGTTGTACGTGATAGAATAGTGTTGAGACGAATTTCAGTAGTGGAGAAATATGCTCATTAATGCGTTTTTAATTGGTTTTAGGTAAATAAGCAATAACTTGTGATTATATTTGATTAGTTTTCGTATACTTGTATACGAATCACCTTAACGAGTTTCTCAAGAATATTTATTGACAGCCAGATATGTTTGATCCATCTATTCGAATTATAACCTTACGATTCTACGCTACAAATTCTAAAATTAGTCTTAAGATTAGTATTGTAATTAATAATAATAAATGATGATTTTCTTCTTTAAATTCGATACATCTCTTGCTCAACCGTTTAAAGAATTCCTATATTAGAATTTTTTTTTATCAATATGTAAGATAAATTACAGCGAGTCATAAGAATAGGTTATTTGATTAATCCTATTGCTATTCAATACGTCACGCTGTCTTCTAAACTTAATTATGAAATTTGTATACACGATTAATTCTAAACCAATAAATACAATTTTAATTAAGACGATTACACCAAAATAGGTCATGATATTTTTAATATAAATAGAGATGAAGTATTAGCGTATAATAATTTTAATTTGAAGTTGAGCAATTCTTATGGTAAAATGAATATCGTATTAAATAACGATATTTTAATAATAAAAAGTATGCTCTTGTAGTTTTTTGAGTAGAATAATTGAGAATCGCTGAAAGGAGTTATTAATATAAAAACATTCTCTTCTCTACTTTAACAAATTCTCTTAGTCTTTTTAAAATTATTAAATATTCGAATTTCATAGTATAATGTTCTATCATATTAATAAAGTAAATATTACAAAAATATATATAATCAATTAAATATTTTTTATTATATTAAATTTAAATGTGTAAGATTTTTTAAAACGTAGTTTATTAAGATATAGTTCAATTAAAATGTCCCTCTCTTTCTCTCTCTCTCTCTCTCTCTTTCAGCTTAAAACATTTTAATGATCAATAAATAATTTTTACATACTTAACTTAATTTTAATAGCATTTATCTGACACTGCGTAAAACATTAAGAGCGATATAAATTTTCTTCGACTATGAATTAGTATAATCTGTTGTTTAAATTTTGAAAATGTATCGCTAGAAGGTAGAAAGTTATTATAGTATCTATTGTTCATAAAGTATAAATCTTATTTTTATTTCATTTGATGTCAATTTATAACACAAATACTTTTAGAATCTTAATACTAACGATGATGATTTACGAAAGATCTTTAACATTTAATTCATTTATTAGTTGATTGATTCAGGAATTTATTAATTAGATGTGAATAACTTTAAATTAAAAAACGAGGAATCAAATAATAAATAATAATATAGTAAATAATATACGAGTTTATGAAATTGATTCCTAAAATTTTGAACAGCTTCAAGTCTAAGATTTAAACTAAGAATATTTTTAATTATATTTTCATTTACATTTCATCCTAAATAATTAGTTTTTGTTAATTATAACATTATTTATTTTTTGATAAGAGAATATAATTTAATACAATTACCAACTTATATTGTTTATAGGAAATAAAATAATATTAACAAAAAAATTTAGAGTTTACTAAATCATAATGCATTTACCTCTAATTTTATAGGGGTATTTATGAAAAAAATAGCTTTTTGAATTAAAGCTTCATTTATTTCATTTTATATTTAATTGTATAGAAACTCTGACGATGTACTTCATGGAAATGGTTATCATTTACAATAAATTCTCTATTTTTTAATTAATTTATTTGTTGCTTATTTACTTAATAAAACAATTTAAATACGCGAAATTAACAATAAATAATATAAAAAGTTAATTCCAACTTCCAAATACTGTAATTAATTTATTATACGCAAATTATTTGTTTATAGTGAGTCCTATAAAATACTACGAAAATCGTAATAACAGTATAAAATTTTTTTTAAATTGCTTACATTTCCAAAAAGGGTTTTCATCTTTGAATTTATTTAAAAAATAAATAAACCTAATAAAACACTATTCGAAATTTTAAATAATTTTATTATTATTTATAACAATCCAAATTGACGTTTGTTGAGTTTTCAATTCTATATTTATAGTAAATTCCATATTTTTAACAATTTTTAAGAATTTGAAATGAGAATACGAATGACTCAATTAAATAATTTTGTTCGTTAAACTTTAAAAAATTTCTGCAGATTATTTTTATGTTTTTAATGAAAATAGATTTACTTACGGAGGTAGTTACTTCAGACATTAATAAGCGAAAACTTTTTTTTTTCGAGAGAGAAAACACACGCTTTTATTAAAAAACAATAACAACCTGCAATTAAATTCATTAAAAAGCTAATAATTGAAACGATTACCTAATCTATAGGAGTAAGTGCGAAAAAAGCGAAGGCAAGACTGCAAAATGAAAATTCGCTCGTTTTGATTCCGCAGGCCTACCGCAGTTAGGCTACTCCGAGGTGGAGCCAATAATCCTCGACGAATTGCACATCGCCCTAGGCGGGGGCCCTAATGGCTATAAGGCCCAATTCAAAGAGATCGCAGCACGTGGCGTTTCAGCGGTACGGGTCACGGGATTACGTGCCAGAATCAGCGATGACGAGGTGCAGCTGCAACTGGTCCTCAGTATACCCAAGATACGCGCGGTGGCCAAATATCGGTCCAGTGGCACCCTAATTCTCGTTCAAGCCAGCGGTGCCGGGGACTACTGGGGAGAATATGGTGAGTATAATTAGTCCCCAAACGTACGGCAACCACGCGTACAAACTCGTATATGCGGTCTGACTATGCGAGGCGCTCATTACTTTGTACTTAATCTTCTAACTGCACAAATTCGTATCTCCGGTATTTCAATTCGTTGTAATCAACGTTTTTAACTATTCAATTAGCAATATCAATTATTATTATTATTTTTTTAAAATAATTTAAATTTTATGCTTTTTATTTACGTGTTTATGGAAACATATTATTTAATTCAATACTATAATATAAAATTAAAGAGATTAATATTTAAAAAAATATATTTTACCTTAATTGTAGAATAACTTAAGTATATATTTTTGTGTTCTATAAATAGCCACTGCTGTTGAAAAACTATTTAAGATAAGTTATTAGAATTATTGCGTATATATCTTTAATGGCTTTGTTTTAAAGCGATTTCATGCACATTAAAAAACAATTTTCTATAACATTTTCTGGAGCTAATGATGCTTTCTATCTAAAAAAAATAGCACGAGACTATCATATAAAAATGATTATTTAATAAATAGTCGAAAGTATATATATATGTAATTTGAATACGAATATATATTTTTATGAATAGTCTTAAAATAAACATTCAAAAATATTGGCTCTTGATAATGAAGAAATATTGATTTGGTATTGCATGCTGAACACTTTTTATTGCTGAAAAGTAAATTTTAATGTTTCTAAATAAAATAATGAAAAATTATTTATTGCTTAGATTAAATTACAGTTAAAATTAAATCTTAAATGATCATTTTTTCGTAAAATATAAATTAAACTTCAATCTACAAATACGTGCTGATCTGAGTACCGTTTTGATTAATATTTAAGTTTAAATAAAAATGCATGTGAAATTCAATATAAAAATTCATTGAAAATGAAGAGTATAAAATGTATATAGAAAAGAAGACATTCGTGTAATGATTAATAATTATTTTTTGTCGCAAGGTGAATTTTCCAATAGAGTTTTAATAAATAAATAAAGAATAAAACAATTAAAAGAACTAAATACGTGAGCCATAACAGGTATATCTAAATGGAATGGTTTTCAGATGGAGTCAAGGCTAAGGTGTTTATTAGGGCCAAACCATACTTAGTTCAGGGTCAGCAATTCCTTAGGCTTCAGCAACTTAAGATGGACTTCACCGTACGTGATATCAAAATGGGCGTTGAAAATGTTCACGATGGCAATACTATTCTCCGTAAGTAAATTAATTATTTTTGTACAACAAGAAAACTTATTATGCTATTCTATTGCACATTATTTTGTAACTGTAGTCAATGTATTAAAGTAAGTTTTTCATAATTCTTTT
Source organism: Platyscapa corneri (assembly GCA_018907185.1). Classification (NCBI taxonomy): domain Eukaryota; kingdom Metazoa; phylum Arthropoda; class Insecta; order Hymenoptera; family Agaonidae; genus Platyscapa; species Platyscapa corneri. The sequence goes on along the minus strand of JACCHW010000019.1, from coordinate 1,752,763 downwards.
TTAACGATCGATAGTTTTTGCTTGAAAAATAAAAAACTTTATTATTCGTCGAATATGAATCAATTAATATATTATAAGTATTTACATTAAACATAATAACACAATCTTATTATTTATTTATTACTTTAGTAACGAGCTTACACTTTTAATGTATATTTCTGATAGTAAGATTTCATTAAATTTTCACGAGTCATTACAGTTTTTGTAAAGTATTATTTAAAAGTAAAGAAACACAAATTACCATTACATTATTGTAGATGTAAATTTTATGATGTCTTATTTAAGTATTTTAAATATCATATTACTATTTTATTTAGAGCAAAAAAAAATTTATTATTTGTCAGATAATTTATGCGAAATTAAAAAGATTGATATCTACCACTAATTTAGGATGATCAGAATATTGCTTATGAAAAATAATTGAATGTTAAAAAATAAGAATATTATAATTAATTAAAGATATATTTTTAAATTTCAACACAAAATAACTTATAAAAACTATATAATTGATACAAATTTACTTGTAATAAATTTACGGGTACGTTTATGGTTTTATGCAGTTAACTTCATTTAGACGTTTAATGTGCTATTTTTCATGTTGTCAAAATTCACATATTGAATTTCGTTTATATTAACCTGCATTTAAAAATGATAAGAAACTTTTTATTTTTAGAAGCAGCATTAAACCTTTTCATCAATAGCAACAGTCAGGAGCTTTTGAAGGAAATGAAACCTGATCTCAGAAGAAAACTCGTTCAAGTCATGTCGACTTTTGTCGAAAAGCTCTTCTCCCAAGTACCTTACGACGCATTCATTACAGACTGAATACCATTAAATAATTCCCCAGCACATAACGTTCTTTCCAGATTTTTCTAGTTAAAAGTTAGAAAATTAGCAGCTACGAAAGGAAGTAAAAAATACGAATGAGTTGTCATCATTTTAAACTTTAAAGCAAATTTTTAAGTGTAAATCGTATATTTATCATACATTAAGTACTCTAACATACTGATTCAGTTTTAATTTATTATTTATGATGCGCAAATTATTGACGTCTAGTACTATTTTACATGTAGTGTCGTGCGACAAGCTCTTTGCATTTTTATGTTAATGCACTTATACATGTAAGCGTTCTTTTTACACCCAAGGACACAATATTTACTTTATTTATTATTATTATTGTTGTTTTTTTTAAATAAAATTCATCTCAAACGATAGATAATAATAAAGTCTTAAAATTTTATTGAATTTCAATACTTGGATTCTTGCTTCAATCCATAAGGTGATCGATTTGAAATGAAATAATGTTGCACTGGACACGAAGGAGCTTTCGTAAATTAGCACTAGACGATCTGTATTCGAAAGCACCAAGTAGATCGCGATGCTCGTTTGAAAATTTCTCAGGATATTTATCCGCGTGTGATATCATCGAGATATTGAATTTTTCTACCGTTTTTTTATTGTTGTTCATTACCGTTGGAACGTTTTTGCAAGTTGAGTATAACAATGTAGGTTAAGAACGATTCCCGCATTAATCTTGACTTAAATCATCAATATTGAAAGGAGAAGAACATTTATGAATGCTCGGTTGCTATGTAAAAAGAATGAGAAAAAATAATAGACGTCATATGTAGATAAATGTTAGTTCATTCAATCTTCTTTTATCATCAAGACAGTAAATGTATTTTTCTTAGAATCTACAATGCAATGTGAAAAAGTTCGCGTCTGGATGTGAGAAAATCTTTCCATCTGTGTATTCATTTTAATATTGCTTGTTATTTTGATAAGCAACCGTATTTGTACACCTACAATTGTAAGTAGATATTGTTAAATAATTTCTTACAAGACCTTATTTTCTAATAAAAATACATTTACAAAAATTGATCGCTTTAATTAAGAAACAAATGTTAGTGTTTTTATTTTTTATTAAAACAAATACCACGATTTCACCTCTTAGATGTAAGTTGTTGTTACTTGCTAAGACAACTTAATGTACATCAAAATTGACTTCCGCCTCTTCTAGTGTTGTACAACAGATAATACTATAAATTATAATTCTATTTTATATGACGAATATTTATTAAAAAAAAAAAGAAACATCGGTGTATCCAATTTTAATTTTAATGCTCTGAAAGTGGTATAATCAATAAACATCTATTATGAAAAAAAAACAAGATTAGTCATATTAGAATTATTTAGTTATTTCTGAAACTAGTAAATAATAAGGTAATTTAATATTATTCATTTTTACAACGATATTTTTTATGAATAATTATAAGATTATAGAAAATTAAGCAGAATACGTTAATTTAATTATTTTCGAATTATAATTCTACAAAAACATGTTATAGAATATAATAAATTAATGAATGATCAAACAATTTATTAATTTTAACGTTCTTTTCTTTTATTTTTTCTCACTTGATATAAACTTTAAGGATTTAATTAATATCAACTTAATATTAGATGCGCTTTAATATTATAAATTTTTTTTTGTAAGTTTTATAATGTCTATTTATTTTTTTTCTTAATATAATCTAAAACTATATTCAAGTTACAAAAACACATTTAAAAACTATAGCACGTCAATTTTTAATATAAATGATAATTCAAACATTAACTATTTATTAAAAAAACCTAAAATATTTAGATTATTATTCATTATATAATTTTATTTGTTACTGAGAACCATATTTGAAGTAATAAAATATTGTTTGTAAAAGAATATTTTTTATTATAAATGAAAGAAATGTAGAAAATTTTCTTTTTGATATGAATATATTAGTTAAAAAACAAATTTTTTTATACCAAAGTAAAATTTATTTATGTTGATAAGATTTTTTTTCAACAAAGGAAATATTTTTTATAAAAAAAATCCCTTTCTCGTGCGATTTCCCATTATATATCATTGGGAAAAATTACCAAAGAAACTATAAAATATTAATAATTTTATAAACAATAAAGTTAAATATTAAAATTTTCTTTGTATAAAATTAATTGTTTATAAATATTGTTTTTATTTCCAAGTTCCATAGACTTATTGATAAAATTCTTGGGTGAAGCAGTTGTTTCATTTGATCTTTTCTCACTAGTAAAATTCATTTATAAAATTTTCGCGAAATTTCTATAAATTTGTATATAATTATGTAATTGATAAATATTTTTATAATATGCAGAAAAATTTAAAAAGTTTTTATTTATACAGGAAAAATTAAGAGTAAATTTATTATATGAAAAAATAGACATAATCTTTTTATTTAAATATACATTTATTCAATATTTATAAGGCGTAAGAATTTTTTAATGGGATTTTGTATTATAAAAACTAGATTAATTTGGATTAATTAACTTTGAACAATTAGTAGAAACTGAATATTTTAATATGTAAATGAATTAAAGGAACGGAAATTGATGTATTTAAAAAAATTAATATTCTCGTTGGGTTGTGTATTCTTTATATCGCAATTAAAGCCTTAAAATATGAAGATTTTTATTAATTACTTTAAAAATATTTTCATATTTCATTTTATACCGTATTATAAGTGAAAGTGTTACTTTAGAGTTATTTTAATTGTATTTTATATAATGTAATTGTTAAAAAATCATTTTCAATTTATTAAATATTTGTTCGAATACTCGTGATTTTATGTTTATCAACTTAAATACATTATACATTATACAATTGTAGACTAAATTTGTTATGTTCTGAAAAAAGTTTCAAACTTTTTTTAATAATTGTTAAAAATTTACTCAAAGTTATTAAAAAAATTCTGAATAAGGCATAAGATTTAAAAGTACTAAAGGTAAAGTTAATATATTTGACCAAAGTTAGTAGATTAAAAAACTCAATTACACGCCTGAGTATATATTTTTATTAAAATATTATTATGTTTTAGAAAGATTTTTAAGAAAGTTGATTTTATAAAAGATCTTTTTTCATTTATATATATATGCACACTCCTATTAAGTGTTACAAAATGAATTAAAATTTTAAATCTACTTTGATTTATCGAAATATTTTTAAATTAAAAAATCAAATAAAATGAAAAAAGTAAAAATTAAAGCAGTTTCATTGAGCATTCGATTTAAACACTGTAGTAAAATAAAAATTATATGTGCATTAGGAATCGAAGATCAAACTTTCATTTTAGATTCAGTTGAATGTCCGACTAATTTAATTTTTATATTATTTATGTAAAAAGTAAATTTTTTCAATAATTTGAAAAATTTTTTAAAGATTTTGTATTTTCAATTACTTTTACATTAATAAGTTTAATTAAATGTTGAAACTTTTATCAATAACAGTGTAAATTCAATAATGTCAAAACTTTTCAGAAAAATTTTAAGAATATTTTGTGAAAAGGAAATTTAAATATGATAGTTTTAATAACTTAATAAAAGATCTTAACATTAAATTAAAAGGATTAAATTATTTTAATATTTTAATTCTTAGCAAAAACGAGAATTATATGAATTCATATTTATTATTTTTATTATGTAATTTTATTAATTACTGTGGTAGGGTCATACGAATGCTTGTTTTTAGTTTCTCAGTTTAAAGATGGTTTTTTGTAGTTTTACATTTTCATTTTTATTTAATTTTTATTCCGAAGATTAATTATTTTTATAATTTTTTTATATAAAATATTTATGTAATTATATCCTGATAAAATATACGTATTAGTGGAGTATTAAATTTTATTATTTGCCATTGATTCCTTTATTAAATAAAAAAACTTTTCTGATGAACGTTTAATCAATTACGTTGTTCTCCAAATACAACCTCTATTGACGTCAGCTAATTATTTTTTACGAAATCTTAATGCTATAAATTAGTGGCCAAATCAAATTATAAAGTACAGAGGCTACTTAATCAAAAATTCACTAAAATGTCGTCGCAAGATATTAATCACAAGAATTTTTCACGACGTGAATTTACGTACGAGGTTTTTTAATAAATTTGTTATGTTTGACAATAGAGATGAATTTTGGTATGAAATTGTAAGATAATGCATTAAAATATTTATTTGTGTAATAAATATCCGTTACGGTACATTTACACATTTGATAAGAGGTGATGAGTTTTATTCGTTTTTTATATTCAATCTGAACTTGTTTTCCTTTTGTTCCGCCTAAAATGCTCGAGTCAATTTTGAATATATTCACGTGCTTATAAAAATAAAATTTCTAGAACAATTTTTTATAAAATAACAATTAAGGATAACAATGATTTTTTAAGGCCAAGAAATAATGTTCATTTAAAGCCGTATCTAATTGAATTTATTATTCATTCAATTTATTAATTCTAGGCTTGAGTTTTAAACAATTTCTTTCAAATTTCTGGAAATCATTTACCAAGCCACTAATAAAACAATATTTTTAAAGACCTTTAATAAAATGCTAATATTATTAATTCTCAACGTTGTCAACTTGGTTTGATAAACATTTCTATATACGAGAATGATTTTTTAAACCAATTACGCGAGCACCTGCTTTATATAATTACTTTCTGTCTTCTTTTTAATCTTTTAATCGATGTAAGAATATTTTGCGACGTAGCTTCATGAATTATTTGGATATTACGAAAAAAGGAAAAAAGGAAAAATGAACTCGAGATGATGTGCTCGTGGATTTCTCAACGAGCATGCAACTAATTACTCAGAGGTGAGCTACTTGAAAAAAGTCATAGTCCTGATTCTTCAAGTTCAAGAATAAGGCCGGGCAAATTCCAACTATGACAGACTTTATTACTTACCTTTCGAATGACGCTAATATACCACGCGAGCCCATTCATTCAGCAGATAGTATAATAAGCGCGTATTTCACCGCGACTCATTATGTAATAATTATGTCACGGCATCTTGATAACAAACGTAAGACTCTGAATTTTACTTTGTAAGAGAGAAATGATTTTTTTTGCTTCGTAACGCATAACTTGTCGGTAAGATCAACTTTACACGCTCGATGATCGATTGAGGACTTGACATCTTCTCATCCAACTGAATATAGCTGGAAAATAGTTGTGTTAATAATTCACTCTTGTATCGGCTTTTAAGTTTTTAAATATAAATTGTTTTCAATCTGCCATTACGCTTGTTCGAAGATAATCGATAAATTGCGTTATTTTTTTTAGCATTTCATCCTGTGCAATGAAATAAAAAAATGTTTTGTTTTTCTGTATCTCGGCCGATTGTCTTGAAGAATTTCAGGTCGCGGTAAAATAATCAAGTTAAGCTCCTAATATTAATTAATATATGATTTATTTTATAAATACGACAACATAATATCAAGTAGATAAGACATTTTTTAAATCGGTACATCTTGATCGAGTAAACCTTCTTCCAAGTTGTAAAATAGAATTCGATTTACTTATAAATTATGTATGCAAGTTGGAATAAAATAAATATAACAAATTTAGGGATCAAATATTACAAAATAATAGTGATATATTACTATTATATGAATTTGTTAATATTTTTCTCTTTTATTTTTCATTTGAGAATTTTGCATTTTACTTCGAATAAACAAAAAAAAAAAAAAAGAAAAATAAAGCAAAATAAATAAGATTTATAATTGATTTATTATTCTTGCAATAAAAAAATTCTTAATATTAACATGTAAGCCCCTGATGCTGTTTATTAGATTAAATCAATAATTATAATAGCAGAGCGTATATTTATGTTTCCACAAACTCAGAATAACACGTTTCGAGTTACTCGATAGGAATAAATTAATTAATAAAAATTTAAATAAGTTTCCTCTCAAATCTACAAAAAATTATAAACAATTGAAACGTATCTATGATAAAAATAGTTATAATTGGTGAAACATTTTTTTGAAGGCCTTGGTTGATTATTAACAAAATTTTTAATTTTTAATTTCATTGTCCTAATCATAAAATATAAAAAAAATTTTATTCACTTAATCTTTTAATTATAACGTATTAGTATTAATTGTTTTTTCAAAAGGTCATAATAAAATATGAAATGTAGAACTAAGGAAAAATTTAAATTGAATAAGACGATCAGTGAGAGTTACATGATACATATACAGATACGTATATTTTATTATTTATAAGTAAATGTATAGAAATTTTAGTATTGTGATTTTTAGAAAATAAATATTAAAGAAATTATTGGATAGATTTAGATATTTACTTCTATCTCTTAAAATATTTTTTGGCCCTTCAATATTTGTAATTGAGGTGAAGTTTATTATATTATATTGATTATTATTTTACAAAAAAATTTTGATTTATTATATTTAAATACTCCATAAATATCAATAATAACTTTAGTTTAATAAGGTAAATACTTTTTTTATAATAAGGATATAAAGTAAGAAAGTAGTAATTCATATCATAGTTGAAAAGTATGATGAGACATGAATATATAAAGCAAAGAAAAATTGATAAAAAAAAACGGAAGAAAAAAAACTTTTATAGAAACAATATATAAATAAAATATACAACTTACATCATTTTAGTAATGATAAATAATTCCAAGTATAGTTCAAATTTAATCAAAGTTAAAATTTTTATTTTTACTCTGATCCGAGTACATAGATTTCAACTAGAATATTTTAAGTTAAGATTTTACGATTTTCCTGAATATTGTAAAATGACAAGTTAAAACTGATTTCTACTAATTTAAATTTAAGTTTAAATTTTTTTATTGTTTTTATGAGGAAAAATTATTTTATGCTTTACAAATAAATAGCTTAAGTTTTTATAGATTATTTTATTACAATTTACTTTAAAACCGAAATTTTGCTTGTACTTCCGTACAAGTAATTACTTAATCTTATTTAATTTTATTAGATACTTATTTGTTTAAAATCTCATTGTTAGATTTATTTTAAAGATATTTTGCTATGTTATTTCATTTTTTGGTTATATAGTATATAATAATAATTTAAAATAGTGTCCGTAATAAAATAATAATAAAATTATTTAAAAAATATTAAAATGTATTTCAAAAGGCTAAGTTTCCTTTTTTATGTTAAGAAGTGTCTTACAACACAGTTTCAAGAAGATTGATGAATTAATTTAACACAGAAACCATTTTAAGTTAAATGCAAAAATCATATTTTATTGGATGACATCATTATACATTATAAAATATAGGACATAGAAATTTATTGAGAAAACTTTAAGACTTACAAAATAAAAGTAAAATCTTTTTCATTAAATTTAAAACTATATAAATAATATATAGTATTTGAATAAACAAATCATTATAATATAGATAAATAATTAAAGGATCGACATGAAATTTTTTTAAAGTAAATAGAATTTAAATTTCTTCATATATTTTTTAGTAAACAATTACAATTAAAAATCCAAATAATAAATTATTTAATGTAAACTATATATTTTTACAGTTTAATATAAATATTGTATTATTGTATTATTGTTTTAACCAATTATACAATTGTTTTCAAAAGATATTATTCTTAATTTAATATAAAAGATATGAATGTTTATACAAATTATTTTTGCTTGTAAATCATAATGGTAAAAGTGCTATTTCCGTATTTCATATTTTTAATAAAAACATTTATAATAACAAATAATTCCAACGTTCTTATTTCGTAAATATGATCAGTATTTAATTATTTCTATTAAAATCATTGAACAGTTACTATATTTGGAATATAAGTTGTGTATAAAACCTTTTATCAAAATAAATTAAAGATATTCCATTATTTGAAATTCCGTTGTAATAAATTGTGTTAATTGATGTATATTGCACAAAATATTGTATTCCATTACATTAAAAAAAAGGTTAACAGTCTTTTTATCCACGATTTTTTGTACAATACTTAAAAAAAATATAAAAGAATTTTCTTTGCTGCTGCAACTATGATATTTATTAGTTATATAAGCTAGAAATAAGAATTGGAAATTTTTTTTGTAAGTAAATTTAAACAATGAGTGTAATTGAATATTATTTAATTTAACTTTGTTGTAGTTAATAATTAATTATATTAACATAATCATATTAATTGGTGTTCTATCAGTGAATGATTAATAATTTTATACATTTTTTACAGATAAAATTCTGTATTTTTTCAATTGTACTTTTCATGTTAAGTAGGAAAGGTATAAATTAAAAGAAATAAATTATTAATGAATTATTTTTAAGTAAAGATATTTGATATAATTAATTTAGTTTTTAACAGTTGCATTAATGAGAATGTATTTAAATAAAGAACAATTATTATCTTATTATTTTTTATATCGATTATTTTTAATTTTAAGAAATGCTAAATAATAAATAAATATCTATCTAAAAAGTTTTGAACACTTTAATTTTTCTGCAAATTTAAATTTTAGAATGAAAAATACTTATAATATTTTAGATTTTATATTTACAAGTAATTTGCAATAAAAATAATAAATAAATTATTTTCAATTAATATATTATAATATTTTATATTCTGTTTAGAATTAAATAATTAATATCACAATGAATTTTATAATCTTATTAAAATGTATTAGCCAATCTTGTTGGAGCAAATCTATGTATATACGATTTTTTAAAAACCGCTAATTATTTATGTTAAAATGGATATGTTTATCAGTACAAAATTGTACGTCTTTTTAAAAATTTTATATATTCTATAATTTGTCTAACATTTAAAAATATAGTAGTAATCAAGAAAATATAACATTTAAAATTTTATTTATTATTTAGTAATTTATTGTATAATTATAAAATTAGAATAAGAATGCTATGAATATTTAATAAAATTCTAAAAAAATTGCATGGAAAAATATAAATATACGAGAGAAATTTGAATTATAAAATTAATATTTTTGTGACGAGTAAATTAAAAATTGAATTCTAATATCTTAGTTATTAAAATACTATGATTGTATAGACTAATATTAAATAAAATCTAGTAAAAATAATCATATATGTAAATAAAAAAAAAAAAAATTAATAGTTAAAAAAATTTACATTCGACAAATCATTTTAATTTTTATTAAATTAAATAATTTCATTTGGATACTTTTCTGAAGTAAATTAAACATATAATTGATATTAAAACTAATAATAAAAAAGTAGTATTTAACAATTTTTTTAAATGTTTTAGTTAAAAAATCTGTACCTTAATTATTTGTAAAATTTTTATATTTAACTATTCCATTACATAATTTTAATAAATTATTTATAACTTTAAGAATAAATATTTATATACAGATACATTATTAAGTATAAGATTCATTTTAACTATATAAAAAAGATTTTAAGATAAAAGAAAGTCAAATTATATAAAGATAATTTAAAAGAACTTTCTTGGAGAAAAAATTCTTTTCTTCATAAAAGAATAAAAAATTTTTGAAATTATCGTTTGTGAAAATCTGAAAATATACAAAGAAGTTAAGTGTAATTTAATAAAAAAGTTCATACGATATTATATCTTATCCTAAAATTACTGCTTTACAAGCTTTAATTCTAACATTTTTTCATGTAATTATATAGCACCGCAACAATCCTTTTAATTTTATCGTTATATCATACAATGTTTTCATGTATATATTGATTAATGTTATTTCCGTTAATCCAAAGCTTTGATATTTCGAAAATTTTATAAAATGTATCAGCAATATTAAAATTATACATAAATTTGAAAGAATTTTAATTTTCATGAATTTTTTAAATAATGAGTGTCTACTAATTAACGTACATAAAATAAATGATATTTTTTATCACCGACATAATTAGTGTCTATTTTATTTCGAACAATAATTTTTAACACAATTTTTAGTTGAAATGAATAATTTATTCAATAAAATTTTTATTTATGTGATTTCCTATAAATTTATTACAACATATTTCAAAATATCAAAGGAATATATAATCGAAGTTCTTGAAAAATTTCCTGATAGTTTTTATTATTTAAAAAATGAGCACTTATATTTAAACATATTATTCTTTATAATTAAAATATAATAGCAAATAAGTTATTTCAACAGATAAATACTGTATACAATATATAAAAAATATAATATTGCAGTAGATGGTAAAAAACATTTATCTTCATACTTACTTTAGAACTAATATTTAATTGCATTCGGAGCATTTATTTAAGAATTGTTCGTATTGAAACAGTCAAAACAACGGATGAAATATAATATAATAATAAAGTGCATTATTAATGTTTCAGTTTAATTTTCTTTCAATTAAATTATTTCAATTCAGAAGTACGAAAAACAAAATTGGTTCTAAAAATTAAATTTTAGTTTTAATAAAAGACAATTTATTATTCCAGATAACGAAATATGAATGTGTTTTAGACCAAAATATAGTTTAATACAGTATAAACTTTACAAAAAGATGCATAACTCTGAGCAATTAAAATTTTTATCAAAAGATCGTGCCACTGAACATAATTTTAAATAAATATGTAAGCCAACAACGTGTGAGAAAATATTTTCAAGAGTTAAAAAAACATTAGATTTTATTTTTTCCAGGTTAATTAGTGAAGTTGACTTTTGAAGATGACTTACGCGAAGAGCACAAAAAAGTACGAAGCAATTCAATTGTTTTTTTTATTCCCACCGAAATCATGAACAGGAGTACACGAACGCGAGAAGTAATTTCATACCTCGGTTTGAAGACAGAACAGTTTTTTCGGAGTCCGAATATCGAGCGCAACGAAGAGGAACACTCGGGACAATGATTGGTCGACTTGACGGAATAAGCAACGGAATTGTGGAGAAGAAGGAATTATCGTCTAAACTATGCAAGTGTCTCTTCCTGCTTTAACTTTACGAGCGTTTGTAAAGAGGAAGAGTCGTACTGGCATCGGATCCCTGAACACCGAACGCAAAAACACGGAAAATTTTGCTTGTCTATAAAAGATGCTATTCCCAATCCGAATTACAAAAAATTCAAATGCTCTTCTGATTTACAGGTGTCATTGAAATTTTTATTTCGCGCATTTTTTTCGTCGCGTGTTCAATGCGACCGGCATTGCATGCGATACACGGGATTCTATTTTTTGCGCCCAGCGTTATAAAATTGAGTGTTGGAGGGCTGCGGACATGTCGTATACGAGTGTGCGTAAAATAATCAAGGAAAACGACGATGCGCCGTGAACGTGTTTACTTTCGTCCGCCGCAGTAATGAAATCGTCAAAACAAATGGAATAAAACTCTTTTGGAGAAAATTCCGAAAATTCGCTCGATAAAAATGGCAATTAAAAATCAGTTTACTAGCGTCCTATTTGCACGAGTTTCTGGATACGAATATGGTAATATTTGGCAAGTGCATTTTTTCCGAATCATAAAAAACTAGATGCCGACCAGAGTTGTTTAATTTCATTGAGTAGAACGACAAATATTATTTATCTTAAGAAACATATATATCGGATGGATGGCAATTTTCAATTTATCGCGATCATAATGTTTTTTTTATTTATTCTCATCATTATACTTTAAATGATGGTTTTAAGGATTTGGCTCAAACCGGGTTGATTACGTTTGCAGTAGTCATTTAAGAAAAACCTTGGTAAGAGTATGTTTTTTCTCATGTTCTTTTATGCGGCACTTAATAAATTAAAATGAAATTCATAAATAGATCGTATATAGGATGTGTAAAGAAACTAAACGGAATTATTCCCATATATTATTTTAAATGAAATTTGTTGATTGTGCGTGTCAAATTAAAATAACGCTAGTGATTGTCAGGGAGATAAGATTTTTAATAAATACAGTCGTAATATTATTATAATGAACTTAGCATTGTATTGAAATAATGTAGTATAGTGTTAAAATGTTTTTTGATTTTTAAATGAATTTTCAAAAAAATTATGTAAATTTTAATTTATCCTGTATTTTAAGTCAAAAGTACCGATTTTCAAGGAAACCATGTTTAAATTTTTATTTTATGTGCATTAAAGCTTTAAGGATAATTGAACTTTAATGAATTACAGAAGATTAATTACAAAAAAATTGTTAAGATAATACTGAAAAAGAGACGATTATGTTCTTCTCGGCAATTTTTCAATTACAGGATATAATTTATTGTTGTGATCTACGTTTTATCAAAGTATTCTTAAAATTTCCAATTTTATTCAGCAGTAAAATGAGACTAAATAAGTTTCAGGGTTTTTTACTGAAGAATGTTTATTATGAATATATTGAAAATCTCGTTCTTAAGGATATTTGTCAACAGATAGATTTTTTATTTTTCTTTAATCTTTAGAGGAAGTTAGCTTTATTTGCAAACTGGTGCTATGTACGCATGTGTATTTATACACGATTTTAATGTGCAAGTGATCACATTGAATGGCGTACCTTCCATTTCCATTCACGTATATGAACTTACACACTTAACATCAAATTAAGTTGAACTGCAAACCTTAATCTTATTTTCGATTTCATAAACTTATTCTTGGCAAAAAAATTGTTTAAAGCAAGATAATAAAATTTTTTATTAAATGCATTAAATTTTTCATTCATAAGGAGGAATTTGCTAAGAAAACGTCTTTGAAGCTACGATTTTTTATTTTCAATGTATAAATTCACATTACACTCAATTTATCGATAGTCATAAATTTTTAATTATATTTAGCTAAAAGTTAAACAAACATGTCTAAAAATAGGAAGAAGAATAAATTACGCTAAATATACAATTTTTTATTTTCAAATTTATTAAAAATTATTAAAAATATTCACAATAAAATAATTAATAATTTAAAAAAACAGTCAATTAAAAGTAATCTTAAATTTATGCAGAAAAAATTATACATCCTCAAAATAACTATTCTTTACTAAATAATATATACATGTAGAAAATTATTGAATGACTGTTTCGATTCACTTTTACTTTTGTAGATAATATTTTTCACATGACTAATTTTTACAAATCATTGAAATTATCGATAAATAATTATTAAGGCTGCATTATTATTTATAAACGTATCTACCAATAATTAATTATGGATATTGTTCATTGATTATGCAATGAAATATACACGTACATCTTTGATCAGATTAAATTTCAATAAATTTGGAATAGTGCGTATGCTTGATTTTATACAAAATAATAGATTTTTCTTTTAGTAAGAAAAAGTTTTTTTATTTGTAATACATCTAAAAAAAAAAGTTAAAAAAGTAATGCATCATAACTAAGATTTTGGTAATAATCTTTTAATCGACGTATAAAATTTAGCAGTTCAGATATTTTATCCTGAGAAAATTCTGTATAGTTTTTTACAATAATTAAAATCTATTAATTTATTAATTTAAAAAACTATAAAAAGAAAATATAATTTTTAAAAGTCAGTCTCTCATAAATTTTATTTTGAAATCTCTAATAAAATACGTTTTACGTTCTATTTATATTTTTTAGTTTATTAAATACGCAGTTTAATAAAATTACGTGATATTTTCTTTAAAAAACCTGTAAATAATTTTATTCTATATTTTAATTTCTTACACCATCCTTGTTATAATAGTTTTTTGGTAAAAATGTTGAATTCAAAAAATATTTTATTGTAATTTTATACTTTTGAATATGCAAAAATTAAAATAAAAAGGTAGATAAAAATGATTGGAAAAAAACATTTTTATGTTTTTTAGATAATCGAATAGTGAAGTTAATGTGAAATGCATTTAAACTTAAACAATTTAATAAAAATGTTTATAACATCGATTTTATTAATTTCTATATTTTTATGGGCATATACTATTTATATTTATATAAGTTTGACAATAACATTTGACAATAATTATTATAATTAGGTTGCAATATCTACTGATTCTTATGAAACAATGATTTAAAATTCGTTACTATATATTTTAATCAACTTTGTAGAATTCAAAAAAATCGAATAAAAAAATAATTTGAAAGGAAAATTAAAAATTACAAAGAATATTGATTTTTTTTAATATTAAAGCAAATAAAATATTTTTAATGTCTTTAAAAACTTGATGTAATTTTTTCTGTTATTCTTTTACCAGAAGTTTCGTCAATAAATTAGAAGGTGTAAATTATATTTAAGAGTTTCAGAAACTATTTCTATAGATAAAGAATTAAAATTGACATATTTAATAAAAATCAGTTGGCGAAATTTTGTTACAAGTGCATACAAATGCAATTGATAAACGATAATATTTCTCTCATATGTCATTAAAATTTCCACGTATAATAATTTTCTTCGAATTTATTTTGTAGATTATTAAGATGCTTCGAATACAAAAATGATTATGATTGCTACATATTTTATAATCAAATCTCCGTCATTTATTTAAAGGTTTTGACTTTAGATTTGTAGAAATAATACGTAACTTGTAAAAAAATGCACGTTAATTTTGATATCCCCGGTTTATCATTCATTAAATGGAGGGTGTGTGTTTGTGTGTATGAATACCATTAAATTTAAAAAAATTATTGGTATTAATCGTATGTTGAGTTCCAGAATACTGCGTACAGTTTTTAAGGTTTGCTAATGTTTGTTTTGGTAATGACGCATTGAAGACCGTGAATTCATTCGCGATTCTGTTTATGGTAAAACGAGTCAGTTTTTCGAATGGCTAGTAGATTTGGCGCTTTCGTAATTTTTATTTGAGGAAATTCCGAATCTTATCGCATCCCTGACTCGGTTTGCAATGTGTGGCAATTTCTCTTCGTAAAAAAGTAGTTTAGAAGGCAAAGGTTACGCAAATCATTTCCTCGAAATGGAAACCGACAATTTTTAAAAGAGAAAATGGAGAATTGATTGTAAAATATCTATCATTTAGGATAATTTACATATAATTGGATTAAAAACATATTTCTCAGGCGTAACAGACGCAGAAAATATAATTCGATTCAATCATATTCCGTGAATTCCATTTTGTTGATATTATTGCGTTATGTACTTCCTTACCGCGGCCTGAAGTCGCCGCAGATTTCCCAGTGTGACGCCTGTGTTTCGTCGAAATTCGCACTTCTGGTCATTCACATTAGTGTATGTTGTCGACGGCACGACGCGGAGGGCGAACTTTCGAGGGAAAGTGTATCGCGCGAGTTGCGGAGGGGCGGGGGCGCTAAGGAAAGTCAGGCTTTTCGCTGGAGCCGAAAGCGAATGAAGAGAAAGGAGAGACAAAGGAGCAGCAAACAGGTGGCAAGGGAAGGGACACGCGGTTCGCGGCACTCCTTTTCCTCGCGAAGGCCAAAGTCAATCGCACGAGCTTCGCCCTGTCCCTCTCCGTTTATCTGTCCGTCTCTCTCTCTCTCTCTCTCTCTGTCTCTCTTTCTCTCCGTTAACATCTTGAACTGGAGATATAGTTTCTTTCTGTCCTGGGGCGATGGTGCGAGGTGAGTCTATTCAATTTTGCATTGTGACAGGACGCGATCGAGAGAGAGAGAGAGAGAGAGAGAGGGGGGGGACAAAAGTGGGGGACGGGAACGACAAAACGATCCGAGTAAAATTACGCGATGCCAAAGCAGTGTGTGTCCAAGAGAGAGGGAGGGAGAGAGAAGAGTGATAGAGTGCATTCCCGCGATATCACGTGTGCTTGCACAGGCGTACGTGATCCGTATGTGTCGGTCCGGCTGCGTATATTTCGAGTTTTCGAGCCGAGGATGCGGTGGGAGTAGCAGCAAGGAACCGAGAGAGAGAGAGAGAGAGAGAGAGAGAGAGCGACGTACGCGTGGCTTGTGAGCGTGCGTTGCTGTCGTCTCACAATGGTTTCACTTAGGTAGGTCTGGAGAGGGGACTACTATAAGGTCCTCAACGTCGGCTTCGGTCTATCCATTTGCTACGAGACCATCTCCGATCGATTGTATCCGAGAACTTGATACCGGCGAGGAAAAGGATCCACGAATCATCCTCGAGACGCTGATCGCTGCTTTTCGGCTATTCTGCTTTCTGGAGCTTCGGCAGTTTTTACAAGAGACATGGCTCGCGAAGTCACCCTCGTAGTTGTGTGCAGCGTGATCCTCGCCAGTGGCTTCGCCCTCGACTTGCGTGAGTAGTTGCGAAACCATTGCATTTTCCCCGCTTTTCCGCGTTTATTTTCGATATCGCCGACGATTTTAACGGCTTTCGCCGGTCCATTAAACTCGACTCACCATCGCTCGTTACGCGGTCACCGCTTCTGCTTTCATCGGATTTATCGTGGATGCACTTTGTCGACTCTCGCTTTTCCGGATGATAGTAGCCTTCCATCGCCTCGACTCGTTCATGCTTTAGAAACTTTTAGTCCGAGCGACAGAATTATCTTTCACATCCTTTTATTTTTTACGGACGATTTTTTGCGCGCGAATGCCATTAGATTTATCGAGTTCAGCGGCACATTGGAGTTATGCAAAATTCAATTATTAATGAAATGTCGCGAGTAAATACGGCAATGGGTGTTACAAAAGGTAGAATAATAATAGATCATTGTCGGTCGTTGCTTTTTTTCTATTTTTACTTTATTACTTATTATGACTCATTTTATTCTAATGGCAGCGCAGGTCTGTCTTTCGTTTCTATTCCGCTAGGCAAAAGAATGTATGCAAATTTTTTACGGCTGTTTACGATATTCATTATTTTAACTTACCGGCTACGATATTATTTTAATTATCCGCCTCGTCTCAAATAAACGGAGTGGAAAAAAGGTTTTAGCATTTTTCATACAAAAATAATCGATCGATTGTGTCAAGGCTCTGCAAAAGCGAAACGGTATATTTATAGAGGAAAATTTCGTGGGTCTTGTTCCCCGATGACGCTACTCGATTCTCTGAAAGTCCTGATTCCCGCATACCTGCGATGAAAAAAGAAAGTAAAACGTTATCAGCCAGTTGCGAGCACAGAGCAGAACAATTTACACGCGAAACATAATGCGTTCTTGACAAACATCGCCATTCTTGCGAACCAGCGAAGAAAAAGAAAGATGCATTTTTTCGTTTCCGATCCACTAGCGGACTTTCTGCAAGTGTGCAAGAGAAACGACCCACAGATCGAAAACTGCATCAAGAACAGCGTTGAATTTCTGCGACCAAAACTGATGACTGGCGTCCCCGAGTACAACATCCCGTCACTGGAGCCCCTCCTTCTGAAGGAGCTGGTCGCCGCGGAGGGTACCAATGGCCTCAGGATCACAGCCAAGGATGTCAAAGCCTTCGGGGCCAGTAACTTCATAATCCAGAAAATTAGGTAATCCTCTGGCTAATTTTTTCCCCAATCTCGTGCTAATGGTTGCCCAACGCACGCGTGCGTGTAATTAATAGGATGCCTTCTGCTGCATACCGATGCGCCGATTGCCGGACTTTTTAAAACGCATTTCTAAATAAAACGATCGAGGCCTCGGCCTTTACACTGCTAAGTCAAGATTTCGATCGATTCTAAAAAGATTCGAAGACTCATGCCGACCATAAGTTTAAGCGCGAGTTCGCTCGTGTTCGCGCCTCCATTCAGTAAATAGCTCCTCCCCGAGTCTGATCTTTACCTTGTACCTTCTAATTGCGAATTCAATCAAACACTGCGTTCGCGCGATACTCCGAGTTGGGCAATCGGCAGTCAAGTTTTGACAATCGACCGGCTCTGCAGCGGATAAACGCGTATTAATGGAGCGAGGCGCTGGGTAAAGCCGATCTGAAAAATCTGCAACTCGTACACGACCTGGCGTACGTGCCGCCGTCGACGTATCTAATTATCCTCGAGACTCGGAGGCTAATTATGCAATGGGAATTGGCGCGTTCCTCGACCTCTAAATCGATATTTTTTGCGCGCAACGAGAAGTCGCGGTCTCGATACGAAAATAATAGCCAGTCGGCGCGATGTCGGAAGCTTGTGGATCGGCGGTCGACGGTCGACGATCGCCGGTGCGTGTAAATATAACAGCTTCCCCGTCGGAAATAGGAAGCGGAAAAGCGACCTTGCCGATGCGAACGGAATGCGCTCGAGTGAGTCGCGAAATTCCGCACTCGCAAAGGACGAAATTAGAATAGGCGAACACGTTTCCCGTATTCCCATTCTCCAATCCCAGTCCACCTCGACCTTTGTCTTCTTCTCCTTCGTACTCTAATTTGCAGTCGCCGTGACTGAGCGAGCGAATGCGCGAGTCTTGTTTCTTCGTTTCTTTTAATGACTACACGTTACTTTTTCATTTGCCAGTTACCGAAGTATAAATTTAAAAGAAGGCGGCGTCGCCTGGCTATTCTCAAGTTGAGGAGTGAGATTCTACCGTTAGCTGCACTAAAATGACATTCTTAAGGATCTAAAATTTTGATTCAAAGTTAAGTAAATAGGTATCTTCAGTTTTGAAAAAATGAAATATTACGTAAAGACTAATTACGTAATTTCGGGCTCAACATTTTCCGCTATTCGTTACCGCAGCAATAACTTTACGACCTAAACAGCAATATTATTATTAAATAGGAAAAATAAAATTAAAGAAGAGTTGCAACTCATTAACTGTGGTAACGCTCAAGTGCCTTTTTTGTTCCAATGCTATTAAGAACTTGTACTTTTAATACCATTAAACGTTGGTGAAAATAAAAAGTTCCCCTTAGGAGATAAAATAAAATAAAATTTCTTTAACAATTCATTGATCGATGTGCAAATATATGCGTATAAACTTAATTACAAATTAATTTTTTTTATCTGTGGAACCGATTGCGCTTAAATTTCATTATAGTATATTGATATAATGCGAGTATCATAGTGCCCAACTTTCTTATGCATTAAAAAATAATCTCATCGAGTATCATAGCTATCTTAGAGTATCGTAACAAAAGAAATTGATAAAAAACTTATTTAAAAAAGAAATTTTCCATTTGAACATTTTATTCTGAAAAATTGAAGTTTTGCCAATTGTTTAGTAAAATAAATTTATGGGAGCAATAAATTGATGAAGTTATGATATGCGAAGTAAGAAGGTAGTATTAAAGGCATTTAAAAACGCCTTTCCTTTAATTTCCTTTGACAAAATGAAATTAATCTGCCTTTAATTTGAAAAATTGCATTTGTATGGAAATATCATTGATTCAAAACGTTATTAAGAACATTTCAATTTAATCACTGATCGTATTTTACATGATCATATCATATGCAAATAATTCAACGGCACGTGTATTATAATTACTTAATGGCGAATTTCGTAAGACATTCGTGTCTTTTATTTGTCGCAGAAGAATTAAAATTCTTAGGCTGAGTTTTCAGTTGACGTCTTATTTTCAAGCCCGGAAAACTAAATATTTCAATGAATTCTCGATTATATACGCGACAAATAACACAATTATAAACCTTATAAACCATTTACCTCGACGTAAACTTTATTCTACTTTTATAATCGCTTATTATGCCTCTGCTAATCTATCGTCTATTAGCGAATCGGTTACCCATTAAATTCTTATTATTAAAAAAAGTCTTTGTCACGAAAAATATCGTAATACAATTAAATGCAATTTATTTTAAAAGAATTTCCTAAGAATTTTTTTACATATTATTTGCACGTGAAACACTTTTTTTATATTGATTTAGTATTATTCGAATTAATCCGTTACCATTTCAAAGTTTGAAAAATTACACGTTCAAACGTGCAATGCAGCATCGAACGATGTCTTGAAAGAAAATAAGAAATAAATTATGATAGAAGAAGTAGAACTAGTAAAAAAGTCGCTCGTATTGTTTCAAAAATTTTTTAATGCGACACAAATTAACAATACATTTTGAAAAAAAGTATATAAACAGGTAGTTATGTCTTTAGAGCATTACGAATGATTAGACACACTGCAATTTAATATTACGTATTGGATCTAACGAAAAAGTAACGAAAACAATGAATAAAAAAATGTCATTGTCAGAAGTTGGTAAAGATGTTTACCAAGACAATTCTAGAGTTCATCTACACTGGCATGAGCGCGCACGCGCTTACATACAGAGACCAACTATTAAATCAACACAGTATCGACACCAGTAGGTCAAGGATTATTCTAGATAACGTGAAGGTCATTAATAATTGAACATGATTCTAGTCCGTATTAAAAGTGTTATGTACAGGTTCACTCGCATCATAATCGGCTCATGTTCTCGCTCGGGGGGAAATCTAGATTGAGCCAAGTATTCGTGTCGGTACGAGTGTCGCGCGAATTCGAGACAGCGTGCATTTTTAATATCACTTTAGGATTATACTTTGAAAGCCTAATTATCATCTTTAATTTCTCTCGAGCCGAATGCCGAAAAATTTCGCAGATGATTCTGCGATAAGCAATTCCTCCTTTTTCGCGGCGCCAGTGCTTTGCAGTTGTGTTAATTAACGAGTCGATCGATTAAAATCTTGAAATTTCAATAATACGAAAGCGTCGATCTGCAATGCAAAGAAAAATACGTTTCGTTGGTTAAATCCTGAATGAAAAAGACGCAGAGAGGAGCACAAGACGAAATCGGCGACTAGTCAGTCGCGTAACTTGCTCCAGCGTTGTAAGGAATAAACAACTCGGCGCCGTGGGGTTACGTCGGTCGGTCTCCGTTGTTTGTATTCCGCCAGCGAGCGAAAAGGCGCGCGCGTGTCCATGACACAGACAGTCAATGGATCGTCGTGTAAGCGCTTGAGTTCGTGCCTAGAGTTTCGAGGCTCGAAATCGATTCGGTCGAGCGACCCACGCTTTTTTTAATTCGACCGGCAAATGGAATTCCTCAAGTTTTAGCCATCCATCTTCGCCCTGACATTTAAAGACTTGTGTCGCTCCTCCAATAGAGTCGACCTGGACACGCTGCGCTTCGCCCTGGACATCCTGTTGCCGCACTTGTACATCGAGGGTCTCTACGAGATCGACGGCCGCGTGCTGCTGTTGCCCATCCGCGGAAGCGGTCCAATGACCGGTAACTTGACCGACGCCACCGGATCCGTCAAAATCCAGGCTGACTTCTTCAAGGACGAGACGGGCGAGCGACATTTGACTCTGAGAGAGTTCCGCATGCGCATATCCATCCGCAAGGGTTCGCTGAACCTGGAAAACCTATTCGGCGGGGATCCGACCCTCGGCACCGTCGTCAACAACGCCATCAACAGCAACTTCGACTCCTTCATCAAGGAGCTCCAGCCGCTGATCGAAAAGGCGCTCTCGACCGCTTTTCAAGACTTCGGCAACAACATCGTCCGCCCCTTCACCTACGACCAGCTCTTTCCCCTCAAATAGGAGTCCTGCAACTCCTGATCCTCTACCCTCTCCCTTTCATCGACCTTCGCTCGTGACTCGTCCTTAATATTACCATTTTTATTTTATTATTGATCGATCATGCGTTTTAGTTGTAAAAGCGAGTCGCGAACCGCGTGTTGTGATTGTCACGCACGAAAAATGACCGGCGAGCCTGGGAGTGCGAGCGACGCTCCACGTACAGCACGGGCTCGACCGTCTCATCAGGACTCCTTCACTGACCTCGAGTAATATTACCTCTCTCTTTCTTGCTCTCCCTTCCTCCCGCCTCCCTCTCTCTCTCTCTCTCACTCTCACGCACACACGAATATTCATTCCCTCCTATTTTGTTTTCATTATGTTTTTTGTGTTTTTGGAGCTTTTTGTACATGGATGCGAATGGGCACAAGTGCTTCATTGGATGGACGACCAAAGGCGAGTCGAGCTCTCGACTTCCTATCCAAATTTACCGTCTCGCATTGTTGCGAGATGGCGAGAAATTTAAAAATGGGCCCGAGCGCAACGATGCGCCACCTCTTCTCGTTCTTCATTTAGTTCGTTGTCCGTAGTCGTTGCGAACACGAGTATTTCGGGGAAAATTTCCTTCGTCGCGTGTGTATCGTACAAGATTGCGATGCCGTTACGTGTACGTGCAATACTCAATACGCGATATATATGGATACATATATTTCTCGAACAAGCAGTTGAAATCTTCTCGGGAATGATAATTCTAACGACGACGGAAATCGCTAAGTGATAATTATAAGGTTTACGTAAGGTTATTTATGACTCTTTATTTAAATTCATGTTATAAATCTGATTAAAAGGATCATGTGTTTAATAGACAGTAGGCAATACTTTGTGCGCAGCTCGAATATTAACATTTTTTAATGTCGCTGCACCGCCGCATCTTTGGTTTGCCTTAAAGCAGGTGGATTTTTCACTTCCTATAATTACATGCGATGTAAATCAGCTTCTGAGCATTTTATTGATTTTTAATAAATTGATATAAAAACCACATGTCGTTGATTTCTTTTATCATTTCAGGAGACATCTTTTGAATACATTAAACCGCACACACTGAATCAAAGATTTTTTCTAAAGACCCTTTATTGAGTTTAGCTTGGCTTTTCGTAACTCCATAATTTTTATTACGAAAATTATGTTTTTAAAGTGCTTATCACTACCTTTTATAAGTTTTTTACCTATGCACTTACATAAAGCTAAGTCTGAAATTATGGTAAACTGAATCTTAGCCAGCAATTTAAATAGTAAAATATTTCAAACACTTCAAGAGTGTCGATGAATTGAATTAATGAAAACGAATAAAATAAGTGTAAATCCAATTTGATTAGTGAAAATATAGTAAAACTTATTCAAGTGTTTGGATTTTTTTTACATAATTACTAATCAAATAGTAAATCATTGAAATTACGCATCATTGAGAAATAACAATATGCTATCATTGGACGATACGGTTCAACATAATAATACCTTCAGTAGTAGTATCCGAATCTAGACAGCCGATAGACCAAACATAAATCGACACGCGATCTATAAATTGTTTTATCGTGTAGAAGTTACACCGTTTGCATTTTTATATAATATGATTGATAATCAATTTTATACAAGATAATAGAGTATTATGTATTAAAAAGGAAAATACATGATTTATTTGATATAAATATTAGCCCTCGTTAATAATTTTAAATATTTTTCTTTAGAATTCTTTTTTCTATAGAAAGTACTTAAATTTATTAATCCATAAGAAGTTTATAGAAGGATCACGAAAAACGTGATAATTTATATTAATAATACCAATTATGCATTATAATTTATTCGTAAGCGAGAATTTAGTTAGGAAAAAGTACAAAAACTTTTTATCAGAATTAATTATAAAATCTCATTTTTAGTTATTGTATTCGTTTTCTTTACACAACATTAAAAAAAATTATGCGCATTAAATGATATTCTCATACAAGATTGACTTTCGTCATCTTTTTATTGCGAAAATAATTATAATGTTCTAAAATTAATTAGTTTAATTTTATTCAAGACTTCCGTAGACATCGATTTGAAAAAGTATTGCGATTTAAAAGCTTTGAAAAGTAAGGTATCTGTAGTTTTCCTTTCGTGCACCTTTGCGATACAATATAAAACGATAATTAGATGTGATAGCGAGCGGCAAGTTTGTAAAACTTTAAGCAGTAACAGAACTGTTGCAATTAAAATTCCTTTACTATGCTTTAATGAAATTTAGCTATTAGAGGTCAACAATCATTATCATTCTCGTCGCTATTCTAGTAAGTAAGAAATCATAAAAAATACTAATTAATCCTGAAACTGACATAATATCATTATGAATCATCCGTGACCTGATGCTTTAATGCTCTACTCATTATTCTTCACGACGAGTTTCGATCCGACTCGTGACGATTCGACCGCGACCAAGGAAAACGAAATAAGAAAAATAAATAAATAAAATGAGCTTTCGCAGGGGAACCCGTGAAAGAGAGTCGTGTTCAAAAAATAATTTACCGAGCGACTGCCTACACACACGCGAGATGGACTGGCGGATTTCTGGGGATGCGGAAGTTCGCACTGGCAATCGCTTGCTCGGAGCTTCGCGCGACACGTGCACCTCGTATCTCTGTCGGTGCATCGGAAAGCAATTTTGGCAAATGCAGCCTGTGCGCTCGTAAATCATGGAAAACGTCGCTCGCACGCCGCCTGTGTAATTATTTCCCGTCCGTTCTTATTGAGGATCGGGAAAAACGTATTTCTTTTCCGCTTTACTCGCTATCCTTAATCTCCGGTGGCACTGTTCGCTGTTTTCAACTCGCGCATAATCGCAGTTTACGATGACAATGATTTTCGAGCAGTCAAACTCAGGCTCGTGCGACGTACCCGTGGCTCCTTGCAAAAGAGACGCACTTTTCATTTGGCCTTCGCTTATTAATTAATTCGCGCTTGACAGTTAATGCTGGATTTGACAGGCTGCAGCACGTGTGGCCTGCATTTTTACTCTGAAAATTTAGCGCAGGTTAACAATTTTTAACGTCGCTACCGTGGATTACGTTAGCTTTCATGTTTTATCCACAGTTTTTAATGGCTAACGCTTATTTTACTTTTTTAACATATGTACACACATGCACACGCATACAGAATCGCATTTTGTTCGTAAAACCAATCGAAAGGTGGCGGCATCGAAAGTCGTTATCTTTAGGTCGAGCTTAGTAATTTTACAAATTAAGCGCTCTTTTTTATCTGTCTCAGGTTCTCTCTCTCTCTCTCTCTCTCTCTCTCATACATTCGTTTAAAGACTTTATACGATTTAACAAAGAAGATGGAGTGAGGGACAAGTGCGAATTCAAGGCCGATCGGGAAAGAGTTCTTCGTAGGTGAAGTGCTTGCAGATCCGGTTGGCTACGTCGAGGATCTTCTCAGATATGGCTTTTTCCATATTCGGCGTCATGCTCTCGACTATTTCCTGTCGGCTATTCATCAGCACGGAGTTGATCGCCTCGGATAGCGGATTAGACTTTCCTCCGGCGGTTGACGAAAAATCGGCAGTGTAATCGATTATCGTGAGCTTCGTCGTCATGGACGGGAAGTAAATGAGTCGTTGTCCTCGGCGGTCGACTGTCTGGAATTTTATCGAGACCTTCGCTACGACGTCATCTGCAATTAAGTAAAAACACCGTGAGATTTCCTTCCTTTTGGAGGTGAAGTTCACTTGTACCTTTTCGTGTGTCCGTGCACAGTAAGTGTGATTAAGTTCATAAGAGCAACGCTAATACAGCTCCGTTGTTTTGCAATATCGACAACGATTATCGACGCATTTATCAATGCCTCCGCGTTCTAATGAAAATAAAGCGGAGCACATCTGGAAGTGGCGAATAGGTGTATTGAAATTACGCTTCCTAGTATTTTTATGTAATAATGACAATTACCGACGGACGATATTCAGTAAGTTTTTAGAAGAGGGGTTGATGCACTAGAAAGTGAACGTGAAAGGACATAATTCAAAGTAATCGGAACGCGATTTCACGCTCTAAAGGTTTCAAGGATTCTCTCAATTATAATATAGTACCATTAACTTTCCTTGAAAAGAAATTTTATTTATCACGGTAACGTTATTATTGATAATAACAGTAGTAACGAACCTTATAAAAACATATTTGCGTTAATATTGATTAAAAAACTATGAATAAATAAAAAAGTAGTATAATTAAATCATTTATGTGATTTTTTTCAAATATTTTGATAGTAAAATGATTTAAAAATTTAGAAAAGTTCTCTAAAAGTGTTACTATTAGATAAAATTTTATAAAATATAGTTTGCTACACAAAATAATATCTTAATGCATTTAAAAATCTAAATGTAAGATATTTTGATAAAAATGGAACCAAATTCAATATTGAATGGTTTTATACTTGAAAGTTTTCTAATAATTAGGAAACTTAATAAAACCAAGAAAGTGATAACTGGATAATAGATTTGATTTTGTTATGAGAAAAGCAAAGTATTAATCAATGTAATGTTCACGAAACAATTATTTAAAATATATCATAGTCGGTACAACGAATATCATCTTGAATATATCGTTTAGATTGAGCGGTAAGCCAACAGATGGCAGCTCTTTTATGAATGCATTGAAAGGTAAGTCTCGATTAAGTTTTTTTATTATGAAGTAACATGTACTATGTCTGCATAATTTTAAAAGCCTTACCAAGTTTACTGTGAGCCTTCGAAAATGTATTGTTTCATAAAAAAGAGTTCCGAAATCATAGAATTGATAGTAGTTCAGAAGAAAATCGTAGTTCTTTATTACCCGACAAATTCAATTAAATAGAAAAGATGTGCTTAGTTTAGGAAAGAAGACCAGTGGAACCTTTAAATGAAGCTTCCCTCCTTATATTATCTCACGAGCTCGATAGAATATCTAAAATAGTTTTAAATTGAATTTTAAACGCGAAATTTGATATAAAGTAATTAGATGCATTCCAAATAAATAAAAACTCAGAAAAATTTGTATTTGTTAAAAAAAAAAAAATAAAAATTGCATTCTCTGCAGGTCATGATTCTAAATATTGGAGAAGCTGTGGACTAAGAAGAACCAACATTCTGGTATTGATCAATTGGCCAATTACAGTTTGTACAAGTAAAATGAGAATTGCGCATGATTCAATATTTATCGAGCGAAACCTTTGTATAACGTAAATATTTATTTTCAACCATTTATTAACTAAAATTTTTTTTTTACCAAATTTATTTCGGCGGTCTTTTAGTTGTGTCATTGATATAATTTTGCATTAGTTTCAGCAGAATATACTAAAGTTTAGAATCTCAAACAAATATTTTTATAAATTAAATCAATCATAATCTTGTTAGTTAACTTAATAAAATTTACTAATACAATTCTATTTTACAAAATAAAGCTGTAGATTTTTTTACAATATTAACAGAGGATATTTATACCTCTGATTTTTTAATTAAACATTTTTTATTAAAATCGAGCAAATGTAATTTTAATATTTGTATTTATGAGAAATGTATACGTAATAATTTAATATTTTCTATTTTAATGCCAACATAATCATACTTTTGTACTAAAGTATAATAATTAAAGCATAAAACAGAAGCAATTAAAATCTATAATCTAAACAGATTTAAATATTCCATAAGCAAATGAAGTTTATTAACATAATTTTTGGATAAAATTTCTGTCTATATTTTATTTACAGTTATTGTTACTGATTTGAAATGATTTTTTATTCGAGATAATATAATTAAATCAATAATGAATACAGTAACATATAGTTAATTGATATCGTATTTAAAATCATTAACCATGAACTAATAAACAAAGAATTTATGTCAGTAGGCTTATTAATTCAATCATTAATTCCATAACTTCAATAAGCTTTCTAACTCGAATTACAATAATCAATATGAATCTTTAGAAATAATTAAAATCTTAGTATGTATTTTTTGTTTATTGCATAATATTCGAATACATAAACGACACAATATTGTTCTTAAATATTTTGTATCTATATTTGAATACTTGCGGAATAAAATTATGTTAAGTATTTAAGATTTACATTACGCAAATGTCATACAGCTCATTTGTGAATTTAACATGCTTTGATATTCGTGCAAAAAATTGAAAATTATTCAAGTATTATTCTCCGAAACTTGAAAATTTGTATTTTTTAAACGAAAAATATAACTGCGAATTTAATTAAGATAAAACATTCTGTCAAAGTGGTCACAGATTGTGAAAGATGAAAATTTTGTTTATTGACGACGTGGGAAAAGTATTTATTAGGAATAGATCAGTTTGTAGGAAAATGTATTTCAGCTACGTGTTGTATTGAAGAAAATCAACGAGGCATGCTCAGAAGTTTCGAAAATCTGCGTAAACGAAGGCCAAAAAATCAACAAAACAGCGTTAACCACTAAGTTTGTCAGGATTCTTTAACTTAATGCTCATTGAATGATAACAATACTGTAAGCGAGTGTAAAAAGCTAAATTTCTCCGCCAAGTTTGAACTAATAGGTTCATTTGAACTTCTGTATTTCCCTCTGCAAAATGTAAATTAGCCTTTAAATTCTGGGAGATTTCCTTAAGCTTCCATTACTTCCAGAGAGATATTTCGACAAAGAAATGAATGAGTAATCGCGTTTAGCAGCGAGTGTACTTGAAACGCATCATTGAACATTAGGACGAAAAAGGTAAATGGCAAAATAGTCGTTCTTACTTGTGATACATTTGATCGGTCCTTTCTCGTTGATCGGCACTATGACTTTGGCCTTAACGTCGTAGTCCGAGTTCAATACAATTTTCGGGAAGACGACTTCGACATCGATCTTCTGCTCCTTCAGATCAATGTGCAAATACTTGACTTTGAAGGTGGAGAGACCGCTGAGCTTGACGTTGGTTGCAACGGCGTGGAAGTCGTTGATGTTGGCCAAGGCGATAGAGTCGACGCCAAGTGGTTCCAGGGACGGAATATCCAACTCGCTTATGCCGTTCTTCAATTTCGGCATCAGTCTAAGGACGCTCTCCTGGACGCACTTGTCGAGCTGAGGATTCTGACGCCCGCAGACGCTGATGTAGGGCGCTGCAATTGGTATGCACCGGCAATTTAGTGCAAATGACTCTGCGCGATTGCAGCTAAGACTCGGGCTTTTGACGCTAAGCACTTATCATTTTTAACGCGTCGAAATTCTACTAGATTTCTCAACTCAAACCCTTTTATTTTTTCAATTACTCTTTAGCTTGATTGCGGCTTTTTTGCCGACAGCTGAATTTATACGTTTTTATGCCAAAAATTAGTAAACTTCTTAATGAACTCGACTCATCGCGCAAAGTATCCATGCAATGCAGCAAACTTTACAACTAATCCTGTATTTTGCATATTATCATTTGAGGACAATTACAGTAATTTATTGTTGTAATTTATTGCTTTAGACACTGTTATTGTAGCAGCTCGTTAATTAAGCATTAACGAATGTACGAACAATAGAATTTCTTCATATGTCGCACAACGATTATTCAAATGTTGTAAACCATTTTTTAAATATAAGAGCGTAGCAAGAAAAGCGCTCTTTGCTATCTAATGTTGAAGTTGATAATAGTAGATTGATTAATAAATCCATTCTAAATTTTATACTTCTGTAAATTATTTAAACATTCAGATATAAATAAATGTAAGGCAAATATGCTTATTTGGTACTTTTGATCATAGACATTTTAATTTGTCCAACTTATTCTCGGATGTTGATTTATACTGAATTTTAAATATTAAATCATTATTGAACGGTGCGTATTTTTAAGAAAAAATTGTTGACTGTAGACGTGAAAAAATGTCAAGGAAAATGATAATTTCAAATTTGTATTCACACTTCACTTAAATAAGAATTTTTAAATGTTTAATTTTTAACTTGAAAAAGTATATTTAAAAGTCTGAACTAAAAATATATCAAAGAACCAAAGAAAATTAAATCTGTAGCTCTCATAAATTTATTAATTTTGATACAAGTTTTACTTCTTTCTATAATAAAATAAACCTTAGGTTCAAAAGCTGTTTAAAAATATGAAACGATATTGTAAATTGGAATGTTTTTATAGTTCTAGTACAAATTTTCATGATAGATCACTTTGTCGCTATTAGTATTTGCTTATTAATATTTGTATCTTTATCCTATATAATTAAATATTGAAATTTTCGATTTTATGAGAAATTACTTTAAAGATTAAATTTTTTTATACAAAGAAATTTACCTTATGCATAAAATTATCGATATAATTTAAATTTAATTTAAATTACTTTTTGAAGGAAAGCAAGAAATTTTATGAAGTATGAAAAAAAAAAATTTACGGTACATAATTAAAATTACATAAAGATATTTTTATAAAATGATGGAAAATAAAGTTTACAAAGTATACAAAATAAAGAACGAATCAAATTTAAGAATAAAAATAGAATAAATTTGCCTTTAAATATATAAATTAAGTAAAATATTGCAGCACATACTTCTAAGAATAATTTTATTAAAAATATTACAGTTCTGATTAGTATTTACAAGTATGTTTTACATAATTATTTTACACGAATGACCACTGAATTCTAATGATCTGTTATTGTTATATTTTTCTTTCAACTATTATTATTTTAGACGTTTATTTACAGATAATAGCTTGTTTATTTACCGATGTTAAATTTTATTTAAAATTGTGTATTAAAACACAATAGCATGAATTTATTTATTGCTTTTTCATAGAAAAGTTCCTTAAATAAAAGAAAAAAAC
This sequence comes from Platyscapa corneri, assembly GCA_018907185.1. Taxonomy (NCBI): domain Eukaryota; kingdom Metazoa; phylum Arthropoda; class Insecta; order Hymenoptera; family Agaonidae; genus Platyscapa; species Platyscapa corneri. Next base: position 1,721,820 of record JACCHW010000019.1, on the reverse strand, counting down.
GTCATCTTTTCATATTATTAGTAGTTAAATGCTTATAAATTCATCAAATAAACTTTTAATAACTGAAAATATTAATAGCTGATAGTTTTTTTACGTAAGAATGATCAAGTAAAATAGTATCTTGGATATTTAGAAACCTTACATTATATAAATATTGTATCAATTACACAGGAAACTTACGAACTTAGTTTTTTATTAGGTATATTACATTTTAGTTTTTGATGATTATAGAAATTAATAATTGTTTAATTGCTTATAATGTATCGATAATTGTATACTTTATCGTATTTGTGTTTTTTTTTACAATTTAATTAGCTATTACTTAAGCAATAGTACTATTCGCAAGCTATAATCAGGAGGCTTAGCAAGGAAAACAGTACGAACGTAATTGGACGTTTAGTTTGTTTTTTTATGTAATATAAAAAGAGAATTGTTGCTTAGAAAAGGTATATTATGTTCAATTAAAAGTAATGTTTTTCGAAAAGTATGATAAATTTGAAGAATTATAAAAATGAAAAAGTTTCGGAATTTAATTATTTGACATGTTTTAGTTCGTATGTAAATAGAGTAATAAAAATTACTTCAATAAATTACGTTGACTCAATAAAAAAAAGTTAAAAACGTCTCAATGCTATGGATTTCAAACTAAAAATTTTTAATATTTCCAAATTCTCACGAAGAAATTTTCGCGCAAAAGTTTCATAAGCTTTTGAAAACTGTTGTAAAACAGGCGAAACTTGCACTTCGATATTTACTTTTTATAGCTTTCCCTACTCATTCCTCGCATTAGCGAAATGATAAACTTTCAGCAAGTTGAAATTTAAGTTTATACAATAACTCGTGCTTGAAGTTTTTGTAGTTTCAGCAGCAGCTCGATAGAAGCTGCACATTAGACTTACAATTTAAAGGTGCCACAAATTATTCAAGTCAGCCTTTGAAGCTACGTAGTGTTAGCAAAAAGCTCGGAAAGTAAGGCGAGTATTTCTTAAGAAGCTCTGCCTATCCCCATCCCCCGGGTACGCGTCAAGAAAAAAGCTCGAGCCAGCCCGACTCCTAGGAGCAAATAACTTCCTTTCCGTAAAAAGTTATGGTACTTGCGAGGGGGTTCGCCCAGTATCGCTATTAACGCACAGGAGCAACGATCGCTCCTCCGCGGTGCGACTCTCGTTATTGGCGTATACTTACGGACTTCCGCAAGGACGAGCGTCGCGGCGCTAAGCAGGATGATAAGACGGCAAGCCATGGTGCGTCGGTGTTATTAGTAGAACGGGTGAAAAAGGCCGACACACTGTCGTCGCTGTGAAGCGCAGGCCCATATTTATACTTTCGAGTTTGGACGACGGCCGTGGGGTGTCTCCTATTTCGTAAAGTTCAAGGCCGCCGTTACGGGAGATCCGCCTATCCCGAGCACGTCGTCGGTCCCCCACCTCTCGAGCACTTGTCGCGACACCCGCTGCACTCGCTGATACGCGTGTACGCATCCACAGATGCGGGTGTGCGTCTACGTGTCAACATCAGTCAAGTCGATCACGTGTTTGGCGAGATGAGCTCCGGTGCCAATCCTGTTCGCGAGTCATCAACCTTCGGAGAGGAGCGAGAGAGTGGAGACAAAGAAAAAATAAGGATACCGCTGTTACTCCCCGGCGGTGGCTCGTGTGTTTCTCTTCTTCCTGACTCCATCATCAGGCCTGCGTTCAAGATTCTTCGCGCCATATTTTTATTATTAATTAGCCCGCACCTGGGATGTAAGCTACCGAGTGAACAGCGATTAGTCGATAAAAAAATGCACTCGGGGTTGCTCCGTCACCGAGCAGTGAAGTATTCGTATTAGCATTTGTGCGCTGACAACTCGACACGTCGCTGATGCTGATTGTTGAACAAAAACGCGAAAAGATGAATTTCATAGTCACTATTCGCATTGAAGCAAACGTGATAGCCGTAAAAACGATTTATGAAGAGCATTAAGTAACCAACGACGGCTAGTTAATTAAGTTTTTATTATCAAGCACTTTCTGCGGTCATTTATCTTCTGACAGTTAATTCCCATTGAAGATGAACACTCGATGATTTCATCTTTACACCTGCTTAGACTTGTAATCTCATTAAAAATTTGACCAATTTTTCTACATTTTTCTCGCACAGCTCGACGATTAAAGCAATATTCTATGCTCGAAACGTCATTTTATATCGCAATTCTAAACGCATGCTTTTGTGCCGCACGTAATTGTAGCAATCTCTTCAATTTCAGTGGGACAACAAATGAACGCTTATAGGAATTAAAAATGTTGATGAGATATAATTCTTGAAATACTTTAGGGTAAAAGTAACGCACATCAATTATAATACGACTGTTTACTGTTTTTAAAAACTGTATCTTGTAATTTTGTTCAATTAGTTCGCTTATTTTAGGTACATGAAATAGTACAGGCTTATACTGCGTAGCAACTTATCATTAAGCAGTTAGACACAACCTGTGATTACAATAAATCTTCCCTAGTGACGAAGTTTAACGTTTAGAAAGTGAAAAACGTATTTTTTTCCTGCGCAGTTCGCGTTGAAAGTATCCTTTTCGAAACGCTCTAAATCATTTTCAATAAATTTAACAATGTGTATAATAGCTAACAGAAACGTGTTCTTCTCTTTAACGTTTTAATGAAACTGATCATAATTAATCAATTTTTTCAAGAAAAAATTTTAGGATAGATGCTAAAATACAAAAAAATATTTTTCAATAAAAGTTACTCGATAATTTTAATTTTTTATACGACTATTTTTTAGACTACAGTTTTTATTTTTATTTAAAACTTTTGAAGACGAAATTTATGCACTTGATTATTGTTACATCATACGGAAATATATGCAACTCAATAAATTAGGTGTATTATCGATTTAAAAAAAAAGTTGGCATTTGCATGGTGCATGCTAAATGTCTTCAAGATTAATGTAGTATCGATTTAAAATTTAAAATCAATAATATGTTGCAATTATTAAAAAACTTAAAAAATTGGAGTTGTGCAAATGCATATATAATAATTTAATTCGAATAAAAACATTTTTATCCCACACCGTTTAATTAGTATTGTATTTATCGTGTTTATCTGAAAACATGTACAATACGAGCAGTTAAAGCAATGTAGGAAACAATTAATGGAGGTGAGTTACACAATCCTTAAACATAGAAAAATAAATACATATAAAAGAACTACGAAAATATATATTGTGAACAAATTTTGGAAATTCTAATAATATTACGTTGAATGGAAAATTGAAATCTATGATCTCCAAGTATAACTTATCAAATTAAAACGACAAAAACTGTCTCCCATACTTTGACTTCATCGACGTATATTTTTGCATGGATTAAAAATCGTGAATATAAACTGCAACCTAAGGTTTTAAGGTTTTTATTTTTATTCGATCCACGTGACATTAAAGCCGTAAATAATTTAATTGCAAAAATTGTATCAAATAGACTCTTAAAAAACACTGGTTTTTATCGCGCGTTAAATTTGTTTACCGAATGTCTTTGCGCAATTAAAGCATACGATAATTAGCATTTGATAAGGAAATAAATCTTTCGATCGAAAACGTTATGAGGAAAAAATGCGAGCACTAATTTATCGATCGTGCCGTTGGGTAACAATCATTTTCCATGCTGTATTACGGATCGCGTGATATTTCGGGTCTACGCTTGCACTCGGCTAATCAATGACAGACTGCGTGGGTGCAATCGCCGCTTTAATTCAGTGGTTTGCTCTAAAATAAGGCGCTGATTATCGCGAGTATCGAGTTGCAGTCGCCAGTCAACCGAGTTTCGGAGGTTTCGCTTTTCCGTCCTTTGCCCCTGGTTTGCGATAAAGGCACTTGCAATCCCGTAGCTCCTACTTTCATGCATTATGAGGTACTGCAGTTTATTTCGTCATTTTTTTCTTTACGCTTTTCTTTTCGACGGCGAATCGGCGCACTTGAGGCAAATTCACTTACTCCCGCCCTAGTTGCATTGCACCAAAAGAGAAAGCAATAGCACATATTCAAATTAAAGTCCATGCGTGAGATGCAAATTTAATTTTTCCTCCAACTTTTTTACGGGTTGAAGGAGCCAAGTCTATCCATGAAAATATTTGAGCATAACTTTTTGAAGTAGAATATCCGAAAAAAGTTCACAATTGAATACGTGGAATATATTTCAATGCATTAGTCCTGGATGAAAAATGGAGGAATTTTTTCTTAAATAAAAAAGATTTCTAAATTCGTATTGCATTTTAAATTATTCTAAAAAGCTAAGATTGCAATTTCCTTAATTAAGGTTTGACATCTTGTAATTAACTTCTTTAAAATACAAAATATTCGTTCCTGTCTGCTTATTACGAGCATGTCCTTGCACATTCTTATACGATTTGTTTATATTGATTAAACTATATCTAATGAATTTTTGTTCATAATTTACTACACAAGATAATTAACTTACCCAATAAAGATGCAAAATAAAAAAATATAATAATATCGTTTACTTGATTAAAATTTTTATTACTTCAAGTTTTTTTATAGTTTAATGAAAGGTGTTAAGAATATTCATATTGCACAATAATGTCAGTAATGAACAGAATTTGCAATTGATTTTAGTGCAATATTTTGAATATTTTAGCAAATTGAAGTATTTATTAAATTTTTTTTTTAAATGTAAACTTTGTAGCAAATAGACTTTGAATTTAAGTTCAATTGCAATAATAAATTAATCAGATTTTTCTAATAGTATTCTAAATATTAATGTAGTCCATATTTTTTAAAAATTTTTATTTACATGTATTATATTTATTAATGTCTATTGTAAAATTTCATTTACAGATCATAAATATATTTATAACTTGGATGAAAAAATATTAGTTTTATTGATCATTTTAGCACAATGATTTGCGTTTCTCAAAATCTTAAAAAACATTTCTGAATTCATTTTTAGAATCTCGTCAAAATGCATTTCAATAATATTCTCTTTTTACTTTTAATGAAGAAAAACACACGTACAAAAAAATTATTAATGCTGCGATGGAAATAAATTTTATTTATTCCAAATTTTAATTGGTAAATTATTTTACAAAAATTATAAAAAAATTAAATTTATTTAAATTGAAATTTTAAGTTTCAGAAATATATAATGGAAATAATAGTTGCTTTATTACAAGAAATTTAATTAGACGTCATTTATAATAAGCATACTAAATTTGAGTATACATGGAGTTAATAATGTTCCTTAAAATTATTGCAATAATTGGTATCAGTATAATTGGTAGTATAATTTTATAAGTATTCTAATACGCGTTAACTATAATAATAGAATTTATTGATAGTTTTTTTAACGTAACGCAATACGAACAAGATTCACTGATATTATACTTCAAAATACTAAATTTTACTCATTTAAAAGCAAATGTCTGCAACTCAGAAGATAGTGAATTGCTTATTATTTCCTTTGTGTTGTAGACGCTGAAATCTAATATTGATTTATACAATAGAATTATTCAAGCTAATTTGGACATTCAAATTTAAGTAGATTACATTATTCTAATAGCTATTGGAAATTCGTAGACTTTTATTAATGGAAATTAAACAGTAGTTTTTGTTTCTCTTCTTATCATTATTAGTACGATATTATTTTAGCTCGATTGTTACGTGGATTTATGAATTATTATTTTAATCGGTTAAATATTAAAGACGTTAATTTACAATATATAAAAGAATAAATTATTCATAATTTTACAGACGACTCACGATTTTAGCGAATAATATGTCGTAATCCGTTTGCATTTCGAGTGACAATGCGAGTTTTGAAAGAAGATGGATAAACATGTGCAAATATACGTATGAATTGAATAAACGCTGTTAGTATCATTGCAGTGCGAGATAAATGCACCGAAATGTTTTCGACTACGAAAATTTTGCGTAATCCAAGTGCAATGGGAATTTTTCGGCACCTGCTTCGTAAAAGTTCGTCCCAAGTTGTGTTATCGGAGAACTACAACTGCGGGGCTATCGCCGTTTCCTAATTTTTGCATTCACATCTACGCCACTCGAGATTTTCAGCTTCTCGGCCCACCGATTGCATCCCAATTCTCGCTTGCAGAAGAAACGCCCCAAACGCCATCAGCCGAATCGAAAGCAATTTTCGTCGAAAATAAGAAGAGAGCTACAGGAGATTTCCATAGTCTAGCTGCGGATGCAAAGCGGCTCTATAAATTTTCCTCGAGGGCCTCGGCGTTTCGCAACGGCCGACTCTGAGCCGCGAGCGCGTCGTCGGGCACCGGTGGAAGGCATCGCCGTCGGCTCTGCGCAATCGAGGAGCGACGGGGGGAAAAGTGGTATAGCCGGTAACTAGTTTTTCCCCGTAACTGTGCGAGTGTGTGGCAAGCGACAGTGGGTATGGACCAATGGCCGGCAAGTGGCACGAGGCAATCCACCGTCCCGGCGTAACAGTTCACGCGATCCGGGCCTCCACCGATCCCATCCTCTCGCGCTCCGAGCCTCGGCGCTTTTCCCGACACATGGGGCCCCTCAGAAACGAGTGTCCGATCGCCGCAAGTGGACATGAGCGCACTTATCATTCACGTCTGGTACGCAGGATTATTGCCGCGGAAGACACGGGGAGGAAGCGGGCGCCGAGGCTGTGACCTTTGACCGGTTGCTCGGGCGGGACTCCTGGTGACTCGCGGCGCTCGCTTCCTCCTCGCCGTTAAAGCGCTGACGCACGCGCTGCAGCAAAATGTGCATTTTTTATTCGCGTGCAGTGACGGCTGGTCTTGATAATGATGCCGCGTTTAAGTGACTCGTCGTTCGTCGTAGGTAATGAGTGAGACGCCGCGTGCGCGCGCCGCTAATATCCAAGAAGCGTCGCGGAGTTTATTGGAATAACGCAGCTTGCGTCGAGTGACTCAGAGGATGTTTTTCCGGCTCAGTGCTGTCTTATCGTTTTATCGGCCAGGGTGTGCATAGCAAGCGGATTCTTTTGGGATTAGCAGTGACGACTCAGGCAATCAACACCCGGCTGTTCAAAGCAATTTTTTACTCCTTCCTTTTTCTAGCTCGATGAGATTTTTTACATAATTCAAAATGGCAACTCTGATCGATCGGACTCTTAATGGTATCGCTTTATACACTGTGGCATAACGCGTGTAGTGATTAGCAGAGTCGTTAGAATTCTGATTATCGTACTCGCTGTCCTTTAGCCAATCAATAATTTGAACGAGTAATTTGAAAATTAACAGTCGATAAATAATAAACTATTCTTTCAATTAGAAGGATAGCTGATATCGCGAAATGAAAGAAGTCTAATCCAAAAAAGGATGCGATCCACGGTCCGAGTGTTAATTGCATTCGAATGTTATTCACATTCCACGTAAATTCTTATATTAAAGCTCCCGTACCATGCTTCTGAAATATCATCTCCTGATAAAATTGAGAAAATTGCTCCTTCTGCTGAAAATCAAAGCAAAAAATAAAACTTAATTCAAATAACTTTAGGAAATATTCGAGGTATTTTGAAAATTTACGCAAATCTTAGATTAAAGGAACATTAGTACTGGCTGATTGAAATGCATAGTTCTCTTATATACAAGTACTTATTTGCGTAAATTAAAAATAGCCAAGTGGAGTATTTTTTCGTTTAAACATAATTATTAAAGGGCAGAGGAGAGGAGCGCGGCATTTCAACAAAATGATTGTAGACATAAAAGTAAAGTTGTAGGTTCTCTAAATGGAATTCAACAAAAATACCTCTTGAGCTGAAACAGAGAAAAGACAAAAAAGGTCTCAGTGTAATAATGTAAGCTATGCGGCACCCGTGACGATAAAACAGGAGTGAAATGTTAGCGCGGCAAGTGGATTCCGTAGTAGCCATTTAATGTTGTGTAAACTTTTGCGAAATCAGCTCTCATAGCGCGGGACGAGCTGCGGACGGTCCTTGCGAAAAAATGAAAGGCGACATAATCCTTATACTCGCAATTCAGATTTAGCGTAGCTTTTTAGAGGCTTCCTTTTTTGCTTTTCTTTTTACTGACTTTTTAATCAGCCAGCCGTTTCATTATTCGCAATGAATCCGTTGAAAATCTGAACGGATCGAGTCAGCGAGTTTTTATAGAAAAACGCACCGTGTAATTGGTATTATTTATGTTTCGCCTGAATATAGGTGATCATGAATGCTGACGCGTTAGGCATGCAATTTGAACTTCCCACTTTTCTTGGTTTCGTTTCAATATAACAAAAGACATGTAGAGTATTCCAACGTTAAATTTTATCGAAATGGTTCTTTAGATCTTTAAGGCTAACTAAATGAATATTTTATTTTTTACTGCACCACGCCAAGTTTAACGCGATAAAATGTTAAGTAAGTTTAATTATAGAACTGTACAAGTTGTAGAATGGTAAGTGTGTATAAATCTTTTAAAGAACTCTAAAAGCAATATTATTAAATTGGTAACTGGTTCTGATAAACTAGATTATAAAGTATATGCTTATGAATTTCAGAAGTGGCATTTAACATTTTTAGAAGTTTATCTAAAACTCGTGTAAGAATATATTACTTTTAATTATTCTCAAATAATTGGTCGTTTTATCATTATATACATTCGTAACAGATTAGCTAGTGTTAAACTCTTTTTGGTGAATTTAATTGAATTTTTCAATTAAAAAAATATTCAAATTATGTTTAATTACGAATGTTTTTTTAATTTTTTGTAGATTAACAGGAACTATACTCATCAATCAACGAATTTAATTAGACATACGAGTTTATTAATTTTTTCGCTAATAATCAGTTACACAAAAACAGAATTATCATACAGAATTATATAGTCAATTTTGTATATAATCAATTTAAAAGAGACGGAATAACAGAAGTTACATTTAAAATATGTTTTTGTTTGTTACACTGCAAATAAGAAACAAAATAATAGTCTAGAGTGATTTGCAGTCGGTAGATTTGTTACCGACAATATAAAAAACTGTAAAATATAAATATTAAACATGTCTGTGTTTGCGTAGTGTTAAACGGAAAAATACATTGCAAATTAGTATTAATTGGAAGTAATTTTACTTTATACATGTAAGCGATCTTTTAAATAATCCTTTGATATTTTACTACAAAAATAAAATTTAAATTATTACGATTTATTATTACGATAAAAACAAAATTTTTTATTACGTAAAGTTGTTGAAAAAAGTAACATTATTATAAGGACAACGTATGTGTTTAAACTTATCACGTTGTTTAATAGATAATATCTTTAACGAAATCAAATCAATATATTGTCTGCTAGAAGAACTGGAAAATTGACCAGATGCCGTTAAAATTGTAATACCACTTAATTATAAATATCAGTTTAATCAAACAGAAAAGCTATTCGAGAATAATCAGATTAATTAAAAATCGTCTGAATTGCAACATGAAATCTTTGAACGCATGCATTTTCATCAGCTCGATCATTATTCACTTTTGCAGCATTGTCTAAAGCTATAAATCAGTATTTTCAGCAGCAATACAACTAAGACAGTTATTATTTTGAAATTCTAGCAGGAGTAATACAAGCCTCGCGAAACATCTACGAGATAAAATTTTAAGAAAGTAAACAAATATTCTCTACTGCCGCCGAGTCTCACTCCCGTGCACAAAAAGTCGTTTAAAATTAATTGCATATATTGAAACACTAATAGTACTCAATTACTCGATTTGTATTATGAAATTCAGCACGCATACGTAAATGCATAATCAAAGTTTCAACAAGGCTCGTATTTTGTATTACACGGGTCTTTAAATTTACATAAAATTTACAACTTTTCAGTTTATAACAGATTACACTCAGGGTTTTTATTTTTTTTAAACGCGCACTATTAAATACGAATCCGCGGAGTCGCGCATTACAGAACATCGTCGTAAAGAAAACGAGTGCACGGCGAAATGAGCGGATTTAAAAGAAAAAACAACAGAAAAAAGCCTCGGATGCGCGTCTAAAATGTAAAATTATTTTACAGCTGTATTTTATTAACAAATAATTGCAAGCAATAAAGAAAAGCGAAAGTTCTAAGCGGCTCGTCTGTCCAAAAGGCAAGAGCCGCAATTTTCCAAGCGATTTCTCAATCCTCGGATCCGAAGAACGGCGCAGACGCGAGATATGCTCAGGACTCGGGAGCTGCGAGACCGATTAGCCGATAACGATAATTAACCTCCCGTAAAGAGTCTAACGATCATCAACTTGCTCTTCTTTATTTGCAGCCTGGCGGCGACAATCACGGGATCGGCGCTCGCCGTCTTACGTGAGTACCATGAAGCACTGCTGGGCCCGAGCAGCAGCGCCTGGGCCCCACTCGAGGCTCCAAACCAGGGCTTTAACGATAACCAAGACGACAAGCTCGCCCTGGTACCGCTTGCGTTACACCTCACACTCCTCATCGTCGACACCGCGCTTCAGAGCTTTGCCATATTATACCTGTTCTTCTTTCATGTCTTCATCCTCGTCTTCGTAGCCTTTTTTCTGCACGCATTTGTCGACTGATCGACCGGGAGCGAACGGCGACGGCGCAGCCTTCGACCATCGTCCCATGATCCACGCGACTTTTCTCGGCTTGCTTATCATTTTTTAATTATCGCACTTGTATTTTCAAAATTGCTATTATTATTATTATTATTATTCTTATTAATACAATCTTTTTCGACGAGAGACTGACTTTGCAATTTTATCTTTGTATCGTTAATACAGTTTTACGTAACATTTTCACTATCGACTTTTGATTGTTCCGTGTCATGTTCATCGTAGAGCATCGCGAAAACGAAAAAACGGTCGGGGCAAATAAAAAACGCTACGAAACTTGACTGATGTGAGTGTGATGTTTAATATGTGGAGTGAAGCCTAAAACTAATTATTGTTTATAGCGATGCTCGAAATATCTATGTTTGCATTGGTACTTATCTCGTGGAGCAGTTTAAAGTTGCGAAATGTCATTCGGGTTTTTCAGTTGCTTCGATCTTTCGAGATAAGTAAATTAACGTAACAGCCAAAGTATTAAACTAAAGTTTCGATGTGCGACTAATAAAAACTTTCTGAAATAATTCACTGTTTTCGTAAATATTATTCTCATTATCTGCAAACGCAAAATCAAGCTTTTGTAAAGAAAATTTCTAATAAAAGCGATCGATCCTTGAATTTTCTTTTGTTAAATCAAGCACAGTTCAGTACTAGGCGAGCCACGTAATTTTTATGTTAATTACTTTTTTTGTTAATAACGATTTGTAAAATAACAGCCTTTTAAATTTCCAAGCACTTTGCTTAACGCTGTAATTAAAAAAGGACAATTTTAATCCTAAGCAGCTAAAAATATCCCACTAATTATTTTGCAATTTCACACATCTTTAACCGTCAACTTCATTTTTGCTACACTCTCGATCACTTGTACTTTTTCATCCACGATCTTCACTTATTCTCAATATCATCTTGTCGCACAATTAATTCTTAGACTTGAAGCACAGTAGACACTTAGATCGTAGAGTTCACCCTCTTTGTTAACCGGTGTTTTCTATGAGCTCTTAAATAATCGAGCACACCCTTAGCGTACTATTTGAATGAATAATGAAAAGGGGCGCTTTACGTACAGCGCCTTATATAAAACCGTGCAAAAGGTCGGACCCCAACCTCAACGCCTGCATAACAAACTCTATCGAGAATCTGAGGGAAAAGTTGGCCGAAGGCATCCCGGAACTCGAGGCGCCGGCCATCGAACCCCTGAATCTGGATCAGATCAGACTCCTGCGAGGACCTTCCGGTGCTCGACTCGATATTAATGTCACCGGCCTCCAGGTACTGCATGAAATCCTCTTCTAGCCTCGAGGACTTTTTTCCTTTTAATTACAAAATTTTTCACAATTTTACGATCTCCCTTTTGAGTACGGCTTTGTTCGTAAAACCATGAATTCTCGCTTATTTTGATTACAAATGTAACTGAATGTAAAAAAAAATTTTTTTTTTTATGGAAACGTGAAATGATTTTATAAAATATTGTACAGCCGGATTTTCAGTAAGATGAAATCAAAATAAATATTCACATTTCTCAATATGTGCGTTTCGTGTTATGTGAGACGTTTTTCTCGTTTCTGCCGAAAAGCGAAATATCCATACTTTCTGAAACGACTCACTCGGACTAAATTTATTCCACTTTTTACAATAAGTTCATCTAGTAGATTTTTGTTTTCCAACCAAGTCACTTAAATATTTAATGGTGGAAACTTGTATTTTTAGGGAATACAACATTGCACGTTTCCTTACATTAACACATTAAAATCAAAATAAGATGTTTAAAGGTAAACCAATATGTTAAGAGTAATAATAAATATATGCATAAAATTCAGCTTTAAATACGAATAAAATGAGAAAAAAATATGTTTACTGATGTGGTAAAGTAAAAAAATAGAATTATACGTTCAAAAAGAAAAATAAATATTTAATAAATTGGTCAGAATTCAATCGGTTACATCAATTTCAATAATAAAACTGACTATTTTTTCGGTACGCTTTTGAATTGATTATATTTATTCATTTTAAATAAATAAAGCTACATCTTTTAAATAAAATAAATATTATGTGTGTAATAAAACTCGAAAAATGAATGCTTGCATCTGTACAGATCGATGAAAAGGAATTTATTTGCATTTCGAAAGAAGCATTAAATTTATTTTGATATTTATCATATTTTTATCATATTTATTTTTTTTAATAGATATATATAAATATTATGTTATTTGCATCGTTTTTTAAGGATGTGAATAGTATATGCAGTACATTGGCGGAGAGCAGGTCTTTCAAAATTTTCAAGTTTAATTGGAGATTATAGGAAATTTCTTCGTACTACGTGAAAATATTTTGTTCAGAATTAGTTTATTTCATAGATTTATTTTTAGAACAATGAAAAATTCTTAAAAATTTACTACAACAGATTTTACATTTTTGGAATAAAATTAACATAAAAGTGGATTGTTCTTGGAAAATTGACTCTTTTTAAGCTCACATTCCGAAAAAACCCTCGATATTTTAAAAATCTTTTTAGGTTTCTAATACAATAAAGTTCACTTTTAAAAATAGTTTTCACATATTAGCGGACTTTTCGCGATTACACTGTATACAATAATTTACACACAAGATTTGCACATGATATTAATACTGTTCGAATTTAAATAAATACATACGAGGTCGATTATAATTAATGACATAGTTACATAGTTAGATTCAGCATGTATTTGAAATTTGAAGAATATATTACATTACATTATCATTTTTTGTAAATGAGCTGGTTACTGTTTATTTTAAGATCTAAATCTTATTTGCGTATACAGATAATTTTTTCATAAATAATAATAACCAGACATAAATCTACTTTAATTCGTATAATTTTTTACTCTTTTAATAATGACATTGTAATTGTAATAATAAAGCAATATTTTAACTATAATTTTTTGTTTCGCATCAAATTGATAATCGAGTGGACTAACGAATGATATCGTAGTAGCTACACGATATCTACACAGTCAAACATTATTTGTTGAATTCAAATAATTTACATTCATTCGCTTGCTCAACAATTTTTACGTACAGTATGTAACATAATGCTTAATTAATTTACATTAAATTATTTAAAGTAGTTTCATACACAAAACATAAGAGGGGTTCAATAAAATTTTAATAAAAACGTTAAACTGATATTCTCTATCAAACATGTATAAAATATTTAAAGAATTGATAATCCGCGGGTTGAACATTTCATTTCGCTCATAATTTTTAAACTATAGTCACGGTAATACCAAAATTTATATAACTTGTTTTAAAAACTTTAAAGCTTAATAAATAGTAAGTTTTCTGAGCAAGTTATTGCATAATATACTTAAAAATTTAACTAAAATGTACATATCGATGTTTGCTCTCAATAAAAATCTGCAGTATGTTAGAAATCAAATATTCATGCAGAATTTAATAAACAAGTTTACTGATATATTGATTAGAATACCTTAAAAATGACGAATAACTAGCTTTGAAAATTCATTTGAAACAGTTTTCTTAATTCACGTATGAAATACTAAGCTTTATCTTTTAACGTGCAATTAAATGTAAATTAACAAATTTTACCAGTTTGATTTGCTAAAAAATTCTAGTTGATAAACTGCTTATAAACAATATTTATATATTTTTTAAATTACTTATATCAAGCATATATTCAAAACGAAAATTAATTCTGTTAAAAATTGTTGTGCACTTTTATAAATAAATAGAATAATTGGAAATAAAGGAGAGAATAAATAATTGTTTTAGAGGTATTTCCTAAATTTTTATTTTATTATGTATTCGTAATTTTTTAATATCTTTCCTAGAAAATAAGTTACTTAATAAGCTGCTTTAAAATATCACCATCCGGATATTCGAATAATTCTTAACAAATTTATTTCTTAATAATGTAAAAGATACAATGATTTTTAATTATAATAAAAATTGTAAATTTAATATAAATATTTACTAAACGTGAAATTTTAATAAGTCCATGAACACTGTTTTTCTTAATTCTTGTTTGACCGTTCAAGTTTCGTTTCATACAACAACAAAAAATACACAAAGCAGTAGTACGTGTATATATTAAATCGGTCTAGTATTATTTTTAACCTGATTCGTGCAATATACTATACATAAATATGTAGCTAACATTTAAAAATCAAAGATAATTGAATCGATTGCATTTCACGATTCATAAGAATTTATTTATGTAAAAGGATGCTTGAATTTTATTTTGATCGAGGTAAAATAATCCAATTGCCAAGCTAAAATAAACGAATGTTTAATCAATTACGAGTAAGTGGAATCAATACGTATCAGTTTGAATAAAGTTGAACGAAGGCCTTTATCAGTAATAAATTATTTCACTTGAAGTTAAAATCGTTAATTGCCACGGGAATTTACAAAAGATACAGATTAATGAATCGTTTAATATGTATTTCATCTGCAGGTTTTCGGTCCGTCGACGTTTAAAATAACAGACTTGAACGTGGATGTCGACGATGTTACGTTCACGTTTAAAGTCGGCTTCAGCAAGTTGCAGTTCAAGGGAAAGTACGCGATCGATGCAAGGCTATTGCTGCTCAGGCTTGCCGGAAGCGGAGATCTTACCGGAAATTTTAGTGAGATATTATTCGTTTCGCTTGCCTCCTGAGTTTTCACGCATATTTTGAGTTTTCGTTGATAATGCACTTTCACGTTACTGCATTTTATCGATACGCGTTTGTTCACATGTGACGTGCTTAGCTTCTTATAATGCAGTGGAAAATTTGCAACTTATTTACACGTCATTACGCTTGACTATATATTAACAGCCTATATTGCAGTATTAATTGTAATACGCGAAGGTTTTCGCTTCATTCGGAAAATGAAAACTGTTGAAACTGAAAGATCTATGAAAAACGAATTATTACGATCTACTTTATTAAATTTACGCGCGCATACACGTATAAAGAAAAAAAATTAACGACTTCAGAATTTCAGTATTCAAAGCGAATAAAAGTAAAATACAGAGGAAACGCTAAAGATGCTTAAAAACAAATACAAAACCTCAAAGGCGAATTCGAAAGTGAATATAAAATTTTTGTTTTAGCCGGGTATGAGTCAGACGTGGTATTACGTGCTCGAAAGGTCTACAGAAATAACGATGTTTATTTAAACTTTGAGAAAATGAAGTTGGCCATTACAATCGGCTCAGCTAAGGTGTATCTTAGCAACCTTTTTGGAGGGGATCCAATTCTTGGTAAATAAAAAAATTTAATTGTTTCCTTTTCATTTCATTTAGATCATTAGCATTTTTGCATTCTTCAATAATGTTAACTAGAATTTTTACGATCCATCGAGACAAATGACCCAGCGGCTCTTACCCTGCACGTTTAAATGAGATAATTAATTTTAATAGTAATATAATTTTAACCTAAAAACATGCGTTCGTATTGTTTACTTTCGAAAATAGTGGTCAAGAATTGCTTTAACGAAATATCCATTTACTAAAAACTAAAGCGAAAATTGTTTTATGTATTGTTTGACAAGTCGAAAGCGCAGTTGTTTTATTTCTTTTTTCACAATACAACTGCAAATTGAAAATTAGATTTAGCGAAGCTTAAAAGTAAGCAATGGCGTCTACCAATGGTGGTAGAATTCATGGAAGAGCTAGAATACTTTTATTATTAGTAAGTAGCACGAATCATTGAATACTTTAACGTATCGATTAAAATCGACAAGAAATAGTTTTCTTAACAGATGCAGTGTATTTAAATAATTCCTAAGAAAATCGCTCAATACTCAGGTCACGAAGACGCGTTGATGCAATTTGATTGATCGAGGTCTAGGCTCTATCGCTATAGATCTACTGATAATTTTTTTCTTATTATTATAGTAAATCAACTCCTATTTTCTTAAATTTTTTTCAACTCGATCTATGTAAATTAAAAGTACATCAATAAGTTGCGAACGACACTTGCAGTTTTTAAATACCATCGTATGATGTTAATGAAACAAATAATTTTTCCCATATTTACATTATTAATTCAATTAATTAATTCACAGTATTTTTAGAAATGCCTGATTAAAAAATTCTACTTTTTGTATAAATTAGAAAATTAAAAAATTCGCTAAGGTTGATTAAATATTATTAAATCTTTAGTATAAGATACTATTATTGTATCTTACTATTATAAGATATATTTCAAATAAAACGAAATTTCAATTTAATAAATTAGCATTGATAATTAATTTTAAAACATTTTCTCAGAGAGTATAGAAAATATAATCTGATTATTAACGATACAATGTAAATAAAATATCTAAAACGAGTAATTTTACAAACTAAATTACTTTTTCAAATAAAACTAAAAATAATTCAACCTCGAGATAATCAAGAAAAATATTAATAAATTAACGGAAATAGTTATAAAATACTCTAGTATTAAAAGAAAGATAAATCAGAAAATATTAAAGTGAAAATACTTTGTTGATTTTTTGGCTTATAATTTTATTATTTGTTTTAAATTTTTTTAAACTTTATTAGATACTGTAAGATCGAGTTGGCAAATAATTTTTCAAATACTAATTCTTAAAACACTTTTCAAATTTATCTTAGTGAAAAAACGAATTTGTTATTAACATATGACATTCATTATTATGAGTAATTGATACTTATACTTTTAAATTAAATTTCAATTTAATAAATTAGCATCGATAATTAATTTTAAAACATTTTCTCAGAGAGTATAGAAAATATAATCCGATTATTAACGATACAATGTAAATAAAATATCTAAAACGAGTAATTTTAGAAACTAAATTAATTTTACGTTAAAAGTTTTAGATTGGTAAGATATAGGTGAAATAAATCAAATAGATATAAATTAGACTACGTTGATTAGACAGCAAAAACAATTTCGACCAAGGCAATTTGACAGATTCGTTTATAAACGTCGAGTTGCATGTGAATATCAGCGTAAAAAAATATTTTTTGGTAATCTAATAAATGCCAAAAATTCCATATTATTGAAAGCTTTAAAAATCGCTTCAAATATTTTAAAAACACTTTAAATATTTGCAGGTTCAGATAGATTCATCTAATTTTTCGCTCGGATTTATAAGCGACAGCTTGACATCATGTATTGTAACACGTGTTGTAGAAAAATTTGTTTTTTAGGTCCTGCCAGCAATGAAGTATTAAATGCCAACAGTGCAATATTCCTGGATGAGCTTAGACCAGTTATGGAAACTTCTCTCTCCGACCTCTTTACGAACGTCGCTAACAAAATCACGTCATCGTTTACCTACGACGAATTGTTCCCCAAAGATTAGAAGCGATCTTACACATAAGAATCAGTTGTCGAATTTCATTGAAAATCATTCGTTTGCATAACATTTATTTGTAAGAGAACTTTGTTATCGGTGCACTACCTCAACAATGTTAGTTGTAAAAATGCATAACAAGATGGGGCTGAGATATTATAATAAAAACATGTATTGAGAGTAATAATTAAATCACATTTATTTAGTACGTTGTTTAATATAAGCGGTTTTCGTCAGTTTTGTTGACGTTTTTACATGACGAAAGCCGTTACTTATTTACATATCAGTATAAAAAATTCCTTATCGGTAACGGATTTTTTGTACACAATCATATTTGTAAAAAAGAAAATAACAAAACAAAATAAATTCGTTGCGGCGAGGATGAAAAAACCTCTCGGTAATATTTCAATTCCATACGTCACACAATACACAAACGCTCAACAATAATTAAAGAATTAAAGCATATGTTCTTTTGTAACAGATTCACGTACAATTATTATTTAATACTAATAAATAAGCTTCTTCCCGTATCACCAGATTTTTTTTTGTTTTTATCTTCATACGCTGTCTTGGTCTTTATAAAATAAATACAATTCTTTAAAAAATGTTGCAATAATAACCGAGATAACAAATGGAGTCGAAATGTCGCAAAATTAATTCGGGACTAATTCGTCTTTGGTGAAAGCACTGAGTGCCCTGGCAGTTAAAGCTCTGCTGACAGTTGCTGCGGTGTCTTCGATGATTGGACTTGCGATATCCAGGACCACCCTTGGATTGGAATTGAAGAACGTCGCTGCTGTTTCGGCTGAAAGCACCAAAAGGTAAAATTAGCTTTAAAGCTCTAATCTTTGTCTAGTCGATTTCGCAGTGCTGAATATTGGAAGCAGGAATTAGCGCTTCGTTTATTACGAATTCAATTATATATATATATATATATATATTCAATTATTACGAATTGTTGCAGAAAGAAGATATGTCTCTTGTCATTGGTTAAGTATGTTTTTCCGATTACGGCGTGTGACAAACGCTTCCGATCACGAAAGCTTTGCGTGGAAATCAAAAGATGCCGTAACGATAGCCAATCGCATGATAACTCACCTGCCAAAGTATGAGAGCGAGGTGCTTTTAGTTTGATATTTCCATCGCCAACACGGATTTTCGTCTGGAGATTATCGATTTCGATTCGCGGAACGCCATTCTTATCGACCACTTCCTTTCCTTTGGCGTTTACTCGAACTTCCGTATTTGCTGGAAAATAAAAATCGGCCGTTGAAGCATTACCAATTTGATATCTGCCTATTACTTACAAACAATATTTATATTTTAATCCTTGCAACGAGGAGTGATATTATCGAATAATAACGAGGGATTGTCATTAACCGAAATTTTTTGCTGAAAATATGAACAGAAAATTTACTCGTAATTATGCACTGACAATTATATATTATTATATAGATGAAAAATAATTGAGAATGGCGGAGAATATTGTTCAAGGATTAATATTGTTATTATTAATCTTGGTTCATTTTAAAAACTAGAAAGTTAATCACAGCATTGGTATATAATTGCACCTTATTTTTCATTTTTTCGTGCCAATATAAGATATTTATAAATAATTTATATTTTAAAGTGCACTTGGATATTTTATTTTTATTTTACTATTTTCTTACTTCCCATTTCAGTTCTTGCTTCGATTAACTTACTTTGCACAATCTAATCCGCGTTGCTGCTGTATTAAGAGAGATATAAAAGTCGTTTATTCAGAAATTATGTAATAATGTTCTGCTCGCGCTTATCTGTTTGAATGCCTTTTACGAGTCCGAGGAATCCATCCATATAAAGCAAAATGTTTGTCTTTCAAAAGACAATTTATAATGCAATCAAAAATTTGAAATCGATGAAATTGAATTCTTAACTAATGAATAATATTTATGCACTTGAAGTTGCAGAATGAGTTTCGTACATAACTTGCATGTTATTTAATCATGTTTGACTTGTTTAGCGCGATTTTGCACTTTCGCTAGGATTCTGTATCAGTGTCATTTCAGTTTCTTGAGCAAAAAATCATCTAACGAACACGCATGCATCGGCTTTTTTGCGATTGAAAACGCGTATGAATTGCAATATCGAACTTTCGAATATCGAGATATTAAGAATAATTTTTTTGCCCAGGCAGAAAAAAGTGACGCGGGTTATTAACGCGATCGCACGTGCGAACGAATGGCAAATAAAATTGAGATCGGAAAACTCTGCTTACTGAAGTTTCCCTTAAAATTGCCAGCACCGCTAAGAGGCAGTAAAAGCAGTCGTCCTTGAACGTCGTAATTCCCTTTAACGTGCACATAGGGGATCTGTACTTTGATGTAGACGGTGAGCTCCTTCGGATCGGCGTTCAAGTCGTCCACCAAGTAGTTCGAGCCCCCGAAGACCTGGATATTGCTCATATTGGCTTTAATTTTGAGGGCTTCGAGATTGCGGTCGACGGTGAGCGAAGGCAGTAGCAACGGATCGAGGGCTGGTAATTTCATAGCCGGTATCCCTTTGGCCAAGAAGGGCGTCAGCGTCTCCAGTTGCTTCAAGATGCATTGGTTGTACTGGACCGGTTCCAAGGAGCGCTGACATACCGTCACACCAGGTGCTGGAATATTTTCACGTTTCAGAATTACGTACGCGTGGAGAACGTCAGCGTCATTTCGATTTCTCGCTTTTTAAGTAATTTTGAATACATCATTTGGAGAATAAATGTAATTCCGATAAATTATACCCGTTTAAAGCGATTCCACGCGACGCCATTCAAGTTCTTAAAAAAAAAAAAAGAACAACAACAATAACAAAAACAAAACACCTCTGTGTTATTGACAAGTCATGATTAAAACTTTTTCTACGCTGTAAACGCTGTGTTACTTGCAATTATTCACGACTAAAACTTTAAAAAATATAAGTAATTTATGTCTGCGGTGTGAAATGTTTTCATGTTTCGTTTAGTAATATGCGTAATAGATAATTATTTAGGTTTCATAATAATTAAAGAGGATAATCGAGATTTAAAATGCTCAAGTGTTGGTGCACCTTTGTTGGATTGGATGCGCAAATAGAATTGAACAGAACACGTTTTCGTTCAGTGCGTGGAAAGTTGAGACAGAATGCGAAAAGAGAAGGGCAGATATTTAACATTGATTTTTCACGCATCTAGTAAAAATGAGTTTCCTTCACCCGTGGATCAATTTTCTCCGCGACTGATACCAATTAAAATAATGACATTCGCACAGCCAATTAAAAGTCCTTTCCTCGCACACGAAACACAGACACACGCACGCACGCGATACTCGTGCTGTGCGAAAAATCTTTCCCATTTTCCCCTTTCCCATCACAGCTACTCCTCCTACACCGTCAGGGTTGCGCAAGTCGCGCGAAAAATATCATCAGCCGTCGCAGCTGGCAGGTGCGAAAAAGACGGCGACGGCGCTTGTCGGTGTGAATCGATCGGAAATCGAAATCGAAAGCGCGTAGAAAGTGAAGTGGCCGTGCGCACGCGAGCGTGCCATTTTCTTATATCGCGCTCAGCCTGTGTCGGTCCATCGATTATCGAAATTTTACGATTCACTTTGCAGTCGAGTCGAGCCTCGCTTTAGAAAGCAATTGTAAATTATTAGCCGAGCGTTAATTGTTAACCATCTTGGTGCTCCTGTCTTTTTATTCGGCGAGGAGAAAACGTCGCTGCAACGGGAAAATATGTCTGCGCATGCCGGCTTTGGATTTATGTGCCGGAGTTGAATTACTAAGCTGCGCGCGCAGAAACTTTGAGCCGGCCTGTCGAGTTAGTCTAATTAGTTATCCGTGTAAGAGAGCGCTCGGTTCCTCGCAACTGCGATTGTTGCAATCGTCGAGCTTCCGGTACACGTAATTTCGAAAAAGGCCCACCGATCTCGCACTTACTTACCTCTAGGCCTGGTTACCATTCGCACGATCCGCCGCGCTAATCATCCCCTAAAAGCGCGAGCTAAGCGGCCGCGAGCGCACCAGGAGGCGTCGGAGCAGGCCTAAAGAATGGTAAAAGCACACTCACGCAGCTTGGCGACGGTGTCCTGGGCGAGGCAGAGCAGAGCTGCCAATCCGAGGTAGCCGATCATGGCGACGGGGTCGAGGCGGCTTCGTTGGAGAGCTTCGTTGCGGTCGGCCACTGATGCACCAGGTGTCTGCACGCGCCGCAATTAACGCGCACTCTCGACACGAACAGTGCGTGCGCCGGTCCCTACGCCGGCGTATATATATAAACTAAAGGTGCACTTTCTCCGGGATGACGCCGAGGAGGAGTGGACCCCACTCGGCGGCACGCGGCCCCGTCGGTGCCTAGTCGAGCCTTCCTTTTTTTATTTTTCCCGCGGCTTCAACGCTCGATGATTTACGCGGATCATTGTCGCGATTTACGACTTTCGCCTCGCACCTCGCGCCTCCCTTCGTCCGGTGCTCGCCGATCGATGCCCCGGACTCGTCGAGGAGCCGCGCCAGGGCGCGCGGGCACTATCTTTCCATTTCCATCGTTTCACGCTAACGCGACTCTTTTGAAAAAGAACTTTTGTTGTTCGCGTGTACGCGCGAGCTTGACTTTTTGTTGCTCGCGACGCTTTCGAGCAAATCTTTACAAAAGCCTCTTGCCGGCAATGAAAAGCAAAACGAGTCGCAATTCACGCAGCGTACAAGCGAGTTCAAAGAGATTTTTACATAATGTTTTACGTAACTGTTCATCGTTCGTGGATGTGCACGCGCGCCCAATGGGCAATCGCTGGTATAGATTCAAGGATAATTTTCTTATAAATGACAAATTCGTTGTAATATTAAGGCTTGTTTAATCATTGTTTCGTAATACATTCGTGTAAAAATAGGACGTCGATTTATTAAAACGATGTCGGGAAAATAATTATGTAATTTATTACAATTTCAACATGAGAAACATCGGACGATATTTATAGCAACATTCGTGTGAAAATATGGGCTAAAATGTATGAACAAATATGAATAAACACGCGTGGAAGCAGCTGATCGGGGCGGATTAGCAGCTACCTAGAGAGTCCTGAGGGTAACTACAAAATAAATAATGAAGAAACAAAAAATTAAAAAATAAACAATTAAAAAAGTGCGTCGTCTGGATTGCTCAGCTTCCCAGTCACACTCTCGAGACCGTCGGCAGATTTTTGTACATTTTGTAGACCATGGCTTCGGCGCTTCCCTCGTTAAGGGCTCTGCTCGCCAAGTCGTCGGCCACCATAGCGGCGACCGCTTCGGCAGCCATCAGACCTGGAAAAGAAAGTCATTGGACGCTTGTATGGAGCTCTGGGCGATAATTTTAATTGTAGGTTAAGCTCTTGAAAGAAGAGGAAAAACACGCTTGCGCAGTGAAATCCACGTGCGCGCCGTGAAATCTTACACACGTCCGTCGTAATGGCAAGTGCGATACGTTACAAAAGCCTAAGTAAAAAGAACGAGATCCCGTCAGTTTTATGGCATGGCATTGTGGATTTAATTTTTGCCGCGTTAATTAACTTTGTTGTAAAACGATTTATCTTAGCATTTACCGCTAATTAGTTTATACTAGTCAACGCCGTGTGATTCATTCTTGTCTTTTTGCAATAACAAGTTTCTTTAATAATACGATATTGTAAAATTTATGCCGGATTACGAAAACATGGATTATTAACTGGAAATTCCCTCTGGCGAGTTCAACGAATTCCTCGGTCGATGGTGGCACTTTCTTAAAAAGACTTGCGCAGTATACAAAACGATCTTTTTCCTCGCGTGTAAAAGTTATTTGCGGAAATTACAGGTGAAAACGTTTATCAATTTATGTGCGACTACGCGGAGGCCAAATTTTTATAGTATTTTCTAGAGAATTTTGCGGGTCGAGACGAGTCTTTCATCAACGACTCGTTCGACTTATTGTTTATTCGTTCTTGCATTACGCGGAAAACCAAAGTGTAACGCGTAACGTGAACTCGCGTATTTTAGACCGACTGCTTACATAATTTCGCTATCAAGTAGTGCACCTGCAATGAGAATATCGACTAAAGTATACGTCTGCGAATTAAGTATGTAGAACTGCGCCGGGACTAGTTCGAATCCTCTTATTTATTCCTCGTATATATTTTAGATGATTCGAGGCTCTTTTTTTAATGTTGACTTTCTTAAAACAAAATTCCCTTAATTTATCACTGTTTTATAATACAAAATAAAGCTTTGCGTAACGGTAATTGCACGTTGTATGCGTTGTTTCTCCGAAACTACAGCTAAGAATAATTTTATACGCGAGCTGAAAATCGATATTAATTGCGGAATATTTTGAATTTTGACTAGTTATTTAATTGTCTCGAAAGAAATATTCTCCAGATCCGTGAAATTGTTTTCCACCAAGCCAATACTGTATTTAAGGATTTGAAAATACCGCACGCTTTTTAATACTAGCGTTGTTCGCGAAAATAAAAACAAAAAGTTGAGATAAATCGCCAAAAATCTTTCGCAATGGAGGCAATTATATTATTAAGAAAGAAAATTACCGTGAGCTAAAATTACGTCTACTGGTCCTTTTTCGTCCATACCCTCGAGTTTGATATTACGATCCTTAGAAGTAAGTTTCGCTCGGGCTGCTCGCACAACCATTGTTTCGTTGTTTACCTTCTTCAGCTCGACCGTGAAATCGGCAATCAAGTCAGCTAAAATTAAACGAAGAAGAATTTTTTAATAGACATTCATTATTGCCGTGTTACGGTAACAGTACAAAAGCATCGGTATCGTTTTGTTCCCAAGATATTGAGACTATGTTAATTTCTAATGTTAATTTCAACAATGCGAACGAGAAATTCAAGAACATAGTGATTAATCGTAGAAAATGAAGGATAATTTGATAATGAAATTAATTGACTTGCTTTATGATCGATTCGGTTACAGGAAAAATGAGCATCAATTTATGACATGCAAATGCATCGCCGTTGTTAAAAAATGATAATGCACGTATTAAATATTAAAAGACAACAGGAGAGAGAGAGAGAGAGATGATCTAGTTTAGTAGTGTTAAAAACGAGCAAAGCAGCTGTTAATACTAAGTCATTTAATTTTACGAACGTCGTAAAAGCGTGCAGGAAAATTTATCGACAAGCTTTTTGTGG
Source organism: Platyscapa corneri (assembly GCA_018907185.1). NCBI lineage: Eukaryota > Metazoa > Arthropoda > Insecta > Hymenoptera > Agaonidae > Platyscapa > Platyscapa corneri. Next base: position 1,696,784 of record JACCHW010000019.1, on the reverse strand, counting down.
CGTGCAAAACGCATTTTTAATTATGAGAAAAAAGATGATTCTCCAACTGCATAAAAAAAGGTCTGCGGATACAAAGCGGAGAGCAGAGAAAACAGCACGAGAAATTCCGAATGAAATGTCGACTGTTGAAAAGCGAAAAGTCAAAGATGCCAGTAAAATGTAAAATGACGGCCAGCTCATGAAATGCAGGGCATGATCGCGAGTCTGCGGGTCGCCTTTGGTTTTCTCGACCAAAAAAAAGCCGAGCCCTTGAGGGTGTTTTAGCGCCTAGACGGCCAGGCATTATTGCACAAGCGGCCGAGCTCCTGTAAATTTCTTACTGAAGTTTCCGGTGAGAAGACCGTTGCCGCGCAGCAGCTGCTTTCCGACTTTTCCCGTGAGCGCATAATTCGACTTGACGCTCAGCATTGGCACGCGAATTCTCACAACCACGTGCATCACGTCCTCCTGAAGCGAAGAAACAGGCAACGTAAAGAAAAACGGCTTTAATTACCGGAGCGTAGCGTTTTCGCTTCCATCCGTCTTTCCCGTTCGCTCGTCGATATTTTGCAACTCCAGAGCTCGAGGTTTCTTTTTATTTACGCCGAAGGAAAAACAACGCGCAAGAGCGTTGCAAAAACCTCCGGCGCTCGCGTCTTCTTGTGGCGCAAACCGAGCGCAGGAGTTGCTTCGACTGGAACTGAGCGAAAGACGAAGGGAAACGCGCTTATATGGGAAGTTCCCATCTCGACTCGTCGGTGCAGCTGCAGTACCTCGTCCTTGTCATCGGCGTGCTGTCGCTTCGTTCGCGAGAGCGTCTCGTTCGACGCGCTGCTGTTCTTGGAGTCGCCGAAATGATATATCAGCTCTATGCCCTCCTCGAAGTAGCCCTGGTTCTCCTGGTACTCTTTAGCGTACCGGATCAGATCCATGATCCTCTTGGACTCCGCTGCCACTCTCACAGCGTCGTTCCGCTTCCTCAGAGATTCCCCTTCGGTGAAGTTGTGAATAATGTAGCGCTGGTTTGCGCGCAAGTCCTGCGAACACAAAGACGTTCTACGTATCAAAAAAGCATTGCTTAACCGGGTTTTTAAGCTCGAAGATACTGTTTCCAAGAAGGAGTTGTGCTCGAAAAAACTCCTGATACCTTAACGATTTCGGCAATTCCGTATGTCCGCGGGTCATCGACTGGGGCCAGTTTCAAATTTTCAGCTTTAGGTTCGTCTGCCGGCATTTTTTTACTCGCGTATACGATATCGACGTAACCAGGTTGTTTCTCCAATCGAACCATTGGAAATTTGTGCGGGTAGGCTTCCTGAGTGTTCGATGAAGTGGTTGATTCCGCGTATCCGTGTCTCGAAGTTGCTTGATATCTTACTTGGTCGTGCTCCTGTTTACTGTTGCATAAACGTGTAGAAATTAATGAACATTTAAAGCTTGATTTTAAAACGCAATCTTTTGTTTTAATTTTCAAATTATTTCTTCACCGATTCCATATTACATTCTATTATTAAATTAATTTGCATTAACGTCTTATCATTAAACATTATAATTGAAATTAATTTTGAATAATATTATCGACAATTTTTTTTTAAAAAACGAAACACTCGAAAATTTATAATTTTAAGGAAAATTTTCCGATGCAAGTCAAATTGGCCGAATTAAATCAGACGCTTAGATAAATAAACTAAAATAAATGCAAACGAGAAATTTCGAAAATAATTCTTTTAACGTTCATTTTCGACAGAGAACTAAACATGTGATTGGGTACAAATATTTGTGCAATTGAATATTTTTACAAACATTATAAAGTGTCACGAGTTCACAATTGTATAATGAAAATATTTTTCAAAAAATCGAAAAATTATTTTTGCTATTGAAATTTTACTTTTAAATCAATATGATTTATTTATTAAACATCGAGGTGTAGTGATTTAGTTATTCCAATCTGTTGTACAATACTGAATTTTCGTACCTGTATTGAGGTTCAACCGTTGTTGGCCGATTCCTAAATCCGCTGAAATACACTGGATGCTGATACGGACGCCTTTCGTGGGGTCCGTAACCAAAACGGAACACTGGAGTAACAGGATCGCCACTGTGGCTTTCCACAGGGCCACGAGTGTTTCGCGAATCATCCGAGTAACTGATCCCGAAATGACCTTTTCTGAAGGAAAATTGATTCGGCCGCTCTCCGTTCGATGTTTCAGCAGAAAAACCAGGTCCTTCGAATTGCACCTTCATTGCGGAATTCGCGGTTGTCGATTCAACATCAGCATGATCAGCATTATAGCGCTGATCTATGGAAAATCCAGTTTGCGCTGTTGTTGTTTCGCTGGGCGCTAATTGTATTTGTTGGGATGAGTAGCTTACAGCTTCTTTTCTGGCATTGGACTCTTGGTAAAGTCTACAGGCGCCTACGCACGGTTGGTAATTTTCATCTTGGGCTTGAGGTTTTGGAGATGAATTTTTGTAACTGTGAGAGTAGACTACGTGTAGATGCTCTGAATTTTTTGGTGCTCCCTGCCGAATTTTCAAAAAAGGTTAAGATCTTTTCCACTCGTACGTACTATGTATATCTGCTTGGTTTGACTGAGAATTAATAAAAAATTTTTATCCGTAAGAATTTATAAAATTTTGCACCTGTTTTGTACGTGAAAAATTGCCTTTATTTTTATTGAAAATTAACTATCGCCATTATTTGCTGATAACTTTTATTTTTTCTTTTAGTATAAAAAACGACTACTATTCTCCAATATATTTAGGCTTAGAGAACTGAAAAAATATATTGCTAAATCAATCGATTTTGTTTTTAAGTAAAATTAAATATTTTATCTATAGATTAAAAGCAAAACAAAGGCCCATTACGATACTTTTTTAAAACAATCATATGGTTTTATTTACATTACATCGATTTTTTCAAGCCTATTCAAGATGGTTGTCAATATCATTGACGATTGCATTAGTTGGCTCAGATTTTTCTTGCCTAATATTTGGTAATACTTTCGATAAAATTATCGCAAATGACAAAATTCAATTATATTCGTTATCCTCAGTATCGTGATTTATTTTAATAAAATAAATAGATCTACTAACGTTCATTGCGACTCTCATATCTCCATACATCGATTGATGTGTTTTGTTTTGCGTTTGTTGTTGTTGCTGCTGCTGCTGAACGGGACTTGCATAGAATTTTTGGGACTGAGACTCTTGGTTGCTCGCCTGAACGAGATCGTCTTCCTCGTGGACTCGCACGTGCATGGGATTGTACTCGACGACCTTATCTTCATCCTTATCCTTGCTCTTGGACTTGGGCTCCTTCACCAGTGTGTGGAATCTGTACCTAATAGAGTCGAGATCGCGCTGATCGTTGTAGCTTACGTAGCCAGCCTCGTGGTCGCTAAGGTTGGACTTTAGCCTTCCTCGCACAATGTACACGCTATCGATCGTCGAGGCGTTGAGTCCGGTGACTTCAAGGTTCCTCAAGATCACGCGGTAGCTCATGTTGCCCTCGGACTGATCGACCTTCACCACGGGCACGCGGAGAGGATCGAGTTTGCCGACCTTACGGTAGCCACCGTCGAGCAAGCGCGACCACACCGTCTGCGACATCTCTAGGAGCGAGGCGCTGCCCAGGGTGGCCAGCACCACGAGCATCAGCGTCACCCGCAGTGACGTCATTTTTATCAATCAACGAAAAACTTGAAAAACGTGTCCTGCGCAAACTTGGAGCCCGGAACGTTCGCCGCTCGCTCTTCTGGCAATTCAATCCGAGCGGTACTCGAGAGTCTTCACCTCCCAAAAGCGAAACGGCTCGTAGAAGAACATAAGTAGCAGTGCGAGCACTATGCAGAGCAGCAAGACGGTGCAGCTGACCGCAAAGCACATAGATCGAGTTTCCTTATCCTAGTGATATCACAGTACAAAGTTGAGCGCGCGAGACGAGAGTTGGAGGTGCGCGCGAGCCGCGGTTTCGAGGCAATCAGCTGACGGGCAGCAATACTGGCTTGGATGCACGGACGCGCGTTTCCCGAATGCATGCGTTTGATGGGCCAGTTGTTGTTTTATACGCAAACGTGGAAGGGCGCAGGATGTGGGCCATGGACCCCTCGCGCATGCGTTAAGCGATGCACTTGTCTCTCCGCGAGCCTGGGGCTATTTCTCTAGGCCTTATTAGTCAGAAATCTCGTCTGCGAGCAATTTCCTTAAGACTCGCGAGCGTCAGTCGCTCAATGGAGGGCAAGGTCTTACGAACGACCTTTTCTCATCAAATGCATCGGACGCGTTGTCGCGCACCGGTTGCACTTTCTTCTCGCTCGCTCGTCGCCAATAGAGGAGCCTGCGCATTTCGTTTCCGTGTTTTCTTAGCATGCGCTACAAAAGCTTTAAATTGCGCGACATCCGCTTTTTTTGGACGTTGACCCACGGCGCGCTATTGAAATCGATAATGCGCCCTCGTGGCGAAATGCAACCCCTGGGGTTAGCGCACAGTCGGAGAGCAATTTGTGCTTTGTTCGTGCTATTGTCGTTGGATAGACCGAGAAATTAATCATTACGTTTGTTATAGCCGGAGCTGAAAGTGGGTCGATCGATGACGGCGGCTTAAATGGTTTTGCGAATCGTCAGCATCTGGTGTTCAGATGTAAGCATGGAATGAATTTCAAGGTGCAAGGCATGCGCGAGCGTAATTGTTCGCTTTTTCATTCCTCAAAGGCGCACTTTACGCGTTTGCTCGAAACTTCATAAAAGTTAAAAGTAGACCAGACGCGGCGGCGTGCTTTAAAGTATCGCTTTAGCCTGCAAATCGAGAAGCTATTATTCGGAAAAGCACCCGTTTAAAGTCGAATTTGCGCGGCTTACGTTGTATTTCGAAAGCCCGCGATCGAACTTCCTTCCAGCGGCCGAGCGCGAGTCGAATTTTATGAAAGCGAAAAAACATCGTATACGTAATGGCAAACAAATTTTTGTTTAGATTGGTTTGCAATTCGCACGTGTTTGTTTGATTATTGCGAAAAATGGCAACAACAAACGAGCCCAATAAAAGAAAAGTGTCAGCGAATCTTGACCGAGCTGACAATGCATCGAATGCCATCGGCGCTTCTCGACGGGACTTTCGCCACGATTGATTTACTCTGCAAGCAACTTTTCGAGCGTCACGATGTGCAGCCGCCTAGTCACGTTTGTCACTTTCGCCGCGTTTTTTGGACGTGGCGTGAAATCCACACTTGACATACGTGAGTAAATTTCTTCGATTAGCTCTCGATTAGTTTCCCGAGTCGGTAAGTCCAAACTCCATAAAAGCAACTTCATTTCCATACGGCAGCTTCCTTCCTCAAGATATGCCACCGCAGCGACCCGCACTTGAACGAGTGCATCAAGCGGAGCGTCGACTCCCTGAGGCCGTACCTCAAGACGGGAATACCGGCTCTACACATTCCGCCTTGCGAGCCCCTCAACGTGCCTGAAATCGAGCTCAGCCAAGCGGCTGGTCCGGTTTCCATTAGGTCGGCTTACACTAACATCAAAGTGTGGGGTGGAACGGAGTTTATTTTGAAGAGCGTTAAGTGAGTATTGGAATTCGCTTTAATGAGATTCGCCGGCCAAAGCCTAACGAAGCTTTTCATTTGCCTGCAATATTGCTGGCCGATACTGCAATATTACCACCGATCCTAATCGCTTGGAAATTCGGACGTGCTTTGTACAAGAGCTGGGAAAATTAATTGGTCGATCGAATAACGCGACTGATGATATAAAAAGTATTTCTGAATGTGAATTAAACTGCTTTCACTCGACGGTCATTTCATCGAGAGTCCGATTAAGAAAATTGCAAATGCTGCGGATACTGAGACGAGACTAGTCGAAAGTCTAAAAGCTTATAGAGTACGGCTTGAAATTAAGTGCCAAGAAAGCAATCAAATTTAAATCCTTTTGCAAGTCGACCCAATTCTTCGGTCATTTTGCAACAAACTCGTATTATGCGTTCGAGTTGCATAACCCCAATAAAATTTTCTGTTTTTGTAGATTTAAAAGTCTACGCTAAACGACTCGATCGTGAATTACATTAAGTTCATCTGTGCGCGAAAGCGTAGGTGTGCAACAGTTAAATTCGTCGCTCTTCCGCCGAGAGATTGTAACCGCGTTATTTTTATACGAACTTGGCATCGTGAATAGTTCCAAATAGATTAGGTAAGAGCACCGAATTACGTTATCCGGCGTAACGGGGGGAAAATGGTGGTTCGCGGGCGGGACTTTGCCGAGGCCTTTGTCGCGGATAACGCGGAAAATTTGAGTTCACTCCGTATTTCTAGGAGCCACGTCAGTCTCGATTATCACATCTCGAGTTTTTTCGCCGCGAATTCGTAATCGCGCGAGACCTCGAGAGCTTGGCCGCTCTTGCGGATTCGCCTTACGCAGGTGAAAAGAGCGCGAAATGCGCCGAGGGAGGGTATTTTTCGTCGCTAATATCGACGAAATAAAAAAGCAATTGCTCCTCTCACCTTGGCTATTCTAAAACGTGACTCACGCGCACAGGCTCGACACCGACAAGGATCGAATCAGGCTGAAGCTGTACGTGCCCCGGCTGGAGATGAAGTCCGATTACAACATGGAGGGAAAGATCCTGATGCTGCCGATCACGGGCCAGGGCTCGGCGATTGGGAACTACACCGACATAGACGTCGTCGTCACGATTCAGGGCGAGCGCTACCAGGATCGGCACACCGAGAAGACTCACTTCCGCGTGCTCGAGTTCTACTGCGACTTTGACGTCGGACACGCGAGCGTGCACCTGGACAACCTCTTCAACGGGGACGAGACCCTCGCGGACGCGATGAATCTCTTCTTGAACGACAACTGGAAGACTGTTGCGGCTGAGATCAAGCCTGCACTCGAGGACACCGTCTCCAGGCTCTTTAAGAACTTCTCCAACAAGATCTACTCCAAGTACCCGATCGACACGCTCCTGCCACCCTAGACTCCTTCTTTTCTTTTTATTTGTACATTCCTCTTTATACTTTTGTACTGCTGAAGAGAAATATTATTTTTATTGATTTTTATCCTCCGTTATTTTCATTTACCTTTTCAATTTCAGACAGAATTTTCCCAAATGCTTTTTTTTTTTTTTTTTTTTTTTAATCAATCACCTTCTCACTGCGGTCAAGCTTCTTCGCTCGGTTGTCTAAATTTTTTCTCAAGCTCTTGACGGGAAACATTTTTATTGACCATTCATGGGTTTTGTCGAAGCTCCAACGCACGCGTGCACATTACAAACGCTTAAAAAAGCAAAAAGTATGTAAAGCCTAACATTGTTTCGTAGATGACTGCCACATTAGTCAGTTTCGATTTTTTTTTTAAAAATAGGTATTGATGTTAGTCTAAATACCTGCACGTCAATAGGACCTTGACAGAATTTTTATTCTCAAAATGAAAAATCGTCATTTTAAATTTAAATTAAAAAATCGCTTGCCTCGATATTACGGGAAATCTGAAAATTAAGAAAAATAGCAATAAACATTCGCCGCAATTAATATTGATGTATTATGAATGAGATTCAAACTGAAAATTTGTTTATTTATGTCGTTGTGGCTTAATTTTTTAATAGAAGCTTTTACCTTAGATTTGAGATTTGACATTGAGCTACTTATACTTATATTTGAATTGATTTAATTACGAATCGCAGAATCTAAGGAAAGCCAACGGTGGTTATATATAAAAATTCTATAAAAAATGTTAAATTTTCATTTTTAATAGTAACTTTTTTTACTTTTTACTCCTTTTAACGAATTTTATGAAAATACGTGCGCCGTGGATTTTAATTTAATTTTGTTAACGACACGCGACAAATATTATACGTAAACCAAAGAGATTTCGTTCCATTATTTTAATATTATTGATTGTCTAAAAAATGAGTTGCCCAAATAAAATTATAAACAATAATATGTATCATTAGATTACATTACATCGATGGAAATATTATTGTTCACTCAATAACGCGCGCAAATATCCATTAACTTTACACTCGAAAAAAGTTGATTTTCAAAATAAAAGTGACTCGTGAACTTTACGATAAACTCTCAACTTTACGTACGTAAAGACACTAAACATAATTAAATATCCATTTCCAGATTAGTCAATAGAGAGAATGTTAGCATTATCAGGATAACAAAGGTTCGTGCTCCCTTTGAAACGATTACAGTGCATGCGTAAGTGTAGAGCGGTTGCCGAGCTCGAGGCGGCTGTAGAGCGCATTGCCCTTGTACAGGTGCACCGGCGACACTCGTCAGTCGAGGCGCTCAGGCTGAATTCGCAAATTGTGCAAGGAGCACCGAAGAAAGTCATTAGCACACGCCAGCGGGGGCGGCCGACCTTGTACGCACAATGTACCTCCTCGGGTCCCGGGGCTTCGTTGCAAATTCGCGCTCGGCCGAATCGATTTTGCAGGATTTCGCGGGAACTAGTTTCGTCGCTGCACCGTCCCGATGCGATAACGCAAGAAGCTTCTTTCGCAAGTATTTATCGGCGCGTCGCTTCGGGATTTTCTACTCCTCGCTTCCATCGGGAGCACTTATGTAAAAACATTGGAACATGGATCGTGGACAATTTGAGTCCAGGCTCTAATCGGGATCGGCGCCGTTTCCGTTGACGTCGGCTTTGCTGGTTGTGATTTTACGAAAAACGGCTCGCTATTGTTCTGATTAAGTACACTATAATTGCCATGGGAATGGGAATTCATACTCGTCGTTGCGAAACGATATGATTAAAGTGGAACTAAGCATGAGAAGTAATAATGTTCTTGAAATTATATACGTTTGTTGGGCATTATAATTCTTAAGAGTCATTATTATTATATTTAAATATACAATATGTCCATTCAGATGTAAAAATTTTTTCGAAATATTTTACTTTGTGTTCAATTACTTACAGAAACGATAGTGATAATTATATACAATGTTGTGAAATTGATAAATTGCTATTGATAAAGTTTTTTATCATTTGATTATATCAGTGTATTATCGACGTTTTTTTTTAAAGTAATTATGTAATTATAATCAATTATTGTAATAGTGTAACGTAAATTGAATCAACACGAATCTCCATGTTATTGCTAATGGGCATAACAGGATCTTGTAGAGTTCCGTTTGCCTTTTTTTAATTTTCCAAGTATCCAGTAATTTTTTTATGCATTCTTACAAAAAAAATTTAAGTATTAAATTAAATAATTAAATGAATAAATTTTTTTATTAGTAAAAGTTGAATATTTAATCAACGGATTAATTCTATAATTATATTGTTAAATACCATACTCTTTTTTTTATAATTAATTTATGAAGGAGGTGTATTTTTAAATTAAAAGTTGGATTGAAAATAATACGTCCATTATTTTGGTAAATGTGATGAATATTTAAATTTTAAGAAATGAAATCCATAATAATAATAATAATAATAATGTACTCAATATTTATAAGTAGTTGCAATATTATTTACGAACAACATTTAAAAATTATAAATTACTCGTAATATGTGAGGTTGGATATATCATTTTTTTATTAGATGCAACGTGAACTGACAAAACTACGATAATCCACAAAACTTTTGCATCATTATGATAGTATATGTTTCTTTTACAGTCTATCTGTAATAATGGTAATTCTAAGAGGATTTTTTAGATCTATATTTAGTTCTTAGGTATATTATATCGAGAAAACTATTTAGTAATAGTTATAGAGAAATGTGGGAAAAATTTTTTGTGAAGAGTAATCCTATCATTTTCAGGATACGTTACTTGTAACACAGTAAGATAAAATTATGTTTGTTTTTCCTCTACTGAAAAAGGTTATATAAGTTTCATAAGTTTCATGCTGAATTTTAAAAGTAATTTATATATACATACATATATATTAAAGCCTATAATTAGAATTAAAGATAACATTTTTTTATAAAAAATTTATATTTTTTCTATAAATATAATCTTAAAAATTGCCTGTGTGAAATCTCAACAATAAAGATACTTTGGTTAATACATTTGGAATTTATGTTTTTTTTATATTCTTATTTATATCTACTTTGTATAAATTGGAAAAACTCGTATATAATTGAAAATTATTAAAAATATAGAGATGTAACTAATGTTTTAGTTTTTTATTTTCTTCACTAAAACAATTATACCTTTAAAATATTTACAATAATTCTTTAAGTAAAATAATTCGAGACCAATTTAAAGAAATATTTTTTAATGAAATTTTTTTTTATCTCGCTTAGTACTTTGTATAATTATTATTAGTGTATCAGAAAATATTGATTAGTTATATTTAAAATTATGGATTTTTATAATTTATGAATTATGAATCAGAAAAATATTTGCTCAATAAGGAAGGTATTATGTTAATTGAAACATTGAATCATTTTTTTTAATATGGTAAACAATATTACTTGTGAATTTCAATGTAACTTTATTTACAAAATAAGATTAATCGCTATAGCCAATACTTGTAAAATAAAAAAACTAAAATATTTTTTTACTACTTTTACACACACTATTCTTATCATTAAAGCAAACGTAACAAATTCTTAATGAACTTAATTAAATAGGTGTATCATACAACATTGTTCTTAAAGTAACATTAGAAAATATTCTATAAATACTTTAATATAATCTTAGTATAGTTTGATTCATTTTGATTTATGTATATATCAAAAAGATTGATGTAATTATATATATATATAAAATGATATCAAATCAAGGTTAAAAATGTTTTTCAAACAACAAAAGAAAAAATGGAGTATAATATTCAGTAGTATACGAAGTTGTCAGATAGCAAATAAATTGTTTTCATACAAGCAAAAATTTATAAAAATATTTTAACTGAAAATAATTACTTTTGATGTAATAGTATTTTTTATTGTAATTTATAATTATATAAGAATGTTGTAATAAGTTTCTTTCTACCTGTAATTCTGTCTGTCAATATGAATGTGCTTTTTATATAATTTGTTCTTTAATATTTAAGATTTTCATTTAAAAAAAAAAAATAAAAACAGAATTTCTTTTAATCTTGTAAAAAATTACGAAAATTAAATTTAATGAAGGAACAATATTTTTAATAAAATGTATTAAGGTACATATTAAAAAAAATTCTAAAAAATTTATTTATTGCGTTTATTTATTATTTTTGAATAGATATGAATAATAATATCTTAGAGGTTAAATGTATTAAAGAGCTAATGTATTTAATCATTTTAAAATGCCATTAAAAATTCATTGTTTGTTTATAAATCTTTTCAAATTTCGTAATGGAAGATTAGTTCTGCAAACATTGTATGAATTAATCATTGAGAAGAATTCCATATGTATATTTAATATGTATCAGAGTATATGAGCTCACGGTTTTTGAAGGATTAGACAAAATTTATTACGTAAGAAAACTTTCACCAATACCTGGAGGTGAATTCATAGAATTTGGAACTACGTAAATAAGTGACATGTTCCACGTCTTATAAGCCGTAAATATATATGCATCCACAAAATTCTCATACAGATAATACGTTGAGAATACGTTAAATAAAAATAAACTAAATTAAATACGATAAATTTTATGCCCTTATTTTAAAAAAATTGTTTCAATTTTGAATCACGATATTTTTTCTAAACTTTTTAAGTTAGGCAATCGTTAAGAGCTTTATTATTGAATAATTAATTTGAAGTCGATGGAAATACGAGTAGTTATTAATAATCCCCATTTTTGGGGAAAATTGTCGTTAATAAGGAAATCCTATTATTATTATAATATAGTATCATCTTTGAAACGACAACGAAAACGATTTTTAACCGATTTGCGAATTATTTTTAACTCAACACTCATTTATATTCAACGTGTTCTTGTTTTTCGATTTCACGAAAAAGCACAAAATCGATTTGTAATTCACTATTAATTTTGGATGGAAAAATGCGCGAACAAATAAAACTAAAGTTGTATAACACTTGCAGAGACTCTTTACCATCTGTGATAGCCTTGATAATACTCGATCGATGAATTTAAACAGACATTTGCTTCAGACGAGAAACGCCCAGATCTTTCGACAGACGCAGCTACCGAGGAGATTTTTGCTGATCGCCGATTGCGAAGATGTGCAAAGTAGCAAAGGTTGCAACGCAATCAGCATTTGACAGGATATGTTAGGAACGAGAAACCTTTCCTCGGCCTGATTGGCGGCTGATAAGTGAACAGTTACGATGAAATCTGGATCAATTACTATACGCAAGAGATCTAGCAACAAATTCGCTTCGTAGAAAGTGAAGATGGTCTCACGGTGATCTCGTGACCCTATGACTCGTTATTGCGCATTATTTAATCGATTGGGTGAACAATTGAAAGAAACGCGGTTCTGCTTAACAAAGAAAAAAGTACTTTTTCAGCGCGAAAGCACAGCAGCTCAGTCGTCCCGAATCGTCGTCGTCGTAAAATTGCATTAATTACGCGAGAAACTGTTACCGTTACCGCATCCACCGTAATCGTCCGACTTGGCTCCCTGAGACCGAGGGGATCTATTGGAATAACAAACCACACATTCTCGTTTGTAAATTTGCGATTAATCAGAACAAATTACAAAGTGTAGTTATTATTCAACCGCAAAGACAAATCAAGGCATAGTTATACGGCACTGGTTGTGCTCGCAAACATTATCTAACACTAATGAAAACCGAGGAACGGGGCAGGAACGCAACGTTTGCTTCGCCTCCGCCAATAAAATAGGCCGACAGAGAATCCTTTCTCGCAGCGGTTGAATTAAGTAACTCGGACTCGTTCCTACACTCGACAATGATAATGTAATCGCGGCAGTGTAATGAGTCAATGTAACTGCGTCAGTCGGTGGATAATATAGGGTTCGATCATTACTCGGGATTTCTCAGCTCGAGCGCCAAAGACGAGGGAAAACGTCGGCTTTGTGTACAGTTTATACGTGAAACGGACGTTACTTGCCGTTTCGATTGCAGCGAACGCCGCGAGATGCTGCAACGCTATACTGGTTATTGACGTTTGCCGGTTTGGCAATTAACTCTGATAATGATTTTTGTGCCAAGGGAACGTCAAATTAAATGCGCGCGCAGCTTAGGTGACATCGAGCGGTAAAATTGCTCGCGAAATCAGATTTTCAAACTTGCATTTTTATGTTTCCGCCATTCCAACGCTATTTCAGCACTCTGTCAAATTTATTTTTAACGTGCTCGCGCAAAGTCCCGAGTACTTTTATAATTCGTAATTTTAGCGCGTTTTCAATTCGAATAGGCTTTAATTATTTTTTAAGAAAAAGAAATGAAATTTTAGCGATCGGTATTAATTCAAAATTACTCGAGCCTTAAAAGTGATTAAATAAAGAAATGATCAAGCAATTGCGAATGTGTGTCGCAGTATATTGTATTCTATCGTTCGAATTTCTTTTGACAACACTATTTCATTATGTTTCTTTTATGCTAAAGATTATTCGACGAAAAGTAAATTTGAATGGTGTCTAATATAATAGGAGCGGTTCATTAAAAAGAGATAGAAGTATTTGTGACTCATAAGAGTTATAATTCGTTCTTCGAAGCGCAAATAAATATATTTAATACCGCATTGTGCGTATGCAGTATTTATATTTACAAAAAATTGACTAATTTTTTTATTACCTGCTTAACATTTTCTAATTTAAACAAATGTTTATCATACTTGTGCTTTTTTAGAATTACGAAATTCGGATTATTTTAATTTTATTTCTGTATAAATTTCTTTCCTCTGTTTACTTTATTAAATTACGAAAAGTACAAGACATGCTATATAACGGCATAATGTATTATTTTTGACTATCTTTTTATATTTGAATCCAATAACCCGATAAATTCTCTCATATGCAAAAAGCGAGTTTTTTCGGTTAACATTAATTTGGTCATAAAGTTGAATTCTAGCAGGGATCATTAGTAGGTTATGAGGGATGAAAACAAACTTTACAATTAATTTTTTATCGGGCACTTTTATAAATGTACAAGTAAAAAACAAGAATACTGACAATATAAATGAAATTATTCCCATGCAGTCTTATGCAAATCAGAAATTTTCTGAAAAAATTTCAACTTATTCAGTGCTTCCGAGATTTTTTATTTTAGTTTTTCTAATGAAGGCGTTTGGCGAATGAAATGCTCGGTTAAAACTACAACAGCCATGGAAAAAATTATTTTCTCATGGATTGAACGCTTGAAAATTTATTTACCTCTTTGATAATGAAATGACAATTCTTTATCGCGACCAAAGTTGAGTCCAAACAGTAAAAGATACAAGATTAAAGATATAAAAAAATACTATAATTTTCTGAGGTTCATTAATATACAAGAGTAAATTAACGTTCCTTGCATATTAAGTAAAATTATGGTGTATTCTAGAATGACCTGCGGGCTTATCAGTAAAACGCAGACTACTTCTATTTTAGACGTACAAATTATAAAGTTTTGGAATTGTATGATATCTGAGAGGGAAGTGATAATGTAGTAGCGAGGAAATAAAATAAAAATCTACATCCAAATAGTGCATAAAGACTAACTGTAAATTACGTGATGAGTTTTTGTATCATAAATTATAATTAAAAGTTGAATAAAGCTTTTTTATTGTTCGACGTGTAGTCAATAATAACAATTTGAATAGATTTACTGTCGTCCTCGGAATAACTTATACATCAGGTGGCAGTATATCAGTATATCGTTGTTAGTCTAAGGAAGTCGATAAATTTATTTAGCTTGTTTCAATACACTTTCAATAACAAATATTTTATTTTAATTGAATTCGATTTATTTAATTAAAACTATTATATATACAATATAGTAAAACTGAAACAGTCCTAAATCATATCTTAGTAATTTAAAAAAATCTAGTGTTTTCTCTTTTTAAAATTAAAACAAGCACATATTTTTTAAATCAATCAAATTTAATATTACAATTAAAATTTTAATTAATATAATATAAGTAATATAATAAAAATAAAATATCAATATATCTTTTAAAAAATGTTTTTTTATCTACAGTCATGGAAGTTTATTAATATAGTATAGAATGTTAAGATTATAAATTATTTTATTCAATGTAGATATTGAACGAACATCCTTTTCAAATTAATAAAAAATTCAAGATTACCGATTATAGATAAACTTAAATATATCTGGGTGTGAAAAATAAAAACTGTAAATGTTACTAGTAAGATTTTCAAAGATTTATAATATCAAATTTACATTTTTAAATTAAACCATATATGTGGTTGAGAAAATATATGAAATTTAGCGAAATAATAAATTTCATATCTTGATTCATGTGCAGCGATCACTTATACATTAATAGTATACTTTAATTAATAATACGTGAATGTGTATGCAAAAATTGAATCTACTGTACCTCAGTAAAATGTTAATGTATTCAGTAAGCGTTGATCTAAAATGTAGCTTATGGAATATTTAAAAGATTTATTAAAAAATAGTGTACAATCTCATGTTTCAAATTTTTTATTTATAATACTTTAAAGGTACAAGGAATTTATGTTTTTAATAATTTATAAACTCGTTTTATTTAATCTTAAAATAACATTTAATTTGAATTTTGTTTAAATCTCAGCAGAATTAAATTTAATTATATATTGATATATTATTAAAATAGAAAATCGCATGATAAACTTTTTTAGTATTTAACAAAGTTTTTCTTTTTAATACACAAATATTTTGTCAAAATAACAATTGAAAGTATCATTGATACTTAGATTTATTATTTAATTATGCTCCGTAGGATTTCTAAATAAATTGCTTTTCGTTATAAAATGTGAAGATTTCATTGTTGTAGATTCGTTTTAAATTTTTTTTACGTTTATCAATAAAAATACATATAAATGATTTCATTAATATCAAATAAATAATATTAAATCTTATAAGATTAATAATAATTAGAATAACTGTTGAAAATTTTTTCTTGAATTTAATCTTATATTAAAAAAAATATTTTTATAATTTTCTTTATCAAAAACATTTATAAACATTAATGTAACTGCTGTCGAATACTTTTAGTGATTGAAAGTAAAAGAATCTAGTATTTCTAAAATATGAATTGGAGATGAAAAGTGAATGTACGACGAATCATTCGGAAGTACTTGAGTAAAACGCAATAATTTTTATAAATAAAGATCTTAAATTTTATAGTTTTTTAAAGTGTATATTACATGTTAGTGCATTATTCTTAAAACGTAAATCAAATATCCATATCAATCGATCGAATTATATAATAATGAATTTTTGAACTTTATATTTTATATTAGACTGGATGCATAAAAATGAAAATTAATAATAATGAATTAAAATTAATTATTTATAGACGTTTTAAAGTTGCAGATTCACATTTCAAACCGAATTGCGTCAGTTAATTTTATACAGTGATAATATTTATATTTTCTTTCTAGATTTCAATACAAACATTTTTAATGTTATAAGTTTAGATTTTATATAGGTAAATTCAAGAATTTAAAAATTAATTAAAATTTTGTTAATGATTATGGTTGATATATTTTAGTTTTAGGAATTAAAAACGGCTAGTGGACTGAAATTCTTAAATAATTCATGGAAATATACGCGAGTAGAATTTTTTAATTAATTAAAAAACATCACCTTTTTATTAATTAAATTGAAATTCCAATTACAATTTTAATTTTACTCATTCTGTTTTAAAGTATAAAATGTCGGATGAAATTGCCGAAGGTGATTAAAGTTGATAAGTAATATACAGTTATAAAATAAATTATATTCGCGCAAGTTTTAATTTCGAAGAAAAGAGAGAAAAGAAAAAGACTTAATATTACACACAATCAATTATTAAAAGAACGAATCGATTTTATGATTTTTAAACTCCCTTGACAATTCCAACGAGGATGTATGATTTACTCGATAAAAAATTTTATATAGCATCGCTCAATTTTTCTCAATGAGCTTCAAGCATAATGACGACCATAAAACGAGAGTCTAACAATTACTCGGAGAATTAAAAATAGCCGCGATAACATACAATGACCGAGTAATTTACATGCCGCACAGTAGGTATCGGTTGCCTTTGTCGTGCTCACCGCACACACCGTTATTTTCGACCGCCATTTCTGTCATCGCCATCGGCCCATTCAAAGTACGCATCCAATTATTTTATTCAAAGCAAACAAATCAATCGTGAGTCTCCAAAAATCTCGGTCTCTTTTGCCGGCCGCTCGGACGCATCCCGCAGCTTATGCTTCAATGGAAGCCACTGCATACTGGAAAATCGGATTTTCCTGCGTGCGTCGCGAGTCAGTCGGACTCGTCTCGACCGAAACAAAGAGACGCAGAAGGAAAAAGGAGTCGCAACAGCACGCGGCCTCGGTTGGGCAACAGACGCGAGAGACAACTTCGGGCTCGGATTTCTCCAAACGCCGTGAATCCACGGAGGAGCGGCCGTCCTTTTCTCTCTCCACGACGGCCGTCCGCGCCACTCTCCCCCGGGGCATCGAGGACGGGTCGACTAAAACCTCCTCGGCGGGTGCTCCGCCCGGTAGCCGACATTGAAATTCTCGCACGTCGCCGGAATGGCATATGCGCATTTACGCGTGTGCGTAAGAAATTTTGAAACTGACGCGTGTGTCGCATTACGTGGTCGCGCGGTTCGCGTGCATTCGCGGTCAGGCGCATCGCGATCCGTGGGCAAACATCGTTGGCACAGTGTTTGTTCCCCACGGGACGCTTTTGACGTGGTTTTTATGATTAGGTGCTTTAATCGCGGGACTTTGTTTACAGCAATTACGACGATTGGCTCAGCGCGCCCGCGCATTGTTCGCGCGACTTCTTTTTATTGTATTTCTTGTTTTGGACAATCGGCGGCGGTTTCCCACATCCGCACAGCCCTATTCTATTTTAATTTATTCATTTCTTTTTCGAGAACACCTTTTCACGTGTTTTAATGCGGCGCGTACGGAGGAAAATTATGCGCAGTTTCGTGTGTGAAATTATGATTGCGTGGTATTAGAATGGGGAGAAGCAACACTGGATAAAGAGCAGATAGTTTTTACTCTATACAAGTGTCCCAATCAGTGCTTAAGCTTTTTAGGATTTACGAGAAATTTTAGAAAATACTATTTTTAACATTATTAATATATTTCGAAATTCCATTAGTTATTCCATCTAGTTAATGTCTAATGGAAAGTTTCTCTAATTAGATATTAATAAAGTCCAATTTTTTTACTACAAATTTTTAAGCTTTTAGTAAAAATACATGTTCGATAGTAATAATACTATTGCAAAATTTTATCGATTCCTATTTTATAAATGCGTAAAGTATGCGTATATTTAGAGAAATTTCAAATTTTATTCTAAATTATCCTTTGAATTTTTATTTTATTATTTATAGCACATTGTGACTATAAAAAATTGGCTTTTAAAAATATTATTCATATTGATTTTGTTTATTAAACATTGCAAACATAAATTATACGCACATGCATATATCTATTCTTTGATAATTCTAATTAAGATTTGAAGTCGTATCGAGAGTAATTAAAATTAATTTTTTATAAAATAAATGACAGTAATATTTTATTTTAATAAATATGAAATAAAAAGTTATATGCTGTAAAGAGTTATTTTATAGATATTTTATTATGTAACTATATGTTGACTTCGGGTAAACCACGAATACTTTATTTTCCCAAAATTTTTTCACTGTACACGAATAAAATATTAATTTTATTATTACTCTTACTAGTAACTGAAAGTATAAAAATGAAAAGTAGAGATGTGTACAAGGAATACAGATGCTAACTTTGATAACTGAATGATTTAATAATAAAAGATTAAGTATATTAATTAAAGATATTGAAAACATAATATCATATTTAATCCTTTAATAATAAGAATTCACGTAAATAATTGTGTCAGATTATTCAAAACGTATCCAATTATTAAGATGATATTGTAATTAAACATTCATTGGGAAATTTTCGAGCAAATCATAATATTCAGATAAAATAAAATAATTTCTAAATTTCCAATGAAACCACATCTACTCACGATAAATTGCAGTAGTATTATGGTTTTTCAATACGGAAATATTACGTATCAAATATATTATTAAATTATAATTAAGACAAAAATTTTTTATGAACCCACGCATATAAGAATGTTGAAAATATACATCTGCTTTTTATGGAATGCAATTGAATAAAAAAAAAATCAGTATGTAATTTATGCAAATATACAATATAGAATAGCAATAACATAAAACTCTGCAGAAAGTTTTTTCTACAACAATTAATTTTAAGCAGTATTTCTTTTGGTTAGATAATCAATAACCGATTCATTATTCAAATACAAAATAATACATATTTTACTAAAATAGTGATGATTTTCTGTATTGTATCGTTATTATTAGATTACGATGGATATATTATTAGATACTATTATGACAATTCCATCGCTATTATCACGTTGTAATATTATTATAGTTCACGGGCATCGACTTTGCCAAGATTATTAAATAAAAAAAAATATGTTACAGTTTTGAATATTTAGTGCGACTCATACATTTTACTTCACTTTTGAATATTATACATGAGATTGGATAGCATGTGCTTAGAATAATCAGAAGTTATAAGGAAAAATAAGCGCGAAATAAGTTATACGCGAATGAAATTTTTTTGCAAATTGTCACTTATGCATGCAGAGAGCGGTATACAAAATCTGAGATACATTGAAGGTGAGAATTTTAAATCACAAACGCATTTATTGTAATAAATGTATTTATGTATTTTTATATAAAAATGCAAAGAAATACGTTTGCTGCTGCAGGCATCTTTGGGAATCGTGCAGGATAAAATCAGAAATTGCGGCTTGCGAGTAACAATGGAGCGTCTTTCCTATTCCGGCAGATGTAGATGTGTGACACATTTTACAAGAGATATCTGCTTACAGGCGCGCAACTCAAGCAATCAAAAAGCACTTTTTTCGGGGTAACTGAAATTATTTCTACGCAGGTCGAGCAGGTTAAAAGTTGAAGTTCTTTCGAATTTAGAAAGAGAACACCAAAATTGTATTCGCTCATGCTTGCATTATATTATCGAAATGTATAATTACTTTGGTAATTGGTTTTTTACAATTTGTTTACATTATTTTCAAAATTTTTAATTTTGGACTTTGAAAGATTTTTAAAGTTTTATTGAAATTTTTTATAATGCAATTGTTGCCTGTTTGAATAAACGTTGAACTTTACTTTGTTAATGAGAATGAAAATATTTATATTTAAAAATCTATACATTATATACGAAGTTCACATTATCAAAGTACATTGCAATTAAATATTTAATGTTCAAAAGAGGAAAAAACAATCAATCAATATTTTAAAAGATAAAATAAATTATTAATTGATATGCAATTAATGTATCGCATTAATTTATTATTTAAAAATTTGCAGTTACACGCGGTACTTAAACAATGGCTTATTTAGTTCACATAAATAAAAATTTCTCAAAAATAAACAGGCACTTAATTTATTAGCAGCTTCCTATTTCAAGACGAATACTTTACTGCTTTTTCATAGAAAATTTCAATGCGAGTGTTATTATCTGTAAGCGCATATTCAATATTGTCAATATTGTTATATAGTTTTACAGTTATACGTATAAATACTGTAAATAGATAAATGCTTTATAATCGTTTTTCAAAGTAAAACAGAGATAATTTCTTATTCAAGTTCGGCATCACTTTTAACGTATTTTTATAATGTTTAATAAAATCTGATAACCATATAAATTGCCCCAATAAAAGTATTTGGAAAATCGAACGACACCATATTATAATAATAAAGTTAATTGAAACAAATTTTTGAATTTGAAAAGGATTTTTAATATATACTTTGTTGGATATAGAGAGTCAAATTAAAAAACGATAGAACTACACTGCTAATTTCATCAGAGTAGAAAGTATTGTAAAAGTTAAAAAAATGAGCGATTTCGGCTTAATCTTTTCATTCTTTTATATACATAAATAGAATGTATTTCTCAATATGCAGATGACAACTTCTAAGCATAAACCAGTTTTATAGAATTTTTTAAACTACTTGTCTCTATATCGTTCGGGTTAGATATTAAAGCGCTGACTACAAACATGTCGAAATTAATTTTTCGAGCTAAAAAAGTATAAACCAACGAATAATCGGAGTTTAAATTATCAAAACTTTTTATTTCTATTTTCAAGCTACTGATTGATATATTTAATATTTTTACAACATTTTCGATTCTTGTAACTGGTTATTAGAAAAATCACTGATGCTTAAATTTAACAAGTGGCATATGCTGTAAGCGTAATGAGCCAAATTTATTAAAGCAGCTGATTCTTTAGGCCTGATCATTATCTTTAAAGTTGAATTTCAATAGCAAATTCAGTTAGACGGTTTTAAGCTCTTAAATAAATGCTATAATTTTATATTCATATTTGATTTAATGTTGAATTTATTTATCGAATCGAGAAAATCGGTAAATTTTCAACCGACGTGGTTAAGAAAAAATATAACGCAGTATATTTTCCGTTATCATCGTTTTATCGAAAGTTTTATTCTTATCGTGTATTAAAGTTGTTTAAATAATTTTTCTTTAGTTTCATCTTGCGTATTCTTAAGGACGGCAAATAAATTTATAGACGTACATAATTTAAATTTTAGTTGTATCGAGTGAAAAACACCAATATGCATTTTAATATATATTCCACACAGATACACAACGTTGATATTGTCGTGGTGGAAACGAGATTATAATCCGTGAAGCAAGTTTACTAATTATTCTATCAGAAACAAGATTTAGTTTCCAGAAGCTTCTTTTTGCCACAAATACGAGAATAATTCACAGATTGTGGAAACATTATTAGCTTTTCATTTTTCCGGGGCTAACTATTTCTTCAAATAAATGACGCTCGCATTGACATTGGCATTAATGAATGCTCCAACGGCAATTTGTATACTTCAGCGTTATAAGCGTCAGAAGGATATCGAGAACTTTTCGTAATAGCGAGAAGCGGCGCGAGCGCTCATAGCAAGAAGATAAAAATAAAAAAAGAAAATAAATAAAAGTCTGGTGTTCCAAAAACTCTTCATTGGCGCGGTGCATTAGAGTTCCACGGTTGCCGAATACCGAATTAATCATTACAGCGCGGCTCAGCCGAATTCGGTGAGACAATGCTTCGTTATGAATTCATGGCCGGGCAGGCAGCGAAACTCGACAGACAGCGGCGGGTGAGGCGGCATTATCGTCGCCGACCACGAAATCGGCTCTTTAAATCGGTCTTGCATCGACGCCGTGCACTGGCGTTCCCGCGCACTGCACATGCTAATGGGAACGGGACGGATTTTAGCCAAAGCGAGCGATGGCAAGGTGTAAAAATTCGTTTCCAATTTGCGGTAACTCCCCCAGCGGTCCCTCGGACTTTGCGAATTTCCGCACAGGAGGCCCCTAAATCATTGCATTTCCACTGCCGACGACAGCTTTTCCGCTCGACGATGTGTTTCCCGGGGCACGAGTCGTGCGCTTTATTATTATTATTATCATCACCAGAGCAGACTGATTCCCGTTAGCGGCGCTTGTTCCTCCATCGACTAACGAGAGCGGCAGTCCTTGCGCAACCAAACGCACAGGGGGCACTAACTTCAAGAGATGGAATTATCCCGATTCCCATGGCTCGGCAGACCTGCAGAAGCTTTTCCCGGTCGGCGATGTCGCGCCGCGCGAGAAAGAAAGAGCCTCGGTCCGCTCGTTCGCGCGCTCGCCACCGCCGCGGAACAGCAAAAAGGACAGACGTACAAAAAGAGAGAGAGAGAGAGAGAGAGAGAGCAGGAGATTCTGGCTCTGTTAAAGCGACCAGTCGGGCCCTGAGAGAAGGGGCGCTCGCATATAAGACAGAATATGAACGGGCCCGTCTTTAGTTTATCACACAAAGCTATCGTCGCTGTTCTCTCTCCTCTACCCTCGCTCACCTCGGCGGAGAGTTTCGAACTCGGCCCCACCAACAGCCACTGGCCCGAGCCGCGCCAGTACCCACACACGCCAACTTCGAAAAAGCGCGCGAGTTCCTCGAGCTGAGCGACGGCTGTCATGTCTTAGTTTCGTTTGTGCATTGCTCCTTGGCAGGACATCGCACCGACCCACGCAACCGACGCGCGTACCAAGTATCCCCAAGTGGATCTCTGCCCTCGGCGATCGCTGCCAACCTGCCGACGATGACGATGGCCAACTTCCACCGACTCGTCGCGGTTCTCGGGCTGTTCGGTTGCTGCCTGGCCAGTGCTCAAGTCATCATCAACGCCAACCCCGGACCCGCGAGCAATACTGCTGATCCCGGTGCCGCTGAGCCCGACTTTGTCACACGTAAGCGATCGCTACTTGCTTTATTCGCGCCCTCCTCGGAAAATGCGCTTCTACTGCCCGCCGTAAAATCCACAATATTAAGTAATTCTCCAAAAGGGATTTGGCAATATCCTGCTTGCACAACATCGCTTCGGTAAATTCATTATGGAGTTCAATTTTCATAACGCATTATGAAATAGCAACGAGAGCCACTCGAGCTCTTGGTACCTGGATCTTAGATCTCCGTTCGACGCTCTATCAAATTTCTTATCTTACTTACGACAAATTTCTTTGCAGGTTTGCTATTTATGAAGTTGCACGTACTCGCGGGCGGCTTCATAAATATTTAGTCGGTTATGCCGGTTCTTGCGGCAATCGCACACTCGCCGACGACTTCCGGATAAGAGCTTGGCTCTACGTGAGATGCAATACTCAGCCGAAATAGTGACGCAGCATGAACCTGCGACATTTAATTAAAAGGGAGTTTTGATGTACGGTTGGCTCAATAAACACCGGTCTAGCGACCGCCCGCTTCCTCGTAATACTGCAATCAGTCACGCAGTCGCGGGTTCGCGAGGCGCGTGTGCGCTTCTGCTGGCAGCTGCGAGTGCAGGGGAGATCGGCCGAGTAATCGCAACCTCGCGGCCGGCGTCGCGAGAAAATCGGGCTCGCGCAATCGAACGTGTGCACTTTTATTAGGCGCGAACCTCGTGGACTTTCGCCGCCACTCTGCAAATACTTAGGCATCGTCTTCTCCGTCGCTCAAGGACGCGCGAGAGCCGATCTTTCTCTTGATCTGGTTCCACGGTACACCGCTGCAATGCTGCCTCCGACTTTTACGCCGTCGCGTCGTGAATTTACGTTTTCGGACTCGAGGTTTTTCATCGTTCATTTACCAATGAAGGAAGTCAGCGCTGATGAGCATTTTTATATACATTGTCTGCCTTCGCTGCTTTTGCGAAAAAAGGTGAAAGCTTAAAAGGAATGTTATTTTCAAATTTACTCGAGGGATTTAAAGAAGAAGAGAAATATTTACCGCTGATACTTCTGGGCTTTGCTATTAATGCAGATATTGTTAGACGTTAGCCATACGTAATTTAAAGTCGAGGATAAATTTGTCCTTGTCTCGAAATAGAATCCATTCGGAAAAAATTATTTGAAATAATCTAAAAAGTTCCTAAGCCAGAAATTCCTGTAAGAATTTGTATTTTTTCAAGCATATTTATTGGCTGTTTCTGTTATTTAAATTAAGTCGGCGAACTTGAACTTTATGGCACCACTGGGTGACTCTGAGCTGTAGCTGGCCAAACTCGGCGTCCGAGCCGACGATTCCCTAGTTACTTTGAATCTTCTTGTCACATAACGTTGAATTTAAAATAATAGTACTCTAAGAGTCGCTGAAAAACACACATAATCTCGTGCGATAAAGGCATATTTTAAGAACCGTACGCGCGGACTATATTTTTTCTAGCGCGTTCGCAGCGCTAAAACGTAGTTGTGTATTAAAATTAATTAAAATTCAGCCTTAGTCTTCGAGCAAACACTCGCGATAAAGTCGAATGCGGAGATTTTTGCCAAGTGTAGTAGAGATGAAGAAACGTCGAACAGGCGTCGGAGCGCCGAGACCAAGAGATGACCACACGAAAAATTCTTCAAAGTATTTCTTCACCTCGAGCAGGACACCCTTCCTCTAGTCTCCTAAGCACTCCAACCGAGAGCGGACAATTGCGAAATCAGACGGAGCCAATAATTTGTCCATCAGGGGAAGATGATTCAATCCCTCTGATCTCTAATACAGAGGGGAGGGCTCCCCGACGTGCTCTCGGAGCCGCTCTGCTGGGTCGTAATGTGGCAACAGTCGCGGGGAGGGTGGCGTAATGCACGACCGGCGCGGCGAAGGTTATGTCAGAGCCATTGCATAAGATGCGCGAACGTACGTACGCGGGAGAAAGTCGGGAGCTGAAATATCCGAGGCTCAATGAGCTGCGTGCAGTGAAAGCGCACCGCGATCGTGAGATAGGAAGAGACGGAGAGAGAGAGAGAGAGAGATACGGCGCGCAAGTACACGATAGAGACGGAGAGAGGAGCAACAAAACGCGCCGCCGAGCGATGAGCGGCGCGACTTTAAAGTGGCACACGCAGCAGGAAAGCGAGCGCGTGGTTCTGCTCCATATAGCATTCGAAGGGCTCCGTGGACTGCGCCGGTTATTTCCTACGGGCACGACCTCTTTCTTATTCGCCGATGACGACTGGCGGTTTCGCGTCCATCCGTCCCTGTTTTGCGCGAACCTTTTCCCCCGAATTTTCTTTCATCGGGAATCGAGGCCGCACTGGGACTTTATAAGCCTAGAGGGAGACTCTATCGAGCGGCTTATCCTTATTTAGTGCCCACAATAATGGGAATTCGAAATTAGAGATTAGGACTGATTGCTGATGATATATATGAAGAAATAGAATGAACTGAGTCGACGCTGATTCTGTGATACGGAGAGCGAGTTTGTAACAAAGTATTGATATATACAGGTCTTGAAAATTTTACCAATAAATTTAAAGCCTCTTGAAAGAGCTTTATTCTCCGGCTAAATTAACAAAAGCGATTCAGTAGCAATTATGTTGCTGAAACAATTTCGCCAGAAAGATAAAGACTGATTTACTATGGTAAACTACTTAAAAACGTGAATTGAAGAGTAAATCAATTTAAGCAGATTGGGTGCTTACTTCGTTTTATAAAAATATAATTTAAATGCTCGATATATTTTTTAAAGTATTATTAAGTAAAGGATCGTATTTTATGTTCTACATGTTTATGCAGCTAAACTTTTTTCAGAGTTCTTTAAATCATATTTATCTCTATTTTACACATTACCCAACTAAACGATTCACCATGTATCATCGTAATCATGTCTAATAAGAGTTAAACACAAGCATAAAATTTTTTAGTACGGATTTAAGACACGAATTCAATTATTATAAATATTTTATCGAAATAAATTTTATCAAAGAAAGAAAATCTAATTTCTTTTTAAATTATACATTTTTTCATGTATTTTCCGTTGAGCATTTTACTAAATTGACGAAAAAATACCTTAATGAATTATTTATAATTATAATATACAGTTTAAAACTTTTATAATTGATCGCTATATTTACGATTATGTATAAATTATTATATACAATTTTTATTATACCGTAATTATTCAAATAGCAATAGCTTATTTTATGAATAGTAGAATTTTCTTTACGTTCAGTAATTGGACCGTTCTAGTTAAATTCTTTTACAAGTACATGTAAACATATTATCTAACATTTCAATCATGCTTTTTAGGTCAAAGTATTTTTTATTTTTAAATTTTACGCTTACATAAGCAAGCAAGAAGCAACACTATTAATCTCCTTTATTTTCGTCGAATTAAAAGGTAAAGATGCAAAAGAAAATTAATAAAATTTATCATATTAATTTAAACTTAATATATACGAGTTATAGCTCAATAATAATTATTTTATATTTTATTTTTTAACTATATAACTGTTAATAACTTTTGAGTTTAGGTTAGAAATATAAGGAACTTGTTATTTAAAAATTTTTCACATTTAAATATAATTATTCAAATTACGCACATGTGTTTGAAGTAAAATATGTTTCAAATGTAAAAAACTTTTTATTTTATTACTTATTTCTCTTAGAAAAGACTAGTTCAGGTGGAATTAATATTATTACCTATCAATGAATTTTTTATAAATAATCTTTCTTATTTAAACCATTTTTATTATTAATATTTAAATATTATTTCGATTCAAAGAAATAAATTATAAAATAAAAAATTTTTATCAAGCGTATAGTAATTAATTCGTTATTAATTTTTTTTCTGGTATATTTTTTCCAAATTTACTTATCACATAATTTTAATTATTATATTTGATCTAAATTCATTCTAAAAACATAAAATAGTCTTTTTCAATCGATACAAAAGAACTGTAGTACCGATCAATTATAAAAAAATTAACCAATGTAATTCTACGTATAGCATAAATTCAAACAAATATAATATTTACAACGTATTAGATATAATAATTTAAATATAATAGAATTAATATAAATTATCAAATTTAATAACAAGTAACAACTATTTCATTTCTTATCTGTAAGCATTTGAATATATTTATATGACTAGATTATTCGAGAGGATTCTCTTTATAAAACTATCTCGTAGATTTTTAGAGTGAATTTTAATACAAATTTAAAGATTTAAAGAGATAATATGGTGAGATTCTTTTATAAATTAGTAATATAAAAAACTATTATAGAGTGAAATACAGAGAGAGAGAGAGAAAGATAAACAATAATTATAAAAATGAATTTATTAAAATTTTGCTATATAATCTATACGATACAAGTAACATCATTCGTTGAAAAAAGTGAGTTGAATAATAAAATTAAAAGTATTATTAATATACATGTATCTATTTCTAAAAAATTTTTAATAATTTTACTGAAAAATATATCTCTGAAAATATTAAAAATTATAATATGCCGTACAATTTTCTACTATTAATTCGATCTGTAAATTGTATAAAAATAAACTTTTAAGTTAAATTTATAATATTTCATAAAAAAAGAAATTATACTTTTAAGAATTAAAACTTATAACAAAAATATTTATATTAATAAAAAAATTTTATACGTTTCTATTTTTGATGCACTTATTAATTATTAGTTTTTTGCGAACTAATTTTTGTTAAGTAGATAATATTGGGTTATATATTAATCCATTACTTAATTCACATAGTGTTTTTTAAAAAAAATTTAAAGGAAGCATTTTGACAATTAGGTCATAATGTTTAGTTTCTTTTAATTCTAGTTTTTCGTGTGCGCTGCGATGTAATGGATTTTATCATTAGTCCTGGTTTACGATGTGTAAGAGATATATTTCCAAGCCCATGACAAGAATGACATAATCTATTGCCACTTCATAAATGCTAAAATATTTTGCTTCATTCTCGAAAATATTTCAACTGAGATACACTTATATTCCAATTACAGACACAGACAATTAATTGCAAAAACTATGGAATTTATTATAAAATTGAAAATTTCAATAAATTATTCAGTAGCTTATTTTTTAAAATTAAAGTGATTTTGATTTAAAATATTTTTCATAGTTTTTCATAAAAATGTCTTCAATTTATTAATACAATATTATCGATTTTTTCCATTTAATAATAAGAATAAACGATAAATATATATTAAATGTACATAATTTTTTAATTACCAGAAAATTTGTTTCAATATTTGAACGAATAATTATATATAATCTTATAAATTTTAATTATAGTATAAATAATATTTTAAATACCATCTAATTTTAAGAATTTGAATATTAAATAATTTTTAATAATAATATAATTTATTTTTAATTTCAACAATTCAACAAATAGTTGAATTCGTTGTCTAAATATAATGACAAAAATACTCAATGCATAAATTATAAAAATACTATTTCTTAAATCTAAATGAATTTCTAATATTACAAAATACACAAGTAGTAGTTATACCAATATTTTTAATAATGTTGACATAAAAAGTTATAAAACAGGTAAATATATTTCTTTGAATTGAAACACTGAAGTAATTTATTTTTTAATGAGTATCAATTACAGAAAAACTGATTAAATAGCTAAAATAAAAAATAGACATATTACATAAAAAATAGTTTAATATTTTTAATTAATAATTATGTTTTTAAAACTTTTTTGAAAGTTGTCATTTTTTCCTAATAATAATTTAATTAAATCAATTACACGATAATAAGTAATTGTTACTACATACAATGTATAACTTTTGGAAAAACAAGTATAATTTATGAAGAAGTTTTTAACTTTCTACGAAATTCTGTGAGATAATAAATTAATATAAAATATTCCATTCGTTTTTAGAGGATAAAATAATACATAAGAATATTTGGTAGGCTGAGTTTCCTTAAAAGATTTCATTTCAATATGTTTCTGTCAGTAGCTCATATGTAACTACTTATCTAGTTTGTTTAAGTTTCGCTTTTATTGCGAAATTCTGTAGACGTGAAAAACTTAATTAAAAATTCTAAATATATTTAACAAATAAAATTTGTTTTAACGTCTACACAAAGACATCTAAAAAATAATTGGTTTCCGGGATGCTAAGAAATTTTTTTTTAATTTTGAATAATTGTTCATTTCAAATATTAATTAAAATAAAATTTTAAAACACAAAAATAAGTCACACGAAGATTTTATGCCTTCATTGAATATGTTATAAATAAAATTTCACAATTGTAAACTATATTTACAATTTTTTTTAAGTATTTACTATAGTTATTATTTTTAAGTTTGTAGTATCTTCTATTTTTGTATTTCAACCACGTCTTTGAGTATGACGATGAAAAATTCCCGTTAGAATGTTTATTTTAGTTTTTACATAAATATTCTTTTTATTCAAAACAATTATAAGTTTTAACAAGTATATTTGGTCGAAAATTTTTCGAAAGAATTTATTTAATCCTGATTGAAAATGAAATCAGCAGATTACGGAAAGCTTGTTTGCTCTTATTTTCATTTTACTTTCTGTATAAATACTATAAACAAGGATTTTATGAGTTATTCTTTGCTAATTTTTTTATCACGTCTTACAATTATTTCAGTTTAATTAAGATCCTTTAATCGTTATAACACTTGAGCAAAAACATAATTATGTACTTATGTATTTTACTTTGTCTACATGCCAGCTGAGATGCTATAGTGATTGGCAGTAACTGTTTTTCCTCAAGCGGTTAGCTCTTTTGATATTAAGTATTTTTTGCATTTGAACAAAGAAAGATGTCTCAGTAGTGAACCCATTTACGATTTACTAGAAGGTAGGGTCTAATAAATTAAGGTTTTAGACGACATACAGTTGCAGTACGTCGCGAACACATGTGCAGTACAGCTAATGTATAGTAACTGTTTGTAACACGACTATGTCGGCCATTTTAATCCAGAAGAATGAAATTTCGAGTTCTTAAATTTATTTGCGAAGTTTTAATTGTGAAATACACACTCGTACACAGGTAGCGATAAAATATACAATAGTGTTCATTAGTGAATATAAATGTCTTAAATGTAATATCTTTAGTCACGTATTTTTTTTTTTTATTATTTATCAATACTCTTAACACGACATAATCGAGAGTTTTCTTCAAAATTGAGTCTAAAATTTTTAATTATAAATTTGCAATACATTCAAATTCAATTCCTACATTCGTGAAATATAGCTTTGAATACAATCTGATTATATAATATCCAAGCATGAAAATTATTTTCATTAAATTACATCAAACTTTATAATATTAAAATGAATTAAATTTGCTTTATAGATATTACATATTGACAGCAATGCTGTCACCTTACGAGTACAAAAGCTTTTGATGCATAATTGAATTTAATCGTCAGCTTCTTCCGTTAACTATATTTAAATTCCTAATTGAAGCCCGGAGTGTACGGTTTGAGTGAATTAAGACTTTTTTGTTTATGACACGGAACAAAATATACGTTACTAATTCGATGTATGTACGCAGGAGCTGTTTAAAATTTCTGGTTCGGAAGACCAATTTATCACGCCTTGATTCAATTTGTAAATAATTTGAAAAACGTTGAAATTACACTCTCCGAGTGTAGAAATATTTTACAATATCGCACAAATGAGAGACATTGCAGTTTCAAATCTACAATTCGGCGTTAAAACACCTTTCAGAATTCGCCAAACGAATGGCATGCATAGCTGCGAGGAATGTTGAACCGTAAAATTAACCGAAACAATGTATGTTTAGGCAGAACTGATCCCGATGTAAGAAGCACCAGAGCCCTTCGGGGACACTCTAATAGCGGGATAGTAGCGCAATGATTTATCCGATCCGCGCAGCATGTAAGTGAATGTTTATGCAAATGAGCCTCGAAATGGCGCAAGCTTAACTCCGCGCCGCGTTTACTGGTTTATTTCACTAAAAGGTATCAGTTCTTCATAAATCAGTCAAAATTTAAAATAAATCTCGGCTACCTTTCACTTTTTCATTAAAGCCGCTGCAGCGGCTTGAGCGCTTTGCGTTTCGAGCGGCTTCGCGCGAGCATTGCGCGCCGCAAAAATGAACGTTCGTTGTAATTTTTCGTAAGAGCTAGTTCATCCAGCGCATTAATATAGCCTCGTCTATAAATAGGAGTTTATCGCAATGGACAGCGAGCGGAGACGCTTTGCCCCCGGCGGCACGTCGTCCGCTCCCTTATCTAACCCACGCAGATAAAGCCTTAAATTCCGAAGACGAGCGAGACCATCGCTGGATAATAATAATAATAATTCGGAGAACACGCGGAAGCGCGAGTCCCAGCTTTACGACTCACCGGCTTATCAGCGCGCGGCGACTCGTCGTCCACGTCTCGGTTAACTGGAAGAGCCTTCGCCGGGACGCCCGTGCCGAACCGCGCATAAAGGTCGCGCGCCCGCCTCGGAAGGAGATGCGCTTGCGAAACAGCTCCGGGACCCAGATAAGAGGGCCCGGGCGCACCGAGCGCATGTCAAGCGGCCGCGCGCATCCTTGATCGGAGGTCGCGAGAGCTCATTATTACCCTCGGGAGCAGTTGGAACGAACGACGACGACGACGACGCCGAGGTTTATGGCCTGCGCGTGCTTACGTCGCGGCTCTTTGTTCTCGCGATACCGCGAAAGCCGGCGTTAAAGTCCGGGGCTCTCGCACCTGAGGCTTTTCAATCCCGAGCGTGGAAACGCCGTCCTCTTTCTCTCTTTCTTCGTGCGATTTATCCTTGGGGTTTTTATGGAAACCGAACTGTCCCTTGATTTCCTGGAACTTTTAATGCGCTCGGCGCATTCTTTTTTCGGACGGCGTTCCCGCGCGCGAAATGTATTATTAAGAACTGGTCTCTGGGAGCGAGTCGCGCGGATACGCGAGCAACCACGAGCGATCGATAAGATACGCTTCGTTACACTGGTATTTAATGTCGTTCTTTAATTTCTGCCGATACAATTTTATCTGCCACAATGTCGTGTTCGGCGGGGAACGCGTGCGTTTTCGCACGCAAACCTATATGAAACGCCTCGGCGTCTAGGGGGGATTCCTGGCATATTTTCGAGCTGCTGCTCACGAGCGCTCGTTCTCACAATGTTGCCCGTCGATCTTTTGTTCTTCCAAGTCAAATATGGCTCTCGCCTCGAAAAGAATGCCATTCTTGCGACTACATTAGATAATCGAGGTGCGCGTCGAGAAAAAAGTAATTAATATTCAAGTGACTAAGAATCTCGGCCCGAACAAACTTCCTTTCTCTTTCGATTTCGTTCGGAGATGTGGAGTCGCAAAATTATTACCAATCATTTTCCAACGTAACTCCGCTGATGCAGACCGAGCACAACTGCCAAGGTCGTATTAATTACGAATTAATCTAAGACGCCATCCCTTCCACACCAAGACTATTAAACAGCAGAGCTACTCCAGGCTGTCGCAACGAGAGTCGATATGATAAAAAAAAGTTAAGTCAATGGAGACGCGTATCGGGTGGAGTGAGAAAGTGAGAGCATTTCGCAGAAGCACGAAAGTCTATTCCGGAAGGAGGAAGACATTGAGAGCGCGGGGACAGTCACGCGACCGTTTCGTTAATTTGCCCGGCGATCTAATTAGTGATGTAAAATTGCTGTATCTCTTCCGCCACGTACGTGACTCCGTCTCAACTTTCTTCGGCATCTATCTTCATTTCTTCGCTTTTCTCTGCTGCTTCCATTAAAACTTATTGTATCCTATTCTTTCTCGTCGTCTCTACCCTCAATAAAAAGGTACTCGCAGTGAAGAAGGAACGTTACGCTTTTAATACAAGGCATTCGACTAATACGACATAAATCGCCTAAAAAGTGATAAAATAAGCTACGGGGATTGTTGATTTTAGACATGAAAATGTGCGCTTGATCTTCCCTTCGCCCAATAGGCCTCGAACATTTTTTTATTAAAAAAATTTGACAAATATTAGTCGCGAAATCACTGATCACGATTAATTAATTATGAATTATATTTTTATTGGTCAGTTAATTGTATTACGTAAAAAACTCACCTATCTTCCAGATTTATTTCAAGATTTCTATTTATCCTTCCTTATATAGATATCGCACAGTTTTTTATTATCTTACAGATCTCAGAACTTTAGAACTTGATAGTTGCACTTAGCAGGATATTACTGTAAGATTCCATCCATCTGCGATTAAAAACTTGATTTGGAAAATATTATTTCCATTTGAAACTGTCGTTCAGAAAATTACAAAAAAGCATACTAAGATTCATACGTAAAATAGAATGATGAGTCATAATTAAATAGTGAAATATTGTTTATTAATATATTAGCAACGTAATACTTAATATAACGTCATTGTCAAAGTTCAATTTTCGTAAGTATAAATTAAACACATATTCTGAATGAATTTTTCCATTCCCAAAAACAACTGTTATGTCTAACGCAATTATTTATTTTAGTAAAATGTAAATAAAATTTCCGTGATATTTAATATATTTTATTTACACAGATATATATGTACTAAAGCGTAACGTTAACAAATTAGATACTAAATTCGGATAATGTAAGGGTCACGTCGAGTTCATTGTGAGCTAGTGGCGAAAAAGTATGTGTGAGCGAGGAAAAATCACCGAAGGTTAAGCACTTTTAATAAAAAAATTCTTTTGTCTGCTCTTTTTATTATAAGTGATAATTACTATGCAGTTCTGCTAATTGTATTATAATTAAAATTATTTTGTAAAAAAAGATCGTGGATTCTTCAAATAAAAATTTTAATCACTGTATTGATTTTCAAATTAAAATCCATATATTGACATGTACTATAAAAATATTTTTTCATATAGATAAAGTTATATTATCTGTAAAAGAATTTTATATTTTGAAATAGATTGTTTTTTTGTAAGTAATAAATTATTATTTATATCAAAGTAGGAATTTATTATATTTTAAACCATCGTTTAAAATTTCAAACTATCACCCGATAGATCATCAGACGATGAGATAGACTAATTATTATTTACTGTAATTTTTATGAAGATGCATATTATTATCCTATAATTTAAATATATATACGAATTAATGGCTTATAATAATAGACGTCCCAATTATTATTTTACGAAATTTAATCGTAAATAATGCCGAAGATTATTTTACAAAATAATATTTATCAGAATACTACGGCCCGTAATAAAATATGCAAAAATATACGTACATATTTCAAATTATTAGTTGCCAGTTATTTCTCAAGAAGATTGGCACAGTTTAAGTTTCGTTTCTTTATCAAATATATATATTTATATTATGAAGACATAAAATAATTCAAAGATAAATCAAATTCGGACATTTTAAAAAAAAATTATCTTACAAGTTATATAAAACATTTGCATTTATGTTAAACAATGTTAAAATTTATTGTTATCAATCATAAGAATCATGCTTTATGAATAGATGGAGCGACTTATTTTTGCTTAAAATGACCTTGAAAAATGTCTTTCCTTAAATCGAAATATTTATTTTCCAGCTGAATACATTTTGCCGTGCACCAGAACAGATCCTGCGATCGATTCGTGCATTCAGAAGGCCTTTAACCATCTGAAGCCATATCTCGTAAAAGGTTAGTTGGTGTCGATATTAATATTTTATGTGCAAGTGTGCCTTTAAAAAGTAAAGTTTTTGTAAACGATAAATCCTGCCTTAGCTTTCATTGCTACTTGTCAAAAATTCATGCTTCGCGAGCGAATCATAAAATTCTAACGGTTAAATATGCATTACGCAGGAATTCAAGATCTGGAACTGCCACCGATAGACCCACTGACAATTCCTGAGCTGGGAATGGAAAATGGACAGGGCGCGGTCAGGGTGCGGGCCATCTTCTCCAACATAACAGCTTTCGGTCCGGGCAACTACTCCGTGAATAGAGTGCGAACGGATTTGAAAAACCTGAGATTAGATCTTCACTTGTCCATACCAAAGATTGAGCTTCAAGGTCGCTACGAAGTGGCCGGCAACGTTCTTCTCTTTCCCATTCAAAGCCAAGGAGATTTTTGGGCATTCTTTGGTAAAATTTCTGAATAGTTCCCTGCTCTCTCTTTTCAGATGTTAAGCAGTTATCGCGGTGTTTTTCAGAAATTCCATTGTGCCTAACGCGGATAATAAACTTTTTTTTTAATAATGAACGTAATATTTACTATACAATTTTGAATTTTATTTTATGATTAACAAATACGATTCACGGCGCTAAAAGAGAAAAAAAATATAGAATACGATGGTAAAATACATGTAAAATGCTTGAACAATTCCGAAAGAAAAAATGCGATAAAGGTGTAATTAGAGTTCAAAGGTTTTGTACTTTTTACGTACACGAGCATTTTCATGCAGTTTTTGCAAAGTCATTACAATATTTATAATATTATATCAGCATATTGTAATACATTATTCCAACTTTGAAATCTATTCAATGTAATTGTGCGTAATAAAGTTTTATTTTTAGAACTATCAATATTCTTAATTGCAATGTAATCGTGCTTATTCAAAAGTTGAGTATCGCATTATTGCAAAAGGAACAAGTATCCGGAATTTCTAGTCGATTAAACGCCACCACATACTTTATTTAATTTTGAGGCGCTAGAAACGTGATTATTCTCTTCTTGGACAATAGCTGCAATCATAGCCACACACGCGTGATCCGATTATTTCGGCTGCACGCGCTTCAGAATTCAGGGCTAAAATTGAAAGCCATAGATTCACGTTCTTTCGTTTCGTCTCACAGGCGACGTCGCAGCGATTGCCCGGGTCCAGGGCGTCGAGGAGAAGCGCAAAGGCGTTCGCTACATGAGCATCCACAGATTGCTGATCGACTTCAACCTCGGGCGTGCGCGCTTCCGCATCGTGGATCAGATAAACGGCAACAACATCATTGGCCAGGCCATGAATCAGTTCCTCAACCAGAACGCCAAGGAAATTATAGAGGAGATGCGTCCTGCCGCGAGTGCGAGTATCGCCAAGCACTTCATGTCATTCCTCAACGGAGCCTTCACCAAGATCCCACTCAAAGTCTGGCTCCGCGACACGTAGGCATTGCAAATCTGGGCCTGATCCAATCTGTTAATTGTAAAATCCCGTGGACTCTCTTTATCTATTGTTTCCTGTCTTGCGAAAAGAGTAATGAGTAAACTGCTATTTCACCCCCGTAGAAAATTAACTAGCTGCGCTGTTGACTTTACTGATTGATGCTGAAACAAACCGGACTCGGCGAAATGCGAATCACAAAATAATCTCAAAGAGTCTCTGTTGCAGCTGTCGTAGCGTAACGGTCACCAATTTAAAGTAACGTCGACTAAATCACCAAAAATTTATTTAGAACGAGATTCTTTGTATTGCGGTCCCGCGAATTGCAGTATTAGCAGATGCCGCGTGTAATTTTATGAGTCGAGATATAGTATTCAATTATAATGGATACATATGCATCCTTCCGTAAGAAATTGCTTTATCCGTTTACGACCACAAATATAGTAATAAGTTTTATTCGACATCGTGCGCGTGGAATTACTCGAATCAAGGATCAGACATATCGCATAGTAGATATTGTAATCTAAGCGTAGTATCCAGTAAAGCTCAACGTTTTTATTCTTAAGTTTAGCGACGACAAAGTACAAGAAAAACATTGTGCATTTGGCATTATGTAATTTGAACGTCCTAAAATTATAGAAGGCCCTATTTAAATGTAGTAATCGTAGGTTGCAAGTGTGTTTAAAGTGATTTAAGACGGCTACCGTAAGATCAGTACCACGTGTTGCAAAACTCAAACTTATAAAACATTTGAAATCTTATTTTTAGCAACGTCCTATATATAAACACCGAGTACAATCAAATAGTATGACTTGACTCATAAAATTACTGTCTACCTTACTTGAACTGCGTTGTCGAGAATCTTGCAGACTTGTATATTATAAACAATTTGTTATTACAATGAAACTCATTTAAATGCAAGATCCTATAATGGATCTCCTTACCGGGAGACTTATAAATGAATAATTTTATTAATTCCTAAATGTATTCGATTAAACACTGAAAAAGATAAAGCTTTCAAAATAATATAATTATTAATTATTAGTCTTTTATGTTTTTCAATTCATCGTTAAAATACATGTAGTTTTTTATAAATTTACTTTTGCATAATTCACAATAAAGATTAGTCAAACGATTAAAAGTTATCTAAGAACGGATTAAAATTTATCAAAAATTTTACCAGGATCTAGCCCCATGCGAATCTTTAAAAATCGATAAAGATTGAGTATAGATTATGAAATTGTTTACAAAATATTTGCTATTTACTTTTTTTGTTTTTATTTTATCGATCTATCCAACGAGTAATTTTATTATTAATAAGCGCTCAAATAAAAATAAAGATCTCTACGTTATCGGCTTATATATTATGTAAATTTTTATCAAATTTAATAATACACTGTTTTGATTAATTACCGAAATTTGAGATGTTGCTTAAAAAATCTTTCTAAGCAACGAATCGATAAAAAAAGAATATTAATTTGTGATAATAAAAAACTCAGGTTGGATACTAAAAAATGAACTGTATTTTATGAAAAAATTTAAGTTCAAGACTTCAGTTTTCTTCTGAAATCCAAATATAACAATTTTTACATAATTTTAAAAAATTTTCTTTTAATTTTTAAGTATAAATTCTTACAAAAATCCAATCTCGCAACATTCTTATAAATTTAAAAAAATAAATCAAAATATAAATAATTTGCGTTGAATATGAATGCCGACAAAGTAGGAATCTGTCCGTATTCAGCATGTTTTTAATTATATTATATAGATTCGCCTCGATAATGCCGAAATTTTAACACTAAGCATATTGTACTATAATTTTCATGAATCAATAATAGTTATCGTAAGTTCATTAAGTGTATTTTGTATCGAAATTAACGCTCATATACATTATTGCTATTTTACATATTTTGTGTGTATTTATGATTACATTTTATTGCACACAATCATGTAAAAATGCAATTATGATAATTTTGTCTGATTAAGATTTAGAGAAGAGACAATCTCTCTCTCTCTCTCTCTCTCTCTCTCTCTCTCTCTCTCTCTCTCTATGTCTATCTCTGTAAATGCTAATTTACATCAAAATTCGCTGGGTATTTTATGCAATATAATATAATGCGCGTATCACAGTAAATACGCAAGTTGACTTGACTGGTTTCATCAATGTTCATTCAGCTTATTTTTTTATACGTATATATATATATATATATATATTTGTTACGTAGCGATATTTAATCATATAAATATATTGAGCTCACTTTAATTAATATTATATTATAAGCCCGTCATCTCTATTATAAAAACCGTTAAATATATAAATGTCGATTGCGTGGATCATCTTTGATGTTTTAAAAATTTACGTATTGACGATAAAATTATTAAAACACTGTCGTTAAACATTTTTTACATCAAATAATAAAACTATTTTAACAATTGCTCATTGTTGAAAAACCAAACCTTGATCTCATAAATTTTATTCTAAATCAATGTGTATTATTAGTATTTGTGAATGCAATGTTTTTAAATTCATTTTTCCGAAAGTGAGCCTTCATAAAATATATGCGAATGCGGTAAATAGTCTTAATTAGGATTAGTGTTAATACTGTACGTTTAAAACTTTAATTAATATATCATTATTGTTTTGAGAAATATTTTGCAAGGCAGCATTTCCAATCTCTTTTAAGATATAAATTCCTCTCTATACAAATGAGAATGCATATAGTTTCACAATAAATTAACATCATTCTCATTATATACGAATGATATTATTCATGGATTTGCTCTAATTTAACTTTTTCCGTTCTTATAAGAAACGTATGAAATAAAGATTATTATACCCCAAATAATGTGTGCTAGATGTTATTTAACTTTTTCTCCAAACTTTTATATTAATTCAACAGATACAGATTCTTCATTATATAAAAAACACGTATAATTTGTATTAAAAAAAATATACTATTAACAGGTAGGAATACTTGAAAAATTAAAAAACAATAATCCGCAAAACAATTAAAAATGATTTTTGAATCTATCAGTTCCTACGTCGGATAAAAAATAATTTATTTTAATTTGGCTGCTTAATTTTAAAAAGAATAACATAATTATTTTACAACGAATTGCTAAAAATAATATAAGGTGGTGCTTTTTTTCTAAAAACACGTTTTAAAGTATACAGATTCATCTACATTATAAACAATTGATAATTAGTACATAAAAATTAGTAAGATATCGCACAGTATTTGACATATTTCAATGATAACAGAATATGTAAAAAATTAATTAGATCATTTAATTAGTCAAGTTGTAATGTCGCGCATTACTAATTTTGAATATATACGATCGCTTTTAGAAATGAAATAAAATTTGTGTGCATCTAAATATCGCAAATATTTGCATGTCTCATTATTTTAGTTTATATATAATAAATAAGTAAATTATTAATAATTTCCCCTTGTTTATTAGAATTAATAAAACGCGATATCAGATTATTAGTTTCATTTTGTGAAGTCGGACCCTTGAAGATATCGTTTTAAAATTGTAAGTATAAATTTCACATTTGATAAAGCAAAAATGATCCACTTAACGAATTTTATTACTTAAACGAAAAAAATTTCAAGGCCTTAAAGATTGCCCTGTCAATACGAAATACTCAAAATATGAATAATATTTTGATTATACAGCTTGAGCATCTAAGATTTATTTAAATAAGTTTAAATTGATAAAAAAATGATAAAAAGTAAGAAATCGTCACATCTGAACACCATACTGAAATAGCACATAATTGGCACGAAGAATTGGCTAATCCATGTTCAATTTTGAATTTGAATTTCTCAAGTTCTGCCTCGCACATTCGATGTTTAGCTTTACGCTTTATTATTTTTTAATCCTAATTTTACGAACTTTACAAATATTCTAACGAGTAAGATTATTACGAAGAGTAATCTCTCGGTCATTTTAAAGAAGCTTGTTTAGAATTTAGCAATTGCGTTATCATTTTTTTTTTTTTATCATTTTCCAAAAGCTTCGACTTATTCCAATAAACCTGGAAAAATAGATGACTGTAGCATAGGATTTTCATCCGACTAGATTATCCACGATCCGAGGCTCGTTATTGTTATATTAAGTTGAGTTGCAATTAACGCGAGTGAAAAGTTTGAAGAAAGCAGGACACCGCCGATGAAAACGGTTAAACCCTCGTTCCATCGTGTTTATCTATCATTTGCTGGCGTCAACGGCGAGACGAGACTAGGAAGTTAAGCTACAAGACGAAGTAAATCTATATCGTGACCGCAGTTGAAACCATCGAGTCTTCATTTATGAAAATCATGGCATCGAAAGAGAGCGGGATAAACGTATTTAGACGGAGGCACAGAATAGAGAAAGCGAAAGAGCGGGGAAAGCAGAACTCGGCTTTCGATAATGAATCGGAACAGTGGCGCTGACTATCAACTGTGAACTTTGACACTGTATACACGAGCCGGACGATGCGCACGCGCTGGAGTTAAATTGGAACCGGCAACATCGTCGGTTCGACGTCTCGTTCGTTTACTTCGCCCGAGTCCCCAGAAAGTGACAATCCCCCGAACCACCCGATCGTCGATTTCCTCTTTCTCCCGAACCAGGTGCAGTGTGTACATGACGCTCGCGTAAGTCCAAACGGTTACCAGATCTTCCAAGGTCGCCGAGCCGCGATCCCGTATTTGCCGCGAGAAACCGAACTACACCGGTATTATGGGCCAGTTCACCAAGAGGCAATGGCTCACCCTCATCGTCATCAGCATCGCAGACTTTGCGAATGCGATCTGCGTTTCGCTCCAGGCCCCTTTCTACCCTCACGAGGTAAGAGACACCAGGTCGCGTTCTACTTTTCAGGAAAGTTCCCGTCGATCCACGTAC
The DNA here is from genome assembly GCA_018907185.1 of Platyscapa corneri. Taxonomy (NCBI): domain Eukaryota; kingdom Metazoa; phylum Arthropoda; class Insecta; order Hymenoptera; family Agaonidae; genus Platyscapa; species Platyscapa corneri. The sequence continues at coordinate 1,655,368 of JACCHW010000019.1, read as the reverse complement.
TCGGCGCAATCGGCATGGCTGCCGATGCTAAACGGGATCAAGCTATACTCTCTTCTTAACATTCCAGCCGCTTTACCGATCCAATATCAATTCGGGGGTGACTTGAGTTTCGAGGATATTTCGATTGCAAGGGAGACGATGTGTGCAAATATGTATTGGATCGCCGTGCACGTGCGAAAATAGGGAGGAGACACTTGGTGTATCGATAAATATGTACATGGAATTTGTAATTTCCGCGAAGTCGTACTTTAACTGTTTACGTATCGGTATCCTTGGTGGTTACCGAAACTAAATGTAATTTCTAATTGCCCGCGATATAAACAGGCAGATGAGATATTCGCTTCTACAAAATTATATCGAGACGAAACTTTTTAATGACATATCATCAAACGCATAAAAAGTATATACGGACTGATATACGTTTTAGTTTTATTTTCTTTCGAGTGAGAACTCTTATCGATAAAAAACCGTGTCAAGGGGACTGAATTAAAATTTGTGAAAATTTGTCGCTCACATCGCCTGGAATATGCAGAGTCAAATGAACAAATACGTCCATTAATTATTTCAAAGTATAAATAAAATAAAGACTGCCGACGATAGTCAAATGTTTATGTGTTTTATAAAAATAGTTATTTATTCATTAATCGGGCTTCGATTTGATAATTTTATAAAGTAGCGTCATCGTAGCGCCGTTAAAAAATAAAGTAAAGCCTGAAATCAAATTTAATTAGCGTAACCGTAGTTTGTATTTGATTACGTGCTCTGTTTATATTTACGTTGTAGGATTAGTTACTATCAGTGCTGTTCTATGCATAGAAGCGAAAAACTTGGAAATATGTGAGATAAAATAATGATAAAGTTTGAAATAAATTAGAGTGTCGCGCTTCTTATAGGATATTACGATGTACGACTTTATTTGGCTGTACATATCACTTATAATAAACGGACGCGGGATACGAGACGATAATTTTGCGTTGTAATAAGCTACTTTCTCTCTCTCCCTCTCTCACTCACTCTCTCTCTCTCTGTCTCTCTCTTTCTTTCCTCTCTTTCTCCCTCCTTAGCTAAGATAGCCACGTCCAAAGTTTATCGTCGGCGTTATTTATCTCTAAACATGGTTAATTGCACTACGACTGGGAGCGTGAAACTGCGTTTCGCGACAAAGGTCGCTTGGATTATGCCTCCGATGTAGTTATATTTATAGTAAACACAGAATTCTATTATAATTATTCTATTTATGTTCAATTGCCTTTCGTGCACTCATTGATAATTTAGGCGGAGAAGAAAGGAGCCTCGGCCACGGAGTATGGATTAGTCTTCGGTATTTTCGAGTTGGTTGTCTTCATTATCAGCCCTATTTACGGACAACATGTAAATATGATTACTTCAAAACCCCAAATAAATTAACCCATGGATTGCCATTGAGATACGAAAGCCACAATTATCTTTAACTATCTGTGCGGATTTTTATGCGCTTACTAACGTCTTATCCCCGAAGCGGGTTTAGTATTGTTTGAAAAAAATATTAAAAGTTACGGCAGACGAATTAAATTATTTTTTAAGTAATAAATTTTGATCGTTGGATGGTCGGAAATTGTATAAAAAATAATAATTTTTCGATACGATGATTACAATTAATTGGCAAAAATTTACGATACTTTTTAAAGCTGTCAACTGGATTCTGCTTTAAAATGCATTAGTTTTTATTGCATCTATTACTAAATCTTCGTGTTTAATCAAGGTAAATAGCACACAACGTGAAAAGTTCATCGGTATTCAATAAAATTACTATGAAATATCGTTATACGCAGATGTTCTTCCTCCTCCATCGTAGTCTATAAATGATTTTTCTTTTATCTCCCATCAGCCATCCAACGAAGATTACACACTGTTTCGGGAAAAATCCATATGAACCAGATTCGCTTCAGCAGTCAAACACTCATAATTAAAAACACGCGATTTTCTTAAAAAGCGCCCAATAATTTTCGCAATCGTAGAATGTTTTAAAAAGTATCATAACATTTACAGATAATTAAAAATGAATTCGTCTTGTGGATCGCTATCGAATCCATGGAAAAATTAGCTCTTGATAAAATCAAGAGTGAGCGCGTTGAACAAAACTTAATCAAAAGTCCCGTTTCAGATAAATAAAATAGGTCCAAAGATGTTATTCAACGGAGGCATCCTCACAACCGGAACGTGCGCTATCTTCTTTGGTCTTCTTGACAAAGTCGAGGGCCATTATCCCTTTATCGTCCTGTCCTTCGTCATAAGAATAATCGAGGCCCTGGGAAACGCCGCTTTTCTCACGGCGAGTTTCGCTATCATCGCCAAGGAGTTCCCCGATAACGTCGCCACCACGTTCGCGAGTCTGGAAACGTTCTTCGGTCTGGGTCTCATTGTTGGACCCACTGTCGGAGGAGCCTTATTTCAGGTTTATAATTTCAGTAATTGTTTGCGCATTGTTTTTTTTTTTGGTTTTTTTTATACACATACCGAGGAAGCTGTCGATAAATTATTAAAGACAAAACAACCGATAAATAGCAAAGGTTCTTGGCAGTTAATTAATAATTATTATAACACAATTTGGTATTATTGCTTTGATAGACAGTTTATGTGATTTCTTACAGTTATTTATTCAAAAGTTATGTTTTCGTGTAAAAATGTGCTTTTACATTGTTTCGACGCAAACCTACCGTAACATTTTAAGGCGAATAACTCATCCTGTTGTACAATTATTTCGCAACCGAAAATTATTATTGTATGTAAATAATCTGTAGGAGTATACATTTCGTCTCGGAGAAATATCGCATCGCATTATAGTAATTATAATATAAGACACTGGACTTACACACAAAGCACAGCTGAACAAAATATGTAAATTTAAAGCATCGGCGTAACCATTGAGCACAACGCGAATCTGTTTATATAATCCCATTAAGTAGAAATATCTTGGGCGCGCTGTCGAATCGAGAAGCAACAACTTTTTAAAATACGCATTTGTCACCGCTATACTAAATATAAAAAAACTTCTCTCGGAGTGTAGGTAAAAACCGAAAGATAAAAAAACTAGCGCTTAGAAATTCAGATGTTGCCTCTCAATTGAATGTGTAATGAGCTCTTCGTAGTTGGGAGGATATACAACACCGTTCGTGGTGCTGGGCTTCGCGCTTTTCCTGGCCGCCGTAGTGACAGCTTTCGTGCTCCCCATCCACAACAGCAACGAGGAAGACGATCAAAGCAGCGGAGGTGAGATCGAGCGCTCGAAACTCCAGAGTTGCCCGAGGTCGCGATGCACTAATTACTTGTTTCCATCGATGCTGCAGGAAAGCTGATGAAGGTGCTGAGAGTGCCGGGGGTCATGGTGGCGACGGCATCCATAGTTGTGACCAGCATGAGCATCGGCTTCCTCCAGGCGACGCTGGAGCCGCACTTGCGCCAGTTCGACATGAGTCCGGTTCTTCTGGGCCTGATGTTTATCATAAACGGAGGGACTTACGCTATGACTGCACCCGTCTGGGGATGGCTTTGCGACAAGCACTCGACGCCGAAGGCAAGCGAGCTTGGGCTTTCCGAGCTTTTTATCACACTATTTTCATAGCGCGCGAGTTGCGTAAAATCGGGTGGAAATTAGACTCAGACTTAACTTCTAGAAGGAGAATGAATTTTTAATTTGACTTTTGTCCTCGTTTCCTTGGAACAAGGCATTTTCTTGAAATCAACCTGCATTATTATCTTTCGCGCTCGCTGTTTAATTGAGAATTGCGAAACTGCAATTCACTGCAATCAACGCAAGTCAGATTTTAACGAAATTTCTAACCTAGGCTCGGAGTCGATTTCGCTGCGCTTACCTAAACCTTGCAAAATCAGATTAAACTCGCGGCTTCGTCGAATTAAGCCAATTTGCGTTCAATTGCAGCCTTTTTAAAAGCGAATAAATGTAGGTCTAGATCGTGCTAAGGCGAGGGAGGATCGGAAGTAATTCGATAATCGAGAAAGTGACGTCGCTAAAGAGGCGGAAGTAACGTTAAGTGCTAAAGCTAATCGATCTGACAATAATGAATCACGAGTAGCATGACGAGACAAAAGTTAAATTTACATTTAATCGATATCTCTTAATAATTATACGCACGAAGCGAGGAAAATATATTATCGCTCAGCAGTCTTATAAAGATTTGTGAAAATAAAAACGAGCCGAGCAATCGCCCCGGCGCTACAGGCTGTGCGTGTATGCTCTCTACTCTCTAATGAGAGCTAATAATACAATAACAATGTCGGGCACACGAGGTTTGTTTTGAAGGGGAAGCCGGTCAAGTATTAAAAACAATAATATTGCAACGATCGTTGAACGGCCGCAGGTGGCGACTGTCGCCGGGTGCATCATAGTCATGATCGGATTTGGGTTGATTGGACCCGCCCCCTTTATACCTTACGAGACTATGCTGTGGACGACGATATGCGGGCTGGTTATTCACGGTCTGGGGATGGCGGCGCAGCTCGTCGCAAGTTTCACCGACGCTCTCAGGATCGCGATGTGAGTAAACCCACAGCGTCACGCTGACGCAATATTTCGACCGATAACAGAATTAACTGTATTTTTAATGTTTCGCTTGGATTACCGTTACCGCTTCTTTTGTCTTTCGCTAATTACCCTTTTTACGGGCTTTCCTGGCCGTTATGGCGATTTATAAAGAAATGCGCGATTTGGGTCGCAGTCTTTTTAATTGTTGGTATCGATTTTTCAAGCGGTATCGAATCGCAAAATTCTTGCCATTCAACTTTCGGCCAAAAGTTTGATTTTATTAAATCGATGATTCTTTCTTACGTGGGTTGTATAACGGGATGATAAAAAATTTGTCAAACTGAATTATGTTATTGGAAGAATGTATTTTGCAAGCGTACTCCTTTTGCGTTTATCAATCAAATGGATTCCCTGGGAATTATCAAAGAATTGAAAAAATACATTGAGTTTATTCAGGTATTTTAGGAAAGCAAAATTTATTTTAATCTATACTCCGACAATATTTTATCATCTTATTTATTAATTAAAAAATAATTCATTAAATCTTTTATCATTGATACACATACGCGTATAACATTGTATCGTAACAGTGTAACCATAATTTATAATTCAAGTTATTCTTGGAAATACTGTAGAATATCAATGAGTCTTTTTCTAATAAATATCTTATCGAATTTTCCGCGACAAGGAAAGACTAAAACTCTTATCATTTAAGTCTGCGACAGACAACACACGAATGGAGCCATTTTCATAAGCTCCTTATCGAATGATTCTATTCTCGACGCGAAAGTAAAATGGGTAGCTAGTTTACAGGTGCAATTCTACCCGTGATATATATATATTATATATGTATATAAGTAGGCGTAGTAAGTTCTTCATCGTTAAAAAACCTGTGTTATCGATTTTCTAGATCTCATGGATTTCCGAATAATATCGAAACTTACGGTTTGATCAGTGGACTTTGGACAAGTACATTTGCTCTCGGTGCCTTTATTGGTCCGAGTGTGGCCGGCATTTTGTTTGACAATATCGGATTTAGAAATGCCTCCATGTTTATCGTTTTATTGCACTTTATCGTGGTAAGTATTGACACAAAATATTTTCATTCTTCTAAACTTATTATTGTTAAGCGAGATAAGCGAGATAAGCGAGACCAGCTATAGACGCAAACGGTATTTTAAACATTTCTATTTAAATCTTCAATATCCACGATTATTATTAATTTTCGTAATTTTACGGAAAAGTTAAATATTTTTTTTAAATATTTAAATGCCACAAAAATATGTAATAATATATAGTGGAAAACATAATTTACAATCGGATTTGGATCTTTCGTATCTTCTTAAGTTAAAAACAAGAAAGTATTGATACCATAGTCATTGCTTCAACCAAATGATAAATAATACTAAAAAACCATTTGATAATAGAATTATTATCAGTAGTATTTAATTAAGGAACAAAAATATAAAAATTATTATATTAAATATTAATATTTTTAATTTAATAATTTAATTATTATTTTAACCGGACTTAAGATCATTAAAAATGATTAATTCTTATTTCACGTTCGTTTTACATGAATTTTCTAACTTAAACATAATAATAAATGTTATTATCATAGATGTGTCGTGAAAAAAATAACATTAGATTTTAAATAAATTTTAATAAATATTAAAATGATGGTATTCTTAAAGAAATGTTCGCAAAAGAAGAATAGACACAAGTATGTTAAAATTAATTATATTTTTCGTATCGTTGATTAAAAGCATCAGAACATTTGAACATTCGACTCTCATGAATAATGCAAATTTTTATGTCATGATGTACAATCCTTTCGGAAACAAAACTGAGATAAATATCCATGAGAAACAAAAATCATGCTCGCAAGAAAGTCGGCGGTAACAATGCATAATCTGCTGCAGCAAACGCGATCTAAAACTCGTAAAAACAGAGCAATAATTACATAACAGAAGAAAAATACCGGTAAGAAACGTATAATTTTCTACAATAATATAAAAATGTAGAAACGTGCTTTTATTCTTTTATTCAGCGATCGGTATAAATACGTAATTTTACACCATAAACAATATTGTTTTTTAAATTATCAATCGTCGATTTAATTCTTTTTAAACACGTTGGCTTTTATCGCAATCATTATCCAAGTTGTATTCGATGTAAGATGATTTAATATTACATTGCTTATCGCGTTTGAATAAATTTTAAAACAAATTAAAACAAGTGAAACTTAAATACTGTTAGTCTTATCTTGTTTGAATTATAAAGTTATAAAACGTAGTCTCGAACAAATCTTTATAATTTACTTCCAAATCAGTATTTTTCAACAGGATAAGATACTCTAGAGTGTAAAAAGAAGTTTTTCCCACTATCTGAATTATATATGTTCATAGGAATTTAGTACCGATCTGCAAAAGGTATTGAAAGCTTGTGATAATTATAACTTACATCTCGGCAGATCGTTTTCTCGAAATTATTCCCCGAGTAAAAAGAATCTAATTTTATTTATTATTTTCCGACTGTCCGGTGCTCTTATTTTAATTAGACTGCTTCTTGCGTCAGACGTTTCAAAATATTAGCTAAGCCCGTCAACAATTAAGAATTTTTTCGCTTCGTTTTGGGCCGAATAAATTGTAAGAAAAGACTAACGACAAGTGGAAGGCTTCGGAATTACGAGGGGGGGGGGCTATTTAAAAGAATTTTAAATATCAAAATAAAATTTAGCGCGCGACAATAACGAAATATGATAGTCGCGGCATTCTTAGTCGCCGCTCCGTCTAAAGTTACAGCGATGTTTCCCGCAGAAATTGAAACTCGCCTAATCTCGAATTCACACGATTTTGCCGAACGAGTTTCTTTTTTTAGCAGAATTTAGTATCGTTGCGAGCCACGGGGCATTTCGATCGGAGCGGCAACACTCGAATAATCCGAGAGTTATCGAGCAGCAGCACCTCGTGCATTTCTAATCGCTTAATGATGTTCCCAACAGGGCGTGTCGGCGTTCGTGTTCCTGACCTGCTGCGAACGCGGCCGGAACCCGTACATGGAGCTGAGGCCGAACGAGGACCTGCGGGTCTCGCTGACGGACAGCGTTCGCTCCCACAGCACGAGCGTCGTCCGGAACGGCGTCGCTGGACACGCGGTGACCATCGAGCGGCCAAGCGGCATGAACTCCCTGATGGCGTGCAACAGCTACTCGAACCGGGCGAACGCCTGGTCCCGGGCCTCCTACAGCGGCCGCTACGTCAACAGCTACGGGAGCTTCGAGGGAAAGCGCCACCTCGAGAGAACGACGTGAGGGGCCCGGAACCGAGCGCACGCGCGGGCGTCCCCCTGCCCACTCCCTCCCCCGCGACCCTTCCCGACTTTCCAGAGCCCTGGCAGAGAGCACGAAAGATTACGTTCGCTGCTACCTCTCGGTCGATCCTCGCGCACGTTCGCCACCTCGTCCGCTTGTTGGCCTTTTTGCTTCCCATTCGCCCGTCGCGTTCGCTTTAGCCGACATATAGGAGAGTCGTTCCGCGAATCGCCGAGGATAATCCCCAGACGGGGATTACTGTTTTATTGTGTCTGCTCGTGAAATGAATGATGTTACACATGTTCGCTGTTAAACGCGCGGATACGCGAAAGAGGAGAGTTATGGAATCCCGAAAGAAGGACCGAGTTTTTTCGAGCGCCCCGGCCAAATTGATAGCTCCTGAGATACGCTCTGATACGTTGACCGAGAGGAGCGTGTGTCGCCCGCACACAAAAATGAAAAGCTGTTTTGGCTTTTTGATTAAAACTCCACTCCTCCCGTGCGAGAAAGACAAAAAGAGGAGCCCCTTTTTCTAGATAGGTTATGTTCGCCGAGCGCTCGGAAGGACGACAAAAAACGAAAAGAAGGGTAGGGTCCTGCAGTCCGGGACGGCAGTTATGTGACCTTGCCAGAGAGGAGTTTCTGCCTTCTCGAGTACTTTTAAGAAACATATTTTTGATGTGAAATGTATATTATAATGGTATGCTAATCTTTTAATGGGAATAATTGTTAACTATACAGTCGAGTCTATAAATTTAATTTCATTCAATTTTATATTCGCCGATGATAAACGACTAGCAGTGTGATATCGGCTAAAGATATCGGTCAAGTCAGCATTTAAATAACATGGCATTTCGCTTCGTACAATACTACCAGATCATACGATATTGCTCTACTTTATGATTCAATAAGTGACAAGAGCTACTATTTCTCATTTCTCGGATCACAAGGTTACGACTATTACTAAAATAATTAGTATCACTAATAGCACTATTGATCGTTTTAGAGGATTTTATCTGCGCAAATGTTTGCATTGCTTATGTTTATCTAAATGTTTATTAGCGCTTTTGGATATTAATTTAATAGGTGCAGGTTGAAAGCGAAGCTTTTCGTTGAAAGAGGTTGCGATCTTCTCGATTAAATATCGATGATAAAAGTAAACGTAAAGATATGAATAAAAATAAAGCAAAAATTACTTTAATTTTTGCTTTCGGGAGCTTTGAGATATTTTTTGGATAATCCAAGAAAGCGCACACGGTGATAATTTTTTACGCAAAGTACTCAACTATTTAATAGAAAAAGAGTTTGCTTTTTTCATACCAAAGTTCAGTGTCCAATTCACCGACGCGTGATCGATGTAGCCTAATTTTTAGATGAAACTCGTTATAATGAAATTATATGTTCAAAGCATCTAAGCAAAAATCAAGGGCTTAAGGCGAATTATAAAAATTTTTTAATCTATATCTTTCAAATGTAATGAACGTGGAAAATGTGTTGATACAATAATAAATTGGTGCCGTTTTTAACGAAAAAATGATTGACTCTGCGTTTTCCTGGCTCCGAATTCCAACTGGTTCCAAGAATTTCTTATGCAGTATATTACTACTAAATATTAATCTTCGTCTCGGATATTCTTGCAAAGCAAAAGTCATTTAGGCGGACGCTACTCCAAGGATGAGTCTTTACGAGTTCTTTTTCAGAGATGCGAATAATTTGACGATGTGCCAGAAGAAATTAACAGTTCTGAACTTTTATCGAGCTTTGCAAAGAAGTTCGGGGACGCGTTCCCGATCTTACCAGTTCTGGTAATTTTGAAAAGGTCCTCGACGCGCGCTCGTAAAAGCTAATAAATAATTCTTCATGTCATTTTCTAAATAACCGAGCTTTTGCTTAAATCGAGTGCGTGCAAAAAGTTGACGGTGCAATCTCGACGTCGGTTAAATACTTTATTAAAGTCTTCTATATTAAAGCAGTTATACTCGGTCGTGTCGATGAACAAAGCAATTTTTCATTGAGTCTACGCTTGTATAATATTTCTCGAAGCGCATGATATAATATAGTATATCGACGAGTTTGAAAAATTAGAACGTTTGACGCTACCATATACTATGCATTATTTATTTAACGAAGTTATAACGATACATGTGGAAGGGCCTCTCGTCTCGAATGAACGATTTCCCACATTTGCGTCATAGAATTATTCACGAATTTTATTTGTTTTTTCAACATTCACAATCAGCAGCAGGATTCTCGGATAATAGTGAGTTTTTCCGCTACATTGCAGATTTTCGACGCGAATATGGTGAAACAATCCGTTAAGAAAGGCTCTATTAATTATCGGAGTATTTAACTGAGTATTTACTTTTAGACCTTAAATTCGTTGACCGGTGCTATACTCTTGAGAGTGATTTGAGTGACTAACAATTTCTGTAAAAAGAGCATAAAATAAATTTTTTATTGTAGTCGACGAGCAAAGAACTTACACGCACTACTGCAACGAACAACACGAATGTTTCAATTTTTGAAATAAATCTGACGCGATTCCAAATTCAAGAGAGTATTTATAAGTGCGTGTACGAAAGAAAGCTATAGTTGATTGTTTAATATTTTTAGCCGCTCATAATTCCTTGTGTCGTGCAGCTTTTCGAGAAATTGTCATTGTTAGCTATTTATGTATGAATGTAGTATCTGAGAACATATTTTGTACCGTTGAAAAATAAAACTAATTATGTTGTACAAATTCTGTAAGTCTTGTAAATAAGAGTAATTTTAACCAGCTTAAACAGCCGTTAATGATCCGTAGGGGATATGTAAATGGACATGATGTAAGTGAAAACGCGATGTACCGCCGCGTCACTGATTTTCAGATCATTTATAAGGCAGAATAGCGATTGTTACCAATGATCAAATTAGAAATTGCGATTTATTATACGTTATTGCAAGTGTTGAAATTAGCAGAAATTGCTTAGCTTTAACATATAGAGGATACTAATTATATTTTAGATTAACTTTATGATGGATAATTTATTGCACTGTACAGAAATAAACGTGGAATAAAAGTTGTTTTTAAAAACATGATGTGGTTCATTTAAAAATGTATTCCATTCTTCCCGCACATATTCAAAACATTCCATACTCTTTTAAATTACTATCGCAGCTTCGGACTTCATACACGGAAAGAATGCTTCGATTAAAGATTACTAAAGATTTCCGTGCAATTAAGTGTAATTCAGGCAATTCTGTAGGGGCTTAGCAAAAATCCTTCCACTGTGCGCGAGCGCAAGCGGAAGGGAAGAAAAATGCATCTTCGACTTGTGCACAAAGCCAGTAATTTTCACCTTGTTTTTCAGTTTATTTTCAAATTTATTAAACGCGATTCCAGAGGGGATAAAAGTAATCTTATCTGCTCGCGGGCCGGAATTGCGAAGCTCCTTTTGTGCCGAGCGCGAGAAGCAATAATCTTCGTTTTCGCGCATCTAATCTATTGTGCGACTTTTCCCGGGCAACCCGTTGCCGTTGCCGCTTCAGCTCCATCTCCCGCGCGTAGAAATAAAGCCGATCCGAGCGGAAAGCACGAGTGGACGGGACCTTTCCCGTGGAAATCATTTTTCGTTCTCGCTCGTCACCGGCGCTCCGATCGAATTCCTAACTGACCCTTCCCCCACCCTTCCCCTTCCGGATGAGGGCGCCGAGCACCGTCTCTCTCTCTCTCTTCGCGCGCGCATCGCGTCGCCCTGATGGAGCTCGTGAATCACGCCGCGATCGCGCGTCCCTCTCGCTTTCGAGAGTTCGTCCGAACAGAAAAAAGGGACGGCGGACTCGTTGGTATTCCCCGAGCTCTATGATATGCAAACGAGCGCGAGAGGAGAGCGGAATTTTTCACTCTTTTGTAACTTCAGCGAGTCCTCGGGAAAACTTGTAAATGAGCTCTGGCGCGGCTTCTCTTTGGCTGGCCCGGCCTTTTCTCTTATTCGATGCTCGTTTCGATCGTTTTGCGAACACGACAAATTAGACGGGCAGTTATTAGATTGTCATGACGCGCGCCTGTTGATCCGAGAATTGGATCCGAGTTGCGCTGCAACGAACGCGCACGAACCGACTGCTCGCGATTATTGGTTACAAAACTCCTGGATTGTCGAATGTGATGCGCGATTGCCTGCACGAACTACCTGCTTTTGTCTGCGGTAATAAAGCTTTATTCTCCTTCGCTATCGCACTTCAAGAAAGGTATTCCCCGTATTATGGTTTCATAAATTATTAATGGAATTGCAATGATCATTTAGATCGTAACACGTTACGTGGCGCATTTTTAAAGGTGCGCTCCGCGTTATCATCGGCTTGCACTTCCTAATAGTAAAGCCAATCTTATTTCGCTCCGTGTTCACACAATATGGCAGTGCAGTCGTATCGAATGGAGATACAGTTATTGTTGCAAAAATAAAAGTTTCGTCGGAGTGAAAGTAAACTCGAAGCTATTATCAGTCGATTTAAAGGATGTACAATGCGCGCGTTCGTCATACGACCTTTTGTATCGGCATTGCGCGACGCATTTACGAGGCTAATTAAAAAAATCCCACAATGTGCACATTTTTCTCGCGGTGAATTTGCACGAGTTTCATACGACGCATAGCTTTAATTAGAAGCTGGGACTCTAGGTCTGGCATAAACAAAACATAAATCGGGGTTGCAGTTCCACTTGGATAAATCGATACCGTACAAATACCGTAAAAATACAATGTGTCCTTAAATGCTGTAATGGTTCTATTTTGTCTTGCGTGTACTTTGCACTCAAGAGCCTTTGTAACTTGATAAAACAGCTTTTTAGCTGTATGGGCTTTTAAAAAATCGAGAAATAATGAACTCATCGCGCGCTGCAATTTTGTGGAGCGTTCGATCGGATATTCGACGAGTTAAATGCTTAATGCACTAAGCAAAAAGTTAACTGAAAAAAGAAAAATTTTCAAGTTTACGACGTTCGTTTTGGAAATTTAAAAACTTTCTCTTTTGGCTCTCGTTCACTTTTACTTCGTCGTGATAAATTTCAGGAAGTTTCAGTCACCCAATCCTCGCCTGTCTAATAAGACTAAGACGAGGATCCTTCAAGAAGACGATGGAATTACGACAGTTCGACTAAGGCCGCGCACGTGGACGCGCGAGAATCGCTGACGGCAATTCGACGTTGAGTTTCTTGGAAAATCCTGAAAACCGAGGCGATCGACTGCATTGACCGGGTCCGTTCGACCGGAGCGAACTGCAGCCACGATTGCCATTCAATCCGTCCGAGAAATCGCCAATCGCGCGGAGAAGATCGAGGAGCCGCGATAAAAGCGGAGCCGAGTTTGACCCGAGGTACGACGTCGGCCGTCCCCACGTGTGCGAGGATTCGCGCCAAGTAGTGGTAGTCGCGCGAGTTCGTTCGTGTGCATCGACCCGTCCGGAAGCTGCTGGCGAGTTCGATCACAGGGAAAAGAGCCGGGGAGAGGGGAAATTCCTCGCGTCGATGGAAGGCGAAGGAAGGCGAAGGAAGCCGCCTCCTCCCCTCGCAGCGGTACTTAATAATTTTCGCCGAAACTGACTTAGCTCGCGGCCCGGAGGCCCAGGTCCAGCTCCAGATCCAGCCGCGGATGCGCATGTAAAGGAGGAGGTAAACAATTAAAGCCGGGCCCAGCGATGTGCATCCAAGTGTCCGCGCGAACGGATTATGCGAGTGGAGAGTAATGCCCCGCGCGGGACTGAATTTTTCGAATAATCGTCGGGGAAGGAGATCGGGAGGCGAAGCTGATCGCTTCTCATGGAACGGGACGCGGCTCCGGCGATTGGCTGCGATAATAAATTCGTTTCCCGATCGCACGCACTTTGCATTTTTCAAGTCTCACCGTCAGCGACGGGATTACGAGAATTTTTAGCGGGATGACGTCCGCTACCTCCGCTACGTCCGATGAATCCTGGAGCTTCGGGATAATTGGAACGGACTTAGCGCCAAAGCTGAAACTCGTTTCCATTGTTGCGGCAGATTTTATTAAGTCGCTAACCGCTTCGGCTTTTATTTCCCCTATCGACTCGACTCCCGTAACGATATACTCGGGCATTCCACTCGCTGGAATTGAGCGAAGCAGCGCGGCTGCAGTGCGACAATGACTTCTGGAGTGCTGCCGAGATATTTAGATATTAACCCGACGCCGAGTGATGTAACGACGCGCCGCGAGATTGCGAAACGCCAGGCTGCCATTGAACGTAATTACGAAAAAACAAATTACGAAAAATGGACAGGAGGTGCATACGGATCTCGGGCAATTAGCCAGACAACAACTCCTTAAACGCAGAGGCTGTGCGGACTGAGGCGCGACGAGAGTTTCGGGAGAGTTGGCTTCTTCGTTCGATCGAGGCCTGCGTTGATGATTTTGTGTCTTTGTTTCCGCCGTCCCAGCACTCGCTATAAATACGCGGCGGCGAGCGAGGAAGGGCCCGTAGCCCGGAGCCGCGCGCAAATATTTCCAGCGAAGAGATAATTGGCTTCAATAGTTCACATTGTACACACGAAGCTCTCCTTTAAAAAGGCGCACGCGCTCGTGTACGCAGCGCATGTTAAAGCCGAGGCAATTACTATTAAAAGAGCCGCTACGAAGGAGCGATAGGAAACGTTTTTCTGCAGCCGCGTTGCACGTATAGACTATTTTATTTAATTACACGGTCGCCTCTTGCGTCTGCGCTGCCAGCTCGTGTGTACGTACACAAGATGCGTGCGTTGCGTGATTAGGCTATTGTCGCGCAATAGCTACGCGGCTATCGAGCCATGGTATTACATCGCACTTCTCCCCCCCCCCGTTCGCCACTGGCCCGGACTCCGCTGGATCCGCGGTGCCGCAGGAGCTCGATCCGAGTCCAGGTGAGATTTGCGCGTTTATTAGGTCGCTGATAACATTCTTTAGCTAATTGCAAGCACTCCAGGACGAATGGACTGCTTGTGCCAGCCTCATGAGAAAGTTGCGTCACGCGTCTTGGATTTCTGCGAAAAAACCGCATATATTAATCGCTTATTATCTAACGCTTGATTTATTTGTGCCCGAACGTGTTATTTGTTTCGCTTTTCGCGCGTCTCCCCTTTTTTAATAATAGAGTGCCTGGGCTTTTTGACTCTTCGCTATGCCTAAGAATTTCTCGTCATTTTCCGCGTTGCTAATTCCTTCCAGTGAAATCTTGGCACTTCATTTATCACTGCAAATAATTTCTTATGCCTTCATTCGCCGCTACGCATTTGACGTAAATTAAAGTTTACCCGCTGTATTTTTTGTAAGCGCCTCGACACTTCTTTAATTGATTTATAAAGTCGCGCTGTTCGCATCGGTAAGAATTCATCGATGTTTAGGTACGGGAAAAATCACTCGCGTTACAGTTTTTCAAAAGAAGATTCCTCTCTCCTCGGGTTCGGATCAGTTTCCTCGCGTGCAGATACATTTTCAAATACAATTGAACAAAATAACGTTGACGGCAATGCGGAAAAGCAAATAGTATCGATTTTCAGCGTTAAATTGATAAATAAGAGTACATTGGAAAGCGTACGGTTTGAAAAGTAAAGTTCGGTCGAACTTTCGATCCGTGAAAGACGCTGCTGCTGAATTTCTTCGAAGGATATTCGAAGAGGAGACGCGAGTGAAAATACCTGTTGACGCATTTCACGATAACCGTGAGAGAGAAAAGGAGAGGGAGAAAACGAGGAAGAAAATAAAGAGAGAAGATGAAAGCAGGGGGATAAAGAAGGATGTCTTATGCCGATGATAAACTGCACCTTACCGCTTATGAATGTGCCACCATTAAAGGGCTTTCTCTCTCGCTCAGTTTGGGCATTCAGAAAATAAAAATAAAAGGTGAAGTAAAGCGAGTGTGAGTTGGGTGCAGCTACAATGTCGGGCGCGTCGACCTGCTTATGTACTCTCGTCTCTCGCTCTCTTCTTTTTTCTTCCCCTGTCGCCCCTCCTGCCAAGCCGGGGACGGTAACGACCCGATTGAAAATTCCATAACGAAGCCAGCAATACCGAGCAACGTGCATGCGCACACAATGCACGCACAGCTCCTTTTTACGACTCATCTAAACATTAGTAATTAGCCAGGGCGATACAATACATTCCCGAGATGTTACGGTCCCCTTGTTTCTATTTATGCCTGAGATAATAAAAAGCGGGTGTAATTTTTCATTTTTTATTCCGTCAAATTATTATGTCATCTCGTCGGTGAGCAAAGTACCTGTTCAAGGTCCCCGCAACGGGCGCTACGACAGATTGTATTGTCCGGGCCCTACCCTCATTGGGACCGTCGAATTTCACCATCTCCACATAATGCGCTTAAAGGATTCAACAGCTCGTTCGTTCGGCACCTACCGTTTCCTCTGTAATCACATTCGTTATTTTGATCATCGCTCGATAAGCTCGCTAGATTTTCGATTACCGAAGTTGCAAATAAACGATCGAACATGGCATGCGTCATAGCTACAACACGCGAGTTTTAAAAGAATTCTTTCGCTTTCAATGTTACTAAATTTATTCGAATCGATCATGTCTCTGGTCGTCGTATAGTTTTTAATTTTTTACGTAATCTTTTCTTGGCATGCGATTTATTTGTTGAATAAGCGAACGTAGTTTTAAGTTTATATTTTAGTTTAATATTTCAGTACGTACAAGATGGACGCGTCTCACGGTGTAATGATTTTTATACGGTATTTCGTCAAAATTTTTTATATAACTTATAATTGAGTAATAATAATAATAATGAAATTTTTGTGCGGTGCCTTTGAAAAATCGAAAAAAGAATTTTAAGGCTACAATTTTCCATTAAAAATAAATTAATTGTAATTTTAAATTAGTTTTTTCGTATCATGAATAATATTTTCCTCGACAAGTTTGGATGCTGACAGTCACGACTTGATTATGTGTAACGTTTTATTGATTCAATATGGAAAATTACGTAGAATTCTAATAATGTACATCATTGGACAAATAGCTTGTAATTTTTCGTTTTTATTGTAAACATAAAATTCCAGGCTTATTTTTACGTAAATTCTTAAGTACGTTTACATTTACTAAAATAAAAAGTCGTTTAAATATTCAATTTTGTTATACTTACTTGGAAATCTTACAAAACAATTTCGTTTTTAACACAATCAATCGGTATAATGGATGTATCTATTCGTTAAGAACTGATACTATAAATTTTTACGTGTCAATTAAATTATAAATCTTTGAATTAGAACTCATTGACTATTTGTCAATAACAAGGATTAAAATTAATTATAGTGACGATATATCCTAAGGCTCAAGCTTGAACGCTAAACTAAATTATAATTTCTATAAAAGCTTGAAAATTTAATATTTTTATAAAAAATATTGTCCATTTAAATCTGAAAAATGATGACAGCTCAATCAAGTAATTTTGAAGACCTTAAATTTGTCATTATTAAATTATGAAGACCCTTTACTAAAATAAACATTCTGATAAAACTAATGATAAATCTATGCATTTATGTAAATCCTAAATTATTACCACGAAGAAAATATAGTATTCGTAAATATAAAAGCAGTAAAAGTTGTAGAAACTATATTCATATAAATATATTTCATAGTATTAGATACTTAAAACTTATGAGCAATGCAGCTAAATAAAAATGAATAATATATTTTATAATAAATAAAAGCAATATTATAAATACTAAAATCGTAGGGTCGTATTTAATAAATTTTATTGGCTTAAAAAATTATGATCATCTGAGTATAAAATAATTATTTGGGTGAATTATAAATAATAAATATTAGAGTATTATTTTTTTTTATTCATTCAACGTTCGCGTGCTGCTTACTAAAAAAACAAATTGAAATTCCGAAAAGTGACAGTATTATATTACAGTCGATATTACAACTTAATCATTAAATAGTTTGAAATAATGATTTTAATCCATTTTTGTGTACATAAGTCTGCAGTAAATTATTATTCCCATTAAATAATATCTAAGAATTCATTGTAAACAAAGTCTTATACCTGCAATTAAATTTTTTTAGAATGTTATAGTAATTACAATCTTGTAGTTCTTGTCCGCGATGGTTATCACAAGATTGATGATGATAACTTTGAATTTTGTATTTAATTTTAATTAAGTGTTATGATATATTGAAAAGTACTTCCTCGGCCACATTACTCCAGATAATATTTATTCGTAAAAAATAAGGACAAATATTTTCTCCAAAGCTCAATAAGTAAATATTCGAGCGAGCAAATTATTGCAGTATCGGTGATGGAAAAATTGTTCAAATTTTAAATGCGTACAAACTATTCTGACGTATCAGTTAAAAGAATGAGTAATCATTTGCGCGCAGTTGTACAAAACGTAGACCGAAAAAACTGATGACCGACAAATTGTTCAAAAAAAAAGCAAAGGAACATTCCGACTAAAAAATACAGAGCGAGTGAAACGAAGTTTAAATCGATTAGGATTTAACAGTTTAATAGAATTAAATCAATGAGTCCGTCAACAATGGGATTCGCGCGCTGTTGGGAATACTGTATAGTGCACGCATATTTTGCATAGACTGCATTCGCCGCGCTCCTCTCGGCGATAAAACTCACTCCTTGGTTTTACAACGCAAAATATGAACGCTGGGGCCGGGGCGAGGGCTCCGAGCATCGGATGGGCCCGATGTAAAAAAGGAAAGCCGAAAACGCGAGTGAGCTTACAAGAAATCGGGGCCCCGCGTAGGTGTCCCAGGCAACAGGCCGCGCTCGCATTCCCGCAGTCGCCGAAACCGAGCAGGTACACGTCCGCGTAACAGGCGAGAGTGGTGCTGCCACCTGAGGATCGCGCAGGTGAGCGCAGGCGGCAACAGGTAATACTCGGATAAAGAAGGGGGGCGAGCGCGCGGCCGCTCTTCCCTCTCCTATCCCTCCCCTGCTCGACGTGGTTCAGTGCGCAGGCGCGAAGGCCCCGCGGGTCCTTCGCCCGGCGACCGGCTGAGAGAATCGAGGGCCCCAAACGTACGCGTCCACCGTGCGAGGGAAGAAGTTGGCAGCGACAGTCGAGCGCGCCACGCTTCGCCCAGCGGATCTACCCGGCACCAGCGGTAAACGCGCGCCCACCGGTCAACCGCGACACCCTCGAAAGTTTCGTCGAGAGCGAGAGCAGCCGAGAGCCCCAGGCGAAACAAAGCAGGCCCCGGGGGGCGAGAGCGGCTCTGATCTGGGCGTCGCCGCCGGTGCATCGGCGCCGAGTCTCCGAATCTGGAAGGACGAGGGACATGGCCGTGGCCGACCAGTGAATCCTGACAAGTTGCAAACCTCGAGGTAACGCTTAGGTTTTTTCGAGCGCGCGAGGATTTGCCGTGTTTGCCCGAGCCGTTAAAAGCGGCGCCGATACGTATCGGGCGCCCGTTGTATAGGTGGCGGACAGCCAACCGTCGTCGCTTCCGCTCACCGAACACAAGCCCATTAAGTGCGAGACCTTCCTCCGAACTGACCGACCTTTTCTTTTCTCTTTCGATCTCAAAAATAAACATCGAGCCCGCGCGCAGCTTCTGCAATTATCGGATCCGCTTTCTTGTCCGCGTCAAAATTGAAAAAATCGGCGCGTTTCGCAGACGGCGGAGAGGCGGACAGGAGAGATGGGAGGAAGGAGGAAGGAGGAAGGAGTTAGAGGTGCTTATAGATGAGAATCGGCCGAAATACGATCGAGGCGAAAAGGCCGGGGCTACGCGTCGTTCATCTGACCTTCGGAGAAGAAATTTCCGAATGATGTATCGCTTTCGATCTCCATACGCGTAGATGTGTTGGTTGCTGTAATATCATCCACCTACTCGATGACTGCATAAAGTGAGACGTACTCCCCTTGTAATCTTATTCCTTTATTTTTAACGCCATCCTGCTTCCCATCTCCTTTATAATGTACACCGGATTTTCTCGCTTTTTCTCGCTTTTTCTCGCTTTTTCTCGCTTTTTCACGCCTGACAGCTGTGGCGACTGTACTTTCTTTCGTTTTCATTGTTTGTGGATACCAGTAACATATGTAAAGTTGAATAACGTTGCGGCGATAAATACGGCGATACGTCGGACGCGAGTTCAACACACGCCGAGTTAACGATCTTTACGTAATTTATTTATCGTTCCGCAATTGCATCGACGTTTGGTAAAAAATAAACGTGTACGGGCTTGTTCTTCGGATTCAGTTGGGGTTTAAAATTGACGACATTTCCGCGCGGACCATTAGTTTGACTATTTTTTGGCCGACAAATACAGATACATATGGAATAACGTCATTTCTATTTGTCACGTACATTTTTAAATTGATCTATTCCTAAACAGGTGGGCTAACGTGGTCTGTTTTAACATAACAAGCGCGTCTGTTTCTGTGAAATAAGACAAAAATTCTAGAGAATATTCTTAATTGATGCTTTGTGGAAAGCTCGCGTTCGATTAACCCGATGGATTAAGAGATAAGCTAATTTCCGACGGACTTGGGATAAAAAGTAATGGATGGCGATTGAAGTACAGATAGATAGATGGTAAAACTGTATCCACTAAACTAAGTGCTTAGTTTATTAGCGAAGATACTCGTATTAGCGTTACGTCAGATAGTGGATTTTCTGCTAGTGAGTTTTTTAGTCGACTTTTTTCACGGACTTAAGTGGCGTCTCCTCTTCATTAGTCATACGGCGTAACTTCCTACAATGTAAATACATTACATCTGCCTCGTTAAACTTCGTAATACAAAAAATTTCAGGAATTGAATTTAGTTCAAAAAGATCGCGCTTGATTTTTACGTTGGTTCGATAGCTTTAGCTTTGCCCATCGACAATAATATTTAAATTCTTCTTTATTCATCGAAGGTTATCGGAAATACGGAGGAGAGCGTTTCCGCCGCGTTAAATAGCTGACAATTTTCTTATTGTAGTTTCAGAATTATGAACTGCGTAACCCTTTCGATGTTTAACGATTTCAGACTCTTAACATTTATTAACCAATAGGAAACTGCGTAAAAATTGCCTTCTTGGTGATTTGAATGCCCGGTGACCGACTGTCGATTTGTCAACTCCCAGTAATTGAAAGTCTAACGGGTGTAGCACATGTAGAAACCGATGGAATTGCACGACCAAGATTTTGCAACCTTCTTATATTAACGATACAAATCCCGTATTCTAATTAAGAAGAGCCGAGGGTTATTTCGCGCATATTTGAAAACGAATGCGCAACTGTATTTAAAATTATCAGAGCGAAAATGAAATAGTAATTCAACCAACAAAAACATCGACAGCCAGCGCAGCGAGAGAATATTTGTTATTCCTCGCGCATCCGAAGAAGCATAAGAAAGAGGGAAGGAGGAGGTGATCGGCAAACAAAAAACAAGAGGTAAGAGAAATGTCATGAATGGATGTTTTCTAATGCGGCTGTATTGTTCGGAGAATGTCGAGTACTTTTAAATATTTCAAAGTCCTTCGCATTAATTAGGATAGATAGTTGCTCGCATAGCTGAGAATACCGCTACATTAATCGCGTTTTTACGCTCGTATAAACGCCAACATTCGCGAAAATTTGCGGTCCGAAGAGAATGAAAATCCCTGCGCATAAAAATGTTTCGCGTGTGCATGCGCACAATCATTAAGATTGTCATTAAAAATATTCCAATTCGCGAGTATTTAAAAGTGCGCTATAAATTTAGGCAAAAAAAGTTTTAAATTTACACCCGCCTGCTCGCGAGTCCTTAAAGCATTAGCTTATAATGATTTTACGTCATTTTCCACTCGATAGTCGTAGAATTGTGGACGAAACTAACTAACAGCCATCCCGATGAAAGAATTCAGCGGCATGGACCATAAATTTAGAGTGAACGAGTACACCACTGAAATTTCCTAACGATCGTAAAAATACTTTTATAGGAGCATAAAGGTACGGAAGGTGGAGAATAGAGCCGAGAGCTCCTTCTCTCTCTCTCTCTCTCTCTCCGCTCCCGCTGCACGGAGCTTCAATGCGAATTACGGTAGAATCCTTTTAATCATCCCCAGAGAAATTGGATTACTATTAAAACGCTCCATTCCACGTAAACGCCCACCGAGATCGCATCCGAACGCAAAAAGACAAGGTGGCCGAGGCTGCGAAACCCGAGTTCCGATTTCCTACGTGTCACCAGCAGAGCTGCTGCTGACTTTCGCGGCACGACGTGCGTAAGTCGCCTCTGCAATTTTCGCGGAGCATTGCGTCGCATCTCCCGAGACGTCTAATTTTCTTTTCATCACCGCTTCCTCGTCGCGACGTCGGCACTGAGCATCGGCGACGCGACTCTTACCGTCAACCTTGATCGCGGCTCAGCCGGTGAAACAGGTCACAGCGGCTGCGGCGGTGGTACCAGCTCCCCGGAACGCGAGGCTCGCCAAGAAATCGGGAACTCGAGGCCGGGCAACGCGTCGGCGAAAGCTCCCGCGAGGCTCGTCTTGGCTTTGCTGCTTTCCTCTCACTCGCTTTCGATCAAAACTCTTTACGGCCTGCATTCCCCGAGCCACCGCTAAGCCTGTCGATAATATAATTAATTTACGAGTGTGTTTCCACGTCTTTTATTTGCGTTTTCATGGCAGTGCGCGAGGCTGCTTTTAATAAGAAGGACCACTTTTACTCGGACACGAACATTCTCTTCGGTAGCCTTTCCATCTATTATTTACGCCGCGAGCTAATGATTGGCGTCGGAAATAAAGGAACAGATGTCGCGCTAAAGCCGACGCAGCCGCACTTGATTTGCTCGCACATTCTGTTGTTATGCGTCGGTTTTTAGCAGCCGATTTTTCTATTAAAAGTTCCGCGAGTAGCTCTCCCCCAATTTTATGTCCCAAATGTAATTACATAAAGCTGCATTCCGCATTTCACTCCTCTAATGTTGTAACGCCTCGCGATGAAGTTGGAACATTATTGTTGCAAAACTATCGAGTTCAAATTAATTACCGCAAGGATTACGCGAAAAGCTCATCCAATAATACTCGTTAGTAATAACTCTGTCGCTATTGAAATTTACTCTGCTATAAAAAACCTTTTAGATTCTCTAAATAGTTTACGTCTCGATATTAACGATTCTATTAATAACTAATGATATTGCGCCAACGGAATCACTTGCGACACGGCCAAATGAATTATCAATAGTTATCTCTTCGATAAATTAATTTAACTCCACGCGTAATTCAACAAGATACTTTGCAAGTCGGCAGAGTAATTTGCGCTCGGCCGCGTGCTAATCGAATAAAACGCCTTTTGGCTAGCGAATAAAGTCACGAAATGGGAGCTAATTGGAGCTTCTGGAAACGCCAATCAACGAAACAATCGAACGGTAGCCAGTCAAGATTTTTTCGCGCTACCGTGTAAGTTCATCGACGCGTTGCGCAAGTGTCGCATATGCAACCTCATTCACACGCGCGGCCGTCATTGTAGAGGCGAATTCCCTCATTGAGAGGCATTTATTTATCAAGAGACGGCGAGCGAGAGGAAAATGGGAAAAAGGCCGACCGACGGAGGAGTGTCCACGAGCCGAGTGCACAAGATGCCTGAATCGTCAGCTGTGCACACCTACGCCGGAACTTTTGCAAAATCGCGCCGAGTCGTTTTGTAATTAGCGAAGCAGCAAAACGCCGCGCGCGGGGCTGCGAAGATGCGCTCCGGCTAATAGCGGCCTCGTCGCGTGCCACTACAATGGAGGCACACGCACTTATTACAGGGGGGGGGGGCCTCGTCTCGGACATCGCTGAAGTTTCGTCCGCGTACGCGTTGTTGTTACTTCAACCATTTTGCGGACAATGAGGAGCGAGATCGAGGATCGATAGGGAAGCCCCAACTTATTTTTCCGGCTTTTCGGAAAACAATAACTCGTATCGTAACAAGTGGGATGGAATTTAACTGGCGTTTATTTATGGCGATTGCGGGCGTTCGGTTAGGAGCTGATCGCTCGAACTTCTGAAATTTTAGAAACTCGAGGCTTCTACAAAATCTGGACGGTGGCGGCGGGGGAGGAGAGGAAACCGTCGGCTCAGGCTGTGAATGCTAGTCGCCTAAACGTGGAAACAGAACGCGCGCGCGCGCCTGCAAATCTAGTAATAATTAGCTAACTGCAGCGGATAAATTGGCGAGAACAGGAATTCGATACTACCGTTCGGAAATTAATCGCATTAAATTTCCAGCTTGGAATTATCTAAACGTGCGCAATGAGTTACATCGCGAGTCGATAACTCGAGCGTTGAATTAATAGGGCATGGGCAACTCGCACCGGACGCTTCCTTCCAGTCCGAGCAATTTCCAGCTCGGATGAGTTTGCATTCGCGATATTGCGAAATTCGCGAGGCCCCTCGACTGCGTTCCCGAGCGCGCGCCGTCTATACCGACGCAAGTTGTTGGCCTGCAATATTACTCGCGCGAGAGTTAGCGGCCTCGAGTCGATGCACGCGATACGCGCACACGCGCCCGAACGATAGGCACGCACACACGCGCGTCAGCCCCCGCGTACCGAGAAGAGGCAGGCCGTTACGCGCGTTCATTCATAGAACGCGTATCGCACAAAGGCTTGTCTCGTTACAGGGAAGCGAGATCGGCGGGTCGTTATCGGGGATAACAATGTCGGCACGGCGCTCGAAAAACGGAGCGAGAATAGCTCCGGGCCAACCCGGACATCGGCACTGCTAACGAGACGGAGCTGAAACAGCGACCGCGGACGTTCGATAAATAATTTCAGCGCGGCGATCGCCTCTGACGCGAGAAATTCCGAGGCGAATCGCGTTACCGTTGCGCAACGACACTTAATTTCGCATACAAAGAGGATTGAGCGCGTGGGGGGGGGGGGCGGCGCGAAGATACACGCGGCTCGCGAGTGTCGGATGCAAACGAGAGGAGCCGGACTTTTTTCGAGCGCTCGAAAATTTTCGCCGCCATTATGCAATAAAGGCCTCCTTTAATGCGAGCAATTGCACAATCGAGCGGGGCAATTTGCGCACGAATAAAGAGTGGAAAAAATTAGCCGGATTGAGAAAGCCGCGTGTCTTATCAAGAGCTGATGCAAGAAGGCGGCTCGATATCATCGGCGAGATGCAAAATTAACGAGCCGAGGTGATTTTCGTTTCGCCGGTTGCAGCTACGCGCGACTCCTCCTCGTCGGCGAAAATTGAAGCTCAAAGAAGTTGGAGCGGCCCGAGTATCCGACGCACTCGATTAAGATATTCCCGGGGAGAAAAAGACGGCGTTGCATAAGCCCGGCAGAGCCGTGCATCTTATCTCGGTTTCCAGCATCGGCTCGCTCGCGCGCTCTCCTGTTCTCGTTTTCTCGGTGCACGCAGTTTCTGCCGCGGCCGCACACGTACGTAACCGGCACCGTTAAGCTGAGCGCGGGAGAGCGGCGAGGAAATCGATGAGAGTATCAATTACGGCGCTGCCGGCAGCCAAAAATGCGCGACACGCGCACCCCGAGTGCGACACTGGAATCCGCGGTCCGGAACAATAGGATACGGTACACCGGGAAGCAGCTCTCCCTCTTTGCACTTTCTCCGGTCGCGTCCGTCGGTAGGTGCGTGGACGGATTCTGCGCACGGCGGCTAAATAGCCGAGATGGTGGACGTCCGCGTCCGGCGGCCTCGCGTATGCGGGTCCCGTAAGTACTCTTTTACGGCCGCGACCGCTGCGCCTGGGTGCCATTTTACGTCGAGTGTATGCCACTTTTTTCTTCTCCTTCTTCCACGACGGAAACTCGGGATTCTTATTTATGCACAGTATTGCGCGCGCGCAGCAATATAAAGTCGGTGGAGAAGCTGATAAAACGGCCGTAGGATGGGAAAAAGCGGCTGTTTCTGGTCTCGTGATTTTGCAACTGAATTGCGTGCCAAATTACACCCTGCGACGAGGCATTAGTCGTGGAGAAGTTTCAACTTGAGTCGAGAATTCATTTCGGAAATATGGACGACCAAGCTCCTCCGGTCTTTTTTCGTTTTTTCCCCTCTTTTCATTCTTTTCGCTCGTTTTCCTTTTTTCTCTTCCAACTATACGTCATAGTTAAGTGCGAGGAAGAATTCGCGTACTTAATGTCCCAACGAGAATCTGGAAAATGACTTTTGTATTTATCTTTCGGAATTTTAAATTAATAACCGCGCTTAGCTGGGCTGGCCAGATTCTTTTTGACTTTTGGTGCAATAAATTGCTGCTCTTTGTCTTAAGTATAATACATATATAGTAGCGTTTGACCAAAATTTATTATTTTTTAAACAACGATACAGGAACGCATTACTCGCGCAGTCTGCCTCTTTGAAGTCGAGTCTCGCCTCGATTTAAGTATACATTGCCGATAATGTCTTATTACAAGATATAAGACAATGAAATTTAAAAGTCATTCGTTTGAAAATGTCTCAACGGAATTACTTAACTTTGTCATTAATCTTTTACAAGCTTTTAGGTGCTTAGATCGTTAACATTTTTTAATCATTTCTCCGTTCGAACAGAACATAACCAGTAGAAATATTATCTTTCGTATATGTAAAAACGCGACTGGATGGATAAGCCTATAAAAATCGAAAGTATTTTTTTCTAAAAATATCAATTTTGAATATGAGTTTTCAAACTACATTGATTAAGTAACATTTTACATAAAATTATTTTGAAATTTATAAGTGATTAGTACTTCTTACTTTGGTGTTGCAATGATCGCTGCTATTTCAGGATATGAATAACCGATAAAACTCGGGAAAATTAAAAATCCGAAACTCGTGAAAGATTTATTTACGCCCACAGTCTGCGTCGACGTAAAACCAGACGAGTATGGCACTTGTTAATCTATTCAGTAATTTTACTGAAAAGAATAAGATTTCAGTTGCGCGTTCGATGAACAGGGCCCGATGCGCTCCCGAGGCTCGGGGACCCACTTAAGCCGGGACTTATTCAGTTGGCACGTATTACAGCTTTTTTCGCGATATTTCTGATGCCGTTTCTGTGTAGGACGTTTTATTTCGTTGCTTTATCTCGCCCCAAGATGGAATGCTCGTAATGGATTTCGAAGTTCTCAGGGAAGTTTTTTTTTTTTTTAGTAGCGCGTTTAGTAGGAAGTTATACGTGCCTCCGTCCGCGCGTGTGTGCGAGCACATCCGAAGGCCATTACTTATCACTATTATGGTCAAGACTATGCACGCCTGGCAATATGAATAATAGTTTATAAGGATGTTCGATATGTGGAGAAAAATAAAGGGATTGGCGCTCCCGACGTTCGGTGGAGAATTAATTAGCGATGCAGCTCTGCTCGGTCTATGGCTCGCCATAAAAATTGCTCGAGCGCATTTGATAGAAATATTAAATCCACAATAGATTGATTTATTGAATACGCGCTTTAGAACTTGCGTATAAATCGTCGCCTGCAGCTTGAGCAGCGTTCCAGGAAATTGCAAGTAGTAAAAAAGGCCTCGAGAATCACAATTGTCACTCGATCGAGCGAAATCCAGGAAAGGAATCGGCACCGACGCCTTGTCCGCATAATCCCGACGGTGAGAGGGAAATTTATCGAACAGAAAAAAACGCGCGTCCATAAAAAGGAGTCGCGTCGTCTTCTGGGACGGAGGACGAGCGCCGTTGCACCTGCGCATTGGAGACGCTCGGAACATCCGATTCGAGGGCGCGCGAACTGTTACGCGAAAGAAAGCGATAATATTTCGGCCTCCGGGCAGTAACGTTACACTTTCACCAGCAGCCGAGCTTACGCCGAAAAGCAAGTGCCCGCGCGCCAAGTGAAGTAGGTCTCGCCGGCTTTTTTTTCTCCTCTGGCGAATGTTGTAGCTCTCGTTGTAGCTCTCAGGTAGGTTTCGGAGATCGCGTCGGGAAGTCTCGGAAAGCGTCGCCGCGGTCATGACTCGTGTCCTGCGCGCAAATACGCCGGACTGCGTTGCGCAAGAGGCTGCGCACTTCTTTTTCCTATTCCAGCGGGCCATTACGGTTCGAACACGCGGTTGGGTGCTCGCTCACCTACACTACTCTAACTCCGAGAAATATACATTCGAATTACAGTGACGCTCCCGACGAGGCGATGCTCGCGGCATCCCACGATAGCTCGCAATGCCCACTTTTTTGTAATTTTTAAGCGCAATGAGGTAATAAGAGTCTCTGTAAACCGATGCGAACGATGCGGAGCGTCAAATTTCAAGATATTGCAAATTATTCGATGCAATCGAAAAAATTTTGCGCGCTTATGCGTTAAATTGCCGCGTTACGTGCGCAGGCACACGCGTAAATATATCGATTTAAAATTCGATTGCATCTTGAAACTTAATTTAGGTATCCTTGACACAATACTGCGATGCCGATTAGCGGAGGTTTGTCTACCCTTGGCAAGAGACTTTTGTTGCCTTTTCGCTTTTTCGTTTTTTCGTCGTGGGCAAGAAATCGAGATATTTAAAGCCCTCGAGCAGTGCCGTATTCATAAATAACAATTTCGCTGTGCCCGCGCTTTTTGTTAAAGCGCCTAATAGACACATAGGGACCGAGGGAAAAGTAAAAATAGAGCGGAAAGTGTCCGGTCATTAGGCTGATGAAGGCGGCAGCAGTCGACTCCAGGGGTATTTCGTCGACGGGAGAAGATTGTCGGATGGCACCCGGCATCTCTATAACTCTCGGGCGTGCATATTGAAAATGCCGTAGACCGCGCGAGATCATAACGGCCGCTTTTTTCCCTCTATCTTCTTCATTTCTTAAGGAAAAGAATTTACGAGAGCGTTGACTTCGCGCCCGCGCAATCACGATTCTTCTGCCCTCGGGTTCTCGAGCAGGGGAGCGGCGGCAGTCCATCACTTCCTGCGACCTCGGGAGCGAAAAAGCGTCTCAGGAGTAATTCGAGCGTCGCGCACGGAATGCTCGTATAAGGAGGCGCGAGAGCCGCGGCGGGAGCGCCGAAGGCACATCGAGGTGCTTTTCTAAGCGACCGCGCACCGTCTCTAGGTGCACGCGCGAGCCCATAACATACGGGCGAACGAGCGAACGAGCGAACGAGCGAACGAGCGTACGTACGACCGAGCGATCGAGCGACACTTTCACTTATGTATGCATAGCGCTAATGTCCGATTGGCGCGATCGGCGTACGTACGCTACGTACGTCGTCGTCTGTCCCGACGCTACTGCGCCTTCCATTATACGCCCCCTCCTGAGTTGTCATTATGAAAATTTCAACCTTTTTCGCCGCT
This sequence comes from Platyscapa corneri, assembly GCA_018907185.1. Lineage (NCBI taxonomy): Eukaryota > Metazoa > Arthropoda > Insecta > Hymenoptera > Agaonidae > Platyscapa > Platyscapa corneri. The sequence goes on along the minus strand of JACCHW010000019.1, from coordinate 1,626,333 downwards.
AATTTATGGAGTCGGGGCTCGATGACTTACATTTTCAATTGAATGCATCTTTGTGGCCTTTTTCTCTTTTATCGTTACTGTCGTTGTTTTCATGGCTTATGTAAGTCCAGCGGCACCGATGAAAAATGCACCGTTTTTTACGCAGTTTTGAACGCAGCTTTCGTCACGGGAGGCGAATTAATTTTATCAGCTGACATTCGTTTATTAGGCCATTGGCAATTTTATATGTATTATTTCTTAAGGCTTTTTCGATTTAGTGATTTATAGCCGTTTAATTATCCTGTTGTACAATCTCGCTTTTTCCTGTTCATCGATGTTATTAATTCCGGTAGGAAATATTTTCGTTGTTGGCGGCTTTTCTTTTTCTTTTCTTGCCACAATCGTGTTTTCGTAATGCTGGGCATTAAGATTTCTACAAAGATTTCTACTCGCACCCCGAGATTTCGTTGAAATAAAAGAAAATAGTCCTGCAAAAAGCACTTACATTCAATGTATAACGCGTCAGTTACATTGATAACTAAAGACCGGTTCGGTCGCTCCTGAAAACTAGCAGCTAAGCCTATTTTTATTATTTTTATTATTGCGCGGCGATAAAAAAGAAAGAATGAAGCAAAAAGAAAACAAACATGCACCTTACGTACGTAGACAAGGTGCGTAATCGTTACATGCACGTACAGATCCTTGGGTCGTGAGGATCGAAACTCACCTCGACAAGATTGACGATTATTTGCAATTAAGATTTTACGGGCTCGAAAAGTCGGCAATTTTCGAAACGAACCTCAGCTCGTTAAAGCCCAGTGGAGTTGCGAGCGACGAGAGACAAAAAAGAGCGGGAGTCGGGGTTCGGGCAGACCGGGTCTCAATCTCAAACAACGACAAACACGACCACAACCCACAACCCTCTTGTGAAACATTTGATGCTCGCACAGGATCATCCACATTCTCTCGAGTCACTGCAGCGCGTTTCTATTGCGCAACGTCCAATAAATTTTCGATCCTTTTTTCAATTTCTATAGTGGAGATGTTAAGCCGACGTGAATCAAAAACTGAAAGTAATCTTTTAGGAAATTAAATGGGCAGTAACGCGATGCGAGGGCTTTTAATGTATTAAGCCCGTTATAAATAATGCCCAGTTTAAAAAGTGTTGGCAAAATATCGGTTTGAAGTTCGAGAATAAAATTTGTTAAAAATTGAAATGCACGAGGCAGCGCATTTCGAACGTGTTTGATTTCAAACATTACGTATCCGCCAACTAGTATTATATAAGTAACAAAATCACTTAATTTATTTAACCTTAAACACGATCGAATTTTTCCTTAGGCAAGCGATTATAAATTTTCTACGGTAGTTCTGCATTGGTTATCTTTACTTACGTACGGGTAACGAGTTTCGCGATTAATTTCAGGAATATTTGCATGCAGATTCGAGTTATGTAATTCACGAAAAAATACCGCTCGTACCGCTATTTTGTTTTCGGACCAATTACTCGTGTCGATGAAAACAAATTGTTATTCCCGCGCAGATTAAAAAATAAAAACGTCAGCGGAATCTTAGTCTCTCGGATTTTCAATTATCCAGGAGCAGCTGCTGTTTCTGGGCTTCCTGCTCGCTTATTCTTGCATTTTCTCGGCTGCCGAAACTCGTAAAACCGCGCGATCACGTGTACGCTTATACTCATAAGCATTTGTACGTATTAGTTGAGGCCTTTTATTGTACGAATGTATATATAAACTCAATCCCTCTAGACTCCAGTGATTTCAGCATTCCGTGTGCCACGCCTATGAATATTTTTCGGTTGACGGTCTTGCGAAGGTAACACGTGTGCGCCCGCGAACTATGACTTATTTTATCTTGCCTCGTGAAATTCGTAAATAACGAAAGATTCTAATACCAAGTCGGTGTGATTTGAGATCAGCTTGCGTGACTCGTCGCTGTTTGCTTCACTTTTCTTTCGTGCTCGCGGCTCTGTGGTTCTTTTCCTTTACATTTTCTGTGTACTTGAAGCGTCCTATTAGAGGCTAATTTTGCAAGCACAAACAAAAATTGCAGTATTTACAACGAATTACAGTACACTTTCGCATAAAATCTTACACATCTTAATTAGTGTATATAGGCGCTGGGTTTTTTAAGAGTAAACTTAAAGAATATTTATATTTTTCAATTGTAATTACAAAATGCTGCTCGGGTCTCGGTTGCAACTGGTAATTATTTCTGCCAAAATAAGTCGGTAGCCAGCCATTCAATCGAGTAAAACCAATGTAAGAAAATAGAAAATGATGCTAGAAAACAATAAATCGTACAAAGAAAACGAAAGTAATTTTACCAGGAGCTTTAGTCAATTTACAATTAAGCGTAAGAGTTGTTAATTTAATAATGTTCACATTTCGTTGCGTCTTTCGCCAATATTTTGTATTTTTCCATTTATCAAACAAGTGGAACAAATTATGGATAAGCTGCTGTCATGAAACGGTACGGGTAGCGCTAAAATTATTAGCTTTCGATTAGGATCTTTTAAGTTTCGATGGACAAACAATGGCCTTCTATTTCTAGTGCACGAAGAAGAGAAATTTGTAATAAATAACTTTTTATGGCAGCGGGTTGATCGAGCGAAAAACACTTTTCACGTCGAGTCTCATACCGGGGATAGAATTTTTGCATTGCCTCATCAATTAAGGCTACCGCGGATTATCGCGAAGATAAACCAAACGGCCGTGAGTGTGATTGATACATTGAAAAATGGCACGTTATCGAGGTGGAAAACCTCGTGAGCGCCGCCACCGTCACCGCCAACTGAGGACATTTCAATGAGCATTGTATCGGCGGCTGCTGGTTGCGTTTCAAATCCACTCTCCCTTATATGCATGCACGTGCAACGTAAATTACACGGTAGTTCCTGTTACGCTCCATTTTATGCGGAACATTCCAATCGGAAAGACAGGCGCTCGAGCAGCGATAGAAGATAATCTTATTTCGAGTGTTTCCATGGTGTCATAATCGTGCGCGTCGTTGCCGCGACTCGTGTTTTGGTACGAGAGTTAAAGGAAGACCAGCGGGAGGAGGCGCTAATACTGCTCTGGAGCAAGAGTGACAAATTGTGTATACTAATGTAGCGCTCGAAAAAAGTTAGATCGAGCTGATAAAGCAGGATTTTTGGTTGAAATTCGTTTAAGAGGATTTCGAAATTTGCTACAGAAAATCTTGAATTTGATACATTAGCCTCTCGTGTTCATATGTAAGAATCCTCTGCTCGTCTTTTTCAAGGCCAGATTTTTGCTTTGTTCGCTCGTTTTTTTGTTTCCCGATGCATTCCATTTTTCGATTGCCGGCAATAATAGATCGTTTTTCACAATGTGGAATCGTTCACGCGTACGTGTGCATGTGCGCGCGTGTCCACATAATAATCAGAGCCATCTTAGATAAGGCAATTAATTATAATTACGGGTGCTGGTATCGCCGAAACGATTTTTATTTGGAACAACCTCCTTAATTTATTACATACTCGTAGTGGAGTCGTGTGATTAAATAATAATTCGACTGGAGGTTACATAATATTTGTCTTGAAGATGTTTTCTTGATTTTTATACGCAGAAAACGGGTTTGTGGCGTGATTGTACAAGCAATATACAAGCTAAATTATAGTCGAAAATACGAATCGATGAAAAGCATCGGATAATTGGTAAATAAGGCTATTAAATTTAGTATTAAAAATCCATTCAACTAGTCTTAGCAACTAAATACGCTTAATTACAAGTTTATCTAAAATATTTAAATGGCAGAAGATTTTGTCTCTCGTATCCCCGGTTTCGTAATAACGAATAATAATCCACTTTTAGCTCAACGAATATTTCAACGAGAGAGGATTGTTTTTCAAATTCTGAGCTTATATAATATATAATGTCTTTTCGAAACTCGAACAATATGAAATACGTGTGAGCAATCGTAATCGAGGCGTTAGAGGCGAGCGGATACGTGGTACGATCGAAAATGTATTCAGTTGTTGTAATTCCGAGTTGCATTGCCAGGCCGATACAATCTAATAATTTCCAAAGCATCGGCAGCGCAGCGCACGTGGCTAATTGTATCGTTAAGCCAGATATAATTAGTAAAGTAGATTTCGAGAAGTTCGTAGGTGCCTAATGATACGAGAGTTCACGCGCACTCCAGATGCGCCTGCCAGGTTCCTCGAACACGCACTCACCGGTGTCGCTCGCCAAATGGCAACGCCAAACGCTGCAATATGGAAGCCAAATTTGCGGAACTCTAGCAAATCCGTTACAGTGTCGAGCGGCGTACCGCTACAAGAGTGAAAGAGAAAAAAGTGAAAAAGAAGCTCGACGACCCTGTTTTCAGGATGATTCCCCGGGTGAGAAATGAAATCGAAATGATTTCCTGAGGTTGCCGCGGCCATAGTGCTGGCGACGTTGGCGCGCCTACGTCGGCGGCGCTGCGTCCACAAGGTCGTTTTCTTTCTCTTTCCTTGGGGCTCTCGGTGCTTACAGCAGCCACTTTCATATCCAGTGCACGCCGACCACGACGTGGCTGGGACCGCGAGATCAACTAGGTGAATTGCCGGGTCGTCTATCGAGGCCCCGTCTCCGCCGGTCGGCTCTTTTCATTTTTTTTTTTTTTTTGTCCGCTGCTTTTTTCTCCCTTCCGCCGGTTCTGTCGCGATGACGGGACGCCGTTTATGGCTGGACCGGAGCCGCCTTATTTCTTTCCCCGCTGATCCGCCTGCCCCCTGCCGCCGTCCTCTCTCCTCTCGGCCGCCCTCGCGAGGTCCGCCTTTCGCTCGAGCGCCTGCGGAGGCGCACACAGTCACGTGCAGAATTCCAAGAATCTGGCGAATTCACTCGCCGAGCCAAGCAGTTAATTGATCTTTTATTTTTTTTATCCTCGCCAGCATGGGCCGCGCCAATAAATCCTGAATTCGCCGCGCCCCGAGGTCTTCGCGAGTCATCGGCAAATTATGTGGTGACATTACGAATGCGCGCAAGGTGCCCTAATCGTTTTCATTACAACGAAAAACCGCGGCGGCTGCTGCTCGTTTTTCTTGCTCGCATAGCATTAGATTATTTACTTCGTGCTGAACAATTAATTTCAGAGTTTTTCCGTGCCTCGCGCAGAATTTCTCGTTTACTTTTACTTTACTCGTTGAGAGACATATTGACCATTAAAGTACCCGGATATTAATTATAGACTAGTGTTCCGTTTTATAATTTTAAATACATATTTTAAGTTACGAGGAAAAATGCTCGTGTCGAGGCGAATTTTCCAGAGACAGAAGTTTGAGTATTTAATAATAGGTTCAAGCTGCGCTGTATACACTTTTGCCTTCGTCCGCTCCGCTCCTGTGTGTTGACTTTTATTATTATAATTTTTGCCAAATTACTTCTCGTTCACTCTGCGCAGACATGCAAAATAATCGATAAGAGCGGTGATATTCCACGATTTGAAATTATTCGAATTATCGTTACATCGGTTACATAATAAGCTCTACTTTTCTGTCAGTCTGTCAGACCTTTAATAGTCAGTCAATCATTTTTTTACGAAACAATTAATCCCCATCGCTTAATTTCCTTGAGTGGAGTCACGAAATGCATTATTTTGTCAAGTCATAGCTCTTGAATCCATCGCGATCCAATCGCAGCGCGGACAGATAAATTTTTTCATTTTCGTTTAATATGCAAGACCCGAGGTAATTTTGAAAGTTGAGAGGAGGACATCAAAATCGAACAGCGCGTCCTTATGAATGTATCAAGGCCTGACTTATTCATTCGCGGATAATTAAGAAATAGTTCCTCGAAGGTGAGAAATCATTGAAATCCAGAACGAGCCATTAAAGTTCAATCAACGCACCTCCGAGGCCTTGATTGTGGCCAAATTTATAATTTTACGTTTTAGTTGCTGCTGCAGGCGCGTTTTGTATAAATATCTCTAGGAAAGCTAATTCATGCACACGCTCCGTGATTTACAAATGGAGATACCGTGCAGGGGCTAATCGACCGAGGCAACGTAGTTTTTCCCCTTATGCAGAGAGAGAGAGAGAGAGAGAGAGAGAGAGAGCCTTCAGGTATTTGAAATTCAAGAGTAAAAGTACAAGCATCGACGAGGAATCTTGTCGCTGATCGTCAACTTCCTTTTCAGCTTTGTTGCTTCTCCCGTACGAGTTTTTCCCACAGATTTGTCATGGTGAAAATCGCAGTCGAAATCACTCTCACGTGTTTTCTTTTTCTTCGTTTGATACGAGAGGGAAAATTTTAATCGTTCCTACGAATTTCCATTCGTTTGTTTACAATCGCAGATGAATTAATTACCTGTTCATCATTAGGTATTTATTGCCGTCTTGCGCTTCTCTTCGTTCGAGCTGAAATAATTCTTAAGAAAGCGCGATTACATTTTTGCAATACTCAATATCGCAAGGAATATTGCTTAGCACCAGGTGAATCCCGCCTCGTGCAAAACTCATATTTACAAATTTTGCATTAAAAACGCAAAGCGTCCTGTTGCTGCTGGCGGCACGTGAAAACGTTGAATAATCTTGATTGTGCAATTCGAGTGGCTTTTAAATAGCGTTTTTCCGTCGCGGTTTCTGTAAATAGACATTTGATCGTGAACTTTTGTTCGCGCGATCTCGCGCATTTTTTAAACGACTTTCGCATTTAGAATTCGCCCATTCGGCATTCCATTTATCCGTCGTTTTTACGGAGAATTGCAGTCGACCTCGGCGCGGCCGGCGCGAGCGATTGAATTCATAATTTCTCAATTGCCTATGACTGACTTTCGAGCCGAACGCTCGGCTCGAGCGACGTGCAGCGACGTGTAAGCGACGACAAAGAGGTCTTACTCGAAGCTGGGGGCGGAATCCGCGTGGCACCGGAGAACAAAGCATCGGCGACCGAGCGCCGCTCATCTTTTCTTTCGCCTTCGCGACTCTCAATTGCAAAAGTTGGCGCGCGTACGGGTACGGCCGGTCGGTCAGAGAAAGACACTCGTCTGCACGGGGCCTTATGTAAGTGTTGGTTGGCTCGAGGCAAAAGCGACACAGGGTTTTGGGGCCTGCGGCGAGCCACCTGTCGCGCCGGAGGGGGAGGCTGAGGGGTATTACGAGAGCTAGTCACTAAACTCGCACTGCAAGTTCGTCTCTCTAATACTTTCTAATCAAACCGATCGAGCTGGATTTTACTTTTGCTTTTTCCACGATCTCCGGCTTTTCCAAAGCAGAAATATTTCGAGAAACTTGCGATGAAAATCGCGTTGACGCGGCTGTTCACGCTTCGCGTTTCGTGCTGCATCTTATTAATTCGAAGGGTTCCGAGCTGCGTAACGAAGGTGCCGCGATACGGCAGACTCGTTTCATACCAGCGCACCGAGGGACAAGCAATTTATTAAAAATTACAGTAATTGCAACCGACACGGTAATTAAGCTTTACTTTATCGGAGAGCTCCGAATTTGGAAGGAAAGGCTATAACATTGTACGGCACGGGGCTAAAAGAAATCCGCGGGGATAAACGAGCGCAATTAATTTCTAAGCCGAGTTCGAAGCATTTTCCGAAGAAGTTAAGCGAGTTTTCTCGTGCGCTCGATCGAGAATTGCAGTGCCCGAATGTACGAAGTTCGCAACAATTCCCGTGTGCGCGCGCAAGGGCCGCAACTTTGAATACGAATTCGTCACGTTCTTTGGCCGTTTAGCAGGGACTTTTGCCCGAAGGCGAGAAATACTCGAGCGCGGCCACGTGTGATGCATCTGATAAAGGTACCGCGCGTGTAAAAAGTTACCCTCGGACGCGCAACCGAGCGAGGTTAATTAATTCGCGATGCTTTGAGGAAGAGGGAGACAGAGCGAGAAACGGAGAGAGTAATAATGGGCGAGGTCAGATTGTTGCGCTGCAAATGCTTGAAAAAGAGAAGAAGGTATCCAGCAAATACTCGTCTAAATTGCTAATTTTTTAAGGATCACGCACAAAGGTGAGGGTAAGCGCCGCGCGCGCGCGTGTTCCCCATACGTATGCACCTATATTAGCACAATAAATTATGTACGAAGCGAGTGTACGTATGCAGCTATTTATCATACGAAGGGTACATTGTTCAAGGATTTTGTGGGCTATATACCGCCTATAATTGTGCTGCGTTCTTGAAATTAACTTGGTTAAATCGAATTCCCAATGAGTTCTCTGAGAAAAAATTGATAGTAGCCTTGCGTTGCGCATGTGTTCGAATAATTATTTTTTAGTTAGAAACAAATGTTTCATTCGGCTGTTGTTACCACTCGTATGGCTATTTTAATGTGCAATTAATATACCAGTTATTTGACAATCCTTTTTGCGCTTTTTTTGACATAACCGATGAGATGTCGATATTGGCAATTTAAACTGACGCCTGCTTAAACCGTTAAGAACATTTAGGAAATATTCGAGCAAATATGAACATGTTTGCGGTGTTATCGGTTTGAAGTAAGTCGACTAAGTATGTGTCGGCAGCGGACAACGTCTACTTAGTCACATGCCTAGAGAATTGTATCGTCACACCTGTGCGGACGTGACATCATGCTTTAACTCTCATTTCGGCGCCGAATAAAGAATTCAAATATTTGTTTGGTTAAGAGTTCATTTTCTCTAATTGGTAACCCGAGAGAAGTAAAATTCCACTCTCGTATATTTATGGTGTTTATTTTAAATGAAAACATGGAAATCCACCGTTCTTTCATGTGAAATCAGAATTGAAATTTAGAGATTTTCAAACGAGTATCGATAAGAGGATGAGATGTTTCTTTTATTTTATTTTCGGTTCTGAATTTTGAACGATACAAAGGAACAGAGAAACTATTACTTACTCTTTTTATTCAGGAAGAAATAATTGAAGATTTATTTAAAATTGAATTTATGGTAATTTTGCGTAAATCAAACCAAGCGTTTCTCTTGTAAATCAACTATTCAGATGAAATTGGCTTGTAGATTTCAACTTTGAAGAGAATTTATTTTGCCAATAGTAATACAAAACCTGTTACTTGTTCACTGTTAGTCGTTAAAACCTAAACAAACTCAACTCATATGATAACTACATTTTTCTCCTTATTTATATACATTTTCTTGAATTTTCCGTTAGAAAAATTCTATTTACAACTACTACATAAAGAGCTTTTTTAACGTGCATTTTTTCTTAGACTTATATGTAAATTGTTAAATTATAAATGGCGATTTTAAGTATCTTTTAGATGTAATGGATTTTAGAACTTTTCAAGTTCTGTTAAAAACAGTAATTTTATAATGATTTAACGCTATAACTATTAAATATAATTTAGTAGAAATAAAATAAGAGTCAAATCTAAGACTTTTAATTTATAGTTCAATAACTTTCGTGTTAATTAAATAAAAATTATTTCGATTAAATTATGGAATAATTTATATAATATTCAGTATTTGAATAAGCCTAACTTATTCGTTTATAAAGTTTTAATTAGAAATGAATGTTATAAAATTTTTTTGGAAAGTTATTAGATAATTAAAGTTAAAGATAAGGATATTAAACTTGTTAATTGACACTAGGTCGTAGTATATCTTCCATGTGTCGAACAAATTATAGATTTAATTATAATGCTATGATGTAATTCAAACGAATACGCATCTCAACAATAATCTATATATTTGTAATTTTCACGTGATTTAAATATTTAATGAATTTTCTAGTTATTGCTCAATGCACAGTTTTCAATGTAATTCTATTCCAATAGCTTCGATATTTTTGTAAGTTATTCCAAAAAAGGCAAAACATAAAGTTAATTTTTAATATTAATGAATTTTAAAATTTAAAGATAGGCGCGTAAAAAGCTTAAAGGTGTCAAGTGAAATTATTTTCCAATGAAATAAAAAAAAGTACTCAATATTGATGTGACATTATTTTCACTTCAATGAAAGTTGATAGTAATTAAAGATAGCCGTAAAACTCTGATGTATTTATCTTAATAGCTCTTTACATATTATAATTTTTGTCTTTTAATGAAATTTAAAGTGTCTGCATAAAAATTTCGTATTAATTAAAATTGCACGTATCTGCTGAAAACGAACAGTTGCGAGCATCAAAAAAAGAAAACAGTTGTATATCGGACGTAAAAACTTATACGATTTTTCACTGGTAATAATTTTTACGTATTTATTAATTAATTCGTATCGCGAGTCAACTGGAGGCAAATGAAGGGCAAGTTGTCTGTGTCGACTAGACGTTTAGCAAAAGGAAGAAAAAATAATTATCGGAAGCAAGTTGGCAGCACGTAATAATCTATACGAAATCATCAGATAAGCAGGCCACTCGGCGGTACACGCGCTGATTGAAACACATTTACGTAATCGAGCACAAAATGGAAAATAAAAAAGTAAATCGTTTTCTTACTGCTTTTGACGCGTGTTACGAATTTTCCGTTCGTTTCAATCAAGAAAAATGGCAGCAACCTTAGTCAATAATTGACTGAAAATGAATGCAACTGTTTCGAGCACAATCACTTTCATTATTCGTTATCAACCTTCCTTGTATTAGCAAATTCGGACGGATAGGCGTCGGCTATTACATACTTGCGGTGGTCTTTAGGCAGTTGTGGCTAGGGAAAAGAAGAAAAAAGCACCACTAAGAAACGCGAAGTAAAAAGCAGCTTCCACGTAAAATCGTCGATCAACGCTCGGTCGCGAAACATTTTCGTACCGCGCTGGGAAGAAATCGTGCGCAGAGAAATGACATGATAAGTACTGATTAGCGCTTGTTCGCGAGGAAAAAGCCGTGGCTCCGAGGTCGAGTACGTGCACACGTTTTTTCGTGTGCAACGTCCGGCATCCGGCGCGAGCGAGACGAGGCCACGACATTTGCGAAACCCATACGAGTGTCCATTTTTTTGTTTACGTTGCTGCGCCCGAGGAGTCGCGTCGCCGCTGCATGTATTATTTATCGAGGCGAATATAATGCGGGGAGGCGACTTTTGTTGGACGTGCCAACGCGCCTCACGAGCCTCACGCACCGTTTTTTCCTTCTTTTATTCGACAACTCCCCCCACCTCCGAGAAAAATAAAAACGCCCGAGAGCCAACGGACTCTTGCGGATTCTTATGGATTCAGTGGGTTCGGAATTTCCAAGTGGAAGAAAACGCGGCCAAGTCCGCAGTCGTGCATTTTGCAGTAGCCGAGCATCTGGCATGCATCCAGAGGTGCATTTTCATTCCCTGAGACTGACTGCGGTGGAATGCCATGGGACCGTGTGCTTTTGTATTCCAAGTTATCCGACTGTGACGAGAAGTCGATTTCCTCAACTGGGCTTCCACTTGGCTTTCCGCGTCTGTGTGCAGTCAGAGTGACTCGGACGTTGCCGCGGGTCGTCGCGCAAATACCCCCGGATTTCAGTTCTGTTCCGACGGGATTCAATTTCCATTCTTCGAGCGCGCCACCAGGCATACGTTGATAGAAAACGCCGCGTCCACTCGCGCACATCATCTCCATTAGCACGAGGTTTTTTTGCCTCCGTGGAATTCATTAAAAAGTGGCAAAGGCGCCGATCTCCCCTCGGACACTTTCTTTTTAGAAAATCCAGCTGCTTGCGGCCCAAGAGCCGGGGACGATGTCAAACGGATTTATAGCTGCTCAAATCACTAAATAAGCGCCAGGCGAATTTTCCCGTCGAGCTTTCTAATTGACGAGTGGCCGTTGCCCCTATCATCGCGCTCGGCGGCGCATCTTCTCGCGCTCGCGAAGTGAACGGCGAGGCTACGTACGTGCCTGCGCTATCGCGTCCTCGATCCTCTCACTTTATCGGGCTCACGTTGCGCGAGGGGGGCAGAATTATCGTTAATCGGGGGGAGCGTCCGATGTCAACCGAGTTCGTGCGCCTATCTCTCGCACGATCTTCTTTAAGGGATAACTTCTTCTTTCGAGGATCGGGAATTGAGTCGCACGCGGCCGGCGCCTCGGCGTTCCGTATCGGAAAAAGGGACACGCGCTAATTCACCGGGCGTCGGATTTTCCCCTGTTAACGAGCTCTGACTGCACCCCCCCCCGCTGTCCACTCCCTGGCGCGAGCATCGATTTGCGCAATCAGGCGCGCGTGCGGAAGCACGAGACTGGCCGCGGAAAAGGGACACCCGTCGCCGACATATCGAGCCTATCGCTGGAAATTCGCCACTTTTTCCCTCCCACCCTCTGACCGCCGTCACGCTCTACGCGCCCGCGTATTGCGTGGGCGTGCTCGCATTGTTCCGCGCGGAATGTAGAAAGTAAAGTACGTTTCTTAGGTAATAGCAGTCGTGGGTTGAGTGGAGTGTGGCGCGGTGCATTGTGCGGACGTGGCGGCGCCGATGGAAAAACGCCAAGGATGCGCCGCCTGGCTTCGCGCCTCCTGCGGCAGGCGAACCAAAGGTCATCGAGGAGCGCGCCGCCGGCAAATAGCATTTACGCTCGAGTCACGGCTCCCCGGCCCCCCTCCTCAAGTCCCCGGGAGCCCGACCGCCTCTTACTCCTTCGTCGCTCCTCTGCGAATAATGTACTTTGTTTTACGAGCGCGTAAGCAGCTACGGAGTTGCAAGGGATTTTCGAGTACTTTCTCTCGACGCAGCCCCACTGGGATATTCGATTCCTACATCTGCGTTTTCGCATTATTTCCTCTTGCGAGAGAAGACGCCGTCCCGCCGAACTCGAAGGCGTACGGCCTATTGTACGCTTAATGCGTACGCTTGGGACGCACTTTTTCTAGCTACTTAACGAACCGGCAGAGTCCGCGCCGACCCGTCATTTTCCGCTCTTTTCCCGATTAACACGAATCCCCCTTCGATTTCCAGATTCGCTACAAATTTAAACGCGTTAAAATTGCAGGCTCACGAGTGTAAATTTACCCGACAACTCTTACAGACTTTCGTGCGTGCCGTTCGAGCACCATTATGTATCTTGAAACAAGGCATTTTAGATCGTTAATACGTGTAAGTATGTTAAAACGACACATGTGAAAGTACCCATAATCGATAACGAGAAATTTAACACAGTGATACTTCTTATACTAGCCTATTTTATTCTCTTAGTTGTTACAAAGGAAGGACGCACGGCAAATAATGTTCGACGCTAAGCATGCAATCTTTTTCGTTACGGTGCATTATTCGTTAATAAAAAAAGTGTACGTCTATACTTGTTGAAAAAATTGAGTTCATCAAGAGTATGTGCATAAAGTTAAGCAGAAGAAAGCCATATCCAGCGACAATAGTGTTCAGCACTTAATATGGATATTGCTTCAACGAGTAATTACGTTCCAATAGGATTTTTCTAATTTTTTCCATACATTTTCCTAATTGCGTACTCAATTCTCAAATTGATAGCGAGTACGAATGTTTAAAAAACTTCATACTTGTACGGTTTTTTCGTCTTGTAAATTATAAATGTCTGCCGCGTAGACCTTGAGATTTGAGAAATGAAGAGATTCAATAGGAATAACTTATTAGGTTTATTAATGTCACTAATGTAGTATTTTATTTAAATGTTAAGTCAGCGTCAAACTGGTGCACAGTTGTATCTTCAAAATCCGCGTGAAAACAGCCAGACTATTAGAATTATTTTTATCGAGTATGGTGCGGTTCAAAAGTGCAAAATGTAATGGCCATTACATTTTGCACTTTTGAAATGTACGTGTATACTGAGAAAGAAATTACTATAAATTTCAAAATTGTTTCTTTGCAACGATGCTAATTACCGAGTTCGTTGAAGTTTTAATATGTACAACAATGTATATCTTATTTACCAGCTTTTTTCGATACTTAACATTAAAAACGTAAACTCTATATTTTCAGAATTAATTTACAAAGTTATTAATAAGAAAAACTAATCAATATTGGTAAAGTTGTCTATTTAGCCTTTATTTAAATAAACTCAAGTACAGTGAGTGAAATTTTTTACGTGTCCGTAACTTACTGCAGATTAAATCGATGCACATTTTTTAAGGTTTCTTCTGTTTTACTTCGAGCGATAAATCATTTAAAATAATCAAATAACTAACACCTATAATTTCTGAGCGTTTTGAATTTTGCACACTTACACGTGCAATTTGCTGCATACATCTGCATATAACAAATAAATGTATAGACGTTATCTGTACGAGATATCGGGAAAGCTTACACTGTGCTTATACAATAACAATTATCCGTTATTGAAAATAATAATAAGAAAGGATTTTCAAACTACTTTAATGACGTAACAACAATTTTTTGCAAATACAAATTTTATCGCTGTATCCGTAAGCTGTACTTCCCGTACCATAAATAAACTGTCTTTATTGCCAAAAAAAACAAATACGCCGAACCTTAGAAAATGTAATGTCGCGGTCTGCGTATGTTTATGTTTCATTTATAAGAATTCAGGTGTATCGGCCAAGTTGAAGTAGAAGGAAGCGATATCAAAATGGAGCTTTCTTTATTGCACTTTTACTCAAACAGGTTTTACCGGATCGAAATCGGATCTTGTTCTCTCTTCCGTACGCAGAGCGAAATGACAGAAATTTCCCTTCGCTCGTGCACCTTCGTAGCTCTGACCTTTTGGGTACTGCTCTGGCACTTCTTTATCCTAGTAAGGCAACTTTGCCTTAAATACGGTTATTCCCATACGATGTCAGTCCATGCGCATTCGATAGATTATAAATCTACGATCTTTGACGAATAAAGCCGTTTTATTCCACGTGTAATACTTTTAAACGCGCCAGTCGGATTTTATATTAGTGGAAGGAAAAATATCATTCCCTTCGGTTGATATCTTTAATTTAAATCCGAATGAAGGTTATTCTATTTTTTCAGCAGTTTTAAATGCAGATTATTTAATGTGGATTCACCTTCGGGGTGGATTATTATTTTCTTTCAAAAAATGTTATTTATTAAATGGGCATTGCGCAGTAATATGATATATAAATCTTTGATTGCTATTCGATTACGCTACACATAAACTACAGAGATTAAATAAAATCATTTGAATTTTATTGCATTCCGTACTTATGAGATAAACTATTTTTTCCTTCTTTTAATTTCAACTTTTAAATATGTCAAATTTATACTTGAATCCAAGAACTGCATGCAATGTAAGCTACTTCGATATTATTATGTAAATGCAATAGCACCATATTGTTTTGCTGTTCTTTTTTATTAAATAACGATTGTTGACTCCAATGAATTATGCATTTATAATATTTTATCTACAAACAATGATCATCGTTTCTAAAACTTCACCGACGCTGTCTATAATACAAACGCATATATTAATATCATTTAATTGCAAGGATTAATAGTTTATTTAAAATTTCCAGGGGACAAGCTTTTGAAAATAATTAATATCAAAATGAAGTGTTCATAATTATTTTTGCTCAAGTTTCGAATTGCTATTTAATTTCTCTATCATGTTATAACCACAATGTATGTTATTATAAAACTAACAGAGTCAAGTATTTAATATACGGTAGTAGGTTTGCATTACAATTTCTTAAATTGTATTAGTCATCTCTAATGTCATGCTTAGCTTTGTAATTTCCACTCTAAGCTTCTAAGCATTTGTTAATTTGCATAGTTTTATTTGGTTATTATAATGCTCGCCCTTTCACGGAAAAAAAAGATAATATAATTACACCGTGCGTACCAGAGTCACTCTACTGTAATAACCAGCCTTGATACTTCCGTCGAGGCTTTGACACTGTAATAAATAGTTTTTTAACTTATATTACGTAAAGATTGAATCTAAAAATATCTTGAATTCAATTAGGTTAAAAATTCTTCTAAAACGCTTTCTAATTTGCGAATGAAATCTTGGAATTTTCTGTTAGTTAAAGTGGAATCATTGATGAAAAGTTGACTACTCGTTGAGTTTAATTAAATCTCAGATTTTCCTTCTAATAAATACATTCAAAAGAAAATATCTTAAGCTTACTGTAATAAGTTAATCTATTTACCGAACCTCAGAGGAGCAAAATTATTCTCCTTATTAATTTTCCAATCTCAATATTTTAACTTCTGCTGTAATATAATTTAAATTACCATAAATTTTACGACATAGAACTTCCTCTCAAAAATACTGTTTTAGCTTGAAAAATTTAATGTTGATTAGTATGCAATCGTTGATAAGAAGCATTTAAATCTGTTTCTAACCTACACTTAACTATTATTTCGAATGTATTTAGTTTTTGACAATGACCTTCCATTCGTGTACTTTATGTCCCAAATAATTACACCAGGTTTTTGGCCGACTACTTTTACAACTTTAAATGCCCATTTTCAACACTTACAAATATATTGCACAAGATCGTAATAAATATAATCCGAAGGTTAATAAATTATATATTTAAGAATATCATCATCATAGGGTAATTAATACTTTACATTATTAAAAGAAAGTGTACTAATCATTCAGCTGATGAAAACAAACGCAGTTTCTATCGTGTGATGAAATTTTGTTAAATACATTCTTTGGGTACATTTTTCGGAGTGAAAGGAGGATACTGATACTTACGTGCATGTTACAGTCGCAAGAAATGACTATTTGGGTTAAAAAGCCTTACAGTTTGCAATGAAAAACTAAAATATAACAATTTCGACTCGAATTAAAATAAACGAGGATAATATTGTAATTACTATGCATGGGAAAGTATAATGAACCATAAGAGTTTGACAAAGCCTTTCGCGCAATGAAATCAAACCTATAAGTTAATTTACTTTTTCACCAGCCTGAGTCATATTTCTTCAAAGTCTTACATCTTGCAGCACCTGAATGGCATGTGCGATCGAAAGTCTCATTAATTAAGAGGACACGTCTACTCGTATTTGCGGTGTAGTAGAAACGACGATCAACACGCATCTTGGTCTCGACGAGATGCGCCAATTGACTGGATTGACAAACTCGCACCAGCAATTTCTCAAGCCGAGTATTTGCACCACCAGACGAACAACAACGCGCGTCTCTCGACTGGCGTAATCCCATTAACCGAGCCTCCGGATTAATCGCATCTGCGCTAGATTTCACAAAGTCATAATCGCAAACGACTCTCTGAGTGCGAAGACAGATTCAGGCTGTTGCCAGTGGCAAGTGCTGGGGCTAGCGGGGCCTCGATGTCTAGGACGCGCCGTCTAAGCACATCGCGTGCGTTCTTTGAAAAGACGAGTGCCTACCGAAGGAAAGACTCGGATGCAAGCGTGGGAATCGCGTGAAGTCGTCGCTATTACCGTCTTCCGTTGAAAAAGGGCGTCGCGAAGGGACGAATAGACACAACAGAATATGTGGCATACATAGCGTTCCGACGAAGAGTGGGGCGGAGTTACCGACCGGGTCACCCCCGCAGATTTGTCAACACCGGATTTCCTAGAGACGATTCCGACCCGGGTCGGAATACGTGGCGCGTCCTCTTGAAGTCTGGAAGGCGGTTTCGCTTTCGGGGCACCCTTCGCAGGAGCGGGCGACCGGTGACTCAGTCCTTTGTGGCAGGCTCGGTTCTGCTCAGGGTCAACCACTTTTCATTTCGTGTACGTGTGCCAGCCCGGCCGCTGTTTATACGCCAACACAGGCTCGGGTTGGCTCGGCTTCGTATTGCTCGACCGGCTGCCACTCGTTTGCCCCCTGGGCGCGCGCGGCCCTCCCGCCCGTCTGTGTGTACCTGTGTACGCGCATCGTACAGGTCGTTCCAGGATCCATGAAGAACCGCGGCGACGCTCGACTTTTTATCCCCTTTTTGCCTCCCCGCCCTCTCGACAGTCGTCAAATTTAGCGAGCGAACGGGCCTTGAGCGCCGGGGAACCAGCATTTTTATGGCTTTACTCGCCGATACACACGTACACGCGCACACGCGCGCGCGCGTATATGAATTTTCGAAATGATCTACTGCGCATCAGCGAGCCGGACGCAACCGCCTTCGCGTCGTGAGTTATGTTGGACCGTTCTTTTGACGTTTGAAGTACGAAGCACGTCTTCTGCAGCGTACGGCAGCCGCTCGATTTTTCACGGAAGCATCCGCGAACGACTCGATAGTCCAAAGATCGAAGCGTTGCGTCAGAATGCACAATAGCAATGCAAGATCTGTCGGGGGTTAACGCAAGACGCTTGAATCTCCGTACGAATATTTGCTCTTCGGAGTAGCAGAAAATACGATATAATAATTCCGTCTCGAGTGGTGTAACCCAGCCTGCTGTATCCCGGTTGAATATGTTTCGAGGCTGTTTTGAATTTCTGCCTGCATTCAGTCCTCAGAGTCGTTCGACACGGTTGTAAATATTAGAAGAGGTATCGGAGTAAATCTCATTCAAAAAAATATTCGACTAACGTCTCGCTCCATATTCGCGCTCGTATTCCAGTTTCAACTTTATAATGTTGAAATTTAAATGCTCGTTTCAACATCGACTCGTTTAAGATTTCATTTCTTCTTCTCCACGCAGAGCGACTACTGAAAGCCGCTGCCTGTCTCGTATCGGAAAATCTCCGACTCGCGAATTGTCCGCGTTAACGTGCCAGGCTCAGCGAGAAAATTTGCTGACCCAGGCGGCCCTTGTTGCAGTTCGCAGTCGTATTTATCATCTCGATTTAGCGATCTTAACAAAATGACGAGCACATCTCGGCCCGGCATACAGAAATGGTAATTCCCGATGTTCTTTTTTCTCCAGGTGTAATAAGCCCTGACGCGTACGGATATAATGCGAGAGTCGGACCACCGGCGGCTAGATGTACGTGTACAGACAACTGCAGCCCCGGAGTTAGATATTTCACGACGACGCGAGATAGCTCTTCTCGCTCGAGACTCGACTCGTTCGCGAGGATCCCCGGGGTCCGTCTTCGCTTTTCTTCTCGTGCGCTCGTACGCTCGTACGCTCGAGCGGCGCGGGATAAAAAGTATAAAAAAGCTGCACGAGTAAAAAAGCAGTAACCAGGGAGGGGGAGGGGAGACGCCGTCGCCGCTGCCGCCGACGCGGCCGTAGCGCTGGGCGAAGGGTTTCATGCAGTGGCCAGGAGAGAAGCAAAAGAGGATTCGAGGGAAACCGAGAATGAGTGCTAGGGAGGGAGGAAGAAAGGAGTAGGCTTTTAAAAGACAAAAAGAAACGCGCGGAGAGCAGCGCACAAAACACCGTCGTCGAAGCCGAGCCTATACTCGCGTAAGAGCGCTCGCGGTGCAAGGGTATGCGTGTCTGCTGTATGCATGTGAGTGCGTACTCAAGGATCGTCTCGAGGGAGTAGGAGAGACCGAGAGAGACGGAGAAAGAGCTTTGGGCCTCTGAGAAACCAGGGAAGGATCTGCACGCTTCAACTTCTTCTGCAATGACGTCACGGCCCTCTTAGCCATCAAATCTTTCTTCCTGTCTCGCTCTCTCTTACGCGTTCCCGAGAGCCCGCAGCGCGCAGTTGCTGAAACTATACTATATAACATACATGCCAAGGGCTTCAGCTCTCGTGGTCCGATGATTTTTTATGCCGCAGCTACCTTTTGTTATCGATAGGTAGCACGGCTTTAATGATACCCTCGGCCTCCTCGGTTTGCGTTGCAAGCGTATTTTGATAAAATCGCTGATGCATTCCCTTGTCGTTAGACAAATATTAGCCCACGATATTATTTACGGTCGCGGACGTGCGCATGCGGGGCGCACAGTCACGCTGAACGCGTAGGGCTCGGGCACAAAAAGAAGTTGCGTAGTCGCTTAAGGATGCTTTTAAGGGGAAAAGCTAGAGATAAGGTCGGCGCATCGGGGTACGATAAAGTACACCTGCGCGTCAGTCCCGGGCGAAAAACTAAAACTTGTACGCTCTCTTGGCTGTTGCAGATTAAGTACCGCATGACTGATCCAGCGAAACCGGCAGCAGCGCGGCTCGACTCGAGGTGAGAGATTCGTGGAGCAGCAGCGCGTGCAGTATGTCGAACGACGTAGACGGCGGCACCGATAACCCGGCTTTTAGCCATGACGAGGAGACGACGTTCAAAAGCCGCCTCGAGCCGGCGCCCGATGGTGACGTACACGTCAGCACCTCCGTCGAGAACGACAAGGCCCTTAACGGCAGCTTCGTGTCCCAGCAATACGTCGAGCCCGTGAGGACGAGCCCCGAACCCGCGCACTTCACCAACGAGACGAAGGTCGAGATACCGGAGGAAAGCGTCCCGGACAAAATACCCACAGCTGTCAATGGGACGCCTAAACCTAAGCAGAACGGCGTCAATGGCAACGGGAATAATAACGACGTCAGCTTTCTCAACTCGACCGTCACGAGTGTTGCTAATAATGGTAAGACCTGTTGCTGTCACTAGGGAGGTACAAGACTTAATGGGTACCCCGCTTTTACTTAACTCTCACTTTTGAAGCTTCAATTAAGGATTCAGCAATCATTTTGAGAAAGCGCTCATTTGTATTTTATGTTTAATGTAACAAATTTTCTGCGCTGATGTATTATTATTAATTTATATGTGCATCGCTGCATACATATTTATTGACATGTTAATTGATTATTTATATTTTACTACTGATTAATTGCATTTTAGCGCGGATTTCTTAATATATCCCGTTAAATCAGATAATTTATTTGATATCAATTATCGAATAAAAAATTAAGTGTTGACCATAAATCTCAATATATTATGTGTGTAAATGGAAAACTCTCTATTCTGTTTTCTAAAATAAGCAATTACATATTCGAATTTTAGTGCAATTATTGTTTCGATTTTTAAATTCGCAAAAATGGATTTTTCACGTGGACTCAATTTTGCATATGGATATCTTCTATCTTTAACCTTTGCAGATTATGTAAAAAAATAAACATTGAAATATTTTACTGTATTTTATAATGTACTGTAGTATTGATTAAAAATATTAAAGTTACGTATATCTATATTAGGCAAATAAACGAATTACTACCCTAAAATGTAAAAATACCCTTGTATTTTTAATTAAAGATTTTTCTTTTAATGATTGTATGCATAAAAACGTATAAGTCAAAACAGAAAAATATTCATGTAATTATTTGCTTTCTTTCAAACATACATAAAAAAATAATTTTTAATAGATCATATTTTTGGAAGTTGTTTTTTAATTGAAAACGTTTTTTCTATTATTTTATGTAAGGAAACATATAAAATATGTATTTAATTAAAAAGATTGGTTTTATATATGTAACCATAAAGATTCTCTCGATACCTTCACCTTTGGCGGATGCATTCACCGTGTGAGATGCAAATAAAAGAAATTGCATGCCGCTTTGTTTCCAACTATTACAGTATCTTACTAAACGAATCCAATTAACGTCAACTATCTAAGGTGCTTTCCTTGTTTATTTTATAAGTGCTAGATAGATCGCAAACTTCTATAAAATACGCGTAAAAAATACTAAGTAATTTGTTCGAGCCCGACACTTCCTTAATATTCAAGCCATTTAATAATTATTTATCAACATCATATATGTAATATGTTACATGTACATTGAATGAATAAACATTCTTTAAAATTTTCTTAAAAGTATTCAATACATAAATTTTGCGTACAAAATTAGTTTTACGCATAAAACACACAATAAATGTTATCCATTGAAAGTGAAATATAAAATGTATTCAAAATAAAACATATATTATTTTTAATTTTTACGGAATCTAAATCGTAATTTTCCATGTAACGAGTGTCAACGTGTTTTATAGTTTGTACGTTACCAAGTTGTTACTAAGATTATCCTGCGTAACTACTTTTACGTAGATGGAATAGAAGCAAATTATTTATAAAGGTTTTATTTTAAAGTGCAGCATTACACTTTTACCAATAAAAGTAGTTTATTGCATACACTTTAAAGAATGGTTACAATATGAGTGTAGAAAAAAGTGCATTTTCACTTTATCCGTTTTTTACTACGTATAATCAGAATACATGCGTCGAACCTCTTAGTTGTGGGAAGTTTCCCCCATACCTCCACTTGAATCATCAAAGTCATGAACCTAAGGTACTGTAAATAAGAAGAAAACAAGTTATTAATCGAAACTTAAACTTATACTTTGACACGTTTGATTTATTAGAAAAGAAACTTCTGTTATCAATTTTAATTTCTCTTTGTAATTCCGTTTACGATTTTTCAAAATTCACGTTTACAATTTTAAGTTGACAACTTTTTTTATGCATAAACTTATAATTTCAGACGTTAACGATAAAAAGGAGCAAATTGAAGCCGTAAATCTTGAATTGGTATCAATGAAACCGTACGCTGGTGCAAATAACATACAATCTAAGAATCAAGAAGCTTGCGAATTGCCAACTGATCCCTATGAGGAATATTTCGTACCTGTCAATGAACACCGAAAATACATCAGGTAAATATAATACTATAGAAATTGCAAAATCGCATTATGAATACAAATAACACGCCCAATTTAACGTTTTATTTTATCACGCTGTTTTATTGTCATCTTCTTTATTCGCAAATTCTTCTTTTGTTTTGTCCGGAATTTGCTCTTGATTGAAAACTATTGCTTTCCATGATTGTAATTCATGTCTAGTAATTCATCAGCCCGACAGGCCTAGGAATACGTTGCAGGGCGAAAATTATTTTTTATAACAGTTATATTTGTGCTTGAATTGGTATTTTTATTAGTTATTATAACCCCAAAAATTAGCAGAAGCCCCAACACAGAGGTTGAAACCACCGTGGCTGGAGTCCGATTTGATTTGGGTCCGGGTGTTGGCCGTGAGGGACTCAGCCTGAGAGACCCGGCCGCCGGACTGGTCGACTATTCCCACTGGCTGACAGCCCTCAGGTACATCAATGCCACGGGATACTTTCGTGCGATTGCTCAATGAAACGTATCCCAGATGGATGCTGTGGTCCAGGAATTCACACTAACTCGCTTACTTTTATTACCCTTCTGAGCAATATTTTAGACTTAGACCTACTGGTCCAATTCCATAGTTTGGTTCCTTAATTAGAAAAGTCTAGCCACGACTATTTTAGATAAATATAGAAATAGTCTTCGTTTAAAGTACCCTGGTTTGAGACTCATAAAAATAAAAATCGGCCATCGGTAAACATCACGGAAAAGGCTGTCGATGCAGATGGCATGATACAAATTTTAACACCATCACATAGGGAATAATAAAGCACTCTTGGTTCTTCAGGTGTAAATCAGCTTAATAAGACTGAGAAAGCTTTTAATATGCAATTAGCATCTGACATTCAAGATACTGCACAGCTGTATAAATTGCTTTAGATTGACATATTATTTAAATTTTTTCTACAAAAAGTTAATTAATTTCTTTATTTTTCAGAGGAGAGAAACTCTATGTCACAAAGGATAAAAGATCTACGAGTTCTTATTGGAGAAGAATAGTTTGTTGGGGATGTGGTTTTCTCATAATAGCGGTCGTTGCAATTATTGCTATATTGGCTGGAAGTAAGCGTACATTTCATAGATCATAACAGTTCAATATTTTTAATGCAAATATTACTTAATTATAATGCAATTTTAGCTGGAGTTATACTCACACAAGAAGCTACGCAACCACTTCTGAATGGAGATAAAACTAGTTATCGTCAATTCAATGATGCTCAGGCGGCAGGAAGCCAAGAATATATAAAACTTCCTCCTAGTCCACCTCCCGTCACATCTACGTTTCCACCGTGGCAAACAACAGATGAAACACATTACAAACTCGTTCCTAAAGCATTAGATGGTCTTATTAAATTAGATGATTTACAATGGAATGAAGACATGAATAACCCAAAATCGAGAGTATATCGTGATGTTGCTAAAGACTTAGAAAGTGGTTTAGCCGACTTGTTACGCTTAGATCATGGTATACCTTTGGTTAAAGTTTATTCCATATCTAAAGAAGGCGAGGTTAAGTTTCGAATTGGTCAACCTATTTTTGAAAAGCCAGAAGATAATGAAAATTACCTTGAAAATAAATTCCGACAAAATGGTAGTGCGATTAGTATATATCACGTGAATCGATTGTCGATTAAACCACTTGTTGACCAATGTTATTCTGGGAATATGGGTTGCAGTGATATGTGTGTGTATGATTATGTAGAAGGAATATTTACGTGTATGTGTTCGGCGGGTAAACTTTTAGATAAAAATGGAAAACAGTGCATCAATGACAATGATTTGAGTAATATCAATTTTGAAGACAGTATATCAGATGATATTCAAGGAAGAAGCAGATTACATGATGATGCATATCATACCGATGATAATGGTTGGCAGGATACACATTATGACTTATATAATAAACACGAAGAACACAAACTGGAATCTAAAAACGAATCTAAATCATCAGTAAAGACTAAAAGTAAACTAGAATCTAGCATTAAGTTTCGAAGCAAACCAGAAGCAAGTTCTGAGCCCAAAAGCGAACCAGAACCAAGCGTAGAGCCTAAAAGTGAATCTGAACCGAGCGCAGAGCCTAAAAGTGAACCCGAACCAAATTCTGAACCTGAAAGTAAACCCGAACCAAGCGCAGAGCCTGAAAGTGAACCCGAACCAAGCACAGAGCCTAAAAGTGAACCAGAACCAAGCGCAGAGCCTGAAAGTGAACCCGAGCCAAGCGCAGAGCCTGAAAGTGAACCCGAACCAAGCGCAGAGCCTGAAAGTGAACCCGAGCCAAGCGCAGAGCCTAAAAGTGAACCCGAGCCAAGCGCAGAGCCTAAAAGTGAACCCGAGCCAAGCGCAGAGCCTAAAAGTAAACCCGAACCAAGTACAGGGCCTGAAAGTAAACCCGAACCAAGCGCAGAGCCTAAAAGTGAACCAGAACCAAATGCTGAACCTGAAAGTAAACCAGAACACAGCTCAGAGCCTAACAGTGATTCAGTAAAAATCACAGAACCTAAAACTAAACCGGAACCAAGCGCTGAGCCTAAAAGTGAACCCGAGCCAAGCGCAGAGCCTAAAAGTGAACCCGAGCCAAGCGCAGAGCCTAAAAGTGAACCCGAACCAAGCGCAGAGCCTAAAAGTGAACCCGAGCCAAGCGCAGAGCCTAAAAGTGAACCCGAGCCAAGCGCAGACCCTAAAAGTGAATCAGAACCAAGCGCAGAGCCTAAAAGTGAACCCGAGCCAAGCGCAGAGCCTAAAAGTGAACCCGAGCCAAGCGCAGAGCCTAAAAGTGAACCCGAACCAAGCGTAGAGCCTAAAAGTGAACCCGAGCCAATCGCAGAGCCTAAAAGTGAACCTGAACCAAGCGCAGACCCTAAAAGTGAATCAGAACCAATCGTAGAACATAAAACTGAACCTAAATCAATTTCTAAGCTTAAAAGTGAACTGGAACCAACTGCTGAGCCTAATATTGAACCGGAATCAATTGTAGAGACAAAAGATGAATTAGAAATAGTTGACGAGCCTGAATTTACAATAAAAGCAGTTAATAAATCAGATATTGAGACTAAAAATGAATCAACACTTAGTGATGAGATGAATCAAACAGAATCATCAACTGAATCTAGAAACAAATCCAAATCTTTTATAGAATCTGACATTAAAGCAGATATTGAATCGAAATCTGAACTATCAATAGGCAGTAAAGTACAACCTGAAGTCTTAGATGATCCTACAATTAAATCTGTAGTTTCTATTAGATCGGAAATAAAAAATAAACCACTTTTAGATTTAAAAAATGAAATAAAACCATCATTAGAACGGGAAAAAATATCTGAGCTCTCTGATGAACCTAAAAATGAATTTGATGTTTCAACAAATTCAGCTATCGAACCAAATATAAAGTCTAAAGTTATTGGAGAATATAAATCGGGATCTGATTTCTTTGATAAATCTAAGACTGAATTGAAATCATATGTAAAATCTGAAATTGATGAATTAGCTGTTGAAACTAAATCAAAATTAGAGGACAATTCTTATACTGAATCAATGAATGATAAGAACACTCAATCTATTCTATCTACAACACATTCAATAATTCAATTTACAGATAAATCAGAGTTCCTTATAACAAATAGTACAACTAATTTAAGTGTTTCAAAAAGTGAACCAATTACTTCTTACGAGAGTAAAATTAATGAGCCACGCAAAGTAACAACAATTAATCCACTATCTTCCACTGAAAGTAAAGTCGAAATTGATTTTTCTACTGAATCAATAAATGAAACAGAATTGTCGTCAGAAGTAGAGACTGACTTCCATGAACTTACAAACCATCGAGAAAAATCAGAAACATCTACCATGTCTGATATTGTAACCACGCCAGAAATAGAATCAAAAACCGAATCTCAGTGGATAAAAGAATTAAATAATGAGTCAGAATTAACCGTTAAATCTCTTTCACAAGAATCTTTTACAGAAATAAATATTGGATCTCATATTTTTAGTTCTGTAAAAAATGATTCGATTATTGAATCAAGAAAAGAACTCGAAATGTTTACAACACCATTAAATGAGCCAGCCACTGTCATAGGACTTAATGAAAAACATAATTATGAAAAAGAAATGACTACTGAACAGTATATAGAGAAATATACACCTACAGAATTCCCATATGAAATACATTCTCCTAAAAATTTAAAACATAATTTAAGATCAGGCGAAGTGTATGTGAAGAATGCCCCACGCCTTGATAAAGATGAAAAGTATAATCCGAACCCATTTGAATTAAATGTCAAAGACGTTATAACATCTAATATAAATAACAAAATGATTGAAACAACTACGATGTACGATTATTTCAGTGGTATGGACAATGAGACAAATAATTATTTTAATTTAAATATACCTGCAAATAATAATACTGTATTGAGTACTGGAAATACATTAATAAATGTTGATATTTCAAAAGATAATTTTAGAAAAATTAACTTTTCTACTAATAGTGTAGCGAAAATACAAGAAACTGTACCTAAAAAGGCAAAAATAAGTGTAATTGGTAATAAAGAATTAATTATAAATAAAAAAAATGAAGAAAATGCTGAAGATCAGTACAATGATATTACAGATGAATCTGTTCCAAAAGGATTTGGAAAAAATGAAATCGATATATCTCATGATATTAAAAGAGACGAAAAAAAAATTCAAAAATCTTACAAGGAAAATAATATTGATTATATTAATTCAAAAATTGATGTTGATCATATTAATAAATCATTATCTACATCTGCAACACTATCAACAATTGATGGTGGGGTAGATAAACATTTAGAAGATCCAAATATGACATCTCAAGTACCAATTTTACCGATTGAAATTCAAAATGATATGTCAACGACTGAAAGTATGGAAAGACTTGATACTCAAACAACATCTCAAGAACCTGAAAGAGAACCAATTTTGACAACAATGTTTCATGCAGATGGTAAAACAACAGAACAAATTCCAATATTACCCGAAGAATTAGTAACCACGGATAATAATAAACAAGAGCAGCATACTGAATCAACATTAGCTTTTGAAATAGATAAAAGAATTGATGATTCATGGTCAAGTGATGAAAAAGATGTTCTTGGAACTAAAAGTACTTTAAAATCCAATAAAACATCGAAACGTGCAGATAAAAAGAACATAACTAAAAATATTAATATAACTAATCAACATAATACTATTTTAGAATCCACATCGAATGACAATGTAATTGAAGAAATTGACAAATTTAAAATAAATGATGATGCAGACAACAAAAAAATTGAATCTATGCCAGATGATATCAAACCAGTTTCAGAATCTATTTTAGATGACACTACACCACGATCAATTGAATATAAATTTATGCTTGCAACTACAACTGAAAAAATTGTATTGCCACATGAATTTGAAGAATTAACTGAAGAACAACTCCGTGTTATTCCATTAGAAGAAAGAGATGAATTTAAAAAAGTCTCAAAATTCGATGATCAACAAATAAAATTCAAGAAAGAAAAAGAACTAAGTTTTGAAACATCTGCTGAAACATTTACAAACGTACCTATAAGTATTTCAAAATCGGGTGAAATGTCATATGCTACAGCTACTAAAAGTAGTAGAATTATGGAAGACGATAATATTCCAAAATTAACTTCAGAAACATCTGATTCAAACATAAATTTAAAGAATACCTTAAAAAGTATTAATATGTTATACGTTAATAATGGTAGTAATTATATTAATATGAAAAATAAAACTGAGTTAAATACAGACACTAATAAATATCCTAATTTCATTCCTGTCTCAGAAGTAGTTGAAGAAAATAATAATTTTACTGAACCTTCTGTTAATATACCTTTGCTTAATCAACAAATTATTACAACAGATTTACCAGAATATAGTACACATACAGGAAAAGATTTTAATATAGAAGATGAAAGCGAATTTAATAGTTCTACCACATTATTATTACAAGGTGTTTTAGAAGCAAGTGTTAATAATTCTGCATTAATTGACGATTCCTTGATAAAAAAGGAAACCAAAAATTATGAATATAATTCTAAAGATTCAGAGAAAAATGTAAGCGCATCAAATATTTCAAGTTCGACAAATACTCATAATATTCAGCTGGAAAATGTAGAAATCCCAGTACTGATTTTAAATGATGAAAATACATCTCCTAAAAGTCTCTTTTCTAAATGCAAAAGTGGCCAATTTCAATGTGTTAATGGAACTTCAAGGGATGGAGCTTATTGCGTTAATCTTTCTGCTAAATGTGATTCAGAAAATGATTGTTCAGATGGATCAGACGAAGTTAACTGCGAACAAGAAGGATGCCCAAGAAATTTCCAATGCGCTAGTGGTCAATGTTTGAAACGACATCTTGTTTGCAATGGTATTGTAGACTGTGACGATGGCAGTGATGAGAAGGAATGTGGCAAATGGAAATGTAATTTTGATGAATTTCAATGTCCTAATGGTAATATTAATACAGATTTCCATATATTCTATTCTTTCAAAAGTCTTTTATTAATTGTACGTTTATTTAATCACAGGAAGATGTATTCCAGTGCTATGGCAGTGCGATGGTCGCCCAGATTGCGAGAATCACGTCGATGAATATTCGTGCTCTGAAAGCTGCGGAAACGACGAATATCTTTGCCCAATTGAAAAATGGTGCATACCACAGACATGGCGTTGTAACGGCGTTTCTGAATGTGTAAATGGAGAAGATGAAAAATTGTGTGAATGTGCTCTTGATCAGTTTAAGTGTGAAACTGGTGGATGTATTCCTTCAGAACAATCATGTGATGGGGTTGAAAACTGCCCTGATAGATCAGATGAGTGGAACTGCCTTAGTAGTTTCAATAGAAATATATCTGTCAATACTGAACTTGAAAAAGATAACAAAGATAATGAATTTTCAACTCGAAATAGCCTTGTAAAGATAAGGTTTGCATTAAATTTTCGAAATAATTTTATAAATTTAAATATACAAAAATATATTTAAAATTTTTCTCCTTAAATTTAGGCAAACAAATGGAGATTATAGATTTATATGTTCTGATCGATGGACAGAAGAATTTAGTGATCAATATTGCAGAGCATTAGGATTTGCTTCATCAGAATCAACACAATTTGTAGAACAAGGAACAAATAAAAATTTACTTCAGTTAGTTTCAAATGCAACTCCTAATTCATCACTTGTTGTAAATTTAGAAAAACAAACTTCTTGCAAATCTGAAAAAATTGTGGAAATTTCATGTCAAGAATTTTCATGTGGATCTCATGAAAATGTTGGCCCCACTGCTAGATTAGTTGGAGGTACTCGTGCCAGTGAAGGACAATGGTCAAGTGTTGCTCTTTTAAAGGAACCAAAATATGGAGCTGCTTGTACAGCAAGTGTTCTTAGCCCTATGTATGCTTTAGCAAGTTACTCATGCATTTATAGGTATATTACATTCTTAATTTTTATTTATTAAAATAATTATTAATTTTGAATAATTTTTAAGAATATTTTCTATAGTTACAGACAAAGTAATGGATGGCAACTTTTTGTTGGTGGAAATCTTCTGAAACCATATAAAATAAAAAATATTGTTCCCTACCCTCAAGTCAAATATAATCAATTTTTATATAATAATGATATTGCACTTGTTGAATTAACAGAGCCATTGACATTTTCAAGAAATGTCAGTGCTGTTTGTCTTCCAAGTCAATTCTTCCAAGTAAATTATTTAAATTATAACAATTAAAAAATAAATAAATAAAATATAAATATTTAATTGTCTATTAATAACGATAATATTAACAATAATAATTTTACAGCCTCGACAATTATGTGTTACGGCTGGTTGGGGATTCCCTGTAAATGGAGAAGTAGATTTACAACAATATTTGAAATTTTTGCCTGTGCCAACCTATGATTCAGAAGAGTGTAATGCAACCAGTCATTATGCAGGTTTTATAACAAAGTACAATATTTGTGCTGGATTTACTGATACAGATAGAGGACCTTGCTATGTAATTATTAATTTTATATTTAAAAAATTGAGCTTTCATTTTATGAATAAAGTATGAATCTAAGAAATTAAAATATATTTATTTTTAGAATGATGAAGGAGCGCCATTAATGTGTGTCAGTGAAACTGGTAGATGGGAAATTCAAGGTTTACTTAGTCATCACAGCAGATGTTCAAGAGGTCATCCTGCAATATATTCAAGTTTAGCACCAGCTCTTTCTTGGTTAAGAAACTCTGTGCCAGCGTTACAGACACATATATAAATTATCACATATTAAAATTCTTAAAAATTTGTAAAAAGCGAGCAGTTTGAGTTTGCTAATGGATAGAGTTCTCAATGTACTTTATAAAAATATAAATAACAGTCAATACTGTTATACTTATTTTGAAAAATATTTATCCAATTTTGTCATAAGCAAAATATTTTAATTCACAAGTGCCAAAATAAAAATTTTTGTTGTTAATGTTAACATAATAGGGAGACAAAATTTAAAGGCAAGTTCTACTATAAACATTAAAATTTATATTCAAAATTATGTATAAATACTTCATCAAAGGCACATTATCAACACGTATACTTTTGCTTCGGCAAACTGATGTAAATAATGTATAGAATAAATAGACTTAAAAATTGAATACGTATATTCTATATTGGTTTTATATAGATACATTTTAGATTTCAGAGGATTATGTAAAATAAGTTTATATGATGAAAGATGAATAAGAACTGTTATAATAAATAAATGTATCCTGTGCGTGTTTTCTAGATATTGGAGAGCAAATTATTGATAAGACGAATGTATATAATACATTAGTATTATAATAAAATAAATTGTTATAGTTATTATCTCGAGAAATACTAAATATTGTATGTGTATAGTCATTAATGAATGCAAGTGTTTTATGATACAAAAATAATAAGATATGTAATTACTTATAAGTGAAAAGCATTTAATTAAAAAGATATTGTTAAAATACATTATTATTCTTATAAATTAAATTTATTTATTTAATCCTCTATTTTTTTAGGTTTAGCAGCTTCTTCTAACTTAGTTACTTCTTCATCTAATACAAGCAAAGTTTTTGAAATGTTTATAATTATATCATTATATCTTGATAATATTTCTTTTGTTTCTGCATTTACTTGCTCTGCTTCTTCACTTAATTTCACATAATCCACTGTCAAGCTTTGTAATTTCTCTGACATTTCTGGAATATTCTTCAAAGTATCATTATTATTGATCAATGGCATAAATTTTTCTAATTTATTATATTGTTGAACAATGTCTCTAATAACTGATTCTAAGGACAAAATATATTCAAGTTTTGCTTCTGTTTGTAAATCTATGAGATCAGCATCTACTTCTAAATACTGCTCTATTTCTGGTAATTTCTGATTTAAAATATTAAATTTGTCTCGACCGGAAAGAGCAGTTGAAACATATGTATTTATACGTGAAAGACTATCAACAATATTAGTTTCAGGTAATGGATCTTGAATACTTGATTTTTTTTGGTAGCCAAAAATTTTTCTCTCTGCTTCAGCAATTCTATTTTCTAAAATATCTTCAACATTTGATCTATGAAATAAATTTGAAAAATTACTAATTTGTTTTAAATTAACGTTTTAGGTTATGTTAAATAAAAAATTAATTTAAAATTCTGTATTGATATAAATATTAAATTTTAAAAATATTAAGTCATACAATAAAACTAAATTATTTATGAAACTTACTCCATTTTATATATATTTACTGTTTTTAATTAAATTTTAAGAGACATGTTAATAGTATTATACGTAATTGACAGTATTGCACACTTTAAATTTAAATAAATCTATTCTGTAAAATAATCTGTCGATTACATGATTTCATAAAATATCTGTTAATTACTTATATGAAGAAAAAATAAAAAATGAAACTAATATTAATAAAAACTCTATTCACAAAAAATTCTGTCAAGTAGTTGAACACACACTGCCATAAGAAACTTGTAGGTTTAGAAATGTAAAGAATTTATACATATATATAGAATCTGAAGGTTTATCGACAAAAACCATAGAGCACGCAAAGAACGGTTCTAACAATATGTAAAGGGACGGGAAATAAAATTTTTAATTATATACTTACTATATCTACTTTTATTTTTTTAATAAGTTTTTTTCATAATTAAATCATAAACATATTTAAAATATTATTTTTAAAACTACCATTATTTAAAATTTTTGTATGTAAATGATTTCTACTTTTAAGTCATGACGTTTTAAGTCCGAAATAGTTATCAAAATTTTATTTTAGCAAACCAATTTATTCAGTCTTAAAATATACCCTCAATAAGTAGGAAGTGTATCCTAAGGCTAGAATTACAAATTTGAATTATAAAAGAATTATCATTCGAATTAAGAAATGATTTTATTATATTTTATTTTATGGTATAATTAAAAAAGTTATATAATGTTAAAAATATCGATAAAATGTCGTTATAATTATATATCAATAAATTGGATAAAAAATAATATAATATTTACGTCAAGTATATAGACTGTCGTTAATGTGTCTTCACAAATATTATTTCAAATGAGGAGAAATAAATAAGATGAAAATTACCTTTTGCTTTTATAAATTCATAAATAATGTTCTTCACTAATTTATTAATATAGTACAAAGCATTAATCTATTGAAAAGTGATAATTATTTAAGTTAAATCGATATGAAGATGATAATATAATAAAATATTAGATGCATGGCAAAAATTGAATTTTAATATAATTCACTTTATGAACGTTTGCTTCCTTAAAAATATAATCGTTAATAAATTTTGAAGTAGTAAAAAAAAACTAATGGTGCTTTTTTGAAATTTAGAATTTTAAATAAGATATAAAATTTATAATAATAAAATCGCTTTATTACCCGATTCATAACTTAATTATAAAAAAAATAATATGGAAATTTACATGGTTAATTTGTTTGAATAATCGAAATTTTTTCATTGTAGAATAATAACAAACTAAATAACCTGACATACAAACATATTAATAAATAAATTGTAATTAAATTTATTTACATTATATCATCTGATCATATTTTTTTAAAATTATTTTAACACGATTTTCGTTCAGTAAATAGTTTTAAGTAAAAAAGTGATAAAAGTGTAAAAAAGTATACTACGAAATTTGAATACATATTTTAAATGTAATTGATTTTAAATATTTTGAAAATGGTTAAAACTATATATAACTTATGAGATTACTATTTTTAAAACCTTCATTTTAAATAATCCATTTGAGTATACGTCACTCATATGAATTCGAAGTTTTTATAGATATAATAATAAGAGATAATATTTTATAGACTACTGTTTAAAATTTATCCCGAATCAAATTTTAGACCTTAAGGGATACGTTTAAGATTTATGTGAAACATATATAAAATAGTTACATTCAGAATTATAAATTATATAGATTATAGATTAGAATTAACGATAAATAAATTTTAAAAATATTTTTTTCAATGGTATATTATTTTTTAAGGATTAAAACTTTAGTGCAAATATTTGGAAAAATATTATAAATATTACAAATATATCATTGGTTGTTTATGATTTTTTTTAGTTGGAGACTTTTTTCGTCGTATTCTTTTTTATAGAAAAGAAAAGGTCAATTTGTGACTGAAATTTGTACTTTTATTTTGAGAATATATATATTGCATACTATTAATAAAGGTATTTTTAAATAATATTAATTTTTTTAAATAAAATATAGTTTAGACATTATTAATATATTAATTAAAATCTTATAGGACTGAATCTATTTTTATCATACATATAACTTCTTTATTTCATTATAATTTAATTATAAATAAACAAAAATTCGAGTGATATCAAAAAATCGTAATCAAGATCTTGTGCAAAAATAAACTTTGTTTCCATTATATTAATTTCATTTACACTTTAAACTTTGTAGTTCAATGTACTTTCAGTTTCTTAGTAGTTTTCTATTGCAAGTATAAACGCATATAATAACTTTGAGATATGGTAAAGGTCTTTGAGGTCAGAGAGGTTTCTCTTTAGGAAATCAGTCGTATTGTAAACATCTGACGTCTGGTTTCCAGATTTTCGTTTCTTTTCAAACTCCACATCTTGAAGCAATGTGTTCGCAATTCATAATGCAATACTTTTCAATCGGCTCGTTCACCTTTTAATTTTATCTTCCTCTTAAAAAAAAAAATTCGGTTTCGAAAAAAAACTGATTCGATCATATATCGTTACAATGTTCTCTGTGTATGAATTTAGTTTTTGTGTCTTACATCTTTTCTTTGCTGCGATTTCACGGGAATCGTGGGGGCGCGCGTTAAAAAAGTCACGTGTATATATATACACATACGAGGGGGAGAATATAAGTATACGCACTTCAAACATAACAACAGCAGGGACTATACATAATAAGCAAAATAGGTGTCACAAGGAGAGAACAAAAACTATAGGTTCGTCGACGACAGAGAGAACATCGCACGCGCACTCGTTGGCACCCCTTTTACGCTTTACATCCACGAATATATTTATACTTTAACTTTGCGTTTGATGATTTACTGTTTAAGATTACACTTTAAATATGTAATGATGTACAGCCTATGTGGAGAATATTCAGTGGATCTTTATTAAATACTTTGTTTTCATAAATTGTTCAATTTTACATGTACCACTTACATCTTTAAAGACAAAAAGAACAATAAGAGACGTGCATAATCGTTTTCGCGAAAATAATATTCAAATTGAATTTTACTTCATATACTAAAATTCATTTATTAAATTTAAGTACTGTAAATCAATAATAACTATAACATTATTTTACGATTTGAATGCAATTCCAATATTACTTCTGTAAAGGTTTATCCGGGATTATAAAACAAAATAATTTCTATTTGTTGACTTTATCCTTTTTAAATATACTATTGAAACTCAGATTTCTATTTATAAAAAGCTAATAATAAATATTGGCTTTAAAAAATCTTTTTTCAACTAAAGGTATTTAAATACTCGTATTAAATAGTTTCGTATTCAATAAGATTAAAAAAATATATGATACATTTTGAAGCTTATATTTGAATAGTGAATAAAGTACAAAGGTCAATATTAATCAAACTATTTTGTGGGGATCACACATTGTATGAAGGGTCGTGTATTTGTGATTACCGCTACGTGCAGATGCGCGAGCGTGAAAGGGTCGACGCAGAGTAGTAGTAGACAGAGTGGAGGGAGAAAGGAAAGATCTTTTGCTCCCCGGTGTGTGCGCGCGCTGTTCTCTGGGTTTTGTTGCGTTCAAGTGCGTTCTTGCCTTGAGTTCGCCAATTCAGTCGCGAGCTTGCCAGCGTACTCGACGTCATATTTGTCTCACGGAGGCGTTCGCGTTCGCGCGCGCTCGGAGAGAAAAAGAAAGAGAGAGAAAGGCAGAGCAGAGTGAACAAACTCTGTCATGGCCGATGGCGCGGAGGCAGCGGAGTGCAAAAGCGAGCCCTACATCATCTACGTCGGCAAGCGCTCTAGCCGCAGTAGTGGTGGTTGTTAAGACAATAACTTAGATGCTGAGCTGAGAGAGAAGAGCATGGAGAAAGATGAGCAAGCGAGTTCCGGAGAAGGACGAGACGACGTCAGCCGCCGAGAAGACGAACCACAGTGACCTGACACTGCTGCTTGTGCCGGACGAGGAATCGCCGTCGTGCGCGATGACGGATTCGAGGACGACGAGAAGATCCAGCCTGCGAGGCATTGTTGGCATCTGCCTCTTGCTCGCACTGGCTGGTATGCTTTACCTTGGCTACTTCTGCCCCGATCACGTTTGTGCTCTAAGTACTCGAGACCCAAAAGAATCTACAAGATTTTCCGAAGCCCTTCTGGCGGGTAAGAAATTTTCTTTGCCTTACAGAAAGTTGTTTTCATTAATCTCAAGGTAAGCTCGTAATACTTGTCACTGAGGTATACAAAAAAAAAGTGATTGATGATGATTATGCAGCATTGAAAACGTAGTTTGAATAAGTTATTTTCCAGTGATTGTGTTACCAGTGGTTGTTTTGGATGATCTTGATGCATATTCATGGTTATTGTATGCAGGATTAGCTCAGTATACATTTTAAAGTTATAATCAAAAATGTTTTTTATGTTCACGTTGCAAACTTATTATTAGCAGATAATTTTTTTGAGTTGATATTATTTAAAAACAAAGTTATAAATGTACTTTAAAATTTAAGTTATAAATTTTTTGATAAAATAATTTATTATTTTAAATAATTATTAATTTTGGTGTCACAAATTTATCAATTTTATTTTTTAAGTAGTCATGAATATGTATCTTTTTTTTGTTTAGGTAATACTTTAGGTCTTGCATCTAACTTACTTGAAGTAGAAAAGAAAAATTTTTTTCCAGTACATCCTGCATTTAAACTACAGAGTATTCAAGGAAGCCTTGGTTATGATGACATTTTTCTAAATGATAGTTTTGAGTTTGATATCAATGCAAATGATGTAATGGTTTTCCTACATATTCAAAAGACTGGTAAGAAAAATATTTTCTATAGTATTTAGATACCTTTTTTTCACCTTTATCTAATTATTATACTTTTTAATTTAGTCATTAATGTTTATTTATTAAATATGATTTTAAATTATATTTGCTTAATAGTACTTTTATCAGTAATAATATTTATTTCTGAAAGTATTATTTGATAAATGTTAAAAAAATTTAATATTTTATTCAATATATTTCTAATATATATTGATTTAAATATCTAAACAGTATAAATAAACTTAATAATAATTTATTATAAAAAAATAATCTTCAATTCCAATAATAGTACTGTAATCTTATCTTTTGCATTATTCAGCAAGTGCTCTCAGATATTTACACAAACTGACAATTATAAATCTTATACATTCTTTGTCTTACAATAATCTTAATTTTATTTAATGGTTGTGATTATAGAGTTATTATTTACTTTATTTATCTCATAAAAAAGTATATATATGAATTTTAATTAAGTATATTAAAATTAGATCTCAATATCAAGTATAATTTATTAGCATATAATTTTTATTATTTCTTCTTAATCTTTATAAATTAATTTTTTTTAACATTTTTTTCTGTCATTTGAATATCTAGTAGAATTTATTTTAATAATTAAATAAGATTAAACAGTATATAAGTAAAGAAACTATTAAAATCATTTTTAATCATTTAATTGTTCATGTATATTTAAAGTTTATATTTTTATTTGAAAATATTTTTTGTTTTTAGAATTCGATTACTATTTTATGAAAATTTTATTTTCAAGAAAAATACTTTATATAATTAAATTAAAAAAAAATAAAAATATTAAAAAAAATTTTTTTATTTTGAATAGTATGAATATTAATATAAATAATATTTATTATATTTCAAATAAAAAAGTACATATTGAAAGTTGAGAAATTTAATTAAAGTATTTTACTAAAAAAAATTTAATGTGCATTATCTGTGAAAGAATCCAGTAAAGATTGAATTTTTTAATGTATATTTCTGTCTACCTTATTAAATTCTCTATTAATTTATAATATAATTTAATTTAGGAGGCACTTTATTTGGTAAACACTTGGTTCGTGATCTTGATCTGCAAAAGCCATGTTCGTGTCAAAGGCGACGTAAACGTTGCTTTTGTTTCCGTCCAAATCGAAATGAAAATTGGTTATTTTCAAGATATTCCACTGGGTGGAAATGTGGATTGCATGCTGATTGGACAGAATTAACAGGCTGTGTTGATTCTGAATTAAATAAAATAGAAGGAGATAATGTTAAGCGGAGATATTTTTACATAACAATCATTCGACATCCTGTAGCAAGATATTTATCTGAGTTTAGACATGTGCAAAGGGGAGCTACTTGGAGAGGTGCTCGACACTGGTGTGGAGGTGCTCAGACAAATATACCTCAGTGCTATTCAAGTTCTAATTGGAAAGGTGTAACTTTAGAACAGGTGCATACAAATTTATTAAAATTAATTTTTTTATAAATATATTTTTTAGAAAATTTCGATATGTGAAACAATCTGTTCCTTGCCTTGACTGATACAATTAATTTAATAATACTTAAAATATTTTGTAGGTTAATCTTAATCTTTAATAATATTTTCTATTCTATTATTAAATATAAAAATACTTTTCAGTTTATGGCCTGTCCTTATAATTTGGCAAGTAATCGACAAACTCGAATGCTAGCAGATCTTTCTCTTGTTGGTTGTTATAATTCATCGCTTCGTAGTAAAGATCGAGATCGACTTATGTTAGCAAGTGCGAAGCATAATTTGAAATACATGCCATTTTTTATGCTCACAGAATATCAAAAAGTAAGCGTATTTTAAATATTTTTTAATATTCAAATGTTAAGTCTATTTTTTAATTTTTTTAAAACAAAATTCATTTTAATATATTTTTATTTTTGAGGAATATCGTAACATAAATTAAAAAATTAATATACATATTTGTATTCATAAACTTCAAATATTGATTTATACTTTTTTTTTCTTTAAATTATCGATCGCTTTTTTCTTTTTATATTTATTTTAAAGGAAACTCACATAAAGTATTAAGTTAATTCTTTTATATTTACGTTAGTTAGTAGATTATTATTTAATGCAATCAAAATTTCTTGTTTCTTCTATAATATTAAAATCTAAGACTTTTTTTAAGTGTGAATTTTTTAGATAGAAAATTGTCAAATGAATGTAAATAAAATAAAACAGTTATTTATATTTTTGATTCGTGTTTAATTTCTTTTATGCTATAATATACCAAAATTGATATTTTTTAGTTATATTTTTATTATTATTTTTTAAAAATATTTATTGTAATATAATAATTATTATTAGGTAGGGCAATATTCTTTTGAAGAAACTTTTGGAATGAGATTCGCTGTAGCATTTGAACAACACAATGCAACACTTAGTGCTGCAACGATGGCAACTCTTACCCCAGAGCAACTGGATTCAGTTCGAAGACTTAATAAACTGGATCTTGAACTATACGAATTTGCAACAAATCTTGCGTTTCAAAGGTTTCGTCGTCTTAGAGATCGCGACCCTTATTTTGTCCAACGTTTTCAGCATCTTGGTGAATTACCATCAAGACAAAGTGTAACTGAATTCAATTGGGACTCAGTGATTGAAGATACAACAGATATTGACTAGACATTCTGTGTGATATATAGGAATAAGCACAAAATGAAAGTTTATCCTTTGATAAAGGCAAAGGAATACATAACATTTTAATACAATTTTAATATAAAGTGACAAAATTTACTTTAAATTCGTAAATTTTGCCTTTTCACTTGCATAATGCAGTACTGTGAAATATTTTTTATTGCGTTGTAGTTTTTAACAAAGAGCCAATTCATTTTTTAAAATTTTTTTCATTCGTATTTATTTTTTTTGTGACATTTTATATACATTATAATTTTACGTGAAAGAAATTTTCATCAATACTGCACATTGTAGTAATCACCAAAAGTTTAAAGAAGCTTTTTCGGTCGACACCAAAGACGAATTATAAAATGCCGGCCCAATCTTCGATACTGATTTTGTGATTATGTAAAAAACGAACAGCATCTGATTATTTAAAGAAGTATTTTGGATGCAATTACATTGTTTTTAATTTAAAGCATTTTTTCATCAAAGTTCTTCCACTTGCATGCACATATGTTTTATTTTAAACGAATGAGATATTTCTGATTGAATTTATATTTTATTGATATATTTTAATGCAAAAATTTTAAATACATTTCATCCATATTTTTTTCTATATTTATTTATTTTAAATACACGCAGATAATTTACATTACATATTTATATTTTATTAATATCATAAATTAATTTTTCATTTTTATTTTCATTGATAAAAATTATTTGATTGCGGAAATCTTTTGAAGTAGATTAATAAAAAAAATTTTAATTAATAATGCACATATAATTCAAGTTTATTTATATTATATTATTATACGTGTGATAACGCAAATGAAAGCTCAAGAAGTGGAAAAATTGTGATATATATAAATATATATACATCTCTATATATAAAAACTACTTTAAAGTACTTTATTTCCAAAGGTCTAATTGTGAAGTAAATTCAACAAATAAGCAGCGAATATAATTCAATGTCAATGTATATACACATAATGTTTTGATGGACAATTTTTAAATTAATTCTTCCAGATTAAATTTGTACTTAATCACATCTTGTTTTTAAAATGCATAAATGTTTTTTACATAGAAAATAATAAATTATATCACTTCTAGGTGTGTGTGTATATATATTAAGATTGCAATGGGTCATAAATGCAGTCGATTTTATTAGATGTATTGATGATAGGGCCAAACAAAGATCTCAAAACAGTGAACATAATTGTGCACATTGACGTTTACCAGTAGGCTTAATTATTTTATAATCCATTTTTTTCATAAAGTGTTAAAACTTAATTAAATGAGTTTGTATATAACAGAAGTTTATAATTAGTCATACTATGTATTGTTAAAA
This sequence comes from Platyscapa corneri, assembly GCA_018907185.1. Taxonomy (NCBI): domain Eukaryota; kingdom Metazoa; phylum Arthropoda; class Insecta; order Hymenoptera; family Agaonidae; genus Platyscapa; species Platyscapa corneri. The sequence continues at coordinate 1,585,437 of JACCHW010000019.1, read as the reverse complement.
GTAGTTAACATGTCTTAATATTGGTTTGCTTAAATTAATAAGATGTTATATTTTATATCATTTATTTCATTTATTAAAATTCTAAAAAAAAATATAAAAAGGTTTTTGAGAGCAAATGAATGGTAGTAAAATAATGTAATTTTTTATTACGATTGTACATGATTTCATGATATTTAAAATATTTTTAGCATAATATTTTTATAAATATTTCTTTATCACTGTACAGACTTTACAAATTTTTTTTGCTGAATAATCAATAAACTATTTTAAAATAAATTTTGTGCTTACAACAGCCTAAGTTTTATGTGAACAAAAAATAAGAAAGTTATACTATCATATAAGATAATAATTAATACTCAACAATATCGTTGGTACGTGCAATAAGACTATAGGTTACCAGAGTGATTATTTCATGCAATTGGGATACACATCATTGTAACTTAAAAAAACTATCTTTTTAAATAATTGTAATAACATTTTCATCAAGTGCGATTTTTACAATCTAAGTTGTCGAACAAATAGCGATAAACGTTAACATATTTTGTAGTTATATTTTAGCACGGATACACGTTAATTTATATTATCCTGTTACTTTGAAATTTTTAATAATTTAATATCTTCTGTCTAATTCATTAATAAATTTCTTTAGTTTAAAATCCTATATATCTCACTAACAATAAATATTTAAAGTATACAATAATAATAAATAGTATTAATAAACTGTAAAATTTACATAAATTTTTAAAATATTTGAATTATTATTTACAAAAATGGATTTTAAACTAATGTATATACTATAGATTTATAATTTTTTTATCAATGGCATTTTGAAGATATTGATAATATTAAGGACCAAAGATACATTACGTTTGTGTAAGCTTTTTAAAAGTTTGCAATATAAACATCATACTATATTTAATTTGTTAAAATTTCTTTATAAAAAATTCATATTTGTTATAAGAATTTTTATGAAAAAATATCAAAAAGAAGTCGAAAAAATGTATTAATAATGTTGTGTTATATTTTGTAATTTTCTGTTTACTGAAAAAGTACACAAAATAAAATTGCACATATGATTTTTAGCAGGTTTCAAAATACCATAACAGTGCCATAAGTGAATTCAAGATTCACGAAAAAAAAAAAAAACAAAAACGAACAAACACGAAATCGTGTCTGAAATCTAGTATTTAAACAAATAAATAAATGTATTGGCAAAACTAATGGCAGACTGAGAAACTATATGATCCATTTTTAAAATCAATTTCTAAGAACAATAGCTTATGTGAAATATTTTTTTTGTAAGAATTAAAATTGTTAATTACACACAAATGAATCTGATTTTAACAGCGTGTTGCACTTGTTTAGAATAGTTATCTGTCCATTAGGGAGTGTATAGTAATAAGAAAGTCAGAATTACTTTGGAATGTCAACGAAGCCATGACATATGCCTAATGAAGCGAATAAAAGGTCTAAGCCTTTTACATCTTGTTTAAGCGAGTGTAAATGTAAATAATTTACCAAGTAGGTTTAAGTATTATTGATTTACTGGATATAAAAAATACATATATGAATTGTATACACTTATTATAGTTAAGATTTCAGTATACTACTATTATAAAAATAGAAAAAAAATATAGTTATTGTAATACAGAGTAGCTTGTTAAAAAGGCTGACTTAATTAAATATGTAAATCTTTTAATAAATCCTGAGAATTCTCAAGTGTTTTGATTTAAAATATTTCTATAGGTTTTTATCCTTTAATAAATTTTTTGTATTCTTTAATTATAATTTAGTGGTGAAAATAATTATTTCAATTACATCTTTAATAGATTTATATATTATATTGACAAATATTATTCTGTATTAACATTATGTTTTATGTTACAATTCAATAAACTTAATTTAATATTCACACTGGTTTAATGTTCATAATTAACATTAAAATTTGTTCGTCTTTATGAAATATTAGCAAGCAACAATACTATTGGAAATGAAACTTTATAAAAGAAAGTTTATTATAATTAACATTTAAATATATTTTTCAATAATATAGTTATTAAAGATTCAGTCCTTCGGTATTGATTATGCTTTAGATATGAAAATATGATTATTAATCATAATCTGTAATATATATATATAAATAGATGATTTGAAGGAACAAAGTATTGGAGCATCCTTAACTTCACTATAATAACGATTGTTCTAACATAATTTTTTCAAATCCCATAGGTGGGCTATGCACAAAATTATCCAAAATAAAGTCCAAAATAGCTCCATCATCAACTATAATAATTAATAAATAGTATTCTTTTTATTATTATAAAAAAACTTGAAAGTACAGTTTTTTTCTTACCATAAAGAATAGGATAAGTTGTTCCTTTGATTCCCATTACTGGTGTTTCTAAAGATTTTCCATTTAAATAGAAATTTAATTCAACGTGATCATAAGAAATACCCTAAAACATAATAATAGTATTAATTTCTATATTCCTTTTAGTGTTTATTACAATATTATAAAATTCAATAAATTTTACAATAATATCTCCTTCTTGAGCACAATTTTGAACTTGATGTAAATCTTGTTGATTATGCCTTATTACACCATCGGAATTTAAAGCCCAACTTTCAGAATCCATTCCACCAATGCTTAAATCGAGATTAGTAGATCTTGTTCCAATACCCACTCCCCAAATGCCTTCTTGTTGTACTTTAACTTCAAAATAACTTTTGCTTTGAACTAAAGGAGCATTTCCTAGTACAGCCCCACGACCGCAAACCCTTCCGCAATTTTTTACTACAACTACTTCTTGCCCTAAATTTCAATGAAAGTACATAATAAATACAATTAATTATAAACTATTAAAAATAATTTCTCTGATTATAAATGATTATAAATCTTTATCCAAAATTTTTTAATATGTTTAAGAAGTTACCCATATTATTTGAGTCTAATGCAATAAAATTTTCCTCTTTTTTTGGCTCATGTTGAGCTGCAACAAGTCCAAAATTGTCAAAGCAATTTCTAAAGCAAGAAAACATTGTATTAATCACGTTTTTGCACTTTTCGATATTCTTTTTATAACCATACTTATGATTTTCACTACTTATTTTATCGATAAATATCAATGAATTGTAACATTATTCTGAAATAATGAACATACGTTTGTTAGAACAAGAATCGAAATAGTGCTCACTGTACCACTAACAAATGATAGAAGACTGTAGTTATATATTTATATATACACAGTTCCCTTTGTAAAATATGTGTAGGTAGGTAGGTGTGCCGGGATGAAAATGGCTTCCTCACGAACACATACATCAATCGATAAACTTAAAGCCCAGTTTTATCTTTTGTTGATATAAAATTAAAAAAAATAAAATAAATTTATTTTACGTTCCGAGTATTTTTAGTTTTCCTAGTATATTTTAAATTACGAGTTATAAATGCGTTTGCTAATTCATATTAAAAATAAATAATCTAATATTCTTTCATATATATTTTAATAAGTACAATACCATTTTATAACATTATATAATAATTTATACAAATATGATTAAGGAAATGAAGGTTTAATAAAAAATCAGTACCAACATAGTATTTTTTTTCATTTATTAATAATATTTATATTAAACATTTAAATTCTGCTTGGATACAGCATCTGCAACAAAAAAATATAAATATTAAATAAGTATTTTTCAGAGATTTTGTAAATATTCTTTTATTAATTACTAAAATAATATAAAGCTTTTCATAAATAATATAAAAATAAAAAATACGATCGTGATGTAATTGATTAAAAATTTTTAAAAAGTATTATTTATAATAAACTATACTTTTTGTTTGCCAAATTAAATTATAAATTAAATTTATTATTAATTAAATTTAATTAATTATTATTATTATATTTATGTTTATTTGCAGTATCTTATACAAATAAAAAATATTTGTTTGATATCTATTCAATAATCATTTAGTATATATTCGATTTTTAATTTTAGTACAGTTATATTATTTTAGTTTTTGCATATAATTCAAATGCATATTTACAATTCTGATACGATGACCCATTGCTTTAGCTGGTAAATTTCTCTTAAATTTAGCTCTTACAGATCCACTAGTACCATGTGGTCTTGTCACTTTTCCCCAAATAGCTCTGACTTTTGTCTTTTTTGTGATTTTTCCAGGAACTGGAGTCTTGTTTTTAGCCTAAATGTCAAATGAAGAAATTGATAATATAAATATATTAAAAAAAATAAATGAATTAATCTTATTAAATTCAAGAGTTCAACCATGCAATCATGAATGATTAATAGTATTCATTAAAACAATTCCACTCATTTTCTTAAAAATAATTTTAATATTTGTTATAATAGTAATTATTATTCTTAATTAAACTAGTAATTGAAATTATTAAATGAATGATATGATGTTTTTACTTTCTGTTATTGTCACGATTATTTTAATGTTTTTTTGTTACATTTACTTTTCAATATTATAAATTCAAAATAAATCATAAGTTTTATAATGTAAAATATTAAAATAATATAAAAATAAAGCCTTTAATATATACATACCTTATACACATAGACGCAACGTTTTCCAATGTAAAAATCAGAATCATTTTTGGACCTAGCACCTTCAATTTTCAAAAGAGCTGTGTGCTCATGTTGATTACGCAGTCCTCTTTTGTAACCGGTGAAAATAGCTTTAGCATAAAGACGGCCATGTCTTTTAACAGGCCTCTTTTTCAAGGGAGCAGGTGTTGCTGGTTTTTCTTTTGGTTTTTTAGCAACCTTTGGCTTTTCTTTAACTTCGGTTTTATCGGTCATTTCGGAACCTAAAAAATTAAATATGTGATTATTCATTTTTAATGAAATACCATTGTCTTGATTAACTTTTTATTTTAATTCATTTATTTTACAATTAAAAATGTATGTTATAAAGATTATATATATAAAATAGGTTATGAATGAAGTCTTAATTTGTTTTGAAAATATTAAATTTTGTATATACTTTTGAAGGATAAGGTAATATAGTTTTGAACATGAACTTAATATTGTAATAATTTTAACACAGAAAAATTATATTTTATTATTTTTTTTTAATCAATTGTCAAATATTAAGGGACACATGAGTAGACTAGTTTGTAATCCATATAAATCGATAATTGAGAAATAGAAATAAGGGATTAAATATTAACAATATTATAAATGATACATTATTTTTCTAATTTAATACTATATTTTCGTGATTGTTTACGTATATTTAGTCATTTATTAATAAAAAAATGTTAGGTTACCGAACTCCCGTAGCGTACCAGATGTATACCTTGAATGAAAAGAAACAGGAAACAGTATCTCCCTCTATTGGATATTCAACTAACATTTTGATTTGATAAAGCGCGCGATGTAAAGCTATCAATGAAAATTATGATTTAGAAGCAAGTTTTATATTAAAAAATGAATAATACATGTTTAATAAGTTATGCTAAAATTAATGAAATATACGTTCTTTTTAAAATATTTTAATTGTTGTCTAAAATAGTAAATAGTTCATTATTGATACAAAAATTTTCGGTGAACAAAATTTACTGCTTGCAACATCGTGATAATAATAAGTAATAAATTTTGATAAGACTTGATACATAAAACAATAAACAACAATTAATTATTTATAAAAGAATGCTCTAGATTTGAAATGGTTAAAAATTTGAAAAAATCATGCAACGAGAGCTGAAGCTTAATTTCTCGTAAACAGTTGTTTGTGATGCCACTGACCGACAGCTTAAGTGACGTTCTGTGGGTGAATAGAAACATGCAGCAGACAACAGTCTGCAAATCTACCCGTCATTTAAAAAAAAACAGACAAGGAGAGGGAAGAGAGATAGTTAATCGTATTGACAAGAGCTACAAGTAAAACCCGATAGGCGTTAGAAAAAATAACATACCTTTCCGCGATCGTGAAACAACTGAAAGTGAAGATAGTGAAAAAGATGCAAGATAAAACTAAAAGTGTTAGTTAAGAGAGAGAGAGAGAGAGGGGAGAGAGAAAGAGAGAGAGGGAAAACAGAGTAAGATAAAAAAGGAGAGGAAAAAAGAAAGTATTAATACAATTTGTTTGTATGAAGAGAGAATGCGATTCAGTATTGTAAATAGTTTTTATTAATTTATTAATTCTTTTTTTCTGATCTCGTGTGTGTGATTATAGTAAAATTAAATTTGTTTAACATTAATTAAATAAATAATCTATTAATAATTAATCGCATTATGTTGATTGCAATTATAATGGTGTTACTTTTTTTTTCTAAATCCCTCGATTTTCCCTTATCTTGCCGCCTCAACACGAATATCAACTTGAAGTTGATGTGCAGAAGAGCGACTGCATTTCACGCGAGTGCACCTTGTGTATTGTAACAGGATTGTAGCGCGGAGCTTGAAATTTTGCATTTGCACTTATCTGGTTTTGCAAGTATACGGAAATCTTATTAAAATTTTACAAAATTTTACATCTGATAGTATTAAAATTAATAATGTTTTGATACTCTTGAGGTTAAAACATTTTTTAAAAAACGTTGAATAGATATTAAAGGTTCTTATACAGTCTCAAAAAAGTAACTAATTACTTAAAAAACAATAGGTAATTAATTAAAATGTTACTTTTTTGGATAAAAAATTTCCTATTTTATATTTTATTTTTAGGATGATCGATGTATGCATGAGTGTTAACAGCAACAAAATCAATGTCAGATATAAATATTGGTGACTAATTAAGAAGCGTGCATTGAAGAATTAGATAAAAAATATAAAATGGGAAAATGTATATTTTACGTTCTCTCTTGCTTAATTAAATTTTGTTTAATAATTTAGTTTTGATAAATTATTAATATATATTTTTTAACAATTGAAACAATTATATTTTATATTACAGCATTATTAATTTTAATATCATATATATATTTATAAATTTTTTATATAATAAGTTGTTCATTATATATTAATTTTAATATTGATTTACGAACAATATTTACATAGTTATATTAATTTTAATATAAAATATATATATTTGGAAAATTTTATAAAATATTATAAAAACTACTTAAACAGAAAACAAGGAATAAAATTATTAGTGAGATTTAGAATGGGAAATGAAACAAAAAATAATAAAAATTCGTTAGTGAAGTAGTTGAGTTAAGATAGTAGAAGAGGAAAGAATATGCAGACTGAGCAATAAACTGAGCAACAAAAAGAACCAAGGAATAACATTATGGGGAAGTGTAATGTCACGGGGTTCCATAAAATTAAGTGTGAGAATATAACGAAGGACGATATGAAAGATATTAACGAATTGCACAAAATCAATTGGAGTAAGAAAGAAGTTGGTGTCAGAAAATGAATAAATAAAAATGATATATGAATATAAATGTTAAAGTATTTAATTACGAGTAATAGTTTTGTATGTACAAAGAAACGCAAATTAAAGATACGCATATAAATGTAAATAACAATGAATGAATTGTTCCTACATAAATAAATATAAATAAAAATATGTATATATATATATATAATTATTGTACTGTAGTCTTTAGAAAAATGCGTTTCATATTATAATTCACATTGTTATATGATTAAAGATTCGAGATTTAATAGTTTATACAAACATTGGCAAGTACTTAAAAATATATAATATGTACTTCATTACAAGGTTTTTTAAATAATTTTTAAATGTTAATATTTTTAAATACTTTAATATTGAAATTTTAATTTTTTCGATACAACTTATTTAAATACTGTTCATTTCTTTAAGGATTATTTTTTCTAGTAGTCGTGAAGTACATGAAACTTGTTGCGAAATTAAATCCCATTCAATTAATTAAATCGGCTAAATTCTATTTGACTTAAGTTCTTAACTAGATGAGATTAAAGGGACTTGATTAGGATTGTAATACTTTTCTCATCAATCCTTAAGTATGAATCTTGAAAATCTTGTTAATACTCTTTAAATCTGTTTTACAAATTATAAACTAACATAAGCCTATAACGTTAGTGATTACAAGGTTATAATTGATTTTCAACGGGCCAAACAGAACATTGTACCCGTAAATTGCATTTGCTTTATACCATAATGGCGATAACTAGTAAACTTTATAAAAATTTTTTTTCGATTATTATTTTTATTAACAATTAAGAAAGGGAAATTCAACTCAGATTAATGTAAGTAAAGTATTTTCCAGGAAAATAAATTTTATCAAATTAGTCTGTAATATATACCACAATACATATACATTATTATGTATAGGTATATAATAATACCTGAAACACGTAATACACACCTTTAATTAGTTGGACTGTCATAAATCCATTATATAAAACATAAGGAATAGCTAAGCGAATCAATATTAATACAAGGGGAATATTGGAACAAAATGCTGAAGATTATCACCGGATAGAGAGGAAATATTCGAGTAAAAAAATTCATACAGTTTTTTAATCCCAGGTCTTTGTTTAACTTGTGAACTATTAAAGGAGGACAATCAGCGATTGTCTTAAGGGTGAGGCGAGAGCAATGGTAAATTGCGGTCTGGACGTTCTATCCTCTTCGCTTCTCATTAAAGATAGTCGTTGATTGGCTTACTTTAATAGTTTATAACTTAAAAAGAGCTGCTATTAAAAAATAGCATTAAACTTTTTCTTCGGGTTTTCGTCTTAATAAGCTAATAGTTCAGATTTATCTTTATTACGTAAATAAAGAAGGAAAAATCAATTAAAAGAGTATACGAAAAGTATAACAATAATATATATTCTGCGAATAAAGTCTCAAAATTATTCATTATTTTAATAAAATATTATCTTTTACACAATGTATTAAAAATAAAACTTTAAGTAGAATTTTTATATAGCTAATAAGAAATTCATGTTTTTCATGTTTCTGTATTTCTAAACAATTGTTATGAAAATTGCCTGGACAAAAGAATCTTAAGAATCTAAAAATTTAATCCACGCAGGATAATCAATTTAAATCAGAAACATCTTTTTTTAATTAGTTGGCGAACATTTCAAACTTATCCTATTTTATACTTGGACTCTGTGTTCTTGAATCTGTTTAGACCACATAATGTAGAAAAGATTATCTTAAAAAAATTTACGCGAGTATAATTGCAAAAAGAGTTGAGCTGTAGGGTTTTGTCTACTATATACGCGCGACCCTAGAGCCGTGTTACAAGATTCTTACAACCTTTAATTTATCACGTTTTAATCTTTAATGTTATTGAAAGATGACAAAAAACCGACATCATCTATTTATCTACTAATTAATAAAAATTATTCGCTGATTAATCGATGAACTTTTTAAGCAGCTGCTCATCTTGACGACCATTACTTTTATCAACCGAAGTTTTTCAAATTCTTTATTTATAGTATTCCAATCGAGCGCATAATTATTCAGCGAGTCGTTTTTTTTAAAAGAATAAGCTCCGAAAAAGCATCCGCTCGTTTTTTCACTCGTAACATTTGGCTCGAGGAATTCCGATGACAATCGCGTGCAAGTGATTAGCTTGCGCAAGATGGTAAATTAAAACCCAGTTTCTTACAACCTGGCGAGATCTGTAACAATGAACGAAAGGCATCGGCAACATTTGGCACTCGCGTCGTTAAAGATGAAATTGGCGACGCGTTGGGAAAAGTTAATTACGCGGAACTTCGTCAACGGCGGCCACCGGTGGTTCTTCCCTATTCCGCGCGCTAACGGCTGCCCACAAACGAATTTTGCGCACGCGTTCGCACATACGGCCACGTACGGGGGCTGTGATCGACGCGCGTTATAAATAGAGATACGGGTGGCGTCGAAAAAGGGACATTTTTACCGAGGAAAAATGCCGAGCTCGTTAGCGAGTCAGATTTTGCCGTCGGACCGAGGCCGTTAACGACGTTTCGGCAGTCGGCGCGAGGCGTCGCAAACGTCGAAACTATGCGCGGCGTCGCGCCGAAAATCATTTTACCAACTCGTTAACTCGCACGCGCGTTCCTCCACCCACCCGGAACTCATTTTTTCCACCGTTGATTTTTCTCGTTACATTGCCCTCCCGATCATGCTCGGCTTTGTTCGACATTTAGACATTGTCGGTCGCAATTCACCTCCAATCCGAGTGGAATTGGCGGATGACTCGCGCTAATTAGGAACGCAATTTCATTTCGGCCAAAGTTTAGCCCTTACATCGACGATTTTCATAATTTATTCACTGCTGTTTCAAATACTAGTTGAAGTGTTTTTTACTGCAGATGTATTTCTTCGTGCATCATTTGAGGCAACTTCTCGGAGTCTCTTATAAAAGAATTTCACGTTACTTTTGCTTTGTGATACTTTTCCACCAATTCCGCAATCATGCTCACGTTTTTATTATTTTGCAAATAGGTTGTTCAATGTTCAATAGGCGTCGTTCATATTTTAAATTATTTACACGTGTACATTTAACGCCTGCAGTAAACAGTTATGCAGAAACCCTTACGAATCTGTTAAAGTCATTTAAAAGAATATTTATAATTCATTTGTATTATTGTGAATCTGTGGTTATTTCGTATCCAAAGTAAATGCATTGCTCTTTATTAGCGTTGTTAACAAGTTATTTAAGATTTTTAGCGTTGATTATATATATATATATAACTTATTTAATGCAAATTATAAACTGGGCGCAGCAATCGTATCGCCATATGACAACTTTGATTATAACATCAATTGAAGTTCATTTGCGCTATAAAAGATAATTTGCGGAAGAAACTTTTAACTAAAATTGACTGCTATTTATTGATTTTCTGGTGCATAAGCCATCAATATTTATTAGCACAAAATCCCAATTGCGAAGGTACTTTCAGTAATTACCATTATTCATATCATTTGTTGTTACATGCCTAAATTAAACACTCTAAATTTTGCCTGTCTATTAGTATCCATTCAAATTGCTTACACACACACACACACACACACACTGCACAGGTTTTTATGAGCTAACAAAAAGATAAATAAGCTAATAAGGACAAAATAATATAGCAACTCTTGTAGGGTGTATTTACTATTTCGAAAGTAATAACTTGACTAACGAACGGGGTTTAAATCGAATTTAATCTGAAAAAAGTTAGAAATCAAAGCGAATAGCTTAAAAATATATCTTGTTCTCAGATTAAGCTCGTTATCTGCTATTAAGAACTGTAGATTTTTTGTAAATAATAAACGATGCATTCCGTGGCCATTATTTATCATTATATCTTATTATATCTTATTATATTTTTAAGTTTATATTTTTACCAAAAATAATAAATTCGTTCTAAATTATGATGTTAAAGTAAAAATATATACCAATATTTATTGAAGCTTATATCACATAACACGTCTCAGGGTGTGTTAAATACGACTGTTTTTATTAATATAACCTGAAACAATATATTTATTTTTTAATATTCATAAAACGAAATAATGTAAACACAACGTATTTTTTTTTTTACATTATAAATAATTGAAACAATTGCCAATTTTATTAGTTTTTCGTTGAAGACATTGCCAGTCTTGGTTCACATATTTGTTTAAATATTTATTTGTTACTTATTTCAAATATTCATATAGTTATTCAATGAATATATCATGTAAAATATTATTTTAAAGTAAGGAACACGCGAATCGGTTCTTATTCGTACAATAGTACCTTCTATATAACATTATAAGAGTATGAATTCAGGGATTTTTCAAAATTTGTAGTATCTTTTCATTATTAAAGTTTTCTTTGCAAAGGATTGTGAATGTTAAAAATATATACTTACACCGAATGTGAAGGCAGATTTTTCTATAAAATAAAAAAATACAACGAGTGAATGAACGATATTTTATTAGATACGAATTATGTTTTCATAATTATTATAATTATTAATATCTTTGGATCTGTAATAATAATTAATATTACTTTGTGATATGACTTTGAAGCTAAAATAACATCAACGTGCCATTGAAATGTATTCGTCATAGTTGCCCGTTAATCCATAGAATTGAACATTGAGAGATAAGTAAAAAAGTAATTAAATTTTTACTTTTGTGCAGTTGATAAATATTTTACACCAAAAAGAAATTCACATAAATATTTTCATTATCTTTTCAAAAATGTAAAATAGCTTATAAAGTTGAAGATTTCATATTTTAAATGTTATATTTTTACTGCGATTTTTCATAAATGCAAGAATATTTTTGAAAATCTGTGTAATTCGCAAATCAAAAGTTCTTAAAAATGACATTTGACTTTTAAGCAGTCGCTTATGCGTTTACTTTACAGTACACAAAAGTAGCGTATTGTAATTGCCCTCGTTTTGGTAAACAAGGTCCTCCGGATAATTACGAGATCCGTCGAGAAATACTTTTCACCTTTCCGTGCACTGCGACTCCTCCGCAACCTTAAACCATTAACGTTTTATTTCGCTTTGGAATAAAGTCGGCGTCCCGAATTTGAGAAGGTGGCGCGTTAAATTTGCAGTCGGCATCGGAGTGATCCCTCGCATCCTAACTAAAAAGAACAGCGAAAAACAATAAGCCAAGCGTCGCATGCATGCGGGTTATTGGGTGCAGTGAGAATCGGCTCGCCTAATCGGTCGCGTCGATGTTCGGTGCGAATGACGGGCTAAATAATATCCATCCGCCGCCTTCGTGTGCGAAGCAACGCCATCCATTTTCAGTCGGGCGATATCCACGCGTTGCATGTCTGAAACGTTCGACGACGATACACGTCTCGTCCTCCGCTTGTCATGTTCCTATCGCTCGCAAGCTGCGTCCTATCCTCGGCAGGATTTACGGGTAAGGCTGGAATGTGATGCACGGGAGCCCGAGCTTGGCGAGCCTGTTTTCAAAATTTGATATTGATGATCGAAAAAGCTTATGCGCCGGATATTAAAATAGCAGCGCTTCGAAATTATCGAGAAACAAAGTTCCTGGTGGATAAATTGGAATCTGCGATACTTGACGAAACGCATTATCTTTCGGGTTAGACCGAGTTGGTTCCGAGTCCAATAGCGAGTAGTTGGTGCAATTAAATTAATTCATAATTTGAAAGTTATGATTTTTGAATTACGAAGATTATCGATTTTCTTTGCTAGAGATTCTTGTAACAAACACTTTCTATTAAAATTATTATTAATACTTTGTATCGATTACATTATTTCGATTAATTTTTTACATTTTATCGTTAGCTTTTTAAAGGTGAAAGTGTAAATATAAAGTAGAATGTATTGAAATTCTGTTTTAAAAGGACATTATACAAGAGATTTGACTTTGAAAAAAATTAAAATAAAAAATATCAATCTTTTTTTAGTGCATCGTTTATACATTTATTTCAATGTACAGTTAGTAAACGATATAAGAATTGCATATCAATACAGACTATGTATGTGCATTGGTACTGTGATAAAAGCAAGAACAAAATTTAAAAAACAATCGGCTTTAAAGTAATTTAAATATTTTTAACCGTTATACCTTTTTTAGTGTATCCACTTCGAGATTTTCAAGAAGTTTCTTGAAATAGCAAAAGTTAAATTTTAGAAAAAATTTCCCAATGGATAATGCACTTACCAATAGTAAATACGTGTTTTGTTAAAAAATAAAAATCTATTTTTCAAATGCGAACTTTCAATTATCCGAGTGGATTGATTCGCTTAATTGTAAAAAAATACACCAGAGAATATGATGAACATATAATGGCAATCGTTATTCGGTTTAAATATTTAAATAAATCAAATATGAAACAAAATACAGTAGCATTTGCGTAACAAAACGCCGCCTGTAAAAACGAATACAGTCTAGGCTTTTACATCGTCAAGATTTCTCACACCTGTGCTTGGAAATTGCGGCGCTCATTGTGAAGGAGCCTTTACAGAAACACTTGGAAGCTTTTACCCGTAAAACTTTTTCATACATAGATTCCTTGAAACGCGCTAAAAATATTTTTATAATAAATGCACTGAAATTTTTCGCACAAATGAGCATTTATAAAAATATATTATTTATAATTTTTAAAGTCTTTACCGTTTAATCATTTAACACGCAACTAAAATCAAATAGTTTAAATAAAAAAGAAGAGATTAAAATCGAACCTTATAATTCGTTAAGGAATTTTCCAAAGTTGCTCTTTTCATTTATATTTTTATAAAATCAAATGTCCAGATACGAGAGAAATCTTCTTCAAGTTCGAACAGTGCGTCATATGGTTGTTCAATGAGCTCTGTTAACTTGAAATAGGCTCCGACGTGTCGCGATAAATTATACGGCGTACACAAGGTTAACCATAAAGTAACTTCAGACACCGAGAACAGGTGTGGAAGCAGATTCACATGTAACCATATGTCAGGGTAATCTTAACGTTCATAAAATAAACCCATATCGTATAATTTGTACGATGATTTTGGATTAAGGCCTAGAATTAAATTAGTTTTAAATTATTTGAACTGTATTGCATTTTATACCCACGTACATCGTATAAGCTTATGGTTCACATATCGATAAATACAATTTTAACTTCAACGAGTTATAAGTTAATCTATTATGTTCCGTAAAGTCTAAAGAATAACAACAGATAAAATTAAATATCCAATTATGATTAGTTAAGAATGCGTCGCTTTGTCTTTTTTAATTATGATACGGACTAATTTTAGATTTTGCAGAAGATGACAATAAAATTTAAGTTATTTAATCATTGGTAATTTTTTTTAAATTTAAATATATTTGAGGATACACATAGAATCTGTAAAATGCACTCATAGTCATACATAAACGTATTTTGCTTAGCTCTTGATTAATTGCTTCAGTTCGGTAGTAAATTTACAGGAGCAGAAGGCATATGTTAAAATGTGTTTCTAAACAGGATGCAAATTGTCATATCTGTGGCACTTATATCTGGATCAGATAAGCACCTGAATAGACATAAAACAGTTTCATATCTGGTCCATAAGTACTTGGAGTACTATATCCAGTCGCTAGTATTCCATTTTTTGTTGAGCTCAATTCCCAACGTAAATGTCAGAAAATATTTACACTTTGGAAGCTGTGCTCTGAATTACAATCAAACTTTAAATCTGAAAAAGATGTTAAATTTGAAGTCGACGCATAAATTATTTTTTCTGCTTCGGGTAGATATGTGGGTACTAACGCTCGCAGCTCGCTGCGCCATTGTTTTATTTGCACCTGCTTCGGTCCAGGCATATTGTTTTGTTTGTAATGAACCGCTGTTTTGCTTGTGATGCATGCAAAGCGAAGTAGATCTTTAATTCTCGCGCGCGCATTGGCACGCCTTATAAGTGCGAGCCGCGTATCAGACCAACCGATCTTACGCACTGCTGGCGTGACTGCAGACGTTGCTTCTTAAACGTCGCCAAAATCTCGGCGCCCGTGCACGTATTATATTAGCGTCGCAGGGAGTTGACTGGGCACGTATACGGAAAACAGAGGCGGACTGTGCGTGAGTATCCCCTGAACGAGAGCTGATAACACCGGTTCCAAGGTCTGCCGGTCTTAAATGCTGACTGCAATACGTTCCTCCTCAGGCCCTTCTGCAGTATTTAAAGATAATTGCAATAATTCTGCCGACCTGTTTTTGGGCGTCTGTACAACTAAAGAGGGCCGCGGCAATTATGCGTAGTTGTGTAAGCTGTAATCACTAGTCGAGCAGTCGTCGCGAGCGCTTCAAAGCCGTTTATCTTGTACTAAAACTATGCTTAACGCAAGCACTTTTTCCCACCCGAGCTCTTGAAGATTCGGCCGATCCGCATTTTTTTCGCTTCCGCCGAGCAGAAAAGAAAAGCATAGACTAACGTTACCAATGAAGCTTGTAAGCGGATTAAAAATGTATAATCCGTTTGCACAACTTATGTACGTGCTTCTGGCTAAAGATTTGTTTAATGAAAAATTTAATTATGTGCTTTACTTGACGTAATTTTATTTTGAAGATTTTTAATTTCGCATTTTTCGCTGAGCGTATGTAAATTGCGTTACCAAATACATTTTACCTTCAGTCTGAAATTTTATTTTACCTAGATTAGCGTAAAATTTTAATTTTAATTTTCTTTTCATTATAAAGGTGATTTATTATTTATTTTGCTTAAAATTTACTTCGATTCATCGTGTGTAAACTTATTTTGTAAACACAGAGAATTCTCATTCGTGATTTTTAAAAGTGGCGAAAATGCGGATATAAAAATAAAGAGGTATAAAATATTTTAAATAAAACAATCTTCGGGACGAAATATCGGTTATCACGAGTAATTTTTCCACTCGTGAAACGAGTATACTCGCGTAAAAATTCATCTTGCACTCTCACTTTGTCTTTCTCATTTCGGTGTGATATGAAAGTTGTATGAAATGTTCAGAATAGCGGAGAACCTGAGATAGAGTAGAAGATAGACAGAGAGTCTGTGGGCAATCGAAAAGTGGAAGTGAAAAAACATGAGAGTGTAAATTTAACTTGGACTGCAATAGCTGTTGCAGCTTTTGTCTTTTCTTCCAGCTCAGTATTTTCACATCCATTTCAGTTTTGCAATCTCAATACAAATATGTTCATAGAATTTCAAATAGGAAATCTATAATTATTAGCTATCGATGATGTAGCTATTGTTGATGTTGAATTGGTTGAATTGGTTGGATTGGTGGAATTCCTTGTCAATATTTGGAACTATAACACAGTTTGGCATTTTCATATGTTATTTAATGTAAAGCCATTATCGTAACTGATTAATGGTAAAAAACGAGCTGATAAACTTATTTAGCTTATCTTGAAATAAATAATTTAAATGTTTAAAAATCTCACAAGCCCTTAAAAATATCCGTCTTCTTAATGCGATTATACCGACGTATGCTGTAATGTTTGTCGAAAAATTCTTTTCTGTTATAAGAACAGCGAAAAAAAAGTTTATTTTAATATTTATATTTTCATACTTTTAACATTATATTTTGTTGAATCATTAGACTTAGAAAAGTGTATTTAATCAATATTTTTAATTTAAATAATTCCAATGAGTGCTGATGAGAAAAACTTTGAAGTTGTGCAGGCAATGGTGAAGTAAAATTTCATTAATTATGTTCAAAACTTAAAATTGAGTTATTTCTGAAATATTTTAATCTGTTTACATTAATTATACATGTTGTGGAATAATTGCGAAAATAAGAAATAAAAACACCATAATTAAGGGAAACGGGTATTTTCATTTCGCTCACTTATCAAATAAGAAAACTAAATAAATGAGCATGATATACATATATTATGCTAAAAAGAATAGTTTTTATAATATGAATTGATTTATTGCTATGTTATCCTGAGCAAAGCTCACTCTACCTCGTAAAAGTCTTATTTATGACATACACTGTTATAAATCAACAGTTAAATCAAATTTCAAAGTCTAAAAATTATTTTATACGAAAAAGATACTATAATTCAATCTATATAGTGAATGTAAATAAGATTTTTAATAATATTAAATTTTGTACAAGAAATAATAAATCTCAGCTCTCACTAATTCTTTTTTACTCCGCTGTCTCCGATGCTGATTCTAAGTCGAAAAAGGGTTCCATTCGACTCTGGAATATTTTAATGACATATAAGTTTTTTGGCTCTATATTTCCATAGCGGTACTTTTAATAGAAGGAAAGTAAGAAAAAATATTACAGAAATCATTGAACTCGGATTAAAAATTTCCGTATGATGTACATAAGACAAGAATTTTTCTATTATACATTCATATTTCAATATTCGAATCAATTTCCTATTGTAAAACTTCACCGCATTATTTAAATTATCCACTTCGAACTTCCGACTTCCAAATCTTATCTTTCCCCAAGGATCGCAACGCCTTAAAAATTAGCATCAGCATTCAGATTTTTGGGCAAACGAGCGCAGGTCCCAATTTTTTCCCGCAAACAATGGCCTTTTTCAGTGTAACGAGGTAGAGAATCGCCCTAATTAGGGGAGAATTAATATTTAAGGCTAATTAGAAAAAATTGTCATCGGAGGAAGGCGAAGGAGCAATTTATTCCGGGAATAAAGCGCACGGTCACGCTTGGTCTAGCCCCTGATGGCTCGTTATAAAGCTTCCAATGAAATATTTCCGCGGCTTCGCTTTTGGTTTTCCAACCAAGCAAGAAAGTGCACATCGACAGAAAATGAATTTCGCTTCGCTCAAGGACTGACGTTCCGCAGACCGCCCTCGATCAGGGTGCCCCTATTCTGCTCTCACGTTTTATGCTTCGCGGGGATTTGTCATCGCTGCGGCAGCTAGAAATAAAAGAGAGCGAGCATTAAAACATCGAGTGTCGCCCGAAAAAATGATCCCTTTTAATTTCTGAAAATCAGAGTGCCGCCCCAGGAAAAAACTAAATTCCACTTCCATTCTAGTTTAAAGACCTTTAAACGAAACTTGAATCCCAGTTTGTATTCCGGTATTGTTGCACTTTTTTATTGTATTTATGAATTGAAAATTTATTACTTTATCTAGTGTTTATTTGGATTTACAATGATTAGAGACGTAGAATTAATATGGAAAATGAAATATATATACATTTAAAAGGTGTATTTATAATTATAGAATGTGACTTTTATATTTTACCAGGACGTGCTTTTATCTGTTTGCATAAAAGATTAAAAAATCAAAGTCCTCTAAATCACATTTAAATAAGTTGTACAAGATTAAATTTCAAAATGTAGTTTAATCTGAAATTTAATTCCTCGTATTATTAACAGATTCCCTTACAAACTTCGGATAATACAACGCGTTTTTATTACACGAATATCTATTACAGTTTATCGTTAGTGGTTATTATTAAGGTCTAATTTTTTTATTAGTATCGCTATCGATGAAATGATTAGCGGCATTAGTTGAGCAATACTTTTATATGTCTCCGCTATAATTTTTTTTTATAAAAATTTTTAATTATAATCATTCACATTTAAATTCGATCATAGTTCAATTAGTCGGTTAATAAACTTGAAATGCTTACATAATCAAAGATTTGCAGCTTTCCTTATAATTGTGTTAAATATTTTTCCCGCATAAAATTTTATTGCTAATCAAGCAAATTAAGGAATTTTAATTCTTTCAATACACGAGTGAATTTCATTATTTAAATTTTATAAGTACATTTTATAACGCTTGATATTGCTATTTATACACGTGATTTTATAATAAATGAAGTAAAAAATTAACGAAAATTTTTTCAAATAATGAAAAAATAAAACATGAAATAATGCAGTTTTATGTTCATTAAATTATTTAACATTAAGTATTCAAAGTTTTTAACAATAATATTTTTCTCATTGAAGTATTTTGTCATTTTTAATAATTAAAATCTGAATTCAAATTTTGCGTTATTTGTGACTAATAATTTTTCGACATTTATTTTCACACAAATACGTTTCTCTTTAAAAATGTAAAAAGGCAATTAAAATATAAATATAATATAGAATAAAATGGGACATTTTTTATATTTCTTATTCTAAACAATTTCTTCTTATTTTATAAAAATTGATTTATAGCTTATACTGATGTGCATCGATGGTATTTAATAAGTGAATAAAAAATTAACTGAAGGGTAAGACTTATATCATTATTTGATAAATATGATTGAAATGATAATAATCGAATTTGTCAAATTATAATGCTTCAAAGGAAAATAATTTCTTGAAAATTTGAAAAATTTTTAAGAGAATATGTCGAGGCCTCCGTAAGAAGAGAAATGTTGGGACTCGCAAAGTTTATCCGTGTATTCGCTTACTTGGAGGTGTGGAGCAAACGGCACTCAACTAATCGACTCTGTTTCGAAAATCCTGAGGGATAAATCTTATACTCCACATTTTTCCTTATTACTTTTTTCTTTCTTTTTTAAGAAACGCAGTTAAGTAATTATAAATTCTAACTTAAATACTATATATATTCATTTTCTCTTTTTATTCAACATAAATTAATTCTGTAAATCTTATGTATTGAAAGCCGGAGAAGGTCGGAAAAACGAAAATATTTCGCGAAATTGTGAAGAAGTAATACGATATTTTCATGAATGACCAAAAACGCTTTATAGAAAATGTCACTTCGACTCACTACGGCACATATTTAAATATTTCAAATAGCGAACATTTTATAAGCTTTAATTATGAAACGTAAAGATTATATTTTATAAATGATATTTTAAATCTCATATAAATAACATTTCTTTATGTACCTGATGGTATTAGAATGATAAGAAGAAAGTAATGGTATTTAATCCAATTCGCCATTTATCAAACTTTCAGATCGTCAAAATGAAAAGTTTATTATATTTTCAACTTAAGCATAAGAATAATTAGTTTTAATATAATAGATATTAAAAATAATTTTCAATTCGAATTATTCAAAGTGTCTTATAAACTTCAGAAGACCTCTGTAAAAGTAAGTTATTAAAAATATACAAGTCGTGGAAAGAGGAACTATTAAAAGATATTACGTTGCAGTAATATGTTTATTTGATCGTGCAAACTAAAATATTATTATTTTTTTATTATTTTAATTTTAAAGGGATTAGAGTTTAGTTTTAGCATATTTATATTACTTTGACTTCATGAATATTTAAAATATACCGACAGTATAATAATTATAAATTGTTCATAAAGTCATTTATACGAATACGCAAATAAGTAAATATTCAGAATGATTTTATATTCAGTGAAAATCGACGATGCATTTTTAATAATCAAAAGGGTTTAGTAAATCACTGAAATATAGCAATATTAAACTCTTCATTAGTAATTTAAGGCTGCATTTTAAATTTCTGAAATTACTTATTCAAAGGACTAATATTTTATAAGTTTTTATAATTTTCATGAAAATCAGTATTTTAGATTTTATCGAATACTTATCGTAATTGTATTTTATAAATTTATATATTTTTTGGAAGCTAAGAACAAACATTAATTGCTCCATAACGTAAATTTTTGATAGGTTTTAACAGTACGTTTGTTTTAAAAAAATGATTATTAGGAAGATTTAGAAATTTTAACAATTGCAATAGTATAATCAAAAATTGTTATAAAAATAACTAAAAAATGTTCAAAATGTAAATATTTAAATTATTTTTAATAGTCGCTTATTTTCTATTTAAATTATGCTTTAAGTTAATAATTAATTTAAGGTCACTATTAAGAAATATAACTTTGAGTTCTATATAGTTATTTTATCGATTATCTTATTTTAAAATAAATTATACTTTGATAGATTTAATTCAGTATTTACATCATGTGTATGAGGTTCAGTTCAGATAAATAACGTCTTATACCGAAGGGCTATAACTTTAATACTGCAAAGTGAATGCAAACTGTTGGAGTATAATTTTTATAAATATTTAAAGTTTACTCGAATTTGGCAGATTAGATTTAACAACTAGTTGGAATTAAAAAAATTTTATTCGCAATTGGAGATTCTAGATTCAGAAAATGTAATATATTCACTTTTTCCTTTATGAAAATTGAGTCTGTGGAATGGATTTTAAGAATCTAACCCGAAATTTGGAATCTTCTATTTGATAAATCTCGAAAGAAAATTTCCGCTTCAAATACTCATTAACAAAAAACAATTTATATAAAAATTTCATTTTATAAAATGGAAGAGCTTGATTTTGGTACTCTTATATTTTTACACCTGTAAAAAGCAGATTCTTTAATACTTGCTTTAATATTGAAGAATTATGTCTCAATCGTTATAAGAACAACAGAGAGCTATATCGAGTTATACAGAAAAATCTGATTCTGGTGTTTGAAATATAATTCTCAAATCATGTGCCGACATCTGATAGATGATTTAGCTTTCGATCGAAAATTGCAATGATTCGTCCTTCGAGTTCCAGATTCTTCCCGAGAAAGGCAGACTACGGTAGAAACGCAGATAAATCAGAAATAAAATCATTTATAAATTTAAGGTAAGCCACTTCTAGCTACATAAAATTATAGGCGCTTAAGGTACAGAGAGACACATTCGATACATAGTTTATGCGGCACTTAGATTTACGGCGGCGTTCGAGCAGATTTTCGGGGTGGATTTTTTACTCGGGCTCATATATTCCAATGCATACGTACGGCCGTGCAAGTGCAAGAGTTCATCCAAACACGCGCAGACTGGCAGCACGTGTGGGCCTCGGCGTCCCTGCCCAAATTCCATCCACGGTCTCGCGAACACGTATGCATCATACACACGATGTACAGGGTTACCGGGGTTCTTACGGGCTTGGCGTAAGTACTGCGGCTTATTTGCCCTCGCCGCGTTCGGAAATTACACGGCCAGGTTATGCAGCCGACGAGAGTGGAGGAGGAGCCGATTCCACTTTTGCCCCCCTCGTGTTATTCGAGATCCTTGATAAGTTGACGCATTAGCCAAGCCCTCGTCTTTTTCTCCGCACCTCGCCATATATTTGCGCGTGCCGCGTGTAATCGCCACTCGCGGAATACTCGGCTGTGCGCGCGATAACGGGCCGAGGTTTTGCTTGGGCCTGCACTTGATACGCCAGCGAAAACACGTTCCCTCGCGCGCATCGCTTTTACGTAAACTCCACTCGCTTTAGGTAAACATTGGGGCCGCGATCGCATCGCACTCGAGGCTGGAATGTTTGTTGCTTTTGTAAATCGGCTGCGATGGCATTTTATTCGCGCGAATATCTCTCGACGAGGTCCGGGCTTATCGCTTCCTCGGGGCCGCGCATTGTTCTCCTCGCGTAAAATCGGCCGCTATTCATTCGCGATGAGCGATTGCTTCGCGCTATCGATATTTTTCCAAAACTGAGGCTCGGACGCGTGTAATTTCAGCTTTGACATTAATTTCTGTTTGAAACCTTGAAATAAAGTAAGGCCCGTAAACGTGGAGTAGGTGCTTCCAGCCGGGGCCAGGACTGCGCCGCAACTGCGAGCAGCAGATAAAAACGCTGAATAAATTTATCCCGCTAACAATCGTCTAGGATTTCTGGAGCAGCTGACTAATATCGCGAACTCGCAGCGCTCGACTCGGAGAGATAATGAAATTTTCAGTACTGCGATTTCACGAAATTTCAGTTTGCTTGAAAAAAGAAATTAATTTCCAATTAATCTCCGATTCATTTGGAGCCGGAACCAACGCATATTATTTCTTTACACAACACCTTGAAAAGGCTAAAGGATGTGCTCGTTGCGGAACTTGCGAGGCAGTTCCTTGAAAAATTCACGACTCTCGGTTAGTATCCTTGAATTATTTCCAGATCCTTCTTCATTTACGATCACTTCAGCTCACCCCAACCATTCGAAAATCGACGAAAACGCTATTCGCCCCGAGAATTCGTTCGTTTTGGAAAAATAACCGCACAATTTAGTTTTTGATGCGCGTGACATACACACATTAAATAAGTAAATAAAGGAACGTGCACACGCGCGTAGCGAGCCAGTAAATTTGAAAAAATATGGAGGAGATCGAATTCTCGTGACAACAGCAGCGCAGCTTCTTTGACACCAACTTCTTTGAACTCATGATAATAGTGAGCTGCCTGACAAATCCGAGACGATTAACTTCTCTCACAGCTTCTCTCGAGACGCGTAGCCGTATGATTCCTGCTAAGTTTCCGCCACGACGCCTATCTTACCTGCAGTATCAATTTCCTGTATTTTCTCGTTGTCGCAGTCATCCCAGCCGTTCTAGTTTCAACTGCAGGATGCGAAGGCTGTCTTAGTTCTTAGGTTATCGGAAATCCTCCTCGTCTTCTCCCGTTCCTCCTATTCGACACCGTTTCGCCGCGGCTCTTTCCCTCTGGTTGAGTTCATCCTCTTTAGCTCGCTCATTCTCTTTCTCTAGGTTTCTGCCGTTATCTTAGAAGCTGCGAGAGGGAGCGCAACTGCGAAGCCAGGTTAAAGTTCGCGCAAAAGGAATTTTTTCTTGGCTTCGTCTGCATCGCCTTTTCTCTCTCGTTGCCTCCGGCTGAATAATTGTAAATACCGCGGTCTTCTCGTATCTTCGGCGTCTCTTTGCTACTGCCTTTTCATTGAGCTGCATGATTGTAAGTTATAGAAGGGAAGTATAAGAGCCTGGAGTTTGAATTCGTAATTTCTAAGTAGTTGAGAGGACGTACGTCGAAGAAGTCGACTATGTATCTCGTTCTAAATACGTGCATATGTAAATACACGTACTTTCATATGCATACAGTTTCCTGGGTGTATGTGTGTACGCCTTGAAATGATTAATTCATATTTAATTACAGTTCTTGAGCTCTTTGATGATATACTTAATATTTAATAATGAAATCTTAGGGTCAATAGAAGATTAAATATGTACAGAATTAGTATTAAATTGTACATATTTTTGGCTTATTTACGAATAAAATTGTAATGTATAAACTTAAAATTTAATTAAATCAGAATAGAAATGCATTGTGAATAGAGTAAAAATTTATCGTACACGAATCAGTTCTATTGGTAACTTTTATAAACTAGGATTAAAATTCTAATAATGCAATATGCATTTAAAAATATGTAGATCACAGAGATCGTTCTTATAGAGCAAATAAATATGAAAAAATCAAATTAAATCCCGAATTAATAGAGAACGAAGGAGTGATATTTTACTTTTTCTTACTTTATCATTGTAATAAATTAATTCGCAATTATTAACTTTATCAGATTTACTTTTAAAATTAATTTTTCGCATAAAAGTAGTTTCCAATATGAACAAGGAAAATTACTTGTAAATAGCGATGTCAAATATAATTTAGAAAATTTGAAAAAGTAATTCTTAACTTTTAAACAGTTATTAAAAATTTTGTAAAGCAATTTTGCAGATCTATCTATACTTATAAATAAAATTAGTTATATCTCATAAATAATAGCAACAACAATAACAATAACAACAGTTTAATAATAGTATATTAGTTTAGTTTTTAGTTTAGTTACTTTGTTGAACAACATACACATTGTTATATTACGCATAATTTACATTATAATATTCATACATTAGTTCTATTCAAACTTCGAATTTAACTTAATTCGAAACACTTAATCTTCATTAATAATACTATACTATATAATAATACTATGTAATAACATGCATATTTGAATTGAATTATTGTCAATTTTATGTAAAATATATTTAACATATTATTTTCTTACCTACTGTTCAAATATAAAATGCCACATAAAATATTTCTTGAATAAAATAAAAATTTGTAAAATTCGATATTGACGATTAATGATTTTCAAGTTACACTTTTGCGATACTTTTGTTTTTTGCACACTTATAATAAGAATGAAAATGAAAGAGAAGCATCGAGAGAAAGGCAAACAGAGAAAGAAAGAAGGTTAAAGAGAGTGAGCGAGTGAATGAGTGAGGTATCAAAAGAGAGAGAAAAGGATATTTAGTCAGATATTAAGGGTGAAAGGGAGTGAAAGGGAGTTAACGAAAGAGAGGAAAGAAACAGATAGAGAATGAGAACGAGGGTGAGAGGAAGAGAGAAAGCAGCTGGTAATAGAAAAGCCAGAGCGCTCCAATTTGCTGAGAGCACTCTATTCATCCTCGGTCAGACGCTCCAGCGCTTTTACGTTTCTCCACGTATCTTATTATGTTTGTTTCTCTTTGCGTTTCTCGGCATCGCGTGCCCTACTTTTTCGTTCTTATAGCTCGCGTTTCCTTTTTTTTCTATGACTCTCTTCCCTTTCCATGCGCTTCCTCTCCTTCTTCGAAAATTTTTCCTCGTCCTTCTTTTAAGGCGCGCGAGCGCGTTTTCTTGCTCTTGACGTTTGAATTGTGCTCGTCCATAAAAAAACATCTTCTGCCGAGTAACACCAGAGAGCCAATTTATGCATATGGGGATGTTGTAAAATACTTTATCTACTTATTCGAATTGCTCTTTTCACTTTAACTCTTTATGGAATAAAATCCATTCGTTTTTCAGTCTGGTGGCTATTTTTTCGACCGCACATGGAGCGAAAATATTGATAAAATTAACATATTTTTTACTTAGATTCAAACTTTAAATAATTCACCTTCCTATTTAGCTTCAATTCACTATTGCACTACGACTATTAATTATTAAAATGTAAAAATAAAAAATAACATTTCAATAACGTATAAATATTGAAAACCAATAATTTCAATGAAAATATATCTTCAGCTATAATATAGTATGATACATTTTATCTCACTCGAGAAACATAAAATACAATTTTAAATTTTAACTGAATTTATCAAAGTTAATATTGGTATATGTTCGAGATTTACGTGTCAAATTCATGCTCGAACTACAAATACATGCTCACAAATCTATGTTTAGCACGTATACACTTTTAAACTTTACTCGTGTGCATTTTCACTCAGCCAAAAAATAACAGCTCAAGATTGTTTATAACTACGACTAAAGCATTATCACAGATTTTCTCCATTTAAGTTTATTTATTTACACACACATCTGGAAGATTCATCCGGTTATTAATCATCATGACATTCAAATATCCAACTACTTCGTTTACTTATGCTTTATTGGAGATGCATAAACAATTTAAATATCGATGATTTTAGATTTTGATAATCTTTAATTCTAGTACTGTTTAAAATCAATTTAAATCGCTAAATAATTGCTATTTACTAAATCCACATATTTAATTACAATAAAATTATTTATCAAAACGGAATTAAGCTTGCAATCGAACTTTATTTCGAATCACTGTTGTAGCCGACGTTTCAAATTAATCGCGATTTTGGTTGCATCAATATCACCTGATGTTGATGTACTAGACTGTCTTTCAAGATTTAGACGAATCGTAGAGCACTGACATCTCTCTTGAAATATCCACGAGTCCCCGTAATTCGGAAGATTTAGAGAACATTGTTTAGTATTTATATCAGTTAATAGTACGATATATTTTTCACTTACAAATATCGAGATGCATTGCGAATAATTGACTAAGGATTGGATTTGCATTACCGCGCAATATTGCGAAAAAAAGTATTTGCCAATTTGCAGACGCCAGGAAAGCGGAAGACACAGATTGCACGCACGTGGTAGACGAGCATCATCAATGGATAGGATGTTGCATCTTTAAAAATAAGTCCGTATTGATTAAAAATATCCGGCAGTCCTTCTCCTCTCGTTAAAATTAATCTGCAGCCGCTTAATTGTTAGCTTTATTTATCGGCGGCATTTTTCTCTGCTTAACTCTTGAGCTCCTCTAGTTTCGCATACCGGGCGTGTACCATCCCACAAACTGTAAACTAAACGCCCAGGGACGCGTTAATGGCCCAGCATTTGTCAAGCGTCGCGGCGGAGGCACAGCGACGATACGCCGAACGTGATGCAGTTGGCAGGGGAGCGGGGAGGCTTTAACAAGTTTTCGTGGCCGGAAAATAAATTAGCCCCTGGAATAAGATGCTGAAAGAAGGAGCGTCGGGATGGAAGGATCGCTCGTTATTATTGTTAGGGATCGCCGATATTGAGCGCAGTTGCGGAGTTGCGCTTTGCGAGTTCGTGAAACCTTGTTTTCCCTTTCCTTTTTTCCTGACACGCGTTCTCATCTTTTCATGCTTATCGGCTGCCCGCCAATTCGAATGAAGCTCGATACACGCGCCGGCTTTCCGTGTATTTTACGAGGAGGGAAGATGACTATTTGTAACTTTTTAATCGAGGCAAAGTGTTATTACTTCGTGCCTCGACGAGCGCGCGTGTTTCAGAAGTTTAAAAAATTTTTGCAAACGCGTCGGATTGCGAGTACAAATTAAAGCCAAATTAAAGGTAAATTAAAGCTCTTTTATTTTTTTTCCACGATCGTGATTCTCATTACACTTTAATCTTATTTAACGAAAGAACTTCGAGATTTGATGTTGAACTCGCTCGCAATAATTATTGGCAATAATGTGAAAATTGGAGTACGTATTAGGCAAATGTCATCTACTTTTTGAGGCAAACTCATAGATGTAAAAAATTTCCTTTTAAAGGTGTTTATTACGGTTGTTACGTGATTATTTGAAAGTACTACCAAAATAAATAACTCTTACAGAGAAATATAATCGTCCCGGGTATTATATTGCGATAAAAATAGTATAACTGATGTTTAAAGAAAATTTTATACTCACGTGATATGAACTTCTATATGATTAAGCTTTGTTAAAGAAATGAAAGTACAAAAAATGTTTTACTTTCTTCAAATATAAAGGTGTTGAAAAAGTAATTATATCTGCAAGGGAATGGCTATTGTGTGGACTTGTTACTTAAATACTTATTAATTTTTCCACTTTTAATTACTCGAAGAAAAAGAAAGATAAAATTTTCCATGTATTTGTACTTGTCTTTTAACGAAGAAGAAATTACTTCCGTAGTGGAATGACAAATTATTATTCTCCATTTTTTTCATTTATTAAGTATATAATGTATTATTATATATATAATATAATAATATATATATATATATTATAATACTTAATTATAAATTACGACTTAAAAAACTTTATATGTAATTATTTTTAAATTCATAGACGCAACTATATTTATGAATTAAAAATGGAAACATAAAAAGCGCGGGCAGTTAATTCGATAATAAATTACACTTGAACATCTGATCAATTATTTTAGCCGTCGTGTATTTTACTCAAGAGTTTGGCCACGCAAAAGCTGAAGTTGCTTTTCACCGAGCATAAATGTTATTAATGCTCGCACTCAGTTGAAAAACTACTCTCCTTTTAATTTATTTAATTTATTAGTGCAAGCGTCCTTTAAAAGATAAAAACAGCAGGCGAAAAACAAATGCTGTATATTTACTAAATCCGCGTACGTCGAAAGAAATTATCTGAAATTTTTCATTATATTCTTGTTAGTTTTTCTTTATGGCACCTCCGGTAGAATCATTGAAAATGCATTTCCATGTGTATTGAATAACAATTGAGGGCAATATGAAAGCAGAGTCTCAGAAGTGTGTATAGTTTACAACGGCAGAAGGCCTCTACGTAGAAACGTAAGTCAAATATCTCAATGCAGCCGAAGTTCGTTTTATTTTTCCTTGTCCCGGGCATTCCGCCGTCTGGCCTCCTTCACGTCCCATTTCTCGCCGTCTATCGGCGAGCTCTTTAATTTTTCTTTTTCTCAATAGAAAGGATTTCCTGTAATGAGTTAGCAGCAGCAGCAACAGTTCAGCATTAGCCCTGTATATTCCCCAGTAGTTGGCTCGGGGAGCGGAAAGAGGCTCGACATTTTCAATATGCGCCCACAATGCGTGCATTTGGCAGAACACCTCTCGATGTTCAGAAAAAGGTCTTCGTGAAAATGGGCGAAGAGTCGCGAGGCAGGGAAAACGGAGATTCCGGATGTTTAGCTCATTTCGTCTGAATGAAATTTTTACCGCTCGAGTGGTTTTTTTGGTGACGGGCCGTGTCATCACTGAAGACTTTCTTTATTCATCGACTCACTCATAGTGGAACTCCATATTTTTCCGTTTAATTTGTACGCCGATTAAACAGATGGAGTATCATGTGTATATATATATATATATTGAAGCAGGTGCCTGAAAATACCGGACAAGGGACGGGAGAAAATCGCCGGAAGGCTGATTTAACGATCGTGACTTGGCAGCCTCCGGGAGCTTTCATTCTTTAATTTCTCTTTATAATCTTTAGGTAGCTTTTATGTAATCTTAGGCGTTCATTTTTTACCTCTCGAATAGAGACGTGACTACGTAGCTGGCCTGTCGATATTATTCTCGTTTATTTTTGCTTATTGACGAGGGTTATTTCTCTTTGAAATTGCGCAAAGTGCTTTTATTAACCTGTTGAGCGCGAAGGTGGTGAAACGAAAAAAATGAAACGTGTATTTTATTAAGAAAGAATAACTCTTTTATTTTCATTAGTTAGATTATTCTGCCAAGAAATCAATAAGTAAATCGAGTGATGGCTCTGGTAATTTAGATTATTTTTAAATTTCTACTCTCCGATATTTCCAACATAACTCTATCGAATATTCCCAGAATCCATGGGAATTCGTAATCAATAATCCTTGTAACTAGTAAACAATGTTTATTAATTAATCGAGTTTACAATCAAACTACAATCACCGATAACGGTACGGACGAAATTTCAGAGATGTTAATTAATTTTCGCAGGCTGGTCAACAATTAAAAACTCTGAAGTTAAATTGCGTTACTTAATTCCTAAACTGCTAAACACCGTTTCACATGCAGCGAGAAATTAACATAATTTTTTTACCTAAAAACATCTGGTTTATTCGTCTAGGGAGAAAGGGTTGTAAAACCGTAACCGTATCCCGAAGTTATTCAAAGCAGTTTTTATTACATTGCAAACTCGTCGTAATAAAAAACTTATTTTCATCAGCTTTTTGCAGTGCGGGCGAAGGGGTCAGAGGTCGTTAAAGCTTTGCAGCGAGAATCTTTTTCTATTACGCTTCTCTTCATTGTTGTCAAGATAAAAGTGAGATAGAGGGGGTGGTAGTGCTGTAAATTATTAAATTTCAATTCTCCTCGGGGATAGGCGAGAAACAGCAATGTCATTCACGTTTTTAGCCACTGCGGCGCAGGAGAAAAAAATTAAAGCCCGAGTGCGTAGTAATAAAAATGAAAGTCGAGGTAGGAACTGTGGCTACGTATTATGCCTTTTCAGAGGTGATTCCTTAATTTATTTACTCCCGGGCAGTGTATTTTTTCCTTTTAAAAGTGTATACTGAGGTTAGGAGAAAGCAAGGGGGAAATAAAGGGGGAGAGCGGGAGCGAAGAACTCGTATTTTTTAATATTAAAAAGCATTTCAGACCTTTTATCCAATTATTATTTAACCAGGGTAAACGTTGGGCTTCCATTCTCAAGATGCGTTTCAATTGACTTTTACTTCGCTATCTTCGTTTCTCCCCCTTTCTCTCAACTTTTCCTTCTCGCGCTCTCTTTCTCTCTCAGATTCTCAAGTATTTTAATGAGAGAGAAGAGCGCTTGTTCTCGACAGCGGCAGAAAAGTGTTAATCAGCGCTCTCGGCTTCTTAATTAATTGCTCCGTCCAGCGGCTAAAGTGAGACGTTATCTACGAGAGCACACTTTGACTTTGGATCGAAGAAATCAATGCCCGTGGCCCTTCCTCTTTTCCTTCCCACCTTTCCATGCACCAGTCATTCACCTATATTTTTTCTCGCGCTTTCCTGGCTTTTTTCACCTTCGTCTTTCCTCCAACCTCTCGCGCGGTGTACATCGCCGTTTCAGAGCATTAAGTTACTGTCTTTGATTTTCTCTTTTTGCGCCTGGATGCACGCAACACTTTCATCGTGTGTTCTTCTTTCCTGGCTTCCTCTCCTCTCTTTCCTCTATTTGTTATACATAGAAAGCTCTCCTTACATGTTGTTATTTAATGTCCCTTTTGTCATCCCTTTTCCTCTCTCCTCCAATTACACGTACTTATTTATCGGTTATTTGGAGTGTCGTAATACTCGCATTTTCTTTCATACTACGAGAAATACATTAATTGAAATACATCGATTTAATCACAAGTTCTTTAAATAACGATTTTGTATGGCTTCTATATTAAGCAGCAATAGGAGTATCTATTGTTTGTAAGTAGTCGCTTCATTTGTTGTTTTATTTCTTAAGCCATATATTTAATTAATTCACTTACTGAGATATGAAAAATTTCATAAAATTTTAGGAAATTGTAAAAGCACTTAAAATTAACATAATTAACATACACGTGTAAACATATGCATCCGTGTCTATTTTATTTGATGATACTTAAACGTAATATTGTTTAAGCTTCCCACGAAACTACAGGTACGCACTACTTCAATTGAGTAGGAGGCTACTAATACTCTCATTTTTTTCAGAAAGATTTCCTTCTCCACGAGCGAAAATTTGAATATTTTATGAATCATCACTCTTTATTCTCAACTACGCTTGACTCCACTATTCAGAGTATATAACGTCCCACTATTACTTTCGCTCACGAGGTCGATGCGTATGGACTCTTGACTCGACTATTTATCTATCTCCTGGTATTCGTTTGCATCTCCAAGTTTGCGATATTCCAGTCTGTTAGTTGTATGCGTATTGGTGTGTATGGGTGTATGCGAACCCTTTTAACTGCCTTTGAATGAAATGTAATCTGCAAAGGGGCAGGCTGAAATGGTCTGGTCTGCGACTATGTAACGACATTCTCAAAATTACTGTTTATGACGAACCTTGTATATAGGAATACTTTTACGGAGGCATTTTGCAAATGGATCCTAAATTTTTGATAATTTACGAGTGATGAAAATAAACTAAATTCAAATGTACACACTTTATGATGCCCGTAGATAAATTTTGGATTGATAAAACAAGAAGGAATAACAATAGTATAATTTACGAAACAATATTTTAAAAGTCTCGTGGTTTCGTATTTATTAGTTTTTTATTTTAAAGTAATAGCATTTTTTTTTTAATAACAAGAAAGACCATTAGAGCAATATAAGCTCGTAAGTGTTGATGTCAATTCGATAAAACTTTGTAAATTGATAAATTTTTCTGTAATTACAGCTTTAATAAATAAAATGTATTACAGGATTCATTATATTTTTGAAAATTGAAGTAAACATTTAAAGGATTTTGAATTTAGTTAATTATGTACAAAATCTCTGTATTTGAAAGTTGGTTTTATTATTGTACAAAAAATAAACCCTTTTATTAATTTAAAAGCATTTATGATTATAAATTTTTTAAATTTAAATTCGTAAAGTTTTATGAAAAAGTTTTTAATGGCTAAATACAAAATATACAAGTTAATGGGACTTTAATGTGGAAGTTTCTTGATATAAATTAATATTAATATTATAGTTGAGTCAATTATATGAACATGTCCTCTTAAAAATTATCAATACAAATTACCTTTGCATTAAAGAGTATATGTATATTGATGTAGTTCTTAAATTTTATTGCCTTAATGCATAAACTGTCTTAGTTTGATTTAATAAACTATTTTTTCATTTTTATCCGCATTACTTATAAAATATTCCTTCTGCATATTTTTATGCAGTATTGCCTAGATATGAAAGCTCCTGTTATTAATTAAGGGGAATAAACTCACTTTTTGTTTATTTCTCTCACAAAATTAGCTTAGACCGTGTATTATAAGGGAGGAAATAAAATGAGTTTCGCCTGTTTTTGCTCTCGAAGCACGTGGAAGTATACGAGCGTATGCGGCAAAGCGGCGGAGACTCGAGACTCGCGCATGAAGTAAACTTATGAAGGCAAGATGTTTTCCCTCAAAGCATAAGATAAGCAACAGGAGAGAAATTTAAAACAACGTAAATACAAATTTCGTATTTGTAAAAGACTTTTATGCAATGTTAAATAAATGGAAATTTTTCATATCGTCAATATGCGTCATTATTTTGTAAACGCACGTTACGACCAACAGTAATCGATCTCCATTACTATCTAATCTTTCAAATGTATACTACTTACACGCATTTCTTACATTTATTACGTGTTATTAAATTCATTACGTACAATTGCGCTAATGATCACGCGAAATTTTCATTTTTATCAAAGGAAAATAGGAGTAAACTTGTCAAAATTAGTTGGGTCTGCAATATGCTAGATGCAACGAGTATGAGTAACTACAATTATTACTGTTTACTTTGCGCGGCAGTAAAATTCTGTGTGGTTTTATCTCTAAAATTTATGGAAGCTTGAAAGAGGAAAGGAAGGGGAGTAAATTTACATTAAAACTATTATATTTCTATTTTTATTACTTATTATCACTTCGGTAAAGTATTCCTACGTTTTTCATAAAAAATTCGCGAATCGTGAACTATAACTTCGAGAAACATCCAATAGACGCTACGAAAGAAATTTTGTATTTTCTTGGTAAATAGAAACTTTAAAAAGAATTTTCTTTTTCTAATAAGTCAATTTTCATCAAAAATAAATATACAGTATATGCAGCTCGACTACACTGTATATAAACTTTGTTCGCCAAGCGGAATAACGAGTCGAATAAAACGAGCGTGAGTTTTCGATTGGAAAGCTTGCGGGACAAAAGAGAAAATTCGAGCTTTCGGTTCTTCGTAAACAAAGCAAACTTTATGTACAAACGGTTTTAAATGATTTTTTCGAGGTTTCACCATAAAATATATACTACAATAGAAAATATTGAAAATCTTATGTACTGTATAAGTTTAAAGTAATTGCTTTTAAATTGTGAAATAATCATGATTTTCCTTGATAATTCTTATAAATATAATTATAACAAAGTGAGATCGTGAAAAGCTTATATTATTTTTTATGCGAAAATTAGAATAATATTTTTAACAAACTGGTTATCTTGAATTTTTCTGTAAAATCTTGAACCTCGCATAGCGTTCGGTGTTGGGAAAGAGAAATGGCGATACAAAAATATTTAAAAGAGAAAAGAAAAAGAAAGTATTCAAAATGGAGCGATTGTTTTATTTCAAATACTATCATTTAATTCTTGTAACGAAAAGTAAAGTTTGCTGCCGGATAATTATCTTTGCTGCTGTCAGCGTTGCGGTGCCTTGAGTTCCCGTACGTTATCTGCTGGTACGAGAACATTTGCTTGCAGTTTAATTTTTCACATATTAATTGGTAGGAAGCCTTCGTATAGTTCACCCCCAGTCCCCCTTCTGAATGTGCATCACGGGTTGACTTTTGACGTATTTGCAGAATCTGTGGTGCTCGAAGAAAAGAGATCAATAAATTTAATTAAACGAGAGCACACGAAAAACGATAAATTAGCAATATATTTTGAAAAGGTATACAATGTGATAATAACGAAGTTTTCTATCTTCCAACTGACAATTAATATACAAGAATACAATTTTAGCAGATGCAGCTACGTGGCTGGCCTAGTTATAAATATTTATAATAATTCCACTCATATGCTATAAGTTGACTAAGTTTCGAGTTTCTTGTACGTATTTTACTCCTCATTGTTATCTTTCTCTTTATTCTGTACATCCTTCTCGAATTGGCCCAAGATAGTTTGCTATTAAGGTTTTTCCAAATTTTCCGTTTGCATTTATTTTACTTATCAGCAACTAAACTCCCAAAAAAGCAGACAATTAAAACTGACTAATCACATTGTACAATTTATCGCCGCTGCTAAAAAAAATTATGTCCGAAAGGAAATACGAGTTATCATTTTAATTCGTTGGTTTTCCTACATTTTCTATTTATTCGCACGCTTTTTCTTTTTAATTTCCTATGATCCAATATATCCACATATTTTAAGTTATTCTTTCACAATCATACTGCAAATGTGATGCGGATTTGTACAGATCTGAACGACCAACTACTGTGAATCTTCAATTACTTATTTCAAGTTTTATATATTATATTATATTATATTTTCTAAAATTTTAATTATAATTGTGTATATTTAAGTATTTTTATAGGTAATAGACATTGCATATTCGGGACCCTAGCAGATGAACGAGACAATTTTCTTGGAGTTGAATATTTTTCGCGGCAAACATATTTATGGCCTATGTTGATGTTAAACTCCGTATATTTGTTACATTTAACAATTGCGAATATATTTATCGGTCCCTATAAATATTCTTGTTCACAATAAGAGCGACAAAATGATATAAGAATATTTTCGATACTGGAATATCTAGTGTTTGATATATCACGGTTTTTTTATAGTTACGCTATTGAAGTTGTTCAGATTTTCTGTACCTTCGTCGATGAGAAGTCATCGTAATAGAAGGTGTAGATATGATATCAATCGAGATATCCTTATTTGATTACGTGTTTTTATATCTTTTACAAATAGTCGCTGATGGCAAGCAACATAGTTCTGTATGATCTACGAGTAGCGATGATTTTATTGGTGCCATCTCCACATGCTGTTTGAACAAAATATCAACAAAAGTATTTTATGTTTTAGTTCTATATTATATGTTGTGATTTCAGTTATCTAAATCAATGCTTCAGAAAATAGTTTTTTTGGGTGAATTAACGAACTTCTCTTGTTAAACGAGAGGTCAAGATAATATTATTTGACTTTTTAAAAAACACTTTTTCCTCGTTTTAAGATAATTTCTCTCACTTTTATTTAAGCTATGAATAGCTCAAGCAACTTTTTACACTTTCTTAGAATATTTTCGATAGAATAGCAATATTTTTCGACGTACCTCATAAAGTGTATATCAGACTTTTTTCGAGTTTCATTTTTTTTTTTTTTTTTATAGAGGAAATTGCGGAGAAACTGTGCAAATCAAGAGATTAGACAATTAAAAAATCA
The DNA here is from genome assembly GCA_018907185.1 of Platyscapa corneri. Taxonomy (NCBI): domain Eukaryota; kingdom Metazoa; phylum Arthropoda; class Insecta; order Hymenoptera; family Agaonidae; genus Platyscapa; species Platyscapa corneri. The sequence goes on along the minus strand of JACCHW010000019.1, from coordinate 1,549,181 downwards.
CGATTATTGTATGCTAATTCATAAATTCAGGGCGATGATAGATATATTTAAGGAGTTTGATTTAATACTTTCTGCGTTTACTACGTATTTCAGGTTTAAGAACTTATTGAAAGCGGTATTTTTCTTAGTTTGGGATTCAGGTTTTTCTTTCTGTAGTAATAGTACATTTTTCTGAAAAAATATGAGGAATACTGATATTCTAAGGTAATAATATTACCTTATATACATGTAGCATAATTTAAGGAATTTTATGAATGGTGTAACACTTGATTGTTTATTCAATGAAAGCTTAGGAATGCAGCATAAGTGGAATAAAAATGAATCACGTCAATTGTTTACTAGATATGACAACAAATCGACTATTATTGTCTTCAGTTTTTACGATATATAATTGTACGGGTATGAGATGATAATGCACAGTGCAATGCAAATTTAATATATGTAATTGCACAACTTTATTAGTGTGCTTCGCTCGATCCTCAAAGAATGTATTCAATAGCGCTCTAAGCTTGCAACTTAAGAGTCTCTGCTTTCCCATATCTTTCCGAGTTGTTTACTTTATCAAACTTGAAAAAGATAAAATTTTCTATTTTCTTTTAACGAGCATCGCAAAAAATTACTGTTGTTATGTTTCATTATACTTTTTTATTTCAATGACCCTGTAAACTACATTCCCATCCTCGTTAAGTTTATAAACACATCGCATACTATTTTGGTAATTATCTTCTGTTAATTGTATGAAATTGAGTGTCCGTACATGTTTGCCAGTTTGCAATGTCATCAACATTACTAATATCTGTTAACCTTTAATGGCAACAATTTTATACACTTCATTCGTTTCACATAATGACATAATTGTAATTTATTTTATATAAAGTTACAAATTGTAAAGCATTATATTTAGCGAGCATAATATGAATGCATTTAATCTATATTCATCTAATACAAATAAATTGTTTGTTTTACTGTTTTACTTGTAAATGAATTAACATTAATTTACTGTTTATTGCATATTCTAAATTTTCATATGCAATGACACTTCTTTTGAACAATAGGCAAATAATTGAATGTGCATAAACGTTAAGCAAATGTCTAATATATTTAATTAATGTATTAAATTTCACATAAAATAATATACATCATTCCCCTTTTGGTCATATTTTAATTACTCGGATATTAATGTGTAATACAATAAAAAAGTAACAAAAGCGGATATTAAATTTCTTTATGCATAAAGTCAACGTATCTTTTCGATTTAATAATTAAGACAATAATTTACGAATATATTAAAATGATTATCATTTCGAATAAGTAATTCTATTTTTTGTTTCATAAGAAAACCGACATTTGAGGAATCCATTATAAAGTAAATAAGCTTTTAAAGGCCCGAGCATTTACTTCTTTGTTCCTTCTTATTCGCTAAAGAGAAACGTTCAACGGACTTCTGCAGTAAGAAATTACATTATTAGACAGTTGATCATTAGTTTCTTAATTAGCTCGAAAGAAAGAACATTAGAAAAATTTAGTAACAAATGAGAAATAATAGGATAGATAAAATAATAAAATTTTTGTCTTTTTTTGATTTTACAAGAAAGTTTCGCCATGAAAATTTATTAATAAAAAACAGGATAAGCGAACATTGCGTGCAGACTATAAGGGTACATTCGAAGTTATTGGCTCGAAACTTTGCGTTCCGCGCATTTCCCGCAAATTCTTTTTTGTTACCGTACATGCGACTGCAGCTTCTGTGGAATCGTAGCTTATACGCTTGAGCTATTTTCCGCATTCCAGAGGAATTTCGAGTTGCAAGTTACGCGCTCCCTATCTACGTGCATTCGGTTCTCACTGCGCGAGCGCGATTTTATTCGAGTGCTTAGTCTGTCTGCATGCGTAAGATACTCTTGGATAATACATTCGTCCACGGCCGTACAGATGTAATATACACACGTATATGTCAACCAGAAAACCCACTTTGTTTTTGCAGATCTTGAGAATATAAAGTATCTTGTTACATAGACGCGATGCAAAATAAAATTGCAAAATTTTTAAGCGTAAAAAACAGTTGCGGTTTGGAGATGCAGTGATAAAACGGAATACCGAGACTCGAGCAATAAAGTTGAATAACTCGGATATAATAGGGACACGACTAAATTTTGTAAAGTGTACAAGACTCATAAATGTTTGCCCTTTCAATTATTTAAACAATAAATTTAAATTAAACACTGCGCATTGCGTAATCACATATTTTGTTAAGCCTTTATCTGCAAACGTAGATTTAATATTCTGTAATTGCTATTATAGCGATTTCGAGTTTATCGGATAATTACTTTGCTAAAAGACGAATCGACAATAATAAATATTGCAGGAGAGTTCAAATTGTCTATCACATGATTAAATAAACAATAATCGAATGCATAGTTATTAAAAGCGTGTAATACAAACTTAGCGTTCAGAATTACGCCGTTTGTTAACGTGATATCGAAAGTAATTGAAAAATTATAACCCGACACTAAAATGGATATTAACGAATTGTTGAATAAAACGCAAATAATTTAGTTGAGGATCTACTTAAATAATTGCAAGTATTTACCGGCTTGTTTCAAAATTATTACAAACTCGCGCGATTACTCGAGCGATGAGACTTTTTATTAGCTTGGTAATAAGCCTTTGTATCGTAAACCTGATACTTTATTCTTAGCATAAACTGGGACGTAATTACAAAATTACACATAATTAAAAATTGATCGAGTTACGGGTAAGAAAAAATACTTGCCTACGTACCCTGTAAAATAAACTGTCGAATAATCCTGTAAAACTAAACCCGGGGACTTATCAATAATGCAGTCAACTTGCAATATCCAATAAAATCTACGATATGCGGTCGCCAATTAAATATCGCGTCGCGCTTATCGGTCCTACCATCGATATATACTAGAGGCGCATAGCTCGCACAATCGCTGTCCCCCCGTCTCTCTCTCTCTCTCACCCTCACCCACACTTGAAAAGTTTAAATTACAGGCGGAAAGCGGTATCGGGCATCCCGTGAGCTGGACAGTGCACCAGCATCCCGCACGGGAACAAGTGCGGGCGGTCCACTGACCAGAATACCGCGCGACAATTGCGAATCGTTGCAACTGTCAGGCGAGAGGGAACTATTGGACGGCTGCTTTGATCCTCGGCTTCCCGTTGCTCCGAGAGTCATCGGCTCGAGTGGATAATTGCATTACCTCGGGCTTCCCGTCTGCCTGGTATGTGTAAACGCTTGCACTTATGCGCCTCTGCGTTGAGGCCCGTGAGCTGACGGGGGCTCGTAAAATTTTCCGCGCGATGCTGTGATGAGGAGAAAGATGGCTTGACGCGCACGTGGTGACTTGGCATGCGTATGGGCTCGACCCGTGCAAATTCGCGGAGAAAGGCAAGAGTTTTTGTTTTATAGACGCACTTTAACGGATCTCACTTTTACGTCGAGACGTTTTCAAGATGCGTTTTAACTTCGTACGCCGTATTCGGGCGGCTTATTGCGTTTTGCTCGATGAATGATAATTTTCGAGGCTTATCGAAGTTGAATATAAGTATATTCGGGCCACTTCATTCGCTTTTGCTAACTGAGTGTTGGCGAAGTTGCAATGGTGATGGTTGATTTCGCGTATTGTACTATGAGACTAGAGAACTACAGTGCAAAATAAATGAAATAAAGTGATACTGTAGAATTATTATCTTTTTCTTAACGAAGTAAAATTTTTAATTAAAGTATTCTTAGTTGTTCCACGGCGTTATGCAATAGTAATTTCAGATATTAGGATTTCTTATGTTATCGGAAGTATCAGTTTCATAATTTTAATCAGACTCGATCACACTCGAACTTTTTTCCTCATTTGAGCTTATTTTATTTAAAAAGATTACGAGATTTCCGTTTACACAATATTTCTTGCAGGTCTGTTGTTGTCATAAAAATTATAATAATTACTATATAACTACTTTTTATTTGCAAAAGTATTTACAATCTATTCTTGGAAATTACTCATTATTATCGCTTTTTTAATAACTGCATGAAAGATTGAAATAAACGATATAATAATAAAGCAGCTTCCGTAATCAAGAGGACATGTTGATCTTATCAACCTAACGCTATAGTTGGGTCCCTTCATTTATGGCGGCGCAGAATTATTCCCCAGATTTTAATATCCTTTAAATATGCATGCTGAAAATTGTTTTAAAAAAATAATTTATAAATTATTGCATTTTATAAAGAAGGACGAGCGAATAATATAATTTTTCAGGCGCGTAAATGCAAGTGATTAATCAGTGGAAAATGGGCTGAAATCAGCGGCCAAGGGTGAAAATTCGTATCAAAATCCACGCCCTCGAAATAACGATGTGTAATTGATGCGTTTTTGTCAAGAGGGCGATAAATATTGCGCGTGTAAGCTTAATTTTATATCGATAGTCTTAACGCCCGTGTGTTACGGCAAATTTTGTTAACAGAGCGGCGGCATTCTACGTCGTGATAAATAACCAGACAGTCGAAAGAAACGTGCGCACTACTGAAGTACAACAGTACGGGGGTGTGGGGAGCGAAAAAAGTCACCGGTTGTAAGCGAATGGGGAAAACGGGCGAGAAGAGCGATGCGCGGAAGTAAGAGACGGTAATGAGGAGCGTGACGGCAGTACTCAGGGCAAAAAAGGGAAAGGAAGGAATCGGTTAGGGGCGGCGTATATGATTACGTGCGCCCTCGGGAAGCTACCCTGCAATAGAGATATGATAAAGGGAACGAGGGGGCGTGACGGGGAAATTTTCACGCGCTCCAATATTTTCTTGTAATAACTAGTCTGCGTCGGAGTCAACGTCTTTCGGATGTCTCACTCTACTTTTTCTTACGCGTGAAAACTTCCGTACGTATCTGTTGCGCGCGGAGTTTATTTTACGCCGACTTATGCAACATCTTCTTTATCTAACGGAACGTGATATGCTTTAATTACGCGATAAATAACATCGTCGGACTCAAGTGAATTAAGCCATGGGACTTGTATACGTCTAGTTATTGGCCTGTGCGCATGTCGCTTCGTTAGATAGATCTCATTCGAGCTTTATTTAATCAGTTTTTATTTTTAAACAAATTGGACAAATTCAAATGCAATACTCAAATATTGGTTTGCGCAATTAAAAAGTTAAAAAAATATTTGGTTATTACATGAATAATACAAGAGCGTTATTGGCAAATTTCATACGACAAAGAAAAGTTTCTCTGTACTCTGTTACAAATTTTCTTCTGTGAATAGAGAAAAATCGCTCCGACAGAACAGAATCATACACCATTAATGATTTTATCTCATTAGCCTTCGACTAAAATTTATAATACCATTTTTTATGCCCCGGAAAATAAAAAACTAGAAAATTTTAGTAATAATTTTCATTACCAATAACAAGCAAAAATAAATTAATTTCACAATTTTAATGTATGTATTGTTAAAAACTTTTTAAAATCCTATTACTTATTATTAAAAGAAATCCCTTGCGACTTATGAAATTTTCATAGCTTTCTTTTAATGTAATCACCGAGATATTAAAATCATCGTTCGAGGTATCCTTTTTTATTGTGTATTTAATGTCGAAGCTTAAAATTAATCGTTGATATCACGGATAAGGCGCAAGTAGATGCTCAATTTATTTAGCACTTGGTAAAATTTATTCGCAATGGAAATTTTTAACGAGCGACAAATAGCAAGATAAACATCGAACGTTGCTTTTGATGTTGTTTTTAGAATTAATTTTAAGTTTCCGATAAAAAGGTCGCAGGGCATCGATAAAAAAGGATTCTCGCATTATTTCGAAGAGAGCGTCATCCGTCGCGCAAAAAGGATAATAAATCAAGAGAGCAGCACCGTTTTATAATTCGTCGACGCCACTGCTGCGAAACCACGGCCAGATTCAATGTACACATTGAGCCTCGGTTCGCAAAACCCCTGCAAATACGATACATAACCATGTTATCCGCGTGCAACGAAGGTGCAGAGTCCAGCTGTTGACGCGACGAGAATCACCGAGCGCTGCCAACAATAAGTAAGAAAGGCGTTGAAAGCTCCAAGTAGCGGTTGCTCCAACGCCACGTCTCTGTGGGGCCGCCCTCGCGTCGACAAGCCTGTTCGGCGCTCCAGCAACGCGGCTGCGCCGGATTTAGCAGCCAGGACGGGGACAGGAAACGAATAGTAGACGACAATGATTAATTAGCAGGGAGTGCGTGGTCACGAGTTTGGGATTTAACGCGCCGCGGCGTCGCATCCCTCCTTCTTTAGAATCTCGGCGCATCGCCACTACAGTCCTGTATTAATTACGCGTAAATGACTTCTGCTTTCGGGGCTGCGACGAAATTACAGGTACAGAATGCGCGCGCTCCGTTTCGTTCGCACGCATTGTACCGCCAATTATAAAAAGAGCCAAAAGCGATGGGAATAACCGCTTGCGCTGGGCCAATCTCGGTTAGATAGATGTATGAATATATGAATAATAAAGTTTTTTTCGGATTATCGTTGAAGGCTGCTTGGCTGCTTGCAGGTTCGTTAAAGCTCGTGTTTTTCATAAAGTAAACGTCGCGGAATTACATGTCATACATATTTTATTATGCGGTACACTGAACATGCTACATATATTATTATGCACGCGGAGCAAAAGGATGCCTTCAGGATTTAGAGTTTTTTTGATGCCAAAGTATCGTTGAAACTTGCATAACCCAAATATTAGAAAGCTGCTTTGCCTCTTACGAGAACTTTGGGAGTATAAATAATTTAAGAGAATTACACGATAAGATTTTTGCACGAGATCGGAAAATAATTAATCATTATTTATGAAACGCCTAATTTGAATATTCTTGGGCGAACATTTGCAGATTCACAAGTGCATGGAAATAGGAAAATGTCAATTTTTAATGCTTGGATTTTTATTTTATTATTACCATATAGTTTTAATAAAATATATAAAATGCTTAATATTATTCTATAAATGTATTTGATAAATTTATTTATTTACTACATTTTTAACATTAATCTTGTGACAATTTTATCATTTTATTTCAATAGAATTACAGTAGAACGTACGAATAAAAAATTCGAGCATTATACTACTGAACGTTAAGTGCTTACATTCAAAGTAAATGAAACAGAGTTGAAATAAATTACAGAAAATCTGAAAATAGGGATTTTTTGAATTTCAGTTTGAAAGGTTTAAAGGTATTACTACAAAATTTTCATTTCCCAGCACGCTGATTTATAATAAAATTATTCACAGCAATAAACCGGATTATTCAGCTCATTAACAATATAATATTTGATTATGAACTTTTAAACTACGAAAAAGTAATCTTCAGAATTATATGGAGTTGATACTGTCGGTGGCGGATTGAATAGGTATTAACTTTCAACTCGCACCGGCAAAATCCTGTTCTACTCAGGCAGCAATAATTTGCAATAAATGCATTAAGGCTACAGACAAACCTTATTTACACATAATTTTCTGCATAGTTTAAGTTAAAATTTGGTCTTTTTTCAAGATCTTATTAAAAGTAGCTAAATTTAAGATATCTAATTAGAATTATAATAATACGGATAAATAGTAGTAAAATAGTTCGATGATAATAATAAATGAAGCATGTACGAGTAAAAAATGTGCTGCAATTATTTTTCGTACTATAGTGTAAGAGTGTTTCCTATGTTGGGAATAAAGGTTTGCGATAGAAATTTAGTGTTCAAGCTTAGCTACGATTTTTAGTGAACTAGGCAATGGTTTATCGTGTTTGTAGGTATAACAAAATAATTGATTTAAGCAGTGTTATGCTGCATCACGAAGAGGTTAAATTTCAAATATTACGCTTGAAACAATCAAAAAAGTAGCTGCAACTCTAAATCGCAAACTTACGATTGATATAACTACTTGATCTGTAGTATAATTCAAATATTACTGCATTAGTTATGCACCCTAATTAGCCAAGTATTTATTAATATTAATACACCTTAATCACATAAGAACATAATTTTGGACTATTTTAATTAAAATACTTGTTTATGTATATACATGTTAATTTGTTTGATTTTTCAAAATAGTTTGGCCACATTATGAATTGAAAATAACAGGACGTATAAATAATACATAAATCTGAATCATAAATATTTATAATGTCTTCGTTGATAAGTAATTTTAATCATATGTAAACCAAATAGAATTTGATTATAAATATTTAAAATTTTAATTTGAGTTTGTCATGAAAACTAAATATTCTTTTAAATACATGAATATCTTCAAATTAATTTATCGAGTTAAAAATTTAAGGATTTAATTTAAACTCGTACGATTAAATTATGTAAAATGAGATAAAAATGAACTTTGAATCAAAATATTTTGTAGCAATTTTCAATACGCATCGAAAGTTTATTAATTTTTACCTTTTATTTTTATTTCTATATTTTACGGCCGATCTAAAAATATACAATAATTTGATCTACTTTATATGAAAGCTAAATAGTTTTACAAAAGTTTTATTTATGACAATATTCAAGATAGTATTATTTTACTAATTTTAGGGTCCTAAACTTACGATGTTCATTATGTAATCAGTAGAAAACAGTTATCCATTGAAAATTTAAACAAGATCTATCCAACTTTCTTTGTCATAACCTACTTCTCGTAAATCAAGTTTAATATTATCTTACCATTTTTAATAAAACGCAATACGCTGTATTTTTATTTTCTATTTTAGATGTATTTTTGCGCATCGTAATCTTTGTATTTAAATTAGTTTTATAACATTCAGTAAAGTACGAGCACTTTTTATCTTAATATATTGCAGTTCTCGTATTTAAAAATTTTTTATTCTATTTTATGCCACTTTAAGCAATTTTCTTCTCTAATTAATTTATTTATGAAAAAATTTATGCTTTAGATCGATAAAATTAAAAGTTTTCATCGTTATTTTATGAATTTTCATAATCCCAAAAAACACTTTCATTTACGGACTATTAATGCTTATGAATACCTTAAAATGAGTCGTTTCCTTTAAACAATTCATGAAACAAGATTGAAATTACTCTTTATTGAAACATACTCGTTGATCCAACTCAAACAGAATTCTCTCGTCGATAACTTTCTTGATTCCGCTAATTAATTTTATAATAAGCAAATTAGAATTTTCTCTTTTCAACTGTTAGAGCTGCGCCTAAGATTTTAGCGCAATGAAAATGGTGTTAGTACCCCATTTAAAAATCATTTAGTTGTTAGAAAGTCAGTTTTAATACAACGCTTTCGCAGACGTACCAGTGCTTGTTCGCGATGTATTTGTAATGGCGCGCGACTGCCGATACGTATAGTTTTTACCCCGAGCCCCGACCATTTACGGTGGGTAAGCATCGTAGTATCACTTTGACGCGACGGTTAACCGACTACAGAAACCGAGGAAAATACTTCGTACCATTCCGTGCTGAGAAAAGGGAAGTGAGCGAGACGCAAAGAGGAATGAAGATGCGGGGAGAGAGAAAAGCGTAATGAAGTGAATGCTTCTTGTTCGCAAGGCGAGCCTTTGTCCCAGATTCTTTGCCTCTGTCGATACAATCGAGAAAGCCAAGAGAATTCGTGATCAGTTAAGGTTATTCCCCGGAGGTCGAGCCCGTGACTAACTTTCGCAGGTGTTCGGTACGCGTCATGATTGAGGCACTTGGACGTTCGGGCAGTTTCACTTACCGATTCTCCTCGCCACACGTGATCGCGCGAACGAATTGCTGGGCCATCTACATTCCGTCGAGTTCGATAAACAACTTCCGGCACATCGCGTCCAATTCCCCGTGTCTCAGTGACTTCCAACCAAGAGCTGGAATAGAAGAGTAGTTGCACCTTACGGCGAATACGAAACTCGCCTCACGTACATCGCCGTCTTTATCAATCGAATCACCTGCGGTGGAAAATTCAAGAAGAAAGACGAACCTCGAAAGAGCAGAGACGTTGAATCGGAAAAATTATATTATTAACGAATTCGCTTCTCTCTTTCTCTCCCTCTCTGGTCGGAAAATCACGAGAGGAGCTATTTTGCCTTAAAGTTGCGAATTAGGTTTTAAAAAGGAGGGTAGCAGCGGTGGCAGCAACAGCAACCACGGCCTCGAGTTTCGAATTAAGTTCTCAACGACTCGGCGCTGTAGCTTAATCGCTCGGAGTCGTCGGGGTAAAATAATGACAAAGAGGCAGGAATGAAAGGAAAAAGAGAAAGATTTGTGTCCGGTTTCCGAGGACGTCAAATGCCGACCAAGGAACAAAAATAAAAATTGAGAAAGAGAGAGAACAAAGGAAAGAGAAAAAGATGAGGATAATTCGAGTAATGGTCGCACTCAAGAGTCAACGACACGAGGTCCGAGGCGTATTACGGAGCTGTAGAAAGGGCGTGTGGTGGGCCGGGGGGAGGGGAGGCTGCTGGGATCCGTGCCAAATCCGGAAATGCTTCTCGGACGATGTATTACTGAGATTATCACATAACAGAAAATCTTGTAAAGTCTGTCCGATTGCACTGGTTGTGAGAAATCGAATTTGCGGGCCTAGATCTTTTTTCGTCTTCCTTTGCTGCGCTTGCAGGAATAAGATTAAATACATTTTCTTAAATGGAATGAAACTTATTTTGACGGTAATTCATTAACTTATCAGAAAGGAGCATTTTGAAACTTTTAACCCAGTTTCATAACTTTTTTTTGCTAATTATTCTGTAAAGAGCTAAAAACCTAAAATTTCATTTTATCAGTTTCAAGTAAAATGTAAATAAATTTGAGGAAATTTCTCTAGTTTAACAGTTTCGCAGCACTATTTACAGTTAAATGAGAATCATAATCAGCCTCGATTAGACTGTAACTAAATTCTGCTTTTAAAATTAAATATTAATAGAAATTTCAAATTAAATGTAGATATAATCTGAGGAAAATTGTTGCGCACGGACCAGAAACTTTTTCCATATAAGATTAACCCAAGAAGCGAGTCTTAAATTACATTTAATTTGCAGACAAATAAAAATACTCATAATTAAACGATTGAATTTTGGCATTAAATGAGATTCGAGGTTATTTAAATCACAGCCATAAAAATATGATGTAAAAAATTCTATTTTTTGAGAAAAGGGTAGCTTTTTGCTTAAGCAAGTTAAATCATAGACGATGAACTTTAATCGATACCATATCCTTTTAGCGAGGCTTTATTTTTCGTTTAAATTCATAATACGTTCTTCGATTGATATCGACGTACTATCTCATTAAAACAAAGGAAAAATTTCACCACCTTACGACAATCGCGTGAAATTTTTTGTAAAACGCAGATATCCCTACTTAGGTTGGTACTTCAAACTCTACGCGAATCAATCGTATTTTTCGTTATTAACTTTACAATTAGTTTTAAATATAACTTCCTTAAAAATATTATAAAAAAATGTATCCATCAGAAATGCCAGAATAGACATCCAGTTAAAGGAATACGTGATACGTGTGCGACCGAAGGTGCCCTGCCAATTTTGGGAGTTGATTTGGTAAGGTAATTGTTTTTCGCGAGATGAGAGGCTATAAATTTTAAAACGTCAAGAATATACTAAAAAGCAATGAGAACTCAAATGAAGTGTTCGAAAACGTGCATTGCCACGAAACGTTATTTGTCAGCCGCTGTCACACTCGTTCGGTTCGTAATTAGTTCGCCAGGCCAGCGTATCATTTTTCCATCTCAGCATTGTTGTTCATTTATTACGAATGAACCTCTACTTTTAATCGCGCATTTCCTTTTCTAAATTTTCGATTAAGTTCGATCGCGCGCAGATACTCTAGGCCTTAGATTAGCGGGACAGCGTGGCTGTATTGCAGCGCCAAGTACTGGCACGAACCGAGACCGCATAAATCAAATTACCTTCTGGACCGAGAATGTGATAGGTATATTCGCGGAATCGCGGTCACCGAAAGATATAGAGAGAGATAGAAGGAGAGAGGGCAAACTTCGTTAGCCGATAATTACTTAAGAGCCCGAGAGCACGTTAATTGTCAGAATCGCGATTCCACTCAACTTTTTCCGCTTTGACAATTTGTCATTTAGCGTTTGCGGAACCTCGCTTTTAACCCCTGAGCCTCCCTCCGTTTCAAGTTGAAAAATCAAGCGGACGGTGCGTTTGCGCACGTACGGGAGTAGCCGACGCTTCTCGATGCCCCCTCCTCGCCCTCGGGGTAGCTCTCGATCTACACTGCTGCCCATATTTCCACGTCAGCCTTGGCGATAGGCGCGCGACTGGGGCGAGATATGCACGCACGAACGAGCCCCGGGGGACGTCGCGAAAAAACTGTTTGCATCGGTTGCCTCGGAAAATGAAATAAGACGGAGCCTACGCATGACAGATAGATACGCGCTAAGCGAATACTGCAGTGCTTATTTCTTTCCTCTGAAACACCTTTGATAATAGGCAAATTTATTATTTATCTTATCGCCTCCGTTGTAGCGGGGCGCAAACTTGGCATTAATTAATTGACCCTCTTTCATTCACACATTCCTTTAATTTGGCTTCGATTTTGGCAGATCCGAAAAAGTTGCTCCTCCAATACTTCAATCTTGTTTTTGTAGTGCTTTCCTGAAGTCATTATCCAAGAGATTTATAACCTTAAGAATCTGCGTTAATTAAACGAAAAAAATTAAGCACTTTGAATGTGAACAAATGCAATTTAAACGTTATGCTTAAGAATTCCACGGGGATAATTTATATATTTTTTGCACATCTCGTAAAGAAATTATCGTATCTCGAAATATAAAATTTTAATGCAATGCTGAGTTGTGCCGTCCCAAGTTAAGCGGTGAATTAACTGCTGGGGGTTCATTTGAATATGCGCTTGTTTCAGATACGCAAGCTAATTTACCGATTGTTTCATAAGCAATGAAAATTTGTTGCGAATTAAACAATGGCGTCTCGTTAGAGTTATGAATAAATGCTTAAGCCTACACTCATTTAAAGAGAAGCATCCTCTAAGACACTTCATATTCCGAATAAGGGCCTTTCGTAAATAGAAGGTAAAATTTGAGAATCAGGGGAATCTGTGCGCAGAGCGAATAGCTTGTTGTCCGGGTCTGAAGCGGCTGAACTTTGCTGAAATTGCCGTCGTCCGAAGGTGTTACATTATTCTTCTCGATTATCAGTGCTGAGTGACATTATTAGCCGGTCCGTTATAATTTCGGATTATCTGGTAATCTTGTGATTCATGAAAATTTGTTTTATTACAAGAGTGGAAGGCCGAGCGAAAAGGGGGGCCAGACAAATTATTACAGACTCGGATAATTCGCTAGAGTATTCGGGAGAGAAGGGCCTTGATAAATTCCAGGGAACGTACGTTTCTTGATCCCTTAGGCTATTTCGCAGATTCCGTATCTAGGCAGCTCTCGCTCGCGATGCCCCCACCCCGACCCGCCCTGCCCAACATTCTGACTGCCGTTTGCCGTACTACAAGTGCGCCACTGTATAAACCAGCGCGGGGCCAATCCTACCGGCGTATTACGATATAAGCTTACTTCCAGCCGAACGAGCGCTATCAGATTATTTGGAAAATACCTCGGCATGACGGCGGTTCTTCCCGAGCGAGCGTAAAGTGGAAATCAAACTGGATCTGATGCTCAATTTGTTGATCTCGCTCTTCGTGCCCTTTCCTTCCACCTTTTCCGCACGCTCGCGGTGGCTTTTCGAAATGAGCAATTTTTAGTCTCCGCTCTTTTGCGATATGGCGAATCGTCTGGAATATCTACGAGAAGCTTCCAGGGTTACTAATTCAGCGTTTCCGTGATCTTACTTCCTTTATCTTCTTTATTAAAAAAATCTTAGCTTACTGCCGCGTGGAGAGAGGGAATCGGTTCGTAAAATAACTCGTTTATGCAGATTCGATCTTCATTTTATTTGGGCACTCGATAGGACACAATGCTTGGAATGATAAAATGCTAAAATTTATTTCAGAGTCGGTTTCGCGCCTGGAAGAGCATATCGTTTACCTAGAGGAACAAGAAGTTTCAATTGATTATTCGGGATACTGCAATTAACGATGGAACTGTTCGACCGTTCTCTCTTTAATAAGATCTAACTTTTTATCAAATGGCCCTTCGAATTCCGCCGTAAATGCTCGACTTTATTTTTACGATAGGACGGCGAATAATTATCTTTTTACAAGAAAATTGTACCGGGATCTATTTAAATACAAATATCTTTAGGGTCCGGCATTAAATAAATCACTCGAGTATTTTGCGATAGACTGTTAGAGTGCGAGATGTGTAGAATTTTTGATGGTATCTTTTTAATTTAAACCAATTTGAGGAGCAAAACAAGTGACGGCGCAGCTCATAAATCCTGTGTAATGATGTTAAGGTATGTAGGAATTTTATCCCTAGATACCCTAAATAGTATCGTAGAAGCCATCGATGTTTGGCAATTGTAGAGATCCCACACGTGATTCGGATCTAAATTTTTTATAGGATTGTAACGCTTATACTAAAAATGATGGGATTTTCTTATATTTTACTCTCTTATTTCATTTCATAAATCGAGTATTTTATATCATGGAATTGCGTAAATATTGATTTTACACAGCCTCTATCGACTTACGTGACGCGAAATCTAATCGGAGCAAACTTATCTATACCCGAATGAATATTCATGTAAAATCAGGCATTATTTACAATTATTTGAGAAATATTCCAAAGTTTTTTTTGAAATGTCCGACGATCGTTTTAAATTTCGGAGCAATTTTCATTCCAGGCTTTCCTCCGCGTATGCAGCTGTGAGTCAAACAAGCTTTTCTTCTTCGAACGCTTTCCTCGTTTGAATGAAAATTTAAATTCGAATAAGCGATGCAATTTATATCTAAAATACCTCTCTCCGCGCCATAAAACCAGTGTAAAGTCGATTCGAGACTAAAATTGAATTTCCAGCGTAACGAATGAAATCAAAGTAAGTGCGAATCTGGAACAAAGTGCGTCAGACATTGAACACTCGTATCAAAGAAGTGAAGTAATGTAAGAAAGGCGAAAGATAAGGAAGAGAAGAAAGGAGCAGAGAAAGAAAGAGCGAGCAAGTCAGGGGAGGGTTATTGACCGGCTTTGCAGGCTCACGTTGGTAGCTTGCGAAGACTGCTTTGTCCCCCCCCCTCCCCCCTTCCCCCTCTGCGACTACTACACTGTCGTCGTTGCTGCCGCCGCTTGACTCCGGAACTTGAGATTAGGTTTAAGGATTTAGAATCTTACTGGCATACATATACTCGCTTATCCAATTACGGTTGCAAGCGTTTTAGTCGGTGGCGGTGCGGGCGGTTAGATGAGAGCGCGGCAAACAAAGCCACCGCGCCGCGACCTATACGTATATACGTCGGGCGGTGTTAACAAGGGAAGATCGCTTCTACCGGGCCAAAGTATAATAGCGGTGCGATTCCATTCGACTCAGTGTCGCGCTGCAGCAAGTAGAATTAACGGGTCAACTATTGTGTATGGAAGAGTCTCGGAAGGCTCAGTCAATGAATCTTTTCAATGGCAGCGGGGGGAGGCGCGAAGAGAGAGAGAGAGTGAGAGATAGCGTGCGGCTCCGACTGTTTTTGACGCATCGCCGTGCCATTGTCTCGGGTCTATTGCGTCATTTGTCGATGCCGAATGCGAGCGAACATGCGAATAGATTACTTCTCGTGGAAGACGGAAAATGTCTCTGTCCTTATTGTCATCCGGAGTGCATAAGAAAAATAGTCGCGATATACGCGGCGCTGCCTTCGCCGCATAATGCTGTAATAATTCAGAACTACGCTTCTTATGAATTATTACAGATTATTGTTTAATCAATTTTCTTTTTATTCTTCTTCGAGTTAGTTCCCGTTAATTGTAACGATCTTCTGTTGTAGAAAATTATTTTACAGTTATCTTGAAAGGAGATAGGTTACGCGTATTTCATATTTATATTTCGTAAAAGTGCACAAAAAGTCTTTCGTTTCAATATACTCGCACATTTTACTTAATTTAGTTTATTTAAAATTAAAGTGCTTTTAGATTAATTCCTTTTTTTAAGGTAACCATCGTAAATATTGAATAAAATTCAGAACGTTATCTTTAAATTTATTCTCAAAGTAAAAGTGTAAATTTGTTAAGAGTTAAGCTCTGTTAAAGTCGTGCCACAAAATTTTCATGGGCTTAGCTATAGAAAATAGTATCGTTTAAAAGTGTTTAAAAATATTATTCTTCAATGGAAATATACGTTTATAAAAAAATTACTAACCTATACAAATTCTAGTATCGAAGTTTTATTTACAGAAAGCATTGAATTATTAGGAGGTAATATTGACCGTCTATTGCTTGAAAATCTTTACTAATGAGAGAATCCTAACATTAACGTATAAAAATAAAACTGAGTATAGGGAATGAAGAAAAAAACTTGAAAGATCCTTTGCATTTTATAAGTTGAGATTAGCAATTACGTTTACTACTGAAAGTAGTTCATCTGGACGTTGTTAATGCGGGTTATCAAAAACTTATAACTTGAACTGGACTCCCAGAATTTACCAATACTTTCGAGCTTCGCAGAAACTCGAGAAATTTAAAATGACGTTAAATAACTTGCAAAATCTTGAGTTGCTAGTAAGCCAGAATTAAAAAATTTTCACTTTTATTATCTGAAAAAATGAACTGTTTTCTACACGATGTGAATTTATTCAAAAAATTTAAAATTTAAAGGATAAGAAAAACTTTCAATTCTTTTTTACCGACAATTTGTCATTTTATGTACCTTTTTGCTTCTGTAATCTATAAAAACAACAATAGATATTGTTAATACGATTAAAACGTAAGCTGTATTTTAAAATTTTCAGTGTTTCATAGAACCGACATTTTTCTAGCAGTTTTGAACTGCTCGGGTACGTATTTCTGGAAAAGAATTTCAAAATCTTAATTTACGACAAAAACTATCAATAAAGAGTCGGCCACACGCGTTTTTCATAACTGAGAAATTTTTCCTCGTATGCTGGCCCCAAGATGCTTACGAATATCGAAAATTTATGTTCATTTAATGTCCGGTGAGCGGTTTATTGATGCGCTAATGTATCCCATGTATTGCAACCGCTTATATATGTATCGACTACTATAATATTTCCACGGTAAATCCTCGATACGCTTCAAAGGTGAGGACAATGCAAAAATCCGGCTGGTCGGTTACGGAATACATAAAAAGCACGGGTGCGTTATGTGTGTTTTCATATCTTGCTTTTCAATAAGATTCCACGTGAATGGCGTACGATGAAGGCGAAGGCAATAGGTTCGTGTCAGCCGTCGACCCCTCGGAACATATTGAGACCGATGGGTGGATACTCGTGTCGCACTATTCGACGACCGTAACTACTGGAGCAGAGATCGACAGTAGCGTCAAGTGGAAAATATCCGACTGGCTTCGGACATGGTCACAGCTAACTTTCGTCCTTTGCTTTGTATTCCATGGTTCACGACCCAATCCTTTGCATCACTGGCACGGATCGGCGTTAGACCAAAGAACATCTTGAATTAATCTCGATGGTGATATATGAATTGCAATAGTGTTGAAACGCACGCTAACGATGTGAAATGTTTCTTTTAAGAAACTGCAGCTTATCAATTTCTTTTTATAGTTTCAAGAGATAGAAACTATTAATTTTAAAGTCGAAAATATCGACTAGAGAATAGTTTGTGAAATATTGCGAGAGTAGAAACTTTACGGGAGCTTGCATATGATTTTTTAAAGATTTTAAAAATCTACGATTTATTTTAAAACCTTTAAAAAGATTTAAAAAGAAGCTGTTTTCGAATTCATAGCATTTAATAATACAATTCTAAATCAATAATTTAGTGAAAATATGAATTTGGTAGCGAATCAACAGAATTCAATAAAGGCATATTTTTTATTTTTTTAAATCGAGATTTACTTTCCGAGTGATAAATAATTATATAGTTATTATTAAAATGTAATGATAATTGGCAAGGTAAATACGAATGTAATTTAAATTATAAATAAAAAGACTCTTAAAAGATACTTTGCAAAGTTTTTAAATTTCATTTTGAATGCAGATGTAAATTAGAATTCTCGAGGGAGAAAAAATATTGCTAAAACTGTGACGTTGATGCATGTTTTCCTTTTTACCGAGGCAACTTAAACACGTATGTGCTTATTCACTGTATTTATATTTTATTTCATTTATTATCTTGCCTCATCTGGGCTTTTAGCTTATACTTTTTTGCAAAAGCGCTGATTCTGTTAGCATTGCGTTATTGAAAAATACGAAATAAGTTCGTAAAAATATGTAATCTTTTGAATTTTTAAAGTGCATTCGATCGAAGATGGATGAATTTTTTGAGAGGAAGTAAAAGAGGCTTTGGAGCAACGATGTCTGATACTAAGTCATGTCGGTCGTTACCAAACATTGCGGATTACCTCGAGTCCTCTAGTCTCAGGCCGTTTCCCCGAACATTGTTACATGAGATCAAATATTGTGTTTGTCGAGATTGGAGGGCCACGTCAAATCCATACCGGCACCTTATAATGATTTGCCTCTCCGTGATAAGACAGGGACGTAGGGACCACGTAAGGTGTTCGGGAACAACGGACTAGATGGGTCTCGCCTTGCAGCGTGGAATACGAAATAGTTTTGAGGGTATAGACCGTTGTAAGGAGATTTGCCGATACGGTGTCTTATCGAAATTATCGGTTTTTGGTCTACAGAGTAATATAAGCCGCACCTGATAAGAGCGTCTACAGGGTAAAATCGGAGCCGCGGAATTTACGATTTTCGATTCCTTGCCCCTCTGGTACTCAGTACCTGTTGGGTCTTTCGTGCATTATGAGAGTACATCTTTCTCGTACACTTCATTTTTGCACGTTTTACTACGGAATATATGTAAAAGGATTTCTTTAAATATTTTATTAAATACTGACAATACAATAATATAAATTGTAACAATATAGGATTTATCTTTTATTATACTAGTGAGTGGCAGAGAAGTAGTGAAAATGATTAATCCGATGAATTATCAACGATTTTTGAAATGTTAAAGATATTAATGTTAAATTAACTAGAATAACGTTTCGTTTTAATTAAGAAAAGTTCGAAATTATGCGACAATAGATTTTAAATGTAAAATAAATAATTTCTATATAAAATTTGATCTACTAAACAAAATAATTATTTTTTCAATTTTTAATATTTGATTTTAACTGAAAAAATCCTAATATTAGAAGTTACGATTTTCAAAAATAATTTGTACCATATTGAGTAATTTTATAAAAGAGATTAAAGTAAAGAAAGTTAAAAAAGTTAGATGGTGAAATACAAAAGTTTTTTCCAATTAAAATTAAGTAGAAAAAATTTTAGTTGGGCAGATGTAGCTGAATTTAAAAAACTTTATTTTTGAAAAAGCCAAAAATTATTTTATGAATAGTAATGAAAGAATTGACGAAATTAAATACAAAATGCTTTTATCAAATGCAAATATTTAAATATAAATATTAATTTATAAATATTGTTGGTAAAAGAAATATTAAAATTACATATTTACATATGCAAATTATGCATTTTTATTTTTATATTATTAAAATATATAAATATATTATAATATATATATATATATGAATCATTATTGAAGTTGAATTTTTAAATTCGTATAAATAGATAGTGTAAATTTAGAAGCGTTGGAATTTCTATAAAGTTTTTAAAAATCACATATTTTATTACTCGTTAATAATTATAATTATTAAGAACGTTTTTTACATTAAGAAATCTTCTTTCTTTCTATAAGAAAACGTAAAGCATTTATGTTTATATTTGTGTACATTAAATCTTAACACGAAAACTGATTACACGCAAAAGCAGGGATAAAAGTGTACTGCATTTGTAATAAAAGTAAAGTAAAACTAAAATAAGGCAGTATATTATCCGATAAAATTTGTTAATGATTTTTGTTCGATATCTTACTTTGCAGCGATTTCACTTTTATTTAATACAAATTCGTGCCTTCCTGCGCTGTCCAATTAAAAAGATAAAATCGATAGAACACCAATAGGATGAGTCCGGCGCTATCAAAAAGTTAAAAACTAAATATATCGTAACAAGTATTTCATCGTTCCCCAGAGTTCGGACGTGTTTCGTACATTCAGCCTTCGAAAAGCACTTACCGAGTAGTATTACGAGACGCGATAATCCTAGGCCATCAAAAAATTTCAACAGAATTACCATATCAATATCACGGAGCCCCGATAAAGCCACGAAGCCTCGGATGAGCCACGCCGTCACGTATTTTTCTGCAGTTACAAAAGAGCCTAAGGAAAAAAGACGGGAAGACACGCGGCGAGAATAACGTATTGCGGCACGTGGATTTCGATAAACGTTGTGTGTTCGATAAAGTTCGACCATCGGCGGACGGCAGGTAAACTTCTCTCGCGTAGTGTAACAAGGAAAAATTATCAATACAAGAGCTCGATGCGAACGAGCAGCAAAATATTAAACGATAATTCACGCGGTCAGTTACGCATAGATTGCTGGCACCGTGAATAGAATTGGGAAGCTACTGCTTGTACGAATTGTCTCTTCTTCGCAGTCCGACTGACAGGGTCGTGCGATAAACTTGTCTCTCTTTCTCCTTCTCGCGCCTGCGTTAACATCCTGCAAAATCGTTTTGCTCTCAACTTCGAGTGGCTCTACGTGTGTGCGGACATAACTTTTGTCCTTATTACTTGCATAATTCGAGCTCAGCAATATTAGATGACTCTTTTTCAAGATATCGAAAGACTTGTTTTCGTATTCCTGTCATTCGCACTAAGAAGCCTTACTCGAATTACTTAATCGATGTCTGTCAACTAAATTGCGGTACACGGTAAATTTTCTGATTAATCGCCTGACTTTGTACTATACGATAACTTTATGTGTACACTTTTATTGTTTTGTATTATTTTCTATCGGTGAAAACGAACAATACTGTTGAGTTACGTGCTTCAGATTGTTTATACAAAAATTTGGAATAAAATATTGTAATAAATAAATAACATTAATATAATAGCACTTTGTATAAATAAAAGTTAGACGAAACAAATTTTTTCATCGAATTGACTAGTCTTAAAATAAAAAATCCTAGTTAAAATCTGATTATAATTATAATTTAAGTTTATATTTCAGAATAAAGTATGATTAAAGTAATAAAATGATTCCTGAAATTTTCAGAGGAAATTTATGCATATAATAAATAAAAACAACTTGGAGTGGATTAATTTACTTTTGTACGAATAGCTATTTTCGCTCCACTTGAAAATAAAGATCTTCGTACAAAAAGACAAATATAGGACAAATATATAATAACAAATGAAACTAATTAAATTTTTTTATTTTTATCAATCTAAAATAGAAAATATAAAGTTTATTAAAAATATTATTTCTAAGTATAATATAACTCGATAAAACTTAATTAATTCAGCTTTGAGTGTTTTTCTATAAATTAAATTTTATACCTTTGGAAAACTCTTAATTTTGTAATTTTTTTTTGGAAAAATATTTACCAGATTTTTGTATATTTCATTTTTGTTCTATTTCTTTTATCCGAAGCATTTTCCCTTTTTCATTTTTATAGTAAAATAGCTGGTAATATTTGATATTTCAATATTCGATGTACTTGGATCTCAACTTATTCCTTGATAAATTTTAGAGGGAATTGTCTTTAAGAATAATGGAGTTTTAGAAATAATTTTAGAATTAATTTAGAAATAATGGGGTATTAAAAATAAATTTTAATCTATAAAGAAGTAGCCGAGAGAACAGAAAAAGGAGAAATAAAATCGTGGCGTCTAAGTACTTTTATTTTCCCGTCATTTTTTAAAAAATCCATGAAAAAATTAAGGTTCTAAATATTCCCGGATAAACACACTTGAAATTTATGTCTCTCGATTAAATATAAATACAAAAATATCCGCGTTATCCTGCTGCTGAAAGTACGAGGAAAGGCTTTGGCGAGCTAAGATATATAAAAAGTTTCGTGTAATGCACAATTTAGGCCAGAATGAAAGGAAGTACGGTAATCGCGAGTTTCATAAGCGCGGAGAGAAAAATCAGAGGAAAAGATTTGGAATGGAGGTAACGCGAAGCTCTCGGATCAGTGGCTCGCGGACGGAATCATAATGAACAATGTTATCCCGAGTCAACAGGGCTTTCACGAACGGATCCGCCGGGGCGTAAAAATACAGCGGCGATACGCGTGTCAAAGATAATCGATCGCGAGGTCCGGCATGTAAGCGTGTCACGGCGAGATAATGCCCCCCACCCCTGGTCGGATGTCGGCAACACCTGACCGATCCTTCACGTCGGCCGGGAGGGATTGTACGCGCAAACCGGACGATATCGGCGTGTTCCGCGGACTACGTGCAGCTGAAGGTCCCGCCGGGAAACCGACCTGATCTTGTCACGAACCGACTGCCCTCATCTCACCCTCTACCCTTCGGCGACCATTCAAAACCGCTCTTTTATCCGCGGATGATCGAGCGCGGTTCGTGTGCAGCACCCCTTGTAATTTTGCTCGTAATTATCGGATTTCACGAGCACGGCGCCGCCTGTACGTGTTGCCTGATATTTGATGCTGTTATCGGCTACGTTAAGGTACTCGGTGTTCAACCCCTTTGAGAAATTATGTGAGAGTCTTTTTCAGGTCGGGACCAGCGTGAAATTCGCGCGATGGTAAGGGAGAGCGCCGTCTGATCTTGGCGCCTGTAGGGATGGTTCGTGCACTATGGCTTCTGGATTCGTATTGAATCAACATTAGTGGCATTTTTAGTTTTGGAGTCAGAGCATAATATTAGGGATGAACGCTGTATCGGTGAGAGCTCTTTTAAAAGTATTACTTATCCATTTGCGAGCCGATAAATCGTCCTGAAAATTAATGACACGGAGCTCTTAAGTTTTTAAAATATTAATACTTGTTCGTATTACGTAATTTATATGATTTCTTAGAAATTGGGTCTTTTCTTATAGGATGAAAAGTTCCCCGTAAAGTTACTGTAATTAAAATATATTTAGGATAAATGTATTTTTTAAATTATATAACCTACTAATACTAAAACTGAGATTTATGTCGAGACAGTTTCGAAACTTATTAAGTAATCTCATTCTTATTAATATATGGACTCTACGATTACATAAAATTGAACTAATTAACTGTAGTATTATTATAGGCTATTATTATTTTTGAGAATTGAATATAACTAAGAAACATTTTAGTTGAATCATACTATATGAATTGAAAAAATTAAAAATTTAAGAAAGCTTTAAATACTTCCGTACCTCTTATAGTTATATAATGATAGATTATAAAGTATTTTTCATGTAATTCTAATAAAAATAATGCTGAATACTATTTCAACTGAGTTTTAAGACAAAAATTTAAAAAATACTTTGTGCACAGTTCGTGATCATCCACATATAAAAATGTAATATACTACATGTTGTCTTATAAGCTTTGATAAGAAATAGTCGAGCTTATTACTTAGGAGGATTAGGTTTTTTCTTTAAATTCATGAAATTTCATTCTATACATTGTATTGTATATTGCAAGATATTAACCTTAAGTATTGCGATATTTTTATTGCGCCTAAATAATAAAGTACCTGTTATTATTTTATGCATTATATCGTATTATTATTCATTATAATAATATTTGCTGAAATGACTGTTTGCATAATAATGTTTGATAATTCGAAGATTCAGAGCAAAAAAATTCCCTTAAATAAGCTTAGGCTTGCATTACTGAAAAATAACTTTCATAATCGAGTTGAAATCTGTTATCCGTAGGATACTCGCACTCTTTTTGTGAGAAAAAAGTTTTTTTAATTGCAAAGTAAATTCGGAGTTGACGTATGATTTGCTCTGAGAATAATATTTTACGGGTAGTTTGTAGATGTGCAGACAAGAGCGTTAAATTGAGGATTACTGAGTACGTGTATATAATTTAAATGTTACAATTCTAAACACTGTCGTTTCACTCAACGAAGGAAACAGATTTAGAATTTCGATTGTTGCAATCATAAAATTACTCTTTACAAAGCGTAATGGAC
Source organism: Platyscapa corneri (assembly GCA_018907185.1). Classification (NCBI taxonomy): domain Eukaryota; kingdom Metazoa; phylum Arthropoda; class Insecta; order Hymenoptera; family Agaonidae; genus Platyscapa; species Platyscapa corneri. The sequence continues at coordinate 1,525,080 of JACCHW010000019.1, read as the reverse complement.
GATAATGGATTACTCTTGTCTCCATAAACATCCTCACCATAGATATTCCAATACTGTGTTTAATGATCCATAAATAAAAACAATTAGCCTCGTTCAATGAAATTAATGCATCAAAAAATAAATTAAACATTAACCTGGCCGCCGGTGAATACACAACTGTAGAAAGTGTTCGAATTTCCAAGTGAATTTTCGTTATGTTTGCCGAGATTTTACACCCGCGTATGTAATTGCGACACGCATATCGCCATTGAGGCGCGTCGTGCTCGCCTCGCGCGTATAATGAATCGACATTCCTATCCCTCTTTTATTCTTTATTTGTTGTATTTTCGTTGGTTTGCATTAAAGAAGAGACGTTGAGCTCGTTAGTCGGCATGTCGATGCGAAGTATTGCGCAGCCCTCTTGTTTTTTCCTAGGAGCCGAGTTTAATAATCGATTTCGCCGAGTCGGCGACGCTTCACCCTCCGTCCCCCTTTGCGTCCCCACGGGCTGCGTATGCAAATTCGTTTGTCAACAGAGCCGCGCCGTATTTGAATATTGCTCCACGCGATTTGACATCTGATTCGAGGGAGAGCGGCTCGATTTACATAAGACGGGCCAAGAGTATTTGGCTTCGTCGTCTTTGCGTGTGAGACGCCCACGCGTCCCGTCATTTTGAATTGTAAATCAGGTGAAGCGCGCCCGATCAAGTGGATGTGTTTTTCGCCCCCGAGCTCATCCCCGTAGCGTGAAGTCGAAACAGCTAAATATCCGTGGGCTGAGTGTAGGCGTTTCATAAATAGCGCGAAGATAAATTATACGAGACTTTGGAACGATGAATCACTGTCCGCGACTCGCACGGACGTAATAACGTATAATGCTAATTGCGTACGACATATCGCACTTAGTTGTGTTTATACATTTATAGATATGAGAGAATGGATCTGAATAACTATGATATCTGGTGAACAAAGATACTGTCATCTTTATTTTGTTTTATCAAAATTTTTATTCGCTGCCTGTTTATAAACGGATTCTGATTTTGTTCTGATTACGTCTGCAACTGCACATCCCTCAAATATAATAATTTATTTATTTATTTTTCGTTAAAATATGTTTTTTTACTAGTGACCGGTTGTTTTTCCCTTACGATATATCTAGAAATTTTAGAACAAATATAAAAGTAAAAATTTTGAAATGGTATAACTTTTTAGTAATTATAAGGAAAAATTTCAATAGTCTTATTTTTATAAAAAGATATTTGCTCTCTATGATCGCTTGAAGGCTTTTTTAAATTTAAACTTCAATTATTCGATGTTTAAATGTAAAAAATTTTCTTACTAATCCATTAAATTAAAATGTCAACGAAAGTAAGTTGGAACTAGGAAAACAGAATAGTAGTATATCAGACAATATATCAAAGTGTCATAAAGTAGCTTAATTATTTTTGAATTATTGGAAACTTTTATTCTCAAGTTCCAATTAGAGCAATTTAAAAAAAAAATTGTATCTATTTTTTAGAAAAAAATATAATTCCATTTGTAATTATTGTTTAATAATGTCTAATTTTAGTGTTTCTTAATTGTGTATAAATATATGAATCGATACAAAAAATAATTTGTACTTCATTTACACATTATAAATAACAATTTAAAAGTATATGTATATATCGCCTCACACACTTTGTTTCCATGATTAGTTTTTTAAATAAAGGAAGTCAGAAATTTATTATCGAACTCTAATTCGTATACACATTTACGCTGTCGTTAGTAACTAGTTGCGGTTACGGTATTTTCTAGTTTTAGTAGAGATACTACAGTATTAACTTGTACTAGATGTCAATATACAAGTATTTTCGTCTTTCGATGTCCCCATTTACTAATTTTATTAGTGTAGCGTCGATATCTGCTTATATGTGTTTAAAAATCTTTGTTAGTGACTATAATTACACTACATATTTTAAACATAAATTGGTTCATCAATTAAATGTAACACTTAGACTTGTGTTAAATCTTCAATTTCATAAATATTCTACAAATGCCATGAAGTGTATTATACATAAATACGATTATCGGTGACAAGCTTCATCTAGCTTTTATAATTAATAACTTTATTTATTTGAAATTTATTAATACACATTAAAATTGAAATCGTATTACGTCAAAACTTAATAAATACATTAATTTTCTCTAAATATAACTCAGCGGATTTCAGTATTTTATAATATTATTGATCAATGAATTTATTTAGAAGTTTCGAAAGTTTTCAATAAAATTTACTGAATTTTTATCAAGAGACAATTAATAATCTGTTGCTTTTTTATACCTTTAAGTAATATTAAAAGATGTATTAAAAACAATAATATAGTTAATTATTCAAACATATATGCTTAAAAGTTATAATTATTCATGTTTTTTTCACCCAATTCCATTAAAATAACAGCCTCCAATCAAAGTTTTAAATTTGAAATTAAAAAAATTTAATAAAAATCAAATAATTAATAATATAATAGAAAAATTAATTTGTGCACTGAAACTCTCAATTATGGATCACGTATTTTTTGCTTTAATAGCAATATTTTTTAAATGCAATTTTATTTTAAGACAGTCCTTAATTTTTCTACGTGAGGAGAAAATAAGATACATTGAATTATTCAATATACTTTATGTCTTGTTTTATGAGCACTTTCGAACTTGATGAAAATTATTAATCTTTAATGGTAGTGTAAGTAGTGTAGTCTTTTTTAAGTAAAGTGCGTAATTTGAAAATCTTCTCTTCCAATTATTAAAAAAGGATATTCTTTGTATTGACTTTTGGGAAAATTTTTTGTTTAAACAAAATATTGAATCTAGAATAAAAACCATTTAGTCAACTTAATACGTAATAATTGATTTAATCTATATATTAAAGAATTATTTAAATTAAAACAATGTAAAAAATATTATAATCATAAGCTTCAAATAGTTCAATTTATTGAGGAGTGAAGATGTTCATACAGAGTTGTTTTAGATCACAAAAATATCGATATATTAATAATGTGGCTGAGATAGTAAACGTATCGGGCTCAAACCTACATATTAATTTTTCACTGAAGGCTTTTGATAATTCATTTCTGTCAAGCACCTCTGCAGTGGCTTTAAGTGGAAAGATAATCATGTACCCAACGTCGATGATGTGAAAAGATGAAAGTGAATATACTCGAATTGCAGGAAGAAGAAGAAATATAGAAAGCACAAGCTAGGGAGAAAGAGAGAGAGAGAGAGAAAGGGTGCGGAAGATAATAGTGCAGGTTGGGATGGGCGAGAGATGGGATTTAATAAAATGCCACTCGAGTGAAAGTTCAGGGTACATCGGCTACCTCGAGTTGTAGAGCTTTGGTCTGTGTGCAAGCTTTGTACAAAGCGCAAAAGCTCGAACTTGAGCTTTTACCGAGGCTCTTGTCTTAATACCTTTTGTGAAGTAACTTCATAATCTGTGCCGTTTACCCTTACGTCCACCAAGTTATTTTATACAGCTTTTACTGTTTGTTTTCGTGATCATCGTTTTTCATTATACCAAAGCATCTTATATATTACACTATAACCTTAATAATGTTTTTATTAAGATTTTTTTTACATAAAAAGGCTTTGGCGTACAAAATATTTTAAGTGGAGTTGTCGGTTAAAAATGAACAAGCGTTTATCCGAGACATCTTTTAAAAACAGATTATATATAAGCATTGTCGTTTCGAAATTTTATCATTATTTATCCTCATTAATTTAACAACTGCAAATGAACATACGTTTATAATTACATTGGAACAACAATAATCTGGAGTATATAATATTAAATGAATAAAAAGTATAATAAGAGAGTGGAATTTATATAAATTATAAGAAGATTTTTCATTTCATGTTTAATTTGACGGGTACATTGAATTAAAATACAGAATATTTCAAATTATTTGTACTATTGACATTCCTATTATAAAGTGATCATATGCAATATATAATAATTATCAAAGTCAACAATTAAACAACAAATATGAAAACATTTTTATTGAATTTTTATTTTGTGAAGTCGTTCATATATCAACTGACATTTTGAAATAAGCAATATTCAGTTGATGATTATTATACGAACAATTTAAAAGATAAAATAAAAGATGTTGAATAATAGTGATTATATTTCTTATTTTTATATCAATTAATTTTCATTTAATTAAATAATTAAAATTTTATCACAGATATATTTAAATTTGAATGTATTTATTTAAATTTTCATCAATTCTTGTTATTTTTTGTGTCTCAAGGAAAAGAAATTTTTTATTACATTACATGGATTTTTTAAAGACCACAAGTTTATACAGTAGTTATTCTATAATGCGAAAATTTCTCAACGATAAATCCTTAATACCTTACCATAATAGTTGGGTCGAGTTTGTTTCGCTTAATTTAATAATTGTTAATTAATTAGGGGTTCAATCGTTTTAACGTTAAGTGATAATTAAAACATGCGTAAAATAAATTTTTATTAAATCGCATACATTATTTATCAGTCGAAAGTTCCTTTGCTTATTTACAATCATACAGCGCGTGTATCGACAATTTATATTTTCATTTTCTCTGCTGAATAATCAACTTTCGATTAATTAGCGGGTGCGTAGCTTAGACCTGTAATTATTTCGCACAAAATGGCTGCGAGGAAATTATACGATTACTGACCTAACCGGGAGTTTTTAGTATCGTAGAAAGTCATAACAAGAACAGGAAATAAGAGACAGAGAGAAAGAGAGAAAGCGCGCAATGGGCAAGAGAACAGTGATAAAAGAGAAACAGCGAAGGCATGCGATAGAATTAATCGGTAGGCGGTTTCGGTCGATGTGAGCTATACTAAGCAAACCAAATTACGTTGAAAGTTTTCGTAACCGGATAATGAGTTGCTAGCGTTAACTTGGGCGGAGGTTGAGGCCGAGCTTAACGAAACTTGCCCTCTACCAGAGAGGGAAAGTTTGCTCGCTTAGCTTGACGCGTCGATGCTGGCTCCTGGAGTCCCCGGCCCATCAACTTAATACCAAAACAGTTACTTGATTGAGTCGGTGTTGCCCGCGTACGCTATATCAGATAATTATAATTATCCCATGCGGTCGTCTCGAGATTCGCAGGTCCGGGCCAAGTTTCAGCTCCCCGAACGATGGAAAAGCAGCTATGTTTTAGTAATAATTTACAAAACGAATAGGCGACATTTCGTTCTATTGCTTTCAGAAGACAATGTGTACCGTAAGGAGGTAAAGCAGAAATAGGGTGTCAGAGAAAGATAGCGTTACTTCCACGGTGTTAAACGGTATCAATACTTTGGTCTCGCTACGATTTACTATTAAAATACCCATACTTGTTAACAAAAATCGCTGTACTTTTTAGTATCGATTAAAAACTATTTTATCGATAAACATTGTTAACATCACAATTGTGAATAAATAAAAATAAATTTCATTAAAATTAATACGTTGTATTTTTTATTTAAAAGGAGTGAAAAATAATAATATCATTAGCAAATAGCAGAATCAATAAAATAGATGATGAATTAAAAATTATATATTTTTTTGCACTTAAAGGTATATTTATCATTTTTATTCTTTTTAACTCAAAAACAAAGTGCGATTATTATTAATTTATTTCATCGTTGTTTAAAATTAGGAAATAATTTAATATATAGAATTTATAAAATTAGTTCTGTTGTCTAAGTCTATAAATTGAACATTTAAATTTAAATTTTCATTTGTAAAATTTTTAAACTGTCTTAATGATTTAAAATAAAAACATTATTATTATAAATTATGAAATAATCTTTGAAAAATTAGAAATATAATGTGATTAAAAAAAATTGAGTAGAGTTACACACGAACAATTTTAATTTAGCGTTAATTATATTTTGTAATATTTATCATGTTTACTACCAAAATGATTAACTATGATTTTAGTATTTAATTTAATCATTATTTTATTTAACTATTTATCTAGTTATATTAAAAATATCATTATTGAATTAAATTTAAATAATTTTACAAAGATCCAAGAATATTTTTAAAGATATGAATTTTTTTATGAACTGCTCATTGAATTATATGTATTACGAATATTACATGTCCAGGATCATAAAAAATGCAATCAAGAAATATGGTAGTCTTAAAGAATCATAAAAATATAATTAGAAGGATATGGATACTTAGAAATATTACGTTCAAAGTTATTTTATCGCAGGATCAATTCGAAATATTATGAACAAAGAAACTGGATACAATCTTGAAGTACAAACGGAAAAATTTAAATAATTAAAGGAGGAGACATATTTTATCAGGGTAAGTAAAATATCTTTAATTTAACAATAAAAAGCACAATTTCTGGATATTATTTTACCGTTTAAGAAATTTATATTATAATTTGTTAAAATATAGTTCTTATCAAACGTATAAATAGGTTTAAACTATTATTATTTATATATGAATGTTTGATATTTTTATGGAATAATTGGAAGAAGTAAAAATTAATGGAAATGAAGTTGACAAAACATCCAGAAACTTATGAAAATAACACTTTCTGCATATGAATATTCATGAAGACTATTAATTTACATATACACACGTTCACCTTTTAAAACAGATAACATACATCAATGGATACAAATTGTATACGTTATTATGTTTTTGTATATTGTTGCCGACGGAATGCCCCCAGGAAATCTCTCGGGAACAGTCGGTATCGGGCCAGTCCGAGTCGTAAATGAAGACGTCGGGCAAACACATAATAAGGATTTCCGAGGGTTTTCCCTGGGAAATCAAGGCGCCAGCCGAGGACTGAACGATCGTTCAAAATCGTTCAATGTAAGATAATTGCCACGCGATACGTTCACAACAGCAGAAAACCGTCGGACGCATCGCGATCCCACGTTGCAGACTGTGCTGGACGATACAGGGCTCGTTGTGGTGCAGAGTGGCGGACTTGCCAAGCGCGATATATACAGTAAATGGAACAACGGTGCGAGCGCCAAACAGGACGGAATCAGGGGAGTCGCGATCACTCGAAGCACTAACGAGGGAGTAGATATATGCGCTCGTACGCTACTACGCTCGAGTGCATTTCGTGCGGAAACGGTTGCGAATCCTTGGAAAAATGGGCCATTTTCATCGCGACAAGCTCAAGAGAGCGATGGTGTTAGGTTAGGAAAAGCAGGTCCTGCCGCACCTGTTTGGACCCAGACAGACATCTGGGATCAGAATGCTCCGCGGTTGTCTCGCTTGTCTATGATCGTAAGGGGACATCTGGGAACAGACCAGTGCGAGTTGTCGGTGGCAATGGAATACCTCGAAACCATCTAGGATTCGTGTGACCACGTGAGCACGGCCGGGAGTGGACCATCGCCAATAACCAATAAGCTGAAGGACCACGACCGTGCACTGGCACGCGCAAATTAATCCTGACGTCGTCGAGCGCGGATGAAAATAAAAATTGATTAAAAACCGAGAAGAAGAGCAGCGCATAGGCTTACGCAAAGTGATTTTGTAATTGTATCGGTAACATTAAATGATTAATTTATTCAAAATTTTTAATTTCATTTTCGTGATCTTGACTTCGGTATATAGAGTAATGATTGTAAAACTGAACTGTGTTTGGATATATCGTGTTCAACATAGACAGAATTATCAAAACTTATTTGAATTAAAAGAAAACCAACGTAATATTCACTCGTTTTTTCTTACTGTTTGTGTTAAAAGTTTTAATTTGTTAAAAAATAAACGAGAGTCGTTAAAATAAACAAATAATGAAAATAATAACAGATGATCCGACATATTCTTCTTTCTTTCATTCAGAATAGAGATAAGCGCGCTACTCGGCTAAACGGTGCAAGTGTTGAGGATACCACCTCCACCAGTTACGCCACCAGTCTTCACCGATAACAAATAATGCCTCCCTTACTCTCTTCGTCTCTCTCTTATCTCTCTCTTTCATTCTAACTCATCCTCGCTGTCACACTCATTCTATCGCTTTCATAACTATTTCTATAAGGTGCGTCGAATCTTTCTCTCTCTCTCTCTCTCTCTCTCTCTCGCCCCGAAACTCACTAGCCCAATTCCTTTCCAACCCGATCCCAACTCCCCCTAGATTCGCAAGCTGCTTGTGTCCTACGTATCGTGGAGTCTCGCTTATGCGAGGCGAACGGTCAGCCAAAATTGCCATGCCGGAATGCCGCTGGAAATCTGGATCAGCTGAAATAGGTGGAACCAGCGGAATCGCGTGGACTGTCTCGAATGCGTAACGCGTCCTGAAGACCAACCATCTCGGGGTTGCGACGTGGCACGGAGATCGGTGGTGCAGGACAGGCAACGTCTTTAAGCGAAGCAAAGCTGGCCCATGTGCCCCGAAGCGCGATATGGATCCGGACGATGGAGAAGGTGAGCAAAAATCGGGTAGGTAGGGATTTTAGCATCTAATGGCTGTGTCCCCTGAACCAGCACTTAGGGAGTTTTTATGCCGAGGATAGGCGTTTTTTTTTTTGCGAAGCCGAGCTTGCGCAGGGAGGGAGGTGATGCCGCGGTCAGGTGAACTCGAAAATTGTCAAATGTTGTAATGGTAAACCAAGGTGTGTAAATGTAGAGCGACGAACAAAAAACCAGATTTTTCTGATCTAAGACTTGACGCGTAAGGGTCAGTCACTCGTTCCCCGTGCGCTGTCATGCAAAAATTATCTTTAAGTTATAAGTGCGAGTGCTCTGAATAAACCTTGAAATTATTAAAAAATAAAAACAGTGATTATTTTGAACACCATCCTCTAACCTGTTCCTACACGCTCTTGCAATCAACATATATAAAATATGTAAACATTTTTCAAAAGCCATGAATGCTATTCTATAATGTACCGTTATGCATTTAAATACCATAAGAATATACGTAATAATGAGCTACAATTTTTGTATCAAGCTTTTCCAAGTGATATATTATATAGTAAGTATAAGAGAAAAACGAAAATTTAACGTAAAGGGCGCTTTTAATGAAAGTTCAGAACCACTGTCAATGTTTATTATTGTTTAGCATAAAGCGAATACCAAGCTCTGACGCTCCTAACTATTCACGCAAAATGAAGATAAAAATGAGCTGCAGGATGCGTTTGAGGTAAGTCAGTCCACTTTAAACACGTGCATGTATTGAATTCGTTTTGCCTTCCAGCAACATTGAAGCTTTGAAGTGCTTTGGCGTCTCTGTTCTTTGCTGTTAGCTCCCCTTATTCGTTTCGCCCCCCTCATTCTCTAAACTGCACGTGTACGAAAGATATTTCACATTGTTGACGAATATGTTTATAAAGTAATGTCGTATGACAGAGGACAGATTGCTTCGCCCAACTTTTTTCCCCCGCCTTTGTGACTCTGCGTCAAGGAGGTGATAGAGTTAACGGTAATTTTGAAGCGCTAATATAAAGTTCTAACGGTAGCGATTAATTATATCGCGAACTATGCGTGAAGGCGATGAAAATCATAAAATGGAAATCTTTATTCATCCGACGCCCTGTATTTTATTTTTAGCCCGATGTCAAATTCTCCGATATTCTTGGGTAAAAACAATTATTTTGCGACACTTGTGTAAGGATTTATGGGCATAACGATATATCTAACGATAAATAAAATTACGATATCGTCTTAAGTTTCTTGTTTAGTTTTTTTACTTTGAAAATAGTTCGTTTGATACAGTAACAACAAGTGTTAGCAGTTGCAATGAATAAACTTCAATCATTATTATTATTGATAGAGATCTATAATCATAAACACCGTTTCAAAATTGGTGCAACCCCATATTTGCATTCACATAGCAAGACTTGCACGTCTGTATTGAAGCGATTACTGCATCGATGTATTTGCACGGATTTCTTATATTGATCGATGATATCACAGTACAAGTGTGCGAATTTCGTGTATTATTCGTTATGAAATCGAAAAGCTTATGTGTTTTTCGAAAGGTTTCTGTACAAAAAATTCTTTCGTAATAACGAAACTCCTACAAGCACACAATATTATGATTTTAACAGTTTATTTCAACTTATTGAACAGAAATTAATTCCAACTTATACAAAAAATGCTTTTGCGTTAAAATATATGCTTAAACAGTTAAATCGATGAATATAACCAACGGTAGGTAAATTTATGCACTCATAATAATAGCAGCTACCCCCTAGGTCAAGGTTTTTGATGAAACTGCAGTAGTCGATTCTTTAATTAAAAAAATCAACGAGCTTTTATTTTTATATCAAGTATTTTACAAATGGACTATGGTTGTTTTAAAAGAAACAGTTCATTTATTTTGTATGCAAATCTATTCCATTCCGCACAAGTTGCTTTCCTATGTACTCTAAATACTTTACAAAATAAAATAAAACACACGAAGAGTGTTTATTAAATTTTTTTAAATATAAAATACGTAACAAATATAATCCGATTTTATGTAAAATTGAACAATGCTTTTGCATTAATTTATATTTAATCGATATTATTTATCAAATATAACGTTCTTTTAATATTCTAAAATAGAATATTTAAAAATAAATATTTCGATTAAACGATAAAATTAACATTTATTTCTAGTGCGTATTATAACAATTTGAATGTAATTGTGGGTATAAAGTATTTCAAACATATATTGTTTTACGTATTTAAAGTAATACAATTAAAAGTTAATTTTTTATTCGTTTAAAAATTATTTTAGCGATGTATTTCATTATCTAAGTTTTATAAAATATTTTTAGTGTGAAATCTTTAAATATTTTAACTAATTTCTACAATATAACCAGTTTTTTGACAAATTTAATAATTTAAAAATAAATGTCTATGTAATTTTTTTCTATTTTATGAAATTCAGTTGGATGGCGTATTTTCAATCTTCTATGCTTTTTTCAGTCTCTGATCTCAGAAGACAAATGTGTCGTTAGACCATCTGTACATTCGGTTTAAGAGACTAAACTTCTCTCTTTGCAGCGCGTTGTTCGTAAACTTGTTTAGTTGTTCATATTGACTTTTTGGTTTCGTTTTCTTTGTGATTCAATTCAATATTACTGATTTTGAGAGGATATAGCCTCTGACAGAGAAGCACCGAGTGAACAATTAACTGAAAATCTAACCCAAAGAAGGTTAATTCCGAAGACATTGCAATTGAATACAAGTCTAAGTTGACATTATGAGAAATGTTTCTTGAACGCAGCGATGAATTATAGAGTTCTCGAGTCATTCAAGTCACGCTTATACTTAATTTTATTCATCTAACTTATACCATCCTTACACGTCTACGAAATTTTGACCTGTGCATATTATCGAAGTTAATCTACGAAAGCTAAAGTAAATGATTGAATCAATTGTGTCACCTTGATACTCAGTACACACTTAACTCGAAAAAGTAAATTTTCCTAATTTTAATGAGAATTAACGGCAATGGAAGTCCTTCAAGTTAAAATTGAAGTACTTAGTATTAAAATTAAAAGAGACTTCGTTTACTTTCGTAGTAAAATTTTATATTTTAATTAATTCCTTGAACGAAAAAATAATGGAAAACCTTAAGAAAGTAAGTCTAGGTGATTGTTAGTAATTTTAACATGACCTTTCTTGAGTTACCCCTGGTTCAATGGTGTCTCGATTTAACCAATTACTTAATACCTTCAATGAAAGTATCGATACCTTGTCAGCATCAAAGAATATTATTTTGATTTTCTAAATAGAAAAGAACCTTGAATCTGTCACGTCTATGGACTTGTTTAAGAAACCAATAAAATATCCCTCGCAATGTTTAAGACTCTTCACTATACTATGGAAGTTTCTGGAAAATCGGATGCGCATACTTAACTGAGTGGTACTCAGGACTTTGAATTTCTTAGTACTGCAACTTCTTTACAACGTGGCTCTTTCGAAGTTTGATCAAACCACCTGCATGCTAAGATCTTCTAAAATACTCAAGTTTCAAATGGAAGTTTTTGTATTTATATTAAAGCAGGCGTTTAACTGCTACCGTATTTCAAGGTTGAAAATCAGCTTTGGTCATATTTCTACACCGAACCAATCCTTAATCGGTAAGTTTGAATATACATTATACGAATGCCAAAATCTATGAAGTTCTTGTGTACTCGGAGATCTTTTGAGATCCTCATTCCTTTATGGGATTACATTCAGCTGTTACTTAGTTGCTCCTTGAAAACATTGAACTATGTTTTTCATGGTATTATTTTACTGCATCGGTATTACTGACCGTCGTTTAACATTGAGTATTGATTTTAAGCTGTTCTTAATTATGTTTTAGTTGGTAACGTAATCTATGCGACGTAAAACTACGATTCCACAAAAACTCTTCTTTGGTCGTAATTTATTAATAATTTAGAAATATAGTGATTGAAGTCAGTCACCAAGAATATTAATGCTGATTACGTTATTCACGCGTAAACAATAAAATGTTAATGAACGTATACCATTGGTTTGGAAAGTTGAGGAAACAGAAAATAATAAGTATTATAGAAATTAGACTTTCAATCTCATAAAAAGAGAGATAGAAAATAATATAAATAAAATGCATAGTGGTTCACGAGGCCAGTTGAACATAATAAATCAGAAGCAAACGTTTCGATGGTAAATTCAAGATTCGCCATAAAGAATGCATTTTAATATAGAGTATTATTTCTGAAGTGATGGTAATCGAGCCATTAAAGAGTACCCGTATCATATTCACAAGAGTTTCGATAGATATCTTTTAACTTTGCTCGCAAGAACCACTTGCGTTATGCAATTAATATGGGTGTCGGTTAACGCACTGTCGTATAGTCTGGAGTGGAATTGTCGAGTGAGGCAGCCGTCGCATAAGAACAGCCGCACATTATCGAGGCCCCTCAAGCGCTAAAACACGAGTGTAGTTGTCAATTAGAAAATGATGCAAACGTGGATAATTATTTAATTAGCTTCTAACGAACTCTGAAGAGCATAATACTGTTCAAAATTTATAAGTGTTTGCCACAAAGAATTTTCTGGTTGCAAACAAATTTCAAATAATTTTCAAACAATTTTCAGCGTTTAGTTTATATATTTTTTATGCATAATGCATAATGATGTACATATCCGATTGGGAAATTTATGTTCTATCTCCATAACCAAGTGGATATCCGAAATATATCGGACGCTCTAAATATTATTTATGCAGAAATCTCGTAGATAATATCATATAACATATGTCATTTATTGATTTTTCGAGATATACTTCATATTTGCAGTCTATCATAAACTTATAAAACAGATTATTATTTTAATTCGTTAATTTATCATACATTATTATTTTATAGAAAAAATTTAATAAAATGTATTTTCTTTTTTGCTTTGTATAGTTAATTAAAATAACGAATATATTTTTTATAAGTTAATTTTTTGTTCAAATATTTAGGATAATTTTTATATCAATGAAATTTAGAAATAAGGTAAAATTAGGTAGAATTTTATGAGCTTAGCAATATTAATTGAAAAATATTGGTAAAAGCTATTATTTTAATACTAAACATTACATAAAATTAATTTTGATATTAATTGTTATTGGCTGGTATCTACATTTATTCAATTTTTTTAAATATTGATCGTAAAAATACATCATAATTTAATTTTTTATAAGTTGCATCAAATTGTTTTAGTAAACTGTGTGAAGAACAGTAATTGTGATTTCTTAATACTACAGTGTATTCATTTAATATTTTAATTATAGAAATTAGCTAGAAATATAAACGTTATGAACATAATTATAATAGTAATTGATTAAATACTACTACAAAGATATTTATAATACATACAAATATATAATGTAATTTTTATATTTACTCTAATATACATAGTTTATATGCTTATAAAAATAAAATAAATTTATTATTAAATAAATTTATGTAAACTAATATAGGGTAATATAAATCATTTTATTATATTTAAAATAAAATAATGCAACTTACATATAAAGATGAGTTGAGGTAAAAAATATTTTTTAGAAATAAAAGAATTTTGTGAATGCAAATAAAATCAGATCAGATTTGAAAACCTTTTAAGACAGGAACTCATTAACTTTTTAAAAACTTAATTATTTTGTTACAATAAGATTAAAAATAATTTTAAAAGGAATTAAAAGCATTTCTTTGAATAAATTAAACCGTAAAATGTAACATCATTACTTCTGAAATCAAAAGATAGTCGTAATAATTTTAAAAAAAAGTAATTAACTTTGTAAAATCCAAATTAACTTTTAATCGTGTATTTTAACAAATTACTTTCTTCGAATAGAATTTGTTAAATACAATATACAATATAAATATGATATTCACTGAGTTTACATCCTCGATCTTTGAATTAAATAAGAGTAATTTAAATTTTTCATGCATATTATCGTAAAGAATTTAATTCTCTTAAAAAAGTATAATAAAATTATAAAAAACAGTATAAAAAAATCAAAAGACTTTTATCATTTAAAAACATGACTCATTTAAAGGTTTAAAAAATTCACCTATCGATTAGCATATCATAATTTTTACAAAGTTTCTTTTTAAATGCATTGTCATCGTATAAGCTTGGTATACTTCAGTTAAAACTCTTTAATATGCAGTAACGGTGCATATTTAAAGTGACATTTTTATGTAGACATTTGTGATATAGTACTTGCTAACATATTATTTAAATACCCAAAAAGTGTTGAAAATACAAATTATTCTCAAAGCTAGACTTTCCAAATAAGTAATATCTTAACTCATACTGAAAAGGTAATTTTGTTATTTTCGAATTATTTCCTGTTTTAATTAAAATTTGAATATAATTAGAACAAAGTTGACGTGTTAATTTTTTATTAAACGTGATTTATACTTGAAGATATCAATTAGTTGTAATCGAATATAAAAGTATTTTTATTTTAATAAAGTAATTTTTATATATATATTTTAAGATTTTAATAGAATAAATTTCCTTATAAATTAAGTACATTATACTTTAATTCTCTTAAATTAGCATAGTAGAGAATCATTTGCAACACAAAATTTAAGATATAATGTATAAAAGTTTTAAATTACTTATTTAAATTAATTACAATAAATCTTGTGAAAATTTGTTAAAATAAAAAAAAAGAATGTGATAGAAGCTCTTGATCAAGACTACATATAATCTGCATATATGTATTTTGATAGAATATAATGCATATTACAAAATGATTACTTTAATAATTGGAATGTAAGTGATAATCGGTATTGCTTCTTTAGCTATTTTCACCATATATAATCATATGTTTTGATACACGAGTACCATCCACTAAATAATTTCTCTTAATATATATTTACAGCATTATTTTAATACTTCAATACACTAATTTTAATACGTTACACTTTTAATTGGTTATTTTATAACCTTAGTTATAAAATGTAAATAATATGTTGTATCAGATGTATAAAAAAAGTTTTATCCCAAATTTTTATATTTATTAAAAGCTATCATATGTTTATGGTGAATGAAAAAAAAAGTATTATCGTAGTTAAAATGAAGTAATTCAAAGTTTTTTATTATCTATATTAAAGCATATGTTATTCAAAATATCTAATGGTTTTATTAATAATAATATTATTAGGAATATGCATTAAATACCATTATGAAGGATTAATTATTTGACTTAATTTTTACGAATAGTATTACATTAGAATTTTTTATGCAATTAATAAAATTTTTCATTTACAGTATCTGTGAAAAAAATTTATATAATAGAACGAAAAGATTTATATTTTTAAAAACTTTTTAGCATAAAATTTTTGATTCCGTTAACGTTTGTTACATTTATCCTCGTATATTTCACATTATTTTTCAGTTTGAGCGGTTTTTGAAAGCAACATAAAATCGATAAACGTTTTTAAGAATATTATTTTATATTTTTGAAAACATATATATTAAAAAGAAGCACATAATTATGATTTAAATAGTCCAATTAAAATAATACTCAATAATTCATAAGAATTCATTATTAAAATTTCTTCACAATATTAAGCGTTAATAATTAAATCCTGTAAATGTGTTATGAATTTAAGGGAAAATAAGGAAAAGTAATGCTGATACTGAGGAGCTTTTATATTTTTATATTCTTCGCATAAAAATGGCTAAAGTAACGGAAAGTGGTTTAGTGATAATTATCTTGAAATTATACGTATTTTCCGCAGCAAACACGAGGCGCGTAATAAAAGCATCTAAATTCCCCAGCCGCCAGTTTTGAGCGAAAAATGTATATCCTCTAAAATTTATCCACAGCGAAGAAGAAGAGTCAGGTATTTTAATAATCGGTCGGCAGATCGACGTACTCGTATATACACAGACAGAGGCTCCGGAAAATTGATTTAAAAATTCAAGGCCACTCGCGGTGTAAATTAGTATTTGATACGATACGAGAGGTGGCCAATGACCATGCGAATGCATCGGCGCAGAGGGAATAAAATATGAGCCCTAAAAACACGTTGTAAGGGGATCAGCCTTTATGTATGTAGTCAGCAACAACGGTTGGCGGCAGCTATTGGCGATAATTAAAGGCAACCTGCGAGGCCACGAAACAAGCTTAACTGCGTGGACTGCGAGAACTGCTCTCGTCGAAACTGGCATTGACTGTCGATCCAGCTGTTGTTAAAGAGAATTTTTATATTTTTAGGGCTTGTCGCAGTACTGCGCGAGGTGATAACGCGCACTACGTTGGCCAATATTATCGCGAGCTATGGTTACTCTGATTTCCAACATCATTATTCGAAGATTTTACGAGTGAGCGACACATCGGTCGCGCTTTTCTTATTTATTGATGCAAAAATATCATTGCATTTATTTTAGTTTTTATTTATTTTTATAAACCTTTTTACATGTTCGTGTCATTTGGTCTAAATAATTTAGCGGTATTTAAATGATGAAACTTCAAAAAGCACTAGAAAAAAAACTCGCACGAGGTTCCGAATGATAATATAAAGGAGTGAAAGAGTAAATGAATTCTAAAAATCGCCATTTGAATTACTGAATCCTCTAGCTTCGGGGTAAATTAAAAAAGGGAAAAAAGAAGCTGAGCGAATATGATGTAGAGAAATATAAAATATAAGGAGAAAAAAATAGTAAAATGCTGTTGTAGGCCTTTAATGAGATCATTCAGAAACTTTATGCCTGAGGCTGTTGCTCATTACTATTGATGTGTATTACGTTAATATTTATAATTAAAGGTCTCTGCCACAGTACGATGTTGCTAAGCTGTCTTATTCATTTTCTTCTTAATCGATAATAAATTATGTAAGAAATTTGCGGATCGATGTTGTACAAAAATATTTTAAAAAATAAGATTATTCTGATATTGTTACATTAAATAATTTATTAACAATTTATCTTTTGTTTACTTTTTTACACGTATTAGTTTTATAAATTTATTCCCGATTTTCAATTGTATGATTTATTAATAAGTACCGGTTTTATTATACAATCGAACAAAAAAATTCCTATGTAATGATCTAACATCGCAAAGACGTATAATTTTTATCGCATATTGTTAATGGCTCAGACCAAAATCAATAAATTTATTTTTCAAAATTACCTGCCAATTTTTCGTTTCTTTTTTAAATTAAATTTAACTAAAATTAATTTTATTATTATTCAAGCTGATTTTGAAATTTTCTATAGTTAATATGCTAATAAGTAACATGCTGCATGACATTTTACCTTTAATCTAACTGGTAAAATTTTTAGACTATATTAAAAGTTAATTACTTCTACTCAGGAAGAAAACTTGATTAACTATAAGTTGACATTGTTGCATGCTAAAGTTACTTTACACGAACATCAATATATAATTAATTTTCTTCTTTATCTTAAAATTTAATTAGTTCTTACCAAAGTTATTAGTTTATTTTATTACTTTATAATTGTTATTAAAATTAGAAAAACTCTTGGAATCATTTACTTTTGTCTAAATTATAATGTAAATTGTTTATTTAAATGTTTTAATTTCTAAAAAGCACATATTAATCTAAAAAACACACTTATCAATAAACATAAAAATCTATTATCATACGAGACGTTTTTAAAATTTGTAAATATAGTCTAAGACATTTAAAATAATATTAGTTCTCAAGAAAAACGAATATGCAATAGAAGTCAATTATTTTATTTTAATATTATATTTTTAGCTATTTTACTAAAACAATAATGATATTTTTGAAAAATGAATTTAAATGATCCACTTCATATTCAACTAGCTATTCAAATTTCTTGACCTTACAATTAAAATATTTAAGCTGATTAATTTTAGTTTTGATAAGTTTCTAGAATATACATATTTTAGATAAATTAAATTAATTGCGTTATACTATTAGATATTCGGTTACGAAGTATATGAAATTTCAAAATTATGTAAGTTATGAATTCGAAAGTGCTTAATTTTCAAAATTGCATTGCTCATTATTTATATTAGTTTACAGTGCATATTACATTAAATATGTTTATATTAAAAAAAATATTTTTTTTTTATAAAAGTGAATCGGTCATATTTTAGTTTGATTATATTAATTCAATAATAGTATAACTTTTATACATAGATATTAATTAAATTTTTACTATGAAAATACATAATTTTCCTTGGTTGTGAACTTGAAGAGATAGTTGTAACTAAAATTTGGTGAATGTATATACTTTTTTATGGATAGAAATTTATCACAGATTTTAAACAATATAGTAGAATTAATGGAAATTATTTTAATTAAAGATGTGATTGTAAATTTATAACTATAAACCAATTAAAAGTATTTATATATAGTATGTGGAATTAAATTTCAAGAAAAAGAGTTTATGGAACTAAATTTAATTTTTTGTTCCTTGCACAATTTTACATAATTAATTTTATAATATAATTAAGAATTATATTTGAATCTATTAGAAAGGAAAATATTTTCTACTGGGAGAAGTTCATGATATTAAAATAATAATTTATGATAATAATTCAATTATAAAAATTAATGCTTATATATCAAAATATATTTTTGGATGTTTTTTTAGCATTGTTTAATAAACTAAAAATTAATTCGCGATACAAAGTTAATTGTATTTCTAATTCATAATTTATTAAAAATATATATTTCTAATTCATTACAGTAAAACAATTTACACGTTGTGATTGTCAAAATAGATGAAATTTTGAAAAGATTTTATCTTTGATATAACTAATTTTATTTATATAAAAAAGTTATATTTAAGAATTATAGTTAATTAGAGTTATAGAATTAAAAAAAGAATTTTATAGTAACCAAGTAAATTATTATAACCACCAAATTATTTAAATATATGAAGAATTTGAGACAAAATTCTATACATATAATACTATGAATATAAATGTTCTTAAAATATCAGTAGTTATTATTTAGAGTATTAAGTATATTAAAAATATTAAATATATATTAGATATATTAAAAATCCATCAAGAATTTATAAAATTCCTGCAGTTATTAATATACATAACAAAAAGCAAAATTTGCATTCTACTTCAATATCTACTAAATGCAGAAAATTTATCAATACATTGAAAGATAGAATTTTGCTTAATACGTTGAATGATTTCAAGACTCATTTAAAATTACGTAAACTTTATTCTGCGTGAATATTTATCAGTTTAGTAAGTTTGATTAAAATATGTCTGTTTTTAATTAGAAATCAAAAAGCTTCCAAAATCAGACTTTTAGTTTCAATAATTATTTCTGCGAGAGAGAATATCTTTTGAATTACAATATAATTAAAGATAATTTTATATTTTGACGAGTTCCAAGATTTATAAAAGTTAAATCTCGTAAAATTGTAAAGCATTAAAATTTATTCAATTTATTGTGTCACACTGTATAGGTTTCAAATAAAAAAATATATATCCAATATATTTTTTATTCAATTTTACTTAGTTTTATATTATAGTTATGCCGCATCCTATCCAATATACCTATTACTGTCATGGATTCGATTATCGCACTGACTTCAGGGACAGTCGTATGCGAAGATCAGGGAAGGAAAATAGTCGATAATAGATTAAAATAAAAAAAAAAATTATTTATGACAAGTGTATAAAAAAGAGATAGATATATATATATATATATATATATATAGGGGAAGTAAGAGAGAGAGAGAGAGAGAGAGAGAAAGCCTCAGTTAGTCCGTGTGTGTATGTGTGTGTGTTATATTACTACTGGAAACTTCTTATCTGTTCACGACACGCGACTGGATTTCTAAGTCTAACTCTATTCTTGACTTCACGAATGTCAAACAATATCCTACTATAATTAATTCTTGACATTTTCCGTTGATAATTTTCCGACGATTGACCATTAGCAATACTTTTGATTGGTTATTGAATTTACTTAATAAATTGTTTTCCTATTTTTTGATGTGCACTCGTTGATTAGCAAAGTGCTTACCTTGCTTTTTCCTTATTTTTTACAAAAATTAGCCATACGAAATCTATTCTGTGAATTCTTGCTTTGAATATCTATTGTACTGGTTTTTGTTTTTATTTTATTCATGTACGGTAATTGTGTTTCATCAATCGTTCTTATATCATAATTTGAATTTGTCTGATTTCACAAATTTCACGTATGTCTTATATTATTTATCGATCGCAGACAGTTGCTTAAACTATTATCTCTTGATGTTCCTCTTTTAGCCACTAACGTATTTCTTTGCTCGAACTTTTGAATATCCGCAAAGCGAACGTGACAGAGGATAACAAATGATCAACTTGAGTAAGAAAAAATAATTTGTTTATTAATCATTGAAAAGAAGAAACAAATTTCTTTAAAACATCATTTAGATGCGGCTAATTTCTTTTTGTTTCAAATAAAGAAAATAAAAATTAATACACAAGCAAATGAATGTGATTATATAACGAAAAATATCTTGGATATATTATGAAAATATTGATTCATTTTGAGAGTATTTATTTATAATTTAATTGTGTCCTATAATAGTAATGTAATCACATAAATTTATACGAAGCAGCGACAAAATAGTGCAGCGTTACGCGCATGGAAACGTGGCGATCTGCGATTTGCATCTTCATCCCTTAACTGTTTCGACTCGTTTCCAATGCCCTTCCGCTAACCATCAATGGATTCTTTCAAATCCCCAAACTTTCAACCAACTTGCAGCAGCTTGACAAATAGCCTGTCGAGGTCACAGATCGACTTTCGTCTTCCCGTTCACACTGACCTTCGAGACCAGAACGTCTCCTGATCGAGTTGAATGCACGTATTTCCCCAGGCAGAACTGGCTTTCGAGGTTGGATTCACTTCTCGATTTTGTCTTGTTTACAATGGCTCCCTCAGTTGGAGCTTTTGTTTTCTCATTATTTCCTTGACTCGGAATCGATCCTTTTCCATTTCTCTTTAAACCACAATTTTCCTTGCATACATCGAGTATATATCGGGTGCGTCGCACTTTAGACAACCTTACCCGCTCTTTAGTAGAAATAGTAAATAAGAAAATAACTTGAATAAATTGACGCATCGATGTTGGAGGCAAAAAGTTTTTTCATCAAGAAGTTTATGGAATCAACCCTTTATCGTTAATTTATTTAATATTTTTAATATTTACCTCGAACGCGGATGGCTCGAGTGTTTGCAAGACAATGGAAAAAATATCGGATAGTATCAAGCGCACTTCCTCTCCCGTGGCTATCATCCTCGTGAATTATTTGCCGTGCAAAATTAGGAAAATGACAGATGCCCATTGAAAAGAGGAAAGTTTCACGCAGGTATCCCGCACTGCGAAACTGATTATTTATCAAATTACATAATCAATGATGCGAGGAACAGAGAGAAGAGAACGTCCTGTGTTCCCCGGAGCAATTAATTAACGCGCAAAGTTCGAAAGCTCAGCCGCGCAGGTGCCGCGAGTGTACGGCTGGTCTTCGCCTTTGGTGACGGCGGTAGTGTCGTGCATCCTGAGAAATTTATATAGCGCTTGACTCCGGTCCGTCCCCTCGGTGTCAAGCATGGCGACGCTTGCAAGCGCCGGCGATACACATCCCCCATACGTGGCCTCGACAAATTGCTCTCCACCTCCTGGCTTTGTTTCAGTACAAGTCGCTTAAAATGCAACCGCTCGCGTGGAATAAGTTGCTTCTCCTGTCTACGCGAAGCTCTCGTCATGTTTCCGCGTTCCTAATCGACTGCTATCTCGTGCGCGACGATGTTTGAAGGATTAATTTATTCGTTTTTTATATTAGTGCACGTGCGTTAATTTGACAGAGGAAAACTAATGAAACGTCTGGTGATTTTAAGAAATGTCCAGTTTAGACATTTGACGAATTTGATAAAAAATGCTTATAAATATAGCATGTCCGTGAAACGAAATTGAAAATGTTGAGGAATTATAAGCTTAAAAATATCGAAACGTGAATTCAGTATTTAGTCAACACAACGTGAATATCTTTAATTATTGGGAAACTTACACCGACTATTAATATCAACTTACAGACTGTAGGCTCTTTTGAACGACTAGTTACTATGCCTTTGCAATTTACATAATTTTAACGAGCTTTGACTTTGAATCTGTTTCATATAGAAAATTGTTATGTATAGGATGTGTTTTATATGGTCTGATTGAATGACTAACTGGATTGTATATAATACATCAATTTATACACCTTAGCTTATTAAATTCAAAACTCGTTAAAACTTTAAGTTTTTTAATATTTAATCGCAAGTAATTTAAGCATAGATCAACTTTAAAATGAGTTAACTTATGAATCGATCCAGACAATTTATATTTCTTTTAGCAATTACAATACTAATTTGCTTTTTTGATTTTGAAGATGAAAACGTACTCCAATTCTTTTTAATAATTATTAATAATTATTGTTGGTTTTTGAATGTAAACTTAAGCTTTATCGAACATATTTTAATAAACTAATATTTAAACTATAGCTTAATTTTGAGATCTGAATATTAATTAAAATGCTTAATATTAAGCTGTATTGGCGTTAGGATGAGAAAAGGGATTAAAGAGCATGTAAAATTAGTATTTTCAGAATTAGCATCGTACGGAAAAAGCATAATTAATTTTGTATTATAAATTATTGTCTCTATGAGAAAAGTTGAAAAATAATAGATTCTTATTAAAAAAATTTGTTTAAATCTGATACAAGGCAAAAACTTTTAGATTAATTATATATTTATAATTTAATAATTTAATAAGTTAATAACTTGGTTAATTAATAATGTTAATCTTTTCTGGTATATACGGTAGTTTTTTATGTAACGCGACTGTATTCTTCACATTAACAATATTTATGTTCGTAATTATAAAACAAATAAACTTAATACAAACATCAAATATACGAATTTTATTTTTAAATATATGAAATAAGTTTGTAATACTCGATGCATTAATAATATAATTTCTGATAAATTTAATCACAGCAGTGTCGTACTTAAAATTTACATAATTAAATAATACTAAAGAGCTGTATAAACTTACTTGCTAATTTTTTTACGAATTGGGTTGAAAAACGAAATTCACTTAATCCGAGTACAAAAGCTTTTTTTCTGAACGCGTATCCACCCACACACGCGAGCGCAGGTGCACTACACACACATGCACATGTGTGAGAGCTAAGAGGCTGTCGATGGTTAGTACGTGAGCCCAACTGTATAAAAATTCTAGCCGAAATGGGTTTCGATTACTACATCATTCACACTTCTTTCTTTCGACACTTGATCTATTACTGGCAATTGCCAAACAATTATTCTTCTATAAAGTAAGAATTACTAGTGCTTGATCAAACAAATAGCAAAAATTTTGCACGACAGTTTTCGATACTTGAACTGTATTTTAAAAGATAGCATAAACTAATACTGTGTGGCAAAGTGGAACATCTGAAATTTGATTATAATATAGAATATAGAACGTACATATTTTTAAATTTACAAGTTTTTCTCAATGCGAGGAAAAGAAGAAAAATGTGTAATAGATACGTAATTTATTTTCAATTACCTTCCTGTACTATATTAGATAATGTTTGTTACAAAAATATCATTACGTTACTATTAATTATTGAATTTCTTATAATGTTGGCTCTTATACAGTACAGAGTGGATACTTTAATAAGTGAAAAAGTCCAATACATTTATCGTTTTAAAAAGTATTAACATTCTGACACAAGATAGATGACATTTAAGATACATTACACCTTTATTCTTAGCTAGATGAAAAATGTGTATAAGCATTTATACACCCTCATATTCATAGTAACTTATCGCAGTCTCCCTCCATCATGCTTTGTCACGAGATATCAAAGCTTAAGCGTCGGCGAAATACACATTTCGAGTCTTGAGAAAAAAACCATTAGGCCATATTCGACCGAGGAACGGCGAGAAGTTACAGGAGTGACTTCCGAATATCTTGGAGAAATTTACACGAGCGAGAGAACGAGCAGCAACGAACGCAACGACGCAATTAGCCACTGCTTGAGTTTTATCAAGTCACCGGGTACTCTCATGAAGTAAGAATGGGCTGTTACACTGCGACAAATGAGAGAACATTGGGTGAATAAAAGAGAGGGAGAGAAAAATGAAAAGCCTGTAGACTCGTGAAAGGCGAGGAGCACGAAAAACGAAAAAACGACTTTTTCACGCTAGGATAAAGTGCGGCTGCACGGCATGGGTCGAGTCATCAAGGTATGTAAGGCGACGCATGAATTTTGATGCCGACACGAAGTCACCGAATGAAGACGCTGGTGTAAAAGTCACTCGACTCATCACGACATAATTTAGCGAGACTTTTTTCGGCCGCATTTCCTTTGGACGTCGTTACGCCTTCTCGCACTAGGATTTCTTCTTGGTAAGAATTGCGCGTGTAGCGACTCGCCGTTTTTGAAAATTCTACTCGTCTGCAGAGATGAGGAAAGTTTGTGGTAGTGGCTTGGCCTCCCTTCCGCTGTGTAGAAATACGCGCTCGAACACATGGAAACGCTTTGCGGTCGCAGTTAGCGAGAACACGCGGATAAAACCGCGGCTGCTATTTTGAAAAGGCCTTAACAAAAAAAGTTATAATTAGAAATAAGCGAACTTTAAGTGAGAGCCATTAGCGCGTAATTAATTTAGTACTTTGGCGAAAAAAGTGGAATCGAAACGTAGAATACAAACTAATAATAAATACTAATTGTTTGATCAATACCACTTCAACGTATACTCGGAATTAAAATTTCATTAATTGTGAATAGTTGGACGCGCACTTGTACATCTGTTAATTCGGTTATTCGAGGTCAAAAAGGGTCCGACAATAGCTTAATCATTAGCATTCTGATCGAACAACAAGTAAAAACGTTTAACGGAAGCGATTTATAATCCTGCGATAATTACAATCTGCAATGAAAAAGTAAAAAGTATGCCACATCTATAGATTAAAAATGATGAAAATCGATGTTCAAATTTAAGATGCTAAATTGGATAATCTTTAAAAAATTTAATTATAGTCGATAGGTACAAATAGAATATCGATTGTCTTTGAAGTCAGAAAATCTCGTTAGAGTTTAGCAAGGTTCAAAAGTTCACTTTAAGTTTGCAAAAAATGTGAAAATATTTTATTTAAAGTACTCGCCAAATGAACTTAAATGGTTGTAAGAAAATTCTGGTGATTCAAAAAAATAAATTATTTGACTCTAAGTACATCTCATGAATTGCCTAATGACTTCTAAATTGCATTTGAAAGCGACTTTCTTAATTCAAAGAACTAAGTAAGTGAAATAAATTAAGGTTTTTGAGTTGCGGAAATTCAGCAGGTCGCATAAAATTCACTTTTTGAAAAAACTTGGTTATCGGCTGCGTGTACCTGATTTATGGACTTTCTTATAAAACCAGCTTTTGGCTCTTTTCTGATTTCGAAATTCACGATTCGAGAACGGCGATGAATTACACTTTCAATGTACAGTTAAATATGCGCTGGAGAAGAGGTTTGCGAAAATACGAACAAGTTTCGGTAAAATGTGACTGCATGAGTAGAGCCAGAAGTGAGCAGTCGGGCGATAAATTGATAATAACGCGGAGTTGGTAACGAGCGGAGCATCCAAGGGAGAGTCGAACATCGCAGATCGTATCGCTTTTCCAAATGCGGATGGAAAGGATCGAGGAGGATGTCCACGGCAGTTTCTCATAACCCTCGCAGGGCCAGGGAGGTAGATGAAGCTACTGTGGTGTCATTTAGGAGGAAGATTAAGAGGGATGATAACTGGGAAAGCGCTTTGCGCCAAGTTTCTACGGACGTTGTTTGTTAATGCGATAGAACTCGGGGGTTTATACCGGCGATACAAGGGCTCGCGCGTCTCTGTAACTTAAGTTTGAGTGTACACGTGTTTTGTTGGCTGTCCCGGTGTCCGCGTGCTATGCCAGCTTGAGGACTTTCGCTTTTCGTGTTGTTGAATCTACAACACTTCATTAGTCGTAATCTCCCTCTCTGCCTTCTACGTCCTCTGCCCTACGTGGAAAAAGAAGGGAAAAGCTCGGAAACGTCCATCGCGTAGCCAAGCCTAGCTTTTTGTCATTGAATCGGTGCGTGAAGGGAGCCATGGTAATCATTTAAGCTCGTTTTTCTTTCCTTCTCTTTCTCTGATACTTATACATTTTCTTGTCCGTTTTAGAAGGGAAGCTCACTATTTTGCAAATTTGTGTGAAAGAAAATAGTATGAGATAGTTTGATCCAATCGTTTTTCCATTTCGTTTACATTGACTTGCCGCACAGTTTTTGCTTGGAAATATAATGAAAGACTTTATTCTGTGCTGATTAATGTATGATATAAAAAGATGGACTATTTAAGTTTTTAGCGCTACAACATTTTTATTCGATATGTACTAACTTTTTTATCAACGATTTTTATACGGATTTATAATTATTAATTAAGTTTTTTCATGTCTAGAATTTTTGTATATTATATTAATAAACATTTAATAATTTTATAAAATTATTTTATAACGTATGCTTGGATGCTTGAAATCCCTACTCGTATAAGCCATAAGCTTAGTGGCAAAGATATCAATTGAGTGTGTATCTAATTAAAATTGGAAAAATTTAAAGTCTTTATTGTAAGAAGAGTATGGATTAAGGCGATGAGAATGGGAGTATATAGTGAAAGGTAGATTGAGTGGATTAGTGGGGGGGGGGGGAATGGCTTAGAGCTGGTATTAGGTACGTACATCGAGATACGATTAGTTTCATATGTTTATTTTAAAGTAAAATAATTGTTTAGTTACTATGGATAATGGATAACAAATGTGTGACATAATTGAGTTTTTAAATACATACTTTTATAAAAGAAGTAAATTTAAAAAGGATAATTTTTGTATTAAAATAAATAAATTTGGAGTAAACTGAAAAAAGTCTACTCCACTAATTTATTTTTATTGCAAATATATATCGAGCAAATCATTATAATTTGGTTGCTCCGGTCTTTCACGTAGGAATAATTAGAGAAATGGCATCCGAATATACAATAGAAATTTCTAATAGTAATTACATAGCTTGACATTATGATTTATATAGTTTACATTGCGTGGAGTAAATTAATGAACGCGTAATTTAAATTTCTGTGCACTAATTTGCACAAAGAATATTCGCTCTATTTGATGTACGTGCACATTTTCATAAACTGTATATTTGATATTCAATAAAATTTAGTAAAATTATTATAACTCAATAATTGGAAATACTCATCATCTCACATTTACTGGCTTATATTTTGTTCGCAATTGTTGTATTATTTAATGGTTGTATTATCCCGTCAATTTTGAAAGTTAATCTAATGTTTAAAATTTTAAATAAACATATATCTAGTGTGCATTAGTTTTCGTACTTGATACTCATGGTAACCCACTTTTCCACCATAATCCACTCAATTTATATTTTACTATACTTCCATGTTCATTGCTTTAATCCGTACTCTTCTCAAAAAGCCTTTTAAATTTTCTTAGTTCAAATTATACAAGTAAACTAAGTTAGTCTCCTAGTATTGAGAATATACCTTTCCAGTATAAAGTTATTTTTAACAGATAATGAAATTTCTTTAATTTTACTACTGGTATAGTTTTTATAACTTATATTATTAATTATAAATATATATATCAATGAATTTCACTTTGTTGAATTCCACGTGGGCTTTTATTGAAGTTAATTTTATTGAGTTATACATATTTAATTTATATAAATAAATATTTCACTAAACAATTATTCGTGACAAATTGATATTCCCAACATTTTCAAACGGTGTAATTATGAAAACTAAAAAATATATTTCCCCCTTTTATTTTTAACAATTACGATACTTTAACATAGTATACGAAATTGAATAATTAATAGAGAAGTACTTTATTTAAATACATGTACATGAACTTGAAAATTATCGAATTCAACCGCTTATTGTAACAAAATTATTAATTGCAAATAGTTTTTCTATTTTGCATAAATATTAAGAAAATCTTTTATAATAAGTATGATTAGTTTGAAATATTATGTCATGAATTGATGCTTTCGGAATTTATGAACATAAAGAAAAGAAGATTAAATACATGTTGTTTTTCATTTCAATTCATTTTTTTAAAGTTGTTATCGAAGAATGCGTGGTTTTTATTAAATAATTAATTGAATAATTAACGATACAATAATTCTCTACTCACGGAAAAATTAGTTAAAAATTAAAAGGTCATAATAACATTACGGCTAATACTAGAAATGCACGAAAAGGGAAGTGCTTTTCAAATTACTCGTCAAATTCATAATACATACTGTGTAAATATTATGTTGGAAACGTTAAGTATTCTCAAGAAATTCATTCGATTGTAGAAGTGAGAGCAAGAATATTTGTGAAGTCTCGTTTGAGCGCATAATCAGACTGCGATATTGAGAGTCGCGCCTGTCCAAATTGCTCAGAGATTCGGAGGAGGAAGCTTTGCTTGGCTCAGTTCATTGTAGAATCCACATTTCATGCTTGAATTGTTGAAACTCACAGCATTCGCCGTCTCGGTAACCTCTCGGTCTTACTCGATCTCTCCCTCTCCCTCTCTTGTTGGGCTACATATGTGTACACTCAATTACCGTATCACGGAAACTTGCTTGGCAAACAGCGAGGAGAGGAGGGAGGAGGGAGACACAGTGTTATATATAGCCTTCTCGTGACAAACAACAAAACCCTGGCTAAACTTTTCTCCGCCTCTCGCTTGTCGTCGGCTGATTTTCTATCGTGCTATCTTTCTCCTTGTAACTCAATGTTTGCTTTTCTTTCTATTATTTTTCTCCTTCCTTTTTCTTCTCTCTCTCTCTCTCTCTCTCTCTGCCCGTTTGTCTCCCTCTCTCCATTCATCTGTTTCTGCTCTTTTCTGACCAAAAGTTTATAACTTATATTGCGTAATTTATTCTGTAACTTCCGAAATTCGTACATTGTTAAACTATGTAGCTACGTGATAAAAGGTCATAATTTGAGTTATCGTGTTGAAGACTAAGAACATAATTCGAGGGCTATGTTTTTGCTTATCCACTATGAGAATAATAAACTTTTGTTATAAATAGACGGTCACATTATTCCATAATATAATTTTTTGTCACAGTTCAATTCTCAAATAAAGTTTAAAAATTATACCGAGAAAAAAATATGTATAAGGTGGCAGGCATTAGTTGTTGTGTCAAAACAAATATTCATCCTATAATATAAATATACATTTACAACAATAAATTTAGATAATACTAAAAAAATGATTGATTTTAAATATCATTTAATTTTTTGAGATTTAAATGTTTATGGTAAATTGTGCAAATTTTTTTAATTTTTTAATTTCTCTTTAAACATTGAATTCTAAATTAATTTTCGGCTTTTTCTTTAATAAATTTTATCTTTATCAACATTCCCGTTTGTAAATAATTTTTTATAGTTAAAAATAGTTTTCTCTTTTTTGTATCTTACACATAGAATATTTAAAAATACAATTGAATATTTAAAAATTGATTTTTTAATTATTGCTTTAAATATATTAAATAACTAGTCGGTAATTTCTTAACTTCTGTACTCGAGTACAAAATCTGAAAAGTGTATTAAAAAGTTCAATCATTTAAAACAGAAACATAAGATTAGATAATCATATTAAGGTTATCTCAGATTTTTTCCACTTTTAATGAATTTTAATATTAGGAAAGGAATAATTTGTACAATATTTATAATATTGAAAGTTCTAAAATAATATTCAATAATAACATTTCAATAATTTCAACATTTCAATTTCAATAATAAAATTTTTTAAATATTAAACTTTTTCTATAATAGAAAATTCTAACAGTATTAACCTGTAATATATAGCAACCGCACAAATGAAATTCTATGACTACTAAGAAAATCCTGGTTTCAAAGAGATTTATTAAATATTTAAATTTACAATTGCACATAAAAGCCAAGCAATCTGCAGTAATAATATTACTTAATCTTGCATTAACTGAAGTCTTTAAATTCTGATAAATTTTTA
This sequence comes from Platyscapa corneri, assembly GCA_018907185.1. Lineage (NCBI taxonomy): Eukaryota > Metazoa > Arthropoda > Insecta > Hymenoptera > Agaonidae > Platyscapa > Platyscapa corneri. The sequence continues at coordinate 1,494,563 of JACCHW010000019.1, read as the reverse complement.
ATATTATTTAATTTACATAAGAATGTTTATAGGTTTATCAACATGAAAACGTCACTCTTCTTTATTTTGTGAATAAGAATATTTGGTCTTACGTTACTTCTTGTAAGGTCAATTTAATATTAGCTTTCTTTTTCTTTATCTACCTAAAAGTTTCTTACTTTGCATTTCTTTACTAAGATCCTTTTATGCCACTCTTTTATTATAATAAAATATTTTATGTTACTTTTTATTTTTCATTCTAGTTACAAGACCAATTTATTATTTCCTCCTTCTTAGATTGAAATGAGAATTGATTCTCTTCATATCCTGGTTATGATTTTCTTATTTTAAAAATTACCAATTAGCTTGTTCATCTTGAAAACTAATGATATTATTTTATCAATTTTTAACTTGTCAATTTTGAAGAATTGATTAATTCTTAAATCATTACTTCAATACTTGGGTCTTCTATTGAAATGCTGTATAAATTAAATTAGGTTGCACTTTAATTTCATAATCGTAAAACTTGATTAACTTGGTAACATAGTTAGTATATTTACTAAATAGTGAATTGTTGTTTGCCTTTTAATTATTGTTTTTATTTGATACAGTATCTAGAATGTAATTGTCTCTCTATATACTTAAGAAGTAATTTTTAATTGATTCTTATTTAAATAATTACTAACGTATTTAAGAATTATACACAAATCTGGTTTTTTTATATAACAAAATAAAAATTAACTTTGTATTTGAGTACGGTATTATTATGTAAGTAAATGAATAAATATATTTAATGTCAAATTTTTATAATTTTATATTAATCACATTGTTTTGGAAACAAGTTTACTTTAGCCTTTATAGTTTGAAATTAGCGTTTTTATTCAAGGTGTTATTTAGAATGGATATGTTTCAGATATATTTGAGGCGATTTATAAAATGTAACTGATTTTAAAGAAAAGTATTTAAAGATTTTAAAATTATTATTAACATACAATATATTAAATTATTTAATGGCAAAAAATTTACATAAATCTATGAGAATTAATTTTTATTTATAATAGTAAATAGGTTTTTATTTGGTTTTTACCGTTAAATAATTTTTTTTTAAACAAACTATTATATATTTACATAAAATATAGAATAACTGAAATATATAAATATATATATATATATAACTGCAATATAATTTATTTAATACATCAAGCTGTATACTTAGTTAAAAATACATTCTTCGCACTTTGCATATATAATCCATTGTTAAAAGTTTAAACAAGCAATTTATTACGTCACTCCGCATTTTAGCTTTGGCCTCACACTTCTTAATTTCAGCTTATTTCATTTTTTGTATAAAAGAAGTAACTTGATTAGGCTTGAAAAAAACGGCAACAACGTGTCATAAGTTCGCAGGCTTAAACTTCTCATGTCTCACATTTTTCAAGATCTAAGACGAGCAAGTGAAACAAAATGAGAGTGAAAGAAACCCACTCGCGCACACGTTTAGTCACAGACGGCCCTGTCGGGCAGGACCAACACGTTGCTCGAAAAATATCAACCCCTATAGCACAGTGTTGGGAGAAACATAGAGATAAAAGGAAAAAGAGAAAGACAGGGGGAGTAAGTGCTAAGAGGGGAGAAGAAGAGCAAATAGTCGAGGGCATCGGTTGAGCGGCTTCTCGTTTTATCCTCGACTTCTTGTCGTACGTCGACGAGTTGCGTCCGCACGCGGCTACTGTCTGACAAACTGTATGCTTCCTTCCTTCCTTCCTGTAACGGCAAGGACGAGAGTAAGAATAACCAAAAGAAAGAGATCGTACAGTTGAGGAGGAGAGAGAGAGAGAGAGAGAGAGAGAAATACGAAAGAGAAATATTACCGTAGCGACTGCTATCCGACTGTAATGGCCGGCATCTCCAGCAACTTTTCTATCCGGTCTTTCGTTTTTCCTTCGTTTGCAAGTCAAGCGATGTTGTATTTTCTATTTTTACCAGTTTATTTATTTTTCGAATAGGATCCGGTGTTGAGCTGCGAGAATTTATGGATTTCCACGAATTTTTAGACACGTGATAACCTATGACATTTTTTGAAATATCATAAAAATTCAATTAACTTTCAAGTATCATTTTCAGGTCTTTCCAAATATTTATCTTTATCTTTACCAAAGTTTATTTATTCAAAATTGGCAGCATTGAATTTCAACATTTTAAATTTAAAAAATTGTAATATCTTTATATTATTTATTGAAATATATAACGGATCCTGTACAATCTTTGAATGACCGAATATTTCTTTCTATGTTTAATTAACAAAGAAATATATGTTTTTACATTAGATATTACTTTACACATTAGTCAGGCTTAATATGATGACAAAAGTTGAACAGTCGAGGATGTATATACTATACCGTATCTGCTACTTATGATTTAATATAAATTTAGGTCACTAAAGATACGTTGAATTGCATTTTAAAATGAAAATGATTTTTTAAATAGATAAATTATTCTTTTTTCACAATTTTTTTTTTAAACTTCTACATTTACATTGATTTTACCGTTTAAAGTTTTAAAAATAATTGATTAATAATTCATAAAAATACTTCGAGCATAAATGTAAGTAAAAAGGAAATTTTTTTAATCTTGAATATTAATATACTTAGTTCATATATTTCGTATTGTAAAAAGTTTCCAATGTGAAAAGATTAATTCATTTATTTATTGATAACGTAGTTAATCGTTAATATTTAATTTGAAAAAAAATTAATTTTATGCGAAAGTTTGTATTTTACTATTAAAATTGTGTAAAAATTTAAAAAGTTACCTTTGAAAGTTAAATTAACAGCAATGTATACACTATTAATTATAATGTTAATTAATAATACGTATTAATTTATTAATATTATTATTTCTTAATTTTATCAATAAAAATAAAATTTATCATATATATTAATTTGTTTATAATAAAATTATCCAATAAGTAAGCTTTATTAAAGTATTTATACAAAGTAAACTCTTATTTTAGGGAACGAATACTTTATTAATAGAAAGTCTTATTTAATAATGGATTCTATTATTTGAATTAATTATTTTTTTGAAATTGCATATACTCAGATAAATTTTTAACTTAACAATAATTAATATCGTTTTTATTTCATTCAGCTTTATTTAGGATTTTCATCTAGGATTATCCATTTTAATATTTCCATTTTAACTTATACACTCGTTTATTAAAATTTACATAATTGATTGAATTTTTAAAGTTTAAAAATTTATTTACACGGTATTTGAAAAGAAAATTATTTTAAAAATGAAAAATATTTCAATATGTTTAAATAGTTGATTAAAATACTTTTAATTTTATATTTTTCTTATTTATGTTAATCAATTTGAAATTAAAAAAACTTCACTGTATGGCTTAAAAATAAAAAAATTCATGTACATAGTTGTAATTACAAAAACATTTTCAAGTTGACATTTTGATAAAAAATTTATTAATATAAATAATGTTTTCGATGAGAATAAAATCAAACTAAGTTCTGAAAATGAACAATAATTTATAAATTTTTAATGCAAACAAAGTTTGATTCTATTTACTTAAAATTTTGACTTCTAATTAAAACAATTTATTTATTTACAATAGATTTAACACGAGTAAATAAAAAATTTAGTACTTGTATAATAATTGAGTTTATTTATGCATTTTGTTCATTAAATATTGTGAATTCGTTTCTGGAAAAAGTGTCTTTGCGTAATGGTTTTATTTATATTTGCTGTGATACGATTTATTGTAGAGACTTTATTCTATATTGAATAGGACTACTAATTTAAATTAGACCAGAACATTTGTTTTTGTAAACTATAAATATAATGGAGACTATTAACGGATTTTTAATTTTTCAAAATAATTTTTATTTCACAGAAAATATTTATATTTAATACTTCTTTGTTTTCCAATTTATTTTGAAAAATAAAATTACAGTTGTGTAACATAAATTATACATTAGTAACTATTTTCAATAGTAATCAGAGTAAGGTACAAAATAACTTTTAGAAGCTGTTACTATCGAAAATAATAATTTTAGGAACTACGATAACACTTCTTACTCATAAGGTTAAATCATTGTTTGAAATATATAAAAAATCTTTTCACATTAATTCATAGTAAGGTAAATGAGGTAAAAACATATTTAAGAAAGATATAAATAAATAATTTAAAATACATGATATAAAATGTTTGTCGATGTAAAATATAATAAAATGAAATAAATTATTTGTTGCATAAACAAGTAAGTGATTGCTTACAATTTTTTAAAGTGTAACAAGAAAAATAAATGATTTTTATGAAAACTTTATATACAATAATGCCAGTAAATGTTGTACTCAAAATTAAAGGTACAATATTATAGATGATCAAGTGAATATTTAAATATTGTATTTAAAAAAAAACTATGAATATCAATATTAAAAAGTTTTACTTTAATAATATATTAAAATAAAATGATCTATTTTTTTAAAGTTCATAATAGTGTATTTGCAGAAAAATAAATTTTTTAATTGAGATCATTAATTAAGATTTCCAACACATAATTTGCCTTACATCTAATTTGGAAGTATTAATTATTAAGCAAGGAAGCTTTTATTTATAATATGAATGTTATAACGTATATAGAATGATTTAGATAAAAGTCCGAAGTTTTAAATTATATTGAAAAAACTTTGCATCACTCAATTTTCTTGACATTATTGATTATGTAGATAATGTAGTCTAAATCAGTGTTCCAATAAAAATCTGGAGGATTGATGATTTTTTCGATATTGAAACTTAAATGGAATTCACTTACCCGCTATTTTAAATTTTAAATTAAAATTTGATCGTTTCAGATTAAAACCAGCTAGTTTAGTCTTTATTATTAAATCATCTTATACTTTTTTGAATTTTAAGTAAAACTATATTCGTATAAATTGTTATCGTAAAGTCTAATTACAATAAATTTCTATGGGTATTTATTTATACACGAAACGAACATAATTCGCTTAAATATTAAAGCTTTTGAAAATTTTTTATTGACTCAAAAATTAGTTGTTGCATGCAACAGTTAATCAATACAACTATATTCGACAGATACAGTTCTTAACCTGAATGTAATAGTATTATAAATAATTTGTACATTTAATTTTAAAAGTATTTTAATGAATAATATTTGTTAGCAAGCCTTTTATCTATTTACTTACAACAACAACAAATCCTTTGATTAATTTTTAAATTATGAATACAATAAAATTATAATAATATTTAGATTAAAATTAATTCTTAAAATTTTTTAAATAGATGTTGTATTAAAAAATGGTTTTATAGTATACCCGACTATAATGTGCATAATTGACATTTCTTTATATTAAATGAGAATTCTATCTTATATTTTCCTATAATCTAGTGTATTTTATTCTGAAATGTACTAGTTACTAGAAAATTTTTTATTTGGTAAAATTTTTATAGCATGTCTTTTTCAGTTTATAAGAACAATAATACTTATGAATTTAAAGTACGGAACGAGAATTTATAAATTATATTCTTCAATGAACTAGAAATTTCAATTCAACGTCATATTATCCACACTGAATTGAGTTTCTTGCAATACAGGGTCATAATTTTCGTTTGTCTTTTCATTATTAGGTAATAAATTGTAAAAGAGTTTATCATCTACAAAACTAGTACTGTTTCAAGTTAACAAGTAAAAAATATAAAATTTATAGATGAATTGAATTATTTTGTTTTATTTTATTGCTATTATTCATAAATTATAATAAATTTCTTTTTATTTAAATTAATGCATCGATTAAGATGGTATGATTGATTAGTATAATATATTTAATTTTTTATATTAATTATGACAGTTTATACTTTTAATTAAATTTTAATAAATTTTTTTCAATATTTTTTTAATGCTTTTAATCATACAATCTATCTTTTAATAATAACTTTTAATAACCTCTTAAATGGTTATATTTAATGATTTTCTTTTTAATAATAATAATAATAATAATAATAATAATACATATTGATTTATAATATACCAAATAAATTAGGTCATGAATTATTTAAGAATTTAGAAGAGCATGTCATACATTCGAGGCGCTATTTTGAATTTATTAAGATTAGCATCTATAATGTCTCTTACTGTTTAGAAATTTATAAAATATTTCTCAATTATAATTTAATTCATTTTTTATAATTTATTTTATTTGTTATTTGTACTATACATTATGCTATAAAATAATATGCAATGAATTTTATATTTTATTTTGTAATAAATAAAAATTCATCAAAAATTTATTTATTTACCTAAATAATTAATTTTTACTGAAAAAATGTGTCTTTTAAATTTTAGATTAATCGTTTGATTTGTTTTTTTTTTAAATATAGTAGCATTTTTATAAAAACATATTTTGAAAAGATAAAATTAAAAATAAATAAATTAAGTGTATCTTAGTAGTTTTTTAGTAGTTTTTTTACTTAGTATTTTAGTAGTTTCCGTGCGTTGAATTGTCAAATTGTTAAAGTTAAATTTACAATACAATTAAAACGTTGATTTTATATGTTATTTATTTTTTTTACTTGGAGTTCTATTGGAATTGAATTACTTTTGCGACTGCAAACTAATCGATATGTTGTCAGTAACTTATCTATACATATTTGATAATGATAATCCCTAATACTAATGACAAAAGAATAAAAGTAATTTTACTTTAGCGTATTGCAACACATTACTTTTTCATTTTTTTTTTTTAAAGTATCTGCTTTGTTTAGTTTATTGGTTAACTTATTCTTTTAAAATAAATAGAAAGCATTCTTTGTCAATTTATTCGAAAGTGCAAGAACAATTTCTGTTTTAGTATTAGCTATAGATAAACGGAATAACTAATGCTTACAGTTCAATTTATATTTTGTTTTAAAATGAAAGCTTATCTGAAAATAAAATTGTCACTTGTACCCGGTAACCCTTAATAATTGGCTATATCTAATATCGAAAAAATTCTACTGCAAGCATAAATTTCAATGACAGAGTTCTTTTTTATATTAAATTAATAAAAGTATAGAATATTTTGCAAAAATGGAGTGAATTCAAGTGCAAAATAATGCAAAGAAAGTTTATTGTGTTAATTAATTTGACCCAGAACGTTGAAATTGAACAAAAATTGATTAGACTTCGATAGATTTGAAAGATCTGAAGTTTTTTACAAATATAAACTGTTAAAGTCAAATAAGAGTTGGTATGAAATTACAAGTAAATAGATAAATTAAAATTGGATTTAAGAAACAAATAGTAATCTGATTAAGATAAGTGCAAATGGCCAGCTATTTCTTAAAAAAATTGATTTTGTGTGAAAGTAGTATGTAAGTAATTCAATCTAATTTAGATAAGCAATCAAACGCTTAATTTTCAATATACAGTTTATGAATTTGAAAATCTTTAAAGCTTGTACATATATTTTGTTATCGAAGTAAGAAATGGATTTTAAACTATATTCGAATTTAAAGTGTATATAAATTGTTTAAATATATAGAAAGTAGTACAGCACAAACAAGAAAACTGATACAAAAAGATAGTTATTGTTTTGAATACCTTTTAGCTTAACTTGGATACAAATTTTCTGTAACGTTCTGTATGTAAATCTCTTGTATCACGGGTATTGAAGTAAAAGAACGATGTATTTGATTGCATTATCAATTGTATTCGAACGAACAAACACTCATTCCATTTTTATACTATTTGTGGTTCCACGATAAACTATAGTACATACGTGCGCATATATATATATAGGTTTGTAAATGTTGTAAAATTTTTATGCTGAATGCTTAACTTAATATCTTATTTATTTGGGAATAATTAAAAGTCTATTTTAAAGTTTGCAAATTTTTCTAGAACAATATTTGCTATTTTGAAATATCGGCAGAGTAAAGTTTCATATACGACAATGGCTTTTTTATACAAAAAAAGAATTTTTTTTGAAAATTAGCAAAATTGAAAGATTAGGAATATCTAATTTAGTATAGTGCATACACAATAGACATGGCAACAAATAAATATTTAAATTGTCAAATGTATCGATTGAAGAGCTTTTCAAGCACTATTTATATAAAAGAATATATCGAATAGGATACGCTTACACTGTACTCAAAAGTAGCTGAATCTACCTGAAATTGCTTCTGTAACTGGAGACGAAGGTGGAACACCTAAGGTCACGCGAAACCGTGAACTCACTTTATGTGCCACAGCTCCTAATTTAATTATACAAATATAATAATGAAATTTGTTTTTCGAAGCTAAGAAGGGCAGAAAATAAAGAAAATATGTAGATATTATAAGAGAAGGTTTGCACATTGCGCTTCAGAATTCTCGGGATATGAAGTCGAGCTTTTATAGAAATGAGAATGAAATCCCATTTATTCAACGCGCTATACTATCCCTTCTTCTCTCCACTACGAAACGTGGAGGTTTTACTTAGGAGCCTCGAGGCTTCGCCGCTGAATTTCTCACTCCTCTCGTTCTTTATTTTGCTCTGCCTCGGCCCTCCACCTTCGCGCATATTCTATCCTTAAGAATTTATTTTCCTTTATTCTTGCTTCGAAAGAAAGAAGCAGGAATGAGAGATATAGGAAAAACAGATCTCGCCGCTAGAAAAAAGGGCATATGAGATTCCCTTGCATATCTGTACACATCCACACGGCCTGAAAGATGTGCACACTCGTCGAATGTATTACCGGACGCTGTCTCTTTTTTCTCGGAGTGCGCGCACGCCTTACCATGTTTTCCCTCACTTTATCGCCCGCCGCGGCCACTCACGCATGCACACACAAGTGATCCACGGGCTCGCTTATCTCCAGGCTGATTTAGCCTTTTTGTGGAGGCTGGCAGTTCAGAAGGGTTTGGAAAGTAAACCCGAGCGCGTGTTACGTGGAAGCATGTAGAGTTGCGTTAATTGCGCATACGCTGGCCCGCGTTCTTTGCCCCTTCCCCCTCCCAGTCCTGCGTCGTTTTTCACACTAACGATCGTCGAGCGCTTTTCAATGCTTCAGCCGCATAATATTTCTTCGGGTGTTGTCTCACCTCGCGCGCGTGTGTGCATGGTTGTATAAGTGGCTGGAATGCGTATTGTATACCGCGCGGAAACGTATTTCATCAGTGCGCAGCTGAATCAGTGAATGCTTTTCTCCGAATTTTCTTCCGTTTTTTGGCGAAACAGGGTTTTTATTCTGGAAATTTCTTTGTGATCGATGATATTATGGCGCGTTACGTTACAGGATTTCATCTTTTTACCTCTTACAACTATTAGTTCATCATCAAGGATTGAAATTGCCTTTCGCAAAAAATTGAAAAGGCTTGTACTGGTGCTGCATAAAATTTGTAAAGACTTTCTTGTCAAGGGTTTATTTATAGCCTATGCTCTTCCAGAATCGAAAGCTTTTCTTTAACATCGATTTTTCAGTCTTCGGTCGATTTTTTTTATTCGATCACTGTATATATTAATGACTTTTTTAGACTAAAGCTTAAATGCGTACACAAAATATAATAATTTGCAATAACATTCGTAATGTTTACTTTTTAATTTTGTGTACAGAAAATAAACATAAGATTTTATAAAATATTATTAAAGGTTAGTCATTATTCTCTCCATTGCATAACGTAAAATTTAATAAATATGAATATTAATTTAAATTCTACATTTAATAATAATTATAAAAATATACTGTTTTTTAATATCAAACTAATTTATTAATTAATGTTAAAAATAAAAATTCAATTTATTAGTTTTACAAAAATTATTTTAAAAATTATAGTTCTAATAATTGTTTATACTAAAAATTACTATCTTAAGCGTTCTATATGCGTATTAATATCTTAAAGTGAATAAATCATGAAGAAATTGTGTTTTAAAATTCACTTAATATAGTTTATACAATACTTGACTGATTCTATGTACTTAACATAAACATTGATTTACTCATTATATTATAATTATTTGTTTTATTTAATATTTATAAATATATATTATTGTATTATTTCTTAACATGTTTTGATTATTTCTTGTTAATATAGTAATACCAATATTTAGTTACGAATATGTTAACTTCTTTATCGTTATTTTAATATTTCTTAAAATAATTAAATATTGTTATACTTGTATATACATTTATATACATTTATTCTGTACACTAAATTAAAATGTAGTCAATGTTTAAAGTAGATTTACAAGGGTATGTTTTGTTTTCATCTCATTCATCATAACGTTTTCATGGGTTCTATGTAAAAAGTCTGTTTTCGTATATTGTTAAAATGTAAATTTTATATATTTTTCAAATAAATTTTATTTACATCAAATTTTTTTGTTTCCTGGAAAGCATTTTTCCAACCTCATTTCTTACATAAAATTAAAATAGATATTAATATAAAAGAAGTAACGTTCAAAATAAAAATATTTTAATTAAATTATATATACCTTTATTTTTAGATATATTCTGTTTTTTAATTTTTTATAATATTTCATTTTTATTTGAGCAAATGCTGTAATATTTAACAATTATAAACTTCTTATACATATTGAACAATGAAATATTTTCTAAATTTCTTATGAATATATAATAATCATAACAGCTGTGATTCAAGCTTATTACAATATATATTTTTAAACTTAATTAACATACGCGTATTTTTTGGAAACAGATTTGAAAGAGATAATTATATTTTTCTAGTTTTTACATTAATAAAATCCAAAGTATATGAGTTGAATACAGTTTAGATATATATTTTATTACTTTAGCTGAGTAGAGTCATATATTCTTGTACAACGCTTGAAAGCATCTACGAAAGTCTTCAAAATATGTATGGAACATATAAGAATGTATGTATTTATGAGTACAAACTAAAATTTTTCTTATTATATTCACTGTAGCTAAGGTTGTACATATTCTTAGTATACAATTTTCAATAAAAATGATCTGCGGTAAAAAGTGTATAGTTTAAAATGTATCTAGATTAATTAATTATTTTAAAAAATAAAGAGATCGAAGATTTAGATTTTTAAATCATTAGATTTTAAAAAATATCATGAATTCTGAACGAATGAAAAAAATTTCTAGTATTATAATTTATATATCTTCTAACTCATAATTTTAAATTTTAAATATTCACTATTTACTTCGAATAAGAATTCTTATTCTCAATCTAATGAATCATAATTTTATAGAAAACGAGAAACAAGAAAAAAAGAAATGAGATTGAATTAAAAAATTTTTTCTTTCTACTTCACTGTACAGTTTTAACAGCGTAAATTGTGAAAAATAATATGAGTCCCAGTCTTTTCCTGTATTTGCCACAAAAATGTTGTCATTTTTTTCCTCTGACTATTTTTATTTTTTTTTTCTACGTTTTCTTGTTTTTTCTTTCAAGATATCTTCAGCAGATAGAGAAAATACGAATCGTGTTGGTTAAATGACAAGAAGTGCGAGGAAAAAGCATACGAATGTCACGTGTTTGAGCGAAGGTGCTCTTATCCCTTCGCAGTTTTTTGGAATGTGCCAAACTACAGGGACTGAAATCTTACAAAAAATTAACGCATTTCCTTATCTAATCGGATAACAGTTTGAGCTTATATTCCTATTATAATTTTAACCGTATTTTCATAAGTAAATATTTTACATTCCATTCATGTATATGTCATTTATTAATATCAATTTGACAAATATTTACAAAAAATAATTATTTCTTTATTTTTCTAGAATTTATTTTCAATTAATGAATATTTCATTATTTATTAAATACACATGTGCAATAGCAAATTCATAAAAGGTTATTTAATTATACTCGAACTATTATTTAGAACAGTATACTGCACTTATGTATCGAATTTTATGATAAATTTTATAATTCTTATCGAATACCGAGTAAATATGCGAATGATTTTCGGTATGCATATGAATGATACTTTAAATATTTACAATTCATTTTAAATTATAATTATAATAATGATAAGTTATAACAGTGATTAAATATAAATAATATTTAATAAACACATAAATAATATTTATAAATGAAAGTACTTTCATTTCTCTGATGTATTTATCGGATATGTATAATATGAACAGATATTCAAGGTTAAATGTTATCGACATTAAGTAAATTGCAGCCATCAAAATACTGGAAATTATACAAACATTTATTCGGAAATTATTCGCTTCTTCGATTAAATTATTTTCATCAATAATTCTTTGAAAGTATTTTTCCATATTTTTATTTTTATCGTGTAAAAAGCAAATACATAAACTTTTATTATTTTAAAATAAAAATAAATTTTATTTATATTTTTTCCAAAACAATATTTCAGTAATGAATTTTTGTATTGCAAGTATATTTACCAATACTTTATTTAAAAAACACGTTGGCATTCGGATAGACGCTTTAATGAAAATTTTAGTCTAAATAAATTCAAATTTTATTCTAAAACGTAATGCTTTTTCCGCGAGATACTTTATTGCAAAAAATTTCCAAAGTAATCGAATGTGTTGCCAAAAGACCAATTAGTATTGAATTTTTGTCTAAAAAGAACTAAAATTCAGCCAAAATTAAAGGGATAATGAATACGTAGTAGCATTGACTACATTGACTGCATACATGGATTATAAATACTAAGTACAGAGTAGGAAGAAAGCGACCAGCAGTCGCGAATGTATGGAGGAGTAAGGGTAAGTGGGGTGGTTTATACAACTTTAACGAAGTGTGACGTACGATGTGGCCGTTAATGCCAACAGTTAAAGTTTTATCTCTTAACGCCCGTGCGAACAGTTTGTCTATTTGCGAGTGAGCGCTTTAGAAGGATTTTATTACCCCGAAAAGCTCGTCAGCGAACGAATCGCATCTACCCTGTTTTTGATAACAAGGAGAAAATCTCTTTCCTGAATTAATCTATTAGCGAGTTCATGTACATCTTTGAGTTAGATCAACCACTAATGAGTACATAGTTAGCTATAAGTGTAAATTAATTATTAGATAAACTGAAAAATGTGTACGGAGAAGTTCAGATGTAGATATGATAAAGATAATAAGTAGTTTAAATCGGGTTTAGTCAGACGTACATTATAAAATTAGCAATATCGCCAGTGATTTTTAACAGATTAAAAATGATGTATATATAGTAGAATTAATTAAGTTAATTTCATCAATAGTTTTCTTAAGAAAGATGTTTTTAATGTATAGCTCTTCGCAAAATTCAATGTCAATGTAAGATCATTGACATCATACAAGCAATTTATTTTAGAAAAAAGAATTGTTTTCCTTTAGATCTTTTATAATGTTATGCAAGTTTGTATAAATATATATAAGTAGATTAATGCGTATATTTTACCATATTTTATAGAAATATTACGTATTTAATTATTTTTTAAAATCATTTAGTAATTTAATAAATAGAATCTGTCTAAATTTTTATAAGCGTGTAAATTATATCACGTGTAGACAAAATAATTAATTTTAGTTTAGTTTATAAAATTAAAAAATTAATAATCTATTAACTGTCACTGTTAAGAACAAAGAATAGTCGTATTAATGGAATATTCTGTGTGTTTTTATTGAGGCTGTATTCAATACGAACCTTCGTCACTCTGTCTCCCGTACAGATTGCACATTAATCAATATTTTGTAAAGTTTTTGATAAATACTTTAAAAGTTTTAAAATATCTGAAAAAAGGTATTCAGAGCAATTTTAACACAAAATTCAAGAAAAAATTACTAGTTATTTTTAAGTTTGTATCAATCACTTTAATGAAAATTAGAAAAATACAAAGAATATATTGATTTTATTTTTAAAATGTATATAGAAGAAATTTTTATTTTTCAATAAAAAATTTATTTATCCTTTAGAAAAATGAATTCTAATATTAATTTTAAAATGCGGTGGTATTTATTATTAAAGTGTTACGTCTTTACTTTTCTTGTTATTTTTTTTTTTTAGGTATTTTTATTCGTATATTTATATTTCTTTACTATTCTTAAATAATTTAAAAGTAATACAATTAATAAATTCAATAATCAAACACAATATAAATTATTTATAAGTATTGAAAGTTATTATATTTATAAAATATAGGTTAAGATAGTATAATAAAATTAATTTATCTGCTGGAATTAATCTTAATTCGATTGATGATTTTGCTTACATCTTTGATTAATACGTTTACCCGAATTTATAAATACAGTGTTGTGTATATAATCTAGGCTTATAACTTGGTGCATATCAAAGAAAAAGAAAGATTTAGACTTTGAGTTTAAGAGAAAAATTTACGATAGAATCATAAATTACCACACAATCTTATATACACTTGGCAATCATTGTTCAGATAGAAATTATCCCGTTAAAATGGAATCCCACTGTAAAAACTTTAAAAAGCAAACATCGTAAATGTATAAACTGCCATTATAACTAGAGATTCATGTGTCTACATGAATGTATGATATGATACGTTCAAGTGGATGAAAGGCTTGAAAAATTCTCACTACTATTCAACATACCTTCAGAGAAAAGTTATTCCTTGCAACATGAATAATTCGTACGGCAATTCAAGTGTCGCTTCTTTCTTGAAAGTAATGGCCCTAATTTTGCATTCGAGATCAATTGAGAGGAAAAGCTATCGGTAGCGTTTCGCAGACAGCATTGAACCGAGACTTATATGACATAGATCGAAGCGATAAGCGGACACCTTTTACCTATAACCTTCGAGTTACTGCTCGAGTCTTTCGTACTTTTCCTTCCATCTCCCCCCTCCTATAATCCGCTTTCCTGGACAATGAGCCATCGTTTTTCTTTCTTCCTTATTTTTTTACCTATTTTCTTTATTTCTATATTATTAAGATGTACGGCAGGGAATTGAAAATTTTTGTCATTCAGACAGGTTTGTCAAATCTTTTATTTCGTCGACAAGAAGTAATGAAAGATATAAAGAATGATCTATATTATTTATTCAAGAATTATTTTTTTAAATTTCAGACAACAATAACGCAAAGCAATTAATCAATTTTATGCCAATAAATATTCGTAAATCATTTGAAATTATTATGTAGCAATAATTTAAAAATATTAATTAAAATAACAATTAGCCATTTATAAATATGAAAACTTTAAAAAAAAAAAAAAAAATTCGTTATCAAAGCTAAGCCTTGTACTTATATTTTTTATGATAAATATATAGATATTGCGATTTCAGAATTTAAAATTTTTTCAGTTTTTATTTTTAACTAATAAAATATGCTAACGACTACGTTTGTGTGTATTATATTATATTTTCCTCTGAATACTTTGCTCTTACAGGTTATCCGGTGTAATTACATTTAGTAAACATTAATTTGAAAGTTAAATTTCTATATGTCTATGAAGTGATTAAACGTTTATTATTATAAACGGCCATAATTCGAAATAAGTTTTGTTTCCAGATCAATATTAATTTTCACCAATTGTAACAATTTTGGCCACATTCACGGCGAAGTATGAAAATTAATCTCATTTGCAACGATTGTAGTTTAATTCAGTTTTCGCTAATGAATAATTTTCATTTGATTTACACCTAATCTTAGCGACATTAAAACGCGTGTAGCCTAAAAACAAGTACTTTGTTGATTTCAAGCAACTTCATTTATTAGGATAAAAACGTGACGTGAAATACGACTGGTGAAATGATCGTGTTTTACCGGCTCCCCACTTTTCCTTGGAAATAGAATATAGAGAGAAAGGAGTCATAACACGCAGCGCATTATCTAAACGCTTAAGCAATCTCCGTGAAAAGGCTGATGACGTCGAAAGGAAAAAGGAACTAATGGAACGTCGTGGAGGTCGTGTGTTCCGTTGTTAACAACACTAGATAAGCGAGTAGGCGGGGCATCTTCGTCATCAAGCAAGTCTTATTCAAATCCATTATGTATGTAAATGTACATTTGCTTATGGAATAGTTAACCTCCCAGTACGCGCTTTGAAAACTTTTGTTGCATTAAGAGGGATGAAGTGTCGAATGTACAGCTGACGGATTCACCTACTGTGCCTCCGATGCTCGTCGCGCTTCTCCCGCGGCTTAAGCAGTCGTCGAGTGTAGCAGATTCACACTTGGCACTTTGATGTCTTCGGTTCCATTGCGCTAGAATAATTATAGAGTGACTAAGAAATCCTTCGTAATACCATAGACTCTTCGAAATTCGGCGCTTTTCTGCTGCGTCACTTAGTCGTGTGTTCTCAGCTTGCGTAATCATTGAGTGCACCGACATATTTTTCTTTTAGAAGCCTGGATTACGCAATGTGAGCAATAGCGAATCGGACGATCGCTTAAGATTTATTAAACCGCCTTCAGCAGCTCTTATTTTTATTTCTAGTAATAATGTTTACAAGAAAAAAGAATTAATTCCAAAGTTTTTATCGCGTTGTGAGCTGGTTTTACATGTCAATAACGAAGTGAATGAATTAAATAATATTGTTCGCTTCTGGTTAATTTTGGTGATATTGAGTTGAATAAGAAATATTAATTGTGCACCTTCTCCAACATTCGTCACGGAAAATTTAAAGCAGCAGCATTCACGTGGCATGAAAATTCTTCTCGAGAGATTTATACACATCCTTCGCAAACTCGATTAATGAAAACTGTTTAATATACACTGTTTATTCCCTTTAAATGCGTAAAAATTAATTATTGTTAGTGAAGTTTTAACAATTTTTTCTGTCACGTATTATTTATTGCTCTTTTTGATTTAAGAGGGAAATGCTTATTTGAATAACAAGTAATCTGAGAAAACGTTAATTAATTTTAAGCCTTATTTTACATAGTCGGAAATGTATGGAAAAGTATTAAGCTTTTAAAAAATAGAGGTTGTCATGAATAATAACGAAAGTCAATTTTTAAAAAGCACATCAGGTTTTGAAAAACTTATATTTTTTAAATTTACGCTTAGATCGATTTGTTGATATTAGTATTAAACAACATTTGCCTCGTAATATTGTAAATGAGTTTTAGTTAAAGAGGAGATTATTCCGAAACTCAAATATGGGTTATTCAAATGCAATTTTCACTATTCATATTTCAAGCAGTGAAACAGGGTTTCACTCTTTCCTTACTCTCTTCGTTTCGACCCGTGGCCCCGTCTTTATCTTCTCAAAATTCAGAAAATATAATTCAGTCTTTCGCTTTCGTGTGTAACGCTCCTCAATTAGAGTAAGAGTGGTAGCACTAACGAAGTCTTAATTTCTTGATAACGATAGGTATTATGCGGATGGGGTGCAGAGTGGAGGTTCCCGATGTCGACTCGAAAAGCTGAGAAAACAAGTCGGTCGAAGGCTACAGAACAAATAAAACTTTCCGATTCCCATTGTAACTTCTGTTCCGGTTTTGCTTATTCGTTTCCTTCTTTCTTTTCTTTTCTCCTTGCGTCACGCTTCTGCAGTTGAAGCGGTTGAAGAATGGAAATACGGCGCTGAGGAACGAAGTTGAAAGGGGGGATTATTGCTACGAATCTCGTCGCTTGACAAGGTGCCACGGTTCGTTATGGTATGGAAATTTTCTCGGGCATTTTCCGGCCGGAGCTTTTCTCGATCTCCCCAAAAGTCAACACTTACCATGGTACCGTCATACATCTATATCTGTGTGTTTGTGTGTGTGTGTGTGTGTTTTGTGTGCGCAGGCACGTGTTTATACATAAAGAAAGAGAGACTGCAGATCTGGTGCATTTCCATGTAGATCTCCTCAATGCGAGTCGTTTTACAAAATTGGCTTTTATCGCAGTTTAGTTTCTTGTTAATTTAATTATTTTCTTTTTAAAGGTAAAAATGCAGAAATAAAGATTAACGCTTTATTGGACGGTAATTGTCCGCAAAAGAATAAATTATAATAATATTTATAAAAATTATACAAATAAAAAAATTGTAAATTTAAAAAGTTCTTTTTATAAAAATGTTTTTTGAACCATTCCTAGTTAAATTTGTAATTTCGAAGAATTTTGTGAGATAGTTTTTATAATTTCACTAGGGAAGAGAATTTAACAAAATATAATTTATCTCGAACTTCACTTTATCCTTTTTGAAGAAATTTGATAATGAAAAATCTCATGAAAATGATAATTGTGTGCATCAAACTTTTTAAATAATTATTAAACTTTTTAAAGTTATTTCAAATAATTCACGTTGTACTGAAAGTATTGTATTCAATCTGCAAAATTCTTTATGGAACTATTTAATATTTTCTTATTTGGTACAGTTTTTTATTTGCTAAAAAAGATTTAACACGGAAAACTTATTAAACTATTTAATAATTAGTTACATAGTTGAAAAACGTACAGAACAGTAAAGATCGAATTTTATAGATGCTCATGCACAGAAATATAATTTACATCTTGTCACAGGAATAGCGAATATTTAGAAAACTAGCCAAAATGATCGTAAGCACATCATGTAAAGTAGTTGTAAAGTATAAAGTTCTTCTATACAAAACTTCCACTGGCCTCTCGACACTACAACGAATAATGCGCAAACTAAAATTTCGAATTTAATCATTCAACGAACAAGCGTAAGACTTGGCAATCGGTCGCGACACGCGAGCTTCGTAATATAAAAATTGAGAAGTCCGAAAAGCTCGGCGTGATCCAATGCGACGTAAAGGGGACTTCACAATTGGTCAGGAGGACGACCGCATGTGAGCATTAAGGACTAGGATCGAAGGGGCTCAGGTTCAGCTGTCGTGCGCTCATCCGCTAGGGTTGAGCCACGCACGAGTGGGCACGATCCAGATGTAGTCTCGAGTGTCTGGGGTGTCGCCGGGGAGATAGTTAAGCGCTTGCAACATGTCCTTGTTAAACAATGAGCCGTTACAACGGCGGCCTCGAAAATTACCGCCTCCGCGCATATACAAATGCGCCTGCGTGTTTGTATCGATATTTAGCTGGAAGTCGAGGGCCCAGCCGGTGTCCAATGAGGTGTTGTTCGAATGTGTACATTACGCGTCCAGTGGACAATGGGCCTCTTCAAGTCGAGTCAATGAACGATATGGACAACCCCCGTCCACCGGCTTCACTCTCTCTCTTTCTCTCTCAAACACACCGACGACGATATTCCGATGCTCGCGTCACACCCGAATGCTAGCAACAACTGTGTGTACCCAACAACTCAAACGGCTGCATTTGCTTTGCTTTGAATTATTTCTTTAAACTAATTATTTGCGGCTATCACTTGCACAATTTATTATATAAATAGACTTCGCCATGCGCCTTCAATTATTACCGGAACAATCAGCTGCTTCAGCTCTTTTAGCGTCATTTACGTCAATTTTCGGGTTTGCTCCAAAAGAGCTAAATAAATTCTTGCATTCACTTATTGCTATTATGATGCATTCGTTGTAAACTAGCAATGATAAAACACTAACGAATATCTTAACTAGTACGTTATAATTATTGATTTTGCAGGCATTGAATTTCATTTTAACGAATAATGTCTAAAAAACGTCCTTCATATCATTCCTCGCTCACTCCAAATATTTTTAAAATTAATGAATTTTAATGTTTTTCGGATACATCACTTTTAATGGATAGCACAGCTATTTTTTAAAATTAATAATTTTAGCAAAAAATTCTGCATTTATAGTAACGCTATTCAATCTGCATTGTCGATATCGTTCCAACGAAGCGTCTCCTTCCTTTTCCTCTTGGAACGCAGTATTCGTACTGAAATTCGATATATTTCCTTCATCCGTAATGAATAGTCCTTATTATAAATATGTTGAAAATTTGTATTCAAGCAGTTAGACATCTTTTTATGTAGCCCATTGAATTTCGCTTGCATATTAAATGATTTGGTAGGAAAAAAGAAAAGAGGTACGAGCCTCGTGACGTTTAACAATCTTTGAGCAGATGCCGGCGAGGATGCGACGTCGATTCATTTTGAAAATGAGGAAACTTAATTATCTTGCGACAATAAAGAGAGATTGCTCCGGGTCGCCTCTTAGCCGGCGTAATGCAAATGCGTGAATCAAGCTGAGACCGTTCCATAATCACGTATTCAATGGAACCCCTACGATATTCAACTCGATTGGCTTTCGTTGTTGAAATCGCTGTGTCTCCTTCTCTCGAGACAATATACTCCTCGGTGGCTTTGCCCCGGCTCGTGTGTTTCACCCGTGTCATTGTCGTCATCTTCGTCATCTTCTCGCCAAGACGTCGAAAGACGGAGGTCGACGCCTCTATGGTCGCCGATGCATCGCTATGCTATTCTCATTTGCATTCGTTTTGACTTTTAAATAGCGAGGGTGCGCAATTGTTTCGACCATTAGCCTGCTGTATCTCTTTTTGTCTTTCGGCCGCTTTAAGCACCAGGCAAAGTAAGGACAGTCTCGTGCCTAAAGGCTCAAGGGCTTGTTGTTCCTTCGCGATTTTCTCTTCGCCTTTATAGTCCCTTTATTTTTTGTTTACATTTTTGTACGTTCACTCTCGGTTTTTTCTCTCACTCTATATATATCATGATCTTTTTATTCACTCTGTTTTTAAAACCTTTCTCTTCGGTATATACACGAGGAATAGTAATAGAATAAGCATATAAGAAGGAAAAGAAAAAGAGTGATGGATTAAGAGCGAAAGCTAGTAAAAGAAGGGAAAAGAAAAAAGGAAAAAGGTCACCTAAGCTAAAAATCGATTTGTAGTCATAGGTTTCTCTTTTAAAAGAAAAAAATACAAGCCACAAGGAGTTTGTGAGTTTTTTTTAATGTTGGATTCTTGTACAAATTACCAGCTATTTTTTATTCTTTTCAAAACTTTTAATTTACTATACGATATTTAGACTTTTTAGAGAAAATTAAAATTTATATTTATTTAAATTACATAATAATTTTTATACGATTTACGTTCAACTCATTAATTTGAAAATAAAATTTGATATTAAAGTATCGTCTACAATTAGAAACGAGTAGAATTTTATTAACCTTATCAGGAACATTCCTAATTAAAATTCTCCGCAATTTCTTATATTTATCAGAAAATAATTCTGTAAATGTAATATTAGATAAGAATATTTAATGTCAATATCGATCAATTGTATTATCATATTCAAAAAAATTAAAATATATAAACAAGTTTTTTACGTATTATTTTGAAGTAACATTTTATATAGGATATTAGTAAGATTTATCTACCGATATTGTATACAAGATATTATCAAAGCTGCTTTTCAATATCTTTCTATATGAACAATAATCTATGATAAAGAGCTTATTTATCGTACGAATAATGTGAAAGTCTAAGATACAATAATTTTTCCAAGATTTTATATGAAAATGAATGCACGCATTTAAAAATAAATTATCTTCGATGTACTAAATTCAATAAATTTTTTTGCAGAAAGATATCTTGGAAAATTAAGTATGCTACAAAAAAGATATTGACTGTAGCAAATAGTAAAGATTTAACGAGAAGTTAAAGCCGATATAAATATTGAAAAGACTGAAAGCTATGGATTAAAATAAATATCTAATATACTATTTTATAACTTTCAAATTTCGTATAGTACAATTAATAGTCTTTAAAAGTCAAGAAATCTTTATAACTATGATAAAAATAATTCGTCTAAATAAATAAAACAGGAACAATTTATTTTCCTTCTTAATTTACTGTGAATTAAAAAAAATAAGATGTTTTAAGTAAGAAAATTATGATATTTTTATACACAAATTCCCTTCATCTTTGGTTGATTAATTACTTATAAAACCATCAATTTTATTATTTTCATCTTAAAAATACCTTTTGAAATGTTATGCAATTAGTGATCTATATTATACATATTTATTCTTATTTTGATGATATCAATGCTAATAATTGCACATACATATATCGACAATAATAATCATGTTTATAAACGATAATAAAATTTTACATTATCATCTACTAATTTTAATTAATTCACAATAATCTATAGTAAGTTATGCATAATGAATGTTGAAAAATGTATTTGATCGATCAATTTGAACTGAAAATGTTAACAATTTATGAAATTTCGAAATTTATAAATTTATTGTTATCCAGTTTAACCGAACTGTGTAGATTATTTTTAAAATGTTTTAAATTTTTAATATTAAACCGAGCTTTCAAGGGATTTATAATATGATGCGTGAAAATATAAGAAACTGTATTATCCGCAATGACAGATTTAAAAAAAGGAAAAAAGACAAAAATAGTGTAAGCGCGCGAAATCGCATTTTTGCCTCGAGAGATCAAAGAACTGCTACAGTTCTGGTGCTTTGTATAAACGTGCCGAAACTCGACTTGTACTTGGGCGGCCGCAATGGCGTTTGCCGTTGGCAAATATGCATTGAACGTGCTGAGCTACGGCACGCGTCCGCAACACCCCCGAGACTGAGAGCGAAAGCGAGGAAGATGGAGCACGACACAGGACAGTGGCGAGAAAGAGAAAGTCAAAGGGGAAGAAAGGAAGAGAAGGATGCAGCGTCAGAGTTGGAGACCGCAACCACGAGCTTTTACTTTATGACCGACGTGTCCGAACCATCTCCTCGGAACTTCTTAGATCGAAAATCGAGTTCATTCCGATGATATTTCACTTTCTAAATGCCAAAACTTCCATCGATACACTTACACAAATCGATACTCCGGGGTCCTACACTTTGGTAATTTTTCCCCGGGGAGCTTTCACTTCAAACTCCTCTTATACTTTCAACCACGTTTCATTACTACGCAGAATTGGCCATATTACATAAATCAGAATGAGAATATATTTTATAGTGCTGAGGCTCGTTTGAAATAAGTGTTTTATTGATTATCATAATAAAAATAATTATAATGAATCAAACGCTAAATTTGTACGACATAATGTTCTTCCAAGTCACCTATTTGAATTTTAAAAATAAAGAATTAATTGCATGTACTGGAAGACAATGTCCACATCATTTCAGAATTTCATAAACATCAGTCTCCCATTACGAAAGATACGAAGATGTGTTGGAATTTATCATACCTTTGCAGTGCAGTCAAGTATATCTGATGTATTTTATTTCATTACGAAGCGTTATTATCACGAGATAAGTAATAACTTAAAACCTATATCATTATTCGGGACAATTTCTTCAGGTCTTCGTAATAAATGAAAACTGAACAACTGTAGTAGTTAAAAGTAATAAAGGCCTTACAACTGTCGACTTGTTTTAAATAAGGTAAACAAAATATTAAATAAGTAAACAGTGTAGTTAGGGCAAAGTGCAATGGCCCTATATTATTAAAGCGATAGGGTAGTCTCGTGCAAGCTTGCACGTCATAGCAACTCAGCTTTCCTCAGTGGTAACGTCATCAAGCCCTCGAAAGCGGCGATATCCCTTAACGTGGTTACAACTAGTTGCAAACTTTAATCTTATGACTTTAAGAACTTAAATAAATATCAGTCGAGAGTTAGATAAAAGTATTGTGTTCTTTTGCAGTTATTTTCGCTTTGTTCCTGTTGCCTTCTTTACTCCTTGTCTGTCTTTGCCGCCTCGTTTCAGCAATATTACTTTTATAAACGGTGGATTAGTGTTGAATGAAATCTTTAAAAAACCAATGATAACGAAGGAGAGAGACAGAAAGAGAGAGAGAGAGAGAACGAGATAACCAAAGGAATATAAATTTACATTTGATTTATCGAACATCTGGTTATAATCTCATTCGGTACATCACGTAATATAAACAGAATATGTTGTAACGTAATAATTAATTTTACGTATAGTAAAAGAGAATAAATAGAATATTTAAAATAGAAACTACAAAATTAAATTTGAAATAATATATTAATTTATTAATAAAATACATTAGGTATTTATGTAATATTGATAATTATAAATATAATATTAATTATCAAAAATATCTCTAGTCTAAATAATACGTATAGCACTGCATATCACAGTCTTTGAATAAAAATATCAAGTATTGAAAATCTGTAAATATACCATTTTAGTATATGCAATATTAACATATTTTTATTTGACCACCCTGTATGTTACTAATATTAATAATAGAAAAAAATTAAAAGGTGAATAAATCAACTGCAATGGACACTATCAACAGGCATAACGATGGCAAAATTTTCGATTATTGCACAATTAAGTCTATGTTGAGTACTTCGAATTTATTCGATCAATAGTTTTCAAGTGCCTATTGAATAATTCTGAGAGATAGACATTCAAGGAAGTATTTCTTGTGCTTTACAAGTGCAGCTAAAGCAAGTGAGAGTCAAAGAGAGCAATATATACTCTCGCGTTTAACGAAGCTTTATTTATTTTAAATATTGCAACGATGGTACGCTCGGCAAATGTACAATCTACGTTCGTCAGTTCAATATATTTTTATTTTCAAAGATGAAATACAGGATTCCGTGTATTAAATTTTTCCAACGTAAATCAAATTTATTTCTATTAATATGTCAATAGCCACGATAAAAAAGAAATTAAACTAAAGTACACGATCGTATTTTTAGTAAAACTGTTTCATAACTAAATTATTAAGATTTATGCAAAATTCAATATTCTGATGCTACGCACAATAATATTTTTATCTATTTATTACAAATTGAACGATAATTAAACTTTATGCTTTGCAAATGACTATTATGAACATTTTTGTAGTTGCGCTTTAAAAGAAGGAGTTGACTTTAAGATGTACTCGTCTGGTTGGTAAAAGCTCGATACGGTTCGAGTGATTCATTTCAATACTAGAGAGTTGAAATATGTTTCAATGTTGTTACAAGTTAAGCTGCGCCCGTAAAAGTAAGCAAAGAATTGTTGAAGGTTGGAAAATATTTCACAAATGCAAGCTTCCCACGGTAGAGTTCAAGTGGAAGTTCATCTGGGCGTAGCAGCGTTTCGCGTACACGCCGTCGTGGCCGGAAGTAAATTAAAGTCCTGCAGGACTTTGGATTACATCAAGGATTTATCGTCACATCTTGACATTCAGCGATTGTTGCCGGCGACCTACTTGAACAGCTCTTTCTTCCTCGCTCTGCCTCTTGGTACTTTTTACGTATGAACCGAGCCGAGCGCATTCTTGGCATGGAAAAATAAGCTGCGGCGGTAAACTAGGTGCCGCGCGACAACAGCCACGAACTTCCCTGAGTTCGTCCTGTCAGAGCGAGATAGTCTCAATGAAAATTTCGAAACGCTGGAAGGCCCAAGAGCGAAGTACAGCTGCCGGAAGATGAATAGTCCTTGTGGTAGGCGAACGCGCTCAAGCCGCAGGAAGATTTTTCGTTTAGCTGTTCTGACGTGCACTACAACTACATAACGCACCTAAGTGCGTTTGAACTTCAGATGCGACGCTCTATCTAGAAATGTATCTACTATTGTCACTGAGAATACGCGTAACTGCTCCCATTGAAAGATACATTTCTAACGGACTTGTAGAGTATCAGGAAACTTTTATTTCCATATCAACATTTATTGAAGCATTTTGAATTTTCATATTTCTCCATATGGGAAATTGTTAGTTTCGTGCAAAATAGATTGTGTACATTGAGTCAATTGTCTGCATTCAGTGAAATAAACTAGTCGTACTCGTTTCATATTCTAATTTCTTTATCATTATAATATTCCACTTATGAATTATTTTGTTTACAAGAGCATTTATTGAATACGATTTTTGATGAATATAATTTTTAGATTTAGTTCTCACTAAGTGTTAAAAAGATATTCAGTCACATTTTGAAACCAAATCGAAGCGAAAGAAAATTAATCAATATTAGATAAAGTCAAAATTTTGAGAAAAATAGGAACGATAAAAATTCAACCAATTTTCAACAGCTAGAAACTAGATTCGTTTATTCATTTGTAACTTTTTTTTTTAATTTCCTGGTAATAATTAATATATTTAAATCCAAACTTTAAAATGTATATATACCTTTGTTTGCATTAATTTTTCTTATTTTAATATTTAATAATGCTTTACCATGAATAAAATTCTTCTTAAAATTAAGATTTATATTTTCAGAAGTCTCGTTTTCATTTTATAAATTAAATATCATAAAAATATAGATTAAATTAATTCATATCTGTAATGAAAGTAGTTCATAAAAATGACGAGAAAAAACATTGTAGTATACGTTTAAAAATTATTAATATTCTTAAAAGTTTAATTGTAATTGAAATTTCTTTTATGGTAAAAAGTAACTTCAAATGTAATAAAAAACATAATCAACATAAAAAACTTTAATGGTTTATATTATAATAATAGCTGACAAGATTATAAATGCTGAAACGTAAATGTAAAGAGGCTGTATTTAAAAATGGATATAAGATCTTTTACATTGATATTTCATATTCCAGCATTATTTATTGTTATTCCTGACATTTAAATTTATGTGCATGTGTTATTTATATTATTATAAAAATACTTTGTTGTATAATGAATTAAATATATCTTGTTGCATATGAATAAAGGACTGAAACAAATTATATATTACAATTCCAATAATAAACGCTATTTATTAAAGTATTACCGGAGTGAGAAAATTCATTAAAAAGATTGCGAAGATAGGAGATATTGACTTATTATTTAAGCTGCATTAAATCCACGAGTATAGTAAAATATTGATCACATTCAAAGTATTAAACGAATAAAATTGCTCATAAAAAACTTAAAGTTGGTTAATATATTTTGATATAAATATTGATGTAATACAGAATTAGCTTGTTAAATGTTTAAAGATATATAAGTGAAACGTTATTTTTAATGTAGTAACTGTGTAATATTTGCAAATTACTTTGAATTTTTGTATTCGTCAAGTGATGAGTGATATTTATTTTCCCAAAATATCGCAATAAACTATTTTCATTATAAAAACAAAATAATTGTTTTATTTATTTTACGTTTAAAAATGTTTAAAGTATTTCATTAATATAGTAAAGCAATTACTAAAGCTACATCTTTATTCGGTTAATTGTGCATTTTAACAATATTTCCTTTATTATAGTTTCTGTATTAAAGGATTGCATTTGATATAATTGATTGACGCCAATGTAGATACGGAGAGTTGGGCGAAATGCTTGAAATTAGTAATTCCTATACTCGGTATAACATCTTCACTGTTTCAAAGTTGTTAGACAACGGTTGTCTTCGTATTGATCCCTATCTTCCAATGTATGGATATTAACGTATACCGGGACTTAGAAGCAAACTTGGCAAATTCGATTCGATTCATTAACGAATGGACTCGTGCACAAAACTTTGATGCAGCAATTTTCCGCTGGATAGCCGGCTTTAGTGAGAGACGTACGAGAGTAAGTGAGTGGGGAGAAGAAACGTAAAATACAATCCTAATCACGGCACGTCAAGAACACAAAGTAGAAAAGTCTGCATGCGTCAGAGGCGAGAGGCGTGGAGAAGCCAGTTAGTTCTCTTGGATGACCTACGGCAGGCTAATGGTCGTTCGAGTTAACTCAGCCCTTCTTGGCTGCTTTTCGGGTACCGTAAAATTGGCTTGCTGAAATTTCTCAACGCCGGCCTCTCAAGTTATCTATCTCTCTTTCTTTCTTGCTTCTTGCTTTATCTCTTTTTTCCCTCATTCGTCTAGCACTGACCTCCGTTTTCAAGAGCCCAACGTGTCGCTTCTCTCTACACATTCCTCTCTACATTTTACTAAATGATACTTAACATATTCTTAACTTAGCCGCGCGAATCTATAAGTGTACTGTGTTATCGCGGTTACAAATTTAACGCATGAAAAAAGTTTAGTTTGAGCTGTAAGTATTTGAATAATACGAGCAGAGAAAATTCGCTCGACTACGCATAATTGCGTTGGAGAAATGATGATGAACTTCATCATTTAGTAGTGCGAATTTTATACTAAATTAAATTATATTAAAATTAATACAGATGAAATTCAACAGTATGAAATAGTTCAGTAGTTTTGAATTGAAAGGAATAGCGATTGTTGCTATGTTTCTAGAACAATACTTGAGGTTATAACATTAGAATAGTTTAGTAATTAAATAAGAATTAACGAAATTGCGGCACCAAATAAACATTTACTGCTAGATATATGTATTTTTATTTAATGAGAGATTAATTTTGTTTTAATTTTAGGAATTTATGAGATGAAAAATTTAGAAAACATTAAATTACCAATCTTTGAACTATAATTATTGTTATGAGTACTGAATAAAAGTAAAAGTGTATTGATACGGTTATTGAAACGGCACGATTTTATTGCGAAAATTATGGTGTCGTAAAATGATAAAATTTTAAACTGTGAAAATTTTTAAGATATACTACCACGTAAAAATGGAAATAACATTAGTAAAATACTACTTTTATTGTTATATTTTGATTATGTATACTTCTTCGATAATACATATTTATATCGAGCTTATCTATTTGTGCGTACGTAGTGCCTCAAGGAAAACATCGAAAAGCCGTCATTTATATGTTCGATGCCAATATACGATAAAATTTGACTCTACTGAAGTTTAAAATTGCTATATATTTCTTTGTCGAATCACATTAAAAAATCTGTAGAATGTATCTTTGATGTCATAGGATGAAATGTCACTTATATGTGATAAAAAATATAAAATTTAAATTTGAAAAGAATCTGATAAAAGTAAGTATATTTCAAACTTATTTATACATGAAGATGTGCATGATGTTTTTTAGTGAAATATATGTGAAGTATAAGTAGGTATAATAGTTTTAGTACGTACTTATTAACTACAGTGATTGAATTTAATTGAAAACTTATAGTATGTATATATTTGTAAAGTTTTTACCGATTTAGTTAAAGGAAGTATTGAATATTGGAGAAAAAATTCTATAAAATATTAAAAGTAATTTTTAAGAATGCGGTTCATTCAATAGAATGAACGTTAGCGAATGATGAAAGTTAACGAATAATGACACAAAAAATTCGGATTAATATAAATATTGTTGCCTAAATTAAAGACAAAAAGATGAAATTAGTTTTAATTCAAAGATATATTTTTATTATCACAGTTGTATTCTATTCTACCTCATTGCATTGCAATTATAACTCGCAATGTTTGAAGCGTTTATCTTAATTTCCTTCATAATTATCAAAATATGATAAAAAACAATAAAATTTTTAAGAAAATTTTCGATCGTAGTTTCTCTATTCCGCAATAAATATTTTTCAATTTATAAAAAGTACTCAATAGAGAAAAAAGAATGACGCACTTTTATAAATAAAGGTACAGAAAAATTAAGAAAAATCCCTCAAAGAAAAAATAAAGAATTTTACGCAGTAGTAATCCATGTGAAATAGCGCATCACGCAAGTTAGATCTCTTAATTAATTTATACTCCCTTCGACGTAAAATCCGATAACGATCACTCGTATAACTTGGGGTTAGGCGTCTTGAGTCATCTTAACTTTTCCTTTACTATTGGAGCAGCTCTTCGCAACAGTCGCTGTCGCGCTCCTTCTTCGGATAAGTACAAACCTACACATCAGTATTTAATATTCTAGCCAATTCAAAGCTACTAGAGCTGTGCCTGCGCTTACACTCACAATTAAAGGCGTGGAACTTTAGTGTCGGTTCATGCGTCGTTGCGTTAGCATTTAGCCTCGTCGACGTTAAGCGTGAGAAAATCGCAAATATCATATGCACCGACGTTACCACGTAGATCGCACTATAATTTTGGCCCCTTGACTCGCTTCTGCTGTAGTTACAAAAGACAAACTTGCACAACTCAAGTATATTTCGCGACTTTGCTCACCGAAGCGGTCGCGCTCCGGGGTAGAAATCGGTATTTGTAATAAATTTAATGATCTCGTCTGGCACTCGATTTTACGGGGCTTCTCTGTTGATATTACATTCTATAGGAACAGCAATTCATTACGATTGTTAAATTTGAACTTGGCTTTGTAATCCATTTTGCACAACGGATACACTTGATACCGCCGTTGACATTTTTCTTTAAAAGAAAAACTCAAGATGTAAAACAAATATTGTTCATTTTATTTAAGAATGTGGCAAGCTACACATATTTCATTTTATCTTGAAAGTTAATGCTGTGAAAAATAATTAATTCAATGCGTGATATAGGATAAAATAATAAAAAATTAAGCGTCAGTAACGTGACAGAGTACTTAAAAACACCAGTTCTTACACACTTTCTTTATATTACAAGGTGTAGAAATTAATTTTCTTTAAAACATCTAGAAAAACATATATTTCACTTAATCAATATAACATTGTAATATTTTCACTACTACATTCTGTGCTTACAGTTTACAGGAGCCGCACACAACACGATGCAATACATTATGAATGATGTTTATTAAACGATAATATTCTACCAATTAGGTCTAAGCATTACATTTTTAGTTTTTCTTATCAAGCCTATTTTAAAAAATTCTCCATTTATAATTATTATTATAAAGAGCTATTTAAAGTTAAAAAGTTAATTATAACCTATTCCGTGAATTTGCATTTCAAATTAGGAATCGTTGCTCTTTAAGCATTACTCATAACATCGATCCGTTCCATTCTCACACGCGTTTTAATTCATGAGCGTGTTGCTAAAAGTCGCGAACTCACGAGTTTGCGAAGAAAAAGCTAAATGCAACGGCAAAAGAACTTGGCGCAAAAAGAGATGATCCGAATGATAGGCATAATCCATTGACTTTGTTGTCGTGGCTCGTCTGAGATTCTAGATCGCGGTCAGATATACAAATGCCAAATACAGCTTCGAGAAAATTGAAGACAGTGTCAAAGAAGCTCGTTAGCTTTAAAGGTGATGAAGTGTAGAAGAGGTGGGGAAAACGAACGAGAGAGAGAGAGAGAGAGAGAGAGAGAGAGAGGTGGGAGAAGGCAAGGACTTTGGGAGAAATTTCGTTACCCGCAGGCGATATAACTCGTGCAGAGCGTGAGAATAGCAACAGGGATCTTTCCTTCTTGCGAACTACCGAAATTATGTGGGCGTGTGTGTGAATAGAAGACAAAAGTTGAGCAGGGGGTGTGCGTCTGAAATGTATGAAGAGAGCTTGTATGAGAGAGAGGTATACAATTTCAAATAAGTGGATATATGTGAAAAAATTTCAAGTGAAATTTAGTTTGAAATCTTAAATAAATTATAAAATCTCTTTATAAATTACGCAGACTTTACTTCGAAGCCGAAAAAATTACTTCAAATCATTTGAGCTCTCATATCGAAATTACTTTTCCAAATTGACAATAAATTAACCTTAATGTAAACATTGTAATATCTTCATTTTATTTTAAGCTCGACTTTTCAACCTATTAATTTTGAGAGGTGATTTTAAATGTTTACGAAGGTCTTTAAGTTACTTACTGTAAATGAAAATTTGAGTGTAGTATATAGAGTGGAAATTTGGTGTGCTATTTTAAACAGGTCAGATATTGTTTCAAAGTTAAACTTATATTTTTTATCAAATATTTATAAATTTTATTGGAAATAAATTAATTTCGTATTTCCTACTTGTTTTCTATTTGTAGATTTATACATTCAAGTTATTATATTTAATACGGATAAATAAATGTCAATCATCTATATTATTTTGCTACATTACTACTATAAAATCGATTCTATTGTTAAATATATTTTTGGAAATATTCTCAAAACAAATTTATTGATATAATATATATTTCAAAATAAATTAGAATATAATTATTACTAAAAAATAATATGATTCAAATGATTTAAAAACTAACTATAAAAAAGAATATTGTTAATCCGTTAATAATCTTAAAAGCTTTCACAAATATAAAAAAACTTTGAATGAAGGCTGCGTATTAAATATTGTGTTTTTAGCAAAGCTTTGCATATATAAATTGATACTTATGTTTCCAATGAATTTTACTTAAGCTTATAGACGAATTTTTCTTTAAATGAGTAACGCAACTTTTGGCTGAATTTTACCTGCACACAGGTTATTTTTAGCTGAGACTTTTAAAAGTGTGAATTTCGTCCTCAAAGTGAAATGTCAACTACAATCGTGACTTTCTCATTAAAAATCTATTAAGTCGTTAAATTGCGTCACTCACATGGATGTAAGCAAGTTCTACAAGTGCAACGAATTAAACTAATGTCCAGAACACTGGTAAAAGAATGATATTTCTTTTATATACACTGGAGAACAAATCTTGCTGCAGCTGATACTACAAGAAGGATTAGAAGGTGACTTGTAAGAATTTTTCTGCTTTCTTTCAGCATGATAAAAACTTAACTTTTCTTTGAAGAAAGTATTTTTTATAAATATAAGTCATCTCTATTATATGCTAAGTATAAATCTTGAATATAATTTTAACTAATTAAAGTAAACAAAAGTTTTTATAATTTAAAACTTTTGATACAAAATTATTTTGCATTTATATAATACAAAAAAAGATGATTAAAATTTTATTTTAAATCATATAACTTAATTAGGATAGATTTTAATTATGTAATACAATAATTTATAAAAATTTACTGTATGAATAAATAAATTTTTTAATTCATTAAGTGCCTCTTTGTCAAACTTGGTGATTCTCTTTTATAATTATAGTCTATATAGTGAATTTATTGAAGACACTTTGATAGATAAAAACTTCTATTAAAGTTTAGTTTTTTTTGTAATATTACGATATTAAGATAAATTTTATGATAAAAACGCCTTTGTGATCTGCCAATATTTTAATCGATAAAGTTTAATTCTGTCAAATTCGTAATTAATCAGGTTAAAGAAATAAATAAATTAATTTATATCGCGATTATATTAAATTGATTTAATTCATTATTTGCATTTATAGGTATTTAATAATGTAGAAGTTTCAGATTTTATTACATTTTATTTAATAAAAAATCTATTATATTTCAAAACATTAATTAATTTATTATATTTCAATATATTTTTCTGATCTGAATTCATTAGTATACTCATTATAATTTAAAAAAAAAAACATAATTTATGATTAGTTGACAGGCAAGGGTGTTTTTTTTAAATAAATGGAAAAATTATGAAATATATAAATCAAAATAACGTATAACTCAAAAATTTTAATTAATCAATTTACAAATTAGTTGTAATAATTTTAATACTTAGTCTCATAGATTTAATTATAATTTTTTATCTTCATTAATTGAAACTATACCATTAAATGAAGTAAGAGAATTATATGAATATGTATATATCTATTTTTTAGCTTATATTTTATCATATATATTACTAAATAGAAGTTATTCACGCTAAAAAACTTTTGTTTCAGAAAAGATGAAATAAGAAATACATTTCAATAAATAAAAATTAAGTATTTTTATAAAAAAATTTAATATAGATTATTTTAATAATAGGCATGTATTCTTATATTCATTTACGTTATGCTAACGTAAAAGTACATGAAAAATAAATTCTCTCACATTAATTAATTAAATATGAAAATTCAAATTTTAATGATCTATATACGATATATTCATAATGTGTAATCGGCATTATAATTTGAAAAATTAAAACGAGAGAATATTTATTTTAATAATATTTACCGTTGAAAAAGCAGATCGGGTTATAAACATTATATAATAGTGTTAGTTATAATTTTATAATATCTTCCATCTTAAATATTTAGATGAAATTTCATAAAATTGCTTATAAAGTATACTTTACTATTATACATTATTGAAAATATATAAAAAAAAGATCCGCAACTAATCTCGTCTATCGAGACTCAAGATTGAACACCATTAATATCTAATTTACGGCAAGGTCGGCCAAAGTATACGTTCGCAGTAGTGAGAAAAAGAGAGAAAGAGGAATAGAAATAGAGAGGGACAGAGAATGATAAGGAAAGACGACTAAGTAAGAGAATACCACGACACTCTCCGAAGCTTCTAGTCAAGCCTAATGAAGTGAAACTCCGTTAATCTTAAAGAGAAAGCTTTCGAAGTGATGAGGGATGCTTGAATAGTAGAACTAAACCTTCTAATGTGAGGTCTAATTCATTCTATTGCATTAAGTATGCACATATATTATCACCTTTTAAATAAATATTTTATCGTTTGATTTATTCGCTGATTTCATGTAAATTAGATATTATTCGATTTTATTTTCTTCATAACATAATGTAGATGGTTATATTAAAATAATGGTCGTATCAGTAAATTAAAAGTTTCTAGTGTTGTTATATATTTAAAAAAAATATCTTTTAAAAGATGGTTATTTTATGAAATTGAAACATATTCGAATTGTATCTGACTATTTTTCTTGTGACATCTGATTTTGGTAATTTTTTTTTAAAAAGTCCTACATTAATTATAAAAAACTATATATTATCATAGTGAACACTATATTTTTCAATTATTTATGAAAAAAAGAACAAATTAATATTTATTGTGATAAATCTTAATAACGTAAACTATACTTAAAAAAACACATTCATACGAGTAGATAATTAATATTCAATAATAAACTATTAATGCTTTTTAATTAATTATTATTATTAATAAAGATAGTTAATACATTTCCGAATCTAATATTTTCAGTATAAATATGCGGGCTAACAAATATTTGTTATTACTACTAGGTTTACTTAGTTCTATTATTATGTCAAGTTAAGCTTATACGTTTTTTAAATTTTTTCTTAAGTCTTTGTTATTGAAATATTTTTTTCTTTGTTCATTAATCTAGAAATATTCTTAGGATACATTTTTTATTATATTAAATAACAATATAAGTATACGAAAGAAACAGATGAGTAACAATTGCCCGTTCGGTTAAGGGTATCGCAGAAAGTTTATCGTATTCTTCCTTAATACATATAATAAAATAAATACTTTCTTTCTTTATAAAGATCAGAAACTTTATTTACAGCGAATAAAAATTAATTTTATTGTCTCAAGTCTATTCGGGCGAATGATTGACAACCTTTTTCTTTGTATTTATGTAACTTTGATGCTTTTTCTACAAAAAAATGTTTATTATAATAAAATTCAAAATCACTTATCAATTCAGGTATTCGATTCAACTAATATGCAATTACGACGATATAAAAGTCTTAAAAAATTGTGAAATAAATGATTCAAGGAAGAAAAATATCAATATTCCGAGTGGGTATCGAGTTCACAATCTCTTGCTTTCACAGCAGTCGCCTTTACCTTCGGGTCACCGGAAGAGTACCATTTCGCGACTCTCGGGACGATCACGATGATTGTTTTTCTTTCTCAATTCTCATATATACCTACTCATTCCAACACACACACACACACACATACACACACACACATATATATATATAAATCGAAAATAAAAATAATCATCAACCTGGGAATTGCAAACCGACAGTTTTTTGACGCATAAAGCCAAAATGACAATCGTGAAGATAGAAAATTGTGAGTTCTAACTTCGTGCAAGATGTAATTGTTTTTCTTTTTCGATTCGTAATATTATTATTTCATCAGGAACTCTCAAATAAATACGTCACCAAGTGTGAAATAAAGAAGCTCGTATAAAGCCTGCATAGTTCAGGTTGAAGGTACCAAAGAATCTCGCAAAATCCAGATAAAATTTAGTAGTAATATCAGAATCCACACGTCGAAATAATTTCTACAATAATACAAGGTCTCCTCTAACAAGCTGGCCTTGCAAATAAACATGCTTTAATCTGAATTATAATATTGCGTGCAACGCTTCCCCAACTTCCCAAGTCTGCTACAACTAGATGCATCCAGGTGCACACGTGCATGTACACATGCGTCGCAGACTCGGCCTGCTTGTTTTACACGCAATCTGCGCTTGTGTCTATCTGTATGCACATGCACGTACACAGGTACACCTGTATACTTATGCAAGTATATTCATATCTACATTTTAAATGTGCCGCCGTTTTCAAAGACCCTCTCATATACTATAATGAAGGGTGACAACGGTATCTTGTAATTGTATCTCTGTATAAATTGCGTTTCCACAGCTTTGACTTAGAAATCCAGTTTGCTTCTTTGTACAATATGACCAAAAAGTGAGCGAAAATCCGAATGATAGTAATTAGAAAGTCGGAAATACCAAATAACCGGTTATAAAGAAAATATTTTCGATATTTGTTTCAGTGTACTTGTGGTTTTAGTTGAATTCCGTCCGAGCTCTGCATTTTAATTATTAACAAAAAAGCTACTGTTTAAATCAAGATTTTTCCTTTGTTCAAACTTTAATAATGTTTCCAATAGCTAATGTTAATATTGATATATTCACTAACTTTTTCTGCTAAACTTTAAGCCGGTTAATTAATCAGTATAGTAGCTAGAATGATTTAGATTTGTGTATATAATGTATCGCTCGGTTGTAACTAAGATCATTCCTGATTCTGGTATATCGCTAATTAATTTATACATCACGAAACATATGATGCAAGAAACATCATAATTATTTCTATAAAAGATCGCCACAAGTATACGTGGAATTCATAAAAGATTATTTATACAATTCGTATTAGATCCGATAACATTTATTATCGCAACAAAATGTAAACGAATATTCCTATTTTTTATACTTATTCGTAAACATATATTGCACTAGTTATTCCATTTAAAAATGAGAGAAATTCGATCCTTTTATTAAAAGCATAATAAATTGTTATATTTCATTAAATCTGCATGTAACTGGAGTAATTCTAGATCTGATATATTTTTAATAAAATACGGGATATACGAGTTGCAGCAACAAAAGCCGAAGATACAAATTATTCTTAGGTTTTTATAACGAATGTCGAAGTATCGCTAAGTAGCGTAAATACCGTTGGTTTCATTCTCGGTTCGTGGTAACAAACTATTTCCTATTAATAAGTCGATAATAGGAATGCGAACAAGAGAGAGCGTGAGAGCGCGGGAGCAAAAGGACGATCGGAGAAACGGACGTTGAATCGATCCGAGAGTCCGTAAGAGTCTCATTCGGTCGCTCGGTGCACACGAACGAAGGAGCGATAGCAACCCTTGTTGGTAGGGGTTGATCTACGGATCGCGTGGGGGCAGTCTAGAATTCTGAGAGTGGGGGTTGTGACTCGGCGGAGATACTCATCGGGACCGCAGGAGAAGCTGCGCCGTCGCCGTTGACTGCCCGCGGAGGTGGGAGCGACGAAAATCTCCGATCTCTCTCTCTCTCTCTCTCTTCTCTCTCTTTTCGACACACTGCGAAAACAAATCCGACGAACGCGGGTGGCTCGGCTCGGCAGTTTGCGCGGTGTTGCGCGACGGTAAGGAACGAACGCGCGTACGGCTGTCGCGGTCGTGCAGTTGCGCTGACATTGTGGCTTTGCACGCTACGCGGCGGTCAGTGTTTGTGCGGTGAGACGAGAGTGAAATCATTAGTCGAGAAACACGCAGCTACCTCACGTATCTTGAAATTCATCACACGTGTACCTGGCGAACGTTCACCTGCGGACGAATGCGCGCGAGGCTGCGATTGTGTGTGACGATGTGCCAGGACGATGCGCTTAGTATGCGCCCAATAAAATCGAGGGAACGAGTCACTGCTGATCGTTGATATTCAACTATTCAAGGTAGGTTGACTTTCCTCTTATCTCGTGATACCACTACCGGCGAGGTCGATGATGATCCGTGTACCAACTCGCACGCCCATATGGCTCAGTTGAGATATTTCCCATGCGCTCCACGTACACGCGAGTCTCTGCCCTTCTGGTCCATGTGTTGTAAGTGTTCGCCGTCGGTGAGGTCGGTGAATAGGACCAAATCGCTAGTGCGAGTATTTGAATAAATCTCTGGTTACATCGATTCCCGGCTCGCGTTCCTGGCTTATCCACAAATAAACTTCTTTGGAGGAAGCCCAGTGAATAGTAGATAAAACAGACGAATCAATGTACCTAAATTCAGTTACTGAAAATTACGCCATTCAACGCGGGATTCTCTATAGGTTGACTTCGTACAGAGGCTTGTCGTATGGTTGCCGCCAACGAATGCCAGGCGTGAGTATATTCCGTCCGTCCATGCCACGTCTTATTCATTTTGCAATGGGTTATTCTCGCATGCTTTTTACCGAGGCGCGTCCCGGTACTCGCTCTGCATATTCCTCTGTTGGCGCGACGCGTATGTCACGGCGACTTTAATGAAATTCTCGTGTCCGCTTCGGCAGGGGCGTGATTCATTTATCACGTAATGTCAGATGAATAATTTGCGGTGGAATTATGCAGCGCGAACAAAACGAAATGCATTTCGAAGGAAAAAGTTGAACGAGCTGCTTTTTAAATTACCCTCGGCTCAGCAGTAGTAAAGTGCAGTGACGCTGTAAGGGCTGATGAGATCAGCGAGGTCCAGTCGTATCACTGCCTTCGCCACCGCCTTCTTGGACTGTGGAAAACATCGAAGCGATGGCTGGTTAAAGTAATTCACTGCGCTGGCCGGTCTAATTAAGCTGTTGGAACTTTCGAAAGAAGAATCTTGGCTCAGGAAGTGTATATACATACGCGGACAACACGATCTCTGTTACGTTTCTATTTGTAATACCGGTCAACATGCCGTAATTTTTCAACGAAGCAAAAGAAAATATCTGGTTCGCTGATTTAAGTTTTCCGGCGTTCTCAACTGCATTAATCGAATAATCACTGCTGTTTTCCGAGTTCTATGGCCAAAGATAGAATGCACTTTCGGTCGACTCTCAGTACAATTATCCTTAATTATATTTCCGACATTTCATTAGCTGTATACGTCTTTCTATATAATACGCTTTCATGCTGCAAATTATATTTGCGTGTGATAAATGCCCAAAAAGTAGGTTATATTGCATACGGCATATTTTTATTTTCTTTATTTTTTTAATTCGAGAAAAATATAACACCTAGGATTGGGCTATAATTTATAATATCAACCTTTGTTGAAAACTATGGAAATCTTGCTTGTCGCATGAAATTAGGATCATCATTTATCCAGACTTATAGAATGATTCAAGAATAATTTATAATTTTATTTTGTAAACTGATTTAATATCTACGCATGTTATATTAAGAACATTTTTTTATTTTTGAAAATAATATTAAATGGAAGTATAGCATTTATGTTGTTAGCTCTAAAAATACTAAAAAGTTTAAAAGTTACAAAAACAAGAAAACTAATGATTCGAAATGGAACGGCGAATATTAGCGATTATTACTAGTAGCGTAGGGAAAAAACTGCCTCGGTTGTTCGACCAAAAATAGATAATACTACTGCGTTCACTCGCCGACTATCCTCCAAATACACATGCTTGTTTTGTGTATGTATATATATTATTTATATATTTGTATATACAAATACGCATGCTCGTTACATATGTGTGTGTATGTGTGTGTGTGTGTGAATACATGTATGAAAAAGGTATATAGCAGTTTGCTCTGTATAACTCGTAAAGTTTACGGAGATCGAGCGAAAAATTACTGCCACCGCACTGTGCAAATCGCCTGGAAAACGCGAGCGTTTCATAATCTCCTCTTCCCTCACCGACTTCGAACAAGTTGCTATTCCGAAAAGTTATATGGATAGCGACGTGAAAAGTATGAGTCGCATCTTTTTCTGAATACCAAAGTAAGATAGAACGCAAAAGAGATAAAGGTAGAAAAGAGAGATAGAAGAGAAAAACAAGAAATGTCGGTAATAGCGCATAGCCTGAGGCATCTTTCTCTATCTCTTGCTCATGCTGCTCACCACGAACAAGCCTTGAGCAGATGTTCTAGTGTGACATTTACACAACGAAACGAGCTCAGAACGACGAATTCCCAGCGCAGATTCGTCACTGTCTCATATAGCTTTGAAGCCCAAGAATCATTGTCTGTGTATTTGGGGCCGTGCGTGCACAGACGCAGACACAAAAAAAGGTAGAAAAGACTACTGGTACTTATGTTTGCGGACCATTCGAGGCTCCGAGAGAAAATCTTTCTGTGTATTTTGTTTTCCTAAGGGACATTCGACTGGACGACTTAGAAAGACCCGAAGGAAGTGTACGGGTAGAACGATATGATAAAAGAGATAGTGAACGAACTAGCCTGAAGTGAACCCAGATGCAGAAGATTAAAAAGAATAGTACAAGCACGGGAGCGTACTTACACAGAACTTGCAAGGTGCATTGGCTTTATTCCTCTTCATCGTCCTTGTCTCGACTCTCTTCGATCATACGGCTCGTTGTTTTTCTCTTTTCTGCTTTACTCATTGCTCTGTTTCATCGAGGAGTTTACTACTGGTGCAAACCGCACGGTTTTTATACTCCTCCGGTGTCTGCAAAGAAAATAATATTTTATTTTTACGTTATACTTTAAGGGATTTTATAATCATGTGCTTACTTTTAACGAATTTCCTAATGATATTGCAAACTATCAGGAATCCTATGTGTATTCAATTGATTCTGCATTAATTATGTGAGAAAATTAATGTTTGAATATCTCATGAATATAAAAATACTAACTACAAAAGTTGTTAAGAAAAGAAGAATTTAAAAAAATTTGTATTCGATAAAATTCGAGCGAATTTTTTTTTAGCCATTCCATTCTGATAACACTAGATAAGACAATTTATGTGTATACGCGATAATATTATTTCACAATGATTAAATAAATATTGCCAGTAACTAATATATTATCACTGCGTAGTTAATAATAATTATATATAAACTGTAACGATGGCACGAATATTACTTAAGAAAATTTGTTTGCCAATGGCTACGAGACATTTTTATTTTAAGCAGAATATTAATAAAATGTTAATTTTGCCATGAAAAATATACATTACTAAATAAAATAGTTCAATAGAGACGTAAATTAATAATAAGTTTATTGTTCTATGATAGAGTAAATTCAAATTTGATTTACCGCAAGAAGAATTAATGATGTTTATAGAACATAAACACAAATCCATAAAAATTCTACTCAATTAAATATTCTCACCGTAATGATTCAGTGGATTAACTATATAACATAAAATGATGGTTTACTTTAATGTTTTTGAACACGTTGCATCTAAAATTTCATCAAACTTTAACGTAATTTACACATGATTTTAATGGTCTTGGTAATTTTCGCCATGTTCGCAGTATTACACGCTAATGTAATGACTGTAATCTAATATAGCACATCGCAAAACATAAAAGTAAACCGTTAATTTAAACTTAATGTTTAAGTTAAAATCGAGTCCTTTTCGAAATTCAAATCGTCCGAATATTTAATATTTTAAGATTCATAATAATTAAGAAATTATTTTAATCTTTACTTTTCAATTTTCACACTACGAAATTTATAAAAATTCAAAGTTTGATTGACCTAATAAAAAGTTTGCTTGAAATTCTTTGATGTGTGAAATTTTTATTGAAGAAAAAGTGAAAGAATAACGGAGGATTAAAGATCTAAAAAAGTTCCATAAGCTTTAAATTCCTTCTCAAATAACCTCTCAAATGAGAAGTTTTTATAGCCGAGACTTTATGTAGAAGCATTATTAATGCAGCGCAAATATGTTGTTTCTCCTTAGTATTCACCAGCTGACCTTAATTCTCATGCCAGCACAAATAAACAAGGGTATAAAAAGAGACCTGTTCGCCTCTAGTACACTCATCCCAATAAAAGACCCTCGAATCCATGACACAATACACACCCCCAAAGCCACCACGCGTACACGTACACAGACGCGTGCATTCGAAAGTAATCTCACAGCGCATTAGCTGTAGCAATACTAGTATTAGTAATAGCAGTGCACATTTCACGCACTTTGATTCCTCTGTGCCTCTCACCATTATCCATTGTCTCCAGCGACAACGTGATTTTGTTTCTCGCCGGGCTTCTTTTCTTTGCTCCTTTTCTCGGCGCGTTCATCCCTTCCTTCGGTTCCCCTCACTGGGTCCGCTGCCCGATAACGCGAGAAATCTACGAAACCACCTGCAGTCTTTGTCTTCATTGAAGTGCACTTGTGAGTGTAGCGCGTAAAAGGATTAAAAATCACGGATGAGAGGATCCACGCGTAGCCCAAGTGTCATTGCGCATAATGAGCTTTCATTGAAACCGATTCATTTTCTCCCACCCTCTTATGTAGTTTCGCATCCTTTTGTATATTAATCGCAACTCTGGTACCTCTCGATGTCCAATCTCCACGAGTTTCGAGGACTTTTTGTTGGATCACGAGTACATGACGCCAAGTAAACAACTTGTTAACACAACATCGCGAGCACCGACGGCCTGCGTGAGTTAACAATGGCTTTTAATAAAAAATCCAAATAATGGAAATACAATTTATCATTCCAAGTCAAGGAACAGATATTTCACTCTTTATCTACTTATTCTTTGTTCGAAAAATTTTCTATTACTCATAAAGAGTTAAGCTAAGATTATGCTGAAAAGCATTTGACTTTGGATTAATAATATTTTCGACTAGATACCGGTATTATTAAGGTGTAAAGAGGCCATAAAAATTTAACGAGTCTTGAAAATTTTATATCTAAATAAAAATGTATTAATATTATTTTAATTTAAGAACATTGTATAAAAATTTACATTTAGAATCCTGTTAGAATTATTACTATATTTTTGCTACCTAATTATCTTTCATTTTATAGATTTAATAAAAGATAATGGATCCAACTAGAGTATGATATAAAAAAAAAATTATTTGTACGACTCTTTTGTAAATTGATTTTTGAAGTTATAACGTGAAAAATAAATATTACATATAACTATTAGAATGATTTTTTCAGAGTTTTATATTTGAATATTGAAAAGGAATATTTTAAAATGTGTTGTATTTCTATATTTCAAGATCAGATATTTCTGGAAATGATTAAAAATAATGATCTAAAGAAGTCTTCAAATTTTTTACTGAATTTTGTATAAGGAATATAATCTACTCAGTGTTCATCTATTAAAATTTTGTCTATTAAATTAAACTAATTTATTTAAATCACCTTAAATTCCATAAAAACTTTTTTATTATATAATTATGTTTGTAAAGAATAAAAAATTTAATTAAAAAGTAAGCAACGATTTTGCGGTTAATTTACTTACTTATTATTTTAACATATTTAAGTTTTAATCATTCGTGTAATAATAAATTATTATATATTTAAAAACATCACAAAAATTTTTACATCGATAGTTTTCTTCGATAGTCATTCATTATAAAATTAAAATATTAATCTTGTACGAATAATATTCTTTTAATAAATTAATAAGAATAATAATTTCATAAAATGGTGGAGGTAATAAATTTAGCAGTACCTTATGCTTAATTATGCATTTCTACAAAAGTTTACTGCTGATCAGATGATAATTTAAGAAATTTATTTTTAGCTCTTGCACATTTTTGCTTTATCCCTTATTCATATCCAGTCACGCACATGTACTCATGGTTTCTCACATTCTCTTTTACCATAAGCCAATACCGAGCAAAATTTGCGTAAGAGTTCTGGTCACCCTCGACAAGTACAGTAATAAACTTTTATACTCGGGATGTGGTAGAGACTCAAGATAAGGTGATAATATCTACAGACACTATGGGAAATCTCTCCTTAAAAAATCTACTGACTAGGCCCGTCCTTCCTTTACCTATACTACTTGACTGAAATGATGACGATGATAGAGCAAATTAGATGGAATACTACGTAGGGAAAATTTCTCTCATATCCAAGTCCAAACATTTACATGGATTCTCGGGCACTACTCTTCAACAATTTTGAATATGTAAGAGCTTTGACTGGGATTAATACATGAAACGTGTACACGCTTCAGCGGTTAGAAATAAATGAAATATTTAAATCCGGACGTTTAAAAAATTGCTTAATTAGAAATATCTTATTCTCAAATGTATTAACTTGCACTTTTATAACTTAATATATCAGTATAATTTAATATACTAAATCTCATCAACAAATATAAAATGTTATCTTAGTACTGATATGTGCAATGATCTACGTCATCGTCACGATAATTTAATGTACTTAATAATGTCAACGTAATTATACCGATAATATATTCAATAAATGATGATATTTCTATTAGAATGCGAGTATTTTTTGTTATTAGAATACTCGATGTCTACAGAACTGCTTTTTGCAAAGCAATTTTGGAATATAGTTATGCACTAGTCGAGGCTCAGAGTATACCATTGACTGGAGTGAGTGAGTAAGTGTCGCATCTACAGTCCAACTTCAACTCTGTAACAGAAGCAGCAAATACAGGGGCCTTGTTTGAGAGACAAGCGTTTTCTTGCATGGCTTTACGCGAGTCCGCGTTCAAGCAAATCAATGCATTATCTGTCAAGCGATTATCTGCGGTTGCCCATCAAGAAAGTAGTAAGAAGAGGGAAAATTCCTCGTAAATCAAGACATGCCTCATTGAGCATCTGTAAGAAAATCGCACCGAGGGGGGAGCGCAGCCATTGCCAGGCCTCTTGGCTTTTTAGCAGTCGTGGATGAAAGGTGAAAGTTGGGGAGATCTCAATATGAGGTGCTTCCTTAAAGGCGATGAAGACGGCGCTCAGGAGACCAGAGAAGTGATCCCTAGGATACGTAATGAAGCGAGAACGATGTTG
Organism: Platyscapa corneri; assembly: GCA_018907185.1. Lineage (NCBI taxonomy): Eukaryota > Metazoa > Arthropoda > Insecta > Hymenoptera > Agaonidae > Platyscapa > Platyscapa corneri. The sequence goes on along the minus strand of JACCHW010000019.1, from coordinate 1,450,069 downwards.
ATTTGGCAGACGCCGCACCCGTAGATGCCTTGAACCTTTGGAGTTCGTTTACACGTCACGGTATGTCGCGCCGTCTTCTTCCAAGTGCGCGCGCTATAAAAACTGTTGCTCTTTTTACAGATGCTTCTTTTAACTCTTCTTAAGAATTTTCAACCATTTTTCTTTTCTGCCATTATGAATACTCTTCAGGGCATCCTTGTCTTTCTTTTAATTTTGCTTGCACATGTACGTATTAATCAAATTCTGAACACGCTTCAACGAGAGACTGCATTCCTTTTTAAAGATCAAGTTACTTTGCGACTCAGAATCCTCGAGTGACTTTCAGCAATAAAGTGGTAAAAATATTTTTTCAAGGTTTTATTATACTTTTTTGTTGTATCATTCTGGACGTATCCCAAGTGAGAATCTCTATTTTAAGATCTTCCGGGAAAAAAGTCCAAATATTTTCTTTCGTCTTTCTTCTTGTATTTTTTTCAATCTATCGCTTTTAAATATACACGCGTATAAAAAAAAAAAATATATATATATATAACTATTAGTCGTTTAAAAGGACAATTTTTATTGCTTCTACTATAAAACTTAGATTACACCTTTAGACATCAATAGAATATTCGCAAAGTGTAAAATTTATGATATTCTGTTTAAACTTTTATATTTCACGAATTATTGTTTGAAATGAAAATATTAAATATATTCTAAACACATAAACATTTTATTTATTTTTACAGATAAATATACATATACATATACGGAGAAAATCTCAGCACAACTTATGCATTAGCGTATTCCTCGAAAATAAATTTAGCGAGCAAAGTGAGTTTGAGTATAAAAATTTTGAATCTCGCTGTAAGCGGTTTCATAAATAATCAACAAAGCACTCCGCGTTTCTAGATTGAAGCACTTTGTCGAAGGCGATATATATTAAAGCTTAGCGACGTATATACGTAAATGTTGTACAAATAAATTGAATGTCAAATCACGATTATGCTGTGACAATCAGAGGACGGGAATGGACTAGAATGTACGACGAGATGTACTAACCACAACAATAGCACGCTTCCATATGGTGCAAACGCGTTTGTCTGTCAGTATGACATTGTTACATTACGATTATTCGTGCTCCTGAAAACAGCAGACAGTACGAAACTAACGGCTGTTTCATCCTATCAGTTATTAATTTCACCGGCCCACTTTATTTTGCAGAGTACATTTTGTGCTCTCGAGGCAGCTTGTAAAACTCCTATGCGCTCGCAATCCCATCCAATGCATGACGAGCAAATCTCTCTCGTGCTTGCTCGCCTCAATGTTTATTCACGGAGCTCCAGCCGTGCCCGATGGAGTTACATAATTGCACGGGCCCAAAGACGATGGATGTAACAATAAGCCGACCATATCGCGCGACTGCGGCAATTTCGATTAGCTCGTCCGTGGGCGCGTGCGTCAAGATTGTACTAACCCCTATATAAGTTTGTACACACCGCGAGGCAGATAATTGTATGAAGCGCTCGTATCTTTGCTCGCGGCGGCGAAGGTCTCGAGTCCACGGCGTGCAGTCAGGTTTCCTAATGACATCGTTACCAACAATATTGCCGTTGCCGCTTTGGGGCAGTGGGCGGCGCGGCTACAATGGTACGGAAATATGGTAATGCTTTACTTAAGGAAATAAAAGAAACTAAAAACGAGTAAACGCCCTGGCACTGCCGGTCTCTCCAATTTAACTTCTGCTTTCGCGCGTATTATAAGCGCATCGAATGCTCGAGAACTTTTCTTTCTCTCACTGCGGATTTCATTTTCCGTTATATCATGAACTTGCATTTGTCATTGCTAGGTACAACTTCATTCTTGATAAGTTGATCTCGGCCATTTTCTCCGTTAGAATCTAAAATATCAGTCCTCACTTCGTTGTCAAATTAAAGATTTCAGAATAATATTACATTTTTTGTCACCTTTATGCTTCAGATGCAATGGTATTTGGATTTTCATTTTTGTTTAATTATGCAATAAGTTTGTTGTGAATTGGTTTGCGATTGAAAGATCTGAGTTTTTGGAAAACAATGTATGGAAACATTTTTTCCATGTCTCCGTGCAATATTTAACAACTACTAAGATGCATAGAAAAATAAGTAACAGCACTATTGGAGCACTAGGTTTTAATCTTTGGCGTAGGACTTAACTCGATAGTATCGCGACACCTAGTTGGATGGTAATTTTTCGATGCGCATTAAAGTTTCCCGATATGAAAGTGGAAAACTGAAATTCGAAGCCGCGTTGCGCGATAAAACTCCGTGTCAGTTTACCAAGAGCAGCAAGGACTTACAAAGACTTCAAGCCAACTCGCATAGCGCGTGCTTTGTCAATAACATCGATTTTCAGATGGCGCGAGGCAATCCAAAGTGTCCGTGATAATGTGAAAAACGAACCTCATTTTAGAAGATCTCGTACATCTAGAGCGGATAAAAATGTAACTAAACTAAGGGTTCTCCTTAAGTCTGATAAATGTTTGACAGTCGGAGTAATTGCCACTGAGTTGAATTTGAATCATCCAACCGTTCACGACATTTTGACCGAGGAATCATATCCGGCCGGAGATTGCGCACTCTTGAATCCTCCATCACGGCAATGCTCTTTGTCACACTGTTGCCTCCGTGACCAAATTTTTAACCGGAATAGTTATTTCAGCAATTCTCCAACTTCCATATTCGTTTCCTTTCGATCCATGCGTCTTTTTTCTTTTTACAAAACTAAAAATTCATCTCAATAATCGTCGTTACAGAACAATGGTCAACGTCCAGTAGGTCGTTAAAGAGTAGCTAAAAGCACTTTTGGTATTAAGTTTCACCACTTTTCCCATGAATAGAACAGCAATTTCGGCTTTATCTGAAATTTTAAGAAAACTAATTCGAAAGAATTAATACGCAGTTTCGTTTTCTGCAAGAAACTTTATACTTTGAATTTTATGCTTTTAACAGTTTATTTTTAAATTATATTCTAAATTCAAGATAAGATTTGCTATATTTATAATCAGCGCACTTTTTATATAATAGATACTTTATCATCAAAAATTAATTATTTATAGTTCGATTTTTTCATAAAGTTTAAATTATTTTATTTTTCTTCCAAACAATATATTTCTATTTATTTATTAAACGAATTTATATCTAAGATTTAAGTTTTTGATGATAAAAACTTATTACATAGATACCAATTAAGAAAATTGTTTTTGAAGACCATCGATATTTACAATATAATTAAATCATCGTCACTGTAAAAAACCGTAATTTATAATTTATTAATGATTATTTACAAAGAATAATTATATTTATAAAAAATATATATGAAATAGAATTTACTAAACTTTTGTATCTTTCAATTTTGTTAAGAAAAGTAAAAAACTATCTGATTTAAAAGTAATTATTCTTTAGAAAAGAAGACAGTTAACTTTGATTAATATAGGTGCATCAAATGGCTTAACGAGTGACAGAAACTTTGTTCGAGGCCGAAATTCGTCATTTTATCACAATTTTTTTAGTTTCGTTCAATACCGTGGATAACCACATTTAAAATCTTCCTTGAGTTGGAAATTGGTCTAATTTTTAGAAACCACGTAATTACTTTCGATACAAAGAGTTTTAGCTAATAAAATCCTTAAGTAGATAGCATTTCTTAAATCAATAGCAGAATTGAAAATGGATAATCGAAAAAATCTTACGAAGTGCAAAGAAAATAAAAGTAAGAAGCTCGGATGAGCTTAAAAGTTAGAATTTCTAATTTGGGCTAGAGTTTTGAGTTTTAGATGTAGAGGATTTTCTACAATTCTCAAAGTTCTGTAAGTTTACAAGAACGCAAGTTTATTCAATTGATTCATTGATTAAACGCACGGAACCAAAACGATTCATTAGATCTACTTATTTCGGATATAACTGCAGAAAAATTTTGAGTTATACGCTTACACGTATAATCAAACAGTACGTTAGAATTTCTGATTTATTCCAATGCATTCGTTAGTTGATAAGCATAAATACTCTTTCGATATAATTGATTTTCGTATTTTCTTCGCGTGAGTGTTCGTAAAAGCAATTGTTAAAAACATTTTAAATTATATTTTATCTAGAGAATTGCATCATCGGAAGATAAATGACTCCGGATACCGTCGGAGCGTACAAGCGCGCTCCATAATTGCATTAAATCCAAACATACAACTAAGAGAGCACCTGGTTAATAAATATGTATAGGTTTCAATCAATCTCGCTCTCTTTCTTTCTCCCTCTCTCATACTTTATACATATCGTAATCTAGCATTGTTTTCTTCTCCCTGTGCGGCCCGTACTATTTCTCAACTCTTATTTCCTCGCTTTTCCGCTCCGAACTAAAAATAAAGCTTCCTCAATCTCTCATTCCTTCGCTCTCGGTCTTCACCTCACCCCTCCCCCCAGTCCTGGTGTACAAGAAGCTCTTGAAAGTCATTTCTTTGTCTGTCCCCGCGGCTTATATCGCGACGCGCGTACGTGGTGGCGTTCGGGGAGAAGGGACGATCGGCCGGCAGCGCTTTATACCGAGAAGCGGTAATCCCAGATGTCGAGGGTTGGTTCGATAATAGCGAAGCAAGCGAGCGAGTTTCGACGCTATCGCGCGCCAGATTTCTGTCACCTAGACCTCGTAATGCCGGAGGATACCTGTCGGACTCATACCAGCCCCTTACTCCGGGCTGCGCGATCGTCAGCAATCCAAATAAAATCCTCGCTGTGGAAAAATTCCGCGATATCTGCCTTCCTTTACTCGCTAACCGGATTTTCTTTCTTCGATTCTTTTCTATGTTTTATGTTTTACTTCCTCTACCCTCTAAGTCTTTTGTCTTCGTCCTTTTGCATTTGGCACGCGCTTATCAGTCGTATAGTATGTATAAGAGTAGCAAAATTTTCATGGCAACGAGATTTATATCGAAAGCTCACCTTTCGTATCAGTAGTTTTCTATCGTTTTTACTGTTTACATTGTGAAATTCAAGTAGATCTCAAACTACACTCTAATATGTTAAGAACGAATCTATGTTAAGAAAATATTTTTCATTGATTTTCAATTCATCGATTGTTATTTTTTAATCTTGGATTCGTGAAATTTCCGTTTTATTCTAATAAAAATTTTACGAATAACTTAATATTATTACAAGATTTTTATGAATTAAAATTAATGTAGTCACTTAATATTTTATAAATTCTTGTACAACATTTTGAATAATTTTAAAATGGTAATATGATTGTAA